>CM054122.1:125794676-128194676 GCA_028751855.1 Ambrosia trifida
ACTACTCAAACAATTTACATAGCTCATGAGGCATAGGAATAACAAAAAAAAAACATTTTGTAACTCAAGTATGACCCAACTAATATGTATTTAAAAGAATTAAACTCATTAAAGCCTTTTTCTTTATTCTACGGTTTCAAAATAATTGGTAGTAATTACATATACTAAACTAGTAACATAAATTACATTAATTAAGATCAAATATCAAAATTTACTTTCATATATATTTCAACAAATTCTTTGATTATAAATTAATTTATGACAACTATGAATTGATTTAGAACTAGAGAATATTCATTTAACCATACAAAAGAAAACATATATTTAATGAGACGTTTTTACTCATGTATAATAAGTTAATAAATTTTATGATATATAAATATCGTATACAATCCGATAAAATAAATTGATATATATTATTCTAGAGTTTTTGGATATTCGTTTATACAATCATTAGGGGAAAATCGTGAATGTGACAGTCTCCCCTACTTTAGAAAATTTCGTCCCGAAATTATTAGTAGTGAAGGTTTCTATGAAGCAACAGATGTTTGTAAAAAGGCAAATAGGCTTTAGGAAATGTATATGTCATGATTTATCAAAAAAAATCTAAAATAGTTGTCTAATATCCAAAGCAAGAGTTTCAAAATCTTTGACATTTGACCCAAAGTTAGAAAGTTGATAGTTTAAATGAGAAAGGTTTTGGGAATGTGTAACTGGTGAGGGCAGAGGTACTAATGAAGCAGTCTCCCCTACTTTAGAAAGGTTTCTAACCGAACTTTATGAAGGACATGCAACAGGATTAACAGAGAGTGTAAGGGTATACAAAGTTTAAGGTTTTCTGTAGAGGTGGTCAACAAGGAAGGCTCCAACAAAACTAATTGAAGTTTATGTAAAATGTTCTTATAAAAAATAATGGTCGTTAGTCAATGATCTAATGAAGAGGTAACTATAAAGTAATGGGTAGGTTCTTGGTCAGACTCCTAGTCCGCTCCCGCAGTATCGTTTATGCTTATATATAGGGTGTACCGCAGCTAGCCCACCACACTCCCGATACTTTGGACTCGTACTGATTGTCTACCAACAACCTAAATAGAATTACACCACCCTCATGTACCTGTAAATCCATGATTGCGTTCCGGACCGTAATCACCGATTTACCTTACACTAGGGTGTTATGCTTTTCCATAACACTAACATAAATAATACCAAAAAATAAATGTGTACAACCCATATGTAATAGCCACTGTAATGAAATAATGTTCAATCATGACATGGTTAGAGGTCCTTCCCTTCCGGGTTTTCCCTTTAACCGTAATGTGAATAACATGTAAGTATAAGACATGGTTAGAGGTTCTTCCCTTTCGGGTTTACCATTAACCGATAACTCCTGTTCACATCGTTGGCTTTAAACACCCATATTGATAACCCTGAGGTTTACACCGTTCCCCTCGGATCAAAGAAATACTCTAACCCGAGTCGTACGTGGGCACTGGCTTAGATCTCATACGAGTTATCAACTAGTATGTTCGTTGGCCATGATGATGAACAAAATAATGTAAAGTATAACAGGGTTTTGCTTAAAATAGGAAAGAAAATGTGCATACCAAATATGCGCTCATGTAAGTATATAAGTATAGCATAAAATTTCGATTGAAAGAATGGTATAATATAAATTAAGTAAATCGCACAATTTTCACAAAATGAAAGCAAACGAGTTAAGTTAATGCTCAAAACCAGTGTTGTAAGAATGACTACTAATAATTAGTGCGAGAATAATTGTAAATAACGCGTGAGGATAGCCACCAATAAAATAATAATACGAAAATAATCATAAATAAGATAATATGCGAATATAATAGAATAAAATGATGTAAGAATAAGATAATGATATTTATGCAATTGAGGGTGGACGGAACATACGTATAGTCTACTCGCCATGCGGGTTTAAAATATATGCACTATATGTTAAAAGACATTTAGCAACATTTCGATGAAAATATGTCCAATAATTAGACCAAAAGTTTTGCGACTGAAAGAGTGTAAGTGTAAAAGATAAATTATTGTTTATAAAACAAAATGTAGTTTTACTCGAACTTTGTGATATGGTTGAAAGTATAATAGTGATGCATGAGGATAACTTTTTAGATTCAAAACAGCTTCACATGAAAAGACTTCGTAAGTACATACTTTCATGTGTTTACAAGAAGTCGAGTTGAAAATTGTCATAATGCATATTATCAGTCGCAAGTTTCTTTTCTCGAAAATAATATAAATCAAATGTGTTTTCAAAAGACCAAGATTTAGAAATGACGTGAATGATAAAAGTCAATGCGACAATAGTGTAGAAGTCACAAATCATAACTGAAAATAGTGTAAGTTTTAAAGCGGATAAAAGTTTTAATAATGATGATGAAAAAAATCCAAAAGCGAATAATTAATGAGTATATAAAACATCAAGAGATGGAACTAAAAATCCAAATGTTAAACAAAACTTAAGAGTCAATAATGAAAAACGGAAAAATGCACAAATAGCGATAGCTATTAATAAAGAAAACTCAAAAGACATAATAGCTTCATTATAAACAAATTTATGATAAGAGTTTCAAACAACAAATGAAAAATATATCAAAAATGTGATACTGAAAATATTTCTAATGAAACTGGTGACTAGCCAAAGAGATCGAAATATTATTAGGGACTTGTGGGGATCGTACTTGAACCTATGAGTGAATGGTCATTTTTTCCCGATTGCACATACCCCGTCACTGGTAAATTTCAAAACCTTTAGCGAGACTTTAAAACGAGATGTAGAAACAGATCCCTGAGATGTGGATTTCACTCCTAACTCAAAGATGTATTTCAAAATTGAAAACAATTGAGGAATGAAACCAATCACTAAGTTAAGGATATCACCCCCAGCTTAGTGGTTAAGTTTCTTTTTGAAGGAAATACTCTTTGAGGTGTGGATGTCACTCCTATCTCAAAGGTATATTCCTAAGATAAATAACATATAGAGGAGTGAAACTAATCACCAAGGTATGGATGTCACTCCTAACTTGGTGATATCGTTTCGTTTGTGAAATACGAGTGTCTTCTTTTCTAAACAAAAAACCGAAAGAATAACGAGAAGGAATCATAGCGAAAATATCTTGAAAGAAAATATAAGAAATAAGAGAAATGTACACGAGAGGACTCATGAAAATAAGCTTAGTTATAGACTAGGCTAAAAGGCATTCTAATAACCTAATTCCCTATAACCATGGCTCTGATACCAATCTGTAACACCCCAACCAATGGCGGAAACATCGAGGTGTCACGTAGTGACGATTGTTCAATAGCACATGGACTAAAGTGTAAATTTGAATACATTGATTAAATAATTTATTTCATTGAAATGAAATACAACGATTCTAACTACCAACTAAATTGAAATACAATGAATCAAAATCTAAATATAAATCCGAAAGCTTAAAGGATGCATCTCAAAACAACCTGAAACATGTACAAAATAATTTTGGTCAATACAAAAATTGTATTAGTGAGCATACCCTGTTTGAATAAATATAGTAGGAAAAATGTTTAGCAATTCATGTGCGGTACCATTTGCAATTATGTAATAAGTAATATCCGTTCAAAACCAAACCTGAGAATAATGACTAACACATGACTAACCAACTGAATAATGAATTAACAAGACAATGACCAAGATTCTCTCAACAGAGTCTCAAGGGGGTATACCATAGTACTATTCATTGAAAAGCTAGGCCGCCCAGCGGTTAATGATTTTGACAAGTCATAGACACACCAATTAACATAAAGCAAACACACATGAGAATTGCATTAAGTATAAGAAATTGAAACTTGATTAATATATAGGTACATGAGTCACCCCAAAGTAGTAAAACAGTAAAAAGGGAAAGATATACTCACTTGATAGGCTAACAACATTTCACACAAAAGTTGATGTTGTACTTGCAAGGGATTGACGAGAATAAATAATTATTCTTGCACCTCTTATCGGTACTTGACTGTCAACATGGTGATTGATGGTCTATATAAATAGTGATTGATGGTCTATATAAATAGTAGCCCAAACGCGTAATACTAAATGCCATTAATAACCGATAAATGCTTTGGACTTTATTAGAGTATAAGTTACACACCATTTAGTTGCTTTGGATTTTATTAGAGTATAAGTTACACACCATTTAGTTTCTTTGGACTTTATTAGAGTATAAGTTACACACCATTTAG
Organism: Ambrosia trifida; assembly: GCA_028751855.1. Classification (NCBI taxonomy): domain Eukaryota; kingdom Viridiplantae; phylum Streptophyta; class Magnoliopsida; order Asterales; family Asteraceae; genus Ambrosia; species Ambrosia trifida. Next base: position 125,798,931 of record CM054122.1, read on the forward strand.
TTGTAATGGAAATTAATCCCGTGATTTAAGAATGCACTAAAGGCACATTATTCTTTGGTTTTCGTTTTTTTTGTTTTCAATTCCAAGTTCAAAGGTGTAGTTATGTTGTCATTTCATAGTTGTTGGATATTAAAGTGGTGTGGTGAACGTTATGAAAGGAAATTGATCAAAATAGGAATTTTAATTAGATGACTACTCAAACAATTTACATAGCTCATGAGGCATAGGAATAACAAAAAAAAAACATTTTGTAACTCAAGTATGACCCAACTAATATGTATTTAAAAGAATTAAACTCATTAAAGCCTTTTTCTTTATTCTACGGTTTCAAAATAATTGGTAGTAATTACATATACTAAACTAGTAACATAAATTACATTAATTAAGATCAAATATCAAAATTTACTTTCATATATATTTCAACAAATTCTTTGATTATAAATTAATTTATGACAACTATGAATTGATTTAGAACTAGAGAATATTCATTTAACCATACAAAAGAAAACATATATTTAATGAGACGTTTTTACTCATGTATAATAAGTTAATAAATTTTATGATATATAAATATCGTATACAATCCGATAAAATAAATCGGTATATATTATTCTAGAGTTTTTGGATATTCGTTTATACAATCATTAGGGGAAAATCGTGAATGTTACACCAACGGACCCAAACTAACGGAGGCTAACTCCGTTAGTGTGATGCTGACGTGGCATGCCACGTAGGATCATTTTGCCACGTGGCATGCCACGTAGGATGTCACATAGGATTATTTTGCTACGTGGCATGCCACGTAGGATCATCTTGCCACCTAGGCATGCCACGTCAGCATCACACTAACGGAGTTAGCCTCCGTTAGTTTGGGTCCGTTGGTTTCCAATATGTCGAAAGTTGGGACCAATATTGGTGATTTTCGTAGATGGGACTGTTATTGGCCAATAGTGAATAGTTGGGATTATTTATTTCCATTTTTCCATCTGAATATATATTTTATTCCAGTTGCCTTCAAGCATGTAGGTATAAAAACATAAAAACCCATTTGCGTTTTAAACCCAGAAACATATATTTGAGTTAGTATGGATTTCATTCGTACACAAAAATATTTATAACTTCATAAAATTATTTGTATGACTTCATAAAAATAATCTTACCGGTTTAACATGCATGTCAGCCCAAAAATATTTAAAAAATATTAATTAAAAGAGTGGGTGCAAAAACTCACCTTAATAAGATGCGGGAGTTACAGATACTAGATGAGAAAGAGAAGATGAAAGTTCTAGCATGGCTTCAACATTCTACACATATGATTCATGTTAACTTGATTCCCACATATGTTCGTCGTTTCCTTGACACCAAGTGAAAATCACCGTCTTAATCATCATCTTGAATCTTCATGACCAAGTTAAATTTACAAAGTTTCACACACACAACAAAGTGATGGCCATCTAGAAATCAATATGCGTCAATCTTAATCTCCATCATTCTGATGTACATCACCCCATTTTATTAATTCATACTTGACATTAACTCCCAACCCAATGAAAAGTTCGATGCATTTTGAACTCAATGGTGATGGCTCATGCATGTCATGCGTCCCATTCCATGCAAGACCCAACGTATTTAAACCCAAATCATGGCTCACTCCTCATTAATTTATCAAGTCCCTATCCCACTAAAGACTCATGGTTAGGCATCACCTTTGAGATAGTGTTGCTCTGAGAAGGCCCTACTGATGAGCTTTGCCTCATGGTATTTCCTTGATTTTGACCTATAGGCCTTGCACATTCTTTAGAAAAATATCCAAACCCGTAGCAGCTGTAGCACTTAACCTTTGATTTGTCAAAACCGGTTTTTCCTCCGACTAATTTCCTCTGTGTTTGGTCCACAAACTTCCTGACTCTTCTAGCAATCATAGCAAGATTTCATTGAAGATCCATTTCTTCCAAGTCGTCCGGATCAATTTGATCATAGCGTTCATAAAAAATTGCCGGATTATTTATCTTCCCCTTAATATAGTTTTCATATGATGCCACAAAGGAAGACAATACTGCAAGTTGTTGTTCAACCGATTTAACACTCATCAGCATTGACTTGTAGGACTTGTGATCGCACCCGGAGTCAGACTTGCTGGAGTCAGCAATGCTTTTTCCCTTATCCCTACCTGGCAGGATATCTTTCACCTTAGTTGATTCACCTGAAACAGAAACAAAACAAACTTCACCATCAGCATCCAATACAATGTTTCCTGAGTTATCACCTGAGAATAATGTAGTTGCATTCTCACTGCTGCTAGACGAGCTCTAAGATGACGATTTTCCATAGTAAACTCCCAGATCTCGAACCTGATCATAACCAGCATCTTTTCTCTGCATAGCCATGTCATATGCTCTCAGCTTTCCTACCACTTCATTGAGTGTAGTTTTTTCAAAATCTGAATTTTCTTTAATCATGAGAGTGTAAACCTCCCACTTAGCAGACATAGAGTCCAAAATCTTGGAGCTAAGCTCAACTTTAGTGTACTCAATCTTGTGGTTTCCTAACTCAGTTACAAGATGGTAAAATCTTGTGATAATCTCTTCAAGGGTTTCTCCTTTCATCCATACAAAGACAACAAATTATTTCTTTAGTAAATTAGCCCTGTTCTTTTATGTTTTCGTTCCCTTCAAACCTCTTCTCAAGTGCTTCCCACAGTTCTTTTGCATCTTTGAATTTTCTAAATGTGTGCAAAATCTTTTGTGGGAGACTCATGGTGATGGCTGCGTGTGCCTTATACTCTGACTCATACATCAACTTTTCCTCCTCGTCCATGATCTTAAATGCCACTGTCACTGTCCTACCATCAATGGTTCTAGTAAGTTTTGAGTATCCATCTCTAATACAAATCCATAGTCTCATATTATAGAACCTATCCCATTCTTCGAACCTGTCTTTCCACCAATAGTAATCGTTAACCAAAATCATTTTTGGTGGTGAGTTAGACTTACCAACTTCATGGTCCATTTTAACTAACTTATTTAAAGGAGACATTTTATTAATGTTTAATAAATTTTAAGTTTGATTTCAATGTCCAAGTGTAAGTTTAAGTCCAAAATCCAAGTTCAATGTCCAATGTTCAAGTCCAACGTCAAAACAACAAATAGTTCAGTTTGTCTGATGTGATTAACGAACTTATCCAAACAACGAAGATGCTCTTCAGACGAAGATACTAGTAGACGAAGATGCCAATAAACGAAGATGCTCAACAAGCGAGTATGCCTATCAAGCGACGATACTTTCTGAACGAAGATGCTATGGAATGAAGATAATGGTATCTTCGTGAGAACCTTAAGTTCATTTTTCTGATCTAATTGAACACTAATTTTCGAAACTGACCAAAAACGCAAAAATGCTATGGAAGCGCAATCCACTAATTTGTTTTCCCCAAGAAACAATCAAAGTCTAGGATAGGCGCAATCCGCCTATTTATCTCAAGGCATTAATTACCACATATAATAAGCGCATTTCGCCTATTGACACAAAGTACAATAAAATCTAAGTCTAGGATAGGCGCAGCAATCCACCTATTTATCTCAAGACTTCAATTATCAACCACAATAAGTGCATTCTGCCTATTTGACACAAACCCTAACTATAAATCCGAGAATGCATATCCCACTTCTGTCATAGCTTAGGTTATAATACCAAGTCTACATAAGCACATTCTGCCTACTCGACTCAAACCATAACTAAAAAAAATCAGAGCAGTCATATCACATAACTATCAAAGCTCAACTTATAATATCAGGTAACTGTCAAACACAGTCTATTATATATATATATATATATATATATATATATATATCAGAGGGGGTAGTGGATTACTATATTTATATATATATATATATATATATATATTAACTCATATAACTCAACCATGACAAAACCTTATTTAACAAGTATGATTTCAAATATGTGTTCATGACATGCATATTAGCCTAAAAAGTTTTAAAAACAATAAAAAAGGCATGAATTCACATATACTCACGTATTGATATATATGTCTTTTAAAACATCGTACGCATACCTACATACCTACATAACTCGTACATGTATATATATATATATATATATGTATGTATATATAGCTTCCTTTCATAAGCTCATGCATAAATATATATTCACCTATATATAGGTACGTTTATTTTTATATACGTATAAACGTACACAACTATCCGAATATATATTTTATTCTAGTTGTCTTCAAACACGTAGGTATAAAAACATAAAAATCCAGTTGCGTTTGAAGCCCAGAAAAATATATTCGAGTTAGTGTGGATTTCGTTTGTGCACAAAAATATTTATAACTTCATAAAAATATTTTTGTGACTTCATAAAAATAATATTACTAGTTTAGCATGCATGTCAGCCAAAAAATATTTAGAAAATAATAATTAAAAGAGTGGACGCAAGAACTCACCTTAATAAGTTGCGCGAGTTACTGATGTCGTGTGGATTAGGTCTTTTTAAACGTCCTTTTTAAAACCAACACTTTCCCGAAAGAAGTGTCAAGACTCGGTGAAAAAGGGTAATTAAATGAGAATTTAAATTAAAACACTTATCTAAATTTTAAATTTATAAAAGTAAAACGATATCTGTTGACTATTCTGAACCCACACGATAGGCAAGTGAACCTAACGGTCGTAGTATAGCCTATAACACGTATCGAGTATCGAACCCTACGATACGACTTCCCGTACTCAGTCCTAAGTTGCTACAATAAAAAGAAAGATAAAATAAAATAAAATAAAGAAAGAGAACGAGAGCGACCAAAGTAAAAATCAATACCAAACAAAGTGTTGCTTTGTGATCTAACTTATTTTTGGGACAGATTAATAGTAGTTATTAAGTGGTGTGAACAAGTGCGCATTTATGCTAAACTTGGAGTTGCTACAGTATTCTCCAGAGGTGTCTGTTTTCGCAATACGACCTGTGTTCTTGTTTTAAAATGAGGGTCTACCGAACCGGTAAGCTCACCTCTCAACTATGACAGACGGACTACTCAAGATTGTGTATATCTAACCCCGAATGATCCAACTCCCAAAGATGCATTAATGACATCTAATCACTCAAAACCTCTATGGATAACTTGTCGGTGGCCGGAGCATGACCGAACAAGAAACCACTTGATATCATAAAGGAGTCATGACCAGCCGGCACATGTGCATCCTTTACTTGACCCAAGTAACGATTTTAAAAAGTGAGTGGTCTATCAATAACTGTACGGCAGTATAAAGATGAGAGAAAATAAAGACCGCTTTCTCTCAACACGGGCTCATCAAATCTTAGCTTGCGCCAAAGCTTTCACATAGACAATGAAGATGAGTCGCATAACTAAGACTTGACTTATCACTAACACCGAATATAAAGACCGTACCGACCCTAAATGAGATCTTGATAGTAGAGGATTACGCTACCAAGTGTGTGTATTTCTACCCACAAATGGGCTAATCACTACTCATGGGATTACATTAGCTTAAGAGTGCATGGGTTGTTACACAACATGGGTACACCCTTAAGTCCTCTCACTTCCTATCAAGACACCCACAAGACCAAAGACTAGTTAATTAGTTAATTAATTAATCAAACAAGGTTTTAAGTGAAAAGAATTTAACAAGAACACAACACCATTTAACAAATAAAAACTATATAATCCATACCAAAATAAGTCTTCACCCTAGAAACACTCAAGTAATCTAGCCAAACATTGGCTCTACATCTAGCACACTATAAATGGTGTTTAAGGAACACATAGTTGTGAGTGTAATGTGGATTAAAAAGGGCGGTTTGGGTGATTTTTAGTGATCTCTCTCTCAACTGTCAATCTCCAAGTATTTATGGAGTGATCCCAAGTTCCAAAGGTCACTTGAAAGGCCCCAAAGATGGCTGAAGTGTGAGTCAAACTCGGGTGAAAAGGGATGCTCAAAATGAGGGGTGGAGGCCTCTATTTATAGGCAAAACAGCCCTAACATGCCCTTGAGGGAGTTCTGGCACGCCCCTGCTCGACAACGCGTACTACTGTAGAGTCCTTTACGCATAAATGTTCCCTATTTTGTCTGGTACGCCCGTGCCAGAAGTCTGGCACGCCCGAGCTTTCCTGCTTCTATACCCTTGCTGTCAGTTTTCGTCGGTTTTTGCCTTGGAGAACACGCTGGAGTAAAGCACGGTCGTGCCACTATGTGGAGCACACCCGTGCACATCAGAAAACCTCAGATTTGACTCCTGTTGACATGGAAATGTTGAATGGTTGACCCGGAACAGTTGCACGGCCGTGCACCGTCGGAGTGCGACTGTGCTGTATCTGAAAAAGCTTCGAAAGTCTTCCATTCCTTATCTTTCGTGTCGTTTTCCTTCCTGGGCTCTAAAACTTGCAAGTGGGAGACAAGGTTGTTGTACCAACTACCCTTTTGTCCGCTAGAAGCTTGCTCTCCAGTCAAGATGTGCCTTTTTATTTCCTTTTTGCTTTTTGCTTTCAATAACCTGCATTTATCTCATAGGGACGATTTAGATATATTTTATAAAGATAAAAACATAATAAATGTGCAAAACGGAGGATAATTATATATGTAAAACATGTTAAATTATCGGCACATTAGTTACAAAAACTAGATGAGCAATAGAAGATGCAAGTTCTAGCATGGCTTCAACATTCTACACGTATGATTCATGTTTACATGATTCCCAGATATGTTCGTTGTTTCCTTGACACTACCAGGTGGAAATCGCCATCTTAATCATCATTTTGAATCTTCATGACCAGGTTAAATTTACAAAGTTTCACACACACACAACTAAATGATCACAACCTAGAAATCAATGTGCGTTAATCTTAATCTCCATCAGAATAATGTACATCACCTCATTTTATTAATTCATGCATGACATTAACTCCCAACCTAAAGAAAAGTCACAAACTTTCTGAGCATGGCATGCAACTTATGCATTTTGAACTCAATGGTGATGGCTCATGCTTGTCATGCTTCCCATTCCATGCAAGACCCTACATATATAAACCCAACTCATGGCCTACTCCTATTTAATTTATCAAGTCCCCATCCCACTAAACACTCAGGACTAGGCATCACCTTCTCATATTCCTCAATTATAACCACGACCACATATTTCTAAATGTTCTGTTCTTATATCAGCCTACTACCATGAGCTCAAGACTTCAATTATACCGAGACTATTACAATGGAGAATGTACCTGGGGTTTGATCGCATGATTTGAAACCAAACTGTGAGTTGCGGAAAAAAAGGATCCTGGCAATAAATGGCAAGTCTTCATAAGCCAACCGTACCACACATCTTCATCATCCTCATCACACTACCTCCGTCACAACCGCAGCCTCCACCGCACACCATCTTTAACAAAGTAGGCCGCCACCACCATCAAATACATAAATACACGATCCTGCACATACTCCCGCCACTCATCACCATCATTGTTTTAACTACCATAAACAAAACTATATGCCATAATTACAAACCGCCACAACTACCGATCATCATCATCATAAACGGTCATAGCCACCACGTCTAAACCGTACCTGTCACCGAAACCAATACCGTCGCCATCATGCAACCCTCGAACAACACCATCGACCACCTTCAACACTATAACCACCGAAATATCCCGTACCGCAGCCCTGGATCGGCAAAAGATTACAAAGTTCTTGCTTCCAACTGTCTTATGCTCGGTAAAAGAAAAAGAAAGAATATTATTGTTTAATATTGTTGTTTTTTCTATCATAGACAAGCAAGAAGGAGAATGATTTTGTTCTCTTATTGTCAAAGACAAAGAAAACAAAAAAACAAAGAAATAATATGTAGTAGGTTAGTTGTCGGCATGCAAAGGAAAAGGACAAAGGAGTATATGTGAGGTAAGGTATCGAGGGGTGCTTTGCTATAAGGATGGTGATCTTAGAAAAATTACATATGACCACCCTTTAGTTTCCCCTAAGTGGTAACTTGGCCCCAAAGGCATTAAAACCCTCTCTCAACAGTGACAATTCGGTCCTCCAATACATTTAAACCCGATTTTATCGCTAAGCTCATTAACTGATCCATTCGATTCATATAAACCATTAATTAAACATTGAACTCATTAAACGACCCATCAAATAATGTCTTATGTGTCAAAACCTATTGACGGATCCATTCGATGGGCGTCGAGAAGTCGATTAGTCTAAATAATTATTTAGAGAATTTTTGGGGTGTTACAAGAATTTTGATCATAAATACTTCGATGAAATAAATCCCAGGTACTGTACTCATGTCGCCATATACTTATCACCTTTGCCTGCATATCATCATCCATGACACCCCAATGTACCAGGTGCACCCGCCTGAGGCTGACTCGACCCCTCTTCTGCTCTCACCCCAACTTCCATCTATCGTCTCACCAATTCCTCATCACTCAAATCCAAGTCATCCATTTCACATCGATGAGGTGCCTCTTTCTTCCACTGCAACATCTTTACTTGTTCACCCGGTCCCATTTTCAGCTTATGCCATAACTTCATCTTTTTGTACCTACACTTCTCACCGCCTATCTCCTCAAGGAAAAACATAGTATGTTGTTTTTAAAATAAAGGATCCGGAATCGCAAACACCTCATGCTTTGCCAATAGTGCACTCAACAATCTAAGGTGCAGGATCAATTTCTTCCTTTTTTAATTTTGTGCTTACCAGACGTGCATAATAACCAACTGATGAAATGACAGTCTTAGTTGCCCTATCATGATGGCATAAAGGACTAGGATTTACCATTTTTGGATCTACATCCGATCCCCAAATCTGGGTGCTATAATATTCACAACAAACTGTAGTAGCACCCTCACAGTCGGCTTCAGATTGTCTTGCTTAAACTCTACCCCCTTTCTCAAATCGAACATCTGAGTGTACATTGCAGTCTCATTTGCCAAACTAGTGGGATGATTCCCGTAATTTGTAAGGTCAAAGAGGATTGACAAAGCCAGTTTTGATCCTTAGTCTTAATCATATTCTACAATATTTTGCTAAGTATAGAATCTACTGAAGAAGAAGAAGAAAACAAAGAACTGAAGAAGTTGATACAAGTGCTGAAGAGTAAAGATCGGAAGTTCTGAAGATGAACCAGATAAACATCTGAAGAACAACTACTGAAGATCAAACTTCTGAAGAATACTCATCAGAAGTTTGTCACTCATCAATAGTTCTTATAGAAGCTTCCCACCGCCCTTAACTTCAGTAGTTTAGTATTATATTAGTTTAAGTTACTTTATGTACAAATTCCAATACTACAGCCTGTTGTAGTATTATTATAATGCTTAGAATACTTCTCTTGTAAGTATTGACCAGTCTACAAATAGATGGGTTCATCCCTCTATTTTAGACAAGCTTTTTGCAGTATCATTTCTAATACATTTAAGAATCATTTCAAGCAACTTTTTACTGTTTTATTCATTAACTGCTTAGATTCTCATTAACTACTTTAGTTCAACTTTCATTAACTGAGGAGGAGTAATAACTCCTGTTAATAGTGAAACTTTAACTTAGAACACTTATACTTATTCCGTTGTGCTTATACTTTGATAAATCTTAAACAAGTGTTCATAAGAAGAATCTGTGATTAAACAAGCTTTTTGATCCAACAATTGGTATCAGAGCTCTGGTTCATCTGATCAAATATCAATCTAACAAATTGAGAATCAGATGCAGGCTCTTATTGATATTCAAGAAAGGATAAAAGTTCACTTTATAAAAACATCCATCACTTTAAGAAATCATTGATCAATTAAACTTCTTAAAAATGGACCCTCATAATACTAGATCTGCTAACAAGCCTCCCATGCTAGTCAGAAATGAATATAACATCTGGCAGAGAAGGATGGCACATACTTTATCACAGCAAAATACTGGCTGTTGGAGGTCTTTCATGTATGGACCCCATAAACCAGCAATAACAGATCCAGAAACTAAAGTTGAAAGATTTAAAGAACCAAAAGACTACACTAATGAAGATTTCCTAAAACTTGAGCTAGATGTTTATGCATTCTCTATGTTGGCAATGGCTCCCCCAAACGAAATATATGATGGGCTCTTACATTGTGAGAGTGCCAAAGAGCTATGGGATAGCCTCAAAGAACAGTTTGGAGGAACTGATGCGGTGATTGCCAACACTAGAGAAATTCTGGCTCAACAATATGAAACTTTTACTCATGTTAATGGAGAAACTTTGACGCAACAATTTGAATGATTTTCTTCTTTAATATATGAGTTAAAATTAAATGGTCAGACCTAACAAACTCATCTATGTTACATAGATTTTTAAGGCCTTTACTAGAAAAATGGGAAACTTATTCTATAGTCCTCAGATCAGGACCAGATTTTGACTCCCTTTCATTCACAAAATTACATGGGAGATTACTCACTTTTGAGAGAGAAATCAATCAAAAGAAAATGTTGCAAAATTCTGGTAAAACTACTGATGACTATATTCTAGGTAGTACAGCACTTTTGGGACAAGACTCACCAACTTGTTCAAATGATTTTGGATCTTTTGATCAGATTGACATAACTGTTGGGATCTCATCAGAAAGATCATATCTAGTCAATGAGAATGAAGAAAATAATCAAACTACTGATAACATGTGTTTCATTCTTGATGATTTAAAAAATTTCAGTAGTGATGACTTAGAAGAAATGGACATACTTCACCAACTGGCCATGTTAAGCATAAAAACTAACAAATTTTACAAAAGGTCAAGAAGGAAATTTCCAGGACTGAATAATCAAACAAAAGTTGGTTTTGACAAATCAAAATTGAGATGTTATAAGTGTCAGAAGTTGGGAAACTTTTCTAGAGAGTGTAGAAGCTTTAGCTATAGCCAACCTCAGTTAGGAAATCAAGCTAACCCCAGTTATAAAAGGAATATAGGAACATAGGGAAGTGCTCATTTTGTACAGGCACAAGCTCCAAAAATCCAATATGTGCCTCATATACAACATGTACAAATGCCTGCTCAACAACATGGCCAACAACAAATGCCTTCCACTCCTGCTGCTCAACCTCCACAACATAAACAACCCTCTCAACAAAGTCTGTTCACTTCAGGGTTTGTTAACTGGAGCAGTCTTCCCTATGACACCACTGAATGCAGTCCTGATGCAAACAACAAAGTCTTTGACATCAATTGGGGAGAACCTTATAATGGCAGAAAGAATTTTGCTTTAATGGCTTTTGAGGGATGCTCCTCTAATTTTGCCTTATCATAGGTATCAAAAGAATCTCTTTTAAAGCTTTGCTCAAAATCATGCAAAGAATCTTTTGCTTTAATAAGAGAAACCAATGTGCACCTACAAGGCAAAGCCAATGACTCAGAAAGAAAATACACTAAAATGAAATGTGATTTAGAAAGAAAACTTGCATCAAAGACAAAAAAAATATTCTAAATTAACAAATAATTCTATTTAAACCCAAGCACAAATAAAAAGCATGATAGAAAACCTAGGTAATGTTAGGAAAGAGCATGCTGACACCAAGGTTGACTGTAAAAATTGGGTTGAGTCATGTAGGGGTTACCAAATGCTGATTAACAAACAAACAGCATCAAATGTTAAGTTTGGCATAGGGTATAATCACACAGAATCACCAATTGATTTTACTCCCAAAACTACTGATGATGGGAGTAAAATAGTTCAAAATCAAACTTTTGATATGAAAGAATGCACATCTTTTCTCAGAAATTTCTCAAAAATACAAGTGAAAGTTCTGTAAAAGTTAAATCTGCTGATATTAGGTCATCAGTAGTTTCATCTACATCAGGAGTTGAGACCCTGGAAACTGCTGATGACCTAATTCAAAATGCTGAAACTGTCAGTACTTTGCCTTCCAAAACTCCTGAAAAAATAAAATTGAAAGGAAAGGCAAAACCATGTGAAGTATGTTGTCTGTTTAACCACATAACAGAATTTTGCAGATACAGAAAAGGAAATCGGTACAATAAGAAGATTTTACAACTGGTTGTGGGAAAACAAATCAAACAAGATTTTGAAAACACTTTCTATCCCATCAAACAACAACCAAGTAACACCTTTTATCAAAGAGAGACTAAATCTCAACTAAAGCCTTTTTCTCAAAATTCTTCTTTAGAAGTTAGACCCAAACCATCAGCAGTTTCACAAACTGCTGAGGTTGTGAAACTGCTGAGGTTAAAGATCTAAGGAATAAGGTCGAATTTCTGATGACCAAAGTTGATTATGGACCTCAAAAGACTCTACTATTGAGCTCAAAAGCAAGTCGATGGCTAAAATGACATGGATTTCTAAAAATGGTCCACAACAAACTGCTAGTCTTCCAGTTCTCAAGAGTAAACCCAAAGCCAAAATGGCTTGGGTTCCTAAAACTGACTAATCTACTCTTTGAGTATAGGGTCACTAGAGGTCTAAACAACATTTGGTATGTTGATAGTGGAGGCTTAATGCACATGACAGGATGCAGGTACCTGATCAACAATTTCATAAGGCAAAGAGAATGATCTGTGTCCTTTGGGAACAATGCCAATGGATACGTGCTAGGCTATGGCAATGTATCCTCTGGTAAAGTGCACTTTTATAAGGTCAATCTGGTTGAAAATTTGGAATACAACATGCTGAGTGTCTCTCAAATGTATGATTAAGGATATTCTTCCTTTTTCACCAAAACTGCATGCAAGATTATATCACCAGAAGGCCAGAAGTTGATAGAGAAGATTATAGAAGATCATACTTTGTTAGTTGCCAATATATGTCGCAATGTCTATGCAGTGGACATTGAAAATCACAAGGTATTGAACAACACTACATGTTTCTTCTCAAAGGTATCAACTTCCGAAACAACCCTTTGGCATAGGAGACTTGGCCATGTGAACTTTAAAACCATAAATGATGTCACTAAAATGGGCTTAGTCAGTCGTCTACCCTTGAAGGAATACCAGTGTAAAGAACACTGTGTTTCCTGTCTTAAGGGAAAGCAGCATAAGTCCTCCTATAAGTCTATTGACGAATAAAAATGTAGATGCATTTTGTGCGACTAATGCTTTGGATTACATTTAACATATGTTTATGTGTTTAGTCGAACGGTCGAAGGGAGAATAATATGGGCGAAAGAGTGTTTTTGAATGGGCGAAGGAGACTTAAAGGTTCGAGGGAGAGAAGGAGGTCGTAGGTAGTTTTAGATGTTAATGTATTACTTGGTTCGACCATCATGATTGGTCGAACCTGCACATTCGACCAAGCAAAGTGGGCGAATGTGCAGGCCTATATAAAGGTCAAGTTCATTTTGAATGTTAGTTTTTGGTCATTTTTGGATCCCTCCTATTTGCGTCTCTCCCTAGGGTTTTGTGTAAACTTAATTCACGTCTTGTTTTGATTGTAAAGCTTATTATAACGTGTAATTGAGTTTGTTTATCAATGAAATGAAGCTTTTAAAGATAATTTCTGCGTTTTGTTAGTATTATTATCATTTTGTGATTGATTCAGGGATTCCGCACCTGAATCAAACTTGTTTGATCATTATCTTTGTAGATTTGACGATCCTACGCGCATACAAAGTGGTATCAGAGACATATGGATCAAACAACCACAAACTGATAATTTTACAGCTGATTTGGACCTTATTTTGATCAAAAACTTTCTGTTTTCATTGATAAAACTGAATTGATGATAATTTGATTGATTAAAGCTTGTTTTCATGGATAAAATGCATAATTCTCTTTGATAAACTTGTTCCAAATCAAATCCGAAGCAAAACCTGATTAGAATCATCAAATTCTTTCAACTTTTGAAAAATTTGATCAAAATTAACTGATTTTCAAAGAATAACCGTTTTTGAACGTGCATGGTCGAACCTAGGGAGAATGGTCGAACGTGTGTGTTAATTTGGTCGAACCAAGGGATTTTTGGTCGAAAGTGGTGTTTTAGCTGGTCGAATCTAGAGTTTGTTAGCGTATTGTTGCACATTCGACCATTCGGGCGGTCGAAGGTGAAATCAAACGGTCGAAAGGAGAACATTTTGGCTCATTCGACCACACGTTTGTACGAAAGTAGAGTCTGTTAATAAACATTTCTAATCTTTTCGTGTTTAAACATTCTCAGATCAAGATGTGGAACTTTCCTACTACACCACGACCTAATCCAACACCACAACAGCAGACAACCAGGAATCCTTGGTTGGTTGCTGCCCAAAAGTCTAGTCAACCATCACAACCAATCAATTATATGGCTATGACTAGTACTATTCCTCAACACGTTGCGCAACCACAACCACAACCGATTGGTGACTATTGGGGAGTAGCAGCAGCTGCGGTTCACTCACAGACAACTAATGCCATATCAACTCTTATCCAAGACTTGTCATCGGGGAGTGGAAACCGTCCACCTAAGCTCATGGAAATGGTCTATTATAACACTTGGAAGACCAAATTCAAGATCCATCTGGAGGGAATGGGCTTAGAGGGAACTGAGGCATGGCAGATGATTGTGAAGGGCTATGTTGCTCCGATCTTGGAGAACACGGGAGAGCCTATTCCATTGGAAAATCTTGCAGATGATGAAAAGAAGAAATTTGCTATTGAGAAGAAGGCGTTTTCTCAATTGTCTCAAGCTATCAATACTGATTTGTTACATCAGTTTGGTTCTTGCACAACTTCTAAACAGCTGTGGGACATGTTGAAGAATAGGCATGACGGAAATGAGAAGACTAGGAAGCTAAGGATGGAAGAACTTCGGAAAGAGTTTGAGAATTTCAGTTACATGGGTAACGAGACGTTGAAAGAGTTGGTCCCAAGGTATTGTCACTTACTCACAGAGCTTTCAAGCTATGAGATAAGCATACCTATGTCTGAATTGGTGGACAAGTTTGCCGATGCATTGCCACCGTATTGGAACCAACATATTGAGGTGTTAAAAGAAAAGGATGCGTACCAGTATTGGACTATCAATGAGTTCATTCAGAAACTAGAAAACAAGGAGATGGAGGAAAAAAGGAAAGTTAAAAGAGCTCAAATTCCTCAGAATCTGGAATTGTATCTTGGTGGTACATCTTCTTCCCATTCTACTTCCAGTTCTACTTCTAATGTTGCTCCACACATCGCATGCGTATCTAACATTGTTGAACCAACCAAAACACCAATCAATTACCTCGCTCAAACATCTTCATATACCTCACCATCATATCCAACAATTGCTTACATTCCACCATTTTCACCCATGCAACAAGCAGCATGTTACTCTGCTAGCCAACCTCAACAACAACCATACAATCCTCAAATGAACCAGATGCAAATTACCCAAAGTCAAACAAACCAAAGCCCGATTGTGTTGGAGACATCAAATCTAAACAATGTTACTGTTGAGATTGCTCAACAACATGTAGCATTAGTTTCAGCAATGGTAGCATCGTACAATGGATTGGTTGCTAGTCAAATTGGGAACAACAATTTGACCAATGAGGACTACGCACAGTTTGACAAGGAAGAAATGGAACTCATGGATATTCAGTGGGCTTTTGCAAGTATCATGAGAAGAGCCACTAATTTTATTCAAAAGACTGGGAGAACTGATCTTTCTACTTCTCCAAACACCACTTATGGCTTCAACAAAGCTAAAGTCACTTGTTTTAACTGTGGTGAGAAAGGTCATTTAAAAAGAGAGTGCACACAGCCAGCACAACAAGGTAATAGAAATCCATTCAACTCTAACTACCAAAACCGATAAACCCAAAATCAGATATCATACCAAAGTCCCAACATTTCAAGTTTTCAACCTCAAAAAAACTATCAAAACCGTCAAAATACCCAACAAAAAACAATGCTAGACAAACCACAACACAAAACCAAACACAACAGAATTCAAACCGAACAATCATTCCCATTTCTACACTAAACACACAAACCCAAACTTTGCTGATAGCCAAAAGTTGTGGCAATGTCTATGTAGTGGACATTGATAAAGACAAAGTACTGAACAACACTGCCTGCTTCTTCTTAAGAGCATCAATTTCTGAAACTGATCTCTGGCACAGGAGACTTGGCCATGTGAACTTTAAAACCATATATGAAGTCACAAAAATGGGCTTGGTCAGAGATCTACCTTTGATGGAATACCAGTGTAAAGAACACTATGCATCTTGTCTCAAGGGTAAACAGCATAAGTCCTCCTATAAGTCTATTGAAGAATCAAAAACAACTACATGTCTTCAACTACACCATATGGACTTATTTAGACCAGTCAAAATCATGAGCCATGGTCAGAAGAAATACTGCTTGGTTATCATTGATGACTATTCAAGATTCACTTGGGTCTTCTTCTTATATTCCAAGGATGAGGCAGCTGATATCATCGAATTCTTCATTCTACAAGTAGAGAAACAATAATCTCTCTCTGTCAAAGTCATCAGGAGTGACAGTGGGACAGAGTTCACGAAAAAAATCTAGATGAATTCTGCCTGTCTAAAGGGATTGTTAGACAGTTTAGCATTCCCAGAAATCCTGAACAAAATGGTGTGGTAGAAAGGAATAATAGAACACTAATTGAAGCAGCAAGAACTATGTTAGATTATTCAGGCCTACCATTGTATTTTTGGGCTGAAGCAGTCGACACAACCTGCTATGTTCAAAATAGGGTCCTTGTAAACAAAAGACATTCCAAAACTGCCTATGAAGTTCTTCATGGCATCAAGCCCCTTATCTTCTTTTTCAGGGCTTTTGGGTGTCAATGTTTCATTCTAAATATCAAGGACTCTATTTCAAAGTTTGCTGCAAAAGTTGATTTAGGTTATTTCCTTGGTTATTGTTCCACTAGAAAAGCCTACAAGGTTTTTAATTCAAGAACCAAGATAGTTGAAGAAACACTGAATGTCAAGTTTAATGAGTCAAAAGACACTCTCATTCCAGCACATCCTGCTGAACTCTTTGACCTTGACAGCTTTAATTTCGGACCTGAAAAGACTGTTACTTCATCTGAACCTACTTATTATGGTGATCAAGGGTTTGATGATGAGGGTCTTGCATCATGGACTCCTAATATAGTCGTTAAGTCAACTTTTAAACCTTCAGAAGTTTCACAAACTTCTACTTCAACAACTGTTGATGAACAAAATCAAACTACTAATTTAGCTCCACAAACTCCTGAAGCAATAAGAACAGCTGAACCAGATATTATCAACCTTAGTGGTTTGTTTGAAGAAGTTCAAGAGCCCTCTCCAATCACAGGGTTACAACAATCGATTGAACACAAGGATCATCCATTGGATCAAATCATGGGTGATATTGCATCACAGGTACTCACAAGAAACCAGCTTTCCAACTCCAGCTTTTTCTCAGCATTCATATCTTAGTTGGAACCAAAGAAGTATCAAGAAGCCCTCCAAGATAACAATTGGGTTCAAGCTATGCAAGATGAGTTGCTCCAATTTAAGAAGCAACAGGTCTCGGAAATCTGTCCCTTACCTCCAAACAAGCTACCAACTAGCACAAGATGGGTTTTCAGAAATAAACAAGATAAAGCTGGCATGATTATCAAGAACAAGGCAAGACTGGTGGTACAAGGTTATTCTCAAGAAGAAGGAATTGACTATGATGAAACCTTTGCTCTAGTTGCAAGGCTTGAAGCCATCAGGTTATTTTTGGCTTATGCAATTTCCAACAAAATTATGGTTTTTCAAATGGATGTTAAGAGTGCATTTTTATATGCAAAAATAAAAGAGGAAGTGTATGTTTGTCAGCCACCTGGGTTTGAGGATCCTTCTCATCCTGAGTGGGTGTACAAACTTGACAAGGCTCTTTATGGGCTGAAACAGGCTCCCAGAGCTTGGTATGAAACACTTTCCAACTTTTTAGTCAAAAATCACTTCATAAGAGGCTTCACTGATAAAACACTTTTTATCAAACATATTGGAAATCATGTCTTACTCATTCAAATCTATGTTGATGACATCATTTTTGGTTCAACCAACACGAAACTGTGTGATGAATTTAAGAAACTCATGCAATCAAAATTTGAGATGAGTACAATGGGAGAACTGCAGTACTTTTTGGAACTGCAGACCAAACAACAAACAAATGGAACTTTTATACATCAATCCAAACATGTTAAAGAATTATTAAACAAATTCTCTTTACAAGACTGTAAATGTAATGACCAAAATTTTTAAGAATCATTTAAAAACATATATCTCTACTAATACTTGTTATCATTTGAACTACTAGCTAATTAAATCTAACTTTAAATTTCAATGACAAAATACAATTGAAGGATGGTGTAAACAAAATACCTATAAAAGTGGGATACATTAAAGGTTCAATCTTAAATACTTGTTTAGTATGTTAGAAATTTTATTAAAAATCTAAAAGAAAATAATAACAATATAATAATAACAACATGAAGTGTGAATTTGAGTGGATACAGCCAACACCATCAACGAGGCTTGAACAAGCTGGACACACGCAGCTCAAACCATCCTCGCGCCGCCGACGGACAGTCGCAAGCTACCACAAGCAAGACACCCGTTTCACACCATCGAGCACACGCACGCCATAAGCCACCACCCACATGTCACACACATTGCACACTTCTGCACACGACCCACAGACGCAACGTTACCTGGCACTTGGCCCTCCTCACGCTATCGGTGAATAACCACAAGCCATCTGAGGAAGACACAAGTCACCAGCATTCAACCCGGCCGCCGCACACACGCCAACCGCAGACCCTGCTAAGATGCCTACACGCCTCCCATGATGATAAGCTTGAAATCCCTGCTATAAATTGAGAACAAATCTCACTGCAACTCCCATATGATTCACCTTCAAACTTATGCTCTGTTCTATAACACTTTTCCGGTGAACCGAAAACGAACCCAAAAGACCAAAATAATACTATTACCACCTATCTTTACTTGGTTACTAACCTTTGATCACGTCATAAGTTTAGAAACCTCTTGTAGAACTCGAAACAGTTTTCCGGATAACCTGCTCGTTCTCAGGCGACTTCTTTTTCTGGCTTCATTTTACTCTAGAAGGTATCTAAAATAAGTACTAATGATTTCCTACATATTTGATTATTTACATATACTAGAAAATCAGTTTTCTAGTACATTGAAAATTCCCGATGACATGATTAAAGCAAGAAGGGGAAAACCTGGTTTATGTTTTAAGTTTCACTGGAAAATATGAATTGATAAATAATTAAATTATTTATTAATAAAACTAGCCCACTAAGTTGATTGTTGGCTTTAGTCATATTCAACAAGTCCATATCCAAAAATTTATGGCTATATATTTTAAATACGTTCTTCTACGATAGAAATTATCCTTTATTAATTTACTTATTTTCTGCGGTTACTAGGCATTCACCAATAGTAATTTTGTGGGTCAATAATTTTAATAAATCAAACACATATGTACTTCTAAATTTGTTTTATTAGATCGAGTTTAACATTGTAATAAGAGGTTATGTAATATTATTACTTCCAACCTAGTAATATTTTGCAACTTTCGTACAAAAAGGATATTTCTCATGTGAGTGATTTTCTTAAAAGACCATAAAAACTGAAGTTAAGAACTTAGTTGTTTTAAAACAATTTATAACATAATATTTAGTAAAACTAGATAAATAAGGAATGGTTTATGAATTCAAGTGACTATTTAAGGCACATTAAGTGGGCTAATTATGGTTCTCAAAATATTGGAATACCTGATTATAAATAGAATGTTTTGTTCTAAAAATCATGTAATCGGATAATCATTATATGAAACAACTAAATAGAAAACCAATCTTAATTCTAAATGAAATATAACCCATTTGTAGATTTTAGTGAACGATTTTAACCAAGCTGGTAGTGCTTTGGAACATTAAAAGGTACGGATCCTTACCCCACTTCTTGTGCTTTCTTATTCAGTTGTTATATATATAAACCCATTGATTTCATACATCTTTGGAAACTCCTTACGTCTTTGAAGCATCAATTCGTTTGGTTGGTTCGTTCATTTCATGTCCTCATTATAATATTGAATATTGAATTTCACTTTGATATCATGCGATAGAATTATGTTTGTCGTACTCATTATTGCATGTTCCTGATATAAGTTTCATGTTGATAAGATATATATGTTGCTATAGTTATGGAATTCTTTAAATAAGACCCTTTGTACTCTGAAACCATGAGTTCCGCTTCTCGTGGAGTGTCCCACGAGCATGTTGTTGCGACATCGACAATATGTGCTCCACCCGTGACGGAGAGATCAGTTCACAGTGTCTCTTAAGTACAAGTGTGGTACATATGGCTATTAGGAGGCGTATGGATCGATCATAGGATTTATGTATGTTACATAGATGGATAACGGGTATGCCAACTCACCATCTCATGTGATAAATATGCAGGAGTAGCTACCTGCGTATTTTCCCGTTTTATGTTTAGCTCATGGGTTCATCCTTATGGTACGATATTCTTCATTAAACTAAGTTACTTCGCATCGTACCATTTTATACGTTACGTTTTGATTGTATCTCAGTAAATAATTATTTCTTGTTGTTATTTTAAGCCTACTATTCCGTACTAAGCATTCGGCTCATTCCGTAAATTCTTTCTGTGTTCACAGGTTCACAGGTTATCTTGGGCGTGATAAAGAGAGAAAATAAAGCCTAGGATTAAATCTAAAGATGTTAGGTAAAACCATTAAACCATGTTAGTTTGTATTTCAATACTTAAGTTAGTTTGTCGAATGTTTTGCACCTTTGACAAGTAATAAAGGGAATCATGCCTTTCTGAACCAATGCTATTGTGACACTTCAGCCCATCCGGGTTGGGGTGTTACAGGAAATCATGTTCCACTCCCATGACACCAACCACACAAGTTGAACAAGATGATCAAGGTAAATAGGTTGATCAAACCATGTATAGATGTATGATAGGTTCCTTTCTTTATTTAACTGCTTATAGACTAGATATTATGTTTTCAACATGTGTTTGTGCTAGATATTAATCAGCTCCAAGGGAATCACACCTAATTGCTGTCAAAAGAATTTTCAGATATCTGAAAGGAATTCCTACACTTGGAATTTGGTATCCTACTTCTAGCAATACCAAATTAACAGCTTTTTCAGATAGTGACTACACAGGGTGCAAAATGTCAAGAAATTCAACATCTAGTGGTTGTCAATTCTTAGGAAACTATCTGGTGTCCTGGCAATCAAAGAAGCAAACATCTGTGGCAACTTCAACTGCTGAAGCAGAGTACATTGCAACTGCAAGTTGTACATCACAGATTCAATGGCTTCAGTATTAATTACTTGACTATGGAATTAAAGAGACCAAGACCCCATTGATTGTAGACAGTAAATATGCCATTAGCATAATTCAAAATCCTGCTCAGTTTTCAAAGACTAAACATATTGAAATCAGGTATCATTTCATAAGGGATTGTTATGAAAAAGGCAAGATTGAGGTGAAACATGTAACAACTAATCAAATAGCTGACATATTCACCAAACCCCTTGACACATCAACATTTCAGAGGTTAGTTTCCATGCTTGGGATGCTAAATTTGGAATTAGTACTGTAAGTGTTTTTCATTTTCCTGCACATATTTTTCTTTCACTTACATTATTACTAATCTGTCACAAACCTCGGATAACCAAAAAGAGAGAAACTGTTGATGTACAAAACATCAGAATGGGGATATTTTAAGAAAAATGGTTAACTTCTGATAAAATAATCGTCAGAAGTTATGGATAAGTGTTAATAAATTGTTCTCATCAGTTTTTAACAAACTACTAAAGAAAAATGGGAACTACTGATGAATAATCTTATTCATTAGAAGTTTTATCAATAAGGGTTAATCAGACATTTCCCATTTCAGAAGTGTGACCTAAGGCGGTTATAAACTTCTGATAAACACTTTTTCTCATACTTATCTTTTCAAAAAGCAAAAATTCCCTCTTTCTCTCTCAAAACACTCATAACCCCTCCCCTACAACATCAAAAACACTGTTTGATCCACAAACACCATGGCTCTTGTACTGAAATAGGGACATAACCAACAAGGCTACTTCGTGAAGGATGAAGCCTGGTCTCAATACGACAAAATCATTGATTTACTCGTCAAATCCCAATACAACACAGCTTTCACCATTGATCCTCCAATCCACATACAAACTCTTAATGAGTTCTGGGCAAACACCGAGGCGGTGACTGTGAACAATAAGGTGATTTCCCTCAAATCAACTATCCAAGGGAAAGTTATGGCAATCACACCAACCACTTTGTTGTACCCAAGATTTGTTATGCATTGCATAATAAAAGAACTTAGTGAGGGAATACTTGTTGGTAAATCTTCAAAATTAAATCCTTTAACATCACAAGTATTCTCTAGGCATAACTAACCGACAACTTTTCTAGAAGATGACCAAGGGGAAAAAGAACCAGTCCCCATGGAACCTACATCTTCCAAACCCTCACCTAAAAAGGCCAAGACACCCAAACAACAAAAATCAAAACCCACCAACCCTAAAAGAAAGGTAGTTCAGGAAGTTGAGATGCCTGAAACTACTAATGTGCAATCTGCACTTGTCAAAGATGTGACT
Source organism: Ambrosia trifida (assembly GCA_028751855.1). NCBI lineage: Eukaryota > Viridiplantae > Streptophyta > Magnoliopsida > Asterales > Asteraceae > Ambrosia > Ambrosia trifida. The sequence continues at coordinate 125,821,581 of CM054122.1, forward strand.
GAAACATCCTCTCAGTCTCATCTATCTCAAACCCCCAAAAGAGCACCAATTACCATTTTATTTCACAGGAAGAAAACCAAAAGCGCCATAACTACTGACACTTCCTTTGAAACTGCTAACCCTTTACCCAAAACTACTGAACCAGAAATATCACACACCACCATAGAAATCGCCAAACTTCTCTCTTGGCTAAAAGAAATAGTCCCATCTGAACATGTCAATCCCCAACAAACACATCAAACAGTGTGGATATCAATAGCCATATCCCAAGAGATGAGGATGAACCATGGTGTCTAAGCCCAAACATAAATACTTTTGGTACATTTGAGGCTGCTACTACTTATTTACCATCCAGTGGTGGATCTGAGGATAGAAGTAACATAGCTAAAACCTCATATGTGGCAACTACTGATGAAGGATTTATTCCTGAAGTAGGAAATCCTTAGTACCAAGACAAAGTGGTTCATGAGACAACTAGGTTGGGCCTAGCTCATGGTACAACTGATGATGTCTTCATTGAGGATGTCATCAGGGATTTAGATGATTCCATTGATTTGGATGATGATTCAAACTCTCCATAACATGAATTGACGGCTACTTGTGAAGGTCCTAAATCTGATGTCTCTAAGATCAAAGAGCTAGTCATAAAGGATCAGGTTAAAGACCACTTGAACCCTGATTCCCCTAAAGTGGCATCTTCGGTTCATACTGAAGATCACCCAAAAACACCCCTCCACATCAAAAGCCTACCTAATTCACTAGGTCATCAAGCATAGACCTGAACCACCTATGCAGCCTAGCTGGTCCCCTATACCAGATGATAGATCCTCTAATTTCTCAACAACTCAAGAACTTTACCACTGCTTTAGAGTTGAAGAACAACACTCAACTTGAGATGATCAACAACAAACTTGGTGAGCTGTCAAGAAAGATAGATGATAACACAAGACAACTTGCTACACTATCTAGTGTAACTCCTCTACCTGCTTGGTTTCCAGAAGTGGATGAAGACAAAAAGGGGGAGAAGATTAAGGAACCAAAGGTTGTATCACTTAAAGCCAACAAAAAGGCAACATATGCATAACAGCTAAAGGATGCCCAAAAGAAAAAAGAACAACAAAAAAGGCTCCTTAAAGAAGAAGCTTAAAAGAAGTCCCAAGGCCAAATTGAAGAAACTGCTGAAGTCCAAGAAAGTGCTGAAGAAAATCCTTCAGTAGTTGAGAGCCTGATCAAGCCTTCAGCAGTTAACACTTCCAATATTGAAGAAGAAAAACCTTCTAAGGCAACTGAAACCACTCCAACTCAAATTCCAATGCATGCACCCACTCAAGCAACTGTCTTAAACCCTACTCCCATATCAATGTCTAAAGAACTATTGGAGAAAATCTTAAGGGCGGCACAAAAGAAGGCAAAGGAAGATAAAATCTAGAACAACCTAGAAGCAAGGGATGACTTGAGCTACAATGAAAAACTGGAGAAGTATGAAGAAAAATTGGGTGAATTAGAAGAATTAGAAAGAGTTGCTGAAGAAGATAAGATACAACAATTGATGACCTTCATCACCAAAAACAGCAAAACCAAGAAATACTCACTCAAAGGGCTCTCTATGGATGAACTAACACATAGAGATCAGCTTGTATCTGACAGGCTAGCCACAAAAAAAGATAGAAAGGCAAAGAGAGCTGAGATAATAGAAGAGGTGGTAGCCAATGGATTTGGTTCAAAAGCTTCAGTGTCAAAATGGAGAGAAGATACTTTGTATGAGAGTTACAAGAAATTCAAGGCTGATAGAGTTGTAAATCCGGAAAAGTTCAAAACTTCTGAAGCTTCAATTACAAACTTCAGTAGTTTGAACTTCTGGTGCAAAACAATCATCATCAAAGCCTGCTACCAAAAAGAAGCCAGAGGAGACCATAAAGACAAATTTCAAGATGGTATTGCTTGAAGGCAATACTGTGGTACAAGGAGACTTTGTGGTTGAAGAGAAGCCTCTGCTGATACAATTCAGGGATCCTTGTTTACCTAACTACTTCTAGACCAGATATTATGTTTTCAACATGTGTTTATGCTAGATATCAATCAGCTCCTAGGGAATCAAACCTTATGGTAGTCAAAAGAATTTTCAGATATCTGAAAGGAACTTCTAATCTAGGAATTTGGTATCATGCTATCAGCAGTACCAAATTGGTGGCCTTTTCATATAGTGATTATGCAGGGTGTAAAATGTCAAGAAAATCAACATCTAGTGGATGTCAATTCATTGGAAATTGTCTGGTGTCATGGCAATCAAAGACCTAAAAATCTTTGGAAACATCAATTGCTGAAGCAGAGTATATTGCAGCTGCAAGCTGTACTTCACAGATACAATGGCTTTAAAATCAATTACTTGATTATGGAATCAAAGAAACCAAGACACCATTACTTCTAGACAGTACCTCAGCCATTAGCATCATACAAAACCCCTGTCCAATTTTCAAAGACAAAGCATATTGAAATTAGGTATCATTTCATCAGGGATTGCTATGAAAAAGGCAATATTGAGGTCAAATATGTGTCAACAGCAAATCAAATTGCTGATATTTTCACAAAACCTCTTGACACAACAATCTTTCAGAGGTTAGTATCCATGATTGGGATGCTAAATTTGGAGTAATTTTTGTAAGTGTTTTCATTTTTCTACACATATTTCACTTTCACTTATTTTTATTGCAAATCTGTCATAAACCGCTAATGACCATATAAGGAGAAAGTACTGATGTACCAAACATCAGTATGCGAATATTTTCTGTAAAGAGAAACTGCTGATGATAAAATCATCAGAAGTTAAATTGGGTGTTTTCAAATAAAAAACTCACCAGTTATTTAAAACTACTGAAGAGTAAATAGGAAACTACTGATGAACAATTTGTTTATCAGAAGTTCTAAACAAAAGGGCAAATCAGTCTTTTCCTATTTTAGAAGTTTGACCTTGGGCGGTTATAAACTTTTGAAACCCCCTCTTTTCATACTTATCGTTTCAAAAAGAAAAATTCCCACTCTGAAACTCTCTCTGAAACCTGCATTTGTTCTATCAAAAACCACCATGGCTCTCATTCTTAAACATTGACACAACCAAAGAGGCTACTTCACTAAAAATTCAGCCTGGTCCTCCCAATACGACGAAATCATTGATTTAGTCGTAAAATCACAATATTACACAGCGTTCACCATTGACACACCAATCCACACTGAAACTCTAAATGAGTTCTGAACAAATGCTGAGGCTGTTACCGTTAATGGTAAAGTCATTTCCCTAAAGATGTCGATCAAAGGGAACGTGATGGCAATCACACCAGAAACCATGGGAATTAGACTAAATGATGTTGAAGCCCCAGAACAAATTCCCAATGGAACCATTCAATTAACCATGACTAAGTGTGGTTACCAAGGTACTGTGTCACATGCTACCATTTATAAGAAATTTTTTGATGCAAAACACAAACTTTTGTTTCAATATATAATCATGTGTTTGAGTCCATAAACTATATCACCAAAATGATCAGATGCCCGCAACTTTACAACCTATTTTCCATTCCATTGTGAATGAAACCACTTTCAGGGCATCATCATATTTCTTTAATGAGTTGGTATTGCATCACCAAAATGATAAAAAGAATTTTTTGTTGTATCCAAGGTTCATAATGCAATGTATTATAAAAGAACTTGGTGAGGAAATGCTTGTGGGTGAGGCAACAAAGTTAAATCCTTTGACCTCACAAGTATTCTCTAGGCATACCAAATCGGCTACCTTGCCAGAAGATTACCAAGGGGAATAAGGAACAGTCCCCAAGGAACCCACATCTTCCAAACCCAATCCTAAAAAGCCTAAACAGCCCAAAAAGCAAAAATCCAAACCCACCAACCCTAAAAGAAAAGCAGTTCAGGAGGTTGAGATGCCTGAAACTGCTGATGTACAATCTGTACTTGAAAAAGATGTGACTGAAACTTCCTCTCAGTTACGTCCATCTCACTCCCTAAAAAGAGCTAAAATTTCTATTCATTTTTCAAGAAAGAAACACAAAAAAGACTATAAATACTGACCTTATTTTTTAAACTACTTAAACCTTTCCTTCTACTGAACTAGAAGTTTCACACCAAACAGTAGAAATTGCTCAATTTCTCTCGGGGCTGAAACAAAACATCCCATCTAAAAATGTCATTCCCCAATCACCACATAAAACAGGGGATAAAATCATAGAAATGGACATTGATGAGGATGTAATCAGCCCTATCCCAAGAGATGAGGAGGAACCAAGGAATCTAAGCCCCAACTTAGATTCTAGGTACATTTGAGGCTACTACTACACTTATACCACCCAGTGGTGGATTTGAGGACAGTAGTAACATTGTTAAGACCTCACTTGTGGCAACTGCTAATGAAAGCCTTGTTCCTGAGGCAGGAAATCCCCGGAACAAGGGGTACATCAGACTACTAGGTTGGGCCTAGATCATGGTTTAACTGACGAAGTCATCATTGATGATGTAGTCAGGGATTAAGATGATCCCATTAATTTGGATGATGTTACAAACATTCCACAACAAGGATTGACGGCTGAATGTGAAGGTCCTGGATCCAATGTCTCTATACTCAAAGATTCAGACACAAAGGATTAGGTTAAAGACCATTTAAACCCTAGTTCCCCCAAAGTGGCACCCCTAGTTCATACTGAGGATCACTCAAAAACACACCCTCCACACTCACAAAAGCCTACCCAATTCTCTGGGTCATCAAGCATAGAGTTGAACCAACTATGCAGCCCAGAAGGTCCCTTATACCAGATAATTCACAAGCTAATCTCATCACATCTCAAAACTTTTACAATTGCTATGGAGTTGAAGAACAAGACACAATTGGAGATGATCAACAATGCAATAGATTTAAAGATGAGAGACTTATCTAGAAGGGTTGAAGACAATAGAAGGCAACTTGAACATCTATCTGGTCTTGCACCTCATACTCCTTAGTTTCCAAAAGTGGATGAAGCCAAAAAGAGGGAGATGACATCCAAGAGCAAGGAACCTACAAGTTGAATTTTGAAGCCTCTAAAAAGGCTAGAGAAGCACAACAACTCAAGGATGCCATGAAAGAAACAGTCAAAACAAGACAAGAAATTGCTTTGAAAGAAAGACATGACTAGAAAGAAAAACAGGAAAGGCTCCTTAAAGAGAAAGCTCTGAAGTCCTTCCAAGGCATTGAAGAAACAATTGATGACATTCCCAAAAGTATTGAAGATAATCCTTCAGTAGTTGATACTCAGATCAACACTTCAGTAGTTGATACTTCCTATACTGAACCTGAACAGCCTTCTAAAGCAACAAAACCAATTCCATCTGATATTCCTAGGCCAATCCCAACTCCTACAATTGTTTTAAACCCTTCTCCTATATCATTCTCATCTGAACAAATGGAGAAGAGTTTATTAGCAGCAAAGAAGAAGGCTAAAGAAAATGAGGTCTAGAACAACTTAGAAGCAAGGGAAGATATGAGCTTTGATGAGAAACTACAAGATTATGAAGAAAATCTAAGTGAGTTTGAAGAAGAAGAAGAAAGGGTTGCTGAGGAACAACTCCTTATTGTTGAAGAAGACAAGAGACAACAGCTGATGACTTATATCAGCAAACACAACAAAACAAAGAAACACTCACTTAGGGACTCTCAACTGAAGAACTTACACATAGGAAACAGATTGTATCTGACAAGCATGCCACAGAAAAAGATAGAAAGTTGAAGAGAGCCCAGATAATACAAGAACTGGCAGACAATGAATATGGTTCAATGGCACAACTGTCAAAGTGGAAAGAAGCTGATCTTCTGGACACATACAAGAATTTCAAGGCCTTACAAAAGTCAAATCTAGAGAAGTTCAAAACTTCAGAAGTTTCACAAACTTCAGTAGTTCAAACTTCTAGTGTTTATTTCAAGAAACCCCCAACAAGGCCTGCTTTCAAGAAGAAGCCAGACGAACAAATAAAGACTGGCTTCAAAATGATTATGCTTGAAGGAAATCAAATTGTTGATCAGGACATTTTATGGGAAAAGAAGCCTCTGCTCATACAACACAGGGATCCTTCTACTTATGCTTATCAACTCACACAAACCAAAACAAACAAGAAACAAACAAAGGTAATCACTGAACACCACATTCCAATTTCTAGTGATATACCTGATGTTGTAAATATTAAACAAAGAAGGAGATCCAACCTAATCGTGACTGAAATAGAACAACCTCAAACATTAGGAAGACCAAAACAAGAAAAGGGAATTGTCCCTTACACACTAGACTTTGATAAGTCTAAGGCAAACATAGTGAAATGGTCCTTCACTCATGCCTCCAACTCAGTGGTGATCACAAAAAGAGACCGTTCTTTCATGATCTTCAAAAGCATAGATAAACTGAAGAATCATTCAAGCAAAGACCTTTTACAATTCAACATCTTGAACCAGAACAGGGACCACTCACAGAATAACAAGCTCTCCATGGTCAGAGAGATATGGAGAATACTTGATTGCAGAAAGAAAGACAATAATGATTAGATAAGGTTTTGGCTTCATCAATCCAGGGGAAGATTGTAAGGTCAAAGAGGATTGACAAAGCCAGTTTTGATCCGTAGACTTAATCATATTCTGCAATATTTTGCTAAGTATAGAATCTACTGAAGAAGAAGAAGAAGAAAATAAAGTACTGAAGAAGCTGATACAAGTGCTGAAGAGTAAAGATCAAAAGTTCTGAATATGAACCAGACAAACATTTGAAGAACAACTACTAAAGATCAAACTTCTAAAGAATACTCATCAAAAGTTTGTCACTCATCAGTAGTTCTTATAGAAGCTTCCCACCGCCCTTAACTTCAGTAGTTTTGTATTATATTAGTTTAAGTTACTTTATGTACAAGTTCCAATACTACAGCCTGTTGTAGTATTATTGTAATGTTTAGAATACTTCTCTTGTACGTATTAATCAGTCTTTAAATGGATGGGTTCATCCCTCTATTTTTGACAAGCTTTTTGCAGTATCATTTCCAATACATTTGAGAATCATTTCAAGCAACTTATTACTGTTTTATTCATTAACTACTTAGATTCTCATTAACTACTTTAGTTCAACATTCATTAACTAGGGGGGGGGTAATAACTCCTGTTAAAAGTGAAACTTTAACTTACAACACTTATACTTATTCTGTTGTGCTTTTACTTTGATAAATCTTAAACAAGTGTTTATAAGAAGAATCTGTGATTAAACAAGCTTTCTGATCCAACATAATTGCCCTCATTAACATATTGATAAAAATTTTCCCCTTTTGAATCATACTTCCCAATCTGTCTCAAAGTAACAAAAGATAAGGTGATCGTCTTACCCTCAACTATCCCCGTCAAAGTAGTGGTTCTTAGGGGATTCCTATCATCATCCCGCTTCAGCATGCTTAACCACTTCATTATGCTATTGACAAACGCTCTCCCTTCCTTTTCGCCTTTAAACTCCATTACCGCTTCCCAACCTAGTTCCCAAAACTTCTCCACAAAACCCGAAGACCGAAAGTCATTTCATAATACCTACTTTTCTAAACACATGTTGTCCTTGAAGGACTGCGAATCACCCATCTTCCAATAGAATAACTCAGGTTTATATTGTTTTGGTTGCTTGGACAATGGGCCGGATTGCTAATTGGCCACATATGGAATATAAGCAGTGGAGCTTCTTGGCTGTTGGAACTCCACATCTTCCTTTTCTTCCCTTGAAGTATCTCTGATTGTGATCCCCGTGGTCTTCCCTTCTTAAATGCACTTGCATATGCAGCAGATGATCATTCCGATTCCTTTTCTTTACCTTTTCCGCCAAGTAATTTGATATTGTCATCTACACACAAACAACAAACCAAACAAAGCAAATGAGTATGTATCATTCAATTCATCAACAGGTGTGCTTTCTCCACAATATTTCCCAAACTTTTTTCTCACAATGTTTTGCAGATGAATCACCATTATCATTCAAAGTTCATGAAAAAAAGCATTTAAATCGTCAAAAGATACGAATTCCATGACCATTTTGGTTAACAATGTACTATCAAAGTTACATTATTTTAACCATTTATATGCAAAAGTTCATATCTAATGATGATTCATAGCACATTCATAATATTACACAAACTCAACCCCAAATTATTCCCACATCCTTTATTTCAATAACAAGCTATACACTCTTTATTTCAAGCGTGATACTCAAACCCACATCCTACCTTACACAATCATAAGCAAAAGTGTTCAAAAAAGTACCTTTATGGCTTAATTAGATGTAATTAAGCTTTAATTTGAATGAGAAACACACCAAAGTGAAAAGCCCCAAATGTGAAATCTAGGGTTCATCACGTTCTTGCTTGATTTATTATAACAAGACACGATTCGTGAAAAACAAACACAAAAGTTTTGTTCCTCTCGAAAAACCAAGCAAGATAGACTATAAGATTGTAGGATTTTGTTAACATTTGAGAAAGATAAAGAATTGGGTGGTTATGGGAGGTTTTTGGAAGAAGGAATGATGAAGAAGCTGGAAGAGATAATGTTGTTGTGTTTTGTGTCTGGAAGCCTAAGTCAAATGGGTTGAAACATAAGTTGATTAGTTCTTTATGGTAGATCTTATGTCTTAAACCCGGTTCAAGTGAAAGTAAATGGGTGACCCGGATCAAAGCTTCGCGTTGTATCCTACAGTGCTCTACCGTAGGTTACGGATCAGTTAGTTGGTTTGTGTTGATGCAACCATAGTCTACGATATTCAACCGTAGGCTACGGTTTAAACGTACGGCTCATCCCCATTAATACCAACCGTAGGTTACGGTTGTGATCCGTAGCATACGACTGGGTCTGGCTTTTTTTAAGAAAAACTTGCAAAACCCATTTTTAATACTAGTGGGGTGCCCACGCGTTGCGGTGGGAAACAACATTTATAACGGTTCCGTTAAGCCATAATCAATTAACCAAAATATTGGTTTTAGTGTGTTGCATAATCATTAGCGGAGGTTGAACTGCATTAACCACAATCGAAACATTCAAATCCTATGTGCTAGAGGAAGTGCAAGCACATGAATATATACGTAGCAATAACTGGGAGAAACGCTAAGCAAAAAATTAGGGTGATCATGAGTAACTGGGAAGTTACACACATAACAACAAACCCTAATTGCAAACACATTGATGATTGTACGGAAATATATAATCTAACCTGAAATTGTGAAACAATGTTAATTCAACGTTTATAAAAGACAGATACGTTGGTTGATTTCAGGTCATTTTCGTTTCAGTTATGACTTAACCCTAACATATTTTTTTTAATTCTCAATACTATAAAAATACTATATTTGAGAATCCGGTAAAGAACCGAACCCATGGATCGATTAAGCGAAAACAACTCGGTTTCAGACGGGAGATTTGAGACGAGACAGATGTAACATCGCAAAATTTTTCCCTGAATTTTAAATATAAACGCCCTCATTTTCGTTACAAACGTACCTAAGTCTTTATCCTCCTAATTCACCACTTATATATATATAGATATATATATGTAATAATAATAATATTTCTGTTAAAAAAAAAAAAAAAAAAAAAAAAGAGAAGAGTTTGAAACATCTCGCAGCAGGCCAAACCCAAACAGCCAAACATCTTGATTCTGTTGCAGCCCAATGCAAGGGCAGCCCACCTTAATTTTCGGCCCACCTGAACCGGCCCAGTTAGCCCAAGCCCACTAGCCCTATATCTGATTTCCTTAAAACAAAAAAAATGTATGGTTCTCCTCGGATTCGAACCGGAGACCTTGGACACACAAACACACACCACCACCACTAAGCCACTTAGACCATTTGTGATTTAACTGATACTATAAAACATTTATGCACGCTTTCAATTTCCTTTCTTTTTTTGTCTGCAACTCGCAACAACAGCAGCAGCGCATATTCTTTTCTTTTTTTTTTGTTTTCTTTAAAAAACTGAAATATCAATAATCACCATTAACATGTGATTGATTCAAAATTGAAATGAAATCGTGATTATCGGCCATCATTAAGACTTCACGCGGCCAATCAACGTTCAATTCTTACCAATTTCGTGATTATTCACGCGTAAACATTAAACCCGGGTCAAAGCTTGCCATTTCGAACAACCGACCCTTACACTATAAATTGATACCCTCTACACCTTCACAACTCGCCAATACTCTTCTCTTAACCTCCAATTCTCTCTGAATCACTCTAAATATTATTATCTTGTTCGTAGTTTGACTTTTTGCTTTGACCGGACATTCATCAACGATTCAACACTGTGAGTCTAATTGTTTTTGTGGGTTTTATTAGTCGGCAATCAAACAACAAAAGCCCTAACTTCAATCGGGTTTATATTGTCTGATTGTTTGATTGTAGAATCTAGGGTTCATAATGATTTGGGGTTTCATGTTAGTTGTGTATTAATATTTTTTGAAAGCAAATCTGAACGAGAATCTGGTCTAGACCAGATGGTCACGCGCACTGTTATCCAAACAAGGGGCTGCGGGTTCGAGTCCCAGCAGCAGCCTTTTTGTTCTTATTTTTGTTTATTTTGTTCAAACCATATATGTATATATATATATTTAATCTTGTAAATTCATTTTTAATTATTAAAACTCTTTTATTTATTCTACAAAAATTATCTTGTGTTAATCTGATGTAATAGTTCAACTTACAATTTTTAGTTTTCAAAAATTTATTTATTTAATATATGTAATAAATAAATCAGTTTTATTCTATTATATTTATAAAATTCCATTAAAATATCAAAACGATCTTATTAATTCCTACAAAAATTATTTTAAGTTTTTATAACATTAAACTTTTCAGAAATGATTGTTATTTCTGAAAAATCATTTATTTAATATTTTTAATCAATTTTTGTTAGATTTAATCATAATTAAATCATAATAAATCCAATTTTCATCATTTTTGCACCAAAATTTTATGCAAATTATTTTTAATCATTTAGAACAGAAATATGATTTTTAAAACAATAATTCTTTAATTTTAGTATTTTTGAATATTAAAGTTAGATTTTGACAATTTGTTATAAATAGATTAAATAATCTATTTTAAAGAAAATAATTTCATAAAAATTATTTTTATACTTTAAACACATTCTTGTGACCATCCTAGATTTAACATCTATAAAAAGATTTTTTTTCTAAATTTCTCTCAATTGGCGAATATTTTTAATATTAATCAAACGAGCAATTGTCCCCAATTCGAAGCCCTAGAACATATACATTTGTAGACTTGATAGACTTAGACATATTTATTATCTCATTTTAGGGTGATACTTGATACATTTGGTCAACACAATTATCCAAATTTCTCAACAGATATAACATTTTACCAAGGTGAGTTTTACATAGCCCCTTTTCTATTTATCACCATTTTTGGGGTGAAACATGTTTATAACATCATCATTGCAATTCAATCATCAATGTGTCTATGTGTTTTCTATGTTGCATTATGTCTTGAGCATGATTAGAGTAAGCACCATTCTAGCATAATCATTAACATTGATCAGCCGGCGGTATACATTGATAGATCTATTGGACTGACAATCCCACCCGGATACGTGCCTCCTACAAAGGTTGCGTGGGTGTTTGTTATCGTATAACATATTGGACCATGAGCGTATGGTATGTATCATTTTATAACAGTCATCAGGGTTGATTATGCACTCGATTTATTTCTAGTATGTTCTCACATATGGACTAGATTGACATGACACATGAATTGCACATCATTCTTACACAATTATCAAAAACCTATGTAATTCTCACCAACTTTTGTTGACCCAAAACATTTTCAACTTAACATGTTTCAGGATCTATTTGCTTGAAGATTTGAATTGATGCTTGAAGATATGTGTATAGTTTTATTCAACTTGATGTACAAATTATAGAAATATTGTATGTAATTCATATAAATCATTTAATGGAATCTATTATTCACCATGAGCTACTGAACAATCATTCAATACGTGGCACCCCGATGTTTCCGCCATCGGTTGGGGTGTTACAGATTGGTATCAGAGCCATGGTTATAGGGAATTAGGTTATTAGAAAAATAATCTAGTCTATAACCATAGGATTTAACAAGTACTTGCTTCCTTTACTTGCTATTCTCTATCTCCTACTTCTTATCCCTACTTTCATTCCTACAAGAAGGTTGCTCTCCATCACTGGATTCACTCTTAGACTAATAAGACAAAATCCTCAGGTTTAACCTGAACCACCTTGAGATCCCGTCGAAGTTCTAGATTTTAATAACGAACACGTGCAATCTGGAAGGGTGAACGCCTGTATTCTGAGTCTTCTGTCTAGGCTGGCATTGCGCATATATCCCAATCAGACGAGGGACCCGGATGCCTACCTGGGAATTCTCGGGATGAGTGTTCACTTATAGGCTAAAGCATGTCTTCATATGTTATTAAAATTTGGAATCTTTGATAAGTCAACGTTTTCGTTTATTCGTTTTAATTAATGAGTAAATGATTACATTCCTTGTATCACCTCATTCATTTCATGCCTTCATTGTGTCCCTTACGGATCATGTCCCCACGTCGTACCACTCGCAATAACAGTCTTGAAAACCAAGAGGAAAGTAACAACAACTACAAAACCAACCACAACAACAACAAAAACAACAAAGGTGTTGATGCCCAACTGACTGCAATTATTCACAACCCTGCTCAGGCTACTAACCCTAATCATCCTGGTAATTATGCTATAAATGTGGAAACCCAAATCACTTCCGTAACCGATGCCCTAAACTAAACAGAGATCAAGATCCTCCAGCTACCTAACCGCAAGTCTCACCATTTGACTATTGGTTACTTTTATTCTATGTATTCACACTTTTTGGATTCAAGTAATATCATAACATCTGTGTGCATGCTTGCTTTAATATGAATTGATTGCTATACATATAATCATACTTGCTTACTTGTACAACAATTAGTGGACTACCAAACAATCTACTCAACGATTGATAGAGGTCATCATGTCTTTTCAACAGTCGGGAGAGGCCCTACCACCTGCTCAACGACTGGTGGAGACTATCAGACCTGCTCAACAATCGGAAGAGTCATTGAAGGACGCAAAACCCTAATGTAAGGTAAATTGGTGATTACGGTCCGGAACGTAATCGTGAATTTACAGGTACGTTAAGGTGGTGTGGAATTCTATCAAGATTTCCGGTAGTTAACCAAATACCTAGTAGTTCATTTAGTAAATCAACTCACACGTAACACGCCTCCTATCCACGCTATTCGAGACAAGTCACTCTATTCATTGTCATGCCCTAACATAAAATTCTTCAAGTCACACTTGTCCTAATTTTCATCCAATCCCCTTCAACTCTGTGTTTTCAATAAACTTCGGGACGAAGTTTTCAAAAGTAGGGGAGACTGTAACATCGCAAAATTTTTCCCTGAATTTTAAATATAAACGCCCTCATTTTCGTTACAAACGTACCTAAGTCTTTATCCTCCTAATTCACCACTTATATATATATAGATATATATATGTAATAATAATAATATTTCTGTTAAAAAAAAAAAAAAAAAAAAAAGAGAAGAGTTTGAAACATCTCGCAGCAGGCCAAACCCAAACAGCCAAACATCTTGATTCTGTTGCAGCCCAATGCAAGGGCAGCCCACCTTAATTTTCGGCCCACCTGAACCGGCCCAGTTAGCCCAAGCCCACTAGCCCTATATCTGATTTCCTTAAAACAAAAAAAATGTATGGTTCTCCTCGGATTCGAACCGGAGACCTTGGACACACAAACACACACCACCACCACTAAGCCACTTAGACCATTTGTGATTTAACTGATACTATAAAACATTTATGCACGCTTTCAATTTCCTTTCTTTTTTTGTCTGCAACTCGCAACAACAGCAGCAGCGCATATTCTTTTCTTTTTTTTTTGTTTTCTTTAAAAAACTGAAATATCAATAATCACCATTAACATGTGATTGATTCAAAATTGAAATGAAATCGTGATTATCGGCCATCATTAAGACTTCACGCGGCCAATCAACGTTCAATTCTTACCAATTTCGTGATTATTCACGCGTAAACATTAAACCCGGGTCAAAGCTTGCCATTTCGAACAACCGACCCTTACACTATAAATTGATACCCTCTACACCTTCACAACTCGCCAATACTCTTCTCTTAACCTCCAATTCTCTCTGAATCACTCTAAATATTATTATCTTGTTCGTAGTTTGACTTTTTGCTTTGACCGGACATTCATCAACGATTCAACACTGTGAGTCTAATTGTTTTTGTGGGTTTTATTAGTCGGCAATCAAACAACAAAAGCCCTAACTTCAATCGGGTTTATATTGTCTGATTGTTTGATTGTAGAATCTAGGGTTCATAATGATTTGGGGTTTCATGTTAGTTGTGTATTAATATTTTTTGAAAGCAAATCTGAACGAGAATCTGGTCTAGACCAGATGGTCACGCGCACTGTTATCCAAACAAGGGGCTGCGGGTTCGAGTCCCAGCAGCAGCCTTTTTGTTCTTATTTTTGTTTATTTTGTTCAAACCATATATGTATATATATATATTTAATCTTGTAAATTCATTTTTAATTATTAAAACTCTTTTATTTATTCTACAAAAATTATCTTGTGTTAATCTGATGTAATAGTTCAACTTACAATTTTTAGTTTTCAAAAATTTATTTATTTAATATATGTAATAAATAAATCAGTTTTATTCTATTATATTTATAAAATTCCATTAAAATATCAAAACGATCTTATTAATTCCTACAAAAATTATTTTAAGTTTTTATAACATTAAACTTTTCAGAAATGATTGTTATTTCTGAAAAATCATTTATTTAATATTTTTAATCAATTTTTGTTAGATTTAATCATAATTAAATCATAATAAATCCAATTTTCATCATTTTTGCACCAAAATTTTATGCAAATTATTTTTAATCATTTAGAACAGAAATATGATTTTTAAAACAATAATTCTTTAATTTTAGTATTTTTGAATATTAAAGTTAGATTTTGACAATTTGTTATAAATAGATTAAATAATCTATTTTAAAGAAAATAATTTCATAAAAATTATTTTTATACTTTAAACACATTCTTGTGACCATCCTAGATTTAACATCTATAAAAAGATTTTTTTTCTAAATTTCTCTCAATTGGCGAATATTTTTAATATTAATCAAACGAGCAATTGTCCCCAATTCGAAGCCCTAGAACATATACATTTGTAGACTTGATAGACTTAGACATATTTATTATCTCATTTTAGGGTGATACTTGATACATTTGGTCAACACAATTATCCAAATTTCTCAACAGATATAACATTTTACCAAGGTGAGTTTTACATAGCCCCTTTTCTATTTATCACCATTTTTGGGGTGAAACATGTTTATAACATCATCATTGCAATTCAATCATCAATGTGTCTATGTGTTTTCTATGTTGCATTATGTCTTGAGCATGATTAGAGTAAGCACCATTCTAGCATAATCATTAACATTGATCAGCCGGCGGTATACATTGATAGATCTATTGGACTGACAATCCCACCCGGATACGTGCCTCCTACAAAGGTTGCGTGGGTGTTTGTTATCGTATAACATATTGGACCATGAGCGTATGGTATGTATCATTTTATAACAGTCATCAGGGTTGATTATGCACTCGATTTATTTCTAGTATGTTCTCACATATGGACTAGATTGACATGACACATGAATTGCACATCATTCTTACACAATTATCAAAAACCTATGTAATTCTCACCAACTTTTGTTGACCCAAAACATTTTCAACTTAACATGTTTCAGGATCTATTTGCTTGAAGATTTGAATTGATGCTTGAAGATATGTGTATAGTTTTATTCAACTTGATGTACAAATTATAGAAATATTGTATGTAATTCATATAAATCATTTAATGGAATCTATTATTCACCATGAGCTACTGAACAATCATTCAATACGTGGCACCCCGATGTTTCCGCCATCGGTTGGGGTGTTACAACAGAAGTATACGATAACAAAGTCATCACAGATTCGTATTAATTCAGAAATGGTTACAGACACTGTTATCAGTAGGATAAACATCTATCTCGAGGCCGGGGGAGGTGGGGCATGACCTCCCCCTTGAGAGCATTCAAAGCACAAACTCAAATCTACTAAAAAGAAAACCAACACATGAGATTGCTATTAATAGTCCAAAACCATAAGTCACCTTCGCCCATTTAAGGAGGTCGAATGTGGAATTCTTCCACATTCGCACCATCTCAAACGGTCGAACCTAGACTTAGGTTTTGGTCTATATTCACAAATGCATCAGATCCATAAAATGCCCTTATGGATCACCACAATCTCATGTAATACAATACAAAGACTCAACCCTAGTCTATTCGACAGTGACGTCCACAGAAAGTGCATCAACAATCTCCCCCTTGGACGTTGCTGGCGAATCCTAAACACACCTAGCATCTTCAGTCAGTTATTGTTGAAGTATCAGACACATTGTTACATCAACAATCTCCCCCTTGACTGATGCTTCACCAAGTTTCTCTGAGATCTCGTATGATAAATCAATCATGTTCTTGAGTGACTTCATCTGTTCGACAGAATACAAGCCGTAGACGAGTGGATCAAGCAATCAGAAGTTTTCCGCGGGAACTTCCAATACTTATTGAGGACTTGAAATGCTTCAGAAACTGAAGTTTTCGGCGGGGCCAACAATATCTACCAATAGCTCTTGAAATTCTTCAGGACTGTGATCTTGAAACTTTCGTTAAACCTACGTGCCACATGACTCCTACTAGGATACCTCATTACTTTCAGAACATTGAAATCTCAAACTTGATTTCCTTCTTCATAACAACTCTTTAGAACAAGTTCCTTCAAACACACAGGAACTGGGTTGACTGTTCTCATCATGCGGAATAAAATCTGTCTATTTTCTGGCCCATAATAGTCATTTGAATCTGATTATCATACTGTTGATTCACATGACTACCCCACAATAAAACGTTTCATCATCATCATTTCTTCAACAATTTGGGTAAACCTCATCACCATTCTCCCAAAAATCTTCAAAAATTACCATACCCCTTAAAATACCAATTTTTCATTCTCTAAGTCGAAGGTGCGAAGGTGGAAATAACGCTACGTTCGACTGTTTAGTAAGGTCGAATGTACCATGATTAGTTGAAATTCCACATTCGCCCAGTAGTGAGGTACGAATGTAGAAAATTCTCTCTTTCGCCCAAAAAGTTCTACATTCGTCCATTTATACTCCACGTTCGTCCATTTAATCCTACGTTCGCCCAGTAGAATTCCACATTCGCCCACCCGTTTTTCTGAAAGGTGCGAATTTGCAGAAAAACGTGTTCTTGTTTAATATTTTCTGCAAATCAGCCCATAAACACTCTAATTCTTCGAATTTGATGATGAAACTTGTACAGAAAGGTGCGGAAATGAAAACCTAACCCTCGAATTCACAAAAACATGGTGAAATCACATGATTTTGGGTTCAATTAAGAATCTAGGGTTTCTAGGGTTTCAACCTTTCATTCAAAATCTGAATTTTAACGTCTGAAATCATGAAAACGAGCTGTGATTGATTCAAACGACTGTTAGATCGTTCAAATCGGTACCACGGCTCTGATACCAGTTGAGAATCCGGTAAAGAACCGAACCCATGGATCGATTAAGCGAAAACAACTCGGTTTCAGACAGGAGATTTGAGACGAGACAGAAGTATACGATAACAAAGTCATCACAGATTCGTATTAATTCAGAAACGGTTACAGACACTGTCATCAGTAGGATAAACATCTATCTCGAGGCCGGGGGAGGTCGGGCATGACCTCCCCCTTGAGAGCATTCAAAGCACAAACTCAAATCTACTAAAAAGAAAACCAACACATGAGATTGCTATTTATAGTCCAAAACCATAAGTCACCTTCGCCTATTTAAGGAGGTCGAATGTGGAATTCTTCCACATTCGCACCATCTCAAACGGTCGAACCTAGACTTAGGTTTTGGTCTATATTCACAAATGCATCAGATCCATAAAATGCCCTTATGGATCACCACAATCTCATGTAATACAATACAAAGACTCAATCCTAGTCTATTCGACAGTGACGTCCACAGAAAGTGCATCAACAATCTCCCCCTTGGATGTTGCTGGCGAATCCTAAACACACCTAGCATCTTCAGTCAGTTATTGTTGAAGTATCAGACACATTGTTCCATCAACAATATTCAAATTAAAGAGACTGCAATGCTCGTTTATACGGTGTAATAATACTAAAAAAATATTAACGAATGAAAAAAATTATGGATGTATAAAAATAGTGGGGGTAGTTGGTTAAAATAAGGGTGCGAAAATGGAATTGCTATTTAATTAAATTAAATTTGTTCAAAGCTGAGGGGACAAATGTGTATTTATTGTATAAAAGACATGTGGTTTGTTGTACTCTAAGCAATTATAATTGTAAAACTTAAATATTAAGACGTCATTGGGAAATGCATTATAAGATAGTATAGATATAGATTGGTTATTACTTAACCCCAACATATCATTTTTTAAATTAAAAAAAAAAACTAATGCAATACTATACACAAATTAAAAAGAAAAAAAATGTTTGTTTATACAGTGTAATAATATTAAGAAAATATTAACGTGTGAAAAAATTATGGACATTTAAAAATCGTGGGTAGTTGGTCAAAATAAGGGTGAAAAGTGTAATTATTATTTAAATAAAAGGAATTGAGTATAGTTGAGGGGACAAATACGTAATTATTGTTTAAGTAGTTAACATGTGCATTGTGTGTTGTACTCTAAGCAATTATACATGTACAACTTGAATTTTAAGACGTCCGGAAATGTATTATAATAAAGTTTAGATGATTTCAGTTCATTTTTGTTTTTTTTCTTTTGTTTCGGTTATTGTTTAACCCTAACATATATATTTTTAAAAAATAAAAAACTATAGCAATACTATACTCAAATTAAAGAGAATAAAATGCTCTTTTAAACGGTGTAATAATATTATGAAAATATTATTGTCTAAAAAAGTTATGTACATTTAAAGATCGTAGGGGTAGTTTGTTAAAATAAAGATGCAAAAATGTGTAATTAGTATTTAAATAAACAGAAATTGAGTAAAGTGGATGAGGCAAATATGTAAGTATTGTATAAAATTATAGTATAGTATGGATAGATAAGGGGGAAAACTGTAACTAATAAGGGGTATATGTGCAAGTTATGTTTGAAAAGACATAAATGCTCTTAAAAAGTAGTTACTACATGCATTATTTGTTGTACTTTAAGCATTTATAATTGTATTACTTAAAACTTAAGAGGTCCTTGTGAAATGCTTTATAAGATAGTATAGATTATCACTCGCCCTCTCCACCCCCCTAAAAAACAATAAGGTCATCCTAGACTTCGGTTCAAGTTAAAACAAAACGTACCTGTGCGGTGCAAACTTCCCCACACTTGTGTCAGACAACGAACGTACTTCAACAAGCTTTGCAAGTGGTTAAAACAGAAAGAGACAAATACAATAATATGTATAAGAATTTCGGGTTGTCTCCCGGTATCGCTAAGTTTATTAGTCTTCAGTCAGACTTGTAGCTAATATGTGCATTCTAAATCATGGGTTAAGGTGCTTAAAGCAATGCTCTCTGATTATTTCTTCGGTCCATTGATGTCATTTGGCTCAATGCACGGTTTCAACCGATTCCCATTCACCACTTGCCTCAAATGATCATCAAAATCCTTAATTTCTACATCTCCAAAGTTCCCAAAAGGTGTGACCAAGTAAGGTCCAGTCCATTTGCTCTTTAACTTTCCACGGAACAACTTCAACCTCGAGTTGGACAACAACACTTTGTGACCTACCTCAATGTTCTTCAACCTGATCTTTGCATCATACATCTTCTTGACGTTGTCCTTGTACGCTCCTCCACTCTCATAAGACTCATCTCTCAGCTCTTCTAGCTCTCCAAATGCCAACTTCTGTGCTTTTCCTACAACATCATAATCCATGTTAACATATTTTATAGCCCATAATGCACGATGTCTAAGTTCAACAGGTAAATGGTATCCTTTCCCGTAGACCAACCGATAAGGTGTGGTTCCAATAGGTGTTTTGTAAGCAGTGCGATATGCACATAAAGCATCATCCAATATAGTGGAGCAGTCCTTGCGGTTGGGTCGCACAACTTTCTATAAAATTTATTTGATTTGCCTATTGGACATCTCAACTTGCCCATTCGTTTGTGGGTGATACGGTGTCGCAATGCGGTGGTCTACACCATAATTTTTAAGATGTTTTCCAAAGTAAAACTTTTTAGAATGAGATCCCCCATCAGTTATGATCACACAAGGGATTCTAAAGCGAGTAAAGATGTTACTTTGGATAAACTTGCACACCACTTTATGATCACTCGTCTTGGTGGCAATGCCTTCAATCCATTTGGATACATAATCCACTGCCACTAAGATGTACAAGTTACCGAATGAATTTGGGAACGGGCCCATAAAGTCGATTCCCCAAACATCAAGGATGTGAACAACTAGAATCAACTACATGGGCATCTAATTCCGTTTCAAGATGCTACCCATCTGTTGGCATTTTTGACAATTCCTATCAATTTCAAATGCATATTTAAAAATGGTGGGTTAGTAAAGGTCGCACGCACGATAACACTTTGTGGCCCGTCTTTTGACCACTGAAATGACTGCCACAAGCTGATGTGTGCAACATTCCCAGAACACATTAACTTCCTCCTCTGGTACACACCTTTAGATGCTCTGGTCTGCTCCAACTTTGAAAAGATATAGGTCATCCCATATGTAGTATTTTTCTTGAGCCAGAAAATGCTGCGTTTTCCTCTTTGACTAGTGCTCTTGAGTAGAACCTGTAACTACATAATTAGCTAAATCAACAAACCATGCTTTAGTGGAAATAGATAATAATTGCTCTTCTGGAAACGTGTCATTATTTTCCATATCTGGTGCTTTTGTTTCAGTACCACACACGACAAATGTAAAACTACTCGAGAACCTTTATGATAAAACAACAACAACAACAACAACCAAGCCCAGTAAAATCCCACAAATAGCAAAGCTATTAGTAGGGTCTAGGGAGGGTGGGATGTAGGCCAGTCTTACCTCTACCCCTAAGGATATAGAGACCGCTTCCAGGGAGACCCTCTGCTCAAACACACAACGAAAAACATACACACCCAAAAAAAATGAATGCAATGCATCGAAAGAATAGACACTATACCACCATAAACAACCTATACACAAACATACAGGAAGACAAACATATAAAATCCACATAACATGAAAACAAAAGTAAGACCCTACAAAATGCCTAAAATGCCTCTTTCCCATATCCTAATAATCCTTAGCCTTTATCCTTTGCCTCCATAAACCCCTATCATGGACCATGTCCTCAGAGAGGTGCAACCCTAGTAAATCTTGTCTAACCCGCTCATCCCACGTAAATTTTGGTCTGCCTCTACTCCTCTTCCCTTCCACAGTGAGACCTTCTACCACTCTAACCGGCTTAGTCGGCTGTCTCCTCTTCACATGCCCAAACTATCTTAATCTCCCCTCTTTTATCTTATCCGAGATACTAGCTACCCCCAATCTATCCCTTAAAACCTCATTTCTTATCCTGTCTAACCGTGTGTGTCCGCACATCCACCTCAACATCCTCATCTCAGCTACCTCCATCTTCTGTGCTTGCATTTTCTTGATTGCCCAACAGTCAGAGCCATATAACATAGCTGGTCTAATAGCTACCCTATAAAACTTCCCTTTTAAGTTAGTTGGAAACCTTCTGTCACACAAAACCCAGTTGCTGTTCTCCACTTACACCATCTAACCTGGATGCGGTGGGCTACGTCACTATCTATCCCTCCATCCTTTTGTACAAATGATCCAAAATACTTAAACTTAGTTACCTGCGGCACCACCTATCCCTCAATGGTAAGCCGAGTGTCCTCGTCATTGCCCATGCCACTGAAGTCACAGAACAAGTACTCCGTGTTAGATCGACTAATCCTTAAACCTTTACTTTCTAGCGCTAAACGCCACTCCTCTAGCCTGGCATTCAAACCTTTTTACTCTCGGAGACTAACACAATATCATCTGCAAAAAGCAAGCACCATGGGACTGTCTCCTGGATCGACTTTGATAACTCGTCTAGAACAACCGCAAACAGGAAAGGGCTCAACGCAGACCCTTGATGGAGCCCTTGATCGACTTTGATAACTCGTCTAGAACAACCGCAAACAGGAAAGGGCTCAACGCAGACCCTTGATGGAGCCCTACTTCTACAGGGAAAGATTCTGTATCTCCTATAGGCGACTGAACGCTAGTCTCAGTCCTAACATACATATCTCTAATTAGGTCTATATACTTTCCAGAAACCCCTCTACTCTCTAAACTGTCCCAAATTAGTGTACGAGGCACACTGTCATATGCCTTTTCATGATCAATGAACACCATATGTAGATCTCTCTTCCTCTCCCTATATTTTTCCACCAATCTCCTAAGGATATGTATTGCTTCTGTGGTAGACCGCCCCGGCATGAAACCAAATTGGTTAAATGTAACTTGAGTTTCTCTCCTAAGTCTAGACTCGATTACCCTTTCCCATACTTTCATAGTATATCCTAGCAGTTTAATCCCTCTATAATTCCCACAACATTGGGCGTCTCCTTTTTTCTTATACAAAGGTACTACTACACTAGTCCTCCATTGATCTGGCATCCTTCCAGATTTGAAAATAAGATTGAATAACTTTGTTAGAAATTGAACTCCTACTTCTCCCATACACTTCCACGCCTAAATCGGTATGTTATCCGGCCCAACCGCCTTAGCCCTTCCCATCTTCTTAAGTGCTGCTCTAACCTCTCCCTATGTGATACGCCGACAATAGAAATTATTCCTTTGGAGCCTTTAAGTAGATGAGTTGTCATTTGCTTGTTGGAAATCCCTCCCGTTGTTGAAGAGATTATGGAAGTACGTTTGCCACTACAACTTAATGTCATGTTCCTTGACTAAAACGCGTCCACACTCTCCCTTTATAAACTTCACCACCCCTAAGTCCTGCCTCCTACGCTCCCTAGCTTTTGCGATCTTGAACATATCATACTCCCCCTCTTTTGTTTCCAAGCGTTCGTACATGCTTTTGTAAGCTGCATTCCTCGCTTCCGTCACTGCCTTCTTCGCCTCCCTCTTGGACTGTTTGTATCTCTCCCTCAAAATTAATCGCTCATCCTCATTTGTGCACCCCAAAAGATCTCTAAAACACCCTTGTTTATCCCTTATTTTAGCGTGAACCTCCTCACTCCACCACCATGACTCCTTATACCCACCCACTTTTCCTGTTGTCATCCCTAAAGTCTCCTTCGCCACAATTGTAATGGCATTTGCCAAGTCCTTCCACATTTCGTTTACATCCCCTTCCGCTCGAGTTGATGTCATCGAGATGACCTTATCTCTAAATAAATCAATCTTGTCTCCCTTCAAATTTCCCCATCTAACTCTAGGTCGCAAAACGCTTTCATCCTTGGTCCGCCTATCTCGCAAGACTAAATCTACCACTAATAAACGGTGTTGGGCCACTGCTGCCTCCCCTGGTATGACCTTGCAGTCCCTCCACCATCTTCGGTCACCAAGCCTCAAAGATAATCAATCTGTGTGTTACGACCACCACTGCTAAAATAATGAAATGCGACTCACGTTTCTTAAAAAATGAGTTTAAAATACCTAGGTTATGTGCCACCGCAAACTCAAGCAGATACCTACCCTAGTCGTTCCTATCACCAAAAGCAAAGCCCCCATGTACCACCGGAAAACAATCGCTATCCTTTCCAATGTGGCCATTAATATCGCCTCCTATGAAAATTCTTTCCTCCCTAGGTATGGCCCTAATGACTACATCTAGGCAGTCCCAGAAATCCCGCTTCTCTTGTTCCCCTAGTCCGACTTGTGGGGAATAAGCGCAAATGACTACAAATACTTCCTCTCCTAGTTCTAACCTTTATGATACAACTTTTATTAAAAACACTAAGAAAAAAGAAAAAGTGAGTAATTTTAAGAAAACCTTTCTCTAAAACAGTCGTGTCCCCGGAAACGGCACCAAAAACTTGATGGGGTGCTGGTGTTTCAATAAAACTTAAACTTCATTTCAAAAAGGGCAAAGTCCCGAATGAGGTGCCAAAAGCTTTGGTGAAAAGGTTGTTAAGTGAGGAAGCAGATAGACACTTGCAAGTTTTAAATTTATAATTTAAAACTATAGTTGCTTAACTTTCTAGACCCAGCACAACAGGCAAGCGTGCCTATCGTGTATAGTATAGAAATGTGCAAGTACCGAGTATCGAATCCATGGACACGACTTTTACTACTCAGCTTTCCTAAAAATTACTAAAAGAATTTTTAAAATGCGAGAAGAAGAAAAGTAAAAAGAGAGATGTAAACTTTTAACAGAAATCAATGACAAAATAATGGTGTTGCTTCGGGATCAGATGGAACCTGGTATGATGATAGTAATCATTTACTAAAGTAGTGTGTTTAAGTTGTGCACTTGTGCTTTAACTTAGAGTTGCATAACTACATTCTCTAGAGGTGATTGTTTTCGTATAACTGTATAAACGACTCGTGTTCTTAATGTTTTATGAGGGTCTCCCAAACCGGGTAGCTCACCTCTCAACAATGAAAAGAAAATGACTCCAGACTGTGTCGACTCAACCCCGAATTACCCGCCTCCCAGTGTTGCGATATAGACATCAAACTACTCTTAGAATTTTATGAATAACTTGTCGGTGGCCGGAGCATGACCGAACAAGTTACCATTTAATATCATAGAGGAGTCGTGACTAACTAAAACACGTGCATCCCCTACTTGATTTAATTAACTTATCAAAAAGTGAGTGGTCTATCATTAACTGTGCGGCAGTATAATGATGAAATAAAATAAAGACCGTTTTGTTTCAACACGAGTTCATCAATCCTTAACCTGCGCCAAAGCTTTCACATAGACCATGAAGCTGAGTCACAAGATTAAGTATTGACTTATCATTAGGACCGAGTATAAAGACCGTACCATCCCTAAATGAGATCTTGATAGTAGAGGATTAAGCCACTAAGTGTGTGTATTTCTACCCACAAATGGGCTAATCACTACTCGCGGGATTAGGTTAGCTCCCAAGTGCATGGGTTTTTACACACCATGGGTACACTCATGAGTCCTCCCACTACCTATCAAGACACCCACAAGACCAAAGACTAAGTGATTTATTAATTAGATCATTAAACAAAGTTTAGAATAGAAAGAATTATTAAGAACACAAAACACCACTTTTAAATAAAAGATAAACTATTTAATTCATACCAAGTTTCCATCATCACCCTAGCAACACCAACAGAAATCTAGCCTAGCATGGTTGATAAAACAAGCTCACAAGGTTGGGTTTGTGTACACGACATAGGAGAAGGTTGTATGAAGATTTCTAAGGGTTTTGGGTGATTTCGGGTTGTTTCTCTCTTGATTGTGGTGTTTATGGAGTGATCCAGGCTCCAAAGGACACCCAAAATCCTCAAGGATGACTAAAAACTTCGGGGAGAAGTGTTGATTTTCGAGTGAGAAGGGATGCTTCAAAATGCGAGGTGAAGGCCTCCATTTATAGGCAAATCAACTCAAGCATGCCCATGCTCACTCCCTGGCACACCCATGCTCGACAGTAGGTACTGTTGCAGAGTCCTTTTATGCAGAGATGTTTGTACATAGGGCAAGCATGCCCATGCTTCAGCATGGGGCACGCCCGTGCTTCCCAGTACTTGTAACCTTCTTGTCAGTTTTGTTCAGTTTAAGCCTTGGGGAACATGTCTCAGTAAGTATGCTCGTGCCCTTGTGGTTAGCACTCCCGTACTCTTCATCAATAGCTGAATTTGGCCTCTGTTGACTTGTTGACCCAGAACAGTTGCACAGCCGTGCCACATCTGGCAGAGCTTCAAAGTCTTCAATTCTTCGTCCGTTTAGTGCCATTTGTGTTGGCTTCCACTTCTTTTCACCACCTGACCTCTGATCCTGCAATTATCAACAAAGAGAGATAAATCATTATAAAATAGAGATAAAAGCACAATTTTGAGTATAAGATAGGTAATAATTATGTGTGGAAAACATGTCAATTTCTCGGCACATCATAACACCTCACACTTGAGCTTTTGCTTTTCCTCCAGCAAATCGAACGTTAGGCAATTTTTGTAGGATAAAAACTGTAAGTTTAACTTGATGTGTCGAGCTCAACTTACCTCCTAAGAGTCCCGCTTATTAGACTTTCGGGATTTCGGGCCTGGCTTTCGGTGAAACTATTAAAAACATTCCTAAGGCACCCCTTTTTCATTTTTCCTCACACCTCTCATTCACTCAGGTTTTATTTAGGGGTGAACACTCAAATTCTACCCGATGGACGACACAAATCATAGACTTTTGTGCATATTGCAAATCCACCACTTTTATTGAGGCGAAGCGTGTGAATCAAAAGGACTTTTTAAGGGTTACTTTAGTGACTTAATGGAAGATAGGGTAGGAATGGAGTCTACCACCATGACTAACTTCGGGCTTGGTGCTTGAGGTATTTGTCACAATCTCGCTGATCTTCTAAGTTGGCTTTGCTGATCTCTCCTTGGACTTCATAGCTCGACTGTGGCCTACTCTCGTGAATCGTTTGGCGTGAGGGCCGACTAACAGCCTCCACTAGATTGGGTCGATTACTTGGTCTCTCTAGAAAGTCATACAAAACTTTTCTTTTGAAGTTCTCTTGATTCCGTTAGTTCCGTAACATCTTTATTGACACTTTTTTTTAGTATAACAGATTACACTTGATGTTTGACGGATGATTATTGACACTTGGTATGCTCTTTTGATGGCTTTCTCTTGTAGCCTCTTAATGATCGAGATTCTGAATTCTTGATGTGTGGCTTATGCTTCAAGGTCCCAAAATTTCCAAAGAGCTTCCTCAACACCTCAACACTTCCCTGGTTTCGTCATGGCGGGGGCTAAATGGATGCAAGGAAATAAAAAGGCTAAGGCTCAAAGATGGGTGGCTAGGGGAGGGGAAAATATATGGAAGGCCAATGGTAACGGAATGGGTAAGTCCTAAGTGCCTATATCATTTTCACACACTCACCGTTGATGTGGTTTTGTAGCGCATAAGTCACACACGTTCTAATTGAGCCATGACAACGGGGAATATCTCTCAAGACAAATGAACGAGCATGTGTAGTATGTATGTAATGGTGTGCTCGATAAGGCTCAATGATACTCACATGTAGGGGTAGGAGTTAATTAAGGAATCGGGAACACCTTAGACTGTTCTGTTTGACTACCAAAGGGTTTGACTCAAAGGGTTTGAAAATGTTTTTGTTTCCAAAAACTCTTTTAAAAATTTTGCCTTTTTAGTTACAGTTTGCTGACTACTTTGAGGTATTTTAAATTTTACAAAAATTTTAAACACCTCACACTTAATTCTTTTACACAATTTTTTAAATTAATAATAGTGATATGTGTTTGCAAAGAAAAAGTGGGCAAGTCAAAAGGAACAAATATCTCCCCCATTTGTTCTCCAACGGTCCGCGTGCAGTCGATCTCTGCAGTTGCCTCAACGCGAATGCTTCCTCGAGAGAAATGACTTGGCATGAACTTTAATAATTTATTAGCAACAAAAAATAATAACAAGCTACTGGTCCAAATGCCGTGAGGGCATACCTGGGTGATAGAAAGTATCAAGAGTGAATGACCATACCTGATGGTTCTTGACCGACTCTTCTACCGTATGCACCGACCTCTCAACTTATTCATCCTAAGCTACTGATCTGGGCTACCTCCACGGTAGCGCCACATTTTACGTCTTTGGCTGGACAAAATGTGTGATGCTCAGACTGCTTCTTTCCCTCCCTCTAGGACACTGATGGTGTTTTTTCTTCTGTCCGCTTCTTTTTCTCCATCCAGGTCTCTGACAGTTGTCCCAGTACTAGTCTAACCACTTGGTGTTGTCAATCCCCACTGTTGATTCATCTGGTGGTGTCACTGCAGCTCCTTTGGCTTTCTTCAATTGATAATCTAGTTGTTTATCAATGAAGTGGGCCACATCAAATGGGTTGTCAGACACGTATTCTTTTCCACCGGATGTATAGTGTAACTTATTGTTCCCAACCCGAAGTGTAAGAATTCCCTCACTCATATCTATGGTTGCTCGGTAATTGCTATGAATGGCCGACCGAGAATAATAGGAACATTACTCTAGCCCATGTTAAGGATGACAAAGTCGACGGGAAAGACGAATTTTCCTACTTTAATAACCAGGTTTTCAACAATCCCCTAGGGCTTCTTTATGGTACCATCCGCCAACTCGATCGTAGCTATCAAAGGTCGTGGGTCGCCCATGTTGAGTTGTTTGTAGATATAAGTGGGCATAGACATTCACACTAGCACCGAGATATGCTAAGGCATAACTTGTAGGCAAGTTACCAATAGAGCATTGTAAAGAAAACTTCCCTGGATCAGTCAGCTATGGAGGAAGACTTTGCTGGAGTATTGTTGCGCACTCTAGTAAGTTTCCCCTGACTGCTGCCTCGAGATTCCTTTTGTTGCTCAAGAAGTTCTTTAGAAATTTTGAGTACTTGGGCATTTGCTGAATGACTTCTATAAAAGGCAAGTTGACATGGATTTGGCTTAGGAGTTCAGTGTACTTCTGGTACTACTCGTCTGTCTTTTGCTTCATCAATCGTCCAAGATAAGGTATGTTAGGCCGATATTCCCTCCGCACCGTCTTCGATGGTAGTTCTCGCAGTGGAGCAACTGGAGGACTCTGGTTGGTTGTGAGGCCTGCATTAGCCGACATTGGTGAATTGGTGGACGAGTTTTCTGGTGCGACGATATTGGGAATGGTTATGGTTGAAGCTGGTTCATTTGTGAGTAGGTTGGGTGGAGCAACTTCTTCATTGGCAGGTACCACTGGTTCGGGATAAACGCGGCTGCTTCAAAAGTTGATTTTGGCCTCTATTGACTTGGAAATGTAGACTTGTTGACCCAGAACAGTTGCACGGCCGTGCCACATCTGGCAGAGCTTCAAATTCTTCAATTCTTCGTCCGTTTAGTGCCGTTTTGTGCTAGTTTCCACTTCTTTTCACCTCCTGACCTCTGATCCTTCAATTATCAACAAAGAGAGATAAATCATGATAAAACCACGATTTTGAGTATAAGATAGGTGATAATTATGCGTGGAAAACATGTCAATTTCTCGGCACATCATAACGCCTCACACTTGGGCTTTTGCTTTTCCTCAAGCAAACTGAACGTTAGGCAATTTTTGTAGGATAAAAACTTCAAGTTTAACTCGATGTGCCAAGCTCAACTTACGTCCTAAGAGTCCCGCTTAATAGACTTTTGGGATTTCTGGCCTGGCTTTCGGTGAGACTATTAAAACAATTCCTAAGTCACCCCTTACCTCCTAAGAGTCCTGCCATTCCTGTCGTATCTGTTAGATCAGTGGCATGACTACTATCATAGTATCCAACTAACTCGAAATTGTCATCTTTCTTGTCTATTAGCCCCTTATCTACGGTTTCCCTCATATATCGCAATATTTGTTTGAGAAGTTTCATATGACTAATTTTTGGTTCTTTCATGAAATGACTTAACACACCCACTGAGTATGTCAAGTCGGATGTCGCGTGAATCAAGTATCGGAGACTACCAATTAGACGATGATACTTAGTTCAATCCATTGTCTCTCCTTACTCATCCCGGGTCACATGCAAATGATGCTCCATGGGAAATTTAGTAGAATTACATTCTTCCAATCTAGCAATTTTTAAAATCTTTGCATAACTAGACTGTTTGAATGAGATGCCTCCTTTATGTTGCTACACTTCAATTCCCATATAGTATAATAATAATCCTAAATCTTGCATATCAAACTCAGTCATTATTTGTTTTTTAAATTCTTCAATTTGATCCGAACTTTCACAATTGACTATGAGGTCGTCTACGTACACCCCCACAATAATTAAATAACCAAATCGAACTCTTGTATACATTGCTTGCTCCCTTGGACAACAAACAAAACCGAGGTGTTTTAGTGTCTTATCAAGTCGTTCATTCCAAGCTCGAGGAGCTTGGCGTAACCCATACAAGGCTTTATGTAACCAATACACTAAATTTTCTTTTCCGGGCACAATAAAACCATCCAGATGCTTCACATACACCACTTCCTTTAATTCTCCGTTCAAAAAAGCGGATTTCACATCCAAATGATAAAGAAACCATTCCCTTTTTGCTACCAAAGCTAAGATCATTCGTATAGTTTCTATTCTAGCTATAGGAGCGAACACTTCGTCAAAATCGATTCCTGGTTTCTACACATATCCTTTTGCTACGAGCCTCTCTTTGTGCTTGATTATCTCCCCGTTTGCATCTCGTTTAATCTTAAAGACTCACTTTAAACCTATCGCTTTTGCACTGTGCGGTGTCACACCCCGCCAAGGCGGAAACACGGGATGCGACTACGAATGATTTCTAAGCACAAAATTCACACGAGAATTGATTTAAAATAAAATAGGAACTTCCCTTAGACAACCACGTTTCACAAACCATTATATGAAATTGTTTAGTTTAAAACGACACAACAACGGTACAAAAGGTAGTATCCTATAATGCTCGAACGCGACCTTCCCAAGTTCCATGCTCCATGCTAAATTCCTGAAAAACATGCATGTAAAATATAGGTCAACATAAAGTTGGTGAGTTCATGGGTTTGTATATGATGGATATGAAATCCAAAACCAACTAAATTATTGCCTAGCTAGGGCAATAATTAATATGTGATCTGACATGAGCCCATAACTTAACCTTGACATGTTGTGCCTCGCCCATTGTACACTTAAGACAATGACTAAGTGTGAAATACAAGCACTCTTTTGATATCTATCATCTGGTCAGAGCGACTGACCAAGACCGGGTGCAACCCAATAGATCTATTCTGGTGTTTCATGGCTATGTCCATAGCTAATGGTTACGGTGTGATGTATGACACGAGGGCTTAATGGATCCTGAACCTTATTGTCTCATGTTCACATAATAGTCATACTTGTAACTAAAAACTGTACGCATGTTTTTCTCCCAGAAAATGTAAAACAGTGAAAAGGGGCCGTGAAAAACTAACCTGATGTCTGAATGCTAGACTGGACTGAATCTGACGTGGAATATCTGGTCTGGGATGCCCTAAATTCAAGTTAAAGGCTACTTAGGTCTATGTTTAGTTCTATCTACTATGCATTTGTTCACCTAATCTGAACATCTATGGACTGTATAGTCCTGTACCACTTATCCATTTATGTCACACACTCTACGTGTTGGAAAATGTTCGTTTTGTCGTTACTGTGGCCATGTCTAACCTTTTTGTGGTAAAACAACTGTCTTGACTTACTTAATGTTATCAAGTGACACTCATGTCTCAGTTATGTATGCTTAGAGTGGGACATGGACATATATTTCGATGGTTTTTGTATAAAAATGACATGTTTATGGATTTTGTCTTATTAACATACCCTTTTTTGGTGGTTATCCTTGTTTCCACAAAATCTCTTGTGTTAAGCTTATAAACACATGTTTTAATGACTTTAACACATGTTTATAAATTTAGTCATGTAGTATGTTACAAAATTAAGTGAAATTTGCTAAACTTGGGCCGGGTCTTGACCCTATACACTCACGCATACATCTCCGAGTATGTATGGGTGTACGTAGATGTCCATGTACATGCTCTAGGGTGTATGTATCGAAGTATGTATGTGTGTGTGTACATAAGTCTATATATTAAACTTTTAACATAAAACTTGAGTATTTAAGTTAGTTTTATCCGACATACTATATATATGAGTTCTTGTTCGAGTGTGTGGTGCTCCGGTGGACTATACATGCATTCGAAATGTAGTAAAAGAAGAGGCATGGTTCGGTTCATGTACCTTATGTGTATAGCCGAAGGAAACAAAAGAAAATAAGCTAGTTATCCACAATGTGACTCCTAAGTGTTGTTGGTGACTCGTGGCTCTCGATGATCGATGGTTTTGATCGGCTAAGGGTTCCTTGCGGCCTGCTTGTTCTCGGTCGATGGGTATACAAAGGAAAAGGATGGTTTCCAAGTGTTAGTGAGTTTGATTATCTAGTGGTGTGTCTCTCTTGACCTCTTGTCCTCTATTTATTGCCGAGAGATGGAGAGTGGAAGTCATGGATGATAGGTTCACAAATGGGGTACGTCAAGGTCTTGCTTTCATGGTGTGCAATGAACTAATGCCCCTCTAGATGAAATAAGTTGACCTTGTATCTTTGTTTGGTTATGTAGGGGGTTCTCGGAAGAAACATCATGGGGAAAAGGCAAGTTTGTTTTGGCAAGTTGACAAGGTGTGGAGGGTCATGTGGTTTTTATTGTTACGATGTTAGTTTAAGGAGTTGACTAATTGGTTTGTTAGTTTGTGTAGGCTTCTTCAGAGCCGAATTCATGGGGAAAGGAAAGGGAAATTGTGGCAAGTCAAAGTGTCTTGGAGAATCATGTATTTTATGTTGTTTCCTTGTTGGTATAAAGTCTAGAGGTGTGTGAGTTTTGGATAGGAATGGTGAGTGTATTGTGAGTGTATGTGTATGTATGCATGTGTGGGGTTGTATGTATGTATAGGTGGTTTGCGTATCAAAATCCCATCATGTGTCTATGTATATGCTCGTATGTATGTATATGTATACATATATTGGGTGTGTGTCTTGTATAAGGTGAGTAGTGTCCAAATTAACACACATTCCATTGCATGAGCTGATTTTGTCCTAGGGAAAAAGCATATACAACAAAATGAAGCTAATGCAACCTCGCTAAAAGGTTGCATTAGGCCTTGAAAAGGTTGCATTAGGCCTAATGCAACCTTTTATCAAAAGCTGCATTAGGTGAAGTTGCATTAGACCTAATGCAACCTTTTTTTTAGCTAATGCAACCTTTTTTTTAGATAATGCAACCTTTTTAAAAGGGTTGCTTCTAAAGAGTTGCATTAGGCCTATTTTCTAGTAGTATATAGATTCTTTGGCAAGTCAACTAGGATGATTTTGAGGGTGTAGGGTGGCTTATGCACTAGAAAGGGTAACACTCTTGGGCTTGGTGAGGTTGTGAAAGGTGTTTGTGTGCTTGGAGTTTGATGTGTGTGTGTGTATATATATATGTATATGTGGGAGAATAGTTTGTCATTGTGATGTTATGTATGTGTATGGGTATAGCCGAATGTGTGGGTGTGTGTTTGATGATGTGTTGTTTACTAGTCGTTCAACTAGTTTTTCATGAATGTGATGTCGGATGATCTACTATTTAGAGCATTGTTTGTTTTTGTTCATGTCGGGGCAACAAATTTGGAACCTTGCATTCAATTGCATGGATTCTCAAAACTAGGGTTTGCATCGATTTCCTATAATTTATCATGGATTATTTGAGTAACTAGGACTCTGTGTTAACTAGTGTTTCTACTGCTAGACTGTATTCCTCAGGATTGACTTGTTGGAACCCTGTATGGCCTAATTATGATGAAATAGATGAAATCCAATGCCGTGCATAATGGATATGTGTAAGTGAGTGTACGGTCATGATCTCTGATTTCGACGGGTGTCACAAGCGGTAAAGATGTTAGTTCCCAGGTACCATAAGGTTCTATTGAGTATAACTCACTTTTCATGGCATTTTCACAATCTTTATTTGACCTTGCATCCTCATAACTTATTGGTTCATCATCCACTAATAAGCATTCTTCAGCCACCATGACAAAATCATTATATTTTCTTGGTACAGTGGTATGATGATTTGATCTTCAAAAACCTTAACTCTGAAACCCTTCGGATTCATTCTCGCGCTCATCATTATCAGACCCAGATTTTGTTTCACTAAATTGGTTGCTGTTCTCCCCTTGCTCACCATTACCAAACTGATCACTTTGATCGGTAGGTTGTGTAGGACCTGATTCATCCATTTGTGGGTGCTGAATGTCTTGAAAATTGTTGTCAATTGTAACATAAAATTCAAGCCATTCTGGTCCTTCTCCTACTCCCATTGATTCCTTATGTTTTGACCATTAAAGCATTCGTTGTTCTTCAAACTTTAAGTCTCGACTCACGTAAATTCTATTTTAAGTCGGGTCATAAAGTCTATAAGCTTTCGAGCTTGGTTAGCTGCCAAAATATACAAGTGCTTTGCTACAATCATCAAGTTTTGTAATGTTTACATTCCGAACTTTCATATAAGCCTTACAACCGAAGACTCGTACGTATCTTATATTCGGTTTTCTCACATGCAATGCTTCATAAGGGGTGACATCTCTCAATGCTTTAGTTGGCACTCTTTTTAAGATGTAAACAGCGTGGCGAATAGCTTCTCCCCATAGATTTTGCGGTAGGCCCGTCGCTTTCATCATGCTTTGAGTTGTGCTCATAACCATCCTATTTCTTCTTTCAACTACGCCGTTTTGTTGTGGCGTATATGGGGCGAATGAAGAAACGCCGGATTCTGGTTCCATCACAAAATTTCTCGAAAATTTTGTTTAAAAACTCGCCGCCACAATCACTTCATAGAGCTTTTATGTTTAGGCCCATTTGCAGCTCTATTTCGTGTTTAAATTTCTTAAAAACTTCCAAAACATTAAGCTTGTTTTTAATTGTGTAAAGCCAAATATAGAGTAGTCGTCAACGAATAGAATGACGTACCGGTTTCCTCCGAGTGTAGGAGGATTAGTTGGTCCACATAAGTCGGTGTGGATCAATTCGAGTGGTTTACACATGCGATATAAACCTTGTTTTCAAAACGATTCCCGTGTTTGCTTCCCAAGCATACAAGCATCGCAAATGTGCACCCCTTGTTTAACTCGAATTTTTCCATGCACCATCCTTTTCACCTTCATGTAGTTTATAGATTGGAAATTAAGGTGACCGAGCCAAGCGTGCCACAACCATGCTTGGTCATCGATTGAGTTTTAGAAACATACCGGTGTTCCGACCTTTAGCTCAATTTTGTAGAGACGATTTGGACTCCTCATTACTTTCATCAGTAGCTGGTTTCCTTCTTCATAAAGCCATAGGAGATCATCTTCCATCTATACTTTTCACCCGTTTTCCGTTAACTGACAAAGACTCAATATATTGCTTTGCAAATCAGGAATGAAATAGACATCACTTATGACACGATGTTCGCCATTCTTGCAAGCGAAAACAGTCAATCCTTTCCCTTTAATTTCAATTTTCTACCCATCACCAAACCTTACCAAGCCCGTGACATTTTTATTTAATTCTGTAAAATGAGATTTAATGCTGGTCATGTGATTTGAAGCTCCATTATCCAAGTACCAAACCGACTTATTATGGGTGTTACTAGCGTACATCTTAGGATGAACCTTCTCCTTGTTTAACAGAATTTTGTTGTCCACAAGTTCTGCCATCATTAAAGTTGGTCCATGATTCACAAGTTCATTTAAATTTGCTTCGGGTTCAGGTTCAGGTTGTTTTGTGCACTCTCATGCATAATGACCAAAGGAATCGCAATTGTAACATCTTACACTTTTCCTATCTTTTCCTCTGTTCGTATTGTCTTTTTCCCGATACTCATCTCGTCCTCGACTCTCATCTCTTCCTCTATTCTCATTAGTCTTCGGTTAGGAGTCGTTTCGAGTTTCGTTTTGTCGTTGATTTTGGCCTTGGACACGACCATAACCACGACCATGACCGCATCCTCTACCTCTATAATCTGATCCTCTTCCACGACTTGTGTTCCATCTTTGGTCTTGACGCTGGTTTCAGTTTATGTTGCTTGTATCAGCCTTTAAAAACAAAATATTTCCTTCTTTCTCGGCTACTACTTCGTGTCCCTTTATTCTCTCTTTAAAGGCTTTCAAATGACCTATACAATCTCCGAAATTCATTGTATCCAAATCCGCAAACAGATCAATAGTGGCCACAATGGCTATGAATCTCGGTGGCATACTATCGAGTAGCTTTCTTACCACCGTAGTGTCTTCCAAAGTCGTTCCCAGTGCGTTAAACTTACTCACAAATTCAGATAACGTCCCAGCAAAACCTTCCACGATTTCATTCTCCCCCATCTTCAATTGCTCACGTTCTTATTTCAATGTTTGTAATCGGGCTTGTTGAAGCCGACCAGCTCCAAGAAACCATACCCGTAGCGCCTCCCATATCTCTCGAGCACTACGAGTTGTTGTAACTTGCATCGGAATGTTTTCCGGTAACACTTGATAGATAATCGCACGGGCAATCTTATTCTTTCTTTCATCTACGGCGTCACCGGTAACGGGATCAATTGCTTCCCATAGACCTTGAGCATCAAGGTTTGCTTCCATCATAACCGTCCATGTATTGTAGTTCGAACTCGTTAGTTTGGGACATGTTAGACTTGCCAAACTCGGTTCTCTTTGATGAAAAATGATAGGTTGTGGTGCATCATCTCCTCTTCCATGGATTGGTTTTCGAAGTCTATTGTGGTTACTCAACCCACAATTCTTTTAAGGCTGTTGTAAACCCACGAGTACTAATTGCTTCCTTCCTATTTGGTTATACACCCCAAACCTATTGAAATTAACAGCTCCTTTGAACTAGTTATTCTCCCCAGTTGTTTAAGAGTTATAGTTGCCTTCCTTAACGCCTGGTTGTGCTCCCCCAAGAGTTTTAGATGACATGAAACAGAGCGGAGATTACCCGATGCTTTGATACCAATTGTTGGAGGCAACAATTGATATTCACAAAAGACACGAACACAATTTGTTTTGGGAACTCCCCTGACTCTTTTATTAACTAGAAACTTGAATGAATTACAAAATAAACCAACCCTATATATAAGCTAGACAAACTTGAAGATAAAGGTAAAACAATTGAATTTGAAATCTACTAGGACTTAAATAAATATTAATTGATACTTATCTAATAAATACTAATTATAAATTAATCTGATTGGGTTATTTTTGTCAATTTTTGCAGTTGATTTTGTGAGAATTTTTGAAGATGGTGTCGTTAGTAGGGGGTCGGTTCATCGTTTATCACCTTGGTGCCAAAATTTAAAGATCCGGTTGCGCTTGGGGAATATAGGCCTATTAATCTCATTGGGGTGGTAAGGTTATATCAAAGGTGTTAGCTAATAGATTAAAGAATGTGATGGGGAAGATTACTCATGAAACTTAATCGGCATTTTTAACTAGGAGATATATTTTAGACGGGCCTTTAATCATTAGTGGGATCTTCAGTTGGTGTATAAAGGATGGGGAGAGAATTGTTCATGTTTAAAATCAATTTTTTAAAGGCATATGATAATGTAAATTGGGATTTTTTTATGTCGGTTTGCGCCAAATAAATTTCCCGGAAGTATGGTGTAAGTGGATTCATGGTATCTTGGTCTCGGCTCGTTCGTCAGTTCTTGTGATCGGATCTCCCACGTTTGAGTTTTCTTGTGAGAAAGGTATTAGACAAGGTGACCCTTTATCCCTTTTTTTATTTATTATTGTTATGGAGGCTTTTTCCAGCATGGTGCGTAAAGCTTGTGATAGTGGGTCGTTTGAAGGCGTTAGATTACCAAATGGTGATCCTGTTGTTTCACATCTTCTTTATGTGGATGATGCAATGATTATGGGAGAATGGTCCCAATTTAATTTCAATGCCTTGAGGAGATTGTTGTGGGTTTTTCACCTATGTTCAGGGCTCAAGATTAATATTCAAAAATCTGTTTTATTTGGAGTTGGAAAGCCACTCGTTGAAGTGTTGGATATGGCAAGAGGTTTGGGGTGTAGGGCGGGGGAACTCCATTTAAGTATTTGGGTATTCAGGTGGGGGCAAACATGAGTCGTATAAATAATTGGGACCCAGTGGTAGAGGTATTCAAGAATCGGCTTTCGAATTGGAAAGCGAAGGTTTTATCTATCGGGGGTAGGGTGATTCTTATAAAATCGGTTCTAGAAAGTCTTCCAACGTATTACTTTTCTTTATATAAGGCTCCGGTGGCGGTAGTGAATAAGTTGGAGAATATTATTAAACGTTTTCTGTGACATCCGGTAATTTTCTCTTCGTTCTGTTCTTTTCGTTTCTTTCTTTTGGGACTTTGCGCAATTTTCGGGACGAAAATTCTTTCAACGTGGGGATGATGTGACACCCGGCATGTTTAGCTTAAACATATTAGTAACATCTAAGTCTACCTTAGCGAGAAACGTTTATAAACAAACTTAACTGGGTTAGTTGAGTCGGGTCAAGTTAGGATTGTCCAGGGTACAACGATCTGCAGGATCATTGGGAGTCGTTTTGGTAATACACTAGTACCGGGTTCCGTTGTTGGTGACATTACATGAACTAATTAAGTATATGTGTAGATTATGGGTCGTGTGGTGGATTATATACATAGATGTGTTTAAATGATGTGTAAATGATTATCTATGCTTAAATATGTTAAATATAGACTAAGGATGCATGCTTATGTGTTAAGATGTGTTAGAATGCGTTAAACACGAAAAACTGGAAAACTAGTCAAAAAGGAATCCTGGTTCGACCACTTCGAGTGGTCGAAGGAGGGAAATTGTCTGGTTCGACCCTTTGTAGATGGGCGAACAGGGAAGTGGAATTGAAGGAATTCCCTTCGACCAGAACAGGGCTCATTCGACCCTGTGAAAGGGTCGAAGGAGACCACCTTCGACCATTGAAATGGTGCGAAGGAGAATTAGTATAAATACCAACCATTGTCATTTTTCACCATTTCACAAACCCTAACCGTCCCAAAACGCTCTCAAACGATCTAAAACACTAAGGAAGGAGTTTTTGCTTTTCTTTTTCATAATCTAACCTATCTACAACATCTAAACAAGAATCCAAGGTGTGTTCATAATCCTAAACCTTTTTAAAAGCATTTTAATTCGTTTTCATCTAACCCTAATTGTCCGGATCTGTTCTAAGGGTGTTTTTATGATTAAAAACCTTTTTAACATCTTTCTAAATCAAAACATTATCAGTAACATAGGTTTCATGATGAATAACATATGTAAATTGTATATTATGTGGTATTATGTGTTGTTCAATGATTTGCTGCTATATCTA
Source organism: Ambrosia trifida (assembly GCA_028751855.1). Taxonomy (NCBI): domain Eukaryota; kingdom Viridiplantae; phylum Streptophyta; class Magnoliopsida; order Asterales; family Asteraceae; genus Ambrosia; species Ambrosia trifida. The sequence goes on from CM054122.1 coordinate 125,860,869, forward strand.
TGATAGAAACATGATATAGGATTGTTATTAATGTTGGAATATTGTTGTCTAGGGTTAGGATTGGATATGAGGATAATATGAGTATTTGGAGGTTTTATTGGATCTAAACTTGATGCATGATATTTATGATCAATAGAACTGATAAGAAAAGATCGGATAATCGACAAACTGATTATTTTAAGCTAAGCATGAATCGATTTCAAAAGTTTCCAAATTGGGTAAATTATTCATGCATGAAAGTGATGTTTCCATAATCTTTACCATTTTGGGAAAGGGGTGAAACGGACGTATTATCGGGGGAAATCGGTAGGGATTTGTAGGAATAAGTTATCCATGCCTAACTGCTGTGTTTGATGATGTTTCGAGTCGTTTTGAATGTGTTTGAAGCGTTTTTAAGAAAAATTGCACAACAGGGGCGAACCTGGCCTCCTTCGACCGATCGAAGGTGCGAAGGAGGAAAACCAGGGTCGAACCTGGGTTTTTGTTGGGCGAATGTGGTAAAACGGGCGAAGAAGGCATCAAACAGTCGAACGAGATGTAAAACAGGCGAAGGAGACTGAAAAGGTGCGAAGGAGACTTAAAACTGACTGGTTCGACCATTCTGATGCAGAAATGAGATTTTTGATACAAACTAAGTGTTTTATGCTTGAACCTTGTGTGTAATCTATGTGTACTTGATTAGTTAGGGTAATGGGTCACCAACGGGATGTCGGGTCGGTCTAGTGTGTCGGTTAAACATTTAAACACGTTTTAAAACATACTTGGTTACGATCTGGACAATCGGGGACTAGATAACCTTATGGTTATTAGTCGAAACACTTATGTGAACATTTTGATAGATCTCCGGTAGAGGGATTATCAAGGGCTAAACATCTTTACTTGTAATTGAAGAATGCTATCTAAGGTGAGTTCACGGCCCCACTTTTACTGCTTTAACTTTTGGGGGAGAAAACATGCGCTAAACTGTTTTGGTAACATATGTCATACTATGGTTTTTAACTTTATATTGCTATACGATCTTTGGAAAGTCCCGGGGGAAACCATGAATGTGCGGGGATGCACAACGGGGGAAATGTGGATAGATCTATTGGGCGTGACCTGCCCCACTCGTCGGCTTGGAGGGCCGGGCGGGTGCATATTGTCTCGAACAGGAACATCATCATGCTGAACATACGGGCTGCTTAAACATGCTAAACATTGCTAAACGTGTCTAGTAATGGTTTCCAATCGTAGTAGTAATAAAACATACGCCTAGCTAGCGTACTTGGTAACATTGATATAGTATGGACATGGTAACGTTTTGGTAACATATTGAACAAACCTGTGAACTCACCAGCATTATATGTTGACATCTTTTTGGCATGTTTTTCTCAGGTCGCTAAGGTAGCAATGAATGGAACTAGGCGCACGGGTCTGCATTGGCGTCTAGGCATAGTTGCACGTTTTGTAATAAAAGTATTTTGATTAACTTTTGAGATGATACCATAGTTGATTAAATGCTACTTAAACGCTTCCGCTTATGAAATTAATGGTTATGTCTCTTTACGTTTTTCATATAGAGTTGTTTATTGTGATCGTTGACTTGGATCCTGGTTTGTCATGCGCCTCGCGGTAAAACCCCGCAAGTGGTAATTTGAAGGTGTGACAGATTGGTATCAGAGCCAATGGTTATAGTCAACTAGGACTGCATGTAGAGTCTGGTCTATAGCCGAGTCGCACACACTAGACGGTCACATACTTTGGGTCTATTAGTGGGTTACGTACTAACGTTGTCGGGGTGTCCTTACATTATCATCATGCTTCTCCGTTGCATCATCCGCTTTTATTTGGGTTCTTACCTACTTTTGTCTTCTTCTTCTGGATTGAAGAAGGAGGGGTTGATTTGTTGGTTCTAGCACACACATGCCTTCTTACACTTGCACTTATCGTCACACGTTACTAGGCGACAATATTCAGTGACTGGGGTCTAGATTAGGGGTACATCTGGAGGACCATGTAGAGCAGTTTACCATTTCGGGTGCACACGAAATAATAAACTGGAATGCATGAAAATCCTGATGGACCTCGAGTTTTGATGTATAGTCCTGGATTTGTCCCTAGGTTAACTCTTGTAAAATTCTAGTGGTTTACACTGGAAGTGAATCTGAATCCCTCGATTTCTTGATTTGTTAGATCATGTCTGGTGCTCGCGGTGGTGGACGTCGTGGTGGCGGCGGTGGCCGTGCTGGCGGTGGTGGTCGTACTGGAGGCGGTAGTCGTGGAAACATCAACATGACCCAAGCTGAATTGAACAACTTGCTTCAGCAGCAAGTGAACATGGCTATGGCTAATTTCCAGGCTGGGATTAATGCCATGGGTGGTGAGTTGATTTTTGTCGACCTTGCCTCATTTTTGGGTTTCGTGTCCTTTCGTTTGTGTTTTAATTGTGTACCGTGTTTCAGGTGTTGGTGCCAATCCACCCCCACCTCAGTGCTCTTATAAGAAGTTTCGGGACTATCAGCCCCATAACTTCGCTGGAACTGAGGGAGCGGTGGGACTGCTCCGATGGCTGGAGAAGGTGGAATCTGTGTTTGTTATGTGTAACTGTCCTGCTGGGGACCGGGTGAAGTATGCTACTGCGACATTTGAGGGGCCTGCACTGTCGTGGTGGAATGCTACTACACAGAACATGGGATTGGGGGAGGCTATCGCTATGCCTTGGGTGGAGTTCGTGCAGCTGTTGAGAGGTGAGTACTGTCCGAGAGAGGAGATACAGAAGTTGGAGCATGAGGTCTGGAGTTAAAAGATGGTTGGGTCTGAGATTGAGGAATACACTGTGAGGAGAAATGAGCTGGCAGTGTTGTGTCCTGATTTACACACACCTGAGTACAGGAGGATCGAGCACTATGTGTCTGGACTAGTGCCCGAGATTGCTGGGTTGGTGGCTGCTGGGAATCTTCCCACTATTGCTGAAGTTGGCCGATCAGCTCATCGGATGACTAACCTGAAGGTGGCAGAAGGCGTTTTGCCACCCAAGGGTGCTGCTGTGAAGGTTTCCGAGGGGAACAAGAGGAAGTGGGATAGTGTGGGGAAGAGTGTGGTGCCAGCTCAGCCGGCGAAGAAGTTTGAGTCATCTGGGTCTTCTTCTGGACAGAAGACGAGTGGATATGTTGGGAAGCATCCCAAGTGTAACAAGTGTGGTTTTCACCATTCTGGGGATTGTGATAGGGCTCGTTGTCATCGGTGCCATCAGTTGGGGCACCATGCTAAGGATTGCAAGGTGGCACCCACCCCAACTCAGACTCCTGCGGCTACTCCTACTCCTGCTGCTCAGGGGACTCAGGGGAGGCAGGGGTGTTATAACTGTGGTGACACGGGACATTTCAAGCGTGACTGTCCCAAACTGAAGCAGGGCGATAATGGGAGGGGCGGGAACGGTAACGGCAACAACGGCGGCGGAGGCAGGACTGCACGTGCTTTCGTCATTGGATCTGCGGAGGCTAGGCAGGATCCAGACACAGTTACCGGTACGTTCCTTCTTAATGATCGCTATGTTTCTGTCTTGTTTGATTCTGGTGCCGATAAGAGTTTCGTATTCTTGGATGTTAGTCGATTGCTAGATATAGTACCCACACCTTTAGAGGCTAAGTACTTAATAGAATTGGTTGACGGTAAGAAAATCGAAGCGACACACACCCTTAGGGAATGTCACTTGGAACTGTCGGGTTTGTCTTTCCCCATTGACCTTATGCCGGTACCCCTGGGTAGTTTTAATGTCGTGGTTGGCATGGATTGGTTATCGTTGTATCGCGCGGAGATCGTTTGTTTTAACAAGGTTATTCGGATCCCTCTCCCTGATGGAGAGATTCTTTCGGTTCGTGGCGAGAAAAGCGGTGCTCCGCTGAGTATCATTTCTAGCATGAAAGCCCGTAAGTATCTTCGGAAGGGCTGTTCGGCCATTCTGGCACTTGTTAACGTTTCTACTGATGATGAGAAGAAGATCGAGGATATTCCGGTGGTTCGTGACTTTTCTGATGTATTTCCTGATGATTTACCTGGTCTTCCTCCCCATCGTCAGGTTGAGTTTGGCATTGATCTCACTCCGGGCGCAGCTCCTATTGCCCGAGCTCCGTATCGTCTTGCACCTCCCGAGATGCAAGAGTTGTCCAGCCAGTTGCAGGAACTCTTGGAAAAGGGTTTCATCCAACCGAGTTCTTCCCCGTGGGGAGCTCCTATTTTGTTTGTGAAGAAGAAGGACGGAAGTCTTCGTATGTGTATTGATTATCGCAAGCTAAACAAAGTGACCATCAAGAATCGTTATCCTCTTCCTCGCATTGATGATCTCTTTGACCAGCTTCAGGGCTCCAGCTACTATTCGAAGATTGATTTGCGGTCCGGTTATCACCAGTTGCGCGTCAGGGAAGCTGACATTCAGAAGACTGCTTTTCGCACTCGTTATGGCCATTTTGAGTTCTTGGTCATGCCTTTTGGTCTCACTAACGCACCAGCGGTGTTCATGGATTTGATGAACCGCGTCTGCAAACCTTACCTTGATAAGTTCGTCATCGTGTTCATTGACGATATTTTGATTTATTCCAAAAACAAGGCGGATCATGAGGAACATCTATGGTTGGTCTTGGAACTTTTGAGACAGGAGCAGTTGTATGCTAAGTTCTCAAAGTGTGATTTCTGGTTAAGTGAAGTTCAATTCCTAGGACATGTGGTGAATGAACTGGGAATTCATGTCGATCCAGCTAAGATCGAAGCTATTAAAGACTGGGAAGCACCAAAGACGCCATCTGAGGTGCGGCAATTCCTTGGTCTTGCGGGTTACTATCGTCGCTTCATTGAGGGATTTTCGAAGATCGCTTAACCCCTCACTGCTCTTACCCAGAAGGACTGAAAGTTTGACTGGGATGAACCACAAGAATCAGCGTTTCAGATGCTGAAGCTTAAACTTTGTTATGCACCTATCTTATCCTTACCTGAGGGTACGGATGACTTTGTTGTGTACTGTGATGCTTCTATTCGTGGTCTCGGTTGCGTGTTGATGCAGCGCGGGAAGGTTATTGCTTATGCTTCTCGTCAACTCAAAGTTCATGAGAAGAACTATACTACTCATGACTTGGAACTGGGTGCAGTAGTCTTTGCGTTGAAAATCTGGAGACATTACTTGTACGGTACCAAGTGTGAAGTATATACCGATCACAAGAGTCTTCAGCATATTTTTGACCAGGAGGTGTTGAACATGCGACAGCGTCGCTGGGTTGAACTCCTGAACGATTATGACTGTGCCATCAAGTACCATCCTGGCAAGGCGAACGTTGTGGCGGACGCCTTGACAGGAAGGAGTCTGCGAATCCTCGCCGTGTTCGAGCCTTACAGCTCACCATTCATTCGTCATTGCCTGGCCGAATTCGTTCTGCACAGTTGGAAGCCTTGAAGGATGAAAACCTTATGGCTGAAACTATGCACAATGCTGACAAGCATCTTGAACTCAGGACCGATGGCTTACACTATTTTACGGGACGTGTTTGGGTCCCATTGTTCGGGGGATTGCGCGAGCTTGTTTTGGATGAAGCTCACAAATCCCGGTATTCTATTCACCGTGGCTCCGATAAGATGTATCAGGATTTGAAGATACTTTATTGGTGGCCGAACATGAAAGCTGATATAGCTTCTTACGTCAGCAAATGTTTTACTTGTGCTAAAGTCAAGGTGGAGTATCAGAAGCCGTCTGGTCTCCTGCAACAACCAGAGGTTCCGGAATGGAAGTGGGAGCGAATCACGATGGATTTTGTCACCAAGCTACCAAGGTCACCTAGTGGTTACGATATGATCTGGGTGATTGTTGACCGGCTGACAAAATCGGCACGTTTTATACCTATTAAGGAAACTGATGGACTCGAGCGGTTGGCTCGACTTTACCTTAAGGAGGTGGTTGCTTGGCACGGGGTGCCTGTTTCTATTATCTCTGATCGTGATTCTCGTTTCGCTTCGCGTTTCTGGAAGGCTCTGCACAAGGCTTTGGGTACTCAGTTGGATATGAGTACGGCTTATCATCCGCAAACTGATGGACAGAGTGAGCGGACGATTCAAACCTTGGAAGACATGCTTCGGGCATGTGTTATCGATTTTGGCAAAAGTTGGGAGATCCACCTGCCGCTAGTGGAGTTCTCCTACAACAACAGTTATCACTCTAGCATCAAGGCAGCTCCGTTCGAGGCTCTTTACGGATGGAAATGTCGATCACCACTTTGTTGGGCCGAGGTGGGTGAGAGCCAGCTCACTGGTCCGGAACTCGTGTACGAAACTTCGGAGAAAATCGTACAGATCCGTCAACGTTTGGCTGCTGCACGGGATCGTCAGAAGAGCTATGCCGATCGCCGTCGAAAACCTTTAGAGTTCCAGGTTGGGGACAAGGTACTTCTGAAAGTTTCACCATGGAAAGGCGTCATACGCTTTGGAAAGCGTGGCAAGCTTAACCCTCGTTATGTCGGACCGTTCGCAATCCTGGATCGGATTGGACCGGTGGCATACAGACTTGACTTACCGGCGGAGCTCGGTAGTGTACACAACGTCTTCCATGTGTCTAACTTGAAGAAGTGTTTGGCTGATGAATCTCTCATTGTACCACTAGAAGAGATCAAGGTTGATGATCGTCTTCGCATTGTGGAGGAACCTGTCGAGATTCTCGACTACAAGATTCGTAGCCTTCGTCGGAGTAAAATCCGCATCGTTAAAGTCCGTTGGAACTTGAACCGTGGACTGGAGTTCACATGGGAACGGGAGGATCAGATGAATGCTAAGTATCCTCATCTCTTTCCGAAGCGCGCGTTTGAATCGAGGCATGTTACGGCTGAAGCGGAATGAATCTCGGGTCGAGATTCCTTTCAACGTGGGGATGATGTGACATCCGGTAATTTTCTCTTCGTTCTGTTCTTTTCGTTTCTTTCTTTTGGGACTTTGCGCAATTTTCGGGACGAAAATTCTTTCAACGTGGGGATAATGTGACACCCGGCATGTTTGGCTTAAACATATTAGTAACATCTAAGTCTACCTTAGCGAGAAACGTTTATAAACAAACTTAACTGGGTTAGTTGAGTCGGGTCAAGTTAGGATTGTCCAGGGTACAACGATCTGGAGGATCATTGGGAGTCGTTTTGGTAATACACTAGTACCGGGTTCCGTTGTTGGTGACATTACATGAACTAATTAAGTATATGTGTAGATTATGGGTCGTGTGGTGGATTATATACATAGATGTGTTTAAATGATGTGTAAATGATTATCTATGCTTAAATATGTTAAATATAGACTAAGGATGCATGCTTATGTGTTAAGATGTGTTAGAATGCGTTAAACACGACAAACTGGAAAACTAGTCAAAAAGGAATCCTGGTTCGACCACTTCGAGTGGTCGAAGGAGGCAAATTGTCTGGTTCGACCCTTTGTAGATGGGCGAACAGGGAAGTGGAATTGAAGGAATTCCCTTCGACCAGAACAGGGCTCATTCGACCCTGTGAAAGGGTCGAAGGAGACCACCTTCGACCATTGAAATGGTGCGAAGGAGAATTAGTATAAATACCAACCTTTGTCATTTTTCACCATTTCACAAACCCTAACTGTCCCAAAACGCTCTCAAACGATCTAAAACACTAAGGAAGGAGTTTTTGCTTTTCGTTTTCATAATCTAACCTATCTACAACATCTAAACAAGAATCCAAGGTGTGTTCATAATCCTAAACCTTTTTAAAAGCATTTTAATTCGTTTTCATCTAACCCTAATTGTCCGGATCTGTTCTAAGGGTGTTTTTATGATTAAAAACCTTTTTAACATCTTTCTAAATCAAAACATTATCATTAACATAGGTTTCATGATGAATAACATATGTAAATTGTATATTATGTGGTATTATGTGTTGTTCAATGATTTGCTGCTATATCTATGATAGAAACATGATATAGGATTGTTATTAATGTTGGAATATTGTTGTCTAGGGTTAGGATTGGATATGAGGATAATATGAGTATTTGGGGGTTTTATTGGATCTAAACTTGATGCATGATATTTATGATCAATAGAATTGATAAGAAAAGATCGGATAATCGACAAACTGAGTATTTTAAGCTAAGCATGAATCGATTTCAAAAGTTTCCAAATTGGGTAAATTATTCATGCATGAAAGTGATGTTTCCATAATCTTTACCATTTTGGGAAAGGGGTGAAACGGACGTATTATCGGGGGAAATCGGTGGGGTTTTGTAGGAATAAGTTATCCATGCCTAACTGCTGTGTTTGATGATGTTTCGAGTCGTTTTGAATGTGTTTGAAGCGTTTTTAGGAAAAATTGCACAACAGGGGCGAACCTGGCCTCCTTCGACCGATCAAAGGTGCGAAGGAGGAAAACCAGGGTCGAACCTGGGTTTTTGTTGGGCGAATGTGGTAAAACGGGCGAAGAAGGCATCAAACGGTCGAACGAGATGTAAAACGGGCGAAGGAGACTGAAAAGGTGCGAAGGAGACTTAAAACTGACTGGTTCGACCGTTCTGATGCAGAAATGAGATTTTTGATACAAACTAAGTGTTTTATGCTTGAACCTTGTGTGTAATCTATGTGTACTTGATTAGTTAGGGTAATGGGTCACCAACGGGATGTCGGGTCGGTCTAGTGTGTCGGTTAAACATTTAAACACGTTTTAAAACATACTTGGTTACGATCTGGACAATCGGGGACTAGATAACCTTATGGTTATTAGTCGAAACACTTATGTGAACATTTTGATAGATCTCCGGTAGAGGGATTATCAAGGGCTAAACATCTTTACTTGTAATTGAAGAACGCTATCTAAGGTGAGTTCACGGCCCCACTTTTACTGCTTTAACTTTTGGGGGAGAAAACATGCGCTAAACTGTTTTGGTAACATATGTCATACTATGGTTTTTAACTTTATATTGCTATACGATCTTTGGAAAGTCCCGGGGGAAACCATGAATGTGCGGGGATGCACAACGGGGGAAATGTGGATAGATCTATTGGGCGTGACCTGCCCCACTCGTCGGCTTGGAGGGCCGGGCGGGTGCATATTGTCTCGAACAGGAACATCATCATGTTGAACATACGGGCTGCTTAAACATGCTAAACATTGCTAAACGTGTCTAGTAATGGTTTCCAATCGTAGTAATAATAAAACATACGCCTAGCTAGCGTACTTGGTAACATTGATATAGTATGGACATGGTAACGTTTTGGTAACATATTGAACAAACCTGTGAACTCACCAGCATTATATGTTGACATCTTTTTGGCATGTTTTTCTCAGGTCGCTAAGGTAGCAATGAATGGAACTAGGCGCACGGGTCTGCATTGGCGTCTAGGCATAGTTGCACGTTTTGTAATAAAAGTATTTTGATTAACTTTTGAGATGATAGCATAGTTGATTAAATGCTACTTAAACGCTTTCGCTTATGAAATTAATGGTTATGTCTCTTTACGTTTTTCATATAGAGTTGTTTATTGTGATCGTTGACTTGGATCCTGGTTTGTCATGCGCCTCGCGGTAAAACCCCGCAAGTGGTAATTTGAGGGTGTGACATTTTCTTTGGGATGGTACCGATGAAGTTCACAAGGTGCATTAGGTGGCATGCGAAAATGTTATGAAACAAAAAAATGAAGGTGGGTTGGGCCTTAATAAGTTAGAGGAAAGTAATAACGCGTTATTGTTAAAATGGTTATGGAGATACCGGTTGGAGCAGAACACTTTGTGGAGAAAGGTCATTGATGCGGTACATGGCTCAGCTAGAAGATGGGAAGTCTTCCCTTGTAATAAAAATCTATCTGGTACGTGGAATAAAATAGTGAATTTTGGTTTTTGATTGAAAGTTCATGGCTTGGTATTTGTGAATAAGATTCGTGGGGTTGTGGCCGATGGTAAGTCTATTAAATTTTGGACCGATACATGGTTATCTTGTAAACCATTAAAGAATTTATACCCGGCATTGTTTCGTCTTGAGAAGGATAAAGGTTGTTATATAGCCGATAGACTTATTGCTTCTGATGGGGTTGGACCGATTCTGTGGGAATGGAAATCATATCCTCAACCGATGATAGAGGTCCAGGAAGTGTTGGCATGTAATAGACTCCTTTCGGAGGTCTGGCTATGCGATAAGGAGGATGGGTGGATATGGAACTATGGTGGCAATGCAGAGTATTCAGTCAAGGAGTCTCGAAGAGGTTAGCTATTGAAGATTTGGGTGATACAGTTAATAACTTTATGTGATGTAAATGGATCCCTAATAAGTGTAATATTTTCATGTGGAGAGCTAGTATGGATAGGATACCGACAAAATGAGCGCTTCGAATGAGGAATATTTTGCATGGGGATTGTATGTGTGTTTTTTGTGGTAAAATGGAAGAGGATACAGATCACATTTTCACGGCTTACAAGGTGGCGGATGGAGTATGAAATGGCATCGGCACTTGGTGTAAGTTACCCCCCTTTGTTTGCCTTTTCGACTAAGGATTTACTTCAAAGTGTTGAGCATATGGGGATGAATAAAAAGAGGAAAGAGCTAGTATATGGTATTATTATCTTGGCGTGTTGCCGTATTTGGAAAGCAATGAACGAGAAGGTGTTTTCTAGTATTGATACGAATGTAATTAAGATAATCTCATATATTAAATCTCTGGGATATCTTTGATTTAGGAGTCGGTTCAAAGGGGGTATGTTAGATTGGAAGGGGTGGTGCAATTTCTCTGTTGATATGATGTAATCCGTGTTTTAGCGGCTTGTCTCCGTCTTGAAGAGTTGCTTCGCTTTGGTTTTTAATGAAGTTCTCCATTAAAAAAAATCTATTCCCAATCTTATCTTTAAAACAACAAGGCTTAATTCTCACAGTTATTAGTATTTATTATCTACATCTACACTATATAATAAAAGAAAACACATGAGGGACACATGACACTCCCTCATGAATTCTCTCATTTTATTATTTAATACATAAAACTCAAATTTAATTATAATAATTGATTTGCAAAACCATGATATAAGTTTATTAAATTAAATATACCCAATAGGTTTGAAAGGGACCGGCGTGTGGGGAAGGGTTCGATTCGGGGGGTTTCTAGCCAAGAGGTTTATCATTGTTCTACGCTTGAAAAAAAAAACTAACCGAATTAAGCGTTATTATAAAATTGATTGATTCTTTTCTAAAATAACATATTTATATGTCATTAACTTCAAATTTAAATCATGTACCTTAAAATTAACCCCTTTTTAAAAATTTGATATGTTATTCTAAATTTAAAACTACATTTGTTATGATGTTTGACAAATGAATTTTAAGCTTTACTATTTTTGGTTTTGGTTAATTATTTAGATGCTAAATATGCTAACCAAATATTATTAATTTTAGATGTTAACAATACTTCAAAGGTCAAATAAACAAATTAATAATAACACAATGTAATTAAATTAAGCTTTTGTAAGATCTTTATATTGTTCTGAACAAATAATTAAATAAACCAATCAACATTAATCTTTATCTATCTATACTAATAAAAGACAATACATGGGGTACATGGAACTACTTCATAAAAACTCTCATTTTATTATTTAAAACAATATATTTATTTTAATATAATTGTTAAAATTCTTATTTATTAATTATCCGAAGTCAACTTTATTAAAAAAAATATTCATTATTTTTTAAGATAGCGTAGTTAAATGTTATTAAATTTAAATATAAATCGTGTACCTTAAATTAACCTTTTTTTTAATATTTGGTTTTTCACTCTAAGTTTAAAACTATATTTCTTACAGTACTTTTAACAAATAAAATATAATAAATACATTTTATACACTCATGGTTAGAAATACTTTGGCTTTAGAAAAAATTTGATGTCAAATTTCAAAATGAACGACACTCAATTGAGATGGTTTAATGTATGAGGAGTTACTTTCAAATTAATTTTTTTTTATATCTTAGTATAAATAGATTTATTCTTATTACTTTCGATATTTTTGTTTTGTTGTATCTGCAGTCTACAAGTTAACAACCGCGGTATGGAAGATATAATTTCGAAAGTTTGAAAATAGTTTTACGTGAATATGAATGTTTTTTACAAGAAATTATTAAGAGGCTAATGGATATTTTATATTTTTTGGTCGTAAATACATTTTTTTTTATTTTCAGTATAATATGTAATCCATTTTTTTCTTAATTATACTTATAAATTTAAGTAATATAATCTAAATTGTTTTACCCGTGTATCACACGGGTACATAACCTAGTATGGGAACAAACTATAATGGGAACAAATCTTAAGAGTGGTGAAAGTGGTTGGGTCGGTTTCGATACACGTTCCTTATATTAAGTGTATTGTTTACTTGCAATGGAGAATTACTAAAACAAGGCATTTAGTGACATTTAAAAAGTGTCACTAAAGACCCATTAAAAATGAGCAGCACAAAAAAAAAAATATATAAATAAAAATAAAAATGGTTATTTCTGGTTAATCTTTCACGCTACTTTTAGTGGAATATTTGTTTATATTAATTTAGACTAAATAGAATTCCCACTATCGACGCGCTTGCTAGAAGGGGCATTCGTTTAGAGAATGATCAGTGCAGATTGTGTGATTTGGAAAATGAATCGTCCAAACACATCTTCATTGACTGTTTGTTTTCTACAGGTGTGTGGTACGGTGTGATTAATTGGTTAAAATTTGATCCGTTTGTTTGTTCCGAGGTTCGAGACATTCTAAATATGCACAAGAAGGCGTCGCATGGTAAGAAAGGTAAAACTCTAGTTCTTGGTATCATTATGGTAACTTGTTGGTGCCTATGGAAAGAAAGGAACGACAGGGTTTTTAGAAACAAGAAGAATACAGTCGGAGATGTCGTCGTTTCGATCAAATCCGTTTCCTTTTTGTGGTTTAAGTATAGGGCTAGATATAAACATCTTAGATGGAAAGATTGGTTTTTGTACCCTTTGTACGTTTTGTAAGCGGTTTGTTTTTGGGGCAGCCCTCGGTTTGAGATTGCTGTCGCTTTTGTGAATGAAAGTCATTGTTCAAAAAAAAAAAGACTAAATAAAATAATTATTTATTTAAAATATAAAAATATAGTAAATGTAAAACATATTCGAAATGTTTGCAACCAAACGACTAATAAGTGTCAAACTAGGTGTGGATGTCAAAACTAACAAATGTTTGGATAAATACGCAAAACTTCATCGGGGAATAACTTGAATCTATGATTTCGTTTAAGAAATCTCAACACCACCCAAAAGATAAAATCAATCTTTAGAAGCCACCACCCTCTCTTCTCTAATAAGGAAACAGAAGACATCGCCCCCTTAGTTCCGTTGTGCGCAGTGCCCGACTCCTCCATTTCCTCTGCCTATGTTGGATCAGGTCGCTCAAACCTTGCATTTCGTGTACAAGTGATGTATGAATTCAAGTTGGTCGCTAGAGAGCTCAAAATTGATGGAAGCAAATGGACGATGTATGGAAGCAAACATGGTAGTAGGAAACCAAATCTATAATTTTTTAGCCGTAAGAACAAAACTGATGTCGAGCTAGACCCGGAACCCGACCCGTTCGAAGAGCATAGCGAGCGGGATTAAACCCGACCCACAACGAACCCGATTAAGTTATCTTAATTTTCGTTTTCAGTATTAAGTTATTTTAATTTCCGTTTCCTAGAATGGTGGACTTTTAGTTTGGTGTGTTTATCTTTTGTTTTGTTTTGTTTAAAAACATTGTAATCGGGTTCTGGAGAGTTAGTTATTGATTTTGATTAAAGTTATCAACTTGGAGGTTTTCTCCACTTTTCTCTCAGTCGCGGTTTAGCGACACAGCTCCGGCAGCCGGTATCAAGTGGTATCCAGAGCACAGGTTTTCGATGGCAGGTAGTGGAAGGGAGACTCGTTTTTACCAACGTAGAGACGCGACAGAGGCAACGGAGGTCATTATCGAGATCCACGAGACATCGAAGAAATCGAAAGACTGCAACGAAGGGTCCGAGACCTCGAGTTGCAACAAGGTGATCGTCAACATGAAGATCGTTTGGAAGACCGCTGGGAGGAGACTGAAACTGATTCAAACATCTGGAATGATGAGGGCGTCGACAATCAGAATCCTTTCGCGCGTAGACCTCGCAACCAGGAAGTACAACAACTGGAACTGCTTCGGAACCTGGGAATTCGGTTGGAAATTCCAGAGTTCGAAGGGCACCTACAACCTGATGAATTCATTGATTGGCTTAGTACGGTTGAACGAATGTTTGAGCTCCGAGACTTACCTGACAAGACAAAGGTAAAACTTGTCGCTATTAAATTACGTAAGTATGCATCATTGTGGTGGGATCACGTTCGAAAAAAAAGAGCTCAAGAGGGTAAGTCAAAGGTAGAGTCATGGGGAAAGATGAAAAAATTGTTACAAGCCAAGTTTTTACCTGTCAATCATCGTCAAGATGCATATCTTGACTATAATAGTCTAAAACAACAATCTTTAAGTGTGGAAGAATTTATTAAGGAATTTGATAGGCTTCGAATGAGGTGTGGAGCAAATGAGGAGGAGGAACAAGTAATAGCCAGGTTTTTGGGTGGTTTACGAACGGAAATTTCCGATATTGTGCATTTACAACCATATTGGACTCTAAATGATGTCTTCAAGCTAGCTCATCGGGTAGAGAAACAACTAAAGGCCAAACCGAAACTACCCCCACTCGTTTCTCTTCGACTAGCCGGATTCCCACGGCTGGTGTAAACGCTAACAAGCCCGAGCCAATGAAACCCGAATCCTCAAGCGGTCCTACGCCGCTAGTAGTACCATCACCTCCGGTGAATAGATGTTTTAAATGTCATGGTCTGGGTCATCTTAAACGAGAATGTCCAAATAAACAGATGGTTAGTTTCGTAGATGAGACGACTCCCGTTTATGATACCGAGGATGAAGCGACACAAGATGGTGGTGTGACCGAGGTTATATACCCTGATAGAGGTGAGGCGTTAATTTCACAACGCGTGCTTAGTGCGTCTCCAGCCAAAGTAGAGGATGATACGTTGTGGTTACGAAACAATATTTTTAGGACAAAATGTACTACAAAGGGGAAGGTGTGCACAGTGATTATAGATGGGGGAAGTTGCGAAAACATGGTTGCCACAACCATGGTTGAAAAGCTTGGACTACTTGTCGAGAATCATCCCGAACCCTACCAACTCACATGGTTGAAGAAAGGAAATGTGGTCAAAGTCAGTCAACGGTGTTTAGTTCAGTTTTCTATTGGTAATAAATATGCTGATGAGGTCTGGTGTGAAGTGATCCCTATGGACGCATGTCACATACTCTTGGGTCGTCCTTGGCAATATGACCGTCGCGCTAGGCATGACGGTTTTCATAACACATATAGTTTTAAAAAGGATGGGGTAAATATAACGCTAGCACCATTGGATCCCCGGGACACACAAACGGAAGCTTTAATACTTACGAAGTCAGAATTTTTGAATTGTGCTGGGGGCGTGCCCCCACCCTTTGTATTTGGCCTTTTTATAGCTGAAGAAAACCCGGTTCACCCGGTTATTCCACCCTCGGTACAGCCCTTAATAGATGAGTTCAAGGATGTTTTTCCTAACGAAATCCCGTCGGGCTTACCATTAATGCGGGACGTGCAACATTGCATTGATTTTGTTCCTGGTGCTAGTATTCCAAACAAACCTGCATACCGGATGAATCCTAAGGAGTTTGAGGAATTGCATAAGCAGGTGACAGAACTTTTGGAGAAAGGCCTCATAAGAGAAAGCATGAGCCCGTGCGCCGTTCCGGCACTACTCGTCCCGAAATCGGGAGGTGCTTATCGTATGTGCATTGATAGTAGGGCAGTTAATAAAATCACTATCAAATATATATTTCCTATTCCTCGTTTTGAAGATCTACTAGATCAACTACACGGAGCCCAGGTGTTTTCAAAAATCGATCTACGTAGTGGTTATCACCAGATACGTATGAGACCCGGAGATGAATGGAAAACCGCTTTTAAGACACGTGATGGCTTGTACGAGTGGATGGTTATGCCTTTCGGTTTATCTAATGCGCCAAGAACTTTCATGAGGCTAATGAACCAGGTATTCAAACCCTTTATTGGTCGATTTGTGGTAGTTTACTTCGATGATATATTGATTTTTAGCAAGGATACAAATGACCACCTTCGCCACCTTTGTGAGATTTTTCTAGTCTTGCGAGAACAGAAGCTATTTGCCAATCCAAAAAAGTGCCATTTTATTACATCTGAAGTCATATTTTTGGGGTATTTGGTCTCGGGCCAGGGTATTCGAATGGACGAGACTAAGGTTACCGCTATAACTACATGGCCAACTCCTACTTCATTGCATGAGGTTCGAAGCTTCCATGGGTTAGCATCATTTTATCGGCGTTTTATACGTAACTTCAGCACCATTGTTGCACCGATTACAGATTGCTTGAAGGGAAGTAAATTTGAATGGACAAAGGCCGCTCAACGTGCGTTTGACGAGCTTAAGGTACGTGTCACCCAAGCGCCAGTTTTAGCTCTGCCCAACTTTAATGAAGTTTTTCAGGTAGAATGTGACGCGTCGGGGCTGGGCATTGGAGGTGTCTTGAGCCAGTTGAATCGCCCCATTGCTTTCTTTAGCGAAAAGCTTAACGAGACACGGCGTAAGTACAGTACGTATGACAAAGAATTCTATGCTATTATTCACAGCCTTGAATATTGGCGCCACTATCTTCTGTCGGGTGAGTTTATTTTGTATTCGGACCATAAAGCGCTAAAATATATCCAAGCTCAATCCAAACTTAACCCGCGGCATGCCAAGTGGGTGGAAATGTTACAAGATTATTCCTTTGTAATCCGCCACAAATCAGGAGCTGCTAATACCGTGGCTGATGCGTTGAGCCGTCGACATGCCCTGATGTCATCCCTCCGAGTTCAGGTCACGGGTTTTGATTCAATTTCCCATTTATACCAAGATGATCCTGATTTCAAAGAACAATGGTTCAAGTGTCAATCAGCTCCTTTTCAAGACTTTAATAGTAAGGAGGGGTTCTTATTTAAAGGAAGTCGTTTATGTATTCCAAGATCGTCATTCAGAGAAGCTATTATCTTGGAATATCACCAAGGAGGTTTGTCGGGACATTTTGGACGCGATAAAACCATCGCGCTCGTTCGTGACCGATTCTATTGGCCTAAGTTGGATAAAGATGTTACTCGGGTGATAAAGCGATGTCGGATTTGTCATATTGCTAAGGCTCATCATACAAATCAGGGGCTCTACACACCGTTACCGGTTCCAAACGGTCCTTGGGAAGATGTTAGTCTTGACTTTGTTTGGGGGTTACCGCGAACTCAACGGATGAAAGACTCAATAATGGTAGTTGTGGACCGTTTTTCCAAAATGGCACATTTTGTTCCGTGCATTAAAACGTTCGATGCTTCTCAAGTCGCACGCCTTTATTTTGCTGAGATAGTGAGGCTTCATGGTGTACCTAAAACCATTACATCAGACCGTGACGTCAAGTTTGTAAGTCATTTTTGGAGGACTCTTTGGAAGCGTCTAGGATCTAAGTTACA
Source organism: Ambrosia trifida (assembly GCA_028751855.1). Lineage (NCBI taxonomy): Eukaryota > Viridiplantae > Streptophyta > Magnoliopsida > Asterales > Asteraceae > Ambrosia > Ambrosia trifida. The sequence goes on from CM054122.1 coordinate 125,878,457, forward strand.
GTTCAGTAGTTCCCATCACCCTCAAACCGACGGACAAACTAAAGTTACAAATCGGAGCTTGGGAAATTTATTGCGTAGTCTTGTTGGTAAAAATCCAAAACAGTGGGATCTTACATTGCCACAGGCTGATTTTGCTTATAATCGGTCTAATCATGGGTCGACTGGGCGAAGTCCGTTTTTTGTAGTTTATGGCAGGAATCCGTTTACTCCAATTGATCTTGCACCAATACAAGATTCTCAGCCTTTCAGTGTTGATGGTGATGAGCGGGCACGGCAGATTAAGGATCTACATCAACATGTACGGGATCAAATCATTAAACACAACTTGCAGTACCAAACTCGTGCTAACCGACATCGGCGTCAAGTGGTTTTTAAGGAAGGTGACCTTGTATGGATTCACCTACGCCGAGAACGTTTTCCGCAGGGGCGTTTTGGCAAGTTACATCCTCGCGCAGATGGTCCTTTTCGTGTTTTGGAGAGGATTAATGATAATGCTTATAAGATCGATTTGCCGGGCCATTATAATGTTTCAGCGACTTTTAATGTTGCAGATCTTACCCCGTATGCTGCAGATGAAGATGATGTTGACTCGCGGACGAGTCATTTTCAAGTGGGGGAGAATGATGTCGAGCTAGACCCGGAACCCGACCCGTTCGAAGAGCATAGCGAGCGGGATTAAACCCGACCCACAACGAACCCGATTAAGGTATCTTAATTTTCGTTTTCAGTATTAAGTTATTTTAATTTCCGTTTCCTAGAATGGTGGACTTTTAGTTTGGTGTGTTTATCTTTTGTTTTGTTTTGTTTAAAAACATTGTAATCGGGTTCTGGAGAGTTAGTCATTGATTTTGATTAAAGTTATCAACTTGGAGGTTTTCTCCACTTTTCTCTCAGTCGCGGTTTAGCGACACAGCTCCAGCAGCCGGTATCAAAAACCCATAACTTGAGTCAAGCTACAAGGGCCGTCTTCCATAAAACTAGTCTAAAGAATAATTCAAGATCAATCAGCTTTGTCAACTCGCTAACTTAGATCATCTTCAAATAAACAACCACCTATCACCACTCGTGTCACCAAGACCACCAAACGCGTTGGCCTCCACGACTGCTCACCACAAGACCCCACTAGAAACAAACATATCATGTGAAAATATTTTGATACTTTTTTTTTTTTTTTTTTCGAAACGCATTGGCTTATGGCTTTTTTGGTTGTAAACCGTTTTGCCCAAAGCCAAATTTATAGGTTTTAAAGATCTATCTACCCGAGTCCATAACTCAACTTGGCTATTTTAGGACACATATATTATATTCTTGAACATTATTAAAAGAAAAAACAAGTCAATAGAAAAATGATCTGTTGAGAAAGCTTCCACTTGCTTTGGATTTCCTAATCAGAATCATAACTCAAAATTTGCATATCTTTCATTTTGCCATATAAAATAAACTCCTCCAATATCTCCCTCCATCTCTATCAAGATTTTAAAAAATGCCACCAATGAAACAATATTTTAATCTATGAGAAAAAAAATAAATAAATAACCATCATTTGAAAAGTGTCCATTCTTTACCACCCCCAAGTCCCCAACCAACCCCCATCTAAAATTTAGAGTAAACTGCATGGATGGTTCCTGTGGTTTGCACGAATTGCATATATGTCCCCATTTATTTTCAATGGTCCCTAACGTTTACATTTTATAACACTTTGGTCCTTACCAGCTAACATTCTTATGTTTTCTCAGTTAAGTCATGTAAAATGACCAAAATACCCTCACCATATAAAAAATAAAACCCCTTTCTTCTTCACCTTTGCAAATTGACTCCATCACCATCACCACCCCCTCTTCAAACCACCAACACCACCTCCTCCTCCTCCAACCACCACCACCCTACCTGAACCATCTTTGTCGCCGTCTCGGGCCTCCAATACCACCACTAAACAACAAACACAGATCCACCGAATACTATCTCCAATTACGATGTATATAGACTACTGATCGGAATAATCACCAAGGTGTCCACTCCTTAACGGCGTCACCGGCAACTAGTCCAAAACCAACTGTTCCGAAAACACAAAAGCTGATGAAATCGAAAAAAAATGTGCGAATTATATATATTTAACAAAATGAAGTTCCATCCAAAAAAAACCCCAATTAGAGCAGAAGAACTTATGTAAAGAAGAATAAGAAGCATACTGGTTGATCGTGAATTGATTTATTGCATCGACTAAGCTATGATGTAATTGTAGGTCTATGATGGTAGAAGTGGTTTGGGATGACAATCTCTGAATATATTGTCGGGGATGGATTCACAAAGCAAACATTGGTTTGTAAGGAAAAGAAGGATGAATTAAGGAGGGTGGGTGGGAGAGAATGTCGAAAGCAGAGAGAGCCTCTTTCTAGAAGCTTCTGTTGAGTTGGGCGTTTAAAAACAAAACTGTGAGTCTGAGTTTTTTGGGTTCCAGATTGATTTGGGGCTGTTTGATAAAGTTAGGTTGATAATTGGGTTCTTCACGTGTTGGGGTTCGTGGGGCAAAATGCTTGACACGATTATTGGGTTGGCGTCGTGTCCGGGTTCAACTCGTGAACACCCTTAATATTCACAACAAGCATCATCAACAATGTGGCCATTCCGAACAAAACCCATTAACCCCCTAAGCACACACATCCTCATTGTTGCGACATCAAAATTCAAAACCTAAAACATAAATAAAATCAATGCTCTAATGTAGCTTTGGTTTACAAATCCATAGGTTCTTGAACTAGTTTTTATAAAAACCTTGATGAAGACAAAACACTTTATAAAAGTGCACTTTCCATTTTGAAAAAGAAACATTTAATTTGTGCTGCTGCTTATTTGTGGGGTTTGTGTTTTCGATGGTTGAGTGTAGTACGTTTAGAGTGGTTCATGAATCTGGTTTCAAGGTCATGTTGTACAAATACATGGCTGTATGGTAGGTTTGAACAGGTGGTTCATGACACGAGACGGTGGTGGTGGTCGTGGTCCAGAGACGGTGCTGATGGTCGTCGGGGAGAACTAATGTCTCTTGTTGGCTGTTTTACTTTATGCTGCCAAGTACAAATAAAAATATAACATAAACGGCACAAATAAAAATAAAACATATACTGTACAAATATAACATGTCTTCAGTATTGAAAATTTATTGCATTTTGGTATAATTTATCACTGAAAATTTTAATTTTTAATTTACAACTTTAACTTTTTGAATTATATAAGATTAAGGGTTCGGCTTGGAACCGTCCAGTTTAGAAAAAAGTAACAAATGACATGGAGACCCGGAATCCCTAATTATAGGTCCACAAATGTACAATATTAATGCAAAACTAGATATAATTTACACAAAAAGAAGCATTGCTTTCATGATAATAAGTACTCTTAAGAATTTATTAACTACAATTAATGATTTAAAAAAAAAAACAAAAAAAAAAAAAACCAAGTTGCTGAGTTGCATTAGAAAATATAATTTTGACGGTACTTGGTAGGGATGTAAACAAATTGAGTCGAGCCCGAGCTCAAGCTCGCACAAGCTTGAACTCAACTCGTTTAACTTAAGATAGCTCGAGCTTGACTCATCTCGTTTATTGAGAAACATAAAAATAGTTTGCTTGTTTAGCAAGCCGGTCACGGATAGCTCACAATCAACTCAGCTGGTTTACACCTCCTAGTAGCAGGTTTGTTGCATGTTATTAGTACATTTTCAGCAATTCGACAATAGGCGCGATAAATTCTCCCACAACCCATTCTCACAACAATACAATTTTAATTAAATAAAACCTGCATTACTCCAAGTTTTCAAGCTTCATTACTCTAAAGCCTTTTTTTGTACATCAGTTATGGTAGGTATGATACAAGGAAAAAAAACATACAAGTTATAGTGTTTTAGTCAACAAATCAAAACTGACCGGCTCGGATGTCTCTATCGACTCGCTCTGCATTAAACGTCCCAGGGAGTTCTCTGAAATCTTCATTGAATATGGAATAAGCGCTGCAAAAGCAACAAACCATTTACTTATGAATGGGTCGATTTCAAGTTACTATTGCTCATGTTATATGACACATACCTCATATCACCTTGCTCACGCTTTCCAAGGTTTACAAAGATGATGGCAAAACCGGTTCCGAGTATCTACATATATCATATGTTGGGTGTAAGTTTCATTATGTTTTATGTAACACGACAAATTGGTAAAATACAAATAGCACTAAATCCCTTTATTAGATTACTAGAGGGGTGCCCGTGTTATACGGTGAGGAACACAGACAGACAGACACTGGTAATCACTTAACCTGTTAAAGAGAATAAAATGTGTGTGTCTACGGTGTAATTTTTTTTTATTTTATTAAATGTTAACGTAGGAAAAGGTCAGGGGCATTTAAAAATTGTGGGTAGCTAGTTTAAAAGTCAACAATACGTTTTAAGGAATTGTAAAATATGTTTTAGAAGTTGTAATACAAAAGTTTTCAATTTATGTTAAATTGTCTTTTTACCCTCCTTATATGTATTATATATATAGTATAGATTATTGTAAAAAACATATATTTTGTACTGAAGTCACTAATTCTATATAATAACAATTACAATTGTGAACAGTTCTAATTAACTATTGGACCATATTCATCCTATTATAAGTTTCTTTTTAGGTATTAAGTGAGTTTGTTTCAGTTAAACACGTGGCTAACCTTTTTATTCCTGTCAAACACGTAGGTATATTAACGGTGTCCTTAAGATGTTCTTTCACCATTTTGATTTCGTCATCCTCTCTTCCTATAGCTTCTCCAGGTTAGCAATTTATCAATTTTGTTCTACTTTTCGTTTTGTGCGTTCCATTTGGGGCTTGCCTCAATTGTTACTTCCTGTTTTAGATAGTTTCTTCTCGCAAATCTGTTAGTTATGTGCCTTTTTGAAATCATGATTTTTTTTACAAGTATTTACATGGCACTTTATTTTGTCTAGGTATGCTTTTAGTCTTTTTTTTTTTTTTTTTTTTTTTTTTGTTTGGTAGTTTAATGTTTGTTACTTGTATAATCTAAATTACATTCATCGTTATTAGTGGCTTTACTTTTCGTTTAGTAAATTTAAAGGATAACAACCGGTATCTTAATTTACATTTGACCTCATGAATCTTCATTCAAGCGGTTCGCATATGAAAAGAGGTCATGCGAACTCTGCTTTTGGTTTCCCTACAAGTTCAGGTTCCTCAAGGAATAACACCAACTATTTAGAATCGCTATCGTCTAAACGTTTATCGCTTCTTAAAAAAAACTAAACGTCCACTTGATTCTTATCATATATCATCCTTTACATTCTATTAACACCACACCTTACAAGTATTTACATTACCTTATGAAGAGGCGAACGATATAGATACAAGAAATATAGTGCACACCATTTTCTTAGAGAATATATGTTCAGAAATAGTAGTAACTAATTAATCCACCTTGCATTACTATTACATGTTATACTATAAATAACCAACTTACGTCATATAGATTTGTAACTCACTTTCATATATCCAAGAGGTCGATCTTTGATAAGAGCTATTTCTAACTTTAACAAAAGTAAATTAACCTACAACTCTACTTCTCCGCCGCGAAGCGCGGGGTTAACCCCTAGTTATTTACATAAAGAGATGATTAAAAAACTTACAAAAGTTGTGAATCATGATAATGAAGGAGCAGAATAACTTACATATAAAGGTCCGACATCCCATTTGTGTGCAATAGGTGCCAAGATAAACCACATGATAAATACAGCCCATGCCTTTAGACTGAGAGAGAAGATTGCCATCAGAAGCATATCTATTCAACAAAGACAAATACATATATCAATATCGAAAATTGTAACTTACAGCCCTGAATTTACATCATACCACAAGCTTACCGGGTATCTTCAGCTTATCGTGTAAGATAATAAAAAGCCGCCTCTTCCATCTACTGTTTAAATCTGGGACCTGAAACGTCTGCAATTTGGGGAAAATTACATTCGCCAAGAGCAATAACAGAATTCTGTTAAAAAAAAAAAAAAAAAAAACCTTACCAGCTCCTCCTCCTCCTCATCAAATCCGTTTTGAATGTGTTTAGCAGGAGGTTTTGGTTTCACAGCAACGACAAGAGTATCTGTAATATATGAAATGTAGATAATACGTTACATGTGACCAATATTTTCATAACTGGATTGGTCGTTGTACTTGAAGAATAATCAATAAATATAAATACCCTCACACAAAAATAATTTAAATATTTTCAGAAACCGGATGACGTACAAATAATTTAAAACATATAAATATAAACTAATTTAAAACAAAATATGGAACTACTTTATCTTTTTGTATGGATTTGCAATATTTGTTGCTGTGGATTTGCAAAATATGAAGCCTTAAATACACATTAAGTCTGAATTGTAGATAAATCATTAAATGGGATTCTAGAAAAAAAAAAATATTGAAATCAGGTCAACCACCCGGTTCGGTTCACCAGGTAGCAGGACCATTGAAATGAAGGCGGTTCATATAAAGAATCAACTGGACCAGTTATGTGTTTGGTTCTGGTCCTACTGCAGGTCGAGTTCTGAAAACACTACTTATATATAGCATGACCCAATTACAACTGGGTTGTGCACAGAATATACTCTGCAAGAAGGTTTGAAGGCTGATTGTAACAATTTGAGTGAGGAAATTGTTTGCTCTTTATAATTTAACATATTATTTGTTTAAAATTATAATCGAGGCCATATCTGCAAGGGGATCAAATACTATAGACCACAATATATATCCCTAAATTTTGCCATTTTCGTTCCATAAGGATATGGAAAATGCAAACCGTTGTTCTTCAGAAACTTGCCACCACCAAAGTGAAAGAAAACTTATACCTCCATTGTTGAAATGTACAGATACATCATCGCCGTATTTGCTGTCATGTAACAAATTTCCTTGCAAAACAAGCTTTAAATTTTCCAGAGGCATACGACCAATTCCAGCAATCAAATTTCTCAAATCACGCACCTATGCAAATTTTTCCAACAAACAACAGATTTCATATACATATGCATAAACACACACACATATTAATAAACACATATATTTTTAATACATGTCTATATGTATGTAGGCTTTGAAAATGAGGAACGACGAAGAGGATTAAATCAAATACAATGTTACTGTTTTTTTTTTCTTTCAATTTATTAATTTTCAAGTGTGTAAAAGGAATATCCAAATATATTTCAACAAAATATAACTGTCAAATAAAAATAAATGCACATGCGCGCACAAGTGAGGTGCGATTTTTTGGGCCAACATTTGGCTTAAAGCTCAGGTAAAAAGTGCGCCTTGCGTACATGGAACCTTTTTTTGTGCAGCAGCATGCTGTATAGCAGGTCTATAGGTTGTGCATATAGGTAATTTATATATTAAAGCATATATGCGTCTGAAGACTAGGTAAATAATGCTAGAAACCTATATAAAATATAAAAAATATATATATTGAGTTGCGCCTCGCATGCAAAAAGCAAGCACTCTTGCGCCTACGTTTTAGACCCTATGGCTTCAGTGCGCTTCTCGCTTTTTAAAACCAAGTTATAAACAAATTTATGTCGTTCCAGCAGGTGAAAAGACTCTTTTCATAATTTAAATTCATAAAAATGGGATGTTTCAAGATTTGAGATTTACTAAGAAGCCTTATGTGCGGTATAAAGCTGTGATTTAATATCGAAATCCTTGGTTAGAAGACGCATTCTGAAGTTTACCAATGGCAGTGATGTTAATGCCCTTATGATTTATGATGGGGTCATGAGTATGCCAAATTTGATTGTGCTGGAGATTATGAATGTGGCGACGGTAATTAAGAGTCACACTCCCTCTTCTTAGTTCAAGTTGCTGGGATGAGTGGTGATAGATAATCTACCGGCTATTGATCTAACAAAATAATTATTGGTTATAACTTTAGATAACTAAACCTGTATTGGCTCACACCTTAGTTACGGGTACTATAAATGCAGCCGCCGCTGCAGCAGCAGAAAGGTAACCTGTATCAAATTTTGTAATTGTAAGGTATGCTGTCGTGATTTTAATTTTTTTTTTTTATTTAATTAAATTTTCATTTCATACTAAAAGCAACAAGAATTACAAGTGAGACGCGGGTAGACGGGCAACAAGCTGCGCCGTGACTTTCTTATAAAAGTGTTTCTTTTTTTTTTGTCTTTTTGAACCGTGACTTTCTTAATCATGCATCATGTGGTGGCGTTGATAGCCAAAAGACAAAGGGGTACATGCACTGATCGGGTTTGTCCCGATTGCTAAGTGTTCTGTGCTTTATGTCCAAGGCTTGATATCAAACCACATCGAGCCGGGGGGGTCTGACCGGAAGCAGCCTCTCTATTCTTAGGGGTAGAGATAAGGCTGTCTACATCTTACCCTGTTCAGACCCTACCTTAGCTTTGCTATAGGTGGGATTAACTTAGTATGACTTTCTTAACTGTGTGGCAGAGACAATCACACCCGCCTCTTGGAGGCCCTAACCTTGCTGGTACAATGGGGACTACGGCGTTCGGCCGGAAACCGTACTGCCTCCACATGAGTTTCCTCGCTGGAGTAATAACCGGTTGAAAACTGGGTCAGCTCAGATTCGAACCTGCGCAACTAATGGCTTACAGGTTTTCCTATTCATTGCCTAATATCCCTCAAATGTCGCCCGTGGGGATTGAACCAAAGGAGAGCCGGGTCACCTACCAAGTGAAGGATTTTTAAAAGTTTTTCTAGGGGTGTCTCTTCAGCACCAAAATCTTATCCACCTAAGGCATTGAATTATTAAGTATAAAGAGCTGTTTACAAATTTGTGATCTCCTCAGTATAATATAATAATATTTGATTTATAACATCCTACAATAATAAATAAGTAAATAATAAGCTAAAACGAGGAGAGCCCTAAATTATTATAAGCTCATCAGATCCTTAATTACAAGATAATCTTTTGTAAAAAGGATTTGTTATGGTTGAGAATCGTAATCATAATGATTGGAATAGATTGAATAAAATAAAATAAAATAAAGAGGAATTAGAAGAAGGATACTTTGATCGGAGAATGGAGATGGAGGGAAGACGGGGGAGAAGGACCGATCACTTTGACTCTTATTCCTACCATATTTTCATCTCCGCTCATCCTTCACCACCCCTACAAACAAACCTAGGAGGGTGTTTGGGATTGTGTTTGAAAACAACTTATTAACTTATTGGCTTTTCCAAAAAGCCAATAAAAAGCCAATAAGTCAATAAGCTGTTTGTGTAACCCAAAAGCACTTCCTGTTTTGACTTCTGGCTTTTAGCTTTTAAGGGAGGAAAAGTTGTTTTTGAAAAGTTAGAAATCCTTCTTTCTTTATTTCTCTTTCTTTTTTATTTTATTTTATTCCAGATTATTACTCAACTTTCATTCACACTCCTTTCACTTTTGCTCTTTGCAAAACTAACCCCTAACATTTTTAAACCATTTTCCATTACCCCTTAACTCCAACCTTCTTTCTAATTTCTATCTACCATAACCACCCTACCCCGAGTTACACTTTTTTGTTGGATTTACACTTACCCTTTCGAAAACTCAACGTTACTAATTGAGCTATGACCCGTAAGAGTTACAGCTTCGGCAACGAACACTAAATCCACTTAACTTGATTATTTGGGAAACGCGAACAATTAACCAAACGAACTTCCTAGAACGGTTTTTTATTATTTATACTATGAGGCCATTATATATATCTATATATATCCCCATACAAAGTTAATAAATTACATATACACCAAACCCAAAATTTAATTTACATATATCCCCTTCCAAAAACTTAAAAATATCATAAACCCACTCCTTTCCCAAAAAAAAAAAAATATGTAATTTATATATATATATATATATCTATTTATCTATATACGAGGAGGATCATTTGAGAAGAATTTTAATTTGAGAAAAAAAGAAGAAATAACATAAAATAATTTAACACATTTCACATTAATTATCCAATTAATTAGTTTTAAATATTTTATTTTACACACATCAAAACTTGTCTTATACATATCAAAACTTATCTTACACACATCGAAATTATCATATTTTATCTTACACATATCGAAATTATCATTAGATTTATCCTACACATGTAGAAATTCATCTTACATTTATCCTACATATACCGAAATTTATCATTCACTATAAATTATCTTTACTTTAAAGATATATATTTGAAAAAGAATTATGATTTCATTTATTTAACTAGTTTATGTGAGTTACAAAAACTTAAAAATTTATTTAACGTCATTAAATGCAACTATTAAATGAAAGATTTCTATTGGTTTGAATTTCTTCTTTTTTTTTTCTTATAGGAAAATTTATTCTTATTTGAACTCTTCACTATCTATATATATCTATATCTATATTCTCTCTCTCTCTCTCTCTCTATATATATATATATATATATATATATATATATTAATATTCCAAAGAATGAAATCCAACATGGCATTCAAATAGGTCACCCCCTCATTTGAGTGCGCCATGTGACATTCTCCTTATTTCCATCCAAAAGTTTATTTCTCTCTCATGTTTCCCCCACAATTTTAAAACGTTAATAATTTTCATATTCGAGATTTTTTTTTAAATTACACCAAATTTACAAACGTTTTATTATTTTCCCAACGAGTACCGTAGTGCTATACACAAAACTTAAAAAATGATTCTTTTTGTCAGTTTTTGTTCATATAAGAAAAAAAACACAATGTGTTTAGTTAATTCATTAATAATGTCTAGGCAAGTCACTAATCATGTTCTAACTAGGAATTATATTTTCATCAAGAGCAGAATATGTTAAAACCACTCCTTTCAAAAAAAAAAAAAAAAAAAAAAAAAAGTCAGACCTCCAAGACTACCGCCTCAATCATGCCCTGCAATGGTTGTTTCTAGCTCTGCTCCTCATCCAAACATACATCTTCTTTTAATATACATTTTCATTCTTATTCACATGATTAAAATTATTCTTTTTCATATTATAGTACATTAATGAAGGGGTAGTGTCCCAATTCCGAGCGCATAGGCGGACCCTACCCACAACATCATCATCATAGGACCTCCGCGGAGAAATAGCGATTCAGAATGGTTAAGTACAAGAAGAGGACACAACTCCGTGGTGCCTTGGCCTCGGCGGAGTTCAGTCCTCACAGAGATCACACCTGGAGTGCAATCCACCCGCGCGGGACCGTGCGCTCAACTCAGCGAGTTTCACTGCCTGACATGCTTCAGGCCTCGCGCGCCACCATGGTGCACCAGCGGGGAAGGTGCAGTCCCCCTGAGCCCCACTTGCTGCAGTGTTCCCTTGGTGTCAGGCGCCACTTCAGTCAGTCTTCCAGAAGGAGCAGACTGCAGCCATCTGACACACTCTGACGCTGGCAGAAAGATCTAATCCCAGCCAGTGACAACTCACCACGTGGACCAATGGCAGGGAGGTACTCCTTTCTCTCTCCTTATCTAGCTTGCTTTATTTAACTCCTAGTCCAAATCTAACTATTTGGACCGAAAGGAAGGCAAGCCCATAACCCGGGCCCAAGCCCATCGTGGAGGTTGTGGGTAAATGGTCTCAGGCCCGTGCAAACTCCTATAAATAGGAGGTCACACCTCCTTGATTCGGATTCGATATCCCAGATAATACACTTACACTTACCGGGCCAAACCACCATTTTTGTGTCTGCTATCACGGGTCATGTGAGACTCTAGGCGATCGCCTCCTTTCATACGGTCCTCTGTTTATTTAAAGGTCACGGATCCTGCCTTGGTGTGGAGCAAAGGATTATATCCTTCGGCAAACACGAGTCGCCACCCCACGAACCTCTTGTGAGGTAAGTACTTATACTCGTTGTTTCTTAATTGGCGCCATCCGTAATGGCTGAAAACCAAGTTTTCAAAAGCACATCTTTTAGCCCACCCATGGCTAATCCCAACCCAACCGGAATCCCTGTGTTCAACTCATCCACCATGGTCCCTAGCCCACTGGTCGGAATCTCAGGCACTCCAGAGAGTGTAACAAAATAGCATGTTCTGCCGCCTCACAGGCCCGTCCGAACCATCGTCCACTCGGACCCAGACTCGGAGAGCGACACCAACTCGGATGTCGACCCGAATGAGTGGCTTTTCATCCAACAAACTAAAAATACAGCGAGGTACCAGCGGATGCTGGCAAAGCAAAGAACTTCAGCCTGAAGTCTTCAGGCAGAGCCCTGAGATTTGACTCCCCTCCGGCCAGAAATCAGTGGAGGGGGAAAGAAAAAGAAGACCATTCTATAGGTCGTAGTGGGGGTCGGGGAAAGAAAAAAACCGACCAAGACTACGCCTAAACATCATCAGAAGAATCCGATGGTTACCAACCCACTAATGACGGGGACCATCACGAATCCAGCCACTAGCTCTCATCGCGCGCCACCTCCGGCACGTATGAGCCGCATAATCATGAGGACGACGACCTGGACAAACCTTACAGGCCAAAGTCGTTTGCCCAAAACTCAAAGTTCTGCGAGCGCATAGCCAACGCCCGCATAAAAAAGTAGCATAAACTATCCAGCAACATCGGCAAGTACGATGGCCTGCATGACGACACTGACCACCTGCACGATTTTGAGTGTGCGAGTAGTACAATCCTCTGGCCGGTCCAGGTCTGGTGCCATTTATTCGCCTAGACGCTAACTGGAGCTACAAGAGTATGGTTTGACAACCTGCCGGTGGGGAGCATTTCGGACTTCGATGATCTCATCAGGAAGTTCCAAAACCATTTTTCACACTTGCGGAAGCACAAGAAGGGGAAAGCACATGTCCTACTATGCCAGCACAATGACAATGATTTCATTGAGGACTACATAGTGCGCTACAACAAGGAGGCGCTACAAATCGGCTGCAAGGAGGAACTCTCCCTTGCAGGCTTCATTCAAGGAGTGCACAGTGAAGATCTAATGAATTACCTTACATGCAAGGACGAAAATCCTGGGATGAAGTTGTTAAGACGTCGAAGATCTTCGCCTCCTCCGAGCGCTCCTTCAAACAAACGCGCGGCTTCCAGCAGAACTAAAACAACAACAAAAACAAAAATAACAATCTGTCTGGTCGTGCATTATAGGTTCTACAGTCGAAGGCAAGTACTTATCTGCTAATGATGCCCGCCAAACGCTTAATAATAAGCAATCGCGGGAACAACGGGGACATTCCAAGAAAAACACTAACTGGACCCCGCTGACAAAACCACCTTCACAACTTCTCAAAACTGAGCAAATAACGTTCAAGGAGCCCAGGTGTAACACCCCAACCGATGGCGGAAACATCGAGGTGTCACTTAAGAATGATTGTTCAGTAGCACATGGTATTCAAGTTTTAATTGAAATTTATTTAAAGTAAAATATCCAAAATTTGAAATACATATCAAAGTTTTGAATGAAATCTAGTACATCAAATACCAAACAAAGCATAAACTTCAATTATATCCTCATGCTAGCTCCAGAATTCAAGCATCAGTATTTCCTGTTGAGTTTGGAAAAATGGGGGGGGGGGGTCAACTAGAAGTTGGTGAGAATACATAAGCCAAGTCAAGCAATAAGTTTTAAAAGAATAAAAGTTTAGCAAGTCATATGTCTAATGTAAGTTTAAGTCTACATGAATAAACATTAAGTATAGTATGCACATAATCAAACCTCCGACAAAGTTTAGGTCCATCCCGCATCCACGGTTCACCTTAATATAACGTTGGAACGATAAAAATCACCCGCGCTCCCCATAAAAGATGGTCAACGAATCTAGGTGGGATTGTCAATCCAATAGATCTATCACTGTATATCGCCGGCTTGACCACAGCTAATGATTATGTAAGTTGAAGTTTAAGTCTAATAGTTTTTGTCTAAGTCATGAAGCATTAAAGTTTACAACTAGACACGTATGTAGAATTGCTTAAGTATAAAGTTTCAAGTATAAAGAATTGCATAAACAAGGTTACGTAAACTCACCTTAGCAAAGTGTTAAGTCTCGTGAAATAGAATCAGTGTAGTCCAACGTTGCCAAGTATTACCCTATGTTTAAGGTAATAAATAAGTCTAAGTCTTTCTAGTCTACAAGTATTTTCTAGGGTTCCTAATTTGGGGATAAGTACTTGTTTAATTATTAATTAAGTAAATTGTAAATAAATAAAAGAAATTCGGAAAATAAATAAATAAAAGTCTTATTGTAGGTTTTTGATTAAGGATGGTTATATTATAAGGTTTTAAGTATGAAAATAATGTTTATACAATTATTTCCTCGAAAATTGAATATTTAGTCTATTTATTTCTATTTGTCGAAATATAACTTTAATATCTAAAAATATTAATATTAAAGAATTTTCAAATTAAAATTTGTATTTCTGTTCCAAATGGATAGAAATAATTTATATAAAATTTTGGTATAAAAATATTGAAAAATGAATTTGTTATGATTTATTTATGATTAAAAATAGTAAAAATTAATTAAATATATTAAATAATGGTTTTTCTGAAATTAAAAATCATTTCTGAAATATTTATTATTTTATAAGTTTAGGATAATTTTTGTAGAATTTTATAAAATCGTTTAGATATTTTTATAGAATTTTAAAATTATAAATGAATAAATTTGTAATATTTATAATATATATTAAATAAATGATTTTTGGAAATCTAAAAATTGTATGATAACTTTTCTATTAGAATAACATAAAATAATTTTTGTAGAATTTATAAACCATTTTTAGTATTTAAAAACTATTTTAAAAGATTAATAGTTAAAACATATAAATAGAAGGGTTAAAAAATTGCTGCTTATAGGAATCGAACCTGGGGCCATAGCCGGTTCGTGGTTTTAAATCACAAGTCCAGACCGTCTAGTCTGGACCCTGAGAACGTGAGTACTTGATTCCAGTTAATTATACCAGCTTCTGAATCTAACCTTAATTATCAAAAATAAAAATAAAATGATGGTAACTGGAATCGAACCCAAGACATGAGCCGGTTCCAAGGTTTAACACATGACTCACCACCATCTGATCTATGGATCAGTTGATGTTTCAATTGACTCAGAAAAGTTCATATGCAGTCATACGACTTAGTCGTCTTCCCCAAATTAAATGGTTCGAACCCTAGTTTGCTAATAACTAGAATTACCAAGCAATAATCCCAGGAATCATGGGGCTATTGCTTGGGTATTAACGATGAACGAAAACATGTGATTAATTGATGCTTACATACCAGAAACGAAGACGAATGGCTTGGTCAAGAAAAAAGTCAAACGCGAATGATTCTGGGTTAAAAACGATATGCTAGAAGAAATTGGATTTGAGGGTTTTATTTTCGGCACATAAGGCTTGTTGAGGGATGTTCAATTTATAGATTAACCTACGGATTGAACAAATTGGAAAGTTTGACCCATACATTAATAAAAATGCGTGAATGGCATAAAATTGGTATGTTTTAACTATGATTTGGAGTGGGGAATACTCTAGGGTGTCGGTGGGATCATTACCATAAACGAATTGTAATTAAAACCTGGATTGAATGTTGATTTTGGAAAGGATATACGCGCAGTTGACTTTCACGAGTCAACTGTGTATAATGAGGGAGGTTTATATTTGAATGTGTAGGATGTTTACACAACCAGACAGGTAGCTCAGCTGGTTAGGGCATGTGGGGTGTTTGGGCCGGCTATGGGCGCGGGTTCGATTCCCGGCCCATGCCATTTGTTTTTTTGTAATTACTTTTCCATTATTATATTGTTATAAGTATATAATATGATTATACAAGCCCGCATATGTCACAAAATATTTTTTAGAACGTACGATAATGATAAAATGCAACGTTTTATTAATTGAAGTCTCAAACGTACATAGTAGAAAATACGAAATGTTACAGTCTCCCCTACTTTTAGGAACTTCGTCCCGAAGTTGGAGTCAGAAAGTCTGCTGGGAAGAGGTGTGGATATTTAGACTTCATCTGGTCTCTGCGTTCCCAAGTGAATTCTGGACCTCGTTTAGATTCCCAACGAACCTTAACGATCGGGATGCGATTGCGCTTGAGTTTCTTGAGTCCAGTGTCCACGATCTCAACAGGTTTCTCGACAATGTGCATAGTTTCATAAATTTGCATATCTTCAAGAGGGACATGGAGGTTCTCATCTGCTAAGCATTTCTTGAGGTTTGAGACATGAAATGTTGGGTGAACATTGCTTAGCTCAGGTGGTAGATCAAGTTTGTAAGCCACTTTTCCAATCCTGTCAAGCACTTTGAATGGACCCACGTAATGAGGAACTAGTTTTCCCTTTCTCCCGAAATTAATCACTCCCTTCCAAGGAGATACCTTAAGAAGTACAAAGTCCCCGACTTGGAATTCCAAGGGCTTTCGACGTTTATCAGCATAACTCTTCTGTGGACTTCTAGCCTTGAGAAGATTATCCTGGATCAGTTGAATCTTATCTGTGGTTTCCTAGATTAGTTCAGGTCCAGTGATCTGGGCTTCACCAACCTTAGAAAAACAGACAGGTGAACGACACTTACGACCATAAAGTGCCTCGAAAGGAGCCATGTTAATGCTTGCATGATAGCTGTTGTTGTATGAAAATTCAACCAAGGGAAGATGAGAATCCCATGCGCCACCAAAATCAATGACACATGCCTTGAGCATATCCTCAAGTGTCTGGATGGTTCGTTCGGTCTGACCATTTGTTTGAGGGTGATAAGCAGTGCTCAGGTTTAACTTGGTACCCAAAGCGTTTTGTAAAGAATCCCAAAAGTGAGAGGTGAAACGGCCATCACGATCAGAGATGATGTCCAAAGGTATTCCATGTCGACATACGATTTCACTCACGTACATCCTTGCCAACCTTTCCACAGAATATTTCTCACGAATTGGTAAGAAATGAGCTGACTTGGTTAAACGATCCACGATTACCCAAATGTTGTCATAACCTTTGGGTGTACGGGGGAGTTTAGTGATGAAGTCCATTGCTATGCTCTCCCATTTCCATACAGGAATTTCTGGTTGTTCAAGCATACCAGAAGGTCGTTGATGTTCAACCTTGACCTTTGAACAAGTAAGACATTTTGCAATGAAAAGAGCGATATCTTTCTTCATACCAAGCCACCAATACGAATAACGAAGGTCTTGGTACATTTTGTCAGCACCAGGATGGATAGAATAACGAGTCTTATGAGCCTCGTTCATAAGGAAGGTACAAAGATCATCACGGACAGGAATCCAAAGTCGATTAAGAAAATAGAGTAGACCATCAGGTTTGGTTTCAAGTTGGGTCTCAGCACCACAAGACATTTCATCGTACATGTTACCTTAGGTGACTGAGGTATGTTGAGCCTGAAAGATACGATCCTGAAGATCAGTACGAACCCTTGCACAATGAAGTTTGATGCGCTCTTTGCGACTGAGTGCGTCTGCCACAACGTTCGCTTTACCAGGATGGTAGCGAATCTCGCAATCATAGTCGTTAAGTAACTCAACCCAATGTCGCTGCCTCATGTTAAGATCTTTCTGGTCGAAGATATGTTGGAGACTTTTTTGGTCTGTGAAAACCACACATTTGGTTCCATAAAGATAGTGTCTCCAAATCTTAAGAACAAAGACGACTGAACCCAATTCAAGATCGTGGGTGGTATAATTCTTTTCGTGGATCTTGAGTTGTCTGGACGCATAAGCAATAACCTTGCCTCATTGCATGAGAACACAACCAAGACCTTGATTTGATGCATCACAGTAGACCACGAAATCATCATTACCATCAGGTAGAGACAGAATAGGTGCTTCACAAAGTTTCTGTTTAAGAGTCTCGAATGCTTCTTCTTGTTTTGGTCCCCACTCATAAGGTTTACCCTTGTGAGTTAAGGCAGTGAGAGGAACAGCGATCTTGGAGAAGTTAGCAATGAATCGACGATAATAACCAGCCAAACCAAGGAAAGAACGGACTTCTGTTGGAGTTTTAGGAACACTCCAATTTTTAACAGCTTCGATCTTTGAAGGGTCAACATGAATTCCGTTCTCATTGATGACGTGTCCCAAAAATTGAACTTCCTTAAGCCAGAATTCACATTTTGAGAACTTGGCATACAGTTGTTCTTTCTTTAGGAGGTCCAAGATTAAGTGAAGATGTTGTTCGTGATCGGATTTTGATTTGGAGTAAATCAAAATGTCGTCAATGAAGACGATCACGAATTTGTCGAGATAGGGTTTACAAACCCGATTCATTAGATCCATAAACACTGCGGGAGCGTTGGTCAATCCAAAAGGCATGACCATGAATTCGTAATGACCATAACGTGTACGAAAGGCTATCTTGGGGTTGTCTTCTTCGTGAACTCTAAGTTGATGATAACCAGAACGAAGATCAATCTTCGAGAAGTGGGTTGCTCCTTGAAGTTGATCGAAAAGATCGCCAATCCTAGGTAGGGGATAACGATTCTTGATGGTGAGTTTGTTGAGCTCATGATAATCGATACACATCCTGAGGGATCCATCTTTCTTCTTGACGAATAACACAGGGGCTCCCCATGGTGAAGAACTGGGGTGAATGAAACCCTTATCAGAGAGTTCCTGTAGTTGACTGGCAAGTTCTTGCATCTCAGAAGGTGCAAGTCGATAAGTAGCTTTGGCAATTGGATTTGCACCAGGAACAAGATCGATTCTAAATTCAACTTGACGAGTAGGAGGTAAACCAGGTAAATCCTCTGGAAAGACTTCGGGATAATCCCGAATGATTGGAATATCTTGGATACTCTTGCCCTTGTCTTTCTTTTCTATCACGTTAGCCAAGAAAGCCGTATACCCCTTTCGTAAGTATTTTTGAGCAGTCGTACAAGACATGAGTTTAAGTTCACCACAAGGTTTCTCACCATAGATCTTCAAAATGTCACCAGATTCAAGAGGAATGCGAATAACTTTCTCAAAGCATAAGATTTCAGCACGATGGATTGACAACCAATCCATGCCTACTATGACATCGAAGCTTCCAAGATGCATAGGAATGAGGTCGATAGGGAAAGTATGCTCCTCAAGATTTAACACGCAGTTACGTATAACAGAATCGATTGAGATAGACTTCCCATTAGCTACTTCTACTACTAGGGGTTCCTCTAGATCAGTTTGGGGCATGTTAAGTAGGGGTTCAAATTTATGTGATACAAACAACTTATCAGCACCCGAATCAAATAGTATAGAAGCATAGTGGTTATTAACAAGAAACGTACCATTAACCACTTCGTTGTTGTTGCGGGCCTGATTAGCATTGATGTTGTACGCAAGTCCACGCGCACCTTGGTTTTGATTCTGGTTACGGTTTTGGTTCTGGTTCTGGTTCTGGTTTCCAAGCTTAGGACAAGCATCCCTATAATGTTCTGTACTACCACACTCATAGCACTGACCACGAGCAGGCCTACCATTTTGAGCATTGGGAGCTGGATTATTCCTGGCAGGGTTGTTTTGAGTAACAGGGGCTTGGCAAGTATTAGCATAGTGTCCATATCGCTTGCAGTTATTACATTGGCGACACGGTCTATTAGCAGCATGGTGATACTGGCAAGTGTTACAAAAGGGTGGTTCCCAACATACGGTTTCTTGGCTGGGGTTTGCACTACTGGTGGGGTGGTAGCTACCATGTAGTTCTTAGCCCTACGTTTCCTGTTGGTTGAGGGCTCAGACTTAACCTCGATAGCAGGCTGAGGAGTATCCTTTGCAACAGTTTTCTTGGTGTTCTTGCGAAAAAGGGTACCATTTTTCACATGATTATCAGTCAGAGTAGCTGCAAGGTGCTTAGCTTCCTCAAGAGTGGTAGGATTTCTTCCCCACACAATATCTTGAATCTGCATGGGTAGACCTCCAATGTACTTCTCAATAGCAATAGGGAGGGGTGTGACTTTGTGAGGTAACAGTAGGCTTAGTTCATGAAAACGAGTGTTGTAGGCCAAGTTTGCCCCACTGTCTTGGACCAGAACATGGAACTCATCCTCTAACTTCTTGATTTCTTTACGAGGACAAAACTCTGCCATCATAACTTCCTTAACTTGCTCCCAAGTCATAGCTAGTGCAACTTCAACCCCGCGAGTCCTCTTCTCTTCATTCCACCATGTGAGTGCCCGTTTGTGGAGGACACTCATAGCATAGCGAACTTTGAGGTTATTGGGACACTCGCTATTTATGAAGGTATTTTTTGATACCCTCGAACCACTGAAGGACCAATAGCTCCTTCGTCCCCGCTAAACTTAGGAGGATTGTAAGTATTGAAGTGTTTGAGGGTGCAGACTGGGTGACCATTCCCGTTCCCATTGTGATTCCCATTGCCATTTCCATTTCCATTTCCATATCCGTTTCCATTCATTTGGATGACTTGAGCCACCATGTTAGGAACCAGAGTTGCTATTTGTTGCGCCATTTGCTGGGAAATGATCGCAGCCAGTTGGACATCAACGCCATTGTTGTTGTTGTTATTGTTGTTGTTGTGGTTGTGGTTGTTGTTGTTGTTGTTGCTGCTCCCTTCCTCATGTTCGTTGTCACTGTTAAGACGAGTGCTGCGATGAGGAGGCATGATCTGTAAGAGACACAATGAAGGTTCAATGAGACATGGAATGAATGAAGGATAATGAGGAAATATAAGGAATGTAATCATTTATTCATTAATTAAAACGAATAAACGAAAACGTTGACTTATCAAAGATTCTAGATTCTAATAACACAGTGAAGACATGCTTTAGCCTATAAATGAACACTCATCCCGAGAATTCCCAGGTAGGCATCCGGGTCCCTCGTCTGATTGGGATATATGCGCAATGCCAGTCCTAGACAGAAAACTCAGAATACAGGCGTTCACCCTTCCAGATTGCATGTGTTCGTTATTAAAATCTAGAACTTCGACGAGATCTCAAGGTGGTTCAGGCTAAACCTGAGGATTTTGTCCTATTAATCTAAAGGTGGATCAGGATTGCAGCAGACGAATAAGAGTAGTCAACTTGTAAGGCTTAGGGTTGTGTACGATAGGGATACGAATAAGGAAACAATTAGGTTACAAGTAAGAGAGGCAAGTACTGTTTTAAATCCCTAAGGTTATAGTCTAGATTATTTTTCTAATAACCTAATTCCCTATAACCAAGGCTCTGATACCAATCTGTAACACCTCAACCGATGGCGGAAACATCGAGATGTCACTTAAGAATGATTGTTCAGTAGCACATGGTATTCAAGTTTTAATTGAAATTTATTAAAAGTAAAATATCCAAAATTTGAAATACATATCAAAGTTTTGAATGAAATCTAGTACATCAAATAACCAAACAAAGCATAAACTTCAATTATCTCCTCATGCTAGCTCTAGACTTCAAGCATCAGTATTTCCTGTTAAGTTTGGAAAAATGGGGGGGGGGGTCAACTAGAAGTTGGTGAGAATACATAAGCCAAGTCAAGCAATAAGTTTTAAAAGAATAAAAGTTTAGCAAGTCATATGTCTAATGTAAGTTTAAGTCTACATGAATAAACATGAAGTATAGTATGCACATAATCAAACCTCCGACAAAGTTTAGGTCCATCTCGCATCCACGGTTCACCTTAATATAACGTTGGAACGATAACAATCACCCGCGCTCCCCATAAAAGATGGTCAACGAATCTAGGTGGGAATGTCAATCCAATAGATCTATCACTGTATATCGCCGGCTTGGCCACAGCTAATGATTATGTAAGTTGAAGTTTAAGTCTAATAGTTTTTGTCTAAGTCATGAAGCATTAAAGTTTACAACTAGACATGTATGTAGAATTGCTTAAGTATAAAGTTTCAAGTATAAAGAATTGCATAAACAAGGTTACGTAAACTCATCTTAGCAAAGTGTTAAGTCTCGTGAAATAGAATCAGTGTAGTCTAACGTTGCCAAGTATTACCCTATGTTTAAGGTAATAAATAAGTCTAAGTCTTTCTAGTCTACAAGTATTTTCTAGGGTTCCTAATTTGGGGATAAGTACTTGTTTAATTATTAATTAAGTAAA
Source organism: Ambrosia trifida (assembly GCA_028751855.1). Classification (NCBI taxonomy): domain Eukaryota; kingdom Viridiplantae; phylum Streptophyta; class Magnoliopsida; order Asterales; family Asteraceae; genus Ambrosia; species Ambrosia trifida. The sequence goes on from CM054122.1 coordinate 125,900,515, forward strand.
TTGTTAATAAAAAAAGAAATTCGGAAAATAAATAAATAAAAGTCTTATTGTAGGTTTTTGATTAAGGATGGTTATATTATAAGGTTTTAAGTATGAAAATAATTTTTATACAATTATTTCCTCAAAAATTGAATATTTAGTCTATTTATTTCTATATGTCGAAATATAACTTTAATATCTAAAAATATTAATATTAAAGAATTTTCAAATTAAAATTTGTATTTCTGTTCCAAATGGATAGAAATAATTTATATAAAATTTTGGTATAAAAATATTGAAAAATGAATTTGTTATGATTTATTTATGATTAAAAATAGTAAAAATTAATTAAGTATATTAAATAAAGGTTTTTCTGAAATTAAAAATCATTTCTGAAATATTTATTGTTTTATAAGTTTAGGATAATTTTTGTAGAATTTTATAAAATCGTTTAGATATTTTTATAGAATTTTAAAATTATAAATGAATAAATTTGTAATATTTATAATATATATTAAATAAATGATTTTTGGAGTTTCTATTAGAATAACATAAAATAATTTTTGTAGAATTTATAAACCATTTTTAGTATTTAAAAACTATTTTAAAAGATTAATAGTTAAAACATATAAATAGAAGGGTTAAAAAAATTGTTGCTTATAGGAATCGAACCTGGGGCCTTAGCCGGTTCGTGGTTTTAAATCACAAGTCCAGACCGTCTAGTCTGGACCCTAAGAACGTGAGTATTTGGTTCCAGTTAATTATACCAGCTTCTGAATCTAACCTTAATTATCAAAAATAAAAATAAAATGATGGTAACTGGAATCGAACCCAAGACATGAGCCGGTTCCAAGGTTTAACACATGACTCACCACCATCTGATCTATGGATCAGTTGATGTTTCAATTGACGCAGAAAAGTTCATATGCAGTCATACGACTTAGTCGTCTTCCCCAAATTAAATGGTTCGAACCCTAGTTTGCTAATAACTAGAATTACCAAGCAATAATCCCAGGAATCATGGGGCTATTGCTTGGGTATTAACGATGAACAAAAACATGTGATTAATTGACGCTTACATACTAGAAACGAAGACGAATGGCTTGGTCAAGAAAAAAGTCAAACGCGAATGATTCTGGGTTAAAAACGATATGCTATAAGAAATTGGATGTGAGGGTTTTATTTTCGGCACATAAGGCTTGTTGAGGGATGTTCAATTTATAGATTAACCTACGGATTGAACAAATTGGAAAGTTTGACCCATACATTAATAAAAATGCGTGAATGGCATAAAATTGGTATGTTTTAACTATGATTTGGCGTGGGGAATACTCTAGGGTGTCGATGGGATCATTACCATAAACGAATTGTAATTAAAACACGGATTGAAAGTTGATTTTGGAAAGGATATACGTGCAGTTGACTTTCACGAGTCAACTGTGTATAATGAGGGAGGTTTATATTTGAATGTGTAGGATGTTTACACAACCAGACAGGTAGCTCAGCTGGTTAGGGCGTGTGGGGTGTTTGGGCCGGCTATGGGCGCGGGTTCGATTCCTGGCCCATTCCATTTGTTTTTTTGTAATTACTTTACCATTATTATATTGTTATAAGTATATAATATGATTATACAAGGCCGAATATGTCACAAAATATTTTTTAGAACGTACGATAATGATAAAATGCAACGTTTTATTAATTGAAGTCTCAAACGTACATATTAGAAAGTACGAAATGTTACACCAGGGCCCTCGGGAAGCGGAAGAATGTGGACACCACAAAATTCTGCGATTACCATAATGGTTATGGCGATCTCACAGACAACTGTTATAGTCTAAAGATGGAAGTAGAGGCAGCCCTCAAAACCCGCCAGCTGGGCTACTTGGTGAAGAATGTCCACAGGGGTGGGCAGGGACACCACAATGATGACAATGGGGATGAGGGCACATGGAAGCAGATCCGCAACCTCGAAACCCACATGGTGCATCGTCCCCCGCGCCACCATTGCAATATGATCAAGGGGAGTGCTAACAATAAAAAATAAGGCAAGCTCTCTCGCCTAGAAAACAATGATGCCTGGAAAGAGGCGGATATCCTCTTGCCCAAGGTTTGCGGCGACCCTTCATCAATGACCCTGCTCATAATCACCGCCATCTTCGGACACTACTGAACTAGGTACATGTTCCTAGATGGCGACAAAAGCACTGACATAATTGATGATAAGTGTTTTATTCATGAAGTCATCATGTCAATGAACCAATATCGGGCTTTATTCATGAAGTCATCATGCCACGGGGCATGATCTCGTTTCCGGTCACCCTGACCGATGGTAAGCATGAACGCACAGAAGTGTGTGACTTCATGGTTCTACCTGCGACGTCACACCATGACATTCTATTGGGTCGGGAAGGATTGGCGCGCTTTGACGCTAACGCCTCAATGCCACATCAGATGATCGGCTTCCACACCTACACAGGCGTCCCTTTCATCAGGGGAAACAAGGACTAACATGCGGCAAGCACCTCAAATCCCCCAAAGATGGCCAAAACGGAGACCTGCTCGGAGCCGAAAAACTGGGTTCTTAACCCAAAATTTCCGGACCAAAACGGTGGTCATCGGCCATGCAATCTCCAATTCCATCCGTGCGTATCTCAAACAACTGCTCATCAAGAATATTGACGTGTTCGCTTGGCAACCCGCAAACATGATCGGTGTCCCGTGCGATATCGCGGAGCACAAGTTAAATACATACCAATCTGTCAAGCCAGTCGTACAGAAAAAACGCAGTATGGGGCCGGAGAAAACAAAGGCCATGAATGAACAAGTCTTGGAACTGCTCGACGCGGGCATCCTACGCCCCATTCGCTACGAAACTTGGGTTGCATACCCAGTCATGGTTGGAAAAGCAATGGGTGGATGGCATATGTCTGTTGACTACAAAGACTTGAACAAGGCCTATCCTAAGGATTGTTATCCATTTCCAGAAATTGACTTAAAGGTGGACTCCTTAGTGCCTTACCGGTTCAAGTGTTTCTTCGATGCGTACAAGGGCTACCACCAAATCCAAATGGCAAATGAGGACGAAGACAAAACAGCCTTCCGCACAGACATGGGCACCTTTTGTTACATGAAAATGCCATTCGGATTGAAGAATGCGGGAGCTACATACCAATGCCTGATGAACAGTGCCTTCATTAACGAAATTGGCGTGCGCCTTGAAGTGTTTGTCAATTACCTTGTTATAAAAGGCAAGGAAGAGGAACACATGCTGGGGATATAAACAAGACATTCGATTAGTTACGCAAAGTACACATGAAGCTAAACCCCGGTAAGTGTTTGTTTGGAATGGAGGAGGGCAAATTCCTCGGAGTGATCTTAACGCAGGATGGTTTCCGCCCAAACCATCGAGTGAATGCCCTCCCCGACATTAATAAAGGAAGTACAAATATTGATGGGCCGCCTGGTGGCCCTCAACCGCTTCCTTTCTGTAGCAACCAGAAAATTTTTCTTCTTTTTGTCGATTTCCTTTTCGACTTTGAGCAATTTTCGGGACAAAAATTCTTTCAACCTGGGGATGATGTGACACCCGGCAAACTCAGGTTAGTAACTTTTTCATCAACTACTCAGTATACCTTAGCAAGTCATGCATACGTTACATTTAACTGAGTTAGTTGAGTCAAGTTGATGATTCAGGGAATCATCAAGAGTTAATTTACATTATGTATTGTCCAGGGTTCGATGATTTGGAGGATCATTGGGGTTATCATATGCACACACGAGTCTTGAGTCCCGTTGTTGGTGAATTACATGAATTGAATTAAGTGATAAACATAGATTGATCCAAATATGTTATATAATGTGCAAATACGTGTTTACATGGCGTTTATATGATTATACATGTTTAACATATGTTAGGATTGCATGTTCATGTGTTAGGATGTGTTAAAACGCATTTAAACGCTAAAACAACAAAAACCAAATTTTAGGGGAACCTGGTTCGACCATGCGAAGGGTTGAAACAGCCAAGTCAAACCCATTAGACCCTCAAATTAAACTCGTTCTACCCCTGCAGGGTGTGAATGAACTGGAAGTATAAATACCATGCTTCGCAACTTTTTCATTATTTCACAAACCCTAAACGCTCCTAAGTGCTCTCTCTCAACCTTAAACCCGTAGGGAGGAGTTTTTGACCTTTTTTTTAGATCCAAACCTACAAACACCTTCTATATCATAAACAAGAGAAGATCTAAGGTGTGTTTTTGATCTACAACCTTTTTAAGCATTTTTCATTCGTTTTTATCAAACCCCAAAGATCCAGATCTGATTTAAGGAAGTTTTCATGGATAAAAACCTTTGAAACAACTTTCTAAACAAAACCTTTTCATTAACAATGAGTTTTTATGCAAAAATACATGTGTTAATGATGTTTAATGATGTGTTATGTGTTGTTTGATGATTGAATGATGTGTAGATGATATTGCAATGATCTAGGACTGTATTGGATGATGGTTTATGATTATCATAGGTTACAAGTTGATGATTGTCGATGTTTTGCCCATTTTGGGGATTTTGTGTTAGATCTGGGGCTTGTCCATGATGGTATTGTTGATGAAATGATTAAGGGTTTTCATATACATGATAATCTGAGCATATTGATCTGATTGTTGAATGATTTTGACAAGTTTCCATTTTGGGTAAAGTTTACATGCATTGATGTGACATTTCTATAATTTGCCATTTTGGGAAAGTTGTAAAACGAACTGATTTCAGAGTAAAATTGGTAGGGTTTTGTGGGGATAGGTTAATGATAGTTGACTGCTGTGATTTGTGATGTTTCGTGATGTATTCGGGCTGTTTAGATGCGATTTGGTGCGTTTTGTGTACTTTTGCAGCCTTGAGGTCGAACCAGAAATTGGTTTGACCAGTCGTCAGGTCGAACCAACATCTTTAGGGTCGAATGAAGATCAACTTGGTCGAATGAACTTCAATTTGGTCGAATTAACATGTGTTAGGGTTGAATGAACATGTGTTAGGTTGAATGAACATGTTTAGGTCGAATTAACACGTGTTAGGTCGAATGAACTTGTGTATAGGTCGAATGAACAACATATGGGTCGAACCAAGATCCATATGGGTCGAACCAACCTGAAGACTCCCTGTATGGACCCGACAACCTCAAACGTGCGATTTTTGATACAAACTAAGTTTTTTATACTTGAACCTTATGTGTAAACTATATATATATATACTTGATATATTAATGTAATGGGTCACCTACGGGATGTCGGGTCGGTCTGGCGTGTTGGGTCAATAGTCAAACACGTTTCCAAACATACTTAGTCATGATCTGGACAATCGGGGAATAGTTAACCTATGGATTATTAATCACCACACTTATACAAACCTTATGATAGGTCGCCGTTAGTTGGGACTATCTGCTATGTTGATATTTTATCATTGAAGTACACAATCTGAGGGGAGTGTCACAGCCACACTTTTACTGGTTTTACTTTTCAAGGAGAAACATGTTGCATACTTGGATTTATAAAGATCATGTTATACTATGGTTACTTTAGATTACTATACGGTATTTTGCACAAATTCCTTGGGGGAAACCATGAATGTGCGGGATGCATAATGGGGGAAATGTGGATAGATCTGTTGAGCCTCACAAACCCCACTCGACGGCTAGGAGCCAGGCGGGTGCATATTGTCTCTAACTGCGGGCTCACAGTGAATTCGGTAGCCCAGTCATCTGGGCTGTTTACATACTGGTACATGTTTAGTAATGGGTTCCTAACGGTAGTAGTACTCGAACTTGATGTCTAGCTGACATTACATAACATAGTAGTAACAGAGATGATCTTTGGAACTTAAGAAACGTTTTTATAAAAACCTGTGAACTCACCAGCATTATATGTTGACATTTTTGGCATGTTTTCGTAGGTCGCTAAGGTATCTGCATATGGATTTAGGCGTACGGAGTCTCACACGGTGTCGAGAGTCTTAGTCTCATAAATGTTAAACTGTTTTAGAGTTATTTACATTGTTGGGTTGTAAACAAGATTTTAAGGCTTCCGCTGTCGGTTTTATGTTATTGACTTATGGTTTGGTTTATGTATCTTTTACATATAGTTGTCGTTTATTGTGACCGTTGACTTAGATCCTGATGTGTCACGCGTCTCCCGGTAAAACCCTGCACGTGGAATTTGAGGGTGTGACACTTTCAAAATACGCTTCAAGGTCCTTTCTATTCGTGGATGCCTTGAAAAATTGCTTGAAAAACAGCAATTTCTGCTGGACGCCTGACGCGGAGAAAGCTTTCCAAGAAATTAAGCGGTGTCTCATGAATCTCCCAACTCTGATAACGCCTCTACCAAAGGAGCCGCTAAACCTTTAGCTATCTGTAATGGAAAGGGTGATTGGCATGGTCCTCCTCATAGACCGCAAGGGAATCCAAACACCGATTTACTACATCAACCGCACCCTACTGGATGCGGAAACAAGATACTCGATGATGGAAAAGCTGGTCCTCGTGCTGATACATGCGTCGCCTCGACTGCGGCGGTATTTCCAAGGACATCCTATCAATGTCCTAACAGACTATCGGATCAACGATGTCCTCTATAAACCAGAGTTGTCAGGTCGCCTAGCCAAGTGGGTGATCGAATTGGTGGGAAAAGACCATCAATTACAAGCCCAGGCCCGCCATAAAAGGATAAGTATTCAATTATTCTTGGCGGAATAAGAGCCTGCGTAACCCAAGAACGATACGGAAAAATGGTCGCTATACACTGATGGGGCCTCAAACAACGATAGGTTAGCCGCGGGATTACGCCTTATCAGCCCATATTACAAGGAATACACATACGCCATCCGCCTAGATTTTCAAAGCACAAACAATGAGGCGGAATATGAAGCTTTACTGGCAGGTCTCCACATCGTGGATAAGATGGGAACCCGCCACTTAGAAGCGCATGTGGATTTGTTGCTCGTCGTGGGACACAATGGCATATACAACGCGCGAGATGCTACCATGGCACTCTACCTTGAACAATCCAGGTTGCTCATGCGTAGGTTAAATTCTTGCACTGTCATTCATATCAAAAGGAGCGAGAATAAGCTTGTTGACGCACTAATCAAGATGGCTTCAATGGTCATTGAGCACATAGGAAAAGACATCCGCGTCAAACTGTTGGACAGACCTTCTGTCCCGCTGCGAGAAGTCAGCGTCGTCCAAATAGGCAACGCGTCCTGTATGACGCCAATCAAAGCCTATTTGGCTTTCGGCATCCTGCCCGAGAGCAAATGAAGGGCCTGGATGCTCGAGTGCAAGGCTTTACAATATCAGCTGACCGACGGTATACTCTACTGCCGCTTTTACATAGGGCTACCCTCCGTTGCGTCGACTCCGCCGATGCCTCATTTCTCATCTGATATATTCATGAATGCATTTGTGGATTGCACGAGGGGAAATATCAAGTGCCTGATCATCACCATAAACTACTTCACCAAATGGGTTGAGGCAAACCCCTACCCAAGATCGATGGGGCACACGTTAAGAAATTCATTTGGGTGTTCATAATTGCAGATTCGGCTTACCATACCAACTTGTGAGAGATAATGGTCCTCTTGGTGGACAAAGGGATTAATGATACAGAGCTCCGCTTAAACCTTGGCTTGCTATAAGAACAGTGGGAACTCGTTGCAATCAAAGAAGCTAAGTACAAGAAACAGTTGGAACGCTACTACAATCAACGGGTCATGTTGTGCAAGTTCAACGTTGGTGATTACGTCTTCCGCGGCAATGAAGCCTCACACGCTGAAAAGCATGGGAGGTTGGCTCCTAACTAGGAAGGACCTTACAAAATCGAAGAACTCTTGGGAAAGGGCGCTTATGCACTAGAAAAGATAGATGGCACACCTATCCCATGATATTTGGAACGTTGTGCAACTATGTACTTGTTTTATTTAGCATTTTCTTTATACAGCTATGGGCTACACATGCCTATCTCTTTTTAATGTTGAATGAAGGTTTCTCTATCTATTTACTGTGTTCATTACTTAGCGCTATAGTCTTCAAGGCACGGGCATTCTAAGCACTTAGCCCCGGACTACAAATTTATTGAAAAGAGACTAAGTTAAAGATACATTCCAGAAAGTGTTCAATACTAAACAGAAGAAAAGTGTGCTTTTTTTCCTCAGTCAGTCTATCGCAAGTACCACAATACTTATCACTATTCATGTCAGTTGTGGATTCAAAACATACCGGTTTTGGAGCATCAGTCATAGCCATTAAAGCGAAATGAGCCTCATTTCCTGCAAAGAACTTGGAGTAGTCAATTTTGGTGAAGGCATCATCAACAATACATGATTTCCTGGTCATCAAGAAATCGGCTTCGGCTAACAACTGATCAATATCATCATCCAAAGAATTCGCACTTCCTTCTGAATCAGCTTCACTTTCAGAGTCAGAATACACAGAGTCGGGTTCATCAGGAACTTTAGTGACAGAATCAATAATAGTTCCTGAAACCTTCTCTTCAGTAAGCTCTTCAATCTTCTCAGCAACAGAAACCGAAGTATCTTCTACTATCTCCTCAATCGCTATCTCAGACACCTTCTTAGACTCCAAAACTACTTCATCTATCACCGACTCCTCAATATCCACCTTATTAGCATAACAAGCTACATTCCTAGTAGTGATCTCCTCAACTCCCAATTGCATCCCCGTCCAGTCAAAACCCTCATCATTTTGTATCACCAAAGCCTAATTTTGGTTTTCGGTTTGTGTTTGGCTATTTGGTGTGAAAATAGGAATAATGGTTTTGGTTGGGTTATTTGGAAATTGAGTTTGAGTTTGGTTGGATGTAGTTGTTTGTCTAGTGTTGATGTTTTTGTGAGGTGTTTTGTCAGTTTTGGTAATTATTTTGTTGTGGATAGGTGTTGTTATTTTGGCTCTGGTAGGTTACTTGGTTCTGTGATTGGCGGTTTTGATAGTTTGAGTTAAAAGGGTTCCTGTTACCTTGTTGAATCGGATATGTTCATTCTCTCTTGAAATGACCTCTACCACCACAATTGAAACATGTAACTTTGGCTTTGTTGAAGCCATATGTGGTGTTCGGTGAGGTTGCCAAGTCAGTCCTACCTGTTTTCTCAATAAATTCTGTCACCCTTCTCATCACACTGGCGAACGCCAATTGAATATCAATAAGCTCCATCTCCTCCTTATCAATCTGTGCATAATCTTCATTAGTCAGACAATTGTTTCCGATCTGACTTGCCACCAGTCCATTATAAGATGCAACCATTGCTGAAACCAAGCAATGTGTTGCTAAGCAACTTCAGCAGTAACATTATCCATGTTGGAAGTTTCCAACACGATAGGACTTTGGCTAGATGAATCTTGTGGTGATGGTGGAACATATTGTTGTTGAGGTGTGCTAGATGTGTAATATGCAGTGGACATTGAAGGTTATGATGGAATGTAAGAATTTGTGGTGTAATTTGGTGGATAAGATGATGTTTGTGCAAGATAGTTGATGGGTTGTCTTGGAGGTTCAATGACACTCGACACACAAGCTATATGTGGCACAACATTACCTGCCACACTTGAGCTGGACACAAAAGGTGATGAAGAGGCATGATACAGTTCCGGATTTTGTGGAATCTGTGATCGTCTAGCTTTCCTCTTTTCTTCCAACTCTTTGTTTTCCATATTCTAGATAAGCTCGTTGATAGTCCAGTATTGGTAAGCATCCTTCTCTTTCAAAACCTCAATATGTTGATTCCAATACGGTGGTAAAGAATCAACAAATTTATCAACCAACTCGGACATAGGAATCGTAATGTCATAATTTGACAACTCAGTCAATAAATGACAATATCTCGGTATCAACTCCTTCAGAGTCTTATTTCCCACATAACTGAAGTTCTCAAATTCCTTCTTCAGTTCTTCCACCTTTAATCTCCTCGTCTTATCATTCCCGTCATGCCTGTTCTTTAGCATATCCCATAGCTGCTTAGAAGTGGTACACGATCCAAATTGATGAAGTAGATCGGTAGTCAATGCTTGAGATATCTGTGAGAAAGCCTTCATCTCCATAGCAAACTTCTTTATCTCATCATCCGATAAACCATCGAGTGGAATCGGTTTAGCTGTGTTCTTTAAACATGGAGCAACATACCCCTTTGCAATCATCTGCCACGCCTCTGTTCCTTCCATTCGCATTCCTTCAAGATGTATCTTGAATTTCTTCTGCTACTGATTATACTCTGCCATATTCATCAGCTTCGGTGGACGACTCCCGCTACCTGAAGACAAATAATTTATTAGAGTAGAAATAGCATTTGTAGTTTGAGAGTGTACCGCTGCTGCTGCAACGCCCCAATAATCTGTTGTCGGTTGCTGTGGAGGTTAAGTAGCAGGTGATGGAATCGAACTTCTCATAGCTAAGTAATTGATCGGCTGAGATGACTGGGTATTCGTCTTTTGAGAAGCAACAACCCATGGGTTCATCGGAACGTTCTGTTGTTGTGTTGTTGCTGGTCTTGGTTTCTTAGGAACTCCCCACATGTTATCCATAATGTCCAAGATGTAAACACTTAGAAAAATTTCCAAAAAATGGCTACGTTCGACCTCTGATGAAATAACGTGGGTTCGAAGGAAGGTTTCCCTAGGTTCGACCCTCTAAATCAGACTCGAATGTGAAATTGAAACACACAAGACTCACGTTCGACCTCTAACAAACTTCGTTCGACCTCCCGGTTGGTCGAAGGAACACAATCTGGTCGAATGTACAATCAACACACAAACAAAGTCTTGGTTCGACCTAAAATCCCAGATTTGACCTAAAATAACCTAGGTTCGACCAAAAACTCACACGTTCGACCCAACTCTCTCTGGTTCGACCTGATTCATTTGAAAAACGATTATTCTTTGAAAATCAGTTATTTTGATCCAATTTTTCAAAAGTTATCAATTTTGACGATCTTTATCAGGTTTTGTTCGGATTTTGATGTAGATCATCTTTAACAAGTGAAACTTTTGATTTTATCCATGAAATCTTATCCAAATCAATCAATTACAAATTAAACTCAAAGTTTTTGTGAAAAACAGAAAGATTTGAACAATTTTAGATCAAAATCAATTCAAAACATATCAAATTATAGTTGTATGATCTTGTAGGCTTTGATACCACTTTGTAGGATGAGGATCGATTTAGCAAAAACGTTTAGGCTATCATACAAGTCTAACAAAGCTAGGTGCGGAATCCCTAGTTTGTTTACAATATGATACGAATCGAATCAAACACGTAAGAGTAACTTTTTAATCAACATCTTCATTAATAACTTGAAATAGATCTTTACAATTTGGTTTACAAGTTAATAAGACAATTACAGAAGGTTTAGAACCTAGAGAGAGTTTTCAGAACAGACACAAGACTCAAATGACCAAAAGTTATAACATTACAAAAACTTCAAGCTTATATAGAAGTGATGTGTTGCAAAACACGTTTCTTTTCCTATGTATTTTGTATATTATTTGGTTAGTTTTTATTCGTTTCGTGTCGTTTTTATTATCTATTTATTTATTTTATTATTTTATAGGTGTTTGGAGAAAAAATGAGCGCAAAATGAAAGAATTTTAATGGAGACACCAACACTTGAGAGCCGGTGTTCATGGACGTTAGAGCATAGACGTGAAATTTTGGTCGAGGCAAGAACACCCGAGATGCGAGCTTGGAGTATACTGCTACTGCTACTGCTACTGCTACTGCTACTGCTACTGCTACTGCTACTGCTACTGCTACTGCTACTGCTACTGCTACTGCTACTGCTACTGCTACTGCTACTGCTACTGCTACTGCTACTGCTACTACTACTGCTACTACTACTGCTACTACTACTACTACTACTACTACTACTACTACTACTACTACTACTACTACTACTACTACTACTACTACTACTACTACTACTACTACTACTACTACTACTACTACTACTACTACGACTACTACTACGACTACTACTACGACTACTACTACGACTACTACTACGACTACTACTACGACTACTACCACTACCACCACTACCACCACTACGCTGCCGCTGCCGCTGCCGCTGCCGCTGCCGCTGCCGCGCTGCCGCTGCCGCTGCCGCTGCCGCTGCCGCTGCCGCGCTGCCGCTGCCGCTGCCGCTGCCGCTGCCGCCGCCGCCGCCGCTGCCGCTGCCGGCGGCGGCGGCGGCACCGCCGCCGCCACCGCCACCGCCACCGCCGCCGCCACCACCGCCGCCGCCACCACCACCGCCACCACCACCACCGCCACCACCACCACCACCACCACCACCACCACCACCACCACCACCACCACCACCACCACCACCACCACCACCCCACCACCACCACCACCACCACACCACCACCACCACCACCACCACCACCACCACCACCACCACCACCACCACTACTACCACCACTACTACCACCACTACTACCACTACCACTACCACTACCACTACCACTACCACTACCACTACCACTACTACCACCACTACTACCACCACTACTACCACCACTACTACTACCACCACTACTACCACCACTACTACCACCACCACTACTACTACCACTACCACTACCACTACCACTACCACTACCACTACCACTACCACTACCACTACCACTACCACTACCACTACCACTACCACTACCACTACCACTACCACTACCACTACCACTACCACTACCACTACCACTACCACTACCACTACCACTACCACTACCACTACCACTACTACTACTACTAATAATAATAATAATAATAATAATAATAATAGACAAATGAAAAAAAAACTAATTAGAAAGATTGAGACAAAAAGTCTCGTGATTGTCAGCGGCCTAAAAAAAAAATAAAAGTTAAACCCTACTTTGAAAATAGATAAGGGGAGTCACAAGAGAAGAGCATTCATACGGAGGCGGCATTATTATTTGAGGAAGGCACATATCATCACAGAGACATATTTCATTGGAGAACATCGGAACACATCTGACAGCCGCAAGAGGAGTCACGAGGAGCAGCAACAATATCTAGAGAGGAAGGAGGGCTTGGGATTAAGATTGAAGCTACTGGTTTGATCATTGCAAATATTGGTTTATATTTTATTTACTTTGTGTTTATAAATAATGGTACCATGACTTTGCAATATTTTGAACCTATGTTTTTATCTTGTTCCGCTATTATTATGTTTGGCTAAAACACTAGTGGCCACCTAGGTTTGACATGATGACTTTTTGATTTTGGTTTATGTTTCGGATTTGGAATTTATAGTTGGATTTATGTTTTGGTAAGAAACTTGTTTATGATTCTATGATGTGTGTGTGTACTTTTTACTAATTTATAATCTTTTGATGTTCCACGAGTGTCTTAGTGAATGTCTTTCATGTTTGGATACTTGTTAGAATTACTTGCTTTGTGCTTGTAGTTTATTTTATGGTTTTAGGCCTGAATTCCATAGGAACATTAATTGGGAGTTTAGAGGTAATTAGTATTCTTCCTACTCTTGAGACCGAGAGGTGATAGGTAGTCAGATTTGTCTTTGGTGCTAGAGGTTTAGGCTAGAAACGCTGAGAGATCAGGTTTTCCTAGGTTCTCTAGTATTATTTGCTTATCTGTGTCATAGATTGACTTTACAGGTTACTCCTTGCACTTTAGGGTGTATTGTGATTGGAGAGTGAGAAATCTAAACCAGTCTAACGAGTACTTTAGCATAGTTAGTGAGACCGAGAGGTGATCTAATCAATCAGTAAGATTAGTAGCCTTTAGGATTCCTTTTCGGTCAGTCTTGGTAAATGATCCGGGAGCCACTAGGATACTAGGGGTGAATATTATAAGATCCTGATTGCCAACATAGTTTCCAAAGCCAGGGCAGTTTCAATTTCATTAGTAGGATTCGATACCTAGGTGGTTGCCTTTCCCATCTTTGATTTCCCTTCTTATTAATCCTCCGCTGTCTGTTAGTTTGAGTTTATTTTTAATTTATTTGTTTTAGCAATTAATTAATATAAAATCAAAAAAATCCAAATTATTAGGCTAGGAGTCGACAGAGGTTTAGTACCGAGAGTCGCCATATTGTGTCCACGGTTCGATACTCGGACTTACTTGCTCTGCTACACTGCGACCGGTACACTTGCCGTTAGTGTGTGGTTTTGTAGGTTTTTCCATTTTTAAAACTTGACCGATTTATTTACTACACATTTCACACATCAAGTTTTTGGCGCCGTTGCCGGGGACAGAGTGCGCTTTCGAGGACGGCCCGAGTTGGGGATCTAGTCATTTTGTAGATATTTTTATTTATTTTGCTTCTCTTTATTTTTTTTTTATTTTTTTTATATATTTTCTTTATCCGGTGCTCGTGATCTGTTTGTTTAGTGTCTGTTTGTAGTGAATTTTTTAGGATGGCAGCTGCTAGTGAAACAAAGACTGTAGCAGACTACATAAGAGAGCGCGACGAAGCTGGTTAAAATGAAGAAGGCATCTACACACAAATGCAAAATCACTATATGCCTATTTTGAGGGAGCCCGATTGTTTTCTTGCCTCTTCAGTACCAAGGATCTTTGTAAATTGGTATGAAGGGGAAAATCCATACTTACAGCCATTTGATATTACTCCAGAACCGGAGACGATAATGGACGAAGAAGTCCCACCTCCGGTCCAACAAGAACCCATTGAAGATGATTTTTGGAGTGATAGTGAGGTTGAAGAAGACGTCGGGATGATTGAAGAGGTTATTGAGAAGGAGAACAAGATGAGGGATGGAGAAGATATACATGGACCATCTTGGGAGGACGAGTTTGGTGATGAGTTGGATAATTTACCAACTCTTGAAGAAGAAGAATTTGACCCGGTTGATGATCTTACCTTTTTAGAAACATTACTTATAGGGGAACCAGCCACGGAGTTCAAAGATATACCAAACAAGAAAGAAGATGAAGAGGTGGTAACAAAGAAGAAGACCGAACCACCTTGTCACAGTCAGGATTGCCGGCCTGTGCCGCCACCATCACGGGAGAGGGTTCACAGTCACATGGACCATACCCCTCATCAAATGCCACATATAAAGTTTGGTCCACGTAAGTGTAGAAATAGGTGCTCTGACCCGTTTGAATTTTTCAAACATTTTTCTAGATTCACCATTCGTTTTTTGACGAACAATGGTGAACGATCTGAATTAAACGGGTTGGATAAAGGGTGGATAAAAGAGAAGTCACCTGATTGAACTTGGGTTAAAACCCATGTGTAGAGTTTTGTATCATCATCCGCCAGTTATGTTTTAATTTTATTTTATTTTCATTCTTATTTATTTTATTTTTTTATTTATATTTTTTTGTTTATCGAGTCATGTGGGATTGCCTTGGCCTTTTTCACCATTTGATCTCCCCTGCCCGTACTCAATCTCCATTCGGGTGGGGTCGATCTTAAAATTATTTTTTGTAAACAGGCATCTCACTTGTCATTGAGTCATTTTACTTTTATTTTCTTTTTAGTTTATTTTTGCAGGATTCCAACTATGGCCGCGAAGGAAATGCTATACGGTTGTAGATGATGGACAAACGAGACACTTTCTGCGAGCTATCGCCACGTATTCCAGGGGAGTTCGTTCCATTTATTTTGTTGTTGTCATATATTTTTTTTCGTTTCTTATTTATTTTTGTATTTTTATTTTTAGTCTGCATTGTTTTCTGGAGTACATTAAGGACACTGTGCCTTTCTAAGTGTGGGGATGGAAAACTTCGTTTTTATTTTGCTTAGTTGTAGGTTGAGTCAAATTTTTTTTTTAAGAAAACGAAAAAAAAGTTGTTTTGTGTTAGTCCCGATCCTTTTTTATCTTAGTAAACGAGCCTTTTCAATACGTCGGTTAAAAGCTGGGTCGATTGTCGGGTTTACGGGTCTTAGCATATGTTTCTATAAGTTGCGGGATAGTAGGCTTGACTGAGTTGTTTTTCTGAAATAAAATGTTTAGGGTGCCTGGGATAGTAGATCAAGCTGGATGGTTAACTGGTTTTGCATTTGTTAGTATCGGTAACCCATATTTCCACATGACAGTGAGTTTTGAGCCTTTAAATATTATATATAAATATTCACTATTTCGTTTCATGTGTGATGTACCGACTTTGTTGCATTATTTTAGAACTTGTGCGTTTTGATGCATTTTGAGACCATAAGCTTGGACTTGACACAAATATGATAGAGGCATTAGGATTACCCATTTTTGTTTAGCCTTTTCGTTTGTTTTTGTCATTTGACCCGTTTCACCATTTACCTTTAGAAACCACTTTGAGCCTAAACCTTTCGTTTGTCACCCATTTTATTTTATATTGATTACCGGATTGTATATATTTATATATTGTGAAAAAGAAAAAAAAATATATCAGCATAAAGAGTAGCTGACAAAAAAAATGAAAGAAAAAAAGAAAAATATATGAAAAAAGTGAGAAAAGAAAAAAAAGAATAAAGGTTGTGGGTCGAGAAGACCAAAGAGTTAGAGTTTATTTGTTTATGGTTTATCCGGTTTATCTCTTATTTTTCTTTTTAGCCAATTTTTCCCAACAAAATACCCTACCTTTAACCCTTGCCTACCCTTCCGAAGTCCTCTTGATTTGTGTTAGTTTTAGCAATTAGGTGGAGATTTGATTGACGTACAAGCTTATGATAATTTTGCTTCATAGTTCGGTTTTGAGAGATTCACTCCAAATAAATATATAATCGAGAGATGAGTGATATTGTGAGGGGTGCTTGCTTGTGCATAGTCGGTTGTTTGAAGGTAAGTGAAGCTTGACTAGGTGGGCCTTGTTTTTAAAATTGTATCATCTTGACTAGTCAGCATTTTGAACAATGTAAGTCTTGTGAAACCGCTATGCTTGTTGATTTCGTAGCATTCTTTTGACCCTGTTTGATGCTATCGTTTTTGTTAAGTGCTTTGTTGAAAATGTTTGGGATTTTGTATAATTCTTTTTCGGGACGCAAAACTTTTAAGTGTGGGGATGTTTGATGTGTTGCAAAACACGTCTCTTTTCCTATGTATTTTGTATATTATTTGGTTAGTTTTTATTCGTTTCGTGTCGTTTTTATTATCTATTTATTTATTTTATTATTTTATAGGTGTTTGGAGAAAAAATGAGCGCAAAATGAAAGAATTTTAATGGAGACACAAACACTTGAGAGCCGGTGTTCATGGACGTTAGAGCATAGACGTGAAATTTTGGTCGAGCCAAGAACACCCGAGATGCGAGCCTGGAGTATACTACTACTACTACTACTACTACTACTACTACTAATAATAATAATAATAATAATAATAATAATAATAATAATAATAATAATAGACAAATGAAAAAAAACTAATTAGAAAGATTGAGACAAAAAGTCTCGTGATTGTCAGCGGCCCAAAAAGAAAAAAAAGATAAACCCTACTTTGAAAATAGATAAGGGGAGTCACAAGAGAAGAGCATTCATACGGAGGCGGCATTATTATTTGAGGAAGGCACATATCATCACAGAGACATATTTCATTGGAGAACATCGGAACACATCTGACAGCCGCAAGAGGAGTCACGAGGAGCAGCAACAATATTTAGAGAGGAAGGAGGGCTTGGGATTAAGATTGAAGCTACTGGTTTGATCACTGCAAATATTGGTTTATATTTTATTTACTTTGTGTTTATAATTATTGGTACCATGACTTTACTATATTTTGAACCTATGTTTTTATCTTGTTCCGCTATTATTATGTTTGGCTAAAACACTAGTGGCCACCTAGGTTTGACATGATGACTTTTTGATTTTGGTTTATGTTTCGGATTTGGAATTTATAGTTGGATTTATGTTTTAGTAAGAAACTTGTTTATGATTCTATGATGTGTGTGTGTACTTTTTACTAATTTATAATCTTTTGATGTTCCACGAGTGTCTTAGTGAATGTCTTTCATGTTTGGATACTTGTGAGAATTACTTGCTTTGTGCTTGTAGTTTATTTTATGGTTTTAGGCCTGAATTCCATAGGAACATTAATTGGGAGTTTAGAGGTAATTAGTATTCTTCCTACTCTTGAGACCGAGAGGTGATAGGTAGTCAGATTTGTCTTTGGTGCTAGAGGTTTAGGCTAGAAACGCTGAGAGATCAGGTTTTCCTAGGTTCTCTAGTATTATTTGCTTATCTGTGTCATAGATTGACTTTACAGGTTACTCCTTGCACTTTAGGGTGTATTGTGATTGGAGAGTGAGAAATCTAAACCAGTCTAACGAGTACTTTAGCATAGTTAGTGAGACCGAGAGGTGATCTAACCAATCAGTAAGATTAGTAGCCTTTAGGATTCCTTTTCGGTCAGTCTTGGTAAATGATCCGGGAGCCACTAGGATACTAGGGGTGAATATTATAAGATCCTGATTGCCAACATAGTTTCCAAAGCCAGGGCAGTTTCAATTTCATTAGTAGGATTCGATACCTAGGTGGTTGCCTTTCCCATCTTTGATTTCCCTCCTTATTAATCCTTCGCTGTCTGTTAGTTTGAGTTTATTTTTAATTTATTTGTTTTAGCAATTAATTAATATAAAATCAACAAAAATCCAAATTATTAGGCTAGGAGTCGACAGAGGTTTAGTACCGAGAGTCGCCATATTGTGTCCACGGTTCGATACTCGGACGTACTTGCTCTGCTACTCTGCGACCGGTACACTTGTCGTTAGTGTGTGGTTTTGTAGGTTTTTCCATTTTTAAAACTTGACCGATTTATTTACTACACATTTCACACATCAAGAAGACTACATTCGACCTCACGATGAGGTCGAATGAGTTCCTTCGACCCAAACATAAGCTCGAACCAAATCTTCTGTCTAAAAACTCTTCATTCGACCAACAAGTTCTTCCTTCGACCTGGTTTCTTCTACCTTTGACCTACTGTAATACACAAAAACACTTTATATGGTAAATCCAAAGCATTAGTCGTAAATGTGCATCAACATGTTATACAAACAACACAAACCACTGCACCACTTGGTGTTTAGTGGTGTATTTTGAAACCAATAATACTTAAACCCATTTTTTCCCTTGGTCAAATCCTGATAGTAAAAACCCACTTATAACCACCTAGAACATTCAAATTGACGCGCCTTTTGTCTATTTTTGTAAACGATTTCGACTGATTGATGATCAACACAATCATCCACATTATTTCTAGCTTTTAATTTCGTGTAAATCATTCCTAATTAAGCTAATTGAACGCATTTATGTATATGCTTGGTCAAACTTCCAATTCAATGTGACACCCCAGGAAAATCCCACATCGGCCGTGGCCAGGAGAGATCCTTGGTTCATAAGTAATGTCTTGCCTCTTAAATCACCAACGCGTTTTGGGGCTTAATGTTAGTGGATGAGAGGAGAACTCCGCAGTTAAGCGTGCTCATGTGGGAGAAATTTCAGGATGGGTGACCTCCTAGGAAGTCTCCACTTGGGCAACCAAAAACAAATCCGTGAGCTCTGGATGGGCAAAGCGGACAATATTGGTGATGAGAGGGGCGGATGTTACAGATGGTATCAGAGCCACTCCTGTGCCGTTCGTGATGGTGGGTGCACACCTCATCAGGGACGATGAGACTCTAACAAGGGGTGAATGTGACACCCCAGGAACACACCTTATCAGGGACGATGAGACTCTAACAGGGGGTGAATGTGACACCCCAGGAAAATCCCACATCGGCCGTGGGCAGGAGAGATCCTTGGTTCATAAGTAATGTCTTGCCTCTTAAATCACCAACGCGTTTTGGGGCTTAATGTTAGTGGATGAGAGGAGAACTCCACAGTTAAGCGTGCTCATGTGGGAGAAATTTCAGGATGGGTGACCTCCTGGGAAGTCTCCACTTGGGCAACCAAAAACAAATCCGTGAGCTCTGGATGGGCAAAGCGGACAATATTGGTGATGAGAGGGGCGGATGTTACATTCAAGAACCTGAGGTGATATACTATAAATTGAATCCTTCATGACACCCTAAAAGTGCCAATTAAGGGAATCCCACCTACAAATCCTTCCTATCCATCTCTTTGTATCACGAATTTGAGGCTCCTAGGCTCGGTTTTGGTCCCGCTTGTTTCCACCTCGATTATCAAGTAAGTTTCCAATTAAACTAATTATGGGTCAAATTTTAGCTTAGGAATAAAAGCCCTTTGTGTTCGTTATCGATCTGATTCATTTCATGGCTCAATCGAATGGGATTGGAGTTAGGGTTCTTGAGGAAATTGGGGATTAAAAACGAAAGTTGCAAATAAGATTGTCTTTCTGATTTGTTAACAAAAACAAACCTAGACCAACTGGTCTCAGCCTTGTGCCTAAAACATTGAACAGCCACGGTCACTGGTTCGACCCCTGACCACTGCAGTATTTTTTTTGTTTGTTGTTTTATCTCTATTTTTCTTTCTCTTTTCCTTTTTGTATTTTTGATTATTATTTTAAATGGTTTTAAAATATCAAAAATGACTTATAAATTCTACAAAATTTATTTTATGATATATAAATGATAAAATTTATTATACAATTTTTGTTTTCAGAAAAATCATTTATTTAAAATATATATTATTTATTACAAGTTTATTTATAAATAAATTAAAAATTCTAGAAATATAACTAAACGATTTATAAAAATTCTACAAAAATTATTTTAGACTTATAAACTAATAAACTTTATAAAACTAAATTTTATTTTTGGTAAAAGGTTAATTAATTATTTTTAATCAATTTATTTTATTTTAATCATAATAAATTCATT
Organism: Ambrosia trifida; assembly: GCA_028751855.1. NCBI lineage: Eukaryota > Viridiplantae > Streptophyta > Magnoliopsida > Asterales > Asteraceae > Ambrosia > Ambrosia trifida. The sequence goes on from CM054122.1 coordinate 125,921,316, forward strand.
TTTCATCATTTTTGCACCAAAATTTCAAATAAATTATTTTTATTAAATTAAATCTGAAATATAACTTTATAACCTGAAATTTATGAAATTTAATATTTTTTAAATATTATTACCATGTTTTGATTAATAAATTATAATATATCATATACACTTTAACTATGAAAATAATTTTATAAAAATTAGTTTCACACTATAATAATTAGTATAACCACTCTTGATTAAGATCTTACAAACATCCCTTTTATTTATTTAATTTCTTTACTTATTATATTTAACAATTATTTTAAATTAATTAATAAACGATCGTCAATCCCCAAATTAGGAACCCTAGAATACCTTTAGACTAGAAAACTTAGACTTTTAAGTTTTCCCAATACTTATGTTATTGCCTTGAACATTGGGAATACTTTGGGAACTTTTGTGCCACATTTAGACTATTTCAAAGATTCAACATTCCTGCTAAGGTGAGTTTACATAGCCTCTTTATACTGTTTTACATTTTTTGGGTGAAAACATGTTTAAACATTTTGGATACAATAGCAATTACTCATTCTCATTATTGTGAAACTTGTTGATTCATTTTGCCTTGTAACAAAAAGACACAGTACAATCATTAAAATTGATCAAGCCGTCTGCTTATATTATAGCGCTATAGGTCTGACACACCCGTCCCCCTGCATAAATTCAGGGATGATCGAAAACAGTTACACTTTTACTAACTTGCAAGTTAGGTCTCAGTTGACACAAGGTTTGATTGTAAAAAGACGCATTGTTTCATGTCGGACTCATACTCTAACATTATTCATTGATATATCTCAAGTATGGTTGTTATACAAAATATTGTTTTCTATTACATGCTAAAACCTATGTATTCTCACCAACTATTTATAGTTGACCCCCCATCTTTCCAACTTAACATGTTTCAGGTTTTATTTGCTATTGGAAGTTGTACAAGTCTTGGAACTCGTAAGAGCTTTGGACCTAGTTTATATTAATCAACTTTTGTAATCATTACTTGTAAGACAAATTGTAAATTGTCTAATATTATTCAACTTTCATTTAGTACCATGAGCTATTGAACAATCATCACTACGTGATATCTCGATGTTTCCGCCATCAGTTGGGGTGTTACACTATGCACACAGTGAACTTGTAGCTAAGTGTACGGATATGACCTGTGATTTCAGCGGGTGTCACAGCTTGTCCATACATAAGATAATCTAGATCTTAACTTAACATGTGTTTTAATAAGGTTGACTTGATAAAAAAAAATATATAGGCATGGGGGGGGGGGGTTGGCGGTCGAAAAAAGAAAAGGAAAGTACAAGTGATTTGGTGATAGCTATATGGGGTTAGAATGCTTTATAACTCCTAGTGTTGATTAGTGGTTTAACCATTTTTAGTTAGTAAAAAGGTATGATGGAATAGTTTATTAAATGTGAGACAAAATGGATGTAAGAATTATATTAATTATGTCTTATACACTTTAGCACATGTGGGTATTTATACACATATATGTGTGTCGTGTATATGTACATATATATGTAGATATGTAAGTTAGAAAAATACTAGTTTTTATACATAAATTATATACCACTTCCCATTATATTATTAAATAAAGGGGTATTTACACATGTTTTTGTAAAATTGTTTGTAGTCGTTTAAGTTCGTGTCACCAAGGTTCGTCGATATGGGTGAGGTTATACTCGTTCGGAACTTGCTAGACTTTCTTGAGGGACTTATGCATATAAAATGATATGAATTATGCATGGTAAATTAAATGTTGACTTGAAAGTGCACAGATTTTGGCCTGGTAAAGTGGCGGGTGTCACATTCTCCCCCTGTTGAAGAAATTTCGTTGGCGAAATCCGATACCGTGGAATCTTTGAAGAGAGAGGGGTACTTTCACTTCATTTGGTCCTCGCGTTCCCATGTGAACTTGGGTCCGCGTCAGGAATTCCACCAAACATTAATGAGCTTTACTCAGCTACGTCTCAACTTTTGAAATTTCCAGTCCGTGACCTCGACTGGTTCCTCAATAAAATGAAGTTGATCATCGATCTAGACTTCCTCAGGTGGAATGATAAACGATTCATCCGATAAGCACTTTTTGAGGTTCGACGCATGGAACGTGTCATGAACTCCACTTAGCTCGTCGGGCAACTTAAGCTTGTACGAGACCGGGCCAACTCTTGCCAAGATTTCAAATGGACCAATGTATCTTGGATTCAGCTTACCGTTTTTACCAAAACGGGGTACTCCATTACAAGGAGAAACTTTCAGTAGGACCTTGTTGCCCACTTGAAATTCTAGAGGTTTCCTCCTCATATCAACATAACTCTTCTGTCTATCCCAGGCAGCTTTCAATCTGTCCTTGATTTGAAAGATTTTATCGGTTGTCTCCTGGATGATCTTCGGGCCTGTCAATTGCTTGTCCCCGACTTCTGCCCAACACAACGGTGATCAGCACTTCCGTCCATAGAGAGTTTCAAACGGTGCGGCTTTGATGCTAGTGTGATAACTATTGTTGTACGAGAATTCAATTAGAGGTAGGTGGGCATCCCAATTACCTCCAAAGTCAATCACACATGCATGAAGCATATCCTTAAGTGTCTGGATCGTCCTTTAGCTTTGACCGTCAGTCTGTGGATGGTAGGTCGTACTCATATTTAATCGAGTACCGAGGGCTTCGTTCAACGTCTGCCAAAACCTAGAAGTAAACCGACTATCCCTATCCGAAATGATGGAAACTGGAATACCGTGTCTAGATATGATCTTCTTAATGTAGAGTTTTGCCAATTTATCCAATTTATCAGTTTCCTTGATTGGCAAAAAGTGAGCAGACTTGGTCAGGTGATCCACAATTACCCAAATTATGGCATGACCGTTGGATGTCTTTTGTAGCTTGGTCACCAAATTCATCGAGATCTACTCCCACTTCAACACGGGTATCTCAGGTTGTGGTAACAAGCCAGAGGGTTTCTGTTACTCAGCTTTGACCTTAGAGCATATGAGGCACTTTCCCACATACATAGCGATACTACCTTTAATGTTAGGCCACCCATATAGTTCCTTCAAGTCCTTGTACATCTTATCGGCTCCTTGGTGAATCGAATATCTCGACTTATGGGCCTCTTCGAGTACCAATTCCCTCAATCCACCAAATAATGGGACCCAAATCCTATTAGCGAAGTATAACGTCCCGTCGGTCCTGGGTTCCAATAGCCTAACCATAGCGTGTAAAGCTTCTTCCTTGATGTTGGCCTCCTTGAGAGCTTCCTTCTGAGCTTCACGAATGCAGTCTGTGAGATTCGAATGGATCATTAATCCTAGTGCACGAGCACGTAGGGGTATGACGTGTTCCTTTCGACTTAAGGCATCCGCTATGACGTTTGCCTTTCCCGGGTGATACTTAATCTCACAGTCGTAATCGTTCAGCAATTCAACCCATCTCCTCTACCTCATGTTCAAATCCTTCTGATCGAAGATATGTTACAGCCTTTTGTGGTCTGTGAAGACACTACACTTGGTTCCATACAAGTAATGTCTCCAAATCTTGAGTGCAAAAACTACAGCTCCTAGTTCCAAGTCATGCGTAGTGTTATTCTTCTCGCGAACCATGAGTTGACGAGAGGCATACACGTTCAGGGATATGAATAACCTATTTTGCTAACGAAGTATGAATCTAAGAATATGCAGGTATTATGATTACTCATAAGTAAATTATATAATTAATGTTCACATATCACGTATTTTGAAAATAAGGTATCAACAAGGCATATGTAATCTCGTAGCACAATAGACATATATGTTTGTTTATGTGTAATCAAGATTCACGTAAGTTATATCTATGGCATGAAGACTAAGGCATATAGAATCCGTGCAAAGATAATAAACAACTTGCAATCTAGAAAAACACTTATGCAACATCCTGATGAAACGATATCATGTTAAGAATTTCCATCTATGAACATAAAGTACAAATTGATCTTGTCTAATGATTTCAAGTTTAGGAAAATATGTGAGTGTTGAAAGTGTTATGATCAATGATCGAATTAAAGTGAAGTTCCAATTTCTAAGTCTCCATGCAAATGTCTAAATCACAACATAAATCAAATTTGTAAGTTTTAAGAAAATTCCTTGATTTCAAACATCATAAATGACCATGTTAATTATTTTGAATCAGAATTTCAGATTTCAAGGAGCGATAGAAAAAAAAGTTCATGTTACAAGAGACTCATGCATTACATGTCACGGGGTTACAACTTCCATCAATTATAAGAAAACACTTGATTAACACATATTATTGAAATTAAAATTTAAACTTAAACACCTCAAATACATAACTAAAAATCCATACAAAGAAAAACAATTTTGGAAAAACAAAATGAAACCACTCCGCGTCATTATCAAGGTGATGAAGTTGCTCCCTAATTGATCAACAAGACTTACATCTTTTGGTTTGCTTGCAGACTTTTACTTGACATGTGCATAAAGGTGGTTGTTTGGATAATATTAAGGATGATCTTAGGAGCCCTGACAAATTTTTAATAAATTCTTGTATATCTAAATTTTCTGTCAGCTTTGTAAACCCCATTTCGTTTATTGAAAATTATTATTTAATTGCTTTGAATACGAAATGTTTGACGAATTCCAAACTACAAGTTAGACATGAGTAATTTCAAAATATTTATTACCACTAATTGTTAATAGTGGGTAGTTTGAAGAAACCATGAGTTGATAAAGTATTTGATAAGGCTAATATGGAAATTGTCAAGGCATCCTTTGTGAGATCAGATTATGTCCCCACACAAGGTATTAGGTCATGTATAGCATACTATGGCTGTATAAAATGTGTACTGGATGAACGAGAAAATCCTTCCAATATTGGATAGTGAGGTGGCATGCCCTTGGGATATAATATTGGGATAGGAGGGGCTATTTGTATAAAGGGTTGTCGTAGTGGTGCAATGTACCAAGTACGGTTAGTAAGGTTACATAGATGAGTTTTCATTGCAATAGTTGATCAGGACATCCCAAAACTTTATGTGTCAGATACTAGGTTAAGGATTTTGGTAGAAATCTGTTTAGGACAGTAATGGTGATTGGCTAACTCCTTTAGGGTATGAACTAAGCCTCTCACAAAAAAGTCAATGCAAAAGAATTTGAAAGTATAAGAAAAGCATAAACAATTATAAACTTATGGGGTATAATGTATAAGGTAGTGTATTATGAAAACTAGAGGACAACGATGGAACATAAAACATTGGATTGTTCCTGTCTAGACATAAGACCCAACAAAAACTTTGACTGTTCAAGGAATCGAACTCAATTGGAGATTAATAAAGACGTGCTTTAGCCTATAAGTGGACACTCACTTCAAGAATCCCCATGTATGCATAACAGGTCCGTCGGTTGATTTGAATTTATGTGCTATGCTTTTCCTATGCCAGAAAACCCAGTGCACAGACATCCACCCTTCCAGATTGCACATGTTCTCTCACGTAGAGTTCAACACTTTGAAGGGATGAAAAATTCAATGAAAAGCGAAAGTAGGCAATTAAGCCAAAAATATTCAGCATGCTCCAAAGTGTTGACATTTCCCCCAAGTGATGTCACTCCTCAAAACCCCTGATGAAGAAAGAAAGAAAGAAATGGAGAGAGGTAGGGGAAAGAATGGGAGGTGTTAAAGAAGAAAGGTTAGTGGAGCAAATAAACAAGTAAAAAATTGTAAGGTAAAGTATAGGTTCTTAGTTATAGTGCAGGTCATTTACTAATAACCTAATTCCCTATAACCACGGCTCTAATACTAATCTCTAACACCCCAACTGATGGCGGAAACCTCGAGGTGTCACGTAGTGATGATTGTTTAAAAGCTCATGGTACTAAAGTGTAAATATTATCAAATTTATGATTAAGAGTCAAACATCAAAATTAACTCATTACATCAAGTCTCAAACAAAATGATACATAAATCTTGTTTATTAAGTCTAAGTCCAAGCCTAAGTGACAATAATCAAGGGTTCCCTGAAACATGTACAAAATAAAACGTCAACAATAATGCTGGTGAGTACACTTAGTTTGTATACGTATAATATAGGTATAGAAATATTTTACAATTCAAGAGTCATGATTCTTTCAAGGCAATATGGTAAACATGTAAGCACACAATGCAAATCAAAATCAAACCACAATGATGACAAAGTCAAAGAATAACCTAGGAGTTCCCACACGCATAGGTACTTCCCTTCCCACATGCATAGGTACTCTCCACTAGGCATGACCTAGGACTTCCCTCTCGCATTGGTACTTACCTTTCCCTCATGCTTAGGCACTTTCCACTAGGTTCCCAAATGTATATGAATATGTTTTTGTTTACGTTTATCAATATGTAATGATCACAATTATACTACGTCTATGTCTAAGCATAAAGCACAAGAATTCGAAGCATAACACGTATATGAATTGTATGTAAAAACGTTAATGCCTATGTGCAAGTGTGAGTTCATAGATGTACATGTTTCACCCCAAAAGGTGTAAGAAAGCAAAAAGGGGATAAGTATACTCACAGTTTTTGCTAAGCGATAAATCCAATGAAGCTTGTCACAAACAATAAGTTTGGGGATTTCGAAGAACTCAACCTATACATATAAGAATACTAATGAGGGAAACTGACTTAAAAAGTCTAAGGCATCTAGAATCTAAGGCATTAGGGTTTGCTAGACATTTATTTTTTGGGAAAATGAAGTTTTACGATAAGTCAAAAATAATAATTTCACATTTAAAAGGTATAACATGATTTTAAGTTCAATTGTATGAATAAGAAGATAATTATTACTATTTGAATAAAATATTCCAACTAATTTATTCAAAGATTTTAGTTAATTATTTTAACTAGAATATATATATATATATATATATATATATATATTAATAATTAAAGTTTATTATGCAAATGAATATAATTTACTCAAATGACTCCAACGTTAACATTTATGGTTTCTAACTCAAGAATATTTCAGATTTATAAGAGAAAATATTCATAAAACAGATTTTATAATTTATATATAATTAAATGATTTATTATGTCTAATTAAACATAAACAAGACTGAAAATACAAGATATGATCCAAAAATAATATTTTTATGAAAAATAATTACTTTTTGAGGTAAAATTAATAAAAATAAATTTTCCATAATATTTCACAATTTATTTGCATTTAAAACAGATTTATTGAAGTTAAATCATATTTAAATGATTAAAAATAGGAAAAACCAATAAAAATAACTGTTTCTATGAAATTAATTTTTATTACATTTCATGATGCTTAGAAATAATTCCCCAAAAATTTTAAGATTAAATTCGTTAAAAATGAATTTTTAACCAATTAAATATGATTAAAACAAATTAAATCAATAAACTTTTCAAAAATAAAATATTTTCCAGAAACTAAAAATACGATAATTTTCTATAGGGTCTCAAGATAATACACCTAAATTTTCATGATTTTTAGAGCAAAAATGACTTTTCTATGAATATTATAATAATAATAATGTATTTATATATATTTATAAATAACACATAATAAAAAAAATCAAAACATAAAAATAAAAATAAAAATAAGGGATTAGACCCATGGATATTATGGGTCGAACTCGGGTCTACAGAAAGACAAACCGGCATGCAAACCATTACACCATAAGACTCAAATGTTGAAAGGTTTGAATAACAATCATATTTTTATAATAATTCCTATCTTCTTCCCCATATCAAAACCCTAAACCTAGATTTCTAGCACATTCAATTCGTGAATAATAGGACTCGAAACAAAAGAACTTTTGAAGAGCGATGTTCAAACAATAGAGTGGCACATAAAGATAACACTTACAAACTCGATTTGGATCCGAAATGCTCGGATATGCAATCGTAAATTAGGCTCAATTTCCAGCTATTCCAGTAGCGATTAGGTAATTTTTATAATGGTTTTAAGATGTTCAGATGTTGGGGAACGCAAATAGATGATCAATTTATAAAGTTATGCGAAAAAATCATACCCTTGATGCGTTTATATTACTTGGACGGTTACACAATAAAAGCTTGAGTTAATCACGATTAAGACGCGTTTAAATGCTTATGATGACTATGGATCGATTAAAAGTAATGGAGAAACGGACTTGGACCATTAAAACGAGTTAAAACGTTACATAATCACAAGTTTATGGTCGCCAGAGTGTCCCCGGCGGCGACCTCGTCTGGCCGAAAATAGGAGTGAAAAGGAAAGAGTTATTTGTTTAAAACTTTCATTTTTTTGTCAGAAACAACCCTTGTGGTTTTAAACTCGATATATTATGCTTAAAACTTAATATTTTCCTTTATAACTTTAAACCAAACTTTCAACCTTTTTACAAATTTGAAACTTTTTATAAGCTTTAATATTTAAAAAAATAACATCTATGGAAACATTTATAACTTTGTATCTTTTATAAACCTTTGAATCTTTTTATAACCTTGAAAATGAATTTTTTTTTTTTAACTTAGAATGTTTAAAAGTAATGTTTATGTAGGCTTTATAAACTTTTTGTTAATGCTTAGCTTTAAACTTTTTGAAAATTTAAAACTTTTACAAATGTTAACATGTATTTTATTTATCTAGAATAACCTGAGAAAAATATAAAGGCTGAATTTGGAAATGTATAAATGCAAGGAAGACTAAAGTTGTAACAATGACGAAAATAAAAGGGGCGGATGGAACATAAAACATTGGAGTATATGTGTGTTTATACGTGTGTGTATATATACCACATGTAGGTATACATATAAATGTGTTCTTTTTCTAATTATTTATATGTTACATTTTAAGTTTCAACGTATGTTTCTAAAATCGCCATTATATATATATATATATATATATATATGTGTTACATTTTAAGTTTCAAAAACGACTTTTGTATTCTTTAATCAACCCTATACACACACTCATACACTCGTGTGTATGTGTGTGAGTATGTGTGTGTTTATATGTGTGTGTATATATATACCACATGTAGGTATACATATAAATGTGTTCTTTTTCTGATTATTTCGACTTGTGAGTGCCCTGGGATCGATTTTTATTAACTTGTTACAACTGTGTATGGTGTGTGCGAGTGATGGAAATGGTCGGGTAAGTTCCATATGGGCCGAAACATGAATGAAATAAAACAAAGAATAGTTTTTTAACATACCTCTATAATGTGCCTTAGAAGAAAAGATGGAATCGATTTCTAGCTAGTTCCTTCCACTCTGCAACCTCCAAGCTTCCTAGAATGGACTCGTGTGTAACATTTCGCATTAAAATTCTTGTACGTTACGATTATTATTAATAAAACGTCAAGTTTCATTATTTATTGTCTTTTAAAAATTTTTCGTGACGCATTTAGACCCTTTATACTATACTATATACTTATAATATTTTAATATTATTGAAATATTTGTCAAAAAATAAAAGGCCTGGGCCGGGATTCGAACCCGAGCCCATGGCCGGTTCACCACACCAAGCAACACAACCAGCTGGTCTACACAACACACTTGATTATTTTCCAACACATATTAATTATATAACAAAGTTGGTTCTTAATAGTTGACTAGGAAAGTCAACTGCAAAATCGATTTACCTTAATTAACCAATCCAAACGCGTTTGATTCTTGATATGGGATGATTGTGATTGCCTTGACTGTTGTCGCGTCCATTACACGCTGAATGGTGGTAAAAAAACATTCCAATTTTACACCAATTAACGTGTTATCATCTTCATAGCGAGTCAACTTTCCATTTCACTAACCCGAGCATCATATTCTGGTTTAAACTCGCCGATACATTTCTCTTCACCTCTAATTTCTGGTTTAAATCATCTTTCAAAGCTTCTTGAATCGTGTGTTGACTTTTCTGATTGACCGAGCATCATACATGAATTAAGCTTTGTAAGTTCTTCTTTTTTGATGGGTTATGTTCATCGGCCCTTACACAAAAATAACCCTATGATCAATTGGGTTATTGTTGTGTAAATCTGTGTATTGCAAAGTTAGGGCTCGATTGGTTCGAATTGGGGAAGAACACGATTGTAGGCTTGTGTATTTAATTAAAACAAAAAGAAACCAAACACAACCACTGATCTTGATCAAGTGGTTGTGTCTGTTGTTTGCTAAACTGAGAACACGGGTTCAAGTCCCCCCTTTCACGATTTCTATTCTTTTCTTTTATTAAGGATATAAATCAGTTTTCACATATGCTATATAATAAATTTCAAATCTAGTTTATTCGTTCTCAGGGTCTAGCCCAGTTGGTGGCTAGGCTTGTGAATAAAACCAGAACCGGTCCCAGACCCGGGTTTGATTCTCGGCATCAACAAAACATTTTTTTTTTACCATTTAAGCTTATATATATTCTCTTGTATTTTTAAAATTAGTTTTAAAATACTAAAACTCTTTTATAAATTCTACAAAAATTATTTTATGTTATTCTAGTAGAAAAGTTTAACATACAATTTTTAGTTTTCCAAAAATTATTTATTTAATATATATAATAAATATTTCAAATTTATTCTATTTTATTTATAAAATTCTATAAAAATATCAAAACGATTATATAAATTTCCACAAAAATTATTCTAAGTTTATATAACATTAAACATTTCTGAAATGATTTTTATTTCTGAAAAATCATTTATTTAATATTTTTATTCAATTTTTGTTAGTTTTAATCATAAATAAATCATAATAAATTCATTTTTTAATATTATTGCACCAACATTTTATACAAATTAATTCTATTTATTTAGAACAGAAATTCATTTTTTAAATTAATAATTCAGTAATTTTAATATTTTTAAATATTAAAGTTATATTTTGACAATTTGAAATAAGTAGATTTAATATTCTATTTTTTAAGAAAATAATTTTATAAAAATTATTTTCATACTTAAAACTTTATATTGTGACCATCTTTAATTTAAAATTTACCAAAAACACTTTTGTTTATTTATTTATCAAATTTCTCTTATTTATTAAACATTTTTAAACGAATACTTATCCCCAATTCGAAACCCTAGAAAATACTTGTAGACTAGATAGACTTAGACTTATTTGTTACCTTATACATAGGGTAACACTTGGCAACTTTGGGGCTACACTTATACTTTTTCTCGAGACTTAATACTTTGCTAAGGTGAGTTTACGTAACCATGTTTATGCAATTCTTTATACTTGCAACATTACACTTAAGCAATTCTACATACATGTCTAGTTGTAAACTTTAATGCCTCATGATTTAGACAACAACAATAGTTAGACTCGATTCAACATACATAATCATTAGCTATGGCCAAGCCGGCGATACTCAATAATAGATCTATTGGATTGACAATCCCACCTAGATTCGTTGACCATCTTTTATGGGGAGCGCGGGTGATTGTTATCGTTCCAACATAATATTAAGGTGAACCGTGGATGACGGGATGGATCTAAACTAGTCGGAGGTTTGATTATGTGCATTCAACATTTCATGTTTATTCATGTAGACTTAAACTTACGATAGACATATGAATTGCTAAACTTTTATTCTTAAACTTAATTGCTTGACATGGCTTATGTATTCTCACCAACTTCTAGTTGAACCCCCCCCCCCCCCATTTTTACAACTCAACAGGAAATAATGATGCGTGAAGACTAGAGTGTTAGCATGAGAAGACAAATTTAAGTTTATGCTTATTTGATTATTTGATGTATTAGAATTCCATTCAAAACTTATTATGTATTTCAATTTTGGATATTTTTACATTAAATAAATTTCAAATTAAAATTTGAATACCATGTGCTACTGTATACTCATTCTTACGTGACACCTCGATGTTTCCGCCATCGGTTGGGGTGTTACAGATTGGTATCAGAGCCTTGGTTATAGGGAATTAGGTTATTAGAAAATAATCTAGACTATAACCTTAGGGACTTAAATAGTACTTGCTTCTCTTACTTGTAACCCTAATTGCTTCCTTAATCATATCCCTATCCTATACCTTATACAACCCTAAGCCTACAAGTGTTTACTCGTATTCGTCTGCTGCAATCCTGAACCACCATTAGATTAATAGGACAAAATCCTCAGGTTTAACCTGAACCACCTTGAGATCTCGTCGAAGTTCTAGATTTTAATAACGAACACGTGCAATCTGGAAGGGTGAACGCCTGTATTCTGAGTCTTCTGTCTAGGCTGGCATTGCGCATATATCCCAATCAGACGAGGGACCCGGATGCCTACCTGGGAATTCTCGGGATGAGTGTTCACTTATAGGCTAAAGCATGTCTTCATTATGTTATTAGAATCTAGAATCTTTGATAAGTCAACGTTTTCGTTTATTCGTTCTAATTAATGAATAAATGATTACATTCCTTATATAACCTCATTCATTTCATTGTGTCTCTTACAGATCATGCCTCCACGTCGCAGCACTCGCAATAGCAATGGTGAGAACCACGAGGAAGGTGGCGACAACCATAACCATAACCACGACGCTAACCACAACAACAACAACAATGGCGTTGATGCTCAACTAGCTGCGATCATTTCTCAACAAATGGCGCAACAGATCGCGACTTTGGTTCCTAACTTACTGGCTCAAGTCATCCAGATAAACGGCAACGGCAACGGAAACGGTAATGGAAACCACCATGGAAACGGGAATGGTCTCCCAGCTTGCACTCTTAAGCACTTTAACACCTGTAATCCCCCTAAGTTCAGTGGAGAAGAAGGAGCTACGGGTCTTCTACAATGGTTCGAGGGTATGGAGAATACCTTCATTAACAGTGAGTGTCCCGATAACTTTAAGGTTCGTTACACCATGAGTGTTCTTCACAAACGAGCACTCACTTGGTGGAATGAGGAAAAGCGCACTCGAGGAACCGAAGCTACACTTGCTATGACCTGGGATCAAGTCAAGGAGGTTATGAAAGAGGAGTTATGTCCCCGCAACGAGATTAAGAAACTAGAAGACGAGTTCCACACCCTTGCTCAAGATAGTGGGGAAAACCTTGCTTACAATACCCGCTTTCATGAGCTCAGTTTGTTGCTGCCCCATAAAGTTACTCCCTTACCTATAGCCATCGAGAAGTACATCGGTGGTCTGCCTATGCAGATCCAGGACACGGTATGGGGAAGAAATCCTGCCACCTTGGAGGAAGCCAAACGCCTGGCGGCTACTCTCACCGATAATCATGTGAAGAACGGTACTCTTTTTCGCAAGAACACCAAGAAGACTGCTGCAAAAGACACTCCTCAGCCCGCTATTGAGGTTAAGCTTGAGATCTCAAGCAACAGGAAGCGCAAGGCTAGGAACTACATGGTTGCTACCACCCCACCTGCAGCACAAAACCCAACCAAGAAACCGTATGTCAGGAACCACCCTCTTTGCAACACTTGTCAATACCATCATCTTGCTGGCAGACCATGCCGCCAATGTAATAACTGCAAGTGGTATGGACACTACACCAATGCTTGCCAAACTCCTGCCACCCAAAACAACCCTGCCTGAAATAATCCAGCTCCTAATGCTCAAAATGGCAGGCCTGTTCGTGGCCAGTGCTATGAATGTGGAAACACGGAACATTATAGGGATGCTTGCCCTAGACTTGGAAACCAGAACCAGAACCAAAACCGCAACCAAAACTGGAACCGCAACCAGAACCAAGGTGCTCGAGGTCGCGCCTACAACCTCAATGCTAACCAGGCTCGCGACAACAACGAGGTGGTTAACGGTACGTTTCTCGTTAATAGCCACTATGCATCCATATTATTTGATTCGGGTGCTGATAAGTCATTTGTATCACTAAAGTTTGAACCCTTACTTAACTTACCCCAAACTAACCTAGAGGAACCTTTAGTGGTAGAGGTAGCTAATGGGAAGTCTATCTCGATCGATTCTATTATTCGAAACTGTGTGTTGAACCTCGACGAACATACTTTCTCTATCAATCTCATCCCTATGCATCTTGGAAGTTTTGATGTCATAGTAGGCATGGATTGGTTGTCAACCCATCGTGCTGAAATTCTATACTTTGAGAAAGTCATTCGCATTCCTCTCGAATCTGGTGATATTTTGAAGGTCTATGGTGAGAAGCCTTGTGGCGAGCTTAAGCTCATGTCTTGTACTACAGCCCAAAAATACTTACGAAAGGGGTATACGGCTTTCTTAGCTAACGTGATAGAAAAGAAGGAAAAAGGCAAAAGTATCCAAGACATCCCAATCATTCGGGACTATCCTGAAGTCTTTCCAGAGGATTTACCTGGTTTGCCTCCTGCTTGACAAGTGGAATTAGGATCGATCTTGTTCCTGGGGAAAACCCTGTCGCCAAAGCTCCTTATCGTCTTGCACCCTCTGAGATGCAAGAACTTGCCAGTCAACTACAGGAACTTTCTGATAAAGGTTTCATTCGCCCCAATTCTTCTCCATGGGGAGCCCCTGTCTTGTTCGTTAAGAAGAAAGATGGATCTCTCAGGATGTGTATCGACTATCGCGAACTCAACAAACTCACCATCAAGAATCGTTATCCCTTGCCTAGGATTGATGATCTTTTCGATCAACTTCAAGGAGCAACCCACTTCTCGAAGATTGATCTTCGTTCTAGTTATCATCAGCTTAGAGTCCACGATGAAGATATTCCCAAGACAGCCTTTCGTACACGTTATGGTCATTATGAATTCATGGTCATGCCATTTGGATTGACCAACGCTCCCGCAGTGTTTATGGATTTAATGAATCGGGTTTGTAGACCCTACCTCGACAAATTCGTGATCGTCTTCATCGATGACATTTTGATTTACTCAAAATCAAAATCCGATCAGGAACAACATCTTCACTCAATTTTGGTTCTCCTAAAGAAAGAACAACTGTATGCCAAGTTCTCAAAATGTGAATTTTGGCTTAAGGAAGTTCAATTTTTGGGACACGTCATTGATAAGAACGGAATTCATGTTGATCCCGCAAAGATCGAAGCTGTTAAAGATTGGAGTGTTCCTAAAACACCAACAGAAGTCCGTTCCTTCCTTGGTTTGGCTGGTTATTATCGTCGATTCATTGCCAACTTCTCTAAGATCGTTGTTCCTCTCACTGCCTTAACTCACAAGGGTAAACCTTATGAGTGGGGACCAAAGCAAGAGGAAGCATTTGAAACTCTTAAGCTGAAACTCTGTGAAGCTCCTATCCTGTCTCTACCTGATGGTAATGATGACTTCGTGGTCTATTGTGATGCATCAAACCAAGGTCTTGGTTATTTTCTCATGCAACGAGGCAAGGTTATTGCTTATGCGTCTAGACAACTCAAGACTCACGAAAAGAATTATACCACCCATGATCTTGAATTGGGCGCTGTCGTCTTTGCTCTTAAGATTTGGAGACACTATCTTTATGGAACCAAATGTGTGGTTTTCACGGACCACAAAAGTCTCCAACATGTCTTCGACCAGAAAAATCTTAACATGAGGCAACGGCGTTGGGTTGAGTTACTTAACGACTATGATTGCGAAATTCGCTACCATCCTGGAAAAGCGAATGTTGTGGCTGACGCACTCAGTCGTAAAGAGCGTATCAAACTTCATTGTGCTAGAGTTCGTACTGATCTTCAGAATCGTATCCTCCAGGCTCAACATACTTCAGTCACCCAAGGTAACATGTACGACGAAATGTCTTGTGGTGCTGAGACTCAACTTGAAACTAAACCTGATGGTCTACTCTATTTTCTTAATCGACTTTGGATCCCTGACCGTGATGATCTTCGTACCTTTCTTATGAATGAGGCTCATAAGTCTCGTTATTCTATTCATCCTGGAGCTGACAAGATGTACCAAGATCTTCGTTAGTCGTATTGGTGGCCTGGTATGAAGAAAGATATTGCTCGTTTCGTTGCAAAATGCCTTACTTGTTCAAAGGTTAAGGCTGAACATCAACGACCATCTGGTATGCTTGAACAACCAGAAATTCCTGTATGGAAATGGGAGAGCATAGCAATGGACTTCATCACTAAACTCCCTCGTACACCCAAAGGTATTGACAACATTTGGGTAATCGTCGATCGTTTGACCAAGTCAGCCCATTTCTTACCTATTCGTGAGAAGTATTCTGTGGAAAGGTTGGCAAAGATGTACGTAAGTGAAATTGTATGTCGTCATGGTATACCTTTGGACATTATCTCTGATCGTGATGGTCGTTTCACTTCTCACTTTTGGGATTCTTTACAAGACGCTTTGGGTACCAAGTTGAACCTGAGTACTGCTTATCACCCTCAAACAGATGGTTAGACTGAACGAACCATCCAGACACTTGAGGATATGCTCAAGGCACGTGTCATCGATTTTGGTGGCGCATGGGATTCTCATCTTCCTTTGGTTGAGTTTTCATACAACAACAGTTATCATGCCAGCATTAACATGGCTCCTTTCGAGGCACTCTATGGTCGTAAATGTCGATCACCTGTCTGTTGGACTGAGGTTGGTGAAGCCCAGATCACTGGACCCGAACTGATCCAGGAAACCACAGATAAAATCAAACTCATTCAGGATAATCTTCTCAAGGCTAGAAGTCGTCAGAAGAGCTATGCTGATAAATGTCGTAAGCCCTTGGAATTTCAAGTCGGGGACCTTGTACTTCTTAAGGTATCCCCTTGGAAAGGAGTGATTCGCTTCGGTAGAAAGGGAAAACTAGCTCCTCGATATGTAGGCTCATTCAAAGTTCTTGACAGGATTGGAAAAGTGGCTTACAAACTTGATCTTCCACCTGAGCTAAGCAATGTTCACCCAACCTTTCATGTTTCGAATCTCAAGAAATGCTTAGCAGATGAGAACCTCCATGTTCCTCTTGAAGATGTGCAAATCGATGAAACTATGCACATTGTCGAGAAACCCGTCGAGATCGTAGATACTGGAGTCAAGAAACTCAAGCGCAGCCGCATTCCGATCATTAAGGTTCGTTGGGAATCTAAACGAGGTCCAGAGTTCACTTGGGAACGCAAGGACCAGATGAAGTCTAAATACCCACATCTTTTTCCACCAGACTCTCCAACTCCAACTTCGGGACGAAGTTCCTAAAAGTAGGGGAGACTGTAACATTTCGCATTAAAATTCTTGTACGTTACGATTATAACGTCAAGTTTCATTATTTATCGTCTTTTAAAAATTTTTCGTGACGCATATAGACCCCTTATACTATACTATATACTTATAATATTTTAATATTATTAAAATATTTGTCAAAAAATAAAAGGCCTGGGCCGGGATTCGAACCCGAGCCCATGGCCGGTTCACCACACCAAGCAACACAACCAGCTGGTCTACACAACACACTTGATTATTTTCCAACACATATTAATTATATAACGAAGTTGGTTCTTAATAGTTGACTAGGAAAGTCAACTGCATCATCGATTTACCTTAATTAACCAATCCAAACACGTTTGATTCTTGATATGGGATGATTGTGATTGC
Organism: Ambrosia trifida; assembly: GCA_028751855.1. NCBI lineage: Eukaryota > Viridiplantae > Streptophyta > Magnoliopsida > Asterales > Asteraceae > Ambrosia > Ambrosia trifida. The sequence continues at coordinate 125,938,823 of CM054122.1, forward strand.
CTTGACTGTTGTCGCGTCCATTACACGCTGAATGGTGGTCAAAAACATTCCAATTTTACACCAATTAACGCGTCATCATCTTCATAGCGAGTCAAGTTTCCATTTCACTAACCCGAGCCTCACACTATAAATTGAACCTCTCAATTCACTCTAAACTCGCCGATACATCTCTCTTCACCTCTAATTTCTGGTTTAAATCATCTTTCAAAGCTTCTTGAATCGTGTGTTGACTTTTCTAATTGACCGAGCATCATACATGAATTAAGCTTTGTAAGTTCTTCTTTTTTGATGGGTTATGTTCATCGGCCCATACACAACAATAACCCTATGATCAATTGGGTTATTGTTGTGTAAATCAGTGTATTGTAAAGTTAGGGCTCGATTAGTTCGAATTGGGGAAGAACACGATTGCAGGCTTGTGTATTTAATTAAAACAAAAAGAAACCAAACACAACCACTGATCTAGATCAAGTGGTTGTGTCTGTTGTTTGCTAAACTGAGAACACGGGTTCGAGTCCCCCCCTTTCACGATTTCTATTCTTTTCTTTTATTAAGGATATACATCAGTTTTCACATATGCTATATAATAAATTTCAAATCTAGTTTATTCGTTCTCAGGGTCTAGCCCAGTTGGTGGCTAGGCTTGTGATGAAAACCTGAACTGGTCCCAGACCCGGGTTCGATTCTCGGCATCAACAAAACATTTTTTTTACCATTTAAGCTTATATATATTCTCTTGTATTTTTAAAATTAGTTTTAAAATACTAAAACTCTTTTATAAATTCTGAAAAATTATTTTATGTTATTCTAGTAGAAAAGTTTAACATACAATTTTTAGTTTTCCAAAAATTATTTATTTAATATGTATAATAAATATTTCAAGTTTATTCTATTTTATTTATAAAATTCTATAAAATATCAAAACGATTATATAAATTTCTACAAAAATTATTCTAAGTTTATATAACATTAAATATTTCTGAAATGATTTTTATTTCTGAAAAATCATTTATTTAATATTTTTAATAAATTTTTGTTAGTTTTAATCATAAATAAATCATAATAAATTCATTTTTCAATATTTTTGCACCAAAATTTTATACAAATTAATTCTATTTATTTAGAACAGAAATACAATTTTTAAATTAATAATTCAGTAATTTTAATATTTTTAAATATTAAAGTTATATTTTGACAATTTGAAATAAATAGATTTAATATTCTATTTTTTAAGAAAATAATTTTATAAAAATTATTTTCATACTTAAAACTTTATATTGTGACCATCTTTAATTTAAAATTTACCAAAAAGACTTTTGTTTATTTATTTATCAAATTTCTCTTATTTATTAAACATTTTTAAACGAATACTTATCCCCAATTCGAAACCCTAGAAAATACTTGTAGACTAGATAGGCTTAGACTTATTTGTTACCTTATACATAGGGTAACACTTGGCAACTTTGGGGCTACACTTATACTTTTTCTCAAGACTTAATACTTTGCTAAGGTGAGTTTACGTAACCATGTTTATGCAATTCTTTATACTTGCAACATTACACTTAAGCAATTCTACATACATGTCTAGTTGTAAACTTTAATGCCTCATGATTTAGACAACAACAATAGTTAGACTCGATTCAACATACATAATCATTAGCTATGGCCAAGCCGGCGATACTCAATAATAGATCTATTGGATTGACAATCCCACCTAGATTCGTTGACCATCTTTTATGGGGAGCACGGGTGATTGTTATCGTTCCAACATAATATTAAGGTGAACCGTGGATGACGGGATGGATCTAAACTAGTCGGAGGTTTGATTATGTGCATTCAACATTTCATGTTTATTCATGTAGACTTAAACTTATGATAGACATATGAATTGCTAACCTTTTATTCTTAAACTTAATTGCTTGACATGGCTTATGTATTCTCACCAACTTCTAGTTGACCCCCCCCCCCCCTTTTTACAACTCAACAGGAAATAATGATGCGTGAAGACTAGAGTGTTAGCATGGGAAGACAAATTGAAGTTTATGCTTATTTGATTATTTGATGTATTAGAATTACATTCAAAACTTATCATGTCTTTCAATTTTGGATATTTTTACTTTAAATAAATTTCAAATTAAAATTTGAATACCATGTGCTACTGTATACTCATTCTTACGTGACACCTCGATGTTTCCGCCATCGGTTGGGGTGTTACATCGTGTGGCTAAGGTGAGGATATTCAAACGATAATAGGTTCAGGTTTGAGTGTTTTAGGTTTGGCCAAGGGCTTATAGTAGTAAGATGATAGTGTGTTCAAATTTTTAAGGTTCAAGAGTGTTGTGTGGTGTGTCATGAACCCCAATCAACCCTTTATATACATGAGAGGGAGTGAGAGAATGTGTGAATGGTGTTGATTTGTTGTGGAAAGTCAACTCTCCTAGAACTTGTTAATATAAAGGTGTTGTGTCAATTTGGGCAATGTGTTGACTACTGTGATCATGCTCTTCCTTGGGACTTGAATGGGCCGATTTTTGTATAGTGTATTGGATGATTTTTGAAGTCAAAATGGTCTAGATCAATGGGATGAAATGTCAAGGCTTCAAATTGGCGAAACACATGAGCTTTTGTGATTGTGGGATTGTGTGATGTGTTTGTTTGTGTAGGGTGGCTTGTAGCCGATTGTTGGGAAGGAAAATATGGTTTTTGGAAAGTCAACTTATGTAAGAATGATCTTGTGATTGTCCAACATTCCATTCTAGTGATACCCATAGGAAATTGTAATGTGAATGTGTGAATCTGGATGTATATGTATATGTATGTGCGATGTGTGTGTGTGTGTGTGTAGATATGTGTCGTATGTATGCATGTGTACATTGTGTTCATGGTATGTTTTGTCCATAATAATATCCATTTATGTATGTAGGGTTGTGTATATTTATGTATGTATAATGATTCAAGAAAATCACACACACACATATATATATATATATATATATATATATATATATATATATATATATATATATATGTGTGTGTGTGTGTGGCCGTGTATATGTATACATATGTATATTGTGTATTCCATAAAATATTCTAATAACATACACATATGCGATTTTGTTTACATATATATATATATATATATATATATATATATATATATACACACACACATGGAGGTTTGTTTTTGAAGTTTTATCATGATCCATCACATATATATACACATTAATCGATTACACATATATATAATAGGTATTTGAAATCCCTCAAGCTTATGTATGTACAAATCGATTGGTATGGGTTTGTGTGTATGTATCTTGTGTTTTGACATTGTTAACACATGTGTGATTTGTGAAATATTATTGGTATTGTGTTAGCCACATAATATGTCATGTGTTAATTCACCTTCAAACATATGTTGAATTGATTTGTTAACTCAGGTTACTTTTTTTTTTTAGAATTCAATTAATGAATGGTGAAATTCTATGATTTGATGTGTAGAGCATTCACAAAATGTCTCGTAAATCTCCAGGTTTGCATGATTAAACGGGAATTTTTAATGAATTCCTAAACTATCCTGGGCCTTTCTAGAGTTGGGGTGACACATGTATTGTAATAAAATGTCTAATGCATATCTGTAATTGACAAAATGGTGAGAGTGTGTATGGATCTTGTCCTGAGAATTCGGCAGGTGTCACATTCTCCCCTTGTTTTTGGAATTTCGTCTGCGAAATTGAGTTGAGTCCCTGGCTTTAGATGCCTCTGGAAAGAGAGTTGGGTACTTGCGTCTCATATCGTCTTCACGTTCCTAAGTGAATTCGGGTCCGCATTTTGAATTCCATCTGACTTTCACAAGTTTAATCCAGCTTCGTCTCAACTTCTAGACTTTTCAATCTGTCACCTTGATTGGCTCCTCAATAAAGTGGAGTTTCTCATCGATGTGAATTTTTTTTTGAACGGCTCATCGATGTGAATTTCCTCGGGAGGAATGATCAATGATTCATCATATAGACGTACACTTCTTAAGATTGGATACATGAAAAGTGTCAAGAACACCATGGCGTTCTTTTGGCAACTTAAGCTTGTAGGCCACGGGACCAATCCTGGCGAGGATTTCCAATAGGCCTATGTAGCGAGGATTGAGCTTGCCACGTTTACCAAAACGTGGTACACCTTTCCAAGGTGAGACCTTCAATAGAACCCTATCAGCAACGTGAAACTCAAGTGGCTTGCATCTCTGATCTGCATAGCTCTTCTGTCGATCGCGAGCGTCCATCAAACGATCTCAAATCTAGAAGATCTTGTGTTTTGTCTCCTGGATCAGCTCGGGTCCAGTCAAGTGTTTGTCTCCAACTTCTGCCCAACATGGTAGAGACCTACACTTGCGTCAATACAAGGCCTAGAACGGGGCAGCCTTGTTGCTGGTGTGGTAGCTGTTGTTGTTGGAAAACACAATCAACGGTAGATGTGTATCCTAATTTCCACCAAAATCAATAACACAAGCACGGAGGATGTCCTCAAGTGTCTGAATCGTCCATTCACTTTGATCATCTGTTTTTGGTTGATAGGCGGTGCTCATGTCCAAACGAGTGCCTAGAGCGTCCTGAAGAGTTTGTCGTCAACCTGGAAGTGAAACGACTATCGCGGTCTGAAATAATTGTGATAGGCACCCCATGCTTAGTCACAATCTCCTTGATGTACATTCTTGCCAACTTTTCCAATTTGTCCGCTCCTTGATTGGCAAAAGTGTGGAGACATGGTCAACCGGTCAACGATTACCCAAATCGCATCATCACCATTGGAAGTCTTGGGTAGATTGGTGATGAAATCCTTGGAGATCTATTCCCATTTCCAGACTAGAATCTCTTGTTGCTGAAGCATACCGGACGACTTCTGATACTCTGCCTTGACTTTCAAATACGTGAGACATCGGCTGACGTATGTAGCAATATAACCTTTGGGGTTTGGCCACTAATAGAATTCCTTTACGTCCTTGTACATCTTGTCGGCTCCAAGGTGAACCGAGTACATGGACTTGTGAGCCTCCTCAAGAATAAATTCTTATAATCCACCAAAACGAGGTACCTAAACCCGATTAGTAAAGTACAACATACCATCAGACCTAGGTTCCAATAATGCAGCCATCTTAAACTAGGATTCATCCTTCAAATGTTTGCTCTGGAGGTTGAGCTTCGTGAATATGGCATGTGAGATTGACGTGGATTGTTAAACCTAACGCGCGAACACGTAGAGTTTTACACGTCCCTTCTGGTTCAAGATGTCTGCCACAACATTTTCCTTACCTGGATGGTACTTGATCTCATAGTCGTAATCATTTAGCAGTTCCACCCATGTACGCTGATTCATGTTCAGATCCTTCTGATTGAAGATATGTTGTAGGCTCTTATGATATGTAAAGATAATGCACTTGGTACCATACAAATAATGCCTCCAGATGTTGAAGGCAAATATTACCGCACCTAGATCCAAATTGTGTGTCGTGTAATTCTTCTCATGAACCTTGGGTTGACGAGAAGCATAGGCGATAACCTTATTCCTCTGCATAAGTACATGCCCAAGTCCTTGGTCCGAGGAGTCGCAATATACCACAAAATCATCCGTACTCTCTGAAAATGAAAGAATCGATGCATTGCAGAGTTTGTGTTTCAGGGTCTGAAGTGCCTCCCCTTGTTTGATTCCCCAATCAAACTTCTTGTTCTTTTGTGTAAAAACGGTGAGGGGTTGAGCAAGCTTCAAGATGTTCTCAATGAATCGGCGGTAATAACTAGCTAATCCTTGAAATTGACGTACTGTAGTCGTTGTAGTAGGAGCTTCCCAATGTTTAATCGCATCTATCTTAGCTGGGTCGACTTGTATGCCCTTCTCATTCACAACGTGACCAAGGAAGTGAACCTCTCGTATCCAAAACTCATACTTTGAGAACTTGGCAAGCGATTTCTCATTCTTGAGCAATTCTAGTATCAACTTAAGATGATGTTCGTGCTCGTCCTTTGTCCGTGAGTATATTAAAATGTCGTTGATGAACAAAATCACAAATTTGTCCAAATAGAGCTTGCAGATGCGATCATCAAATCCATAAACATAGCCGGTGCATTGGTCAAACCAAAAGGCATAACCAAGAACTCATAATGTCCATAACGAGTTGTGAACACAATCTTGGGAATATCTTCCTCTTGAACGCACAACTGGTGGTATCCTGATCTCAGATCAATCTTGGAGTAGTAACTGGAACTTTGCAATTGGTCGGACAAATCGTTGATTTTGGGAAAAGGATACTTGTTCTTGACGGTTAGCTTGTTCAGCTCTCAGTAATCGATGCACATTCGGAAACTACCATCATTCTTCTTCACGAAAAAAAATTGGGCTCCTCATGGGGAAATGCTTGGCCGAATGAAACCCTTGTCTAACGGTTCCTACAGCTAGTTAGATAATTCCTGCATCTCAGAAAGTGCAAGGTAGTACGGGGTACGAGCTACTGGGGCAGCTCCTGGGAGTAAGTCGATGCGGAACTCGACCTGTCGTGGTGGGGAAAATCATGGAAAGTCTTCAGGAAAAACTTCTGGATAGTCCCCCATTACTGGTATGTCTTCAAGTTTCTGATCCTTAGTCTTCTTCACGACGATATGTGCTAGGAACTCAATACAACCCTTCCTTAAGCACGATTCGACATGTGGATCCACTAGGATCGTCTGTGACCAAAAGGGTTTCACCATTGGACAAGGGGATTCGAACCATCTTTTCATGGAAAATAATCTCGGCATTATTCTAGGACAACCAATCCATATCGACTACGATATCAAAACTACCTAACTGAATTGGTAGTAAATTGATGTGAAACGCATGAATGATCGCCAAGATTTAAAGTACAATCTTGAACAACTGCTTCGGATGAGATTGACTTACCATTGGCCAATTCTATAGTATAAGGTGTGTACAACCTACTAGTCTCTAATCCAAGGGATCATTTGAAATTGGTTGACATAAAACTTAAATCGACGTTAGTATCAAGAAGCACATATGCAAAATGGTTGTTAACAAGAAACGTATCGGTAACCACATTCGGGTCCTCACGAGCTTCCGCAGTACCCATGACGAAACGTACCGGTAACGACATTTAATCACATGATTTTACCCATTCCAGAAAACTAAGACCATGTACGACATGTACATAACAAGAATCGATCAAAATCAATAATTAAAGTCAAGTTACGGAGCCTATAATTCGACATACACCTTCTGTCCAGATTTTAAACGTGCAATCTTCTCAACTATTTCAAACCCTAGGTGTATGTGCTATAAGGATCGTATAATCAACAAAGAATGATCAAACAAGTTTGTTTTAGGTGCGGAATCCCTAAAACAATCACAAAATGATAATCAAACAGATCAAAACACGTAAATCATCATTTCAAAGCTTTTTCATTAATTACGAACTCAATTACACATTTACAGATTGAAAGTAACATGGTATGAACGTGAATTAAGCTAAATAATATCCTAGAGAGAGAATCAGAAAGTGGAGGGAACAAAATGACTGAAAATTACATTCAAAAAATCAGCTTGACTATTTATAAACTGCACATTCGCCCAAACTGTTCGTGCGAATGTGCAGGTTCGACCAAATCAACCAGTCGAACCAAGCCATACATAAAAATCTATTCTACCTTCGTCCAAAACCACTCCTTCGTACCAACTGATTCTCCTTCGACCAAATAAACTGCTTCCTTCGCACCTATCATATCTCCTTCGCACCTTCGACATTAAACAAAAACAAGTTTATTGAACAATCCGAAGCACTAGTCGCATAAATGCATCTACAAACTCCCCCTCGACTATTGCTTGGATTGTTGTCGACGTTCTTCGTCCATTCTGATGTTCATCAACCTGATATGCCTCTGAATCTTCTGTTCCTTAGTCAACACCGGTTCATGAAATTGATTCGGCTTCGTCTTTTTCACTTCAGGCACCTTCTGTTTTTCTACAAACCTCCCAAGCTTCTTATCATAGTCACATCCAGCGTTTATATCATACGCAAAGCACAGAAATACCACACGTTGGTATTTGCCTGCTTGTTCAGCATCTTTAACTTCAGAATAGATCGGATTATAGAACAACATTATTATATCCTCATGTGAACAGTTAATCAACCACATGGGATCAAAAATGTGTATCTTCTTGAAGTTCTTTTTTCCATCTTTCAGCACGATCACAGCCTCTGCTATCTTCCAATCATAATACCACCAAATAAAATCTTTGGCGAAGTGTTGTGGAATTGGCAACAAAGGAATCTTCTTCAACACTCGCGGTGGCTTATACTTAAACGTCACTTTGGGCATTCTAGTAATCATATCAATATCCTTTTATGAGCAATTCGTTTTGGATATTGTGGCTCAAATAAATCCCACTTAGTTCGGCTTTCTCTCGTCATCTTCTCAGCAAAGTATGTAATTTGATTATTTGACGCTCCCGTTAAACGGTGACGACAAATATCACGAATAGCCCAGTAAGGAAGAGTCTTCAAATGATGAAATTTATCAAAATATAAGATCCCCTTCTCCCACTTCACTACTATGCATTTCAGTTGCTTAACAAACTTCCAGGCCAATACGCGACCTTTGAAAATTCCACTGTAAAGTTTGTAAAAACTACCTTGTATCTCAGCTTTCGGACGGTTATTCTCCTTCTCTCTCAATTTCCTCACAAACTCTTTCAAACTATCAGATTGCTCGAACCGTGGTTTATCATGCCCTTTGAATATCTCATCTTCAAACACTTTTCTCTTTTCCTTAGCCAGTTTCTCATCCTGGTTTAACACTTCATCAGAAAATCCAGGAAATCCAGAATCTTGATAATTCTTAAAGTATTGTGGATATTCCTCACTCATTACATCTTCCATCTCAACTTCTTCAAAAGCAGGAACGTCACGGTCATCAGAATGATTACCGGCATCCTTTTCAGGTATCTTTGGAATGTAATTATCAGCAAGTAACTCTTCCAAAGTCTTTCCAACCTGTCTAGCTAAACCTTCAAGTATTTCCTTAGAAATCGCCGCAGAAACCTCTCCATCTTCTAAATCTGGGTCATCAAACTCCAACTCAAACAGCTTATTGCTAGACTCGAATATTTCTGGAAACCTGCTTGTCATGTCAATCGTCCAGACTCGATCTGTAAGCATCTGACGATACCTGTGCTTGTCTTCTTCAGATAACGACTGTAGTTTTTCATTCCAGAAAATATCATCTTCTACATTTTCACCTGGAGTCTTTGAGCTTGACTCTCCACCTTTACTCGAATCACGCTTCTCATATGTATACTTTTCAGCGTTGTCATCATCATCATCATCATCACTATCAAAAGCAGAGCTGTTTCCATCACTCGATCCACCATCTGAACCTCCATCATCTCCATCATCTTTCTTCTTTTTCTTTTGAGGATCGTTACCAGCATCTTCATCAAGATCTTCATCCTCTTCATCGTCAGATAGTTCATAATCAACTTTCTCTTCTTCTTGTTCTTTATCTTCTTCACCAGCTTGAAGTAGAGGAGCTCGAGAGTACAAGTCTTTTATCAAATCATCCATGTGCTTGTTACTCTTCTTCAGCTGTTTGTTCTCCTCTTTCAAAACTATTATCCGTCTGGTGTTTCTTTGCTCGTGCTTCAGCAACTTCTTGTTCTCTTTCTTTAACTTCTTGATTGTTTTCTTCAATTCTTCACTGTTATCATGGGATGTGACTACAACTTCCAACATCTTTCGATCATTCGACTTCAATTGCTCAATCTCTGTTTGTTATTTGTTGATAATGCTCATCATCTCAGATAGCCTTTGATTCACAGCAGTCATTACGTCACTATCAACTGTGACCTTCTTCTTAACAGGCACTTCAGCAACTTCAGGCAGTTTGCCTTTCCTCATCTTCTTGAGCACATTATCTAATGCTTCATTGAACTCATCAACAGGTAATTCATCTCCCTGTTGTGTGCTAGAAGTAGTTGTAGTCTTTTGTTTCTTTGAAACAGGTGCAGTAACCGGTGACTTGGAACTAGAAGCTGGTGGTAGTTTCTTACCAGCAATGAGTGACTCAATCTCTCTCAATCTCTTCTGACTTGGTTTCTCTTGTTTCTTGTCATGAGGCTTCTTCTTAGACTTTGCAGCCTGTACAGGTGAACCAGGAAAATCTTCTTCTACATTCAAAGTCACTTCATCATCATCATCAACAGGAATTGGACTCTTATTTCCTTGATCTTCAACAGACTGACTAACAGACTCACCAGCCACAGTGGCCTTGGGCATGGTAGTCTTTAGCGTTTCAGTTTCCGAATCCCACCGTTCATCTTCTTGCGTCTCCTCAGAATCAATCGACGCCTCATCCACAATATGCAAACCCTTCTTTGCCATTTTCTTGTTTCGTCTCGGTGTACTCTTCTTCTTTGCTGGTTTAGGTACAACATCTAGTCTGATCTCTTTCTCCTTACCCTTATCACTCTTAGCACCGACATTAACAACCTGTCTCTTGCGCTTCGCCTCTGGATCAACAGGATGTAATGGGTCATCTGAATCTGAATCACTGTTAGCATGTCTTACAAGCCCTTCACCTGGATTTGTATAGTCAATCCTTGCTAGATGTCCAAATAAACGCCTTACTGGTGGACGTTCATTAACAGACAATCCTTTGTAAGCTTTCATCCTAGCAAGTGTATTGATCGACATATGTTCTTGAACAACAATATGCTTAGGATCCCTCTTCAAGTCTTTGTACTTGTTATCAAATACCATCTGGAGAAAACGAGGATATAGCAAAAACTTCAGATTCCTCGTGCCGTTCACAGGCTCCAACAAGTGTTCCATTAGCATTCCTGAAACATTGAACGGTTTGTTCAATACCAGGGCTACCATCATAGAGCTAATACTCTTGCGCATCAAGTCATATCCTCCAGCAGCTGATCCAAAGACGTGTATCAAAACATGTGCCAAATATTTGAATTGAGGACACAGTTTTCCCTTGTGCAATGAACCATCAGTGATCGGTCCATTGTACTTCATTCTCAGGAAGCACTTTCGTTGTTCCATGAAACTAAGCTCCTTGGGATCCGTCTTCTCATCTTGTAGATTCAATGCTTCTCTAATATCCTGCTCACATACAATTATCCTCTGTCCTTGGATCTTGCTAATCACGGATGACTCGCAATTCCAGAAATCTATCTTTGCTTCTGTCCAGAATTCTTGCATCATATCTCTGTAAATAATAGTAGGTGTAGCAATCGCGTCTATCACCCTACTCTTCTTCAAGAATTCAATGATCTCGATAAACTCAGTGTACTTTTTAACTACTCCGAGATACGCACAGCAATTATGCGCATTCTCAAAGGTTAAAAGCTCTTCAGAAGCTTTCTTAGCAGGCTGTGAGGATGATCCAGCTTGCTCAGTAGTCTTCTCCTGCTCAGACATGGTTTAATCTGCAAAACAAAACAAAGAAACATGTTAAAAATCAACAAAAAATCAAACTTTGAAAATTTGGTAATTATCATTCTCATTCGCCCAAACGGGGGTGCGAATGTGAAAAACATGATACGAATGTGAAAATTTAATGGTACGAATGTAAGAATTTTGATAAAAAGTGTCATTCGCCCACATTTTGTTCATTCGACCAGTTAATCATCTCCTTCGCCCATTCGAAAGGTGCGAAGGAGTCTGTTCATATTTTTTGAATTTTCAATTCTGAATTATATGGTTTCTGATCATGTAATTTTGATTTGTTTGGCAAGTAACAATGCCGATTAATGATTTTAAACTAACAATTTTATCAGATAATCATTATATCAGTGTTTTCACTTAAACTAGGGTTCGAAATAAAACTGATGATCAATTGATCATTCTAATGATTTTGAATACTTAGTTTATGAATTTTCTCCCCCTAAAACACAGATATAATGAATCCTTATCATCAATTTCAACAATGAACTTGTTAATATCAGATTTTCAAAACTAGTGCTGAAAACATATAAACAGCGATTATGCCTTGAATTCGTGATGTTAACCTGTAAGATTGAGTGGAAAATGATCAGTGAATAGAGACTAACACAATGGTATAACACAAATCAACAGGGCAACAAGGTGAGGTTAGAGAGAAAAATTTGAAAAATTATTGTAATGGTTCGAATGAGACTGAGAGACTATATATAGGCATATTCCTTCGACCGTTCTGTCCGGTCGAATGAAAAACTTTTGTCTCCTTCGACCCTAGTTAAAGATTCGAATGAGGCAAAAGGGTTCGAATGAAACAAATGTTCAAGAAAACTCTCATTCGCCCGTTTTAAACATACGAAGGAACATGAAAAATCCCACATTCGACCAACCGAATGGGCGAATGAGAATTAGGATTTTTGATAAATCTTTCAAATCTAAAAAACGAGTCCCGTTCCAATTATTTTTCAACTTTTAAGCATCCAACATTCATATTTTCACATTTAAAAGATTACAAAGCTCAAATGGTTCAACAAGGATTAGAAAATCGACATCAACCACCATCAGTTATCAAAAATAAGATGGAAATGTAAAATCTTTTTGGATTTTCTAAAATTTATGCTAAAACACACCTAAAATCTTTTTGAGTTTTGTAAGTTTTTGACGAGACAATAAAAAGCAGAAATGTAAATGAAAAACAGTAAATGTTTTTGTGAATTCCGGTAAAGGGATCATATCAGTTATTGAGAAATCTGATCACACCGTAGATCTTTTGAATTATTATCATTAAAGACAATGTGTGATCTGGCAACTGCTGATATTGTGATCCACATAAACTCACATGCAGACTTTTGTGCAGTGCTTTAAACTGATACTGATATTTATAGTATAAACATAATTGTCTGTGGTTCCCACGCACACGACATACTCCCGTATCAAGAAGTAAATGCACAAAGACTCATTGTAAAGCGTGATTATGCTTTCGTCGTCTGTAATTTACAAGGTATAATGCACAGAGGTATACAGGTCAGCAAATTAATGCAGCAAAGTAACATATGCATTGTACCAGGTTGAGGACTGATATTAATCATGATTTGCATCAGTGATTAATACGATGTAATAGATAATCTCTGATCATCATAAAACATGGAAAGTTCCTCAATTCGGTAACTTTAGGATTTGGCATAAAGCTCTTTTATAAAGATACTCTGTCTGATCTAGGTCCATAATGACTTACAGCAGAAGATCAGAGAGGCTATCCCCAGACAACTAATAACATAACGACCCTAAACCTCCGAGTTTTGTACAAATACCCTATCAAACGAAATTATGGTACTAAGACCATATGCCCATGAGGAGTTCATCCACACAACAATTCGTTTGATATGTATGTATTAGGCACGCAGTAATAGGTCTACGAAGCCTATAAGCACATCGCACAGACTCAGACACATGCCCTATATAGCAGTACATTACTTAGAATGTGTCAGATCCCACTGATGTACTATCATTTCCCTTTATACTCCAGGAAATTATTTTTGATTTTTCTGATTTTTATAAATTTTTGAATTTACTGTTTCCAAGGATAAGCTAGAGCATTTCAAATATGTGACTGCCCAGATATCGTTTGTTCACAGAAATCTGACGGCATTAATCTAAGGGAAGAAGATATAGCAGTCAGCAAAGAAATTTTCTAATTTTTATGGATTTTGAAATTTTTCAATGTTTTTGGATTTTCGAAATTTTTCTGAAAAGCAGTAAAAACTTAAACTAAAAAGTGATAGACTGAGGTGGTGATCAGTCTTGTTTTTCTTTAATACCATTAGCTTTTAAAAGATAATCAAATCTGGATTTGTCTAAAGCTTTGGTAAAAAGATCTGTGCGTTGGTAATCAGTGTGGATTTTGACCATATCGATCAACTCTTTAGCATAACAATCACAGATAAAATGATATTTAATCCGGATATGTTTAGCTTTTGAGTGATTTACTAAGTCTTTTGTTAATGCGATTGTGGCTTCATTATCACAGTAAATAGGGGTTTTAAGAAATTGCAAACCGTAGTCCACCATCTGTTGTTGGATCCAAAGAACCTGTGAGCAGCAGCTCGATGCTGAAACGTATTCTGCTTCACATGTGGATAGTGCAACTGCGGTTTGTTTCTTGCATTGCCAGGTCACGAGCCTGCTCCCCATAAACTGACATCCAGCCGTTGTGGATTTGCTGTCTTTGTCACAGCCGCCCCAATCTGCATCACTAAAAGCGATTAGGTCAAAATTATCATCATGAGGGTACCAAAGTCCTTTCGATGGACAACCCTTCAGATATCTAAGGATACGCTTGACAACTGCAAGATGACTTTGTTTCGGCTTCGACTGATATCGTGCACAAAGACATGTTGCAAACATTATATCCGGTCTAGACGCGGTGAGATACATCAGAGATCCGACGATTGCTCTGTATCGGGGTATCCATCGGCTTCGAATCATCCATCTGGAATCGGCTCAAGACTTCAGAAACGTATTTCGTCTGGTGAATAAAGATCCCCGTTGGTCTTTGCTTCACCTGCAAGCCTAGGAAAAACTGCATTTCTCCCATTGCATAACTTTTTCAAATTCCCTGCACAGAAGTTCGTTAGTAGACCCGAAAATAATAACATCAACATAAATTTGCACAAGAAGCAAGTCATCTCCTGCTCGTTTCGTGAACAGTGTGCAGTCTACCAATCCGCGTTTGAATCCTTTCGAGAGAAGATACGTGCTCGGCTCCTCATACCATTGTCTCGGAGCTTGGTGCAACCCGTAGAGAGCTTTGTTTAAACCATGAACCTTATCCCGGTGAATAGGGTCCTCAAAGCCTGGTGGTTGACCTATGTAAACTTCCTCTTTGACCACACCGTAAAGAAATGCGCTCTTTACATCCATCTGATACACCTTGAATTTCTTCCAGAATGCAAACGCTAGAAACATTCGTATAGCTTCCAAGCGTGCAACAGGTGCATAGATTTCATTGTAGTCGATTCCCTCAACTTGATGAAAACCTTGAACAACCAAACGAGCTTTGTTTCTCACTATAACTCCTCTATCATCCTTTTTACACTTAAAGACCCATTTGGTTCCGATCTTCTTTCTTCCCGGGGGCAAATCTGTCAGCGTCCATACTCCGAGTTTCTGAAATTGTAACAACTCTTCTTGCATTTCTTCCACCCAGGCATCATCCAAAAGAGCTTCCTTGTACGTCCGCGGCTCGACCTGCGAAACATAACAAGCGAAAGACCAGTCATTTTGAAAACCAGATTTTTGTATTTTGGCATATAAAGCAAGATTGCCAACATTCTCTGGTGCTTGAGCATTTCTCAATTGCCCTCTTGTCATAACGCTGATACCAGGATCACCTATAACCTGTTCAAGCGGGTGTATCCGATGTATCCGAGATTCCGGATAATCAGGTACTTGCACTCCCGTTTGAGTCGTCAAATTCTCTGTAGAAACCAGATCATTACCCACATTCGATGTTGAAGAATCAGTTGTAGTTGGGTTCACTGGTGGTGTCACTGTAGCATTGTCCAGAATAGCTTCACTTGTAGCATCATCATCTTCATCTTCTGAATCTGATGAATTATGCATTGTGGAAGCTTCTTGGAACACTTCTTCTTCCATCACAGGAGCAGTGGTATCATTAGAAGCTGCTTGAGGATTTACAGTGATCGGATGCACTAAAGGTGAAGTCACTGCGTTTTCGACCTCGTAATATAAGCGGAGTACAGCTTCTTCAACCATGCTATCTAGATTGAATGATTCAAAGAAGTCTTTGTAATCAAACATCCAATCTGGACCTCCACCCTGTACATTTTGAGTATATCTTTGTACTTCGACGTTAGCCCACTCCTCGACTTTTCTAGTTCTTTTGTTGAATACCATTTTTAGTGGGGTTGCATATCCAACAAAATAGCCTTCTTCAGCCTTTGGTGCGAACTTCTCCGAAGGATTAAGCATTGTACACGGGGCACCAAATGGTTCTAGATACTCTAGATTCGGCTTTCGTCGGTTCAACAGCTCATAAGAAGTTTTGCCAAACTTCTTCACTGTTAAAATTCGATTTAAAGTGTAACATGCTGCGTAAATTGCTTCGTTCCAGAACATGACTGGAAGATTTGAGTCTACAACCATTGTTCTCGCCGTTTCGATTAGAGTCCTGTTCTTTCTTTCTGTGACACCGTTCTGCTGGGGTGTATACGGAGCGCTGTATTCATGATGAATTCCCTTGTTTTCACAAAGATCCTCCATCTGAGCATTTTTGAACTCCGTCCCATTATCACTCCAGATTCGTTTGATCTTTAGCCCATAGATATTCTCCAGACGTGTAAACAGAACTTTCAGGTTGGCAAACGTGTCGCTTTTCTGGTGTAAGCACATTACCCATGAGAATCTTGAATAATCGTCAGTCACCACAAGACAGTACAATTCCCTGGCATGACTTTTACGCCTGACTGGACCGAATAAATCCATGTGCAAACGCTCAAGCGGAAGTTCAACGGAATTGACTTTCTTTGGTCTATGGGCCTGTTTATGCTGCTTTCCCTTTTTACAACTAACACACTTGTCATTCAAATGGAAATGTTTCACATTAACTCCCGTGACAAGTTCATTCTTCACTAACTGGTTCATCTTTCTCAAATGAATGTGTCCCATTCTCCTGTGCCACATTATAGATTCTTTTTCTGTAGCCTTAGAGAGGAAACACGTGACTTAGCCATGGGTGGTCATAGCTTTGGACATATCGAGAGTATACAAGTTGTTTACTCTCGGTGCCTTTAGCATCACCCACTCTTTTGGAAGTTCAAAGCCCGGTTTCAGGATGTAGCAAGATTTGTCATCAAAATAAACAGAGAATTGCTTATCACAGATTTGGCTAACACTGAGCAGATTGTAATCTAACTGTTTCACATACGATATCCGCTCAAATGTCACTATCCCATTGCTAACACTACCCTCCATCGTAATGTAGCCTCCTTTATTTCCTGCAAATGCTACGTAACCTCCATTTATGTTCTTGATATCAAAGAGTAGCGTGAGATCCCCTGTCATGTGGCCAGAAGCTCCACTATCAACAATCCATAGGCTGCTAATAGGGCCAGCTGGAGCTCCCTGCACATATCAAGTAAAGCAATTAGATCTTTCGGGGGACCCAAGCCTGTTTTGGTCTTGGGTCTTTGAACTGGTTGTTTCAAAGATTCTTTAGATTCACAAACATCTTGGGTTTTCTCAACCCCTTTCTTCTCACACTCAACTTTCTTTTTCTCAGTTTTCACATTCTGTGAAGTTGAAGCACCCTCAGACTCCTTTGATGACCAAGACTGTTCAGACCTTTTCAAGATCCGGATCTGAGATTTTAAGGTCTCAGCCGGTTTCTTTACTTCGTCTTTGAATGCAACCTTCTTGGTTACCTTCTCTGATTTAACAGAGACAGGTCCAACTGCTGGTTTTACATTAGGTTTAGGAGGGACCTTTTTGTTTTCAGCAGTTGTGTTCATCACAGGTTTCTTCACTGGTTTCTCAGTGCCTATCCGGTTGCGTTTGTCATAAGTCATCGGACGGTTTTCCCTTTTGTTGTAAAAATTGTTTTGATTATAATAAGGTGATGGCTGAGGGAAAAACCGTCTTTGTGATAACTGTAATTGTCAACCGGATAATCATGTCGTTGCCTCATCTCCACCTCGTGCCTCTGGTGTCGTACATACGGGCAGGTGGCAAGTAAATGTCCCCTTTCCCCGCACTTAAAACACGCACGGTTTTCTTCTTAGTTCTCTTTGATATACGACTTGGAAAAACTTGCAATGGGATATTGATCAACTATGCATTGTTTTCTCAAACTCTCAGGAGCTGGTTCCTTTGAGTAAGTCAGTTCAATGAAACTATTTGACTTGTCAACTGGCTTAACAAATTGTGTGACATTGACCTTTGCGTCTTTAGAATTATCCGAATAAATTTTCTCTAAAATGGCTGGAGGAATGTCATTGGTTCGTTCATGTTTTGGGAACCAAATTGTACTTTCCTGCCAGATCTTTTCAATTTTGGAATAATTCACAAATTTAATCGGATATCATCATCAGACATAATCTTATCGGAGCCTTGCATCCAATAGAAAACTTTACAGGTTTGTCACATGATTCGTTGCTCATTTCATTTGGTTTCTCAGTTTTATTTTCAGTTTTCTTTTCAACTGATTTAACCACATTTTTTCTCAACTCTCTTGACCTCTTTCTTTTCAACATTTTTACCAACAGATTGTTCAGCTTTCTTAACAACATTCTTTCTATGAGCATTAGCCATGGGATGAACAATCTGAGATGGTGAGACTGGTTCAGTAGTGATTATATGATTTTCATCAGGAATATCACCTTCATTCTCAACAACCATCTCAGACAGTTCATCTTCTTCATCAGAATCATCTGCAGCAACCACACCCTCATTGTTTCCCAATACAGGTCTCACATCAGAATACGGGTCTCCGACACTGGAAGTGTTGGACTCGTTATCTGATGTGGAGTCAGATTTGACTAGACTCTCCGGTTCTATCGCATGTAAATTATGATTTTCGAACAACACCGGAGATGGGACAGCTTTGTAGTTTGCACTACTCGACTGTGAAGGTTCTTCGATGATGTGGTCAACTACATAAGCAATGTGCTTATAACTCTCTAACTTTTTATTCACTTTTTCAGCGAAGCACTTGATGGTTGCCATTTCTAACTTGGTGTTTTCCATTTCATTTATATAGTTGTTAATGGCAAGTTGCTTTATAGACAAAGTCTTTTTGAGTTCAGAAACATCCTTTTTATAACCATCAAGTACTTTGTTGAAATCTTTTGATTCTTTTTGATAAATTTGACAGTTTATTTGAGCACTCTCAATTTGTACCTTGAGAAGCTTATTTTCTTTTGTCAATTTATCAAAGTCAGAACATTTAACACACACTTTAGATTGAGATTCAGAACTTACCGGTTTAGGTGGTTCTGTCATTGCCATCAGCGTGAAGTGAGCTTCCTTCCCTGCAAAGAATTTTGAATAGTCAATCTTTGTGCAGGCATCATCCACCATGCACGACTTGCGGGTCATAAGGAAATCTGCTTCAGCTAGCAACTAATCAATGTCATCGTCTAGTGAATTCACACTAGCTTCCGAGTCAGAATCACTTTCCACGTCCGAATAAGCTGAATCATATTGCTCTCCAACATCTGTGACAATCATTCCAGATTTCTTGTCTTCACTCTCAGCATTCACATCCTCATTCAACTCCTCTATTTTCAACTCCGACACTTTCTCTATCACAACCTCTTCTTCAATCTCCACATGTTCATCCAAACTCATCTTTTGTGCCACACAAGCCACATTTCCAGTAGTAATCTCTTCCACTCCCAATTGCATACCCGTCCAATCAAAACCTTCATCTTTTTGAATCACAAGTGCTTGGTTTTGATTTTCAGTTTGGTTTTGGGTGTTAGGTGTAGAAATGGGAACAATGGTTCGGTTTAGATTCTGTTGTGGTTAGTTTTGAGATGTGGGTTGTCTAGTATTGGTATTTTGTTGTGTGTTTTGACGGTTCTGGTAGTTGTTTTGAGGTTGAAAACTAGAGATGTTGGAACTGTTGTATGATACCTGATTCTGGTTTTGGTTTTGTCTGTTTTGGTAGGTTGAGTTGAACGGGTTTCGATTACCTTGCTGAGCCGGCTGTGTACACTCTCTCTTGAAATGACCTTCTCACCACAATTAAAGCATGTAACCTTGGCTTTGTTGAAGCCGTAAGTGGTGTTTGGAGAAGTCGAAAGGTCAGTTCTCCCTGTTTTCTGGATAACATCAGTGGCTCTTCTCATGATGCTCGCAAATGCCCACTGTATGTCCATAAGCTCCATCTCCTCTTTATCGATTTGTGCGTAGTCCTCATTGGTGAGATTGTTGTTTCTAATCTGACTAGCAACTAAACCATTGTATGATGCAACCATAGCAGATACTAATGCAACATGCTGTTGAGCAATCTCAACAGTAACATTGTTAAGATTAGAAGTCTCTAACACAATCGGGCTTTGATTTGATTGTGTTTGAGTGATCTGCATTTGGTTCATGTGAGGATTATATTGTTGTTGTTGAGGTTGACTGGCAGTGTAACAGGCAGCTTGTTGTATAGGTGAAAAAGGTGGAATGAAATTTGGTGTTTGATAAGATTGTGGTGTGTATGATGATGTTTGGGCAAGATAGTTTATTGGTGCTTTTGTGGGTTCAACAACTTTGGATACGCATGCAATATGAGGTGCAACACTTGAAGTAGAGCTTGAGGTAGAAAGAGAAGTAGATGTACCACTCACATACAGATCTGGGTTCTATGGAATCTGTGCTCTCTTTGCTTTCCTCTTCTCCTCCATTTCTTTGTTCTCCAGTTTTTGTATGAACTCGTTGATAGTCCAATACTGGTATGCATCTTTTTCTTTCAACACTTCAATGTGTTGATTCCAATATGGTGGTAAAGCATCAGCAAATTTATCCACCAGTTCTGACATCGGTATGCTAATCTCGTAGCTCGAAAGCTCTGTGAGCAAATGGCAATATCTTGGAACCAATTCTTTTAAAGTCTCATTCCCCATGTAACAAAAGTTCTCGAACTCTTTTCGAAGCTCTTCCATTCTCAGCTTCCTAGTCTTCTCATTACCATCATGTCTGTTTCTCAGCATATCCCACAATTGTTTTGAAGTTGTACACGATCCAAACTGATGCAGCAAGTCAGTGTTGATCGCCTGAGATAACTGAGAAAACGCCTTTTTCTCGATCACAAACTTCTTTTTCTCATCATCAGCCTAATTCTCCAACGGTATTGGTTCTCCAGTGTTCTCCAGAATAGGAGCAACATAACCCTTCACTATCATCTGCCATGCCTCAGCTCCCTCTAAGCCTTGTCCCTCCACATGTATCTTGAACTTTGTCTTCCATGTGTTGTACTCCATCATATACATGAGCTTTGGTGGACGATTGCCACTACCTGATGATAGATCATGAATGAGTGTAGATATGGCATTGGTCGTCTGCGAATGAACGGCAGCTGCTGCTACTCCCCAATAATTGTCAATTGGTTGCTGTAACGGTTGCACAACTTGCTGAGGAGCAGAACTAGTCATAGCCATGTAATTGATTGGCTAGGATGGTGGACTAGTCTTCTGGGCTGCAACTGACCATGGATCTCTTGTTGTCTGCTGCTGTGGTGCTTGATTAGGTCTTGGCGTTGTTGGGAAGTTCCACATCTTAACCTGTAAATGTTCAAACACGAAAAGATTAGAAAAGTTTTGAAACAGACTACTCTTTTGCACTTACGGACGGACGAATGAGAAAAATCCTTCTCCTTCGACCGTTTTGAAGGGTACGAATGTGGACTGATATCACACAAACTCTTTCGACCGTTTGCTTCTCTCTTTCGACCGTTTTCTCTCTCCTTCGACCGTTCGATCAGTCGAATGTAACTCAGACGGGCGAATGAACATAAATAAGCTATGAAAGTCTACGTTCGACCACAAATACAACACCTTCGACCACAAATGCACTCTTTCGACCAAAAGAAATCACACTTTTGACCGTTCTCTCTAGGTTCGACCCCTGGTAATTCAAAAATGGTTATTCTTTGAAAATTAGTTAATTTTGATCATGTTTATCATATGTTGATAGATTTTGATGATCTTAATCAGGTTTTGAATCGGAATTGATTTTGAACAAGTTTATCAAAGAGAATTATCCATTTTAACCATGAAAACAAGTTGTAATCAATCAAAAACTCATCAAATCAGTTTGTTCAATGAAAACAGAAACTTTTTGACCAAAATTGGGTCCAAATCAACTGAGAAACTATCAATTTGTGGTTGTTTGATCCAGAATGGCTCTGATACCACTTTGTATGTGCTATAAGGATCGTATAATCAACAAAGAATGATCAAACAAGTTTGTTTTAGGTGCGGTGTTGATGCACTTTCTGTGGACGTCACTGTCGAATAGACTAGGGTTGAGTCTTTGTATAGTGTTACATGAGATTGTAGTGATCCATAAGGGCATTTTATGGATCTGACGCATTTGTATAATATAGGACAAAATCAAAGCCAAGTTCGACCTAATATACACTGGGCGAATGTGGAGGTTTTCCACATTCGACCATTACAAATGGGCGAATGTGGAAATGCTCCACATTCGACCATTCCAAAGGGGCGAAGGTGGCTCTTGGGTGTTGTACTATAAATAGCAATCTCATGTGTTATTGTTCATTTGGTGATTTGAGTTTGTACTTTGAATGCTCTCAAGGGGGAGGTCATGCCCGACCTCCCCCGGCCTCGAGATAGATGTTTATCCTACTGATGACAGTGTCTGTAACCGTTTCTGTAGTAATACGAATCTGTGATGACGTTGTTATCGTGTATTTCTGTCTCGTCTCGAATCTCCCGTCTGAAACCGAGTTGTTTTCGCTTAATCGATCCATGAATTCAGTTTTTAACTGGATTCTCAATTGGTATCAGAGACGTGGTACCGATTTGAACGATCTAACAGTCGTTTGAATCAATCACAGCTCGTTTTTACTGTTTTCAGACGTTAAATTCAGATTAAAATTGAAAGGTTGAAACCCTTGAAACCCTAGATTCTTAATTGAACCCGAAATCATGTGATTTCTCCATGTTTTTGTGAATTCGAGGGTTAGGTTTTCATTTCCGCACCTTTCTGAACAAGTTTCATCATCAAATTCAAAGGATTAGAGTGATTGTGGGCTGATTTGAAGAAAATATTAATCAAGAACACGTTCTGTCTGCACATTCGCCCCTTTTAGAAAGTCGGGTGGGCGAATGTGGAATGTTACTGGGCGAAGGTAGCATTTTTAGGACGAACGTGGAGAGATTTTGGGCGAACCTGGAATTTTGTTATGTCAATTTTCACATTCGGATGACAGATTCCACATTCGGTTCATCGGGCGGGCGAATGTGGAAATGAAGTGGACGAAAGTGAAGGTTGTGGACGAAAGTGGAACTTGTGTAATGATATTCTACATTCGGGTCTCTAGTTTGGGCGAAAGTGGAGTTCCCAGGGGCGAATGTAGAATTTAAGGCCTAAAAAATTTCGGGAGAATGGTGATGAGGTTTACCCAAACTTGTTGAAGAATTGATGATGATGAAACAGTTTTATTGTGGGGTAGTCATGAGAATCAACAATATGATAATCAGATTCAAATGACTATTATGGGCCAAAAACAGAACAGATTTTATTCCGCATGAAGAGAACAGTCAACCCAGTTCCTGTATGTTTGAAGGAACTTGTTCTGAAGAACTGTTATGAAGAAGGAAATCAAGTTTGAGATTTCAATGTTCTGAAAGTAATGAGGTATTCTAGTAGGAGTCATGTGGCACGTAGGTTCAACGAAAGTTACAAGATCACAGTCCTGAAGATTTCAAGAGCTATTGGTAGATATTGTTGGCCCTGCCGAAAACTTCAGTTTCTGAAGCATTTCAAGTCCTCAATTAGTACTGGTAGTTCCTGATGAAAGCTTCTGATTGCTTGTTCCACTCGTCTACGGCTTGTATTCTGTCGAACAGATGAAGTTACTCAAGAACATGATTGATTTATCATACGGGATCTCAGAGAAACTTGGTGAAGCATCAGTCAAGGGGGAGATTGTTGATGTAACAATGTGTTTGATACTTCAACAATTATTGACTAAAGATGCTAGGAATTTTCAAAGAGGAGAATGTGTTGATGTGCAAGAGATTTGTGGATTCGCCAGCAACGTCCAAGGGGGAGATTGTTGATGCACTTTCTGTGGACGTCACTGTCGAATAGACTAGGGTTGAGTCTTTGTATAGTGTTACATGAGATTGTAGTGATCCATAAGGGCATTTTATGGATCTGACGCATTTGTATAATATAGGACAAAATCAAAGCCAAGTTCGACCTAATATACACTGGGCGAATGTGGAGGTTTTCCACATTCGACCATTACAAATGGGCGAATGTGGAAATGCTCCACATTCGACCATTCCAAAGGGGCGAAGGTGGCTCTTGGGTGTTGTACTATAAATAGCAATCTCATGTGTTATTGTTCATTTGGTGATTTGAGTTTGTACTTTGAATGCTCTCAAGGGGGAGGTCATGCCCGACCTCCCCCGGCCTCGAGATAGATGTTTATCCTACTGATGACAGTGTCTGTAACCGTTTCTGTAGTAATACGAATCTGTGATGACGTTGTTATCGTGTATTTCTGTCTCGTCTCGAATCTCCCGTCTGAAACCGAGTTGTTTTCGCTTAATCGATCCATGAATTCAGTTTTTAACTGGATTCTCATGCGGAATCCCTAAAACAATCACAAAATGATAATCAAACAGATCAAAACACGTTAATCATCAATTCAAAGCTTTTTCATTAATTACAAACTCAATTACACGTTTACAGATTGAAAGTAACAGGGTATGAACGTGAATTAAGCTAAATAATATCCTAGAGAGAGAATCAGAAAGTGGAGGGAACAAAATGACTCAAAATTACATTCAAAAAATCAGCTTGACTATTTATAGACTGCACATTCACCCAAACTGTTCGTGCGAATGTGCAGGTTCGACCAAATCAACTGGTGGAACCAAGCCATGCATAAAAATCTATTCTACCTTCGTCCAAAACCACTCCTTCGTACCAACTGATTCTCCTTCGACCAAATAAACTACTTCCTTCGCACCTATCATATCTCCTTCGCACCTTCGACATTAAACAAAAACAAGTTTATTGAACAATCCGAAGCACTAGTCGCATAAATGCATCTACACTAGGTGTATATTATCAATCAAGAATCTCAAATAATCAATATACAACATTCCTAATACATTAACAAGACCAAAACATGCAAGATTCACCATGAATACAATCATCTACAAACCCTAGACATTCAACAATCAACAACATACACTAACATGCAAACATAATCATCATGAAACCCTATGTTTAACATGTTAATCTTTAAAAACTCATGTTTTAATCTTTATAACTTTGTTTCAGAACTGGACAAACCATATTATGGTGTTTAGACATAATCAAGAATGGTTAAAACACAAGGGTTTAAGATAATATACCTAAAACTCTTCACAATCAAGAACCGAACACCTTCTACTCTTCCCGGATAATGTTCTTGAGCTTTAGCAGGTGTTGGAGGGTTTATTTTTCATATGGGGGTTGTTATGGAAAATTAGGGTTGAGGTTATGAGTTGCATGGGGCTTAAGGTTGCTTAAGTAGGTGATTTAAGTCGGTTTCACGCACTAGGCCCGCCGAGCAGCTGTTTGGTCAAAGTGAACGGTCGTTCACTTTGCCACGGCCCGTTTTGGGCGGCCTAGTTCAGCGTATTGCATGTTTTTTGATGTTTTCGTTATTTTGGACCATCCAAGCGTAACCCCATGTATTTAGACCCCAACCCTCCTAATGGTTCATTGATTAAGATTTTGATAACATGTTTAGTTTAAATTCACGTAATCACATAATAGTTTACACATAGATTCACAGAAACACGTAATTGCAATTAATATCAAACCATTAATTCATAATTATCTTAATTCACCAACGTTCAGGGTTCAATACTCGTAAACGTAGTTCGGTAATTCCCCGAATTACCTATATTATGTAGTTACTAGTCTATAACTGTGCAACATGTGACTCACCTAACTAACCCTAGTTAAGTAACATGCTGTGAATGTAAGTAAAGTTAACTAGAGTTTAGTTAAAGTAGGAACCTGAAAATGCAGGGTGTCACATCATCCCCAAGTTGAAAAGAATTTCGTCCCAAAATTTAGTAAGTAAATAGTAAAGCCAGTGTACAAATGTGTACTTGGTTACCGGATATCTCATCATCCCCATGTTGAAAGGAATTTTTCCCCGAAATTCACTTTGAGCGATCTACTTTACGTTTAGCGTTTGATCTATGCACATGTTCGGGTTGAATAAAGAGGTGTGGGTATTTAAGCCGCATTTGATCCCTGCGTTCTTAGGTGTATTCCGGTCCTAGACGAGAATTCCATTGTAACATTGTGTTTTTCTCCACAATTTATTTAATAAATAAAAATTCCCATTTTATTCATTTTTGTCTAAATTTTCTTATTATTATTATTATTATTATTATTATTACTACTACTACTACTATTATTATTATTATTAAACCTTTGGCTACATTTGTTATCATTGCAAAACTTTGGATAATCAATTGTTACTTATCATATAATAAATAATATTGATAATAATAACTATAATAATAACATTTTTTTAGCTATTAAAAGATTTATAAAACCTATTTTATAAAATGTTCAAAAAAAAACTAGTGTTTAATAACATTTTGTCATTTATATTAATATTTGATATAATATAAATGATTCTATATTATAAAAACCTATAAATATTGAGTTTAAAAAAAATGATGCTAACCGGACTCGAACCCGAGTCTAGAACCGGGTGCACACAACACAAACCACTGGACCACAGGCATTTTTGTGTTAGGATCTAGAAACGCTAAGCTTTTAAACACACGCGAATAAGCCCAAACCACCTTGGACCTTCCTTGCTGATAACACAAAAACACAACCAATTATCAAACGCGTATAATCAATGCTTTAATTCGCGTAAACAGCCCATAATCAAGGCATTTCAAACGGGTTTTGACTATTCGCGAACCAATTATCTAAACCTTCCAATTCGGTGATCATATTATAAATTGAATCCTCCTTCATGATTTGAAATAGCCGATTAACAAACCCCCAATACCCAATTAAACGATTCTGCTCTGTATCGCTCATAATCAAGGTCGATTGACTTTCACTTTGACTATCGATTTGGAGCATTTTGTATAGGTATGATTTTGATTAATTGATTCTGTAGATTAATCGGCCCTTGACCATCATTAACCCTATGGTTAATTAAGCTATAACAACGTATTTGGTCTGATTAGGATTCTAGGGGTTTATATGTTGCATTTGGGGAAGATGGCACAATTGATCGTTCTTTAAAAACGTTTTCAAATCAAATCTAAGCATCAAAGGTTGAGTGGTGTACATGGTTGGCCTTTGTGTCTTTAAGTCTTGGGCCAGAACAGAAAAAGGATTCGAATCCTGTCCCAAACTCATATTTTTTTATATAAACCGATTTTTTTTGTCACATTATGCATATATTTTTGTATATATCTTTTAATAAATATTAAAATACCAAAAATAATTTATAAATTCTATAAAATTTATTTTAGGTTGATTAACTTGTAAACTTTATTATAAAAAATGTATTTTTAGAAAACCTTTTCTTTAATATATATATAGGGTAGGGTTCCTGTAGGAATATTGGCTTGTGTGAGAAGTGTAGGAAGGATTAAAATTTGATATGTATGCCTATTTTTTTGACGTATTCATGATGTTTTGGATTGTTTTGCTTAGAAAAACACCAAACATAGCAAATTAATAACCGAAAACAATATATTTTAAGCAGAGTGTTTTAAGTATTTACTAGGGTGTTTTAAGCAGAGTGTTTTAAGTAATAATAGGGTGTTTTATCTGTAACTTAAATTTAATGACTATAATACATTGGATTGTGTTTTAAATTTTTGTATATTGTTGTGTTAAGTGTTTTTCAAGCCAAAACAACCCAATACCTCATTCCAAAATAAAAAACATGATGCCCTCATGTCAATTCTTAATCCTTCATTCACTTCTCAAACTAAACAATATTCCTATAGGATGCTCTCTCTCTCTCTCTCTCTCTCTCTTTCTATATATATATATATTAAATACAAAAAAATATATCAAAATAACTTCCTAACTTTTGAAAATTTTATTTTAAGTTTACAAACTTATAATCTTCCCAAAAAATGATTTTTTTTATATAAAAGTTGCATTTAATTATTTTAAGATAATTAGATCTATTTTAATCATATTAAACTCATTATAAATCCAAGTTTTATTATCTTTGCACCAAAATTTCACATAAATTATTTCTAATAAGTTAGCTCAAAAAGACATGTTTATTTTCTGAATTTGGTGAAATGTAATATTTTTGAATATTATTAACATGTTAAATTATTATTATTTTACATTAACCATTAAAATAAATTATAAAAATAAATTCATTTTCAAACTACATAATTTTTTTTACAACAACCCTTGACCAAAACTTTATGAAGTTTCCTTTTAATAATTTATTAATTCCTCTTTATTTATTTAATTGACAAATAAGTTGATTAAATATTAATCAATCGTCGATTCCCAAATAGAAAGCATAGAATGCCTTAGATCCAGACAACATAGACTCAATTAGGTCTCAATCTAAATTGTCCTTTATTTGAATATGATAACCTGTCGGGATCTTGCTTATTTTACTTAGCAACGTTTTAGCATGTTGGACATTAACAATCAAGGTGAGTTTACATAGCCCCCATTTTACTTTTACATTTTTTGGGTGAAACATGTTTAAACATTATTGATACAATAACAATTACTCATTTTCATTATGTTAACCTTGTGGATTCATTTTGACTTGTAACAAAAAGACACACTACAATCATTAACATTGATCAAGCCGCATGTTTAGATTATAGCGCTATAGGTCTGACAAACCCATCCCCCGCATAAATTCAAGGATGATCGAAAACAGTTACACTTTTACTAACTTGCTAGTTAGGTCTCAGTCGACACAAGGTTTGATTGTACAAAAGACGCATTGTTACATGTCAGACTCATATTCTTACATTACTCATTGTTATATCTCAATTGTGATTGCAATACATAACACTATTTTCAATTACATGCAAAACCTATGTATTCTCACCAACTATTTTTAGTTGACCCCCCATCTTTCCAACTTAAAATGTTTCAGGTTTTATTTGCTATTGGAAGTTGTACAAGCTCTGGAACACATAGGAGCTTTGGACTTAGTTTATTTTATGTAATCATTACTTGTATGACAAATTGTAAATCGCCTAATAATACTTAACTTTCATTTAGTACCATGAGATATTGAACAATCATCATTACGTGACATCCCGATGTTTCCGCCATCGGTTGGGGTGTTACAGATTGGTATCAGAGCCATGGTTATTGGGAATTAGATTATTAGCAAAATAATCTAGTCTATAACCCTACGATTTTAACCAGTACTTGCTCCTCTTACTTACAACTGTACTTGTTTCTATTTTCTATCTCCATCTTACTCCTTATCCTACCATAGCCCCTACAAGATGATTACTCTCCATCACTGGATCTACCCGTAGACTAATAGGACAAATTCTCAGGTCCTAACCTGAACTGCCTTGATAATCTTGTCGATGCTCTATATTCTAATAACGAACACGTGCAATCTGGAAGGGTGAACGCATGTATTCTAAGTTTTCTATCTAGGACTGGCATTGCGCATAAATCCTAATCAAACGAGGGACCCGGATGTCTACCTGGGAATTCTCGGGATGAGTGTTCACTTATAGGCTAAAGCATTTCTTCATTATGTTATTAAAATCTGGAAGCTTTGATAAGTCAACGTTTTCGTTTATTCGTTTTAATTAATGAATAAATGATTACACTCACTCTCATTAAAACTAAGCTTTAAATCTCAAAATTCTACAGTTTAAAACAATCCCATTTCATAATCATATATGAGTTTCACAATCACACTTCATTTTATCATCTTAACTACATGTTTGAGTATTTTCAACACCCTACCCAAATCATATTATTGCCTTTTTTCAACATGTTACATATTTTTTTCAGCAAAAACTGTAACCTCATAACCTGAGTATACCCTAGCATAACACTGAAGATTTCCAAATATTGTCAAATTTTCATCACCTATAAACTATGAAAAATACATATTTTTGACAAAAGATGTCCTCAAACTTAATTTCTAAATTCAATTTTTTATTCATTGGCGTAAGAAAATTTTTCCATATAATGTTTTAATCTATTAAAAATCACTTAATAGAACCTTGATCTTCAAAACTCAATGTCGTATATCCTGATCTAAGCTTACTTAGTTTGTACTATTTATCGACTTTTGCTTTATGTACAAAACCTATTTTTAAAATAAAATCTCTCCATCCACAAAAACAAAATTTAGTCTCCAAAGTCTCCATTGACACCTACTTATTTCCATCTTGTTCGAACTTTTACAATTTTTGGCATTTACCACAATCATGTTTTCTTATACGCTTGATTTTAATATTTGTTTCAAACCCCATGATTCATGCTGCAAAAATAATCTCCTTCCTCTTTCTAAACCTATAAATTGGACCTTTATCAACTATCTTCACATTCACCATCTTTCACAACCTTGATTCTACTTCGAGTTTTTCATCATCCTCTCAAAACCCAAATTCATATCCTTCACCTCCCTCGAACATGAACTTGATCTCCATGATAATTAAACTATTGAAAACTTGATTGTTTGTTGCATAAAACTTGGTTCTTAGTGATATGTGAGGATTTGATTATCTGCTATATTTGAACTTTTTATTATTCATGATACTTTAAAACATGGATAGCTAAATATAAACTAATTGCTTTAATAACCCCTAGACCCATTAACCTTGGCTAGAGAAATACAATTACAACTCGCGTGCTATACTTGATACTTGTTGCATTTACAAACTTGCTTACATATAGATTACCAATTTACAACCTATGTGTTGAAAACAATTGTTACATTTATTCAATAACTAGTAGAGGATGAAGTACCTACTCAACAGTTGGTAGAGTGCTTAATAACGTACTCAACGATTGGTAGAGGTCATCATGCCTGCTCAACAGTCAGTAGAGGTTTTAATAACCCGCTCAACGACTGGTAGAGGCCATCATACCTGCTCAACAATTGGTAGAGGTTCCTACTCACCGACTGGTAGAAGTCTTCTTGCCTGCTCAATAGTTGGACTCATTTTTGGATACATTAAACATGCAATTTGATACAAAGATTTATTAGACTCATTGATACAAAGATCCAATCACAAGATTATTGTGCATTGTGTGTTTTACATGTGTGCTTAGAGTCATAGAAGGACACAAAACACTAATGTAAGGTAAATTGGTGAGTGCGGTCCGGAACGTAATCATGAATTCACAGGTACGTTAAGGTAGTGTGAAATTCTATTAGGGTTTTGGTAAATACCCACTACATTTTCGAAGTATCAGAGGTGCGGTGGGTTAGATGCGGTACACCCAATATATAAGCACTAACGATACATCGAAAAGGAGACTGGGGGATGGACCATTAATAAACCCCATTTGTTTTGTAGTTCATTTAGATCTCATGCATTTCAAACTTAGGATTAGTGTTTTATCTAGACCCTTATCCTCCTGGTTAGTTCAAACCCACATAATTCAAGTTTTATCCACACCCCACCTCAACTTAGAGTCCTTTCATATCATTGACTCATAAACAATTTATGTTGTTATCTATAAAACTTGCCATCCCTTAAACCAAAACCACGGTCGCACTAACATTTACCTAACACCCTCAATCCTATGTTTTTTTAATAACTTCGGGACGAAGTTTCTAAAAGTAGGGGAGACTACAACATTGTGTTTTTCTCCCCAATTTTTTTTAATAAATAAAAATTCCCATTTTATTTGTCAAAATTTTCTTTTTATTGTTATTATTATTATTATTATTATTATTATTATTATTATTATTTTTATTAAACCTTTGGCTACATTTGTTATCATTGCAAAACTTTGGATAATCAATTGTTACTCATCATATAATAAATAATATTCATAATAATAACTATAATAATAACATTTTTTAGCTATTAAAGGATTTATAAAACCTATTTTATAAAATGTTAAAAAAAAACTAGTGTTTAATAAAATTTTGTCATTTATATTAATATTTGATATAATATAAATGATTCTATAATATAAAAACCTATAAAAATTGAGTTTAAAAAAATGATGCTAACCAGACTCGAACCTGAGTCTAGAACCGGGTGCACACAACACAAAGCACTGGACCATGGGCATTTTTGTGCTAGGATCTAGAAACACTAAGCTTTTAAACACACGTGAATAGGCCCAAACCACCTTGGACCTTCCTTGCTGACAACACACCAACACAACCATCTTTAACTACATTAATTAGTCCGTTTATGGGGACCATACCTTGAGTGAATCATCATATATGACTGACAATCATCAAACGCGTATAATCCGTGCTTTAATTCGCGTAAACAACCCATAATCAATCCATTTCAAACAGGTTTTGACTATTCGCAAACCAATTATCTAAACCTTCCAATTCGGTGATCATATTATAAATTGAATCTTCCTTCATGATCTGAAATAGCCGATTAACAAACCCCCAACACCCAATTAAAAGATTCTGCTCTGTATCGCTCATAATCAGGGTCGATTGACTTTCGCTTTGACTATTGATTTGGAGCATTCTTTATAGGTATGATTTTGATTAATTGATTCTGTAGATTAATCGGCCCTTAACCATCATTAACCCCTATGGTTAATTAAGCTATAACAACGTATTTGGTCCAATTAGGATTCTAGGGTTTATATGTTGCATTTGGGGAAGATGGCATAATTGATCGTTCTTTAAAAACGTTTTCAAATCAAATCTAAGCATCAAAGGTTGAGTGGTGCAGATGGTTGGCCCGTGTGCCTTTAAGTCTTGGGCCAGAAAAAAACAAGGGTTCGAATCCTGTCCCAAACTCATATTTTTTTTATATAAACCGATTTTTTTTGTCACATTATGAATATATTTTTTGTATATTGTCTTTTAATAAATATTTAAAATACCAAAAATAGTTTATAAATTCTATAAAATTTAATTTAGGTTGATTAACTTGTAAACTTTATTATAAAAAAATGTATTTTCAGAAAACCTTTTCTTTAATATATATATATATATATATATATATATATATATTAAATACAAAAAAAATATCAAAATAACTTCATAAATTCTGAAATTTTTATTTGAAGTTTATAAACTTATAATCTTCCTAAAAATGGTTTTTTTTGCATTTAATTATTTTTAGATAATTAAATCTATTTTAATCATATTAAATTCATTAAAAATCTAAGTTTCATCATCTTTTCCCCAAAATTTCACATAAATTATTTCTAATAAATTAGCTCAAAAAGACATGTTAAATTTAATATTTTTGAATATTATTAACATGTTAAATTTTTATTTTTTTGTTTTTGCATTAACCATGAAAATAAATTATAAAAATAAATTCATTTTCAAACTACATTATTTTTTTTACAACAACCCTTGACCAAAACTTTATGAAGTTTCCTTTTAATAATTTATAAATTCCTCTTTATTTATTTAATAGACAAATATTTCGATTAAATATTAATCGATCATCGATTCCCAAATAGAAACCCTAGAATGCCTTAGATCCAGACAACATAGACTCAATTAGGTCTCAATCTGAATTATCCTTTATTTGAATAGGACAACCTCTCAGGATCTTTCTTATTTTACTTAGCAACGTTTTAGCATATTCGAGACTAACAATCAAGGTGAGTTTACATAGCCCCTTTTTACTGTTTTACATTTTTTGGGTGAAACATGTTTAAACATTTTTATACAATAGCAATTACTCATTCTCATTGTGTTGAAACTCGTGGATTCATTTTAACTTGTAAGAAAAAGACATAGTACAATCATTAATATTATTCAAGCCGCCTGTTTAGATTATAGCGCTATACTTCTGACAAACCCTCCCCCCCCCCCCCCCCCCCCGCATAAATTCAGGGATGATCGAAAACAGTTACACTTTTACTAACTTGCGAGTTAGGTCTCAGCCGACACAAGGTTTGATTGTACAAAAGACGCATTGTTACATGTCGGACTCATACTCTTACATTACTCATTGTTATATCTCAATTTTGATTGCTATACATAACACTGTTTTCAATTACATGCAAAACCTATGTATTCTCACCAACTATTTTTAGTTGACCCCCTTCTTTCCAACTTAACATGTATCAGGTTTTATTTGCTATTGGAAGTTGTATAAGCTCTGGAATACATAGGAGCTTTGGACTTAGTTTATATTAGTCAAGTTTATGTAATCATTACCTGTATGATAATTTGTAAATCGTTTAATAATACTTAACTTTCATTTAGTACCATGAGCTTTTGAACAATCATCATTACGTGACATCCCGATGTTTCCGCCATCGGTTGGGGTGTTACATCCATAGTACCTTAACAATAGGTATAGTGCTCTGTCTATGTTTCTTGACGCCCTGCTCAAGAATCTCCACCGGTTTTTCCACAAACCGTAACTATCCGTCCACCTAGATCTCCTCCAGTGGCACCACCAAAGTCGCATCAGACAGACATTTCTTAAGGTTTGATACGTGGAATACAATGTGCATTCCACTGAGTTCGTCAGGTAGGTTTAACCTGTAAGCCACCAGATCAATTCTTTCCACAATCTCGAATGGTCCAACAAATCGCGGGTTTAACTTTCCCCGTTTCCCAAATCGAATCACGCCTTTCCAAGGCGACACCATTAATAGTACCTTGTCCCCAACCTGGAACTCCAAAGGCTTCATATGCTTTTCAGCGTAGCATTTCTGTCGATCAAGAGCAATGACCATACGATTTCTGATTTGTACAATCTTCTCGGAAGTTTCATGCACAAGTTCAGGACCCGTCAGTTGGCTATCCCCAACTTCAGTCCAGCATATGGGAGACCTACACTTGCGTCCATACAATGCCTTAATATAGATGTTGGCCAATTTCTCAAGCATGTCTGTTTCCTTGATTGCCAAGAAGTATGCTTATTTGGTTAACTGATCGATGATAACCTAAATCAAATTATGCCCACTTGGTGTTTTAGAGAGTTTAGTGATAAAGTCCATAGAAATTCCATCCCTTTTCCTCATAGGAATCTCTGGTTGCTAGAGTAAGCCCGAAGGTTTCTGATATTCAATCTTAACCTTGGCATAAGTCAAGCACCTACTAACATAAGTGGCTATCTCAGCTTTCATGTTTGGCCACCAATAAAGAGTTTTGAGATCTTGGTACATCTTATCCGAATCAGGATGTATCGAATAACGAGAGGTGTGGGCTTTGTCAAGCACAAGTTGTCTAAGATCCCCAAACTGTGGAATCCAGACTCGATTCATGAAGTACTGAAGACCATCAGACTTCAATTTTTCTAGTGCTAATCAGCACCATGCAAAGTTTCGAGCTTGACATTTTCTTCCTTCAAAGCCTTGACCTAAGCTTCATGAATCTTATCAGGAAGATTAGAATGGATAGTGAGTTATAAAGCTCGCACCCGCTTGGGTTTCGTTTCCTTACGAGTGAGGGCATCCGCTACTACGTTAGCTTTCCATGGATGATATTTAATGGCACAGTCGTAGTCATTCAGGAGCTCGACCCATCGACATTGTCGCATGTTCAACTCCTTTTAATTAAATATGCGTTGGAGGCTTTTATGGTCAGTAAAGATCGTACACTTTGTTCCATATAAATATTGCCTCCAAATCTTTAAAGCAAAAATCACTGCTCCCAGTTCCAAGTCATGGGTAGTGTAATTCTTCTCATGAACCTTCAGTTGGGTCGAGCTCCTGAATGATTATGATTGTGCCATCAAATATCATCTAGGGAAAGCTAATGTGGTAGTAGATGCCCTTAGTCATAAGGAGACGAAACCCAAGCGGGTGTGAGCTATACAACTCACCATTTGTAACATTATGCATTTTTCCCCAAATATTAATAAATGAAAGCCCTTATTTTATATACATCTTTACCCCTACTATCATTAATTTTATACAAATCGACCTATGTCTCTGCTTACTTTAACTCACAATTATATATATATATATATATTTATATATATATATATATATATATATATATATATATATTTCACTTGGTTTAAATAATAATAATAATAATAATAATAAATAAATAAATAAAAAAAATCAGATTTTTAGTTCAGTTACGTAATGTCAAAGTTTAAAAAAAATAACCAAAACACTTTTATAACCAAATCAAACTTAAATCTAACCCAAACCATTTTTGTCTAATCTCTGGCCCACGACTGATCAAGCCAACCCAATGGAAACCCAATGAACCAGCCCAAACATCAGGTCCAATTTCATGGCCCAAACCCACTGCAGCCTCCCCATCACCCAAAACGGGGCTGACCCAGCACGGACCACGACCCACCGACAAAAAAACCGAACAATTCACGTGTTTGTTGACCCTCTTTCTAAGATTAGCGTTTCCATTTTGTGCGAAAACCTTGTACGTGTCAATTAATGCAGTAAACATTGTCAATTCTGCGTGAATTATTGATCCATCTAATTAATTATGTCGTGTATAAAACCTATCTTCACTTCCACTCCAAATGAGCATGAAGAAATTTTTTTATTTCAATTAAACTCATATACACTATCAAGAACGGCCGATTAACATAACCCCATTATAAATTTACATGATTTAAACCTCTAAATGCCGATTTGAAGTGATTGGAGCGCGAGCCTTGTTCCATCTGTTTCGCATTGATTTGAGTTTGTAAGTGTGATTATTTTACATGTTTAGGTTCGGTATTCATAGACAACTAAAAGCCCTAACGTTTTGTTCCTAACCTGTAACGATTTCTGGTTTAATTGTGAGATTATGGGACTAGGGTTTATAAGATAGATATTGGGGATAATCTGATTCAATACAACCAATGTTAAAGTGTTTTCAAAACCCATATAATTCACAAAAGAGCACCCAGACCAACTGGTTCTGGGCGTGCATTTGCAAAAGCAAGGTCCCGGGTTCGAGTCCCTAATTGGACGAGATCTGGTTCTTTTTTTTTTTTCTGTTTCATTTTAATACCAAAATTTTTGTTGAGATATTTCTAACCATACAAAAGTGTTTGGTAATTTAATTTTCTGTAAAAACATTATTTTTATCTATTTTTATAATTTAATCCTATTAAATTGATTTTATTCAATTAAATTCTATTTTGAATGGGAATAATATGGAAAATAATTTTTAAAATTATTTCTAAATTACATCAAGTGTTAGCCCTTGTTATAAAATAAAAATGATATTTTATTACTTTATTTGTATTTAATTCTTCATTATTGCCTTTTTAATAATAATAAATCAATTTAAAATATGCAAAATACTAAAATTATGAGTTTTAAAATTCTAAAAATTATTTATATTCTCATAATTAAAATTACTTTTAATTTTTAAAATTTGTTTTGACTTATTGACTAATTCCATTAATTTATACTTTTATTTCATAACTAGTAACATAAAGTCTATTATTTAAATTCGAATTATTTCATTATTTACACGTTTAATCATTTTATAAGTCTTTATATTTAGAAAGATAATTGAGATATTATTTATAATTAGATATGGTTTAACTCAAAAACCTACGAATCCCCAAATCTAGCCTATAAAACCCTAAACGCCTAATCCTAGACAACTTAGACTTTTAAGTTTTCCCAACACTTATGTATTTCCTTAAACATAGGGTGATTCTTGGAAACATTTGAGCCACATCTAGACTGTTACGAAGGATCCAATACTATCATTAAGGTGATTTTACATAGCCCCTTTTTCTATTTTACATTTTGGGGTGAAACATGTTTAAACATTTTATACACTATCATTTACTCATTCTTACATTGTTGAAACTTGTGATTCAATTATAAACATTTTATACAATATCAGTTACTCATTCTATCATTTGACTGTAACAAAAAGACACAGTACAATCATTTTACTAACATGCGATTATAGCGCTATAGGGCTGACAAACCCATCCCCCCGCATAAATTCAGGGATGATCGATAACAGTTACACTTTTACTAACATGCGAGTTAGGTCTCAGTGGACACAAGGTTTGATTGTACAAAAGACGCATTGTTACATCTCGGACTCATACTTTTACATTATACAACTGTGATTGTTGTATAAACTATTGTTATCTATTACATTCAAAAACCTATGTATTCTCACCAACTATTTATAGTTGACCCCCCATCTTTCCAACACAACATGTTTTAGGTTTTACTTGCTATTGGAAGTTGTACAAGTCTTGGAGCACATAGGAGCTTTGGACCTAGTTTATGTAAATCAAGTTTATGTATTTATTAAACTGTACGTCAAATTGTAAAATGTTTAGTAATATACAACTTTTATTTACTACCATGAGCTATTGAATAATCATCACTACGTGACACCTCGATGTTTCCGCCATCGGTTGGGGTGTTACAGATTGGTATCAGAGCCATGGTTATATGGAATTAGGTGATTAGAAAAATAATATAGTCTATAACCATAGGATTTTAACCAGTACTTGCTCCTTTTACTTGCAACCCTACTTGTTTCTATTCTCTATCTCCACCCTACTTCTTATCCCTACTTTTACCCCACAAATTACACTGCTACATAATCTCCTTACTATAAAATAAACTCCTTATCAACCATCTTCACATTCACTATCTCTCGCAACCTTGATTCTGCTTCGAGATTTTTCATCATCCTCTCAAGAACTAAATTCATATCCTTCACCATATCAAACATGAGTTAGTTACCCATGATAACCAAACTATTGAAACTTTATTGTGGGTTGCATTAAACTTAATACTTAGTTATACATGAGTATTTGATTATCTACCATATTTGAACATTTGATACTAGAAGTCATGGAATATAAACTATTTGCTATAGACACACCTAGAGTCATTAACCTTGTCTAGGGCAACTCTATTACAACTCGCATGCTATACTTGATACCTGATTGCTTACATGTACATATTATCAATTTGCAATTTATGTGTTTAATAATTAGTACAGTTAATCACACAACTGATAGAGGATAAAGTACTTGCTCAACAGTTAGTAGAGTACGAAATAACCTACTCAACGATTGGTAGATGTCATCATGCCTGCTCAACAGTCGGTAGAGGCCCTACAACCTGCTTAACGACTGGTAGAGGCTATCGCACCTGCTCAACAATTGGTAGGGGTTCTTACTCACTGACTGGTAGAAGTCTTTTTCCTGCTCAGCAGTTGGACCCATTTTTGGATACATTGTATACAATTCAATCACAAGGTTATTTTGCATTACTTACATGTGTGTTTAGAGTCATAGAAGGACACAAAACCCAAATGTAAGGTAAATTGGTGATTGCGGTCCGAAACTTAATCATGAATTTACAGGTACGTTAAGTTGGTGTGAAATTCTATCAAGGTTTCGGTAGATAACCAAATGTAAACCCTAGTTATCTGGTAATTCATTTAGTCTTTCCATAGTCAATCAACTATGCATTTCTTTTAGGATTTCTAAAACTTAAGTTTAGTGTTTTGCTAGATTCGTATTCTCCTTGCTATTTCAGACGAACCTTATCCAACCCTTAAAACTTACACATATCAATCCTCTTATTCAAATTATTAAAAACTGATTATTCTATTACCTATAAATTCATGTCGTCCCTTAACCCAAATTTCCAATAACTTCGGGTGATTCTTGGAAACATTTGAGCCACATCTAGACTGTTACGAAGGATCCAATACTTTCATTAAGGTGATTTTACATAGCCCCTTTTTCTATTTTACATTTTGGGGTGAAACATGTTTAAACATTTTTTACACTATCATTTACTCATTCTTACATTGTTGAAACTTGTGATTCAAGTATAAACATTTTATACACTATCATTTACTGATTCTATCATTTGACTGTAACAAAAAGACACAGTACAATCATTTTACTAACATGCGATTATATCGCTATAGGGCTGACAAACCCACCCCCCGCATAAATTCAGGGATGATCGATAACAGTTACACTTTTACTAATATGCGAGTTAGGTCTCAGTGGACACAGGGTTTGATTGTTCAAAAGACGCATTGTTACATCTCGGACTCATACTTTTACATTATACTGCTGTGATTGTTGTACCAACTATTGTTATCTATTACATTCAAAAACCTATGTATTCTCACCAACTCAACATGTTTCAGGTTTTACTTGCTATTGGAAGTTGTACAAGTCTTGGAGCACATAGGAGCTTTGGACCTAGTTTACGTAAATCAAGTTTATGTATTTATTAAACTGTATGTCAAATTGTAAAATGTTTAGTAATATACAACTTCCATTTAGTACCATGAGCTATTGAATAATCATCACTACGTGACACCTCGATGTTTCCGCCATCGGTTAGGGTGTTACAGATTGGTATCAGAGCCATGGTTATATGGAATTAGGTGATTAGAAAAATAATATAGTCTATAACCATAGGATTTTAACCAGTACTTGCTCCTTTTACTTGCAACCCTACTTGTTTCTATTCTCTATCTCCACCCTACTTTTACCCCACAAATTACACTGCTACATAATCTCCTTACTATAAAATAAACTCCTTATCAACCATCTTCACATTCACTATCTCTCACAACCTTGATTCTGCTTCGAGATTTTTCATCATCCTCTCAAGAACTAAATTCATATCCTTCACCATATCAAACATGAGCTAGTTACCCATGATAACCAAACTATTGAAACTTTATTGTGTGTTGCATTAAACTTAATACTTAGTTATACATGAGTATTCGATTATCTACCATATTTGAACATTTGATACTAGAAGTCATGGAATATAAACTATTTGCTATAGACAGACCTAGAGTCATTAACCTTGTCTAGGGCAACTCTATTACAACTCGCATGCTATACTTGATACCTGATTGCTTACATGTACATATTATCAATTTGCAATTTATGTGTTTAATAATTAGTACAGTTAATCAAACAACTGATAGAGGATAAAGTACTTGCTCAACAGTTAGTAGAGTACCAAATAACCTACTCAACGATTGGTAGATGTCATCATGCCTGCTCAACAGTCGGTAGAGGCCCTACAACCTGCTCAACGACTGGTAGAGGCTATCGCACCTGCTCAACAATCGGTAGGGGTTCTTACTCACTGACTGGTAGAAGTCTTTTTGCTGCCCAACAGTTGGACCCATTTTTGGATACATTGTATACAATTCAATCACAAGGTTATTTTGCATTACTTACATGTGTGTTTAGAGTCATAGAAGGACACAAAACCCTAATGTAAGGTAAATTTGTGATTGCGGTCCGAAACGTAATCATGAATTTACAGGTACGTTAAATTGGTTTGAAATTCTATCAAGGTTTCGGTAGATAACCAAATGTAAACCCTAGTTATCTGGTAATTCATTTAGTCTTTCCATAGTCAATCAACTATGCATTTCTTTTAGGATTTCTAAAACTTAAGTTTAGTGTTTTGCTAGATTCTTATTCTCCTTGCTATTTCAGACGAACCTAATCCAACCCTTAAAACTCACACAGATCAATCCTCTTATTCAAATTATTCAAAACGGATTATTCTATTACCTATAAATTCATGTCGTCCCTTAACCCAAATTTCCAATAACTTCGGGTGATTCTTGGAAACATTTGAGCCACATCTAGACTGTTACGAAGGATCCAATACTAACATTAAGGTGATTTTACATAGCCCCTTTTTCTATTTTACATTTTGGGGTGAAACATGTTTAAACATTTTATACACTATCATTTACTCATTCTTACATTGTTGAAACTTGTGATTCAATTATAAACAGTTTATACACTATCATTTACTCATTCTATCATTTGACTGTAACATAAAGACACAGTACAATCATTTTGCTAACATGCGATTATAGCGCTATAGGGCTGACAAACCCATCCCCCCGCATAAATTCAGGGATGATCGATAACAGTTACACTTTTACTAACATGCGAGTTAGGTCTCAGTGGACACAGGGTTTGATTGTACAAAAGACGCATTGTTACATCTCGGACTCATACTTTTACATTATACAACTGTGATTGTTGTACAAACTATTGTTATCTATTACATTCAAAAACCTATGTATTCTCACCAACTATTTATAGTTGACCCCCCATCATTCCAACTCAACATGTTTCAGGTTTTACTTGCTATAGGAAGTTGTACAAGTCTTGGAGCACATAGGAGCATTGGATCTAGTTTATGTAAATCAAGTTTATGTATTTATTAAACTAACTTCCATTTAGTACCATGAGCTATTGAATAATCATCACTACGTGACACCTCGATGTTTCCGCCATTGGTTGGGGTGTTACAGATTGGTATCAGAGCCATGGTTATATGGAATTAGGTGATTAGAAGAATAATATAGTCTATAACCATAGGATTTTAACCAGTACTTGCTCCTTTTACTTGCAACCCTACTTGTTTCTATTCTCTATCTCCACCCTACTTCTTATCTCTACTTTTACCCCACAAATTACACTGCTACATAATCTCCTTACTATAAAATAAACTCCTTATTAACCATCTTCACATTCACTATCTCTCGCAACCTTGATTCTGCTTCGAGATTTTTCATCATCCTCTCAAGAACTAAATTCATATCCTTCACCATATCAAACATGAGCTAGTTACCCATGATATCCAAACTATTGAAACTTTATTGTGGGTTGCATTAAACTTAATACTTAGTTATACATGAGTATTCGATTATCTACCATATTTGAACATTTGATACTAGAAGTCATGGAATATAAAGTATTTGCTATAGACACACCTAGAGTCATTAACCTTGTCTAGGGCAACTCTATTACAACTCGCATGCTATACTTGATACCTGATTGCTTACATGTACATATTATCAATTTGCAATTTATGTGTTTAATAATTAGTACAGTTAATCAAACAACTGATAGAGGATAAAGTACTTGCTCAACAGTTAGTAGAGTACCAAATAACCTACTCAACGATTGGTAGATGTCATCATGCCTGCTCAACAGTCGGTAGAAGCCCTACAACCTGCTCAACGACTGGTAGAGGCTATCGCACCTGCTCAACAATCGGTAGGGGTTCTTACTCACTGACTGGTAGAAGTCTTTTTCCTGCTCAACAGTTGGACCCATTTTTGGATATATTGTATACAATTCAATCACATGGTTATTTTGCATTACTTACATGTGTGTTTAGAGTCATAGAAGGACACAAAACCCTAATGTAAGGTAAATTGGTGATTGCGGTCCGAAACGTAATCATGAATTTACAGGTATGTTAAGTTGGTGTGAAATTCTATCAAGGTTTCGGTAGATAACCAAATGTAAACCCTAGTTATCTGGTAATTCATTTAGTCTTTCCATAGTCAATCAACTATGCATTTCTTTTAGGATTTCTAAAACTTAAGTTTAGTGTTTTGCTAGATTCGTATTCTCCTTGCTATTTCAGACGAACCTTATCCAACCCTTAAAACTCACACATATCAATCCTCTTATTCAAATTATTCAAAACTGATTATTCTATTACCTATAAATTCATGTCGTCCCTTAACCCAAATTTCCAATAACTTCGGGTGATTCTTGGAAACATTTGAGCCACATCTAGACTGTTACGAAGGATCCAATACTTTCATTAAGGTGATTTTACATAGCCCCTTTTTCTATTTTACATTTTGGGGTGAAACATGTTTAAACATTTTATACACTATCATTTACTCATTCTTACATTGTTGAAACTTGTGATTCAATTATAAACAGTTTATACACTATCATTTACTCATTCTATCATTTGACTGTAACAAAAAGACACAGTACAATCATTTTGCTAACATGCGATTATAGCGCTATAGGGCTGACAAACCCATCCCCCCGCATAAATTCAGGGATGATCGATAACAGTTACACTTTTACTAACATGCGAGTTAGGTCTCAGTGGACACAGGGTTTGATTGTACAAAAGACGCATTGTTACATCTCGGACTCATACTTTTACATTATACAACTGTGATTGTTGTACAAACTATTGTTATCTATTACATTCAAAAACCTATGTATTCTCACCAACTATTTATAGTTGACCCCCCATCTTTCCAACTCAACATGTTTCAGGTTTTACTTGCTATTGAAAGTTGTTCAAGTCTTGGAGCACATAGGAGCTTTGGATCTAGTTTATGTAAATCAAGTTTATGTATTTATTAAACTAACTTCCATTTAGTACCATGAGCTATTGAATAATCATCACTACGTGATACCTCGATGTTTTCGCCATCGGTTGGGGTGTTACAGATTGGTATCAGAGCCATGGTTATATGGAATTAGGTGATTAGAAAAATAATATAGTCTATAACCATAGGATTTTAACCAGTACTTGCTCCTTTTACTTGCAACCCTACTTGTTTCTATTCTCTATCTCCACCCTACTTCTTATCTCTACTTTTACCCCACAAATTACACTGCTACATAATCTCCTTACTATAAAATAAACTCCTTATCAACCATCTTCACATTCACTATCTCTCGCAACCTTGATTCTGCTTCGAGATTTTTTGTCACACCCTCAAATTTCCACTGCGGAGTTTTACCGCGAGGTGCATGACAAACCAGGACCCATAGCCATAAGTATCATGAACGACTCTAAATGCCCAAACCATTTAGTTCGTTTTTAAGAAAAAGTTTCAAAGTTTAACCAAGCAATTTAAAGTAATGCGGAAGCGTAAACAAAGTAAAACATTTGCAAAAGTCTGCGCAAGACAACGCGCCCAAAACCAAAGTTTAAAAGTACGAAATAATAAATATCCATAACCCAAGACACGAATGATGCATGCCCTAAAATGTGCTCCGTACCTAAGGACCTGCAAAGCATGCTAAAATGTGTCAACATAAAGTCGGTGAGTTCACTATAAATGTAAGCGATGTAAATAATAACGTAGGTTCTCAAAACCCCAAAAGTCAAGTGTACAACGATGGTCCCTCAGACCCTGTAAACAATAGCTAATTCAAATGTCAGGGGTAGCTAGCCCACTCATGATAACTAAAACCGGCGAATACCGAACTACTAATGAACAAGTTCCCATAA
This sequence comes from Ambrosia trifida, assembly GCA_028751855.1. Classification (NCBI taxonomy): domain Eukaryota; kingdom Viridiplantae; phylum Streptophyta; class Magnoliopsida; order Asterales; family Asteraceae; genus Ambrosia; species Ambrosia trifida. The sequence goes on from CM054122.1 coordinate 125,983,740, forward strand.
CCGGGATAAAGATGCCTTGCATCATTGTCCATCGACAATGATTATGTTTGAAGCTAATAGTTCACATCCGTGCTCCCAGCACGATGTGAGGTTTGTTAGACCTAATAGCGCTATCAACTAATTAACCCGCTTGCCCAACCGGCAATTGATTCGGTATTTTGAAGGACTTAAAAGATGTGTTTGGTTTAGTTCATCAAGGACATATACATGAATTAGTAAAAATAGATTCACCACGTGAACCATGCACCCCAAGCCCGGGATGTGTAAAAGAAAGTTATCTCAAGATAGACTAGAAAACGTTACCAATGTGGTCTCAACCCGAGACGCATGCTTTGAGAAAAAGTAGTGAAACTCACCTTATCGCGTAAGCAAAGAATCCAAACAGCAAGTATTATATGCTACCGACACCCTAATAACAGTGTCACTACGTGAGTATAGGCGTAACATCATTACACCATATAACTCGTTTGTCCAAGGCGTTTTAAATATTCAAAAGTGTGTATGCGACGCCTAGTGATTCTACATGCAATAGTAAACCCTACGGACTCGTTGGTGAATGAGTTGGTTATAATTAGTTTCTATAGCCCATATGTGTCGTAAACATGTGTACTTCCGTTATATGTCAATTTTAGATCACCTAAGACCTCAAGTAATCACATAGTCACATAATACACAATCTGTGTTTTCAGGACAGATTGTGCGCCATCAAAACGAATTTATTTAAAATAGTAAACCAGTGAGTTATCCTCCCAAATTTTTACTGAATTTTCTTTGAGATTCACTTGGCAATACCTATTTTTGTTTTGTCTTAATTCCAAACACAAAAATTATAAAAATTCGTACAACACAGCAGTGTTCAGAAAATTTCCACAACAGGTCAGTTTAGTAGGAAAATTCTTAAAAATTGTGTATTCATCCAAACGAGATGAATCCACTTGGAAAAGCTCTATTTTTCCAGTATTGACCTACTGTAAAAATTTCATAACCTAACTCCTTGTAAATCTCAAGTTATGGCCATTTAAAGTTAACCCAATTTAAAAATCCGAAAATCTGATATGACCCCTAATCAATTAAAATTCCAAAAACGACTCATCCTACGCCCAAAACTCATGATTTTACCCATTATGAAAAGCTAAGACCAGGTGTGACCTAACCATGCCAAGAAAACCCTAAAATTATTATGTTAGAGCCGTGTTACAGCTCCTACAAGTTTGACTAACCATTCTGTCCAGATTTTAGTTTCGCCTAAATCATACTTTAATCGCCTACCGTGTGCACAAAAACTATTACCATTCACCAATCATCAACACAAAACATCCCTAATACCTATTTTATCAGATTCTATGATTAAACATGTCAAGATCAAAGCTTTAAGAATCAAAACACCAATTACTTGCGCAACAAGTATCCTACGATGTTACTAAGCGTTTATGAGTATGTTTAATCCATTTAATCTTCAAAAAGATTCTTGCTTTAATGTTTTATAAACTCATTCAGACCTGGACAAACTTATTATATGATTTTTATTAATGAAAACACAAGATAAAAGCATAAGAAATCGTAAGATATACCCTTAGCTCTCTCAATCGATCAATCGCGCGCCTTGGAGCCTCCCAATTGATGATCTTGAGCCTTAGCAGAGGTTGTTTGAGTGAAATATTCGTGTGGGGCAGTAAGGGGGCGATTAGGGTTGAGTATGGGGGTTGCATGGGAGTTTAGGTTGCTTAAATATAAGTTTAAGGCGGTTTAGACCCGTCAGTTCGTTTCGAGCGGCCGCTCGGTGCCTGTGAGCGGCCGCTCACAGGTCCGGGTGGCGCGCTCTTTTCTCGTTTCGTCTCCCGACGCGTTATCCTTCGACGTTTTCGTTATTTCGGACCGTAACAAGTGTAACCCCATGCATTAAGACCCTAATCAACCTCATGCTCCACTTTTAATGATTTCTATTAACGTGTTCGGTTTAGGTTCACATAATCACGTATGGTTTTCACATAAGTTTATTTTTCACCAACGTCCGAGGTTCACTAATCATGCAATCACACATTGACTCACAACCATGCACGTATGTCTTATCTAACTAACCCTAGTTAAGTATAATGCAAGGAAATGTAACTAGAGTTTAGTTAAAGTGAGAACCTGAATTTTCGGGGTATCACATCATCCCCAAGTTGAAAAGAATTTCGTCCCGAAATTCAGCAAGTAAACAGTAAAGCCAGCTAAAAATGTATGCTTGGTTTCCGGATGTCACATCATCCCCAAGTTGAAAGGAATTTCGCCCCGAAATTCACTTTGAGCGAGCTGCTTTATGTTCGGCATTTGATCTATGCACAGGTTCAGGTTCAGAAAAGAGGTGTGGATATTTGAGCCGCATCTGGTCTCTGCGCTCCCACGTGTATTCCCGTCCTAGACGGGAATTCCACCGTACCTTCACGATAGGTATAGTGCTTTGCCTGAGTTTCTTGACGCCCTGCTCAAGAATCTCCACTGGTTCTTCCACGAACCGTAACTGGTCGTCCACCTGGATCTCCTCCAGCGGTACTACCAGTGTAGTATCGGATAAGCATTTCTTCAAGTTTGAGACGTGGAATACATTATGCACTCCACTGAGTTCGTCTGGTAAATTCAGCTGATAAGCTACCGGACCAATCCTTTTAACAATCTCGAAGGGTCCAACATAGCGGGGATTCAACTTTCCTCGTTTCCCAAAGCGTATCACTCCTTTCCAAGGTGACACCTTTAACAAAACTTTGTCCCCAACCTGGAACTCCAAAGGTTTTCTACGTTTGTCCGCGTAGCTTTTCTGTCGATCACGAGCAGCAGCCATTCTGTTTCTGATTTGCACTATCTTCTCAGAGGTTTCGTGCACGAGTTCGGGACCTGTTAGTTGGCTATCCCCAACCTCAGTCCAACAGATAGGAGACCTACACTTGCGGCCATAAAGTGCCTCAAAAGGCGCACACTGAATCGAGGTGTGGTAACTATTGTTGTAAGAGAACTCGATTAAGGGCAAGTGCTTGTCCCAGTTATTACCAAAGTCCACCACGCATGCTCGTAGCAGATCCTCTAATGTTTGGATGGTACGTTCACTTTGTCCATCCGTCTGTGGGTGATAGGCTGTGCTCATATCGAGACGAGTACCTAGAGCATCTTGGAGAGTAGTCCAGAATCGAGAAGTGAATCGCCCATCGCGATCAGATATAATGGAAGTAGGCACTCCATGCCTAGAGACTATCTCCTTGATATAAAGGTTCGCCAGCTTCTCTAACGAGTCCGTTTCTTTTATCGCCAGGAAGTGGGCCGATTTGGTTAAGCGGTCCACGATAACCCAAATCATGTTATGGCCCGCTGTTGTTTTCGGAAGCTTCGTAATGAAATCCATGGAAATCCCATCCCATTTCCACATCGGTATCTCTGGTTGCTGATGTAGGCCTGAAGGTTTCTGATATTCAATCTTAACCTTCGCACAAGTCAAGCACTTACTAACATAAGTGGCTATCTCTGCTTTCATGTTTGGCCACCAGTAGAGAGTTTTGAGGTCCTGATACATTTTGTCCGAACCGGGATGTACCGAATAACGAGATGTGTGAGCCTCATCGAGCACTAGTTGTCTAAGGTCCCCTGAACGTGGAATCCAGACTCGATCCATAAAGTACTGAAGCCCATCCGACTTCAGTTCCAGGTGTTTGTCAGCACCATGCAATGTTTCCAACCCGATATTTTCCTTTTTCAAGGCCTCGCCTTGGGCTTCACGTATTTTATCAGGCAGATTAGAGTGTATGGTAAGTTGTAAGGCCCGCACACGTTTGGGTTTCGTTTCCTTACGGCTCAGGGCATCAGCTACTACGTTAGCTTTCCCTGGATGGTACTTGATAGCACAGTCATAATCATTCAAGAGTTCGACCCATCGTCGTTGCCGTATGTTTAGGACCTTCTGATCAAATATGTGCTGAAGACTCTTATGATCTGTGAAGATTGTGCACTTCGTTCCGTAGAGGTAGTGTCTCCAAATTTTGAGAGCGAAGACAACCGCTCCCAGTTCCAAGTCGTGAGTGGGATAATTCTTCTCGTGAACTTTTAGTTGTCGTGAAGCATAAGCGATCACCTTCTCGCGTTGCATCAAAACACACCCTAGTCCTTGGATAGATGCATCACAGTACACCACAAAGTCCTCCGTACCCTCAGGTAGTGATAATATTGGAGCACTGCAAAGTTTAGTCTTTAGTAATTGAAAAGCAGCTTCTTGGGCATCTTCCCACTTGTAGATAATCCCCTTCTGTGTCAAAGCAGTGAGGGGTTGAGCGATTTTTGAGAATCCCTGAATGAATCTGCGATAATAACCTGCAAGGCCAAGGAATTGTCGAACCTCTGTGGGAGTCTTAGGGGCCTCCCATCTTTTAATCGCGTCAATCTTAGCGGGATCGACCTGTATTCCTGCCTCGTTCACCACATGACCCAAGAATTGGACCTCACGAATCCAGAAGTCGCACTTGGAGAATTTTGCATATAGCTGCTCACTTTTCAGAAGTTCCAAGATCAGTCGTAGGTGTTGCTCGTGCTCTTCCCTACTCTTGGAATAGATCAGGATATCGTCTATGAACACTATGACAAATTTGTCTAGATAGGGTTTGCACACCCGGTTCATGAGGTCCATGAACACAGCTGGTGCATTGGTCAGCCCGAAGGGCATTACCAAAAATTCATAGTGCCCATAACGAGTTCGAAAAGCTGTCTTTGGCACATCCTCCTCTCGGACTCTCAGTTGATGATACCCCGACCTTAAGTCAATCTTGGAATAGAAACTCGACCCCTGAAGTTGGTCGAATAGATCATCTATGCGAGGTAAAGGGTAGCGATTTTTAATTGTCACCTTATTTAATTCCCGGTAATCGATGCACATACGGAAACTCCCATCCTTCTTCTTCACGAATAAGACTGGGGCTCCCCACGGTGAAGAGCTAGGTCGGATGAAACCCCTATCCAATAGCTCTTGGAGTTGGGTAGATAGTTCTTGAAGTTCGCCTGGTGCAAGGCGGTATGGTGCACGCGCAACTGGGGCGGCGCCTGGTGCAAGGTCAATTTGGAACTCCACTTGGCGAACCGGTGGAAGTCCTGGCAGCTCCTCTGGGAATACATCTGGAAAATCTCGGACCACCGGGATGTCCTCGATTTTTGTTTCGACTTCGGCTCGAGTGTCAGAAATGTTAGCCAATATGGCTGGATAGCCCTTCCGTATGCACTTCTGGGCCTTCAAGTAAGAGATGATGCCCACCATGGCACCACCGCGATCACCCTGGACAGACAATAGTTCCCCACTGGGGAGGGGGATGCGAACAACTTTCTCCTTGCAGAGAATTTCGGCGTGGTGCTTGGACAACCAGTCCATGCCAACCACAAGATCGAAGCTTCCTAGGGTGATAGGTAAAAGATCGATGGCAAACAAATGTCCATCTAGTTCGAGCCTGCCGTCACGAAGAATGTGGGTTACCTCAACAGGCTTCCCATCAGCTAGTTCTATAGAGTACGGGGTCTCGAGTAATGTAGGAACTATCCCTAGTTGTCTGCTAAGTTTTGATGACACAAAACTATAGTCTGCACCAGTATCATATAAAACAGAAGCGAGAGTGTCGTTCAAGGAACACGTACCCGTCACGACGTTGTTATCATTCCTCGCTTCCCCAGAACCAATCACGAATGCTCTACCACGCGCCCCATAGTTGTTTCCGTTGTTGTTGTTGTTATTACCAGTGTTGGTGTTATTATTTCCTCCATTGTTTCCATTACCGTTCAGCTGGGGACAATTCTTTTTAAAATGGTTCTCGCTACCACACTAGTAACACGCCTTTCCACCCTTCTGTTGCTGACCCTGCGGGGGTGGGTTACCCTGAAGGTTGACTCTACAGTCTTTCTGCACATGCCCCAGCTTTCCACAACGATCGCACTTAATCCTGTTACATGGCCCAGAGTGGTGATAGTTGCACTTAGCGCACTTGGGCCGATTTCCGTGATAACCACCTTGAGTCTGAGTACGGTTGTTGTTGTTGTTGTGGTTGTCGTGTTTCTTGTTCGGGTGCTGCTGCTGTTGATTACCATTACCCGGGGGTTTGCCAGACGCACTCTCCCACTTTCTCTTATTATCATTAGTGCCAGAGGATGAAGCACCTCGAGGGGGCAGTAGTCCCTCCTCTACTTTCTGGTCAGTCAGCTGGTGTGCCATACGAATCACCTGCTGAAGATTGTTGAAGTTGGCAGCAGTAACCATGCCCTTGATCTGCGGCACCAAACCCTTGATGTACAGTTCAATTCGCTTGTAGAGCGGGGTTGAGTAGTTAGGGCACATGGTGGCTAGCTCATGTGACCTAGTGGTGTAGGCTTCGATATCCGACCCCACCATTTTCAGATTCAGGTACTCAGTTTCCAGCTTCTGGATTTCATCCCGAGGGCAGTACTCCTCCCTCATCATCTCCTTGAAAGCATCCCAAGGCGTAGCTTTTGCCACATCCACACCCAGTATTTGTTTCTGAGAGTTCCACCAAGATAACGCCGCGTTCTCAAGTGTACCAGCGGCATATTTGACCCGGTCAGCTGGTGGACAGTTGCACATAGCAAAGCATGACTCCACCCTTTCGAACCACCTAAGTAGTCCAACTGCACCTTCAGATCCCCCAAAGTTTTGGGGCTTGCAGTCCATGAAGGTTTTGTAGGTGCAGGCTGGAGGGTGGTGTGGAGGTTGACCTACGTGCAAACACGAAAGTCATATGAGTAATAGAGTTTAACGCTGGAGTTCGTAGAAGGAGTAAAATAAGACGAATTAGTGTTACCAGCTTGGATAGCTGCGAGGGCTGCAACCACCCTGTCGTTGACAAGTGCAGTCAGCTCAGCTTGTGTTAGGTTGATGTGTCCACGTCCATGACCTCTTCCCGCCATCGTAGTTCTACAAATATACTATACCCATGAGAATACAATCGTTTGTACATCACAGTGTACTAATAAATCGCGCACGTATAAATAATAAAATAAAAGTTAAATCAATAATAAAATACCAACGTTCTAAAACAATCCAAAAGATCACCCAGTCACACGAGATTAAATAGAAGTCATAATATTCTAGGAACAAAATAAATAACTAAATAAATAATAATAAATAAAATCAATCGTCGTCCGTAGAGATGACTGATCCTTCATCCTCACTTTCCTCCGGTAGCTCCTCAGGTTCTTCCTCCTCTTCCTCTTCAATAAGAGCTGCATCAAGTGCCGCTCCCAAATCATCAAACTCATCCTCCATGGGTTCCTCCTCGGGGTCCTCTTCCCCAATTGGTTCCAAAGCTTCCATAAGCTGGTTGCGAACCATGGCTAACTCCTCTCGAGTATGCGCCAACTCTTGTTTGGTAGCAGTAGCATCCTGTTTTGCTTCCTCAGCCTCTTTCTTAACTTTCCTTAGTTCGCTGAGTAAGTAGTCAATCTGTCCCGCCACATGTGTCAATGTCTCGTCAGCATTTCTTCTCCAGAACTGGAACTCCTTAATACCAGTGTAAGCATTATCCAACTCAGTGTGTACATGCCTCACCATTCCTGCAAGTGTCCTCTCCCACGAGTCCACAATGGGAGGTACTGTAGCTGGCACCCCATAACTTACGACCCATGAGTGCAAGATGTCTGTGAACCAACGCCAACGGTTAGTGGCTTCACTCGGCTCGAGTGACGAGGATGGGGCCTCATAAGGGTCATACATGGGGCGTCGCTGCCCGTCATGAGCACGGTAAGAGTAATTTCGGTGAGCGGGGTTAACCATAATTACCTGCAATATGTTAGGTTAGTGTTCGAAGTCGAGAATAATAAGCGTGCACTGAAGACGATGAGTGTACTAATACTTATGCTATAATGATTATAGTCTAGAATGCAATGCAAATTCCTAGTTCACTATAACCAATGGCTCTGATACCAATCTGTCACACCCTCAAATTTCCACTGCGGAGTTTTACCGCGAAGTGCATGACAAACCAGGACCCATAGCCATAAGTATCATGAACGACTCTAAATGCCCAAACCATTTAGTTCGTTTTTAAGAAAAAGTTTCAAAGTTTAACCAAGCAATTTAAAGTAATGCGGAAGCGTAAACAAAGTAAAACATTTGCAAAAGTCTGCGCAAGACAACGCGCCCAAAACCAAAGTTTAAAAGTACGAAATAATAAATATCCATAACCCAAGACACGAATGATGCATGCCCTAAAATGTGCTCCGTACCTAAGGACCTGCAAAGCATGCTAAAATGTGTCAACATAAAGTCGGTGAGTTCACTATAAATGTAAGCGATGTAAATAATAACGTAGGTTCTCAAAACCCCAAAAGTCAAGTGTACAACGATGGTCCCTCAGACCCTGTAAACAATAGCTAATTCAAATGTCAGGGGTAGCTAGCCCACTCATGATAACTAAAACCGGCGAATACCGAACTACTAATGAACAAGTTCCCATAACCGGGATAAAGATGCCTTGCATCATTGTCCATCGACAATGATTATGTTTGAAGCTAATAGTTCACATCCGTGCTCCCAGCACGATGTGAGGTTTGTTAGACCTAATAGCGCTATCAACTAATTAACCCGCTTGCCCAACCGGCAATTGATTCGGTATTTTGAAGGACTTAAAAGATGTGTTTGGTTTAGTTCATCAAGGACATATACATGAATTAGTAAAAATAGATTCACCACATGAACCATGCACCCCAAGCCCGGGATGTGTAAAAGAAAGTTATCTCAAGATAGACTAGAAAACGTTACCAATGTGGTCTTAACCCGAGACGCATGCTTTGAGAAAAAGTAGTGAAACTCACCTTATCGCGTAAGCAAAGAATCCAAACAGCAAGTATTATATGCTACCGACACCCTAATAACAGTGTCACTACGTGAGTATAGGCGTAACATCATTACACCATATAACTCGTTTGTCCAAGGCGTTTTAAATATTCAAAAGTGTGTATGCGACGCCTAGTGATTCTACATGCAATAGTAAACCCTACGGACTCGTTGGTGAATGAGTTGGTTATAATTAGTTTCTATAGCCCATATGTGTCGTAAACATGTGTACTTCCGTTATATGTCAATTTTAGATCACCTAAGACCTCAAGTAATCACATAGTCACATAATACACAATCTGTGTTTTCAGGACAGATTGTGCGCCATCAAAACGAATTTATTTAAAATAGTAAACCAGTGAGTTATCCTCCCAAATTTTTACTGAATTTTCTTTGAGATTCACTTGGCAATACCTATTTTTGTTTTGTCTTAATTCCAAACACAAAAATTATAAAAATTCGTACAACACAGCAGTGTTCAGAAAATTTCCACAACAGGTCAGTTTAGTAGGAAAATTCTTAAAAATTGTGTATTCATCCAAACGAGATGAATCCACTTGGAAAAGCTCTATTTTTCCAGTATTGACCTACTGTAAAAATTTCATAACCTAACTCCTTGTAAATCTCAAGTTATGGCCATTTAAAGTTAACCCAATTTACAAATCCGAAAATCTGATATGACCCCTAATCAATTAAAATTCCAAAAACGACTCATCCTACGCCCAAAACTCATGATTTTACCCATTATGAAAAGCTAAGACCAGGTGTGACCTAACCATGCCAAGAAAACCCTAAAATTATTATGTTAGAGCCGTGTTACAGCTCCTACAAGTTTGACTAACCATTCTGTCCAGATTTTAGTTTCGCCTAAATCATACTTTAATCGCCTACCGTGTGCACAAAAACTATTACCATTCACCAATCATCAACACAAAACATCCCTAATACCTATTTTATCAGATTCTATGATTAAACATGTCAAGATCAAAGCTTTAAGAATCAAAACACCAATTACTTGCGCAACAAGTATCCTACGATGTTACTAAGCGTTTATGAGTATGTTTAATCCATTTAATCTTCAAAAAGATTCATGCTTTAATGTTTTATAAACTCATTCAGACCTGGACAAACTTATTATATGATTTTTATTAATGAAAACACAAGATAAAAGCATAAGAAATCGTAAGATATACCCTTAGCTCTCTCAATCGATCAATCGCGCGCCTTGGAGCCTCCCAATTGATGATCTTGAGCCTTAGCAGAGGTTGTTTGAGTGAAATATTCGTGTGGGGCAGTAAGGGGGCGATTAGGGTTGAGTATGGGGGTTGCATGGGAGTTTAGGTTGCTTAAATATAAGTTTAAGGCGGTTTAGACCCGTCAGTTCGTTTCGAGCGGCCGCTCGGTGCCTGTGAGCGGCCGCTCACAGGTCCGGGTGGCGCGCTCTTTTCTCGTTTCGTCTCCCGACGCGTTATCCTTCGACGTTTTCGTTATTTCGGACCGTAACAAGTGTAACCCCATGCATTAAGACCCTAATCAACCTCATGCTCCACTTTTAATGATTTCTATTAACGTGTTCGGTTTAGGTTCACATAATCACGTATGGTTTTCACATAAGTTTATTTTTCACCAACGTCCGAGGTTCACTAATCATGCAATCACACATTGACTCACAACCATGCACGTATGTCTTATCTAACTAACCCTAGTTAAGTATAATGCAAGGAAATGTAACTAGAGTTTAGTTAAAGTGAGAACCTGAATTTTCGGGGTATCACATTTTTCATCATCCTCTCAAGAACTAAATTCATATCCTTCACCATATCAAACATGAGCTAGTTACCCATGATAACCAAACTATTGAAACTTTATTGTGGGTTGCATTAAACTTAATACTTAGTTATACATGAGTATTCGATTATCTACCATATTTGAACATTTGATACTAGAAGACATGGAATATAAACTATTTGCTATAGACACACCTAGAGTCATTAACCTTGTCTAGGGCAACTCTATTACAACTCGCATGCTATACTTGATACCTGATTGCTTACATGTACATATTATCAATTTGCAATTTATGTGTTTAATAATTAGTACAGTTAATCAAACAACTGATAGAGGATAAAGTACTTGCTCAACAGTTAGTAAAGTACCAAATAACCTACTCAACGATTGGTAGATGTCATCATGCCTGCTCAACAGTCGGTATAGTCCCTACAACCTGCTCAACGACTGGTAGAGGCTATCGCACCTGCTCAACAATCGGTAGGGGTTCTTACTCACTGACTGGTAGAAGTCTTTTTCCTGCTCAACAGTTGGACCCATTTTTGGATACATTGTATACAATTCAATCACAAGATTTTGCTTTACTTACATGTGTGTTTAGAGTCATAGAAGGACACAAAACCCTAATGTAAGGTAAATTGGTGATTGCGGTCCGAAACGTAATCATGAATTTACAGGTACGTTAAGTTGGTGTGAAATTCTATCAAGGTTTCGGTAGATAACCAAATGTAAACCCTAGTTATCTGGTAATTCATTTAGTCTTTCCATAGTCAATCAACTATGCATTTCTTTTAGGATTTCTAAAACTTAAGTTTAGTGTTTTGCTAGATTCGTATTATCCTTGCTATTTTAGACGAATCTTATCCAACCCTTAAAACTCACACATATCAATCCTCTTATTCAAATTATTCAAAACTGATTATTCTATTACCTATAAATTCATGTCGTCCCTTAACCCAAATTTCCAATAACTTCGGGTGATTCTTGGAAACATTTGAGCCACATCTAGACTGTTACGAAGGATCCAATACTTTCATTAAGGTGATTTTACATAGCCCCTTTTTCTATTTTACATTTTGGGGTGAAACATGTTTAATCATTTTATACAGAATCATTTACTCATTCTTACATTGTTGAAACTTGTGATTCAAGTATAAACATTTTATACACTATCATTTACTCATTCTATCATTTGACTATAACAAAAAGACACAGTACAATCATTTTACTAACATGCGATTATAGCGCTATAAGGCTGACAAACCCATCCCCCCGCATAAATTCAGGGATGGTCGATAACAGTTACACTTTTACTAACATGCGAGTTAGCTCTTAGTGGACATAAGGTTTGATTGTACAAAAGACGCATTGTTACATCTCGAACTCATACTTTTACATTATACAACTGTGATTGTTGTACAAACTATTGTTATCTATTACATTCAAAAACCTATGTATTCTCACCAACTACTTATAGTTGACCCCCCATCTTTCCAACTGAACATGTTTCAGGTTTTACTTGCTATTGGAAGTTGTACAAGTCTTGGAGCACATAGGAGCTTTGGACCTAGTTTATGTAAATCAAGTTTATGTATTTATTAAACTGTATGTCAAATTGTAAAATGTTTAGTAATATACAACTTCCATTTAGTACCATGAGCTATTGAATAATCATCACTACGTGACACCTCGATGTTTCCGCCATCGGTTGGGGTGTTACAGATTGGTATCAGAGCCATGGTTATATGGAATTAGGTGATTAGAAAAATAATGTAGTCTATAACCATAGGATTTTAACCAGTACTTGCTCCTTTTACTTGTAACCCTACTTGTTTCTATTCTCTATCCCCACCCTACTTCTTATCCCTACTTTTACCCCACAAATAACAATGCTACATAATCTCCTTACTATAAAATAAACTCCTTATCAACCATCTTCACATTCACTATCTCTCGCAACCTTGATTCTGCTTCGAGATTTTTCATCATCCTCTCAAGAACTAAATTCATATCCTTCACCATATCAAACATGAGCTAGTTACCCATGATAACCAAACTATTGAAACTTTATTGTGGGTTGCATTAAACTTAATACTTAGTTATACATAAGTATTCGATTTTCTACCATATTTGAACATTTGATACTAGAAGTCATGGAATATAAACTATTTGCTATAGACACACCTAGAGTCATTAACCTTGTCTAGGGCAACTCTATTACAACTCGCATGCTATACTTAATACCTGAGATCTAACATGTACATATTATCAATTTGCAATTTATGTGTTTAATAATTAGTACAGTTAATCAAACAACTGATAGAGGATAAAGTATTTGCTCAACAGTTAGTAGAGTACCAAATAACCTACTCAACGATTGGTAGATGTCATCATGCCTGCTCAATAGTCGGTAGAGGCCCTACAACCTGCTCAACGACTGGTAGAGGCTATCGCACCTGCTCAACAATCGGTAGGGGTTCTTACTCACTGACTGGTAGAAGACTTTTTCCTGCTCAACAGTTGGACCCATTTTTTGGATACATTGTATACAATTCAATCACAAGGTTATTTTGCATTACTTACATGTGTGTTTAGAGTCATAGAAGGACACAAAACCCTAATGTAAGGTAAATTGGGGATTGTGGTCCGAAACGTAATCATGAATTTACTGGAACGTTAAGCTGGTGTGAAATTCTATCAAGGTTTCGGTAGATAACCAAATGTAAACCCTAGTTATCTGGTAATTCATTTAGTCTTTCCATAGTCAATCAACTATGCATTTCTTTTAGGATTTCTAAAACTTAAGTTTAGTGTTTTGCTAGATTCGTATTCTCCTTGCTATTTCAGACGAACCTAATCCAACCCTTAAAACTCACACATATCAATCCTCTTATTCAAATTATTCAAAATTGATTATTATATTACCTATAAATTCATGTCGTCCCTTAACCGAAATTTCCAATAACTTCGGGTGATTCTTGGAAACATTTGAGCCACATCTAGACTGTTACAAAGGATCCAATACTATCATTAAGGTGATTTTACATCGCCCCTTTTTCTATTTTACATTTTGGGGTAAAACATGTTTAAACATTTTATACACTATCATTTACTCATTCTTACATTGTTGAAACTTGTGATTCAATTATAAACAGTTTATACACTATCATTTACTGATTCTATCATTTGACTGTAACAAAAAGACACAGTACAATCATTTTACTAACATGCGATTATAGCGCTATAGGGCTGACAAACCCACCCCCCGCATAAATTCAGGGATGATCGATAACAGTTACACTTTTACTAATATGCGAGTTAGGTCTCAGTGGACACAGGGTTTGATTGTTCAAAAGACGCATTGTTACATCTCGGACTCATACCTTTACATTATACTGCTGTGATTGTTGTACCAACTATTGTTATCTATTACATTCAAAAACCTATGTATTCTCACCAACTCAACATGTTTCAGGTTTTACTTGCTATTGGAAGTTGTACAAGTCTTGGAGCACATAGGAGCTTTGGACCTAGTTTACGTAAATCAAGTTTATGTATTTATTAAACTGTATGTCAAATTGTAAAATGTTTAGTAATATACAACTTCCATTTAGTACCATGAGCTATTGAATAATCATCACTACGTGACACCTCGATGTTTCCGCCATCGGTTAGGGTGTTACAGATTGGTATCAGAGCCATGGTTATATGGAATTAGGTGATTAGAAAAATAATATAGTCTATAACCATAGGATTTTAACCAGTACTTGCTCCTTTTACTTGCAACCCTACTTGTTTCTATTCTCTATCTCCACCCTACTTCTTATCCCTACTTTTACCCCACAAATTACACTGCTACATAATCTCCTTACTATAAAATAAACTCCTTATCAACCATCTTCACATTCACTATCTCTCGCAACCTAGATTCTGCTTCGAGATTTTTTATCATCCTCTCAAGAACTAAATTCATATCCTTCACCATATCAAACATGAGCTAGTTACCCATGATAAGCAAACTATTGAAACTTTATTGTGTGTTGCATTAAACTTAATACTTAGTTATACATGAGTATTCGATTATCTACCATATTTGAACATTTGATACTAGAAGTCATGGAATATAAACTATTTGCTATAGACACACCTAGAGTCATTAACCTTGTCTAGGACAACTCTATTACAACTCGCATGCTATACTTGATACCTGATTGCTTACATGTACATATTATCAATTTTCAATTTATGTGTTTAATAATTAGTACAGTTAATCAAACAACTGATAGAGGATAAAGTACTTGCTCAACAGTTAGTAGAGTACCAAATAACCTACTCAACGATTGGTAGATGTCATCATGGCTGCTCAACAGTCGGTAGAGGCCCTACAACCTGCTCAACGACTGGTAGAGGCTATCGAACCTGCTCAACAATCGGTAGGGGTTCTTACTCACTGACTGGTAGAAGTCTTTTTCCTGCTCAACAGTTGGACCCATTTTTGGATACATTGTATACAATTCAATCACAAGGTTATTTTGCATTACTTACATGTGTGTTTAGAGTCATAGAAGGACACAAAACCCTAATGTAAGGTAAATTGGTGATTGCGGTCCGAAACGTAATCATGAATTTACAGGTATGTTAAGTTGGTGTGAAATTCTATCAAGGTTTCGGTAGATAACCAAATGTAAACCCTAGTTATCTGGTAATTCATTTAGTCTTTCCATAGTAAATCAACTATGCATTTCTTTTAGGATTTCTAAAACTTAAGTTTAGTGTTTTGCTAGATTCGTATTCTCCTTGCTATTTCAGACGAACCTAATCCAACCCTTAAAACTCACACATATCAATCCTCTTATTCAAATTATTCAAAACTGATTATTCTATTACCTATAAATTCATGTCGTCCCTTAACCCAAATTTCCAATAACTTCGGGTGATTCTTGGAAACATTTGAGCCACATCTAGACTGTTACGAAGGATCCAATACTATCATTAAGGTGATTTTACATAGCCCCTTTTTCTATTTTACATTTTGGGGTGAAACATGTTTAAACATTTTATACAGAATCATTTACTCATTCTTACATTGTTGAAACTTGTGATTCAAGTATAAACATTTTATACACTATCATTTACTCATTCTATCATTTGACTCTAACAAAAAGACACAGTACAATCATTTTACTAACATGCGATTATAGCGCTATAAGGCTGACAAACCCATCCCCCCGCATAAATTCAGGGATGGTCGATAACAGTTACACTTTTACTAACATGCGAGTTAGCTCTCAGTGGACACAAGGTTTGATTGTACAAAAGACGCATTGTTACATCTCGAACTCATACTTTTACATTATACAACTGTGATTGTTGTACAAACTATTGTTATCTATTACATTCAAAAACCTATGTATTCTCACCAACTACTTATAGTTGACCCCCCATCTTTCCAACTGAACATGTTTCAGGTTTTACTTGCTATTGGAAGTTGTACAAGTCTTGGAGCACATAGGAGCTTTGGACCTAGTTTATGTAAATCAAGTTTATGTATTTATTAAACTGTATGTCAAATTGTAAAATGTTTAGTAATATACAACTTCCATTTAGTACCATGAGCTATTGAATAATCATCACTACGTGACACCTCGATGTTTCCGCCATCGGTTGGGGTGTTACAGATTGGTATCAGAGCCATGGTTATATGGAATTAGGTGATTAGAAAAATAATGTAGTCTATAACCATAGGATTTTAACCAGTACTTGCTCCTTTTACTTGTAACCCTACTTGTTTCTATTCTCTATCCCCACCCTACTTCTTATCCCTACTTTTACCCCACAAATAACAATGCTACATAATCTCCTTACTATAAAATAAACTCCTTATCAACCATCTTCACATTCACTATCTCTCGCAACCTTGATTCTGCTTCGAGATTTTTCATCATCCTCTCAAGAACTAAATTCATATCCTTCACCATATCAAACATGAGCTAGTTACCCATGATAACCAAACTATTGAAACTTTATTGTGGGTTGCATTAAACTTAATACTTAGTTATACATAAGTATTCGATTTTCTACCATATTTGAACATTTGATACTAGAAGTCATGGAATATAAACTATTTGCTATAGACACACCTAGAGTCATTAACCTTGTCTAGGGCAACTCTATTACAACTCGCATGCTATACTTAATACCTGAGATCTAACATGTACATATTATCAATTTGCAATTTATGTGTTTAATAATTAGTACAGTTAATCAAACAACTGATAGAGGATAAAGTATTTGCTCAACATTTAGTAGAGTACCAAATAACCTACTCAACGATTGGTAGATGTCATCATGCCTGCTCAATAGTCGGTAGAGGCCCTACAACCTGCTCAACAATCGGTAGGGGTTCTTACTCACTGACTGGTAGAAGACTTTTTCCTGCTCAACAGTTGGACCCATTTTTTGGATACATTGTATACAATTCAATCACAAGGTTATTTTGCATTACTTACATGTGCGTTTAGAGTCATAGAAGGACACAAAACCCTAATGTAAGGTAAATTGGTGATTGCGGTCCGAAACGTAATCATGAATTTACTGGAACGTTAAGCTGGTGTGAAATTCTATCAAGGTTTCGGTAGATAACCAAATGTAAACCCTAGTTATCTGGTAATTCATTTAGTCTTTCCATAGTCAATCAACTATGCATTTCTTTTAGGATTTCTAAAACTTAAGTTTAGTGTTTTGCTAGATTCGTATTCTCCTTGCTATTTCAGACGAACCTAATCCAACCCTTAAAACTCACACATATCAATCCTCTTATTCAAATTATTCAAAACTGATTATTATATTACCTATAAATTCATGTCGTCCCTTAACCGAAATTTCCAATAACTTCGGGTGATTCTTGGAAACATTTGAGCCACATCTAGACTGTTACAAAGGATCCAATACTATCATTAAGGTGATTTTACATAGCCCCTTTTTCTATTTTACATTTTGGGGTAAAACATGTTTAAACATTTTATACACTATCATTTACTCATTCTTACATTGTTGAAACTTGTGATTCAATTATAAACAGTTTATACACTATCATTTACTCATTCTATCATTTTACTAACATGCGATTATAGCGCTATAGGGCTGACAAACCCATCCCCCCGCATAAATTCAGGGATGATCGATAACAGTTACACTTTTACTAACATGCGAGTTAGGTCTCAGTGGACATATGGTTTGATTGTACAAAAGACGCATTGTTACATCTCGGACTCATACTTTTACATTATACAACTGTGATTGTTGTACAAACTGTTGTTATCTATTACATTCAAAAACCTATGTATTCTCACCAACTATTTATAGTTGACCCCCCATCTTTCCAACTCAACATGTTTCAGGTTTTACTTGCTATTGGAAGTTGTACAAGTCTTGGAGCACATAGGAGCTTTGGACCTAGTTTATGTAAATCAAGTTTATGTATTTATTAAACTGTATGTCAAATTGTAAAATGTTTTGTAATATACAACTTCCATTTAGTACCATGAGCTATTGAATAATCATCACTACGTGACCCCTCGATGTTTCCGCCATCAGTTGGGGTGTTACAGATTGGTATCAGAGCCATGGTTATATGGAATTAGGTGATTAGAAAAATAATATAGTCTATAACCATAGGATTTTAACCAGTACTTGCTCCTTTTACTTGCAACCCTACTTGTTTCTATTCTCTATCTCCACCCTACTTCTTATCCCTAATTTTATCCCACAAATTACACTGCTACATAATCTCCTTACTATAAAATAAACTCCTTATCAACCATCTTCACATTCACTATCTCTCGCAACCTTGATTCTGCTTCGAGATTTTTCATCATCCTCTCAAGAACTAAATTCATATCCTTCACCATATCAAACATGAGCTAGTTACCCATGATAACCAAACTATTGAAACTTTATTGTGGGTTGCATTAAACTCAATACTTAGTTATACATGAGTATTCGATTATCTACCATATTTGAACATTTGATACTAGAAGTCATGGAATATAAACTATTTGCTATAGACACGCCTAGATTCATTAACCTTGTCTAGGGCAACTCTATTACAACTCGCATGCTATACTTGATACCTGATTGGTTACATGTACATATTATCAATTTGCAATTTATGTGTTTAATAATTAGTACAGTTAATCAAACAACTAATAGAGGATAAAGAACCTGCGCAACAGTTAGTAGAGTACCAAATAACCTACTCAACGATTGGTAGATGTCATCATGCCTGCTCAACAGTCGGTAGAGGCCCTACAACCTGCTCAACGACTGGTAGAGGCTATCGCTCCTGCTCAACAATCGGTAGGGGTTCTTACTCACTGACTGGTAGAAGTCTTTTTTCCTGCTCAACAGTTGGACCCATTTTTGGATACATTGTATACAGTTCAATCACAAGGTTATTTTGCATTACTTACATGTGTGTTTAGAGTCATAGAAGGACACAAAACCCTAATGTAAGGTAAATTGGTGATTGCGGTCCGAAACGTAATCATGAATTTACAAGTACGTTAAGTTGGTGTGAAATTCTATCAAGGTTTCGGTAGATAACCAAATGTAAACCCTAGTTATCTGCTAATTCATTTAGTCTTTCCATAGTCAATCAACTATGCATTTCTTTTAGGATTTCTAAAACTTAAGTTTAGTGTTTTGCTAGATTCATATTCTCCTTGCTATTTCAGACGAACCTAATCCAACCCTTAAAACTCACACATATCAATCCTCCTATTCAAATTATTCAAAACAGATTATTCTATTACCTATAAATTCATGTCGTCCCTTAACCCAAATTTCCAATAACTTCGGGTGATTCTTGGAAACATTTGAGCCACATCTAGACTGTTACGAAGGATCCAATACTATCATTAAGGTGATTTTACATAGCCCCTTTTTATATTTTACATTTTGGGGTGAAACTTGTTTAAACATTTTATACACTATCATTTACTCATTCTTACATTGTTGAAACTTGTGATTCAATTATAAACAGTTTATACACTATCATTTACTCATTCTATCATTTGACTGTAACAAAAAGACACAGTAAAATCATTTTACTAACATGCGATTATAGCGCTATAGGGCTGACAAACCCATCCCCCCGCATAAATTCAGAGATGATCGATAATAGTTACACTTTTACTAACATGCGAGTTAGGTCTCAGTGGACACAAGGTTTGATTGTACAAAAGACGCATTGTTACATCTCGGACTCATACTTTTACATTATACAACTGTGATTGTTGTACAAACTATTGTTATCTATTACATTAAAAAACCTATGTATTCTCACCAACTACTTACAGTTGACCCCCCATCTTTCCAACTCAACATGTTTCAGGTTTTACTTGCTATTGGAAGTTGTACAAGTCTTGGAGCACATAGAAGCTTTGGACCTAGTTTATGTAAATCAAGTTTATGTATTTATTAAACTGTATGTCAAATTGTAAAATGTTTAGTAATATACAACTTCCATTTAGTACCATGAGCTATTGAATAATCATCACTACGTGACACCTCGATGTTTCCGCCATCGGTTGGGGTGTTACAGATTGGTATCAGAGCCATGGTTATATGGAATTAGGTGATTAGAAAAATAATATAGTCTATAACCATAGGATTTTAACCAGTACTTGCTCCTTTTACTTGCAACCCTACTTGTTTCTATTCTCTATCTCCACCCTAATTCTTATCCCTACTTTTACCCCACAAATTACACTGCTACATAATCTCCTTACTATAAAATAAACTCCTTATCAACCATCTTCACATTCACTATCTCTCACAACCTTGATTCTGCTTCGAGATTTTTCATCATCCTCTCAAGAACTAAATTCATATCCTTCACCATATCAAACATGAGCTAGTTACCCATGATAACCAAACTATTGAAACTTTATTGTGGGTTGCATTAAACTTAATACTTAGTTATACATGAGTATTCGATTATCTACCATATTTGAACATTTGATACTAGAAGTCATGGAATATAAACTATTTGCTATAGACACACCTAGAGTCATTAACCTTGTCTAGGGCAACTCTATTAGAACTCGCATGCTATACTTCATACCTGATTGCTTACATGTACATATTATCAATTTGCAATTTATGTGTTTAATAATTAGTACAGTTAATCAAACAACTGATAGAGGATAAAGTACTTGCTCAACAGTTAGTAGAGTACCAAATAACCTACTCAACGATTGGTAGATGTCATCATGCCTGCTCAACAGTCGGTAGAGGCCCTACAACCTGCTCAACGACTGGTAGAGGCTATCGCACCTGCTCAACAATCGGTAGGGGTTCTTACTCACTGACTGGTAGAAGTCTTTTTCCTGCTCAACAGTTGGACCCATTTTTGGATACATTGTATACAATTCAATCACATGGTTATTTTGCATTACTTACATGTGTGTTTAGAGTCATAGAAGGACACAAAACCCTAATGTAAGGTAAATTGGTGATTGCGGTCCGAAACGTAATCATGAATTTACAGGTACGTTAAGTTGGTGTGAAATTCTATCAAGGTTTCGGTAGATAACCAAATATAAACCCTAGTTATCTGGTAATTCATTTAGTCTTTCCATAGTCAATCAACTATGCATTTCTTTTAGGATTTCTAAAACTTAAGTTTAGTGTTTTGCTAGATTCGTATTCTCCTTGCTATTTCAGACGAACCTAATCCAACCCTTAAAACTCACACATATCAATCCTCTTATTCAAATTATTCAAAACGTATTATTCTATTACCTATAAATTCATGTCGTCCCTTAACCCAAATTTCCAATAACTTCGGGTGATTCTTGGAAACATTTGAGCCACATCTAGACTGTTACGAAGGATCCAATACTATCATTAAGGTGATTTTACATAGCCCCTTTTTCTATTTTACATTTTGGGGTGAAACATGTTTAAACATTTTATACACTATCATTTACTCATTCTTACATTGTTGAAACTTGTGATTCAAGTATAAACATTTTATACACTATCATTTACTCATTCTATCATTTGACTGTAACAAAAAGACACTGTACAATCATTAACATTGATCAAGCCGCCTGTTTAGATTATAGCGCGATAGGCCTGACAAACCCATCACCCCACATAAATTCAGGGATGATCGATAACAGTTACACTTATACTAACTATTGAGTTAAGTCTCAGTCAACACAAGGTTTGATTGTACAAAAGACGCATTGTTACATGTCGGTTTATAGTTGAGCCCCCCCCCCCCCCCCCCACCATCTTTCTAACTCAACATGTTTCAGGTTTTACTTGCTATTGGATGTTGTACAAGTCTTGGATCACATAGGAGCTTTGGACCTAGTTTATGTAAATCAAGTTTATGTATTTATTAAACTGTATGTCAAATTGTAAAATGTTTAGTAATATACAACTTCCATTTAGTACCATGATCTATTGAACAATCATCACTACGTGACACTTCGATGTTTCCGCCATCGGTTGGGGTGTTACACCATTCATTATAATCTTCCTAATAAGATTGGTGAAGCACAGATTGAGACGCCTATTACGGAATTTCTATTTGTTTATCCAGTTTGATGATTAGCACCAAAACAAGTAGTGTGTATGGGGTGGGAGCGAAAGACAATGAAATTGCGGGCATGGCTACGTCTTTAAATTGTATCCCGGGTAGGTTTCCTTTTGTTCATCTAGGAGCGCCGGTTGCTTGCTATATGAACCCGATCCGAAGCTAGGAGCCGGTTATTGAAAAAGGTTCATTAGCGTTTGTCGACTTGGAAGGCTAAGAGCTTATCCTATGGTGATCGTATAACTTTATTGAAATCGGTTTTGAGCTCAATCCACATTATTTTTTCTCCCTTTTTTCGGGTTCCTATTCATGTGATTAATAAGATGAGTTGGTTAGCCTGAGACAAATTCATTGCACCTTTAGAATACAGTGGTGTTTGTCTAGGGTCCCTTAGAGATGCGAACTTGGATTTGTTGTCTAAGTGGCGGTGGTGGTTCAAATCCAATCAATCATCGCTTTGGCGTAAAGTGGTGTGGTCGATACATCTTAATGGCATGGGGTGGAGTTATATTCCGATGAAGGTCTCTATTTGGGTAATTGGAAGTGGATTGCAATTGTTCCCAATGTTTTGGACAGAATGAACATAGGTTCTTGTTTTGGTAAAAAATTACTTAATAAAAATAATCTTGTTTTCCAAATCAGAAAATGTGAGTTAGAGTGCTATAAATGTCAAATAAGTTTTGTAACATCGCAAAAATTTTCAAATTTTAATACGTTTATTAATTCTCTTCTATCATTCACAATGTGCCTAAGTTTAATTTTCCGACCACACAACTTATATATATATATATATATATATATGTATATATATATAAAAATTCATAATAATAATAATAATAATATTGTTTAAATGTTGTTGTGACAAAATGTGATGACTAAACCCAAAAGCTTGAGCCCAAACCCAACCACCCTTCCCCTTTCCTTATAATCTGTCGGAGCTGGGCCTGCTGAGCCCAAGGGGCCGGCCCAACTGCCAAACAGCCCAACATCCACACTTCCTTCACTTAAAAAAAAAAAAAACAAATATATATAGAATGCTTCTCCCTGGATTCGAACCCGGGATGCTTACCAGACCAAACCACAACACCACCACTACGCCACACAGGCTTTTGGTATTGAATCCGGATCATTATTATACTTAAACAAAATTTCAGTTCTCTTTTGTTCCTCTCTTAACCATCGAACAGCAACAGCAGCAGTGGGTTGAACAAATCCCGCCTCTTTGACCAGACCAAATTAGCTTAATTGACGCGTATGGATCTAAATTGACATAACATCGTAATCTTCGGTCCATTACACGTCAAACCCACGTTCAATTACCATCAATTCATACCGATTATAACCATTTTCACGCGTATACAATTTAACGTGGTCAACCTTGCCAAATCTAATGCCTAGACCCGTTCCCTATAAATTGGACACTACTAGACATCCTCACATTGCCGAACACCCTCTTCCAATCCTCAATTTTACTCAAAATTCTTCTGTTCTTGAACTATACTCGCGTGTTGACCCGAGCCTTGACCAAACAATTCAGCATCGAAACAAGACTGTAAGTTTGATTTTACTTATGGGTTTAGTTAATCGGCGTGTAAACGACATTAACCCCATGATTGATTGGGTTAATGTCGTGTGTATTGATCAATTGAGAATGCTAGGGCTCGTATTTGATTTTGGGGAAGAACATGATAATCAGTATGATATTTATATTTTTAAAAACAAGAATTAACACAACCACTGGCTGGACCAGACGGTTGTGTCTGCTGCCTTATACACGAGCCACCCGGGTTCGAGTCCTGGCAGGGGCGTCTTTTGTTCTTTTTTTTTTTTGGGTTTTATCAAATAAATACATATATTACATTTAAACTTATAAATTCATTTTAATTATTAAAACCCTTTTATAAATTCTAAAAAAATTTATTTTTAACAAATTTGATATAAAAGTTCCACCTTCAATTTTTAGTTTTCTGAAATTTATTTATTTAATATTTTAAATAATTGAATCAAGTTTATTCTTTTTTATTTATAAAAATCTATAAAAATATCAAAACGATCTTATTAATTTCCACAAAAATTATTCTGAGTTTTTATAACATTAAGCTTTTCAGAAATGATTTTTATTTCTGAAAAATCATTTATTTAATATTTTTAATCAATTTTTGTTAGTTTTAATCATAATTAAATCATAATAAATCCAATTTTTAATATTTTTGCACCAAAATTTTATAGAAATTATTTCTGATCATTTAGAACAGAAATATAAATTTTAAACTAATAATTCTTTAATTTTAGTATTTTTAAATTATTAAAGTTAAAGTTGACAATTTGTAATAAATAGATTTAATAATCTATTTTAAAGAAAATAATTTTATAAAAATTATTTTTATACTTTAAACATATTATTGTGACCATCTTAAATTTAAATTTCATAAAAAGATTTTTGGTTATATATTTACTAAATTTCTCTCAATTGGCGAATATTTTAAATATTAATCAAACGAGCAATTATCCCCAATTCGAAGCCCTAGAAACTTATACATTTGTAGACTTGATAGACTTAGACATATTTATTACCTCATTATAGGGTGATACTTGATACATTGGGCAACACAATTATCCAAATTTTCCAACAGATATAACATTTTACCAAGGTGAGTTTTACATAGCCCCTTTTTATTTATCACCATTTTTGGGGTGAAACATGTTATAACATCATTATTGCAATTCAATCATCATTGTGTCTATGTGTTTTCTATGTTGCATTATGTCTTGAGCATGATTAGAGTAAGCACCATTCTAGCATAATCATTAACTCCGTACAAGCCGACGGTATACATTGATAGATCTATTGGACTGACAATCCCACCCGGATACGTGCCTCCTACAAAGGTAGCGTGGGTGTTTGTTATCGTATAACATATTCAAGTGAACCATGAGCGTATAGGATGTATCATATTATAACAGTCACTAGGGTTGGTTATGCACTCGATTTATTTCTAGTATGTTCTCACATATGGACTAGATTGACATGACACATGAATTGCACAACATTTTTATTCAATTATCAAAAACCTATGTAATTCTCACCAACTTTTGTTGACCCAAAATATTTTCAACTTAACATGTTTCAGGTTCTACTTGCTTGAAGGTTTGAGTTAATACTTGAAGATGCGTAGCTAGTATTTGTTGATTTGATGTACAAATTCTGAGAACAATTGTATGTAACGTATTTAAATTATTTAATGACATTTATTATTCGCCATGAGCTACTGAACAATCATCAATACGTGACATCCCGATGTTTCCGCCATCGGTTGGGGTGTTACAGATTGGTATCAGAGCCATGGTTATAGGGAATTAGGTTATTAGAAAAATAATCTAGTCTATAACCATAGGACTTAATCAGTACTTGTTTCTTTTACTTGCTATTCTCTATCTCCCTCCTACTTCTTATCTCTACAAGAAGGCTGCTCTACATCACTGGATCTACTCTTAGACTAATAGGACAAAATCCTCAGGTTTAACCTGAACCCCTTTGAGATCTCGTCGAAGTTCTAAATTTTAATAACGAACACGTGCAATCTGGAAGGGTGAATGCCTGTATTCTGAGTCTTCTGTCTAGGCTGGCATTGCGCATATATCCCAATCAGACGAGGGACCCGGATGCCTACCTGGGAATTCTCGGGATGAGTGTTCACTTATAGGCTAAAGCATGTCTTCATATGTTATTAGAATCGAGAATCTTTGATAAGTCAACGTTTTCGTTTATTCGTTTTAATTAATGAATAAATGATTACATTCCTTATATATAACCTCATTCATTTCATTGTGTCTCCTACAGATCATGTCTCCACGTCACAACACTCGCATTAACAGTGGTGACAATCATAAGGAAGGGAGCAGCAACCACAACCCCGACCACAACACTAACCACAACAATGGAGGTGACGCCCAACTAGCTGCGATTATTTCCCAACAATTGGCGCAACAAATCACAACTCTGGTTTCTAACTTGTTGACTCAAGACATCCAAATGGATGGGAATGGCAATGGAAATGGCGTTGGAAATCACGAAAGGAACAGGACCTTAGTTCGAAAAGGCAAGAAAACAAGTATCGTGGCCGCGGTAACTACCAAGAATCAGAAACGTAAGACCAGGGATTTTACAAGAAACTATCCATTGTGTAACACATGCAATCGACATCATCCCACTGTTTCAGCGTGTCGCTTGTGCACCAATTGTGGTAGGTATGGCCATCTGGTCAACACATGTCGCGAGACCCCAAGCCCTAATCAACCCACCAACCCGGCTACTTTGGAGGAAGCAAAGCGGTTGACTGCCACCTTAACAGATAACCATGTAAAGGCAGGAACCCTGACCCGGAAAGGGGAGAAGAAAACTGTTGCAAAAGATACTCCCCAACCTGCCGTTAAAATCAAAACTGAGGCCTCAACCAACGGAAAGCGCAAGGCCAGAAATTTTGCAAAAGACACCACTACCCCACCCAACAAGAACAATACCGCGGGAAGCTACCTAAGTGTGACACCTGCCAGTATCACCATCCAACCCAAGTGCCCTGCCGTCAGTGTACCAATTGTCAAAGGTATGGACATCTTGCGGACACTTGCCGAATCCCTACTACAAACCCTCCAGCTACTTAACAGCAAACTCTACCATCTGAATGATGTCTATTTTTCTCTTTAATTCCCTGTATTGACATTATTATTTTCAAGTAATAAAAATTCGAGTATTATCATAACATCTGTGTGCATGCTTGTTGCTATATCTATAATCATACGTGCTTACTTGTACAACAATTAGTTGATTACCAAAGAACCTACTCAACGATTGGTAGAGGTTATCATGTCTTCCAACAGTCGGGAGAGGCCCTACCACCTGCTCAACGACCGGTGAGGACTATCGAACCTGCTCAACAATCAGTAGAGTCATAAAAGGACGCAAAACCCTAATGTAAGGTAAATTGGTAATTACGGTCCGGAACGTAATCATGAATTTACAGGTACGTTAAGGTAGTGTGAAACTTTATCAAGGTTTTCGGTAGTTGACCAATTGTAAACCTAGTGTTTCTCTTAACTTCGGGACGAAGTTCCTAAAAGTAGGGGAGACTGTAACATCGCAAAAATTTTCAAATTTTAATACGTATATTATTTCTCTTCTATCATTCACAATGTGCCTAAGTTTAATTTTCCGACCACACAACTTATATATATATATGTATATATATATAAAAATTAATAATAATAATAATAATATTGTTTAAATGTTGTTGTGACAAAATGTGATGACTAAACCCAAAAGCTTGAGCCCAAACCCAACCACCCTTCCCCTTTCCTTATAATCTGTCGGAGCTGGGCCTGCTGAGCCCAAGGGGCCGGCCCAACTGCCAAACAGCCCAACATCCACACTTCCTTCACTTAAAAAAAAAAAAAACAAATATATATAGAATGCTTCTCCCTGGATTCGAACCCGGGATGCTTACCAGACCAAACCACAACACCACCACTACGCCACACAGGCTTTTGGTATTGAATCCGGATCTTTATTATACTTAAACAAAATTTCAGTTCTCTTTTGTTCCTCTCTTAACCATCGAACAGCAACAGCAGCAGTGGGTTGAACAAATCCCGCCTCTTTGACCAGACCAAATTAGCTTAATTGACCCGTATGGATCTAAATTGACATAACATCGTAATCATCGGTCCATTACACGTCAAACCCACGTTCAATTACCATCAATTCATACCGATTATAAACATTTTCACGCGTATACAATTTAACGTGGTCAACCTTGCCAAATCTAATGCCTTGACCCGTTCCCTATAAATTGGACACTACTAGACATCCTCACATTGCCGAACACCCTCTTCCAATCCTCAATTTTACTCAAAATTCTTCTGTTCTTGAACTATACTCGCGTGTTGACCCGAGCCTTGACCAAACAATTCAGCATCGAAACAAGACTGTAAGTTTGATTTTACTTATGGGTTTAGTTAATCGGCGTGTGAACGACATTAACCCCATGATTGATTGGGTTAATGTCGTGTGTATTGATCAATTGAGAATGCTAGGGCTCGTATTTGATTTTGGGGAAGAACATGATAATCAGTATGATATTTATATTTTTAAAAACAAGAATTAACACAACCACTGGCTGGACCAGACGGTTGTGTCTGCTGCCCTATACACGAGCCACCTGGGTTCGAGTCCCGGCAGGGGCGTCTTTTGTTCTTTTTTTTTTGGGTTTTATCAAATAAATACATATATTACATTTAAACTTATAAATTCATTTTAATTATTAAAACCCTTTTATAAATTCTAAAAAAATTTATTTTTAACAAATCTGATATAAAAGTTCCACCTACAATTTTTAGTTTTCTGAAATTTATTTATTTAATATTTTAAATAATTAAATCAAGTTTATTCTATTTTATTTATAAAAATCTATAAAAATATCAAAACGATCTTATTAATTTCCACAAAAATTATTCTGAGTTTTTATAACATTAAGCTTTTCAGAAATGATTTTTATTTCTGAAAAATCATTTATTTAATATTTTTAATCAATTTTTGTTAGTTTTAATCATAATTAAATCATAATAAATCCAATTTTTAATATTTTTGCACCAAAATTTTATAGAAATTATTTCTGATCATTTAGAACAGAAATATAAGTTTTAAACTAATAATTCTTTTATTTTAGTATTTTTAAATTATTAAAGTTAAAGTTGACAATTTGTAATAAATAGATTTAATAATCTATTTTAAAGAAAATAATTTTATAAAAATTATTTTTATACTTTAAACATATTATTGTGACCATCTTAAATTTAAATTTCATAAAAAGATTTTTGGTTATTTATTTACTAAATTTCTCTCAATTGGCGAATATTTTTAATATTAATCAAACGAGCAATTATCCCCAATTCGAAGCCCTAGAAACTTATACATTTGTAGACTTGATAGACTTAGACATATTTATTACCTCATTATAGGGTGATACTTGATACATTGGGCAACACAATTATCCAAATTTTCCAACAGATATAACATTTTACCAACACATAGCCCCTTTTATTTATCACCATTTTTGGGGTGAAACATGTTATAACATCATTATTGCAATTCAATCATCAATGTGTCTATGTGTTTTCTATGTTGCATTATGTCTTGAGCATGATTAGAGTAAGCACCATTCTAGCATAATCATTAACTCCGTACAAGCCGACGGTATACATTGATAGATCTATTGGACTGACAATCCCACCCGGATACGTGCCTCCTACAAAGGTAGCGTGGGTGTTTGTTATCGTATAACATATTCAAGTGAACCATTAGCGTATGGGATGTATCATATTATAACAGTCACCAGGGTTGGTTATGCACTCGATTTATTTCTAGTATGTTCTCACATATGGACTAGATTGACATGACACATGAATTGCACAACATTTTTATTCAATTATCAAAAACCTATGTAATTCTCACCAACTTTTGTTGACCCAAAATATTTTCAACTTAACATGTTTCAGGTTCTACTTGCTTGAAAGTTTGAGTTAATACTTGAAGATGCGTAGCTAGTATTTGTTGATTTGATGTACAAATTCTTAGAACAATTGTATGTAACGTATTTAAATTATTTAATGACATTTATTATTCGCCATGAGCTACTGAACAATCATCAATACGTGACATCCCGATGTTTCCGCCATCGGTTGGGGTGTTACAAGTTTAAAGTAGTTTTATTCTGAAAATGGTGAATCAAGATGTAAAAGAGATAAATATGGGACAACTATGCTCAGGATGGCTAAGGTAAAGTTGAGGATGGATAGTTATATCCTAAGGATGTAACTATAAGGCAGATTATAAGAATGAGTAAAATAAGTACGAATGAATGACGAGTGTTCTATGGTTACAATCGCTGGCACGAAACCTCAGGAGGAGTCTAAGCCCTGCCTTGTTTGTTAATATTAAAAATGGGTAAAAAGGTTACAACTTTGGATGAATGAATGACGAGTGTTCTATGGTTACAATGATTGTGCTAAGTGTGTGTGAGTATCAGAGTATTCTATGGTGAGCAACAGAGTGTAAGTGTTATTCAGGTGAGTGTAATGGGTCCCGTGTGATACGCTGTTTAGTTAAGTTCTTTGAAAGCTTCAGGTGACTGTTGTCGCTGTTTCAACTGAATATAGTTGTTGAGTAACAGTTTCCTCCTTCTTCGCCTATATTTAATGGTTGTCGGTTACAAGTTTGACTTCTTCTTTGATCTTGGACTCGGCTTGCAAGCGTAACTCTTTTATCCTTGACTTCTTTGACTGCGTATAGCAATATAGACGTTGTAGAAGAGTTACAAGTTTATAATATATGCTGATTGTACGTGCAATTATGTCATAGAAAGATAATTCGTTAGTCCATCCTCAGGATGTGCACATGCTAAAATATAGTTACATCCTGAAGTTTGTTAAGTCCTTTAGCATCCTAAGGATGCTATACTAAGGATGTGAGGTAAAATTATCCTGAGGATTTTCACCACCAACAATTGTCCCCAAAAAATATGTTACCGTTAATATCTTATAAGGTATAATATTTTTTTAATCGCAAATCTTATCTGATGATCTGATGGGTTGTCTGTCAGGATAACAATGGCTACTTTTTTGGCTATAATCAAGTGATGACCGTTACACAAGGTCATGCTCTGCCCTCTATATCTAGAGCTTCTTCCTTCATTTATAACCATATTTGACTTTTTAAAGAAGGTAATCTCTTTCTCTTCTCTTTCTTATCTTCTCTCAAACCTGTAAAAATATTAGTAAAATTCTGAAGATGAGCAAAAGAGCAACCAGAGCTTCTGGGAGTGTAGGAGTCCCAAAGGACTTTATACTCCAAAATTTGTTTAGCTATCCTGGTCGTGAAGTCTGTTCCTTCAATGATAGGGATATCCAGGCTCTAAAGGACTCAGGGGCCTTCTTGAGTTCTGCCAAGTTCTGCCCTATGACCCTACTACAAAATCTGATTTTGCCTCTTCTACATGGTTTGCTTCCTGTACTTGCCTTTTTCTCTGGGTTTGAGGTATCCTTTCCCTCCGTTAATCAAATATTTCTTTGATGTAATAGGGATGGCTTATGCCCAGGCCATTCCTGAAATCTTGAGAATCCTGATGGTTTGTAACAGGATCATCGAAAACCACGGCATCCATCTTCAGATAGGAGACCTGTCTCATATATATATATATATATATATATATATATATATATATATATATATATATATATATATATATATATATATATAAGCTGAAAACACATGGTTCACATCGCTATATTCTGCAACTTGTAAGCAAAGATCCTCCTTTCCTATTTAATGTTATCAAGTCCGAGAAATCATGGAAAAAAAAATTTTTTCTTTGTAAAGAGGAGTTCCATTCCTTTTGGGGATGAGATTCCTCTTTCTTGGATAAAGAGTGGTAAAGTTTTTTCAGGATGTTTTATGAAAAAAAAATTAGTTACATCCTGAGGATATTATTGATGTTCTGAAATTTTATATTAAACAGGTGCTTCATTTGCAAAGCTTGCTTCTCCTCTGAATGACGCTTATTCGAGGTGTAAAGCAGTATTTGACTTACATGTTTCTGCAAGAACCTTTGGAATAGAAGAAAGTCATATCGCTAGTCAAGCTACCGAGATGTCTGGTAATAATCTTTTAATACATCCTGATGATGTCTTCTATGTTAGTTATTTACTAATCCCGTGTTTGTCGTTTTCCAGCAAAAAAGCTTGCCTCTTTCGACTTGGATGACATTGACAGTGTGGATGTGAAGGCAACCAAGCTCACCTCACCATCAAGCTCCAAGATGGCCAGTCCTCCTTCCAGTCTTCCTAAGTCCCGGGCTGCTGCTTCCTCAAAAAAGAGGAGGACCACTACTGCTTCTGTTATTGCCCAGGAAGTTGCTCCTTTCGAAGGGCTTATCTTTGAGGACGTCTTGAATAAGATTTCCCAGTTCACACTCCAGGTGTAATGCTATCCTAAGGATGGCATTGAAATATTTATATTAGTTAAAATTTCTAGGATGAAATATTTACCTTTTTCCTTTCTTTGACAGGGTCATGAGTATTTGCTGAAATCTTTGGATGGAGTTGCCAATGAACTTCATGATGCCTAGTCCAAACTTGATGATGTTCAGAAGATTATTCATGACAAGAGCACATATCTTGAGAAGAAGTTGGACCAGGTGGAGGCTGAACTGAAGCAAGTGAAGTCTGAGCATGCCCAGGTGGTGCTGAATCAGGATAAGGAAGTGAAGGAATACAGGGACGGGCTTATGAAATCTGCCACCATTTCTGTCTTACAAGCTAGAGTGAAAATGGCTCTACAAGCTAAGGATCCTGATTTTAAGCAGGATGATTGGGATGTTGAATCTTGGAAGGAAAAAATCAAGAGCCTTGGTGGAAAAGATGTGGTTTATGAGCCTATCCCTGTTACACATCCTGAAGATGCACCAAAGGATCCTGAAGATGTTGGGGTGAAGGAGGCAGAAGCTAAGGTGGCCGAGGTGGTGAAGGATCTTCAAGTGGGCAATGAAGGATATAATGACTAGGCCGGAGCCTACTTTTTTAAATCTTTTACGGAGTGATTATGGTAGTAGTCTGTGGTCGAACAATTCTAGTTTGGCATGTAATACTTTAAGACAATGTATGGTTTAGGGTGGAGGGATCTTGGTTTCAAGAGGAAGCCCCAAATCTTCTTCTGATTATAATATATAAATAGTATGGTAACTGCTTTTGACGCTACATCCTTGTGTTCCTTTTTTTATTCTTTTGATATCCTTCAAACATTACCAAGTATTAAGTATAAAAGAATAATACAAATGATATCTTTATCTCCTTTCATCAATTAGTCTTCAAAGTGTGATGAAGTCATTCTTGACATCTTAAGGATGTCCCCAGTTCTTCTTCTTTTGTCATCCTCGGGATGGTCTTTATCATTCTAAGGATCTCCCCAGTGTAATACCTTCAAGATAGACTTTGAGTTTTTATCCTTTTTCAAGAAATGATTAATAAATATTAATAATAACCTGTATAAAGGCAAACATTTTTATTATACTGGCGACTAGGCTTTAAATAAACTGGGGGTCAAACCCATGTGTAATCTTTAGGATAACTTGGTAACAGAACCAAAATGTAGCACTTAAGGATATCTGGCGACAAGGCCTATTGTAGCATCTTAGGAATAACTGGCGACAAGGCCACTGGCGACTAGGCCAAATACGAGAAAGAGACATTGAAAAATGTCTAAACCTTAGCGATTCAATCTATACTCCAAAAATGATGAAATTGTCAGCCACGTTTACATGGACTGGTCCCACCATCCTAAAAATATACACGAATAACGTGCACTCTAGGAGGGGTTGCTAACCCAATGTGAAAGGTGAAAACCTTTAAAACTTAGGAAGGTGTCAGACACCTTAACCTAGGAGAGGGTGGTCAGCCCTCTAGTCTTCAAAGTTCTCCATCTTCAGGATGGTACATCAAAATTCTCAAGATGGACTATTTCTAGACCATGTTTAGTAAAAATAAAAAAAAATGATTGAAATAAGTTAAGGGTAGATACATGTATATGGATATGATTCATCTCTGTCAGCCTTCACCTTCATCTCACTAGTAATTTGAACCATGGTTTCTCTCCTAGAGAGATCAGTCACATGAATCCTTACGTATGGTAGTATTTCAAATGAATTGCATTCCAAGATTTTGGTAGAATTTCTCCTTCCATCGTTGATAACCAATATGCTCCTTTACCGGCCTCGGAATCGATTAAATATGGTCCCTCCCATTTAGGAGCCAACTTACCATCACTTAGCTTAATGGTGTTTTGGAAGGCTTTCCTTAGTACCAAATCTCCCACTTGAAATCTTCTTACACTTATGTTTTTGTTGTACGCTTTAGCAATCCTTTGTTGATAGGTTGCCATCCTTAACTTAGCAGCATCCCTGAGTTCATCCACAATCTCCAAATCTTATAGTAATGCTTCTGAGTTGGTTGTTGCATCCTGAAGATGTCTTCTAGCTGTAGGCATGACCATCTCTGTTTGCAGCATTGCTTCTGTTCCAAAGACCAAGGAGAAAGGTGTCTGACCAGTTGCATTCTTGGAGGTAGTTCTATTAGCCCAAAGTACAAATGGAAGTTCTTCGGCCCATTTCCCTTTCTTTTCTCCAAGCTTCTTCTTCAAGTTGTTGATAATGATCTTATTTGAGGATTATGCTTGTCCATTAGCCTGAGGATGGACAGGTGTTGAAGTTATCATCTTGATTCCCCAGCTCTCGAAAAAGTTAGTCATCCTTTTGCTAATGAACTGAGAACCATTGTCACAAATGATTTTAGCTGGTACTCCAAACCTTGTTAGGATGTTCCTCTTGATGAATGACACCACTTCTTTATCTCTGACTTGTACGAATGCTTCAGCTTCGATCCATTTTGAAAAGTAATTGGTCATTACTAACATGAACACCTTTCCACCAGGAGCTTTGGGTAGTTTTCATACTATATCCATTCCCCATTTCATGAAGGCCATGGTGAAATAATAGGGTGCAAGGGTTTAGTAGGCTGGTGAAGGATGTTACTATGTCTTTGACATGGATCACACTTTTGGGAATATGACATGGCATCCTTCTTCATGGTTGGCCAGTAGTACCCTGTCCTTAGAGTCTTTGAATAAAGAGATCTTCCTCCTGTGTGGTTTCCACAATCTCATTCATGGATGTCCTTGAGAACTTCATTTGCTTCTTCCTTGTTAAGACACCTCAAATATGGACCTGCAAGGGATTTTCTATACAAAATATTGTCTATAATAGTAAATTTGAATACCTTCATCCTAAAAGCTTTCGAATTTTCTCCATCAGGGATGACATCTTCTTGTAAATATTTTATTATAGGAGTCATCCAGGATGAATCATCTTGAACCTAAGTGGTTAGATCACTGTTATCCTTAGGATGCACCGTCTTATCCTCGGGCTGTTTGGTGTTATCCTCGAGATGTGCTTTGCTATCCTCGGGATGCCACTCTTCAATGGCTGGCTTCAGGATATGGAAAATGGGAATCTTGGATCCTTTAGGTAAATTTAAAGAAGATCCTAGATTTGCCAAGGCATCAGCTTCAGCATTTTCTTCCCTAGGTACCTGTGTTAGTGTGAATTCTACAAAAGAAGTTGCTAATTTTTTTACTATTTCAAGATAAATAGCTAACTTTTGACCTTTTACAGCATAAGATCCATTAAAATGATTAGTAATCAATAAGGAATCAACAAATACTTCTAAATTTGAAACATGCATCTCCTTAGCAAGTTGTAAACCAGCAATGAGAGCTTCATATTCTGCCTCATTATTGGTTGTTTGAAATTCACATCTAATAACATGGGTATTATGTCCCCTTGTGGCGATTTTAGTAGTAATCCTAACCCTGTACCTCTTACATTTGAAGCACCATCAGTGTATAGAGTCCATATTTCCAAATTTTCATTCAATTGTTGAACTTCAGACTCTACTTCACTTAGGATGTCACTACTAAAATCAGCAACAAAATCTGCTAGAGCCTGTGATTTGATTGCATTTCTAGGTTCATATAACAAGTCAAAAGCACTCAATTTTACTAACCATTTTGCCATTCTTCCTGACATTTCTGGTTTTCTAAGCACCTTTTTAATTGGGTAATTAGATTGAACATGTATCCTATGTGTTTCAAATAAATGTCTTAACTTGGTAGATGCTATTATCAAAGCTAAAATGAGTTTTTTCAAGATGGGAATACTTGGTTTCAGCATCTAATAGAGTTTTACTTACATAGTAGACAAGATGTTGTTGCCCGTCAAAATCTTTCACCAAAACTGCACTTATTGCATTTCCAGAAACTGCAAGGTATAACTTGAGAGGTTCACCATCCTCAGGTTTTATCAGGAGTGGAGCTACTGCAAGATACTCCTTCAGCTTCGTCAGTGCATCCTCATGCTTTTGTCTCAGTCAAATTTGTTGTTCTTTTTTAGGATGTCAAAGAACTCCTTGCATTTTTCTGAGGACTTTGAGATGAATCTGTTCAGAGCTGCTATCCTGCTAGTTAATCTTTGTACATCCTTGACATTTGTTGGGGATTTGAGGTCAAGGATGGCTTTTATTAGTTACTATATATCCAAGAAACTTTCCAGCACCAACTCCAAAATGACATTTGGATGGGTTTAGCTTCATATTGTAGGCATCCAGGATGTTAAAGGCTTCTTTGAGATCCTGAAGATGGTTCTCTGCTCTCTTGGATTTAACCACCATGTCATCGATATAAACCTCCATGGTTTCCCCAATCTTTTCTTTGAAAATCATATTCACTAGCCTCTGGGTCGTCCGGTTCCATTTGGATTTTTGAAATCCTGAGGATGCATCCATGAATGTTAACATCTCATGGCCTGCTGTGGCATCCACCATCGTGTCTATGTGTGGTAGTGGAAATGGGTCTTTAGGACAAGCTTTGTTGTGGTCTGTGTAGTCTACACACACTCTCCATTTCCCATTTTTCTTTTGTACCACCACCACGTTTTTCAGCCATCTTGGGAATTTGACTTCTCTTATCATCTTGGATTTTAGTAGTCTGTCCACCTCTTCTTGTATGATGGTATTCCTTTCTGGTGCAAATTTTCTTCGTTGCTGCTCGATAGGCTTGAAACTTTTGTCAATTCCATGCTTATGAGTGATGACATCTTTGGAGATGCCAGTCATATCTTCATGCTTCCATACAAATGTAGACATCCTGCATTTTAAAAATGAAATTATAGATTGTTCAATGTCATTAGGGATGTTCTTACCGATCTGCACAATGATATCCTTGTTATTGTCATCGAGGCAAACAACCTTTACATCCTGGTCAGGATGTGCTTTGACATCCTGAGGATGGGACTATGCATCCTTCTGTAATTTCTATGCTTGTCTTGATGAAGCCTTCATTGATGTTGTATAACAATCCTTGGCTTCTTGATGATCATTGTTTACATTGACGACTCCCCATGGCGTTGGTAGCTTCACACATTGGTGGTATGTTGAAGGGACTGCCTTCATGTCATGTATCCAAGGTCTTCCCAGGATTATATTGTAGCAGGATAAAGAATCTATCATAGAGAATCTTTGGATAGAGTTTACCCCCTCTACATATACTGGTAGTTTGATATCACCTACTGTGTTCTTGGTCTCTCCAATGAAGCCAACCAAGACTGATGATCTGGAAATTATTTCAGTTTTAGGGATATTCATCCTCTTAAGAGCTTCTAGCTGGATTATGTTGACCGAATTCCCACCATCTACAAGTATCCTACGAACAAAATGATTAGCAATGTATAATGTTATGACTAAACCATCATGGTGAGGGTTAAGGATATTCTCTCGATCTTCTTCTTCGAAGCTGCTCTCTTTTGAAGTTGTCAGGATGGTAATCTTTGTGGGTCTTTATCCTTTTTCTTATTTTGTCTCTCTTGCACGCCTTTTAGCAGCTGAGTTAGATGTTCCACAAATGTCTGTACCACCTGAAATGAAGTTAATTATGCCAACATCCTTAGGTGGTGATGCTGCTCTTTCTAGGATGCTAGTACTATCCTGAATCTTCGGCTTCTTTTTGCCTAGGAGATCCTTAAGATGACCCTTGCTTAGAATATATGCTATTTCCTTTCTCAAGGCAATGCAATCTTCAGTAATGTGACCAAAATCTTCATGGAAGGCACACCATTTTGATTTATCCTTCCATCGTGACTTGCCATCCTTCCTTGGCCATCTCACTTTGTCTCCAAGATCCTTCATGGCGTACATTAATCTTGTTACATCCACAGAAAAACAATAATCTGATAATTTAGGACAGTCATCTTCATCGTCATCCTCAACCACATTGACCTTTTTATTATCAGGTCTAGCATTTGGTTTATGCTTATAAGGTTCATATGTGGGAGTGGATTTTTGATTAGGATGGTTATATCTTGAAGATGCTTCTATCCTCTCTTGTATCTTCTTGTCATCCTCAAGTCGGATGAACCTTAGAGCCCTGTTCCAGACTTCATCCAAATTCCTGCAAGGATTCATCACCAATTCTTGGTAGAAAGGTGAATCCCTTTGTACTCCCATCTTGAATGCTTGCACTGCTGTTGTGACATCTAAGTTAGGGATGTCAAGTGCATCCTTTCCGAACCTAGTGATGTATTCTCTTAGTGATTCTCCCTGTGGCTGAGTAACTGTTGGTGGTGAAAATCCTCAGGATGATTTTACCTCATATCCTTAGTGTAGCATCCTTAGGATGCTGAAGGACTCGACGGACTTCAGGATTTAACTGAATTTTATCATGTGCACATCCCGAGGATGGACTAACAAATTATATTTCTATGATATGATTGCAGGTACGATTAAACTATAATATGGACTTGTATTTTCTTTATAATGTCTATATTATAGTACTCAGTCAAAGAAATCAAAGATGTAAGAGTTACACTTGCAAGCCAAAGTCCAAGCTCGAAGAAGGAGTCAAAGTTATAACCAAAATACATTAAAAGCAGGCGAAGAAGATGGAATCTGTTGTTACAACATCTATCTTAGATGAAACAGCCACAACGGTCACCTGAAGCCTTCAAGGAACTTAACTAATTAAGAGAATTACACGGGATCTCTCGTTTGCTTTCATGTATTATAAATAGGGGATGATTGACGAGTATAGGACACACAATAGACACCTGAACCACACGTATACTCTGCTGCTCATAGAAAACTCACACTTAGCACAAATCATTGTAATCTTAGTACACTCGTCACTCGTTCATCCAAAGTTGTACCATTTTTTCCTTCATTAATATTAACAAACAAAGGCAGGAGCCTGGACTCCTCCCGAGGTTTTATGCCGACGATCTACAGCTGATCAAGTGCTTTCCTCGTACATCGTGTGTTGTTCCTTGTTTATTTGTGCTTAGATTATCTGTTTCTTCGATTTACCATACAGTTACATCCTCAGGATATAACTATCCATCCTCAACTTTACCTTAACCATCCCGAGCATAGTTGTCATATTGTTGTTCATTTATACTTATAAGTCACTATCCTGAAAATAACACTAAGTTTTTACTATACTAGCAGTCTACCTCACTTTTACTAATTTGGAAAACAAAGTTATTTCTAGCAAGTAATTTTTGACCAAAACAATTTGGCGCCCACCGTGGGGCAAGTGATGCTATTTTAACAAAAAAAACTTTATTAAAACGTTCTCTCAATTAATTCATTTTACAGATCTTGACAACTATGTCTTCCTCATAAAAATCTGTTTCATCATCCATGCTATCTACAACCTCTACAAGAAATACAATATTGCCACCCCCACCTGCATTACCGAAAAATTCTACTTCTCAAATTCCACCTAGACCAGCAATAGGGACATCTAGATCCACTCCTCCTGTTTTTGTGTCAAATGATGAACTCCTTTCCATGTTTGCATTGATGAAGGATCAAATACAACAACAGCAAGACACAAACCGGATGCTGATAAGAGAGATACAATCTCTCAAAACATCCTCAAGGAGGCTAACCGAGGACATGGGGACCCCATTACAACCTAGGGTGTTGGATTTTAATTCTGGCATCTTTGGGGGTGTTCATCAAGGAGATTTCATCCCAATGAGCACTGGATTCTCTGCTCCTGAAACTACCACAGCACACAAGATGACAACAACCAAGGATCCAGGATATACACCTGGGCCATCCCGAGGGTATAACAATAACGGTAACAATTTAAGATCAAGTACTTTTGCTACTAATGATGTTGCTTCTTTGTATGATATAGGTATAAGCCCACAATTGGCAAGGGAGCTTCAAAAGATCAAGAATATGGTATCAAGTGTATCAGAGATAATACATCCTATCCCCGAAGTATCCTCAGCATGTCACAGGGTGTCTCGTTTTGCACCTCCTATATGTGATCAGAGATTCCAAAGAGATTTCGAACTCCAAGCATGAAGCTTTATGATGGATCCACATATCCTGAAGAGCATGTGGCATAATGCAGGGAAAGAATGGAAATAAATCCAATCCCTGCTGATCTCAAGGAAGCATGCTTGTGTAAATGATTCGGTTCCACCCTCACTGGTCCAGCCTTAAAATGGCTCTTAAGTGTTCCTCCCTACTATTACTTATTTTGCACATTTGATTAACATGTTTAATAATCAATTTTCTTGTAGTCGAACGTTTGAGCGTTTGACAAGTGACTTGTACAGGGTAACTCAGCCACAGGGAGAATCACTAAGGGAATACATCAATAGGTTCAGAAAAGAAGCACTTGACATCCGTAACTTGGATGTCACAACAACAGTGCAGGCATTCAAGCTGGGATTCCAAAGAGATTCACCTTTCTACCAAGAATTGGTGATGAATCCTTGTAGGAATTTGGATGAAGTCAGAAACAGGGCTCTAAGATTCATCCGACTTGAGGATGATAAGAAGATTCAAGAGAGCATAGAAGCATCCTCAAGATATAACCATCCCAATCGAAAATCGACTCCTACATATGAACCTTATAAGCATAAACCGTATGCTAGATCTGATAATAAAAAGGTCAATGTGGTTGAGGATGACGATGAGGATAATTATCCTAAATTAATAGATTACTGTTTTCTGTGGATGTAACATGATTAATGTATGCCATGAAGGATCTGGTGGACAAGGCAAGGTGGCCAAGAAAAGATAACAAGTCAGGATGGAAGGATAAATCAAAATGGTGTGTCTTCCACGAAGATTTTGGTCACATCACCGAAGATTGCATCGCCTTGAGGAAAGAAATAGCATATCTTATGAGCAAAGGTCATCTTAAAGATCTCATAGGCAAAAAGAAGCCAAAGGTTCAGGATGCCACTAGCATCCCAGAAAGAGTAACATCACCTCCTAAGGATGCTGGCATAATTAACTTCATTTCAGGTGGTTCAGACATTTGTGGAACATCTTATTCAGCTGCTAAAAGGCATGCAAGAGGGATGAAATCAGAGAAAGGAGAAAGACCCACAAAGACTACCATCCTGACAACTTCAAAGTGATCAGCTTTGAAAAAGAAGATCGAGAGAATATCCTTGACCCTCAATACGATGGTTTAGTTATAACTTTATATATTGCTAATCATTTTGTTCGCAGAATACTTGTAGATGGTGGGGGCTCAATCAATATAATCCAGCTAGAAGCTCTCAAAAGGATGAATATCCCGGAGACTGAAATAGTTTCCAGATTATCAGTCTTGGTTGGTTTCAGTGGAGAAACCAAAAGTACCGTAGGTGATATCAAGCTATCGGTATATGTAGAAGGGGTGAACTCTATCCAAAGATTATGTGCGATAGATTCTCTATCCTGCAACAATGTCATCCTAGGGAGACCTTGGATTCATGACATGAGGGCAGTCCCTTCAACATATCATCAATGTGTAAAGTTACCAACACCATGGGGTGTTGTTATAGTTAACAATGATCAACAAGAAGCCAATGATTGCTATACAACATCAATGAAGGCTTCGTCAAGACAAGCGTAGTAATTACAGAAGGATGCACAATGCCATCCTTAGGATATCAAAGCACATCCTGACCAGGATGTAAAGGCTGTTTGCCTCGATGACAATAACAAGGATATCACTGTGAAGATTGGTAAGAATATCCCTAATAACATTGAACAATCTCTAATTTCATTTTTGAAATGCAGGATGTCCATGTTTGCATGGAAGCATAAAGATATGACTGGCATCTTTAAGGATGTCATCACTCATAAGCTTGGAATTGACAAAAGTTTCAAGCCAATCCAGCAGAAATGAAGGAAGTTTGCACCTAAAAGGAATGCCATCATACAAGAAAAGGTGGGCAGATTACTAAAATCCAAGATGATAAGAGAAGTCAAGTTCCCAAGATGGCTGGCAAACGTGATGGTGGTACAGAAGAAAAATGGGAAATGGAGAGTATGCGTGGACTACATAGATCTCAACAAAGCTTGTCCTAAAGACCCATTTCCACTACCACACATAGACTCGATGGTGGATGCCACAGCAGGCCATGAGATGTTAACATTCATGGATGCATCCTAAGGATTTCAACAAATCCAAATGAAACCGGACGACCAAGAGGATACTGCATTCATGACCCCATCAGGTATTTATTGTTATATAGCTATGCCATTTGGACTAAAGAATGCAGGTGCAACATACCAAAGGCTAGTGAATATGATGTTTAAAGAAAAGATTGGGGACACAATTGAGGTATACATCGACGACATGGTGGTTAAATCCAAGAAGGAAGAGAACCATCTTCAGGATATCAAAGAAGTATTTCATATCTTGGATACCTACAATATGAAGTTAAATTCAGCCAAATGTCACTTTGGAGTTGGTGCTGGGAAGCTTCTTGGATAGTTAGTAACTAAAAGAGGGATAGAAGCCAGTCCTGAACAAATAAAAGCCATCTTTGACCTCAAATCTCCAACAAATGTCAAGGATGTACAAAGATTAACCGACAGGATACCAGCTCTGAATAGATTCATCTCAAAGTCCTCAGAAAAATGCAAGGAGTTCTATGATATCTTGAAAAAGAACAACAAATTTGACTGGGGACAGAAGCATGAGGATGCATTGAAGAAGCTAAATGAATATCTTGCAGCAGCTCCACTCCTGATGAAACCTAAGGATGGTGAACCTCTCAAGCTATACCTTGCAGTTTCTGGAAATGCAATAAGTGCTGTTTTGGTAAAAGACTATGAAGGGCAACAA
Source organism: Ambrosia trifida (assembly GCA_028751855.1). NCBI lineage: Eukaryota > Viridiplantae > Streptophyta > Magnoliopsida > Asterales > Asteraceae > Ambrosia > Ambrosia trifida. The sequence continues at coordinate 126,026,787 of CM054122.1, forward strand.
CATCCTGTCTACTATGTAAGCAAAACTCTATTAGATGCTGAAACCAGGTATTCACATCTTGAAAAACTCATTTTAGCTTTGATAATGGCATCTACCAAGTTAAGGCATTATTTTGAAACACATAGGATACATGTTCAAACTAATTATCCTATTAAAAATGTACTTAAAAAACCAAAAATGTCAGGAAGAATGGCAAAATGGTCAGTAAAATTGAGTGCCTTTGACTTGGTATATGAACCTAGAAATGCAATCAAATCATAGGCTTTAGCAGATTTTGTGGCTGATTTCAGTAGTGACATCCTAAGTGAAGTAGAGTCTGAAGTTCAATAATTAAATGAAAATTTAAGAAAATGGACTCTATACACTGATGGTGCTTTAAATGCGAGAGTTACAGGGTTAGGATTACTACTAAAATCGCCACAATGGGACATAATACCCCATGCCATTAGATGTGCATTTCAAGCAACCAATAATGAGGCAGAGTATGAAGCTCTCATTGCTGGTTTACAACTTGCTAAGGATATGCACATTTTAAATTTACAAGTATTTGTTAATTCCTTATTGAATACTAACCATTTTAATGGATCTTATGCAGAAAAAGGTAAAAAGTTAGTTATTTATCTTAAAATAGTTATAAAATTATCAACTTCTTTTGTAGAATTCACACTAACACAGGTACCTAGGGAAGAAAATGCTAAAGCTGATGCCTTTCCAAATCTAGGATCTTCTTTAAATTTACCTAAAGGACCCAAGATTCCCATTATTCACATCCTGAAGCCAGCAATTGAAGAGTGGCATCCTGAGGATAACACTGAACAGCCTAAAGATAAGACGGTGCATCATATGGATAACAGTGTTCTAACCACTCAGGTTCAAGACGATCCATCCTGGATGACTCCTATAATAAAATATTTACAAGAAGATGTCATTCCTGATGGAAAAAATGCAAAAGCTTTCAGGATGAAGGTATCGAAATTTACTATTATAGACAATATTTTGTATAGAAAATCCCTTGCAAGACATATTTGAAGTGTCTCAACAAGGAAGAAGCAAATGAAGTTCTTAAAGACATTCATGAAGGAGATTGTGGAAACCACACAGGAGGAAGATCTCTTTACTCGAAGACTCTAAGCACAGGATACTATTGGCCAACCATGAAGAAGGATGCCATGTCATATTCTCAAAAGTGTGATCCATGTCCAAGACATAGTAACATCCTTCATCAGCCTGCTGAACCTTTACACCCTATTATCTCAACATGGCCCTTTATGAAAAGGGGAATGGATATAGTAGGAAAACTACCCGTAGCTCCTAGTGGAAAGATGTTCATGTTAGTTATGACTGATTACTTCTCAAAATGGATCGAAGATTAAGCATTCGTACAAGTCAGGGACACAGAAGTGGTGTCATTCATCAAGAGGAACATCCTAACAAGATTTGGAGTGCCAGCTGAAATCATTTGTGACAACGGTTCTCAATTCATCAGCAAAAGGACGACTGACTTTTGTGAGAGCTGGGGGATCAAGATGATAACTTCAACACCAGTCCATCCTCAGGCTAATGGACAAGCAGAATCCTCAAATAAAATCATTATCAACAACTTGAAAAAGAAGCTTGGGAAAAGAAAGGGAAATGGGCAGAAGAACTTCCATTTATACTTTGGGCTGATAGAACTACCTCTAAGAATGCTACAGGTCAAACACCTTTCTCCTTAGTTTTTGGAACGGAAGCAATGCTGCCAACGGAGATGGTCATGCCTACAGCCAGAAGACATCTTCAGGATGCAATAACCAATTCAGAAGCATTATTGTAAGATTTGGAGACTATGGATGAGCTCAGGGATACGACTAAGTTAAGGATGGCAGCCTATCAATAAAGGATTTCTAATTCATACAACAAAAACATAAGGATAAAAAGATTTCAAGTAGGAGACTTGGTACTAAGGAAAGCCTTCCAAAATGCCACCAATCCAAGTGATGGAAAGTTGGCTCCTAAATGGGAATGACCATATCTAATCTATTTGGAGGCCGGTAAAGGAGCATATTGGTTATCAACAATGGAAGGAGAAATTCTACCAAGATCCTGGTGTTTTGGTCAAAAATTACCTAGTAGAAATAATTTTGTATTCCAAATTATTAAAAGTGAGGTAGAGTGCTAAATGTGAGAAATATGTTAAAAACTCATTTGTATTCTGAAGATGGCAAAGAAATAACAATATGACAACTATGCTCGGGATGGCAAAGAAATTGGTCAGGATGCACAGTTATATCCTGAGGATGTAACTGTCTGACAGAATGATGAAATAGGCAAAGATCAATGAATGTAAATGTAATGCAATAAAGGAAAGACACTCGATGTACGAGGAAAGCCCTTGATCAATGTAGATCGCCGGCACAAAACCTCGGGAGGAGTCTAAGACCCTACCTTGTTTGTTAATATTAATAAGGTAAAAATAGTACAACTTTGGATAGGTGATGAATGAGTATCTAAGATTACAATAAGAGTGTTGTGTGTGTGTGTAGAGAGCATCAGGTGTTCTATGAAGTGTTAAGCTAGTGAGCAGTGTCCTATTACTCGTTGATCACTGTAACACCCCAACCGATGGCGGAAACATCGGGATGTCACGTATTGATGATTGTTCAGTAGCTCATGGAAAATAATAGATTTCATTATATGATTTAAATGAATTACATACAATTGTTCTACAAGAATTCGTACATCAAATTTAACAAAACTATGCACATATCTTCAAGCCTTAAGTCAAATCTTCAAGCAAGTAGAACCTGAAACATGTTAAGTTGAAAATATTTTTGGGTCAACAAAAGTTGGTGAGAATTACATAGGTTTTTGATAATTGAATAAAAATGTTGTGCAATTCATGTGTCATGTCAATCTAGTCCATATGTGAGAACATACTAGAAATAAATCGAGTGCATAATCAACCCTGATGACTGTTATAATATGATACATACCATACGCTCATGGTCCACTTGAATATGTTATACGATAACAAACACCCACGCTACCTTTGTAGGAGGCACGTATCCGGGTGGGATTGTCAGTCCAATAGATCTATCAATGTATACCGCCGGCTTGTACGGAGTTTATGATTATGCTAGAATGGTGCTTACTCTAATCATGCTCAAGACATAATGCAACATAGAAAACACATAGACACATTGATGATTGAATTGCATAAATGATGTTATAACATGTTTCACCCCAAAAATGGTGATAAATAGAAAAGGGGCTATGTAAAACTCACCTTAGCAAAATGTTATGTCTTGTAAAAAAAATAGAATAATGTGTTGTGAATGTATGCGAGGCGAATCCCAAAGACTCAACAACGTAGCTAGTCCAAATTGAAGAAAACGAAAAAGAAAGAATATCAAGCTTCCAATTCGCCAATTACAAGAGCTTATAATCAAAGCTTCAATTGTAGAAGTAATAGACTATAGAAAAAAAGTATGAGGGAAAGTTTAATCGGATTGAAACAATCGATTTAGAGGTGCAAAGTATAATGGGTCATAGGTGGGTTTTTATACTAGTTTTTGAGTCAATTAGCCATTAAAATTGGTCAACACCATAAAGTAAGGTTTTATGATGAATTGACTATTTGACTAAGACTTTGACTGTTTGACTAGGACTTTGATTATTTGACTCAAGGCTTTATTTAAAAAAAAAAAAACAAAAATCTTGTATGTGAAAAAAAAAAAACAATTTAGAATCATATTATTATTATTATTTATATACATTTATGTATGTATATAAGTTGTGAGTTAGGATAAATAAAGACATAGGCACATTTGTATAATATTAATGATAAAGATGTAATAAAAAAAATATATATATATAAGGGCTTTTTATGTATTAAAATTTTGGGGAAATTTTTGCGATGTTACAGTCTCCCCTACTTTTAGGAACTTCGTCCCGAAGTTAAAAGAAAAACACCAGGTATACAATTGGTCGACTACCGAAAACCTTGATAAAATTTCTCACTACCTTAATGTACCTATAAATTCATGATTACGTTCCGGACCGTAATTATCAATTTACCTTACAATAGGGTTTTGCGTCCTTTTATGACTCTACCGATTGTTGAGCAGATTCGATAGCCTCCACCAGTCGTTGAGCAGGTTGTAGGGCCTCTCCCCGACTGTTGGAAAGACATGATGACCTCTACCAATCGTTGAGTAGGTTGTTTGGTAGTCAACTAATTGTTGTACAAGTAAGCAAGTATGATTATAGATATAGCAATTAGTTCACATTCAAACAAGCATGCATCCAAGTGTTATGGTAATACTAGAATTTTATTGCTTGAGTCGAATAGCGTCGATACATAGAATAAAAGCAAACAACATTCAAATGGTGGGACTTGCTGTTAAGTAGCTGGAGGGTCTTGATCTCGGTTTAGTTTAGGGCATCGGTTACGGAAGTGATTTGGGTTTCCACATTCATAGCATTGACCATAGTTGTATTTACCAGGACGATTAAGATTAGCAACCTGAGCAGGGTTGGTTGGTTGGTTGGTGTTAGAATTTGGGGACTCACGACATGTGTTGACCAGATGACCATACCTACCACAATTGGTGCACAGGCGACACACTGAAACAGTGGGGTGATGTCGTTTGCATGTGTTACACAATGGAAAGTTTCTTGTATAGGGTTTCTTGTTAGAAGCTTGTGTAGTGAGGTTTACATTAGGATCCCTGGTCTTGCGCTTCTGGTTCTCGGTAGTTACCGCGGCCACAATACTTGTTTTCTCGCCTTTCCAAACTAAGGTCCCGTTCTTTATGTGATTTCCATCGCCATTTCCATTTCCATTGCCGTTCCCATTCATTGGGATGATTTGAGCCAACAATTTAGAAACCAGAGTTGTGATTTGTTGCGCCATTTGTTGGGAAATAATCGCAGCCAGTTGGGCATCAACACCTTTGTTGTTTTTGTTGTTGTTGTGGTTGGTGTTGTGGTTGTTGTTACTTTCCTCTTGGTTTTCACCACTGTTATTGCGAGTGCTGCGATGTGGAGACATGATCTGTAAGGGACACAATGAAGGTTCAATGTGGCATGAAATGAATGAGGTGATATAAGGAATGTAATCATTTATTCATTAATTAAAACGAATAAACGAAAACGTTGACGTATCAAAGATTCCAGATTCCAACAACATAGTGAAGACATGCTTTAGCCTATAAGTGAACACTCATCCCGAGAATTCCCAGGTAGGCATCCGGGTCCCTCGTCTGATTGGGATATATGCGCAATGCCAGCCTAGACAGAAGACTCAGAATACAGGCGTTCACCCTTCCAGATTGCACGTGTTCGTTATTAAAATCTAGAACTTCGACGAGATCTCAAGGTGGTTCAGGTTAAACCTGAGGGTTTTGCCTTATTAGTCTAAGAGTGGATCCAGTGATGGAGAGCAACCTTCTCGTAGGGATTAATGTAGGGATAAGAAGTAGGAGGGAGATAGAGAATAGCAAGTAAAAGAAGCAAGTACTGGTTAAATCCTATGGTTATAGACTAGATTATTTTCCTAATAACCTAATTCCCTATAACCATGGCTCTGATACCAATCTGTAACACCCCAACCGATGGCGGAAACATCGGGATGTCACGTATTGATGATTGTTCAGTAGCTCATGGAAAATAATAGATTTCATTATATGATTTAAATGAATTACATACAATTGTTCTACAAGAATTCGTACATCAAATTTAACAAAACTATGCACATATCTTCAAGCCTTAAGTCAAATCTTCAAGCAAGTAGAACCTGAAACATGTTAAGTTGAAAATATTTTTGGGTCAACAAAAGTTGGTGAGAATTACATAGGTTTTTGATAATTGAATAAAAATGTTGTGCAATTCATGTGTCATGTCAATCTAGTCCATATGTGAGAACATACTAGAAATAAATCGAGTGCATAATCAACCTTGATGACTGTTATAATATGATACATACCATACGCTCATGGTCCACTTGAATATGTTATACGATAACAAACACCCACGCTACCTTTGTAGGAGGCACGTATCCGGGTGGGATTGTCAGTCCAATAGATCTATCAATGTATACCGCCGGCTTGTACGGAGTTAATGATTATGCTAGAATGGTGCTTACTCTAATCATGCTCAAGACATAATGCAACATAGAAAACACATAGACACATTGATGATTGAATTGCATAAATGATGTTATAACATGTTTCACCCCAAAAATGGTGATAAATAGAAAAGGGGCTATGTAAAACTCACCTTAGCAAAATGTTATGTCTTGTAAAAAAAATAGAATAATGTGTTGTGAATGTATGCGAGGCGAATCCCAAAGACTCAACAACGTAGCTAGTCCAAATTGAAGAAAACGAAAAAGAAAGAATATCAAGCTTCCAATTCGCCAATTACAAGAGCTTATAATCAAAGCTTCAATTGTAGAAGTAATAGACTATAGAAAAAAAGTATGAGGGATAGTTTAATCGGATTGAAACAATCGATTTAGAGGTGCAAAGTATAATGGGTCATAGGTGGGTTTTTATACTAGTTTTTGAGTCAATTAGCCATTAAAATTGGTCAACACCATAAAGTAAGGTTTTATGATGAATTGACTATTTGACTAAGACTTTGACTGTTTGACTAGGACTTTGATTATTTGACTCAAGGCTTTATTTAAAAAAAAAAAACAAAAATCTTGTATGTGAAAAAAAAAAACAATTTAGAATCATATTATTATTATTATTTATATACATTTATGTATGTATATAAGTTGTGAGTTAGGATAAATAAAGACTTAGGCACATTTGTATAATATTAATGATAAAGATGTAATAAAAAAAATATATATATATATAAGGGCTTTTTATGTATTAAAATTTTGGGGAAAATTTTGCGATGTTACAGTCTCCCCTACTTTTAGGAACTTCGTCCCGAAGTTAAAAGAAAAACACCAGGTATACAATTGGTCGACTACCGAAAACCTTGATACAATTTCTCACTACCTTAATGTACCTATAAATTCATGATTACGTTCCGGACCGTAATTATCAATTTACCTTACAATAGGGTTTTGCGTCCTTTTATGACTCTACCGATTGTTGAGCAGATTCGATAGCCTCCACCAGTCGTTGAGCAGGTTGTAGGGCCTCTCCCCGACTGTTGGAAAGACATGATGACCTCTACCAATCGTTGAGTAGGTTGTTTGGTAGTCAACTAATTGTTGTACAAGTAAGCAAGTATGATTATAGATATAGCAATTAGTTCACATTCAAACAAGCATGCATCCAAGTGTTATGGTAATACTAGAATTTTATTGCTTGAGTCGAATAGCGTCGATACATAGAATAAAAGCAAACAACATTCAAATGGTGGGACTTGCTGTTAAGTAGCTGGAGGGTCTTGATCTCGGTTTAGTTTAGGGCATCGGTTACGGAAGTGATTTGGGTTTCCACATTCATAGCATTGACCATAGTTGTATTTACCAGGACGATTAAGATTAGCAACCTGAGCAGGGTTGGTTGGTTGGTTGGTGTTAGAATTTGGGGACTCACGACATGTGTTGACCAGATGACCATACCTACCACAATTGGTGCACAGGCGACACACTGAAATAGTGGGGTGATGTCGTTTGCATGTGTTACACAATGGAAAGTTTCTTGTATAGGGTTTCTTGTTAGAAGCTTGTGTAGTGAGGTTTACATTAGGATCCCTGGTCTTGCGCTTCTGGTTCTCGGTAGTTACCGCGGCCACAATACTTTTTTTCTCGCCTTTCCGAACTAAGGTCCCGTTCTTTATGTGATTTCCATCGCCATTTCCATTTCCATTGCCGTTCCCATTCATTGGGATGACTTGAGCCAACAATTTAGAAACCAGAGTTGTGATTTGTTGCGCCATTTGTTGGGAAATAATCGCAGCCAGTTGGGCATCAACACCTTTGTTGTTTTTGTTGTTGTTGTGGTTGGTGTTGTGGTTGTTGTTACTTTCCTCTTGGTTTTCACCACTGTTATTGCGAGTGCTGCGATGTGGAGACATGATCTGTAAGGGACACAATGAAGGTTCAATGTGGCATGAAATGAATGAGGTGATATAAGGAATGTAATCATTTATTCATTAATTAAAACGAATAAACGAAAACGTTGACGTATCAAAGATTCCAGATTCCAACAACATAGTGAAGACATGCTTTAGCCTATAAGTGAACACTCATCCCGAGAATTCCCAGGTAGGCATCCGGGTCCCTCGTCTGATTGGGATATATGCGCAATGCCAGCCTAGACAGAAGACTCAGAATACAGGCGTTCACCCTTCCAGATTGCACGTGTTCGTTATTAAAATCTAGAACTTCGACGAGATCTCAAGGTGGTTCAGGTTAAACCTGAGGGTTTTGCCTTATTAGTCTAAGAGTGGATCCAGTGATGGAGAGCAACCTTCTCGTAGGGATTAATGTAGGGATAAGAAGTAGGAGGGAGATAGAGAATAGCAAGTAAAAGAAGCAAGTACTGGTTAAATCCTATGGTTATAGACTAGATTATTTTCCTAATAACCTAATTCCCTATAACCATGGCTCTGATACCAATCTGTAACACCCCAACCGATGGCGGAAACATCGGGATGTCACGTATTGATGATTGTTCAGTAGCTCATGGAAAATAATAGATTTCATTATATGATTTAAATGAATTACATACAATTGTTCTACAAGAATTCGTACATCAAATTTAACAAAACTATGCACATATCTTCAAGCCTTAAGTCAAATCTTCAAGCAAGTAGAACCTGAAACATGTTAAGTTGAAAATATTTTTGGGTCAACAAAAGTTGGTGAGAATTACATAGGTTTTTGATAATTGAATAAAAATGTTGTGCAATTCATGTGTCATGTCAATCTAGTCCATATGTGAGAACATACTAGAAATAAATCGAGTGCATAATCAACCCTGATGACTGTTATAATATGATACATACCATACGCTCATGGTCCACTTGAATATGTTATACGATAACAAACACCCACGCTACCTTTGTAGGAGGCACGTATCCGGGTGGGATTGTCAGTCCAATAGATCTATCAATGTATACCGCCGGCTTGTACGGAGTTAATGATTATGCTAGAATGGTGCTTACTCTAATCATGCTCAAGACATAATGCAACATAGAAAACACATAGACACATTGATGATTGAATTGCATAAATGATGTTATAACATGTTTCACCCCAAAAAAGGTGATAAATAGAAAAGGGGCTATGTAAAACTCACCTTAGCAAAATGTTATGTCTTGTAAAAAAAATAGAATAATGTGTTGTGAATGTATGCGAGGCGAATCCCAAAGACTCAACAACGTAGCTAGTCCAAATTGAAGAAAACGAAAAAGAAAGAATATCAAGCTTCCAATTCGCCAATTACAAGAGCTTATAATCAAAGCTTCAATTGTAGAAGTAATAGACTATAGAAAAAAAGTATGAGGGAAAGTTTAATCGGATTGAAACAATCGATTTAGAGGTGCAAAGTATAATGGGTCATAGGTGGGTTTTTATACTAGTTTTTGAGTCAATTAGCCATTAAAATTGGTCAACACCATAAAGTAAGGTTTTATGATGAATTGACTATTTGACTAAGACTTTGACTGTTTGACTAGGACTTTGATTATTTGACTCAAGGCTTTATTTAAAAAAAAAAAACAAAAATCTTGTATGTGAAAAAAAAAAAAAACAATTTAGAATCATATTATTATTATTATTTATATACATTTATGTATGTATATAAGTTGTGAGTTAGGATAAATAAAGACTTAGGCACATTTGTATAATATTAATGATAAAGATGTAATAAAAAAAATATATATATATATAAGGGCTTTTTATGTATTAAAATTTTGGGGAAAATTTTGCGATGTTACAGTCTCCCCTACTTTTAGGAACTTCGTCCCGAAGTTAAAAGAAAAACACCAGGTATACAATTGGTCGACTACCGAAAACCTTGATACAATTTCTCACTACCTTAATGTACCTATAAATTCATGATTACGTTCCGGACCGTAATTATCAATTTACCTTACAATAGGGTTTTGCGTCCTTTTATGACTCTACCGATTGTTGAGCAGATTCGATAGCCTCCACCAGTCGTTGAGCAGGTTGTAGGGCCTCTCCCCGACTGTTGGAAAGACATGATGACCTCTACCAATCGTTGAGTAGGTTGTTTGGTAGTCAACTAATTGTTGTACAAGTAAGCAAGTATGATTATAGATATAGCAATTAGTTCACATTCAAACAAGCATGCATCCAAGTGTTATGGTAATACTAGAATTTTATTGCTCGAGTCGAATAGCGTCGATACATAGAATAAAAGCAAACAACATTCAAATGGTGGGACTTGCTGTTAAGTAGCTGGAGGGTCTTGATCTCGGTTTAGTTTAGGGCATCGGTTACGGAAGTGATTTGGGTTTCCACATTCATAGCATTGACCATAGTTGTATTTACCAGGACGATTAAGATTAGCAACCTGAGCAGGGTTGGTTGGTTGGTTGGTGTTAGAATTTGGGGACTCACGACATGTGTTGACCAGATGACCATACCTACCACAATTGGTGCACAGGCGACACACTGAAACAGTGGGGTGATGTCGTTTGCATGTGTTACACAATGGAAAGTTTCTTGTATAGGGTTTCTTGTTAGAAGCTTGTGTAGTGAGGTTTACATTAGGATCCCTGGTCTTGCGCTTCTGGTTCTCGGTAGTTACCGCGGCCACAATACTTGTTTTCTCGCCTTTCCGAACTAAGGTCCCGTTCTTTATGTGATTTCCATCGCCATTTCCATTTCCATTGCCGTTCCCATTCATTGGGATGACTTGAGCCAACAATTTAGAAACCAGAGTTGTGATTTGTTGCGCCATTTGTTGGGAAATAATCGTAGCCAGTTGGGCATCAACACCTTTGTTGTTTTTGTTGTTGTTGTGGTTGGTGTTGTGGTTGTTGTTACTTTCCTCTTGGTTTTCACCACTGTTATTGCGAGTGCTGCGATGTGGAGACATGATCTGTAAGGGACACAATGAAGGTTCAATGTGGCATGAAATGAATGAGGTGATATAAGGAATGTAATCATTTATTCATTAATTAAAACGAATAAACGAAAACGTTGACGTATCAAAGATTCCAGATTCCAACAACATAGTGAAGACATGCTTTAGCCTATAAGTGAACACTCATCCCGAGAATTCCCAGGTAGGCATCCGGGTCCCTCGTCTGATTGGGATATATGCGCAATGCCAGCCTAGACAGAAGACTCAGAATACAGGCGTTCACCCTTCCAGATTGCACGTGTTCGTTATTAAAATCTAGAACTTCGACGAGATCTCAAGGTGGTTCAGGTTAAACCTGAGGGTTTTGCCTTATTAGTCTAAGAGTGGATCCAGTGATGGAGAGCAACCTTCTCGTAGGGATTAATGTAGGGATAAGAAGTAGGAGGGAGATAGAGAATAGCAAGTAAAAGAAACAAGTACTGGTTAAATCCTATGGTTATAGACTAGATTATTTTCCTAATAACCTAATTCCCTATAACCATGGCTCTGATACCAATCTGTAACACCCCAACCGATGGCGGAAACATCGGGATGTCACGTATTGATGATTGTTCAGTAGCTCATGGAAAATAATAGATTTCATTATATGATTTAAATGAATTACATACAATTGTTCTACAAGAATTCGTACATCAAATTTAACAAAACTATGCACATATCTTCAAGCCTTAAGTCAAATCTTCAAGCAAGTAGAACCTGAAACATGTTAAGTTGAAAATATTTTTGGGTCAACAAAAGTTGGTGAGAATTACATAGGTTTTTGATAATTGAATAAAAATGTTGTGCAATTCATGTGTCATGTCAATCTAGTCCATATGTGAGAACATACTAGAAATAAATCGAGTGCATAATCAACCCTGATGACTGTTATAATATGATACATACCATACGCTCATGGTCCACTTGAATATGTTATACGATAACAAACACCCACGCTACCTTTGTAGGAGGCACGTATCCGGGTGGGATTGTCAGTCCAATAGATCTATCAATGTATACCGCCGGCTTGTACGGAGTTAATGATTATGCTAGAATGGTGCTTACTCTAATCATGCTCAAGACATAATGCAACATAGAAAACACATAGACACATTGATGATTGAATTGCATAAATGATGTTATAACATGTTTCACCCCAAAAATGGTGATAAATAGAAAAGGGGCTATGTAAAACTCACCTTAGCAAAATGTTATGTCTTGTAAAAAAAATAGAATAATGTGTTGTGAATGTATGCGAGGCGAATCCCAAAGACTCAACAACGTAGCTAGTCCAAATTGAAGAAAACGAAAAAGAAAGAATATCAAGCTTCCAATTCGCCAATTACAAGAGCTTATAATCAAAGCTTCAATTGTAGAAGTAATAGACTATAGAAAAAAAGTATGAGGGAAAGTTTAATCGGATTGAAACAATCGATTTAGAGGTGCAAAGTATAATGGGTCATAGGTGGGTTTTTATACTAGTTTTTGAGTCAATTAGCCATTAAAATTGGTCAACACCATAAAGTAAGGTTTTATGATGAATTGACTATTTGACTAAGACTTTGACTGTTTGACTAGGACTTTGATTATTTGACTCAAGGCTTTATTTAAAAAAAAAAACAAAAATCTTGTATGTGAAAAAAAAAAAAACAATTTAGAATCATATTATTATTATTATTTATATACATTTATGTATGTATATAAGTTGTGAGTTAGGATAAATAAAGACTTAGGCACATTTGTATAATATTAATGATAAAGATGTAATAAAAAAAAAATATATATATATATATAAGGGCTTTTTATGTATTAAAATTTTGGGGAAAATTTTGCGATGTTACAGTCTCCCCTACTTTTAGGAACTTCGTCCCGAAGTTAAAAGAAAAACACCGGGTATACAATTGGTCGACTACCGAAAACCTTGATAAAATTTCTCACTACCTTAATGTACCTATAAATTCATGATTACGTTCCGGACCGTAATTATCAATTTACCTTACAATAGGGTTTTGCGTCCTTTTATGACTCTACCGATTGTTGAGCAGATTCGATAGCCTCCACCAGTCGTTGAGCAGGTTGTAGGGCCTCTCCCCGACTGTTGGAAAGACATGATGACCTCTACCAATCGTTGAGTAGGTTGTTTGGTAGTCAACTAATTGTTGTACAAGTAAGCAAGTATGATTATAGATATAGCAATTAGTTCACATTCAAACAAGCATGCATCCAAGTGTTATGGTAATACTAGAATTTTATTGCTTGAGTCGAATAGCGTCGATACATAGAATAAAAGCAAACAACATTCAAATGGTGGGACTTGCTGTTAAGTAGCTGGAGGGTCTTGATCTCGGTTTAGTTTAGGGCATCGGTTACGGAAGTGATTTGGGTTTCCACATTCATAGCATTGACCATAGTTGTATTTACCAGGACGATTAAGATTAGCAACCTGAGCAGGGTTGGTTGGTTGGTTGGTGTTAGAATTTGGGGACTCACGACATGTGTTGACCAGATGACCATACCTACCACAATTGGTGCACAGGCGACACACTGAAACAGTGGGGTGATGTCGTTTGCATGTGTTACACAATGGAAAGTTTCTTGTATAGGGTTTCTTGTTAGAAGCTTGTGTAGTGAGGTTTACATTAGGATCCCTGGTCTTGCGCTTCTGGTTCTCGGTAGTTACCGCGGCCACAATACTTGTTTTCTCGCCTTTCCGAACTAAGGTCCCGTTCTTTATGTGATTTCCATCGCCATTTCCATTTCCATTGCCGTTCCCATTCATTGGGATGACTTGAGCCAACAATTTAGAAACCAGAGTTGTGATTTGTTGCGCCATTTGTTGGGAAATAATCGCAGCCAGTTGGGCATCAACACCTTTGTTGTTTTTGTTGTTGTTGTGGTTGGTGTTGTGGTTGTTGTTACTTTCCTCTTGGTTTTCACCACTGTTATTGCGAGTGCTGCAATGTGGAGACATGATCTGTAAGGGACACAATGAAGGTTCAATGTGGCATGAAATGAATGAGGTGATATAAGGAATGTAATCATTTATTCATTAATTAAAACGAATAAACGAAAACGTTGACGTATCAAAGATTCCAGATTCCAACAACATAGTGAAGACATGCTTTAGCCTATAAGTGAACACTCATCCCGAGAATTCCCAGGTAGGCATCCGGGTCCCTCGTCTGATTGGGATATATGCGCAATGCCAGCCTAGACAGAAGACTCAGAATACAGGCGTTCACCCTTCCAGATTGCACGTGTTCGTTATTAAAATCTAGAACTTCGACGAGATCTCAAGGTGGTTCAGGTTAAACCTGAGGGTTTTGCCTTATTAGTCTAAGAGTGGATCCAGTGATGGAGAGCAACCTTCTCGTAGGGATTAATGTAGGGATAAGAAGTAGGAGGGAGATAGAGAATAGCAAGTAAAAGAAGCAAGTACTGGTTAAATCCTATGGTTATAGACTAGATTATTTTCCTAATAACCTAATTCCCTATAACCATGGCTCTGATACCAATCTGTAACACCCCAACCGATGGCGGAAACATCGGGATGTCACGTATTGATGATTGTTCAGTAGCTCATGGAAAATAATAGATTTCATTATATGATTTAAATGAATTACATACAATTGTTCTACAAGAATTCGTACATCAAATTTAACAAAACTATGCACATATCTTCAAGCCTTAAGTCAAATCTTCAAGCAAGTAGAACCTGAAACATGTTAAGTTGAAAATATTTTTGGGTCAACAAAAGTTGGTGAGAATTACATAGGTTTTTGATAATTGAATAAAAATGTTGTGCAATTCATGTGTCATGTCAATCTAGTCCATATGTGAGAACATACTAGAAATAAATCGAGTGCATAATCAACCCTGATGACTGTTATATGATACATACCATACGCTCATGGTCCACTTGAATATGTTATACGATAACAAACACCCACGCTACCTTTGTAGGAGGCACGTATCCGGGTGGGATTGTCAGTCCAATAGATCTATCAATGTATACCGCCGGCTTGTACGGAGTTAATGATTATGCTAGAATGGTGCTTACTCTAATCATGCTCAAGACATAATGCAACATAGAAAACACATAGACACATTGATGATTGAATTGCATAAATGATGTTATAACATGTTTCACCCCAAAAATGGTGATAAATAGAAAAGGGGCTATGTAAAACTCACCTTACCAAATGTTATGTCTTGTAAAAAAAATAGAATAATGTGTTGTGAATGTATGCGAGGCGAATCCCAAAGACTCAACAACGTAGCTAGTCCAAATTGAAGAAAACGAAAAAGAAAGAATATCAAGCTTCCAATTCGCCAATTACAAGAGCTTATAATCAAAGCTTCAATTGTAGAAGTAATAGACTATAGAAAAAAAGTATGAGGGAAAGTTTAATCGGATTGAAACAATCGATTTAGAGGTGCAAAGTATAATGGGTCATAGGTGGGTTTTTATACTAGTTTTTGAGTCAATTAGCCATTAAAATTGGTCAACACCATAAAGTAAGGTTTTATGATGAATTGACTATTTGACTAAGACTTTGACTGTTTGACTAGGACTTTGATTATTTGACTCAAGGCTTTATTTAAAAAAAAAAACAAAAATCTTGTATGTGAAAAAAAAAAAAACAATTTAGAATCATATTATTATTATTATTTATATACATTTATGTATGTATATAAGTTGTGAGTTAGGATAAATAAAGACTTAGGCACATTTGTATAATATTAATGATAAAGATGTAATAAAAAAAAAATATATATATATATAAGGGCTTTTTATGTATTAAAATTTTGGGGAAAATTTTGCGATGTTACAGTCTCCCCTACTTTTAGGAACTTCGTCCCGAAGTTAAAAGAAAAACACCAGGTATACAATTGGTCGACTACCGAAAACCTTGATAAAATTTCTCACTACCTTAATGTACCTATAAATTCATGATTACGTTCCGGACCGTAATTATCAATTTACCTTACAATAGGGTTTTGCGTCCTTTTATGACTCTACCGATTGTTGAGCAGATTCGATAGCCTCCACCAGTCGTTGAGCAGGTTGTAGGGCCTCTCCCCGACTGTTGGAAAGACATGATGACCTCTACCAATCGTTGAGTAGGTTGTTTGGTAGTCAACTAATTGTTGTACAAGTAAGCAAGTATGATTATAGATATAGCAATTAGTTCACATTCAAACAAGCATGCATCCAAGTGTTATGGTAATACTAGAATTTTATTGCTTGAGTCGAATAGCGTCGATACATAGAATAAAAGCAAACAACATTCAAATGGTGGGACTTGCTGTTAAGTAGCTGGAGGGTCTTGATCTCGGTTTAGTTTAGGGCATCGGTTACGGAAGTGATTTGGGTTTCCACATTCATAGCATTGACCATAGTTGTATTTACCAGGACGATTAAGATTAGCAACCTGAGCAGGGTTGGTTGGTTGGTTGGTGTTAGAATTTGGGGACTCACGACATGTGTTGACCAGATGACCATACCTACCACAATTGGTGCACAGGCGACACACTGAAACAGTGGGGTGATGTCGTTTGCATGTGTTACACAATGGAAAGTTTCTTGTATAGGGTTTCTTGTTAGAAGCTTGTGTAGTGAGGTTTACATTAGGATCCCTGGTCTTGCGCTTCTGGTTCTCGGTAGTTACCGCGGCCACAATACTTGTTTTCTCGCCTTTCCGAACTAAGGTCCCGTTCTTTATGTGATTTCCATCGCCATTTCCATTTCCATTGCCGTTCCCATTCATTGGGATGACTTGAGCCAACAATTTAGAAACCAGAGTTGTGATTTGTTGCGCCATTTGTTGGGAAATAATCGCAGCCAGTTGGGCATCAACACCTTTGTTGTTTTTGTTGTTGTTGTGGTTGGTGTTGTGGTTGTTGTTACTTTCCTCTTGGTTTTCACCACTATTATTGCGAGTGCTGCGATGTGGAGACATGATCTGTAAGGGACACAATGAAGGTTCAATGTGGCATGAAATGAATGAGGTGATATAAGGAATGTAATCATTTATTCATTAATTAAAACGAATAAACGAAAACGTTGACGTATCAAAGATTCCAGATTCCAACAACATAGTGAAGACATGCTTTAGCCTATAAGTGAACACTCATCCCGAGAATTCCCAGGTAGGCATCCGGGTCCCTCGTCTGATTGGGATATATGCGCAATGCCAGCCTAGACAGAAGACTCAGAATACAGGCGTTCACCCTTCCAGATTGCACGTGTTCGTTATTAAAATCTAGAACTTCGACGAGATCTCAAGGTGGTTCAGGTTAAACCTGAGGGTTTTGCCTTATTAGTCTAAGAGTGGATCCAGTGATGGAGAGCAACCTTCTCGTAGGGATTAATGTAGGGATAAGAAGTAGGAGGGAGATAGAGAATAGCAAGTAAAAGAAGCAAGTACTGGTTAAATCCTATGGTTATAGACTAGATTATTTTCCTAATAACCTAATTCCCTATAACCATGGCTCTGATACCAATCTGTAACACCCCAACCGATGGCGGAAACATCGGGATGTCACGTATTGATGATTGTTCAGTAGCTCATGGAAAATAATAGATTTCATTATATGATTTAAATGAATTACATACAATTGTTCTACAAGAATTCGTACATCAAATTTAACAAAACTATGCACATATCTTCAAGCCTTAAGTCAAATCTTCAAGCAAGTAGAACCTGAAACATGTTAAGTTGAAAATATTTTTGGGTCAACAAAAGTTGGTGAGAATTACATAGGTTTTTGATAATTGAATAAAAATGTTGTGCAATTCATGTGTCATGTCAATCTAGTCCATATGTGAGAACATACTAGAAATAAATCGAGTGCATAATCAACCCTGATGACTGTTATATGATACATACCATACGCTCATGGTCCACTTGAATATGTTATACGATAACAAACACCCACGCTACCTTTGTAGGAGGCACGTATCCGGGTGGGATTGTCAGTCCAATAGATCTATCAATGTATACCGCCGGCTTGTACGGAGTTAATGATTATGCTAGAATGGTGCTTACTCTAATCATGCTCAAGACATAATGCAACATAGAAAACACATAGACACATTGATGATTGAATTGCATAAATGATGTTATAACATGTTTCACCCCAAAAATGGTGATAAATAGAAAAGGGGCTATGTAAAACTCACCTTAGCAAAATGTTATGTCTTGTAAAAAAAATAGAATAATGTGTTGTGAATGTATGCGAGGCGAATCCCAAAGACTCAACAACGTAGCTAGTCCAAATTGAAGAAAACGAAAAAGAAAGAATATCAAGCTTCCAATTCGCCAATTACAAGAGCTTATAATCAAAGCTTCAATTGTAGAAGTAATAGACTATAGAAAAAAAGTATGAGGGAAAGTTTAATCGGATTGAAACAATCGATTTAGAGGTGCAAAGTATAATGGGTCATAGGTGGGTTTTTATACTAGTTTTTGAGTCAATTAGCCATTAAAATTGGTCAACACCATAAAGTAAGGTTTTATGATGAATTGACTATTTGACTAAGACTTTGACTGTTTGACTAGGACTTTGATTATTTGACTCAAGGCTTTATTTAAAAAAAAAAACAAAAATCTTGTATGTGAAAAAAAAAAAAAAACAATTTAGAATCATATTATTATTATTATTTATATACATTTATGTATGTATATAAGTTGTGAGTTAGGATAAATAAAGACTTAGGCACATTTGTATAATATTAATGATAAAGATGTAATAAAAAATATATATATATATATATAAGGGCTTTTTATGTATTAAAATTTTGGGGAAAATTTTGCGATGTTACAGTCTCCCCTACTTTTAGGAACTTCGTCCCGAAGTTAAAAGAAAAACACCGGGTATACAATTGGTCGACTACCGAAAACCTTGATAAAATTTCTCACTACCTTAATGTACCTATAAATTCATGATTACGTTCCGGACCGTAATTATCAATTTACCTTACAATAGGGTTTTGCGTCCTTTTATGACTCTACCGATTGTTGAGCAGATTCGATAGCCTCCACCAGTCGTTGAGCAGGTTGTAGGGCCTCTCCCCGACTGTTGGAAAGACATGATGACCTCTACCAATCGTTGAGTAGGTTGTTTGGTAGTCAACTAATTGTTGTACAAGTAAGCAAGTATGATTATAGATATAGCAATTAGTTCACATTCAAACAAGCATGCATCCAAGTGTTATGGTAATACTAGAATTTTATTGCTTGAGTCGAATAGCGTCGATACATAGAATAAAAGCAAACAACATTCAAATGGTGGGACTTGCTGTTAAGTAGCTGGAGGGTCTTGATCTCGGTTTAGTTTAGGGCATCGGTTACGGAAGTGATTTGGGTTTCCACATTCATAGCATTGACCATAGTTGTATTTACCAGGACGATTAAGATTAGCAACCTGAGCAGGGTTGGTTGGTTGGTTGGTGTTATAATTTGGGGACTCACGACATGTGTTGACCAGATGACCATACCTACCACAATTGGTGCACAGGCGACACACTGAAACAGTGGGGTGATGTCGTTTGCATGTGTTACACAATGGAAAGTTTCTTGTATAGGGTTTCTTGTTAGAAGCTTGTGTAGTGAGGTTTACATTAGGATCCCTGGTCTTGCGCTTCTGGTTCTCGGTAGTTACCGCGGCCACAATACTTGTTTTCTCGCCTTTCCGAACTAAGGTCCCGTTCTTTATGTGATTTCCATCGCCATTTCCATTTCCATTGCCGTTCCCATTCATTGGGATGACTTGAGCCAACAATTTAGAAACCAGAGTTGTGATTTGTTGCGCCATTTGTTGGGAAATAATCGCAGCCAGTTGGGCATCAACACCTTTGTTGTTTTTGTTGTTGTTGTGGTTGGTGTTGTGGTTGTTGTTACTTTCCTCTTGGTTTTCACCACTGTTATTGCGAGTGCTGCGATGTGGAGACATGATCTGTAAGGGACACAATGAAGGTTCAATGTGGCATGAAATGAATGAGGTGATATAAGGAATGTAATCATTTATTCATTAATTAAAACGAATAAACGAAAACGTTGACGTATCAAAGATTCCAGATTCCAACAACATAGTGAAGACATGCTTTAGCCTATAAGTGAACACTCATCCCGAGAATTCCCAGGTAGGCATCCGGGTCCCTCGTCTGATTGGGATATATGCGCAATGCCAGCCTAGACAGAAGACTCAGAATACAGGCGTTCACCCTTCCAGATTGCACGTGTTCGTTATTAAAATCTAGAACTTCGACGAGATCTCAAGGTGGTTCAGGTTAAACCTGAGGGTTTTGCCTTATTAGTCTAAGAGTGGATCCAGTGATGGAGAGTAACCTTCTCGTAGGGATTAATGTAGGGATAAGAAGTAGGAGGGAGATAGAGAATAGCAAGTAAAAGAAGCAAGTACTGGTTAAATCCTATGGTTATAGACTAGATTATTTTCCTAATAACCTAATTCCCTATAACCATGGCTCTGATACCAATCTGTAACACCCCAACCGATGGCGGAAACATCGGGATGTCACGTATTGATGATTGTTCAGTAGCTCATGGAAAATAATAAATTTCATTATATGATTTAAATGAATTACATACAATTGTTCTACAAGAATTCGTACATCAAATTTAACAAAACTATGCACATATCTTCAAGCCTTAAGTCAAATCTTCAAGCAAGTAGAACCTGAAACATGTTAAGTTGAAAATATTTTTGGGTCAACAAAAGTTGGTGAGAATTACATAGGTTTTTGATAATTGAATAAAAATGTTGTGCAATTCATGTGTCATGTCAATCTAGTCCATATGTGAGAACATACTAGAAATAAATCGAGTGCATAATCAACCTTGATGACTGTTATAATATGATACATACCATACGCTCATGGTCCACTTGAATATGTTATACGATAACAAACACCCACGCTACCTTTGTAGGAGGCACGTATCCGGGTGGGATTGTCAGTCCAATAGATCTATCAATGTATACCGCCGGCTTGTACGGAGTTAATGATTATGCTAGAATGGTGCTTACTCTAATCATGCTCAAGACATAATGCAACATAGAAAACACATAGACACATTGATGATTGAATTGCATAAATGATGTTATAACATGTTTCACCCCAAAAATGGTGATAAATAGAAAAGGGGCTATGTAAAACTCACCTTAGCAAAATGTTATGTCTTGTAAAAAAAATAGAATAATGTGTTGTGAATGTATGCGAGGCGAATCCCAAAGACTCAACAACGTAGCTAGTCCAAATTGAAGAAAACGAAAAAGAAAGAATATCAAGCTTCCAATTCGCCAATTACAAGAGCTTATAATCAAAGCTTCAATTGTAGAAGTAATAGACTATAGAAAAAAAGTATGAGGGAAAGTTTAATCGGATTGAAACAATCGATTTAGAGGTGCAAAGTATAATGGGTCATAGGTGGGTTTTTATACTAGTTTTTGAGTCAATTAGCCATTAAAATTGGTCAACACCATAAAGTAAGGTTTTATGATGAATTGACTATTTGACTAAGACTTTGACTGTTTGACTAGGACTTTGATTATTTGACTCAAGGCTTTATTTAAAAAAAAAAACAAAAATCTTGTATGTGAAAAAAAAAAAAGAATTTAGAATCATATTATTGTTATTATTATTTATATACATTTATGTATGTATATAAGTTGTGAGTTAGGATAAATAAAGACTTAGGCACATTTGTATAATATTAATGATAAAGATGTAATAAAAAAAATATATATATATAAGGGCTTTTTATGTATTAAAATTTTGGGGAAAATTTTGCGATGTTACAATCACCCCTATTTATAGTTACACGAAAGTAAATAATGAATCCCATGACATCCGCCGTCTTTAATGATCTTGTGGGCTATTTTAGGTGACCGTTGTGTTGTTACAACTGAATATGACCGTTTTAGCAGTTGTTTTAACTGAATATAGTTGTTATATAGCTGTTTCCTCCTTTCTCTCCTATATTTAATAGCTCCTCAATGATCAGCTCCTCTGACTTAAATGAGTCAATATAGCCGTTAGGGAGGAGTTACAAGCCTTAATATTGATTAAGTGTACCTGCAATAATATCATAATAAGATAATTCGTTAGTCCATCCTCAGGAGGTACAGAGGTAAGAACGCTGTTACATCCTGCACCCTGCTTAGTCCTTTAGCATCCTGAGGATGTTACTCAGAGAATATGAGGTAAAATCATCCTGCATTCATATAACAATTAGATAGTTCGTTAGTCTATCCTCAGGATGCACATAGGTCAGAATGCTGTTACATCCTGAAGCCTGACCAGTCCTTCAGTATCCTGAGGATGCTACAGAAAATATAGGTTAGTGCTATCCTGAGGATTTTACCCACAACACCTGGAATGCAATTCACTTAAAATACTACTATATGTAAGGATGCATATGACTGATATCTCTGGAAGAGAAACCATGATTTGGATTACTGGTAAGATGAAGGTGAAGGCTGACAGAGATGAATCATCTCCATATGTAAGTACTTATCCATAACTTATTTTAATCATTTATATTTTTACTAAACATGGTCTAGAAATAGTCCACCCTGAGAATTTTTGCAGTACCATCCTAAAGATGGAAAACTTTGAAGATTAGAGGGCTGGCCACCCTCTCATACGTTAAGGTGTCTAACATCTTCCTAGGGTTTAAAGGTTTTCACCTTTAACATTGGGTTAGCAACCCCGCCTGGAGCGCACGTTATTCATGTATATTTTCAGGGTGGTGGGACCAGTCCATGTAAAAGTGGCTGACAATTTCATCATTTTTGGAATATACATTGAATCCTTAAGGTTTAGACATTTTTCAATGTCTCTTTCTCGTATTTGGCATAGTCGCCAGTGGCCTTGTCTCCAGTTGTTCCTAAGACATTACAATGGGCCTTGTCGCCAGTTATTCCCTAGTTTATTTGAGGCCTAGTCGCTAGTATAATAAGAATGTTTTCCTTTATACAGGTTATTGATAAAGTTTCCTTGAAAAAGGATAAAATATCAAAGTTTATCTTAAAAGATATTCCACTGGGGACTGACGTGAATGTTGTTGTACACGTAAAATTTCCCAATTACAACTAACAAATAGTGGCAAGAAGGTATCGAACACAGGGAGTTTGTGGAAAATGTGTGAATTCTAGCTTTGTTGATTAACTAAAATTAAACTACTTAACGAAAAGTAAATGATTAAGATTTTTGTTGTTTTGAGTTGAACTAAAATAACGACTAATTATCGATTTAAACATAAGAGCGTTTCTTCAAATTATGAGACAATGACCATTCAAGGATCCGGTTTCTCTAAACACTTGTGTGAATTTCAACTAGAAAGAGTTACCTAGACATAACTCATGTAAAAACAATTGTTGTGATAAAAGGGAACAAAGTACTCGGATTAAATTAACGCGAGGTTGTTTCCCGATGACCTATTAATTAATAACCAACCCCCAATCCTTCCCGTGATATCTTAGTTGTTAGAAACACCAAAAATGTACGATATAGACTAAGAATTGGTAAATTAATCAACACACTACAAACAATTGTTCACACATTATAATAACAAAGCAAAATACCAAGTCATTATTCTAGAAATGCAAGAAATCACACACAAGAGTTCAAGAAAAACCTTCACCAAGAATGATCACCAAATGTTTAGCCTAGCATGACTTGGTGAATCATCAACATATTCATGGAGTTGTTCATAAGCATCAAAAACTAAAACCAAATGTTTGTGATAAGCCTCCAATGATCCCAAGCAGCCAAAAATCGCCCAAAACTTGTCTAGAAACGTTCTCAAGTGAAAAGATACGCAAAAGACACCATCAAGTCGTCTTTAATAAGGGGAGTTACATTTTGGTGCAGGGTTCACCATACCTTACGGTGCCCACCGTAAGGAACGGCGGGTTTAAGAAATCCAACAGTGGGTAGGGACTATACAACGGTGTAAAATTGGTGTCCAGAGGCCACCGTACCTTACGGTGCCTACCGTAAGGTACGGTGGAGCACATCCAAATTCTTTATTTTTCTTCTTTCAACTCTTCTTTGCTCCATCCCGTTCCGGTCCGTTCCAAAACCCGTATTTCTTCGTTTTAAGCTCCTTATCGCACCTGCAACCAACGTACTCGCAGTTATCCAATCCCAAACAATAACATGATCAAATGCGGATAATTTAAGGGTTTTATCATAGTAAAGGGTTGTTCCTTGAACCACCCGTCACATCCCCACACTTGACCATTGCTTGTCCCAAGCGATACATCAAAATCATTTTTACACAAAAGCGATCATTTTTAAATCAAGCGTTAACATGCAATCCATATACTAACCCGTCCTTAACACCCGAATCAACACACCCCTCACAATTTCTCTCCTCTCGGCGACAAATGAAAACTAGCAATTAGGAGCTAGGCACACAAAAGGCAAATAGATGGGTGCACAACCATAAGCTTGTACCTAAATCAACCTTCCTCTTACGAACGCTAAACATAAGTGCAAATCAAAGGGTCTTGTCAGGTTGTAATGTGGCTAAGTGCAAAGGTAGGAAATGGGGTATATTTATAGTAGCGCATAACTTTACCCGGTCTTTTATTACACAACGACACACACACACATGACTAACACACTCAAACATAAATACGAACACAAACTATAATAGATACCACACATAAACTTCCCATTTTTTTTCTTTTCTTTTCTCTCCCTTTTTTTTCTTTTCTTTTCTCTCCCTTTTTTTTTCTTTTCTTTTCTTTTTCCTCATTTTTCTCAATTTTTTTTCTTATTTTTTTTTCAATGCATTAAGAAACAATATTACATACACATACGAACACACTCAACTAAACTTCAAACTTATAACACTAGACTAACACACTAACACTCTATTTAAACACACAAGACCGGGTCAAGTTGGGTATTAATTTAGGGAACTAGTTAAAGGGCTAACAATCGATAGGCTTTTAGGCTCAAAAATGGGCAACTAAATGTCCAAACCCCCGCCCCTCTTGCTACCAAGCTCATATATATAATGCATGAGGTCCAACCCCCCAATTCCCACACTCTCACTCAACATGACGAGGTTACCTAATGCCCTTATCATCTCTAACTTATGCTCACCTAAAGATTCAAGTCGCATTCAAGCACAAGTTCTAGTGTACCCCCACCCATTGTCACTCTCACAAAGAAAGATGTGTATATATATATATATATTGCTCTACAATTGTGGCTCAAATCTCACCAAGAATAAAAATGGGTTAAGGGTTGCCGGTGTGCCTCTCGAAGCTAGTTCAAGGTGTTCCAATTTCACAACGCTACGCTTGATTTCCAAAAAATTTTAAAAACTCAAAATTTTCCCCCATCCCCACACTTGGGGTACATTGTCCCCAATGTACGGTATTAGGAACAATAGATCGCTTCAAAACCACAAAAACTCTTTCTCTTTTTTTTATCTTTTTTTTTTATTTTTTAAATTAATACACCACCAAAGCACAACCCAATATGACATCATCACTACACCACCCAACCACCCAATCCCAAACACAATGAAAAAGACATAAATATACAAATATATACAAAAAGTACACCACCTGATCAATAATAGCGTGGTTGTGGTGGTCCAAACACAGATGTCATTAACTCGCTCCACTCGCCGAATCCAAAAACACCATCACTATTTCCGCCTTGCTCCGGAGCCTGCTGTTGTCCCTGTCTGGGGTCAATCCACTGCGAATGATGCACTGGTGGAGTCGGATATGAATGACTACCATCGTATGGCGGTAAGGACCCATAGTCCACTGGTGGTGGGTCGACGACTATGGGTCTTCCCGCATGCCAGTCCGCATTCAATCGCCGGTTCTGGTCGTCCATATACATTTTATTAATTTCCACCTCATGAGAGTAGGCATGAGCCCTATTCCACTGCTCCTGCCTGTCAAAGTTCTGCATCATTGTTCTTTCCATACTAGCACTCAGCATCGTCTGATGATCATATAAAGTTCGCTCCGGACCTGACCACGAATCAAACACTGAAGCCGGTGGGCGCTGATTTTCAATAACTAACTGCATAGTTCCCGTAAATGCCCAACCATCAACATAGTCTCTCTCAGTGAAGTCATAAAATCCTCCACCATGCATCCCGCTAGAACTGCCCTGCCCCAGATCCATACGTACCCCTGTCAGGTCTTCTTCATAATCTTCATCATCACTTGGCGGTTGCTCATTCCCATCGCTAACCCCTCGTCCTCTTCTCCGGGCAAAAGTGCCTGCGCATCACTCTTCAAGACTCTCCATCGCTAACCCCCGGTCTTCAACTTGTGATACCTTTCTGATTGAGAATAAACCCATCCAGTACCCATCTTCGTTAATTCCAAAGTCTTATATTTTTTCTTCTTCCCCACGTCCTCATCTGTTATTGCCCTTTGTTGTCTTAACAAACCTGTGATGATCCTGCAATATGGGATAATCGCCCTATCAACCGAGTTCCGGCTCATCCACACATAGTTTAAAATCAAGTACCGAATAGAAAATTTCAGGCCCCCATGCATCAATGCATATAAAATAGGAATTTCCGGGAACCGCACTTGATCTTTGTCAGCTCGCCTCGGTAAGACATTCAAAATTAAAATTGCCAACAACAACTTAGGCTCAATCTTCATGTTTCTCCTATACAACGTCCCATAGTAAGTGCCTGGTAAAAATAATGATTCTAACATCTCCATCCACCTTGGATGTTTTTCAGGACTAACTAGCAAGTCATCAATGCTTGGGTTTTTGTATTCTCTCATAGGCAAGCTATCAAATTTCGCCAATCGGCGCAAAATCGTATGACATCTCAACTTCCACCCCGTTCACCACTCCTATTAAGTTCATTTGGGATGGCTTGTCATACCTATTGCATTTCAAAGTTGCCATCCACTCTTCAATTTCATCCAAGAACAAGTATTTCTCCTCATGATCATAACAATGCAGCACCGCTACCCATCCCAATGCTTTGAACCTATCAAACACTCCAAATGGTCCAAACTCTCTCTCACGTACATCCCGTTCACAAATAAACGCGCCAGGCCGATCTTGTAGCCCCCTTATTTGATCATGAAATAATGTTGGCTGCCATATTTGCGGTTGCGCATTCAAAAGGCACCGACTTCCAATTCGGCTTATCAGCCGGGTCCAACCTTGGCTGCTCAGCTGCTTGCTCCATTTCTTCATCGGAATCATCATCTCGTCCAACATATTTCCTTCTTTTGTATTGTTGTACGAGCTTCTTTCCTTTGGCCTTCGCGGTGGATGAGCTTGCTTCTGCTACCTCTCCTGTTCTCGCCATGTTCCTACACGCATTACAATCAACCAAACACAGTACAAATACCAAAATCAGTCTAAATCTCTTCAAATTTCCCCACACTTGCTTTTTATTATGGTGATAAATGATAATAAACCGACAACTTTATAATTGGTTTAACAAAATTTGGGCATGACGCAGCCATAGCATGAGCATTACCAAAAAGTTTCACATGTGCATCTAAACGTACCATTTATCACCATATCATTATCAAACAACAATTTTATGAACTAACATCCAAGAACAAGCAAGTGGGTATAAATGCATAAGAACAATAACCTTAATTTTTTCACAATGTACCATCAAAATTAACACAAGAAAGCACATACCTTTGATTGGATAGTATTAGAACACAAGAAAGCCATAAACTTAGAAAAAACCCAAATTTGCGATTTCTAGGGTTCCAGATTCGGCCCCAAAAAAGTGTTTTTCTTGTAGTTTACTACCCAAAATCAGAATCCTTGTGAAATTCTAGCCAAGATTGACCCAAAAATCGTTGGATTTGGTTAAAGATTGAGTGACTTATGAGGGATTGAAGGATGAGGAAGATGGGTTTTGTTTAAGAGTTCTTGAAGAAGAATAATAATAATGAAGGAGGATGGTAGGGCAGGCTTCACGAGGATTGTAAAAAATTTTCCTTTTTTTTATATAACCCGGCGTACAATCTCCCAGATCCCACCGTACCATACGGTGGGTACCGTATGGTACGGTAGCTTATATGCACGTTTTTACCACCGTTGGTCAGTCCCTAGCCACCGTCAGCATTTTTGTTTCGACCGTAAGGTACAGTGCCTACCGTATCTTACGGTAGTACCTGGGCAATTTTTTTTTTTTTTAAGAAAATCTGTAATTTTTTAAAACACTCTAAAAATTACCCTACCCCCTCGAAAAACCCGTGTTGTCCTCAACACAATGCTAGGACTCGTTTTTAACACGAACGTCCCCACACTTGTTTCAAACACAGATTTCGATCAAAAACAAATTTGGGTAATAAAACAAAATAAAATCTAACTATTTACACTACCAAACCTGGGCCTCTTATGATTGTGCATCCTCAACCGGGCGTAAAATGTAGCCCGCTTTATCCACTTCCAAATGGTTGATGTCCTTGCCCTCCAAATACGGCTTCAAGCGATGTCCGTTTACCGTTTGTTGCTTGTTGGTCTGTTCATCCAAAATTTCAATATCACCAAACTTACCAACCCGGCAAATTATGTAAGGACCCATCCATTTGCTCTATAGTTTGCCCGCGAACATCTTCAACCGCGAATTATACAACCAAACCTTTTGACCCACTTCAAAGGTTTTCTTTCGCAGCTTTGCATCATGAACTTTCTTTAGTTTATCCTTATATGCCGAAGCACATTCATACGCTTCATCCCGAATTTCTTCGATCTCACTCAATTGCAATTTCCTTGCCTTGCCCGCTTCATCATAATCGGCATTCACAGTTGTGATCGCCCAATGCGCTCGGTGTGCTAACTCCATTGGCAAATGACATCCTTTCCCATACACCATTCGATAAGGTGTTGTGCCAAATGGAGTTTTGTAGGCCTTTCGATACGCCCACAAAGCATCATCCAACTTTCCCGACCAATCCTTCGATTAACTCGCACCGTCTTCATTAAGATTTCTTTTATTTGACGGTTGGACACTTCAACTTGTCCACTTGCTTGTGGATGGTACGGTGTAACAATCCGGTGATTCACACTATATCTTTTCAGCAACTTCCCAAAATTAAAATTTTTAAAGTGCGAACCACCATCACTTCCAAACCGGGCAAAGATGTTGGATTGTACAAATTTACAAACAACCGAATGGGCATTTGTCCTTGTTGCAAAAGCTTCAATCCACTTCGACACATAATCCACCGCCACCAAAATATACAAAAACCCGTTTGGATTAGGAAACAGACCCATAAAATCGATGCCCCAGACATCAAATATCTCTACAACCAAGATTGGTTGCATTGGCATCTCATCTCTTTTGGATATGCTCCCCAACTTTTGGCAATTCAAACAATTCTGGGCGAATTCACAAGCATCTTTAAAAATTGTAGGCCAATAAAACCCACATGAAAGTATCCGGTAGCCGGTTTTATGTCCACTAAAATGCCCACCACAAGCGGAAGAATGAGCATGTGTCAAAATTTCTTTAACTTCTGATTCAGGGACACATCTTCGGATCACTTGATCGAGCCCAATCTTGAAAAGATCCGGTTCATCCCAAATATATTGTTTCACTTGGACCATAAATTGTTGTCTTCGTTTCTTGGTCCAATGATCCGGAATAGCACCCGTTGCCAAATAATTAACATAATGAGCGTACCACGGTGCGACTCGAGTAGACACGGCTAAAAGTTGCTCATCCGGAAATCTTTCATCTATTTCACTCACATCATCGATCCCTTCCACCGGAATTCGAGACAAGTGATCCGCTACTACATTTTCACTCCCTTTTTGTCCCGAATTTCCAAATCAAACTCTTGAAGTAGCAAAACCCATCGAATCAATCGTGGCTTGGCATCTTTCTTCTCCATCAAATATCGAACCGCACTATGGTCCGAATATACCACCACTTTGCTCCCCCAAATATACAAACGAAACTTGTCCAAAGCTTACACCACCACTAATAATTCTTTTTCGGTTGTGGTGTAATTCAGTTGCGCTTCGGACAAAGTTTTGCTCGCATAATAAATTACCACCGGCTTCTTATCCACTCATTGACCCAAAACACCAATGGTAGTGTCGCTTGCATCACACATTATCTCAAATGGCTTTGACCAATCCGGCGGTTGCAAAATAGGAGCCTTGACTAAATGTTCCTTCAAAACATTGAAAGCTTGCAAACATTCGTTAGTAAAATCAAAAGGAACATCTTTCAAAAGCAAATTACATAAAGGCTTGGTAATAACACTAAAGCCCTTAATAAAGCGTCTATGAAAGCCCGCATTTCCCAAAAATGACCTTACCCCTTTCACATTTTTCAGTGGTGGCAATGATGATATGACCCGAATTTTTGCCTTGTCCACCTTCATACCCCGCTTAGAAATCACATGGCCTAACACAATTCCCTCTTGCACCATGAAATGGCTTTTCTCCCAACTAAGCACTAAATTTTTCTCAACACATCTTTTTAAAACTTTTTGCAACTCGTTGAGACACGATTCAAAACTAGTGCCAAAAATTGAGAAATCATCCATAAACACTTCCAACGACTCTCCAACCATGTCCGAGAAAATACTCATCATACATCGTTGAAAAGTTGCCGGAGCATTACACAATCCAAATGGCATCCACCTAAAGGCAAACGTACCATATGGACAAGTGAAAGTGGTCTTGTGTTGGTCATCCGGGTGTATTGCTATCTGGTTGTACCCCGAATACCCATCTAAAAAGCAATAATATTTTTGACCCGAAAGTTTTTCAATAATTTGGTCAATAAAAGGAAGTGGGAAATGGTCCTTAGAAGTGGCGGCATTCAATTTTCGGTAATCAATGCACACCTGCCACCCGGTAACGGGTCGGGTAGCAATTTGTTCACCACTTTCATCCTACCGGACTTCTTAGGGACCACTTGAGTAGGACTTACCCAAGCACTATCCGAAATGGGATAGATAATTCCCGCATCCAACCACTTAATTACCTCTTTCTTTACCACTTCCCTAAGGACCGGGTTCAACCTTCTTTGAGCTTCTCTTGTGGGATTTGCATCCTCGGTGGTGATAATCTTATGCATGACAATTGATGGACTAATTCCTTTAAGGTCAACAATCGTCCACCCAATAGCTTCTTTATTTTCTCTCAAGACTTCCATCAAAGCTTGCAAATCCTTGAGCTCTAATTTTGGTGCTACTTCTAGCGACAGTTTGGTACCCGAATCAATTTCCACCGGTAAACTATCAAACTGGTGAGACCATGGTGGTCGACCCTCCTTCAACGCCAACATATCTTGCCTTTCCTCCTCAATCTCCAAATCACAAGCATGTACCTGTTCAGAAAAATCACAAGCACACAATTCCATTCCATCTTTCTCATATTCATGTGGATTGCACCCATCGATGATATCTGCCATAAAACATTCTTCAACACCGGAATCATTAGAATTGTTAGTAAAAACATTTAAACGCATCTTCCGGTTTCCAAATGTCAAATTGACCGTGCCAAATCTACAATCAATTACCGCATGCGCGGTATTCAAAAAGAGACGACCCAATATAACATTTTGTTGTTGTTTTGAATCCGCGGATGAGTAATCCAATACCAAAAAGTCAACCGGGTAATAAAATTCATCAATTTTAACAATGACATTTTGAACCATCCCCGAGGTAACTTATGATACAAATTGGCTAAAACAACCGTTGTCTCCACCCTAGCTAATGGACCAAAGTCATAATGATCATACAACCCACCCGGTAAAATACTCACCCCGGCTCCAAGATCTAGCAATGCCTTTGCCATTTGAAAATTACCAACTTGAATATTTATTAATGGCGTGCCCAGATCTTGGAGCTTAGGAGGAAGCTCCCCATTTAAAACTGCACTCACTTGACCGGTAACATTTACCCGCTTAGGCATTTTTTTCTTTTGTTGCCTCTTTTGTGTACACAATTCTTTTAAAAATTTAGAATAGGCGGGTACTTGTTTTATTGCATCAAGTAAAGGAAGATTTATTTTTACTTGTTTAAACATGTCCCGCATTTCTTCTTTTTGAGGACCTCTTGATGCAATAAAATTTTTCTTACCCGGGTCAAGTAAAGCCGGTGGAAATGGAACTTGACTCGGCTCATTTTCCACTTTTTCATTTTTTTCATTTTCACTCGCTTCCGGTTTTTTAACATTTGCTTCTTTTTGTAAAACCGGTGGAGCTTCATCATTTTCGCTTTCATCACCCGTAACATCCTCAACTACCCCCTCAACAAAACCCGCAGACAAATTAGCTTTAAACTCTTTACCACTTCTTAACACACTCACTTGATTAACATTAACATTATTACCTCGTGAGGAGCCATGGGACGGATTTACCTGAGTATCACTAGGAAGCTTTCCTTTACCTTTTTTCAACTCCGCCACGTCAGTTGCTAATTGGCCCATTTGGGTTGTCAATGCTTGAATGCTTTTGTCACGAACCTCATCCTTTTGTATCCGAGCTTCATCAAGTTGGTTTCTCTTTTGCATATCTTGTTGCATAGCTCGAAGCATCTCCATGACTTCATTTCCACTTGATGAATCTTGACCCGAATTCCTTTGACCCGTTTGAGCTTGTCCTTGGAATCCACTGTTGTATCTACCTCTATAATTTCCTGGATTGTATTGTTGACGAGGTACATAATTACCTTGAGCAGCTTGAAAATTCGGATTGGATTGATTTGATGCATTTCCATACCGAAAATTTGGATGATTTCGTAACCCGGGGTGATATACATTGGAGTTCATATCATAATTTCTACCACCCCCTTGAATAGCATTCACCTCTTCCGTTTGTCCTTCATTTACCACCACTTGACAAACCTCCGCCGTGTGGCCTATTTCTTGACAATTGTTGCAAACGTTGTACAATTGATTTGAGGTTTGCGCATTACCACTTTCTACGCCATGCACTTGAGGTCTTTGAATTACATGCCTCGCTCGTCTTGATTATTGAGCCTTTCTTTTGGAAGTTACCGCCATTTGCTCTAAAAATGCCCAATCGTCTTGCTCATAATTTGTACCAAAAGTACCATTTGTAATGGACATTAAATCAGGTGCATCCTCCGAACTCAACCCTTCATGCAAAGCATTCAACAATTCCCAAAGTTGGATACCATGGTGAGGACAATTTCTTAACATCATATTGAACCTTTCAAATGCTTCATGAAACATCTCCCCCGATTGTTGTTGGAAACTTCTTAACCCCCTCCTTGCATCATTAGTCTTTTGAGAGCTATAAAATTCATCTAAGAATATTTGTTGCATGTCGGCCCATGTAAAAATAGATGAGGATGGTAATGTGTGAAACCATCTATTTGCCTTGTCTTCCAATGAAAATTGGAAAAGAAGCAACTTAACACCATCTGCAGAAAAACCTTGTCCCCCAATAGTGTTGCAAATAGAATCATATGCCACCAAATGGAAATAAGGCTCTTCCGTTGCTAGCCCCTTGAATTTTGGTAAACGTTGGAGTGCAGTTGTTCTAACTTCAAAAGTTCTTCCATTTGCATTTTGAGGAATCACTATTGGTGATGGATTATTAGTGATAATCGGCCAAAAATGCGCTTCAATTCCCCGTACAACATCACGGTGAAGTCTTCTAGGTGCTCCCAATGGCGCTCTTGGTTGACCCATTTGACCTTACATTGGCCCTTGTGGTGCAAATTGTTGTTGATATAGGTTTTGATGCATAGGTGGTGGTTGTTATTGAATCGGCCTCTGATTTTGAGCTTGCATGTTTGGAGGCCGCATTTGGTTAAGTGGTGTAGGACGTTGCAAGTGCAATCCTTGTGGTCTAACATGTTGCACACCAACCGGTAGTCTTCCCGGGTCTTGAAATTGTAAAAGTGGTTGACTTACTTGACCCGGTTGAGCTTGAGATCCCACAAATGCACCATCACCCCCATAGTAGTACCCTTCTTCATTATACCCACTAAACTCTTCTTCATCATACACATCCCTTTGAAGTCTAGAATTTTGGTCACCTAGAAAAGATGAGTAGTAAAAACCCGATTGGTTTGGTGGTTGATAAGTAGATGTGGTGTGGACAATTGTTGAACCTTGTCCTTGTGGGTGTGGGATAGTAGAAGATGATTGACCCGTAGTTGGGAAAAAATGGGAAAATGGTGGAATGGTGTTTGATGGACTATAAGTAAGGTTTCGTTCAACTTGAGTGGAACTCGGTTGGGTGGTATTGGTTGGTGTAGCGGGATTGTTGGAAAGGTTTGGCATTGTGGTGTTGGGTGAAAGTTGTGAAGAAGTAGGCATGAATGACGAGGTCGTTTGACCCGTTGTTGGTATGTGAGAGTCTTGCATTATGTTTCTTGGTGTAAACGGTGAAGTAGGCGAATCAATGATTCTGTTCCTTCTTATCAACACTCGGTTCTTCCTCAATGTCCTTTCAATCTCCGGGTCAAACAATAGTGGTAATGACTCGTGAGAGCCTCTAGTATGCATACACTTGAAGTACCTGCACACTAAACACAACCAGTGTAAACCCGAAAATAACAAAACAAAACTAAAAGATTAACACACGTTGCGCACTACTCCCCGGCAATGGCGCCAAAATTTGACGTGAATGTCGTTGTACACGTATAATTCCCTATTACAACTAACAAATAGTGGCAAGAAGGTATCGAACACGGGGAGTTTGTGGAAAATGTGTGAATTCTAGCTTTGTTGATTAACTAAAATTAAACTACTTAACGAAAAGTAAATGATTAAGATTTTGGTTGTTTTGAGTTGAACTAAAATAATGACTAATTAACGATTTAAACTTAAGAGCGTTTCTTCAAATTATGAGACAATGACCATTCAAGGATCCAGTTTCTCTAAACACTTGTGTGAATTTCAACTAGAAAGAGTTACCTAGACATAACTCATGTAAAAACAATTGTTGTGATAAAAGGGAACAGAGTACTCGGATTAAATTAACGCGAGGTTGTTTCCCGATGACCTATTAATCAATAACCACCCCCAATCCTTCCCGTGATATCTTAGTTGTTAGCAACACCAAGAACGTACGATATAGACTAAGAATTGGTAAATTAATCAACACACTACAAACAATTGTTCACACATCATAATAACAAAGCAAAATACCAAGTCATTATTCTAGAAATGCAAGAAATCACACACAATAGTTCAAGAAAAACCTTCATCAAGAATGATCACCAAATGTTTAGCCTAGCATAACTTGGTGAATCATCAACATATTCATGGAATTGTTCATAAGCATCAAAAACTAAAACCAAATGTTTGTGATAAGCCTCCAATGATCCCAAGCAGCCAAAAATCGCCCAAAACTTGTCTAGAAACGTTCTCAAGTGAAAAGATACCCAAAAGACACCATCAAGTCGTCTTTAATAAGGGGAGTTACATTTTGGTGCAGGGTTCACCGTACCTTACGGTGCCCACCGTAAGGTACGGTGGGTTTAAGAAATCCAACGGTGGGTAGGGACTGTACAACGGTGGAAAATTGGTGTCCAGAGGCCACCGTACCTTACGGTGGCTACCGTAAGGTACGGTGGAGCACATCCAAATTCTTTATTTTTCTTCTTTCAACTCTTCTTTGCTCCATCCCGTTCCGGTCTGTTCCAAAGCCCGTATTTCTTCGTTTTAAGCTCCTTATCGCACCTGCAACCAACGTACTCGCAGTTATCCAATCCCAAACAATAACGTGATCAAATGCGGATAATTTAAGCGTTTTATCATAGTAAAGGGTTGTTCCTTGAACCACCCATCAGGGACATCCTCATAATAATGAAGACCATCCTGAGAATGACGAAGGAAGAAGAACTAGGGACATCCTCAGAATAATGAAGACCATCGTGAGGATGATAATGGAAGATAAACTGGGGACACCCTTAGGATGTTAGGAGTAACTTCATCACACTTTGGAGACTAATTGATGAAAGAAGATGAAGGACCCATCCACCAAGGGTCGATATCTATGGTCCAGGTCAAAAGAAGATTTGGGGCTTCATCTTGAAACCAAGATCCCTCTACCCTAAACCTTACAATATCCTAAGTTATTACATACCAAAATAAAAATTGTTCGAAATTGTTCGTCCTTAGACTACCATAACCACTACCACAAAAGATTTAAAAAGTGGACTATGGCATAGTCAATATATCCTGCATTGCCCACTTGAAGATCCTTCACCAATGTTGCCACCTTAGCCTCTGCCTCCTTCACCCCAGCATCCCTATAATCCATCGGTGCATCTTCATGATGTGTAACAGGAACAAGCTCATAAACCACCTCCTTTCCACCAAGGCTCTTGAATTTTTCCTTCCAAACTTCGACATCCCAATCCTCGTGTTTAAAGCCAGGATCCCTAGCTTGGAGAGCCATTTTCACTCTAGCCTGCAAAACAGAAAGGCTCGCGGATTTTATAAGCCCATTCATGTATTCCTTCATTTCCTTCTCTTGATTCAGCACCACTTGGGCATGCTCAGACTTTATCTGCTTCAGTTCAGTCTCCACCTGGTCCAGCTTCTTCTCAAGATATGTGTTCTTGTCATGAGCACTCTTCTGGACATCCTCAAGTTTGGACTGGGCATCATAAAGTTCTTTGGCAACTTCATCCAAAGACTTCAGCAAAAACTCATCCTATCACGAAAAGGGAAAAGGTAAATGTTTCATCTTAGGAACTTGAACTAATTTAAATATTACAATGACGTCCTCAGGGTAGCATTATACCTCGAGTGTGAACTGGGAAATCTTGTTCAAAACATCCTCGAAATTAAGATCTTCGAAAGGGGTGATTTCCTAGGCAATAGCAAAAGTAGTTTTCCTGTTTTTAGAGGAAGTTGCAGCACTAGACTTGGGAAGACTGGAAGGAGGATTAGTCATCTTGGAACTTGATGGCGAAGTAAGCTTGATTGCCTTCACATCCAAATTATCAAAGGTCATCCAGGTCAAAGGAAGCATACTTTTTCGCTATAGAAGAGAAAAGTACAA
This sequence comes from Ambrosia trifida, assembly GCA_028751855.1. Lineage (NCBI taxonomy): Eukaryota > Viridiplantae > Streptophyta > Magnoliopsida > Asterales > Asteraceae > Ambrosia > Ambrosia trifida. The sequence goes on from CM054122.1 coordinate 126,063,853, forward strand.
GGTTAGATGATAATAAGTAATAAACATCCTCAGGATGTAACAGATAAACACTCACCAGACATCTCGGTAGATGAACGACTTCCCTCCGACTCAAAGGTTCTAGCAGAAACAGGTAATTTGAGGTAAGCGTCACTTAAAGGGGAAGCGAGTTTTGTAAAGGAAACACCTATAAAACATGAAAAATTTTTGAAATATTAATATTATCCTCGGGATGACTACAAAAATTTTTCATAAAAAACAGTAACATCCTATAAAACCTTTACCACTCTTCAACAAGTACATAGGGATCTCATCCCCAAAAGGAATGGAATCGCTCTTTATAAAAAAGAACTTTGATCTCCAGGATCTCTCAGATTTGATAACGTTAAACAAAAAGGTAGGCTCTTTCTCAATAAGTTGAAGAACATAGCGACTTGAACCATGTGTTTTCAACTTATACACATGAGATAAGTCCCCTATGCGAAGATAGACGCCATGCTTTTCTATAATTTTATTGCAAACCATCAGAACTAGCAGATTACCCGTACCAGTCCGGGTAGCAACAAAAAATCTATACATAATGAAAAATTATAAACATGCACACTATATAGTTAAAAAATAGTATTTATTTCGTAGCAGTGTAGCTCACTATCAAGAACAGCACGCTGTAAGCATACACTTAATATGTAAATAAATAAACGACCAAATTTATGCAATGTCATTTCTTATTCCCTCCTTAGTTGTAAACATTAACAGCAATTATATCTTACCAAAATATATCTCCAGTTACTCGATACAGCCAAATTTATAAGAGGAATACTTATATAATATCCATGGTCTGCATATGGAAATAACAAAGGATTTTGCAACGGCATATCTTTGGAAGTAAAGATTGGTTTGACTATCTATCAACGGTTGATGCGGAACTCTTAGAAATGGAAAAAACACCTTTCCATCATAACAAAACAAAGTTAACCTCAAAACAATAGGACACCAAAATTTAATAGTTCAGTCCTCATATCAGAGCATATCTCCACAATGAACACATACGCGTTCTGCGTCGCCATAATCACAAATGAGTAACAAATATATGAAGCTCAGTTATCCTAAAAGTCCATATATCAAAACAGGGACACATGACTAACAAATAGTTTAAGCATGATTTACGGCGAAATGCATCATAGAAAAATTACTCGTTCATAATGAAAAAAGCCGTTTGTTGTACACACACATACAACGACCTACACACCTTGCCAGGAGCCAACTTAACAACTCAGACGCAAGTATATCACCATCAACATCATCGATGCATGTCCAATAGCTAACCTGGTTTCACATATCTTTTTTTCTTAATACATGCATATTAATAAACAACCAAATTATTGCTATGCGTTTATTTTTTGTTAACAATAGTATGACTTTATATTAGTTAATAAAACATATGTAACATTATTATTATTATAATAATTAATTTATTATAAGTAAAAGTATAATAAAAAATATAATTGAATAATCACAACAAAAGCATAATCAGTTTTTTAGTTGTTTCATTAACCCTAATCTTCATATCCTTCATTAATCGACGGTAAGTTATCATACCTTACTCTTCAGTAAAATCTTACTCGATCAAGGCGGTAAGTTATCACCAATCATAAGTCTCAAATGCATAAATACGGTATCAACTCTAACAACGATTAGTAGGTTTAGTGTTCGTTTATAATTATCAGATGATTGTGTTTATGATTCCTGTTTATTAGTTATTATATCATATTTCCGGATTGATTAGGCCAAATGTGTGGTGTAAAGTTAGGGTTTATAGTTGAATGTTCATTATTGTTCAAATAAGATATTGGGTTTGATTAAGGTTAATGTTACCAGTTAATTATTCAAAGGGCACTTAACTGTAATATATAGGATAACATAGGCGCCATTAGTGTCGAATAGTGGAAGTTTGAATGGTTGTTAGTGTTACTTCATATGGCCGGTAGGTCTATATGTATAAATAAAAGGTTATCAGTGTCCATATCAAATATTGAGATTGATTAAGTTTTATGTGTGATTTACGGTTAGGGTTTTTGTTTGTTTTTATGTTTATATGGGATTCAACATATAATATCATAGGTGACATGATAAGTTATAAAAATTGATTAAATAATACGGCAAAAGTGCAAGTTAATATTTCTTTTTTAGGAATCAGGATTTAGAAGTTCACTCATTTAAATATATCTATATATAGCTTATTGGTATGCTTCCTTTGATTACATATAAAATGTAAGCAGCACTACACCGATTTATACACATGGTCAGAAGTGACTTAATGATATATAATCATAATATGAATGCTTATGAACCAAACACCAAGATCCTTTAAACCATATCCATCTATAGCAATAAATTAAATGGTAAGAAAATTTGTTGTGTAATGTACCGTTGTGGCAGTGTGATTAATTTTAAAAAACAGATGTATGTAACAGTGTACTAAGGTTATATATGCAAGTTTTATAATTTGATAGGTTTTATTAGATTACATGTTTGGAAAGTGGTCATCTGATATGTAAATTGTTTGTACATCGATTACAGACACTACCATTCAATAATAATGGGTCCATTATTCTTCAAGATCGTTGTAGATCCGTCAAACCATTCTATGGTAATGAATTCCATTAGAATACGTCATTAAGTATCGTGCATGTTATTTAAACTATTACTAATACAAAATGTATGTAATTTTTCGTACCCTTTTTAACAGAATCTGCCTAAAGATTACAAAGACCTACACATGAAACATAATTTTCCTATCGGTCGTGTAGTCCTGACTACTGATCAAACGTCTTTGCGGAATGCAAGAGTGACAGCCTCTGATAATTTATACTCTTTAACAAATGGATGGAAGAACTTTGTGAAAGATCATGGAATAGATTATTTAGACCCATTGATATTTGAATTGGTGGCTCCTCAAACTGTTAAGATCACCCATATCAAGTTTGACCAATCAGTTTCAATAACAAACTTCTGTTACCATGTCTACATAAGCCCAGAGAAGACAGACTTGGTAACCTTTTTACTCTTTTTGTGTTTTTGTATCTTATGTGGTTTTAGTGTTCCATTTGTTTCATCATATATATTTATTTGCAGAGTTTGCCAACAACTTACGTCAATCATCACTTCAACGGTGAAGCTCCAAACCATCCAATCATCATTGATTTCAATAATAAACATAGATGGATTGTTGAAATCAAAAAGCTTTCGGGAGCATATCATATCACTGATGGTTGTGTAACATTACGCAATTAATACTTGTACGTTACACCATCGACATTAATAAAAACGTCAAGTTTTCATTTTATATTCGCATTTATTATTTTTGTCGCGATTATGGAACCCTAATACTATATATAATATTATTTATATGTGTGTAGTTGTTTAATTATATCAAAAAAATAAATAGCCTTGGCCGGGAATCGAACCCGCGCCAAAGGCCGGGCCAAACACACACATATGCACAACCAACTGGGCTGGACCTTCTATTTGGAAATAACCCGGACACTTATTTCATATATACACATCTTAAGAACCTTCACAGTTGACATGGAAAGTCAACTGTGGGTTCGCGTATGGATCAAGCTTATGTTATAACTCGTGATTGATCTAAAATTGGTAAATTGAGTTTATTACCGGCCTTGTACAACACGATTACACATCGATTACACGTCAATCGTTGACCAATTAATCTATTATACGCGTATGAATTCAATTGAAGGTCAAACCTTCCAATTAACCTTAACCCTAATCCTCAGTATAAATAGACCCTCTCCGAAGCTTAACAACTCGCTCACAACTCTCTCTCAACCTCCCAATCTCTCTGATACACTCTGAATTTGAATATCGAGTTCGTTGTTTGACTTTTTCTTTGACCCGAAGATAACACTCAATTCACCACTGTGAGTCTTCATTCTTTTGTGGGTTTTATTTATCGGCAATCAAGCAACAATAGCCCTAACATTAATCGGGCTAAGGTTGTCTGAATCGTTCAATTGAAAATTCTAGGGTTCGTTTATATGAATTGGGGATAAATCTGGGTTCGCGTATGGTATTTATAAAATTTTAATCAGAAAACATCACAACCACCGGCCTAGGCCAAGTGGTTGTGACACTGGTCCACCACAGTGGTCACCCGGGTTCGAGTCCCGGCTCTGACCTTGCTTTTTGTTCTTTTCTTTTCTTTTCTTTTTTTAAAACAAACCATTAAATATATATATATATTAAAACCTTTTAATCTTTTAAATTCTTTTTAAAATATCAAAACTATTTTATAAATTCTAAAAAATTTATATTTGTTTAATCTGAGTTAAAAGTGTTATTTACAATTTTTATTTTTCAGAAATTCTTTTATTTAATATTTATAATAATTAAATCATTTTTATACTATTATAATTATAAAAATCCATTTATATATCAAAACAATTTATTTAAATTCTCCAAAATTTATCCTGACTTTTTATAAAGTCAACCTTTACTGAAATAATTTTTAAATCAGTAAAATCATTTATTTTATATTTTTAAACAATTTTTGTTAGATTTAATCATAATTAAATCATAATAAATCCAATTTTCATCATTTTTGCACCAAAATTTTATACAAATTATTTTTAATCATTTAGAACAGAAATATGATTTTTAAAATAAGAATTCTTTAATTTTAGTATTTTTGAATATTAAAGTTAAATATTGACTATTTATAAATAAATAGATTTAAAAATCTATTTTAAATAAAATAATTTTATAAAAATTATTTTTATGCTTCAAACACTCTTATGTGTACATTCAAAATTCAAATTTTATAAAAAAAACTTTCTTTCATTAATTATCAAATTTTCTTTATTTAATTAACATTTTAATTTAAATTCAACAATTGATTATCCCCAAATCGAAACCCTAGGATACACTTGTAAGTTAATTAGACTTAGACTTATTATATATTACCTTATTATAGGGTGATATTTGGAATCTTTTTGGGCAACACAATTATCACATCTTTTCAACAAGTTAACATTTGCTAAGGTGAGTTTTACATAGCCCCTTTTATTTATCACCATTTTTGGGGTGAAACATGTTATAACATTATCATTGCAATTCAATCATCAATGTGTCTATGTGTTTTCTATGTTGCATTATGTCTTGAGCATGATTAGAGTAAGCACCATTCTAGCATAATCATTAACATTGATCAGCCGACGGTATACATTGATAGATCTATTGGACTGACAATCCCACCCGGATACGTGCCTCCTACAAAGGTTACGTGGGTGTTTGTTATCGCATAACATATTCATTGGGACCATAAGTGTATGGTATGTATCATTTTATAACAGTCAACAGGGTTGATTATGCACTCGATTTATTTCTAATATGTTCTCACATATGGGCTAGATTAACATGACACATGAATTGCACAACATTTTATTCATTTTATTATAAAAAACCTATGTAATTCTCACCAACTTATGTTGACCCAAAATACTTTCAAAATTAACATGTTTCAGGTAACAATGAAGCTGAGGCTTGAGTTAGCATTGAGGATTTTACTTGAAGTTTATTTGAAGTTATTGAAGTTGCTATTTGATATTATGTATTTGAATTCTTAGACATTATTTCACATTTTGGATATTATGTTTGAATAAATTATTTAAAATTTATATTATACCATGTGCTACTGAAAACAATCATCAATACGTGGCACCCCGATGTTTCCGCCATCGGTTGGGGTGTTACAGATTGGTATCAGAGCCTTGGTTATAGGGAATTAGGTTATTAGAAATAATCTAGACTATAACCTTAGGGACTAAAACAGTACTTGCTTCTCCTACTTGTAACCCTAATTGCTTCCCTAATCCTATCCTCATCCTATGCCTTATAACCCTAAACCTACATGTGACTACTCTTAATTGTCTGCTGCAATCCTGATCCACCATTAGATTTATAGGACAAAATCCTCAGGTTTAACCTGAACCCCGTTGAGATCTCGTCGAAGTTCTAGATTTTAATAACGAACACGTGCAATCTGGAAGGGTGAACGCCTGTATTCTGAGTCTTCTGTCTAGGCTGGCATTGCGCATATATCCCAATCAGACGAGGGACCCGGATGCCTACCTGGGAATTCTCGGGATGAGTGTTCACTTATAGGCTAAAGCATGTCTTCATATGTTATTAGAATTTAGAATCTTTAATAAGTCAACGTTTTCGTTTATTCGTTTTAATTAATGAATAAATGATTACATTCCTTATATAAACTCTCATTCATTTCATTGTGTCTATTACAGATCATGCCTCCTCGTCGCAGCACTCGCAACAACAATGGTGAGAACCACGAAGAAGGTGGTGATAACCATAACCACAACCATGACCAAGTTCCTAACCACAACAACAATGGGGTCGATGCTCAACTGGCTGCGATCATTTCTCAACAAATGGCGCAGCAAATCGCAACTCTGGTTCCCAATTTACTTGCTCAGGTCATCCAATTGAATGGCAACGGGAATGGTCATAACAACGGAAACGGGAATGGCAATGGCAATGGTAATGGACCCCAAGCTTGCACCCTTAAGCATTTCAACTCTTGTAACCCTCCAAAGTTCAGCGGTGAAGAAGGAGCTACTGGACTTCTCCAATGGTTTGAGGGTATTGAAAATACCTTCATCAACAGTGAGTGCCCCAACAATTTCAAGGTTCGTTACGCCATGAGTGTTCTCCATAAACGAGCACTCACATGGTGGAATGAAGAAAAGCGTACTCGTGGGGCCGAGGTTGCTCTTGCTTTGACATGGGACCAAGTCAAGGAGATCATGAAAGAGGAGTTCTGTCCTCGCAATGAGGTTAAAAAGCTTGAGGATGAGTTCCACACCTTAGCTCAAGATAGTGGGGAAAACCTTGCCTACAACACCCGCTTTCATGAGCTTAGCTTATTGTTGCCTCACAAGGTTACTCCTCTGCCGGTAGCCATCGAGAAGTACATCGGTGGTCTGCCCATGCAAATCCAGGACACTGTTTGGGGTAGAAATCCTGCAACTCTGGAAGAGGCCAAACGTCTAGCGGCCACTCTTACTGATAATCATGTGAAGAACGGTACTCTCGTTCGCAAGGGCACTTAGAAGACTGTTGCCAAAGATACTCCACAGCCTGCAATTGAAGTCAAGCCTGAGACCTTAAGCAACAAAAAACGTAAGGCTAGAAACTATATGGTTGCTGCTACTCCACCTGCTGCCCAAAACCCAGCCAAGAAACCATACACCGGACCTCACCCTTTGTGCAACACTTGCAAGTACCACCATCCCACACAGGTGCCATGTCGATTTTGTACTAAGTGTCAAAGATATGGTCACCTGGTGAACGTCTGTCGATCTCCTGCTGCCCAAGACAACAACAACCCAGCTCCCAACCAACAAAAAAACAGGCCTACTCGTGGTCAATGCTACGAGTGTGGTAACCCTAATCACTACATCAACAACTGCCCTAACCGTAACCGTAACCAAAACCAAAATCAGAACCAAAACCAAAACCAAAACCAGAACCGCAACCAGAACCAAGGTGCTCGAGGTCGCGCCTACAATCTCAACGCTAACCAGGCTCGTGACAACAACGAAGTGGTGAATGGTACGTTTCTCATTAATAACCACTATGCATCCATATTATTTGATTCAGGAGCTGATAAGTCATTCGTGTCACTGAAGTTTGAACCTTTACTTAACTTACCCCACACTAATCTAGAAGACCCTTTCGTGGTAGAGGTAGCTAACGGGAAGTCTATTTCGATCGGTTCTATTATTCGTAATTGCTTGTTGAATCTCGATGATCATACCTTCCCTATCGATCTCATTCCCATGCATCTTGGTAGTTTTGATGTTATAGTAGGCATGGACTGGTTGTCAACTCATCGTGCCGAAATTCTGTGCTTCGAGAAAGTCATACGCATTCCTCTCGAATCTGGTGAGATTTTGAAGATTTATGGTGAGAAACCCTGTGGTGAGCTTAAGCTTATGTCTTGTACTACTGCCCAAAAGTACTTACGAAAGGGGTATACAGCCTTCTTAGCTAACGTGATAGAGAAGAAGGACAAAGGCAAAAGTATCCAAGACATTCCTATTATTCGAGACTATCCTGAAGTCTTTCCAGAGGATTTACCTGGTTTGCCTCCTGCTCGACAAGTGGAGTTTCGTATTGATCTTGTTCCTGGTGCTAATCCTATTGCTAAAGCTCCTTATCGTCTTGCACCCTCTGAAATGCAAGAACTTGCTAGTCAATTACAGGAACTTTCTGATAAAGGGTTCATTCGCCCTAGTTCTTCTCCATGGGGAGCCCCTGTCTTATTCGTTAAAAAGAAGGATGGTTCTCTTCGGATGTGTATTGACTACCGTGAACTCAACAAACTCACCATCAAGAATCGTTATCCACTTCCTAGGATTGACGATCTCTTCGATCAACTTCAAGGAGCAACCCACTTCTCGAAGATTGATCTCCGTTCTGGTTATCATCAGCTTAGAGTCCACGATGAAGATATTCCCAAGACAGCTTTTCGCACTCGCTACGGTCACTATGAATTCATGGTTATGCCTTTTGGGTTGACCAATGCTCCCGCAGTATTTATGGATTTGATGAATCGGGTTTGTAGACCCTATCTCGACAAATTCGTGATCGTTTTCATCGATGATATTTTGATTTACTCTAAATCAAAATCCGATCACGAGCAACATCTTCACTCTATCTTGAGTCTCCTAAAGAAAGAACAACTGTACGCCAAGTTCTCCAAATGTGAATTTTGGCTTAAGGAAGTTCAATTTTTGGGACATGTCATTGATATGAACGGAATTCATGTTGATCCTGCAAAGATCGAAGCTGTGAAAAATTGGAGTGTTCCTACCACTCCAACGGAAGTCCGTTCTTTTCTTGGGTTGGCTGGTTATTATCGTCGATTCATCGCCAATTTCTCCAAGATCGCTGTTCCTCTCACTACCTTAACTCACAAGGGTAAACCCTATGAGTGGGGACCTAAGCAAGAGGAAGCATTTGAAACTCTTAAGCTGAAACTTTGTGAAGCTCCTATCTTATCTCTACCTGATGGTAATGATGATTTCGTGGTCTACTGTGATGCATCGAACCAAGGTCTTGGTTGTGTTCTCATGCAACGAGGAAAGGTTATTGCTTATGCGTCTCGACAACTCAAGACTCACGAGAAAAATTATACCACCCATGATCTTGAATTGGGCGCTGTGGTCTTTGCACTCAAGATTTGGAGACATTATCTTTATGGGACCAAATGCGTGGTGTTCACGGACCACAAAAGTCTCCAACATGTCTTCGATCAAAAGAATCTTAACATGAGGCAACGACGATGGGTTGAATTACTTAACGACTATGATTGCGAAATTCGCTACCATCCTGGCAAAGCGAATGTTGTGGCTGACGCACTTAGTCGTAAAGAGCGTGTCAAACTCCAATGTGCGAGAATTCGTACCGATCTTCAAGATCGCATTCTCCAGGCTCAACACACCTCAGTCACTCAAGGTAACATGTACGATGAAATGTCTTGTGGTGCTGAGACTCAACTTGAAACCAAACCCGATGGTCTCCTTTATTAACCGACTGTGGATTCCCGACCGTGATGATCTTCGTACTTTTCTCATGAACGAGGCTCATAAGTCTCGTTATTCTATTCATCCTGGAGCTGACAAGATGTACCAAGATCTTCGTTATTCTTATTGGTGGCCTGGTATGAAGAAAGACATTGCTCTTTTCGTTGCAAAATGCCTCACTTGTTCCAAGGTTAAGGCTGAACATCAACGACCATCTGGTATGCTTGAACAACCAGAGATTCCTGTCTAGAAATGGGAGAGCATAGCTATGGATTTCATCACCAAACTCCCTCGCACACCCAAAGGTTTTGACAGTATTTGGGTAATCGTCGATCGTTTGACCAAGTCAGCTCACTTTCTACCTATTCGTGAGAAGTATTCTGTGGAAAGGTTGGCAAAGATGTACGTAAGTGAAATCGTATGTCGTCACGGTATACCTTTGGACATTATTTCTGATCGCGATGGTCGTTTCACCTCTCACTTTTGGGGATCTCTACAAGATGCTTTGGGTACCAAGTTGAACCTGAGCACTGCTTATCACCCTCAAACGGATGGTCAGACTGAACGAACCATCCAGACACTTGAGGACATGCTCAGGGCATGTGTCATCGATTTTGGTGGCGCATGGGATTCTCATCTTCCTTTGGTTGAGTTTTCATACAACAACAGTTATCACGCCAGCATTAACATGGCTCCTTTTGAGGCACTCTATGGTCGGAAATGTCGTTCACCTGTCTGTTGGACCGAGGTTGGTGAAGCTCGTATTACTGGACCCGAACTAATCCAGGAAACCACAGACAAAATCCAGCTCATTCAGGATAATCTTCTCAAGGCTAGAAGTCGCCAAAAGAGTTATGCTGATAAACGTCGTAAACCCTTGGAATTTCAAGTTGGGGACCTTGTGCTACTTAAGGTATCCCCTTGGAAAGGAGTTATTCGTTTCGGTAGAAAGGGAAAACTAGCTCCTCGTTACGTAGGCCCCTTCAAAATTCTTGACAGAGTTGGAAAAGTGGCTTACAAGCTTGATCTTCCACCTGAGCTAAGCAATGTTCATCCGACCTTCCATGTTTCGAATCTCAAGAAATGCTTAGCAGATGAGAACCTTCATGTTCCTCTTGAGGATGTGCAAATCGATGAAAGCATGCACATTATCGAGAAACCCGTCGAGATTGTTGACACTGGAGTCAAGAAACTCAAGCGCAGTCGTATTCCGATCGTTAAGGTTCGTTGGGAATCTAAACGAGGCCCAGAGTTCACTTGGGAACGTAAAGACCAGATGAAGTCGAAGTATCCACATCTTTTCCCACCAGACTCTCCAACTCCAACTTCGGGATGAAGTTCCTAAAAGTAGGGGAGACTGTAACATTACGCAATTAATACTTGTACGTTACACCATCGACATTAATAAAAACGTCAAGTTTTCATTTTATATTCGCATTTATTATTTTTGTCGCGATTATGGAACCCTAATACTATATATAATATTATTTATATGTGTGTAGTTGTTTAATTATATCAAAAAAATAAATAGCCTTGGCCGGGAATCGAACCCGCGCCAAAGGCCGGGCCAAACACACACATATGCACAACCAACTGGGCTGGACCTTCTATTTGGAAATAACCCGGACACTTATTTCATATATACACATCTTAAGAACCTTCACAGTTGACATGGAAAGTCAACTGTGGGTTCGCGTATGGATCAAGCTTATGTTATAACTCGTGATTGATCTAAAATTGGTAAATTGAGTTGATTACCGGCCTTGTACAACACGATTACACATCGATTACACGTCAATCGTTGACCAATTAATCTATTATACGCGTATGAATTCAATTGAAGGTCAAACCTTCCAATTAACCTTAACCCTAATCCTCAGTATAAATAGACCCTCTCCGAAGCTTAACAACTCGCTCACAACTCTCTCTCAACCTCCCAATCTCTCTGATACACTCTGAATTTGAATATCGAGTTCGTTGTTTGACTTTTTCTTTGACCCGAAGATTACACTCAATTCACCACTGTGAGTCTTCATTCTTTTGTGGGTTTTATTTATCGGCAATCAAGCAACAATAGCCCTAACATTAATCGGGCTAAGGTTGTCTGAATCGTTCAATTGAAAATTCTAGGGTTCGTTTATATGAATTGGGGATAAATCTGGGTTCGCGTATGGTATTTATAAAATTTTAATCAGAAAACATCACAACCACCGGCCTAGGCCAAGTGGTTGTGACACTGGTCCACCACAGTGGTCACCCGGGTTCGAGTCCCGGCTCTGACCTTGCTTTTTGTTCTTTTCTTTTCTTTTCTTTTTTTAAAACAAACCATTAAATATATATATATATATATATTAAAACCTTTTAATCTTTTAAATTCTTTTTAAAATATCAAAACTATTTTATAAATTCTAAAAAATTTATATTTGTTTAATCTGAGTTAAAAGTGTTATTTACAATTTTTATTTTTCAGAAATTCTTTTATTTAATATTTATAATAATTAAATCATTTTTATACTATTATAATTATAAAAATCCATTTATATATCAAAACAATTTATTTAAATTCTCCAAAATTTATCCTGACTTTTTATAAAGTCAACCTTTACTGAAATAATTTTTAAATCAGTAAAATCATTTATTTTATATTTTTAAACAATTTTTGTTAGATTTAATCATAATTAAATCATAATAAATCCAATTTTCATCATTTTTGCACCAAAATTTTATACAAATTATTTTTAATCATTTAGAACAGAAATATGATTTTTAAAATAAGAATTCTTTAATTTTAGTATTTTTGAATATTAAAGTTAAATATTGACTATTTATAAATAAATAGATTTAAAAATCTATTTTAAATAAAATAATTTTATAAAAATTATTTTTATGCTTCAAACACTCTTATGTGTACATTCAAAATTCAAATTTTATAAAAAAAACTTTCTTTCATTAATTATCAAATTTTCTTTATTTAATTAACATTTTAATTTAAATTCAACAATTGATTATCCCCAAATCGAAACCCTAGGATACACTTGTAAGTTAATTAGACTTAGACTTATTATATATTACCTTATTATAGGGTGATATTTGGAATCTTTTTGGGCAACACAATTATCACATCTTTTCAACAAGTTAACATTTGCTAAGGTGAGTTTTACATAGCCCCTTTTATTTATCACCATTTTTGGGGTGAAACATGTTATAACATTATCATTGCAATTCAATCATCAATGTGTCTATGTGTTTTCTATGTTGCATTATGTCTTGAGCATGATTAGAGTAAGCACCATTCTAGCATAATCATTAACATTGATCAGCCGACGGTATACATTGATAGATCTATTGGACTGACAATCCCACCCGGATACGTGCCTCCTACAAAGGTTACGTGGGTGTTTGTTATCGCATAACATATTCATTGGGACCATAAGTGTATGGTATGTATCATTTTATAACAGTCAACAGGGTTGATTATGCACTCGATTTATTTCTAATATGTTCTCACATATGGGCTAGATTAACATGACACATGAATTGCACAACATTTTATTCATTTTATTATCAAAAACCTATGTAATTCTCACCAACTTATGTTGACCCAAAATACTTTCAAAATTAACATGTTTCAGGTAACAATGAAGCTGAGGCTTGAGTTAGCATTGAGGATTTTACTTGAAGTTTATTTGAAGTTATTGAAGTTGCTATTTGATATTATGTATTTGAATTCTTAGACATTATTTCACATTTTGGATATTATGTTTGAATAAATTATTTAAAATTTATATTATACCATGTGCTACTGAAAACAATCATCAATACGTGGCACCCCGATGTTTCCGCCATCGGTTGGGGTGTTACAGGTTGGACCACTGTAAAAGAAGATATTAAATTACCACTGGGAGCTTTTATTGTTTTTGAAAAAGTCAAACAATATGTATTTAACATGATAGTTTTCAAGCCGAATGGAATGCAGGTTGTTGAGGAACCAAAAGAAATTGAAGTTAATGAAGGTCCACTAATGCAACAACATCAAGCTAAGGATAAACCTGACCTTGAAATCATCAAAATATTAACTGACCGATTTGTAATGTTTCTAGTCAACCTTATTTTTAAACTAATGCGATAACTAATCAAAACATTTGATTATTCACATATTTATTGACAATAATTTGTTAAATTGTGACGTAGCGCTTTCCAATAACATTCTCGAATGAGGCAAATTTTGACCAACTGAAGGAAATCGATGTGAAGACTGATATCGGATTGTTTACGAAGATGCCGTTACGTCGTGAAACATCTAATCAAAAATACCGGTACATATGATTTTTTTTATGTTTATTAATTAATATAAGCAATATATTAGTCAACAATTGTATTGTATGATGTTCAATACATCATATAAAACACTTTATTAGAGACAAATTTGTTAAAATCATCAAACACATTGTTTTTCCAAGTTACACTATCAAAGCCTGGCCGAAGTTCATGGCGACTGCTGGTATAGTAGATGGTTGCGAGTATAAGCTGAAGTTCATGAGCAAAGACTCGTTGTTGGTGATTTCAAGACTTTAGGGCCATATGAATGATGGATGTTTTTAAGAACAAACAATTAACTTAATCTTTTTGGGGTTAAATAGGATGCTTGCTTTTGGACATTTGATTTGTATAGGTGATGTGTATATAGGTCGCCAATGGGTCGGATGGGTTTTCGATTAACGAAAACTTTATTTAGCGTACATATTGTAGAAAGATGTCTACTATGGGTAAATTTATGTTTTATCTTAACATATATGTTATAATTTCTGAAAATGATGTTGTTGGACATAAGCATAACCTGCAGATTCAAATGCCCAGATCCTACCATGAGTTTAACATACAACATTAAACATAACATGAGTTTAAAAACATAAGCACAACTGAGTGAAAACAAAACTAAGTTCATGAAAAATCATAAAAGTAACATTAACATTGAAAACATATGAAACCTAACACTCCCAAAATCTAAACACACGGCGAAACCAAACTTTCCTTGTATATAATACCGTGTAGAGAGTTTTCAAACATGAAATGATGGAATGATCCGATCCAATCCCATTCCAACGTCATCTCATATACATCTCCCCATTCTGTATACACAATATATGTATCAGAAGCTTCAAAATGTGTAATGATGGACTTAATAGTTATAAAAACAACCATGTAGAAAGGGAGAACAACTATTCTGGTCCAAGCTTCATTACATAACTTCCACATTTCAATCCTCTGCAGATAGTTACCAGATGCTACTATCATACGTAGCTCATTACATACAGTAACCAAATATCCCTTAATTTCCTCAAAAGCACCGACAGCAGGAAAGGAAAGCTCTGAAAATACCTTCTTGTTTACATCATAACGAATAACTACATTTTGGCCCGAAATCAACCATTCAGAGACCACAAAGTATAGATGTTCACCATACAATGTTCCATGCGACCAATCATAAGTCTCACCATGATATGAACGGTTTTTAATAAATGGCACAGTTTTCCAAGAATTTAGCTTCATTGAATATATATACATAGCCATTGTACCCCGTCGCTGCTTTATGTGTAAAACATTGTAATCATTAGCAGAGTCTACACATAACCCAAATGCATCAGAGTAAGGTAAGAAGAGACCTTGTGAATCACTTTTAGATAACTTCTTATACACGCATGTTATTGGATTCCAAACAACCATCTCACATGTATTCCTCAAGCAAGCACATATCATCCCATCCAAACTTCCTAAAAAATGCAAGTTACACGGAATTGCATTGAACGGAAGACGAATATTAACACCTGCCCTATACCCACCATGATCTACAAAACATGACTTGCTAATACATGAATGCCAATCAACTGTAAGGATTTTCACATCATGCTACGTTCGCATGTAACGACAATTAGCACGAACAAATTCAGGTGTCGAGATAAAATCCAACCAATCCTTGTACACAACTTTACATTTGGTCATAGTTTTTGCTGGAAATAGAGCAATGATATCAAACATTATGATATCAAGCATTAGGAAAGGAATCGACACCATAGTTACACTGATGAGAACAATGCAAACAGTTAGTAACCATCAATATTAATACATAACCTTCAACTTCCATAATGCCACTATCCCATGTCCTCATTTTCCCACCAATTTTTACGGTTATAATTTTTAAAAATAATTATATGATATACTAATTAAAAAAATAATGATAAACATTATAATATCAATTATGTTTACCAATTTAAAAACAAAAATTATTAAATTAAAAAATAACCAACAGTCACTTTTCAAATATTAGAATAAACCACACACATATTTATTTGATGCATGTACTCAATTTGTTCCAACAGCATAGTGCATTATACATCAGTAGTTTGTGTCATCATTTCTTTCATGATATAATACATATAAACAAAAACAGTTATTTAATAAAAAAAAACGTCACAACACAACTGTTCCAAAGCATCATACTAAATATATTTAAAACTAAACAATTATATAACTGCACGATAATAAAAAATAATTAAAATAATGAATCAGTTGATTACGTTTATAAAGTTGTTTAGTTTTCGATAATGTTTTAACCAATTGCTCGTTTGATCAGTTGTTTCATGCTATAATACATATAAACAAAATCAGTTATTTACTAAACTAAGGTTAGAATAAAACCGTTTCAAACAAACATACTAAATTGAAATGACAATACCAGCAAATTTGTATTAATTTAACTCAATATAGAGAAAAGATTTGATGGTGACATATTATCACGTGCACAACAATCAATAACCGTCGATAGTGAAAATCATTACATACCTGGTGACAACCGATTACAATAATATTTTTTTTAGTTTCAGTTAAATATGCACCTTTAAATATAATATTTAAATAACTTAATACGACTAATAATAATAACAAACCATAGATAAAAAAGTAAAACTAAAGTCATTACACTGAATTAAAATAACAATGTCTACTTGAGAATATGTACCCTAAATAAACTAAACACAATTAAACTACACCATTAACCGTGATCACACAATAACAACATCAAAATAGAAAAATCAACGACAAAACAACCACAAAGGCGAACATAAAGGCATTAGATAGCATTTGGTGACAGTAGAGTTTCCATGCAAATTACACCATTTACTGATTGCATAAATATGATTGGTATAAAACCGTGTCTCTTGTTCGTCTTTATATCTATCTCACGAACATCACCCCAATCGTGTGCCACAAGACATTTATCATTTCAACTGACATAGTGCACAGATGACATTAAACCCAGAGGCAAAGACACGCCATCAACAAATGAAAATACTTTGGTCCACCTGTCATTGTCCAGCCGTAACACCCCAACCGATGGCGGAATCATTGAGGTGTCACGTAGTGACGATTGTTCAAAAGCACATGGTACTAAAATGTAAATAGATTATTGAATAATTTAAATTGTCTTATATGGATGAAATGGAAAAAATACAAAAGTCTGAACAAAATATGAAATTTGAAATAAATTATTAAAAGCAAGCACTAAAATCCAATGCTCTTGAACTAAGATCAAACTGCACCTGAAACATGTACAAAATAAGTTTTGTCAACATATGAAATTTTGGTGAGCAGTCCTAGTTTTAATACATATATTAAGTTGGAAAATGTTATACAATTCAAGTGCAAAGCTACAGTGCATTTATGTAAACTATGTATCATACAAATGAGCGAAATCAATCCTGTGACTGTATAAATGTACTAAAATGAACGACGGTGTACTTATCCAATAAATGGATAATAACTTATCAATGACCATGGATTCTCCGATGAAAAAGGGGGAGAATCATCTAGGTGGGTTGTCAATCCAATAGCGCTATCCAATGTTAAGATCGGCTTGTACAATGTTAATGATTTTACTAAGTACAAATGTATTCTACATGTAATGTCTAAGCATAAAGCACGTTTGTAAGCAAATGCACATAGTACTAGAATTGTATTGTAAAAATGTGAACTTGTATGTGTAATTTGTATAAGTGTACATGTAACACCCTAAAAGTGAATAAAAGCAAAAAGGGGATAGGAAATACTCACATTGGTTGTGATGATGATCTCACAAGAATTATGCTTTAACTTTAAAAACGTAGAACTTGACAACAATTTATATCGTCGCACTCTGAACTTTCGACCACCTAAATTTAAATATATATTCATGATTAATTTCACTATTTTCTTATTCCAGAGTTTTAACCTCAATCTAATCGTTTGGGATCAAAATAAAAATGTGGTTTTTTTTTTCAATAATATTTGCTTTTTTATACTTGTTGATATCATATATTTATGATTGCCTTCACTTAAAATATTTTCAAATATGTTGACGCAAGTCTAACATTTTCAATTAAAAAAAATCATCATAATTGTGTGTGTGTGTCTCTCTCTCTCTCTCTCTCTCTCTCTCTATATATATATATATATATATATATATATATATCCAAACCGTAATGTATAGTATGTTCGATTATCATTATAGAAAAAAAACATATATTTAAAAGAATTATATTAAATCTTTCTTTAAAATAAATTTGATAGAATTTATGTAATGTAAGGAATCTAGATTCAAAAACAAAAAAAAATGAACAATCGCTCCATGGATGAAGCTTTAAGTATTCTAGTAGTCAGCCATGTATAGATTACTACCATTTATTAACATGGCCTTTATTTCGTGGTTAAACAATGACTTTGAATCCATGAGTCTTAAGTTTGTATAATCGCCAAAAGAATAACGTTTAACATCAATACCTTATGTCGAAAGGAACCATTGACGGTACAATGCAGGTTGTTTTGGTTACGGTAGTAGTTGTGCTCGACGGTTGGTAGGAGAATTGGGATGGTTGTGGTGGTTTCGGTGGTGCAACTACCGGTTACCAGAGTAGCATTGCGGCAAAGATAGTGATCAAACAAGTTTGATTCAGGTGCGGAATCCCTGAATAAATCACAAAATGATAACAATACTAACAAAACACAGAAATCATCTTTAAAAGCTTCATTTCATTGATAAACAAACTCAATTACACGTTATAATAAGCTTTACAATCAAAACAAGACGTGAATTAAGTTTACACAAAACCCTAGGGAGAGACTTAAACAGGAGGGAAACAAAAATGACCAAAACTTACATTCAAAATGAACTTGACCTATTTATAGGCCTGCACATTCGCCCACTCTGCTTGGTCGAATGTGCAGGTTCGCCCAAACACTATGGTCGAACCAAGCAATACATTAACTTCTAATTCTACATTCGACCTCCTTCTCTCCTTCGCACCTTTTGCTCTCCTTCGCCCATTCATAAATTCTCCTTCGCCCATATTATCTTCCTTCGCCCATTCGTCAGAACACAAAAACATATGTTAATAGTAATCCAAAGCATTAGTCGTACAAAATGCATCTACAATAAGAACCCTTACAATCCGATGGCGAGCAACGATTGAGAACTCATAGATGTTATTAACATTTGATACTGCCGCATTCATGCCAAACTGACCACATTGGACGACTGTTTCAACACTATTCACCTCATCAACCTTTGGAATAACAATCTGACTGCCATCGGAAAAAAACATGGTAAGCTTGAACTTCAAAGTTTCAAATTGATGAAACACAATGAAATATGCACTCAATGGAACATTCTTGAGTGCATCTTTCCAGCCACCACCAAAATAGAAATTCTTTCCAAACTTGGCTACTTTCACTTCCTTGAACATATCATTAGCAAGATACATCAAAACAATCGTATTCTTCAAATCATGATTACTCATGTTTTCCACAATAAAGTCAGGAATCCTCTGTCCAATATGAAATCAATTATATTAAACTAACACAAACTAAAATATATGGTCAATCGTTAATCAGTATCTCTATTATGCCAAATACAACAACAATATAAAATGTTAAAAAAAACATAAAATATAATGTTAATATAATAAACACAAACATACCATAATGTTTCTGGAATCTCCAAAGCAAATATGGCCAAACAACTCTATATGCCGAAGATCTTTGCCTATAGGTTCAGCTATTAAGGTCATATTGATTTTATCAACATTGGCAAACCTGTTCCATTCAATCCCTAAAGAAAACACATTTAGTTGATACATATACGCCTTAGGTGCTGTGAAAACCAAGATATCACCCTGTTTCAAGTGCAACTCGTTAACCATATATCTCCAACCATAAGTAAATGTCGGGTCACCATAAACTCTGAATAAACCGAGTGACATTGACCTTCTATCATCAACTTGTACGGTTGCTTCACGTCTTTCTGGCATTTTACTAAGGTAATGCCTACTAGAAGTCGGTAACACCTACATTATGAAATTTAAAGATGTATCAATATAACATGTTACGTTAATACAAAAGAAATAACAAAATTTTTTTGTTTACCATAAATTTCTCTTTAACATCCTTAAGCACAACAAAAAATGATGGTTGGAACATTTTGGCAACCTGTTTCCATGTAAACAGAGTATAAAGTATTAAAATGACTATACAATTACTTTTGAAACAAAAATATATAACAAACTATGAAATCGTTGCTTACACAAACACAAACCTCAATATTGACATTAATGGTGTATAAATATTTACAACTTCATCTTCAAAGTGGTAATTTAAAACCATCTACTTTTTCATCCTTTTGATATTAACATAATCCAAAGATATTGAGAATTGATGATTGCAAAAGAATAATCATTAACATGATAATTAGTTTGTTATCTACTGATTCTTATTAACTTCATAAGCAACATAAAAAGAACAATCATACACAAACTAAATAAAGTTGATTTTACATTTGATGTTAGTAGAGTACATTAATATAAATAAACATAATACATTAACATAAACAAAAAAAAAATCAACATAAAACAGAGTAAACAATACATTAAACTACACCTTCTCAACATCCAATATCACAATAGTAAATATAAATAACAATTACATGGAAAAAATATATACATCTAACTAACTTCATATATATATATATGATGATCTGATTTGATAACAATGTGAGTATCCACAAATTGATTCAACACATTATACACTAAAAATACAGCAAGTTTAAATGCACCTTAACAACATGAAGATTGCAGGAGCTCAACTACATGCATCTTGGTTACAAGTTGATGGTATACATATAACATTATTTATGTTAGCCAAACATATGATATGACAATTGTACTACATAAATTTTGCAAACAAAGCAGAGTAATTCAAACAAAGAGACGCTTATTAAAACTGGTGATGGTGTATTTATTCTTTGTTATTAAAGGGACTATTCAGTTAATCTTGATACATAACGATATAAAAAGTATAAAATCATTGCTTAATAACCCATAAACCTAAACATTAACTATATAAAAGAAAATTAGGACAACAAATATGATATAAACATACATGAAAAAGCTTAGATTAATTTTAATATACATACACAAAGAATAAAAACAAAAAGGAAAAGATTATACTAATCAATTAACTAATATGCATAAAAATAAATACCATAATCCAGATTTTAAGCCTTATTTCACACACATAAACACAATATTTACTTTATATCCACGATTATTACGATGATCAACAACCAGACTCAGTCTGATAGCAGCATGCATCAGCGAATGTATATAAAACAACAAATGGAACATAAATACACAAATACAATTAAATAAGTACTAATAAAACATTATAGAAACAACAAAAAGTAATACTAAAGGCAAACACATTACAAAAAACAAAAATAAACTTTTGAACTTCTGAAAGCAATATAAGCCCTCGAATTAACAATTTTTCAAAATCATGCTCGAAAGTATGAACATATATCTAATAATGAAGAAGTTACCACCCAAATTTTTTTAAAACAAAAGCGAACTTATATGATGATCGAACAGACCTTCTGATGACTGACGATATTGTTGATAAGAGGAGTTAGAAAGACAGTAGTGAAGTAGAAGAATGAGATTGAGTATAAGTTATGAAAACATAAGTACAATTTTAAGATATTGTTTATAAATAAGAAGTATATTATCAAACATATATATGGTATGAATTACATTAATAATAAGGGTTGTAACCAAAATTGATTAAACCGTTAAATACTGGCGGGGTATATCGGTATTACAATTTTTTTGTTATGGAAATTGACCCTGGTGCTGAGTATATCAATATGGATTATGGACCGTATCATGTCCCAAATGCTGACTTCAGATGCACCAGGTTAAACGCTAGATTAAATAGTCATGATAGCGATCGTGACAAATCATATCCGGAATACACTCTACAAGATTGTGATCCCATGTATTAGTTGCTATTTTAGGTAATGTTTTAATTAATGTTTTACTTAGGTTTATATTTAAATTATCTTTTTTCTTCAGTTCATATAATGTTTTAATTTACGGTTATGTATTGCTTTAAATCAACTTTATGACTATGTGATACATAATTTGGGTTATATGTTTTTACTTCTTTATTTTTTTTTTAAATTACAATAAAAATTTGATGTATTTTATAATAATAACACAAGCAAATCCATATAAATTGTAAGCGACTTGCATTTATTACATTTGTCACATTTGTTTGCATTTCGTTGAAATACATATGATTGCATTTCCATTTAATTATAGGCTTTTCAAAACGGCATTTAGCAATAATATACATTTTAATCACATACTATTAATTGTTCTTGTGATTCAATTAAGGTTTTTAGGAATCATACACTCTAGCCAACGACATTCAAAAATAAGAGGCTATTATATACCTACGAGTGTGATATCACAATACACCTCAACAATATCATGTCATACTCAATTAAATTAGATAAAACGACACTTCTACAGTGTCATTATTTTAATATATATATTGACCACTAAGTTTTATTTAACTTTATTTTATGGCATTAAAGGTTAAATTTATTTTCTTGCAATTTTGACCACCTAACTAACATCCCCAAATTGTTAGCTTTTAGGATTTAAAACATTGCCGACTATCTTTTAGCTTAAGTTTAACGTTCACTAAATCCTCAACGTAACTTGAGCTAACGCCACGAAGTGTTGGTAATATTTAAGAGCTAAACCGATAATCGTCCAACACCACTATCATTGTACGAATGTTGATGGATTAATATTGACATGACTGTTATTTAACGTTCATCCCAATTTAAAATATATTGGATCAGACCAACATAAAAAATACACTCATACACTTCTTTATTTATGCAACTTTATTTTTATCTTTATAGTGTATTCTGGATGGGCAACATCGTCATTTAATATTTATTTATATGGGTAATAATGTAATTTCATTATATTGGTAAAACAAATTTAATACGAGAATTTAATACAAGTCAAGTTTCATTTAAAATCTCTTTTTTTATTAATTTTTTTTTTTTGATATTTATCATTGATGATTTTTTAAGACGATTGTTTTTTTTAATTTTATAGTGAACAGTGAATTGCAAACCATGTCCTTTAGAAACACAAATTACAGAAAACGTACTTTATGTTTACAAATCTTTACACGTTATCTCCTTTGACACTAACTCAGTTAACTTTTCTTGTTAAATATGGCCAACTGGATCCCATGTGAGGGTAGATTAGTCTTCTTACCTATTTATTATAAAAATAATCTTTTAATACATAAAACTATATACACACAACTCTCTCTTTTCTCACTCTTAAGTTTAATCTTTTCCACATTCTTTGCCAACCAACACTACCACCTACCACCACTATACCCTCACATGAGGTCCCCTTAGTCATATTTTAATGAGAAAAAATAACTGGGTTAGGGTAAAAGGATGTAACATGTAAGGGTTTGTAAATACATAATACATTTTCTGTAATTTATGTTTAAAGGACATGATTTCCAACCACCTATAAACATAAAGGATGATTTTTGTAATTTACTCTTAATTTTTAAGACGCTCATTAACTATGTATATACAGACGTCTATGTCGGTTCACCTCCTTTCCAGTGCCTCCTCATTGCAGAAACTACTACTCACCTCCTTTCCATCCACACACCCTTTAACACATCTTTAATACAAGTCAAGTTTCATTTATAATCTCTTTTTTTATTAATTTTGTTTTTGTTTTTGATATTTATCATTGATGATTTTTTAAGACGGTTGTTTTTTTAGTTTGACGAAATTACAAAAGTCGTCCTTTATGTTTATAGTGAATTGCAAACCATGTCCTTTAGAAACACAAATTACAGAAAACATACTTTATGTTTACAAATCTTTACACGTTATGTCATTTGACACTAATTCAGTTAACTTTTCTTGTTAAATATGGCCAAGTGGATCCCATGTGAGGGTAGATTAGTCTTCTTATGTCACACCATCAAATTTCCACTGCGGAGTTTATACCGCGAGGTGCATGACATACCAGGATCCCATAGCCATAAGTCATATGAACGAACTCTATATGCCCAAACCATTTAGTTCGTTTTCAAAAACCAAGTTTAGTTAAGCTGCGGAAGCGTAAACCAAATTTAAACCTTTTTAAACCATGCGCAAAACAACGCGCCCAAATTAAAACCATATGAAAGAAAACGTAAAAGCATGATATATAATTTAGGTGTATGCCCCAGACTCAAATGCAGTGAAGTGTGTAGTGCTTTCTAATCGTGGCACCGGAAGCTAACTACCTGCAAAAGCATGTATATCGTGGGTCAACAAACAATGTTGGTGAGTTCACTAAGTAAAGAAAATGAGTAAGTAAATGCGCTGGTTTCCAAAACCACGTAACCAAGTAAAAGCGTAGGTCCTCCAGACCAAAATGTTCGAGTGATATCAGTTTAAGCGTGTCAGGGGTAGCTAACCCACTCATTGCAACTAAACAGTATTATTGGGACACCTTCAGTAGTATAATAATTTGCCTCGATAACTAGTGTCTATCAACATTAGTTCTCAATTGTGGTAAGAAGTTCATGCCCATGCTCCCAGCATTGCAAACATGAGGTTGCTGCACAACCTAATAGCGCTATCAACTAATACCACGTTCGCTCCCAGCGATTAATCCAATAATGTGAAAGGACTTTTCAAGTGATAGAGTGTTTAGTTCACAAAGGACTAATAAGTTTTAAACTGATCAAGCGCGATTGTCACACCCACAAATTCCACATGCGGGGTTTTACCGTGAGGCGTGTGACATACCAGGATCTAAGTCAACGGTCACAATAAACGACATCTATATTATATGAAAACAATGTAAATTGACCATTAAGTTTCAAAAATCCAACCATCGCTTGCGGAAGCGTAAAACTTTATTACAACTTAAAAGTAAAACATGAAAGTCTGATAATACTAAAAATGAAATGCAAATGGATCCTAGACGCCGTGAGACTCCGTGATCCTAAACTCAATGCTGCTACCTTAGAGACCTGAGAAAACAGGCCAAAAATACGTCAACATATAATGATGGTGAGTTCACAGGTTTTAAGGTCACAAAGCGTTTCAAGCGTAAAGAGTTTCATCTCAATAGTACCAAGTATGCAAAACCTTTAAGTAAATAACAAACGTTTCCTTACTACTACGACTGTGTTGCCGAAACCATTACTGACAAGCGTTGCATGTGTTGCCACCCGTGTTTGAGTTGCCAAAAATAGAGACAATATGCACCCGCCCAGCTCCCAGCCGTCGGGTGGGGTTTGTCAAGCCCAATAGATCTATCCACATTTCCCCCGTTGTGCCCCGCACATTCATGGTTTTTATTAGGGACTTCGCGTTGCCTTACGTCGTATATTAATTTAAAACAAGCGTTGCGTTTCGAAAAGCGTTGCGTTTCCAATAGCTTTGCGTTTGAAAAGCGTTGTGTTTCAAAAAGCATTGCATTCCAATAGCGTTGCGTTTCAAAAGCGTTGTGTTTCAAAAAGCGTTGCGTTTCAGAGTGTTGTGTTTCAAAAGCGTTGTGTTTCAAAAAGCGTTGCGTTTCAGAGTGTTGTGTTTCAAAAGCGTTGTGTTTCAAAAAGCGTTGTGTTTCAAAGTGTTGTGTTTCAAAAGCGTTCTGTTTCAAAAAGCGTTGCGTTTCCAATAGCGTTGCGTTATAAAACATATACGTTTTATTTGTTAAAACGTGTGGCATTCTTCTCCCCCAAGAAAAAGTGTATAAAAGAGGGGCCGTGAAACTCACCTTAGAGTGCGTCCTAAGTAAAATAGAAATCCGATACATGTGTAATAGTCCCTACTAGTGGTGACCTATCAATGAGTTTACATAAGTGTGATGACTACTAACCCGAAGGCTAATCACTCCCCAAATTGTCCATACCGTGACTGTGTATATTGAAAACATCTTTGAACGTTAAACCGACCCGACCAGACAAGACCCGACATCCCATTGGTGACGCGACATACCACGTGTTAGCCACATACAAGATATCATGCAACATATGCAATTAAACACTTAGCATGCGCAAACATTTACCCTATCTAGCATAACGCCCAACTAACGCATAAACGAGTCCGGACACGTATTAACAAGTTATTAGACATGTCACGGGTTCCTAACATGTTCCTAGGTGTCAAACCGTGTTTCGAGATGTTAAAATACACATATAACAGTAGTACACGCGATTAGGAATCAAACATGCAATTAGGAAAGTCAACTGGTGATTAGGATGGTCAACTGGTGATTAGGATTGTGATCACATGAACATACTAGCGATTAGGCTCCCAATAGCCTCATGTAACATGCGATTGGGGCCAATCGCCCCTATTATAGCGATTAGGGATCCCCTAATCGCCCCTGTTGCACCATTTCGCCTTTTCGCGCGTTTAACCCTTCAAATCAGATCCGAAACATGTGGAAACACGCAATATCAAACCCAAAACATTAGTCAAACTATTTCAAGCAAAAACCCCTAATTTATTATCATCCTAGCTGTCCCGAATGCAAACGTTTTCCCAAAATAGCATAACTAGCATGTAAACATCTCATCAACATGCAAAACTTACCCTAAATAGCAAATATCCCGATTTCATCATATAACGACGTTTTCCGACATTATCCTACTGTTCTAGCATCATCCTAGAGTAAACCCTAACCTTAAAAAATCAACAAAATACAACATATCATCATAAATCCTTCATAATCATTCAAACGGGTCAAAACGCCTATTATCAACAATACACATCTATGAACCTCCAAACTCCTAGCTTAACATCATAATAACTCATTTAGATCAGAAACATATCAATAACACAAGAATAATCATGTTTAAACAATAAAAATCCTATCTTGCATGAATACATCACATATAACAAGCATAGAGGTTTGGGTTTGTTTAGAAACTGATTTTAATGAGTTTTAAAAGACACAAATGTTTAGAAACTAGGTCTGGACCTTTAGGGAGCAAAACAATTTCATTACAAAAGTTTGGAATGAAGAACACACCTTGAAATTACAAGATTATGAGGTGTATGGCTTGGAAAGGTGGTTTCTTGAGCAAAAACG
Source organism: Ambrosia trifida (assembly GCA_028751855.1). Taxonomy (NCBI): domain Eukaryota; kingdom Viridiplantae; phylum Streptophyta; class Magnoliopsida; order Asterales; family Asteraceae; genus Ambrosia; species Ambrosia trifida. Next base: position 126,090,971 of record CM054122.1, read on the forward strand.
TGTTCCAGAGGTTGAATAAGGTGTGGGATGGCTTTGGGGTGTATTAGGGTTTCGCAAATGATCTTTTACACCATAAGGGTGGTATTTATATGCGTTTCTAGTCGTTAGACATGCGTCAGGCGATTACGAAGTAGTACAGGCGATTAGGATTCCTAATCGCATGTACTACTAGCGATTGGAGCTCTAATCGCCTATAAATATCCCCCAATCGCATGACTTACTGGCGATTAGGCCAATCACCCCCTATTGTCATGCAATTACGCGTAATCACCTATAATGTCATGCAATTACGCGTAATCACCTATAATGTCATGCAATTACGCGTAATCACCTCTAATGTCATGCAATTACGCATAATCACCTATAGTGTCATGCAGTTACGCGTAATCACCTATAATGTCATGAAATTACACGTAATCACTATTTTAACACATATAAACACGTATTCACATACCGACAAGTCATATAATGATTGTAAGCACATAATGCATGATAACTAACACGTTCCCATCCGTTCACCAATTCCCAGGACTCGAGATTTACGTGTGTGTGTTAAACTCGATGATTCTACAAATCACCAATCCGTGTTCACATGAATATGGACCGACTCCCAATGATCCCGTGGATCATGGTAACGACTACCAATGATTCCCGGAACCATCATAACAACTCAACTGACCTAGCTAAGTATGTTTGAAAACGTTTTTGGCTAAGGTAGACTTATGTGTTTTATAAAATGTTAACCTAAACATGTCGGGTGTCATATCATCCCCCTGTTGAAAGAATTTTCGTCCCGAAAATATCCCGATGTAAAAAAGAACGAAGTGATAAAAGAAAAATATCCAAAATTGAAAATACATAACAAGTCTTGAATGGAATTCTAATACATCAAAAAGCCAAACAAAGCATAAACTTCAAATTGTCTCCTCATGCTAACTCTCTAGACATCAATCATCATTATTTCCTGTTGAGTTGTAAAAATGGGGGGGTCAACTAGAAGTTGGTGAGAATACATAAGCCATGTCACGCAATTAAGTTTAAGAATAAAAGTTTAGCAATTCATATGTCTATCGTAAGTTTAAGTCTACATGAATAAACATGAAGTATAGTATGCACATAATCAAACCTCCGACAAGTTTAGGTCCATCCCATCATCCACGGTTCACCTTAATATCACGTTGGAACGATAACAATCACCCGCGCTCCGCATAAAAGATGGTCAACGAATATAGGTGGGATTGTCAATCCAATAGATCTATTATTGAGTATCGCCGGCTTGGCCATAGCTAATGATTATGTATGTTGAACTTTAAGCCTAACAGTAGTTGTCTAAGTCACGAGGCATTAATGTTTACAACTAGACATGTATGTAGAATTGCTTAAGTATAATGTTGCATGTATAAAGAATTGCATAAACATGGTTACGTAAACTCACCTTAGCAAAGTATTAAGTCTCGAGAAATAGAATATGTGTAGCCGAAAGTTGCCATATATTACCCTATGTATAAGGTAACAAATAAGTCTAAGTCTTTCTAGTTTACAAGTATTTTCTAGGGTTTCGAATTGGGGATAAGTATTCGTTTGATTATTAATTGAATCGTTTAATAAATAAAAGAAATTCGATAAATAAATAATCAAAAGTCTTTTTGTAAACTTTAGATTAAAGATGGTCACAATATAAAGTTTTAAGTATGAAAATAATTTTTATAAAATTATGTTCTTAAAAATAGAATATTTAATCTATTTATTTCAATTTGTCAAAATATAACTTTAATATCTAAAAATATTAAAATTAAAGAATTTTTAAATTAAAATTTGTATTTCTATTCTAAATGGACAGAAATAATTTATATAAATTTTTGGTGCAAAAATATTGAAAAATGAATTTAGTATGATTTATTTATGATTAAAAATAACAAAAATTGATTAAAAAAATTAAATAAATGATTTTTCAGAAATAAAAATCATTTCAGAAATGTTTAATGTTATATAAACTCAAAATAATTTTTGTGGGAATTTATATAATCGTTTTGATATTTTTATAGAATTTTATAATTAAAATAGAATAAACTTGAAATATTTATCATATATATTAAATAAATAATTTTTGGAAAACTAATAATTGTATGTTAAACTTTTCTATTAGAATAACATAAAATAATTTTTGTAGAATTTATAAAGGAGTTTTAGTATTTTAAAACCATTTTTAAAATACTAGTGAATGTATATAAATCTAAAAAGGAAAGAAAAATGTTTTCCTCAAGCTAGGATTCGAACCCGGGTCTGGGACCAGTTCGTGTTTAATATCACAAGTCTAGACCATTTGGTCTAGACCCTGGGAACGATTAAACCTTGTTTGAAATAATTATATGGTATAACTGTTTTGTATTAATAATAGGTTTTTAAAAAAAAGCTGTGTGTGGGACTCGAACCCGGCCATCAGGCCGGTTCGTGCATTACGAACAAGAAGCCAACCAACTGATCTACTGATCAGTTGGTGTTAGTTTATGTTCTGTTTTAAATAAATATCGAAGTCTGCAACATTTTTATCCCCAAATCAAATCGTATAAACCCTAAGTTTTACAATAATCCAAACGAACAAGCAATAACCCGATTATTCATGGGGTTATTGCTGTTCTATAGCCGAATAACAAAACCCACCAAAAAAAATTGAACTTACAAATAGATTTCGTGTATGAATGGCCCGGTCAACCGTAAAGTCAAACACGAACAATTTAGAGATTAAAGTGAGATTTTTAGCAGAAATTGAGAGTGGGGAAAGAGTATTCGGCGAGTTTAGCTTGTGGTTGAGGGTTCAATTTATAGTGAAATGTTCGTGGGTTTAAATTGGGTAATGGTTGACTCGTGTTGAACATTGACGCGTGATTGCACCCGATTAGGAAGGTTATAATGTTAATTAGTCGTGCATAGGATGCGAGTTAGTCAATGATTTACATAATTTACCATATCAGAGGTAAATTACGCGGTATAGATTTGAATACTTGAATGGGTTTCGTCGCAGTTGACTTTTCACAAGTCAACTGCACCTCTAAACTTAATATATATATAATATAAATCAGGATTATACCAAGTGAAGCTGTAGACCAGTTGGTTATGTTGTGGTGGTGTTTGATTGAACCGGCCATGGGCTCGGGTTCGAACCCCGGCCCATGACTTTATTTTTTTTACAATATTATCAATAATATATTGATGTTATATGTATATAGTATGGTATAAGGGGTCCAAATGCGTCACGAAATATATTTGAAAGGACGATAAATGATGAAATTCAACGTTTTATTAATAATCAACGTAACGTACAAATAATTCAATGCGAAATGTTACAGTCTCCCCTACTTTTAGGAACTTCGTCCCGAAGTTGAAGTTGGAGAGTCTGGTGGGAAAAGATGTGGGTACTTAGTCTTCATTTGGTCCTTGCGTTCCCAAGTGAACTCTGGACCTCGTTTAGATTCCCAACGAACCTTAACGATCGGAATGCGACTGCGCTTGAGTTTCTTGACTCCAGTATCCACGATCTCAACAGGTTTCTCGACAATGTGCATAGTTTCATCGATCTGCACATCTTCAAGAGGGACATGGAGGTTCTCATCTGCTAAGCATTTCTTGAGATTCGAAACATGAAAGGTTGGGTGAACATTGCTTAACTCAGGTGGAAGATCAAGTTTGTAAGCCACTTTTCCAATCCTGTCAAGAACTTTGAATGGGCCTACATATCGAGGAGCTAGTTTTCCCTTTCTACCGAAGCGAATCAATCCTTTCCAAGGGGATACCTTAAGAAGTACAAGGTCCCCGACTTGAAATTCCAAGGGCTTACGACGTTTATCAGCATAACTCTTCTGACGGCTTCTAGCCTTGAGAAGATTATCCTGAATGAGTTGGATTTTATCTATGGTTTCCTGGATCAGTTCCGGTCCGGTGATCTGGGCTTCACCAACCTCAGTCCAACAGACAGGTGAACGACATTTACGACCATAGAGTGCCTCGAAAGGAGCCATGTTAATGCTGGCATGATAAATGTTTTTGTATGAAAACTCGACCAAAGGAAGATGAGAATCCCATGCACCACCAAAATCGATGACACATGCCCTGAGCATATCCTCAAGTGTCTGGATGGTCCGTTCAGTTTAACCATCTGTTTGAGGGTGATAAGCAGTACTCAGGTTTAACTTGGTACCCAAAGCCTCTTGTAAAGAATCCCAAAAGTGAGAGGTGAAACGACCATCACGATCAGAGATAATGTCCAAAGGTATACCATGACGACATACGATTTCACTTACATACATCTTTGCTAACCTTTCCACAGAATACTTCTCACGAATTGGTAAGAAGTGGGATGTCTTGGTCAAGCGGTCGACGATTACCCAAATGCTGTCAAAACCTTTGGGTGTACGTGGGAGTTTAGTGATGAAGTCCATTGTTATGCTCTCCCATTTCCATACAGGAATTTCTGGTTGTTCAAGCATACCAGATGGTCGTTGATGTTCAGCCTTGACCTTTGAACAAGTAAGGCATTTTGCAACGAAAAGAGCGATATCTTTCTTCATACCAGGCCACCAATACGAATAACGAAGGTCTTGGTACATCTTGTCAGCTCCAAGATGAATAGAATAACGAGACTTATGAGCCTCGTTCATAAGGAAGGTACGAAGATCATCACGGTCCGGAATCCAGAGTCGATTGAGAAAATAAAGTAGACCATCAGGTTTGGTTTCAAGTTGAGTCTCAGCACCACAAGACATTTTGTCGTACATGTTACCTTGGGTGACTGAAGTATGTTGAGCCTGGAGGACACGATCCTAAAGATCAGTACGAACTCTCGCACAATGAAGTTTGATGCGCTCCTTACGACTGAGTGCATCAGCCACAACATTCGCTTTGCCAGGATGGTAGCGAATCTCGCAATCATAGTCGTTAAGTAACTCAACCCAACGTCGTTGTCTCATGTTAAGATTTTTCTGGTCGAAGACATGTTGGAGACTTTTGTGGTCCTTGAAAACCACACATTTGGTTCCATAAAGATAGTGTCTCCAAATCTTAAGAGCAAAGACGACAGCGCCCAATTCAAGATCATGGGTGGTATAATTCTTTTCGTGGGTCTTGAGCTGTCTAGACGCATAAGCAATAACCTTGCCTCGTTGCATGTGAACACAACCAAGACCTTGGTTTGATGCATCACAATAGACCACGAAGTCATCATTACCATCAGGTAGAGAGAGGATAGGAGCTTCACAGAGTTTCAGCTTACGAGTTTCAAACGCTTCCTTTTTTTTTGGTCCCCACTCATAAGGTTTACCCTTGTGAGTTAAGGCAGTGAAAGGAACAACGATCTTGGAGAAGTTGGCAATGAATCGACGATAATAACCAGCCAAACCAAGGAAGGAACGGACTTCTGTTGGAGTTTTAGGAACACTCCAATCTTTGACAGCCTCGATCTTTGCAGGATCAACATGAATTCCGTTCTTATCAATGACGTGTCCCAAAAATTGAACTTCCGTAAGCCAAAATTCACATTTCGAGAACTTGGCATACAGTTGTTCTTTCTTTAGGAGACCCAAAATTCAGTGAAGATGTTGTTCGTGATCGGGTTTTGATTTTGAGTAAATCAAAATGTCGTCAAATAAGACGATCACGAATTTGTCAAGGTAGGGTCTACAAACCCGATTCATTAGATCCATAAACACTGCGGGAGCGTTGGTCAATCCAAACGGCATGACCATGAATTCGTAATGACCATAACGAGTACGAAAGGCTGTCTTGGGAATATCTTCATCGTGGACTCTAAGCTGATGATAACCAGAACGAAGATCAATCTTCGAGAAGTGGGTTGCTCCTTGAAGTTGATCGAAAAGATCGTCAATCCTAGGCAAGGGATAACGATTTTTGATGGTGAGTTTGTTGAGTTCACGATAGTCGATACACATCCTGACAGATCCATCTTTCTTCTTAACGAACAAAATAGGGGCTCCCCATGGAGAAGAACTGGGGCGAATGAAACCTTTATCAGAAAGTTCCTGTAGTTGACTGGCAAGTTCTTGCATTTCAGAGGGTGCAAGACGATAAGGAGCTTTGGTGACAGGATTTGCACCAGGAACAAGATTGATCCTAAATTCCACTTGTCGAGCAGGAGGCAGACCAGGTAAATCCTCTGGAAAGACTTAAGGATAGTCTCGAATGATTTGGATGTCTTGGATACTTTTGCCCTTGTCTTTCTTTTCTATCACGTTAGCTAAGAAAGCCGTATACCCCTTTCGTAAGTATTTTTTAGTAGTAGTACAAGACATGAGCTTAAGCTCACCACAAGGCTTCTCACCATAGATCTTCAAAATATCACCAGATTCGAGAGGAATGCGAATGACTTTCTCAAAGCATAGGATTTCAGCACGATGGGTTGACAACCAATCCATGCCTACTATGACATCAAAGCTTCCAAGATGCATAGGAATGAGATCGATAGAGAAAGTATGTTCATCGAGGTTCAACACACAGTTACGAATAATAGAATCGATCGAGATAGGCTTCCTATTAGCTACCTCTACCACTAAGGGTTCCTCTAGGTTAGTTTGGGGTAAGTTAAGTAAGGGTTCAAACTTTAGTGATAGAAATGACTTATCAGCACCCGAATCAAATAATATGGATGCATAGTGGTTATTAACGAGAAACATACCATTAACCACCTCGTTGTTGTTGCGGGCCTGATTAGCATTGAGGTTGTATGCGCGACCTCGAGCACCTTGGTTCTGGTTGCAGTTCTGGTTTTGGTTGCGGTTTTGGTTTCCAATTCTAGGGCAAGCATCCCTATAATGTTCCGTACTTCCACATTCATAGCACTGGCCACGAACAGGCCTACCATTTTGAGCATTAGGAGCTGGATTATTTCTGGCAGGGTTGTTTTGAGTGGCGGGGGCTTGGAAAGCATTGGTATAGTGTCCATACCGCTTGTAGTTATTACATTGGCGGCATGGTCTGTCAGCAAGATGGTGGTATTGACAAGTGTTACAAAGAGGGTGGTTCCCGACATACGGTTTCTTGGCTGGGTTTTGCGCTGCAGGTGGGGTGGTAGCAACCATGTAGTTCCTAGCCTTACGCTTCCTGTTGGTTGAGGTCTCAGGCTTAACCTCAATAGCGGGCTGAGGAGTGTCTTTTGCAGCAGTCTTCTTGGTGTTCTTGCAAAAAAGAGTACCGTTCTTCACATGATTATCGGTGAGAGTAGCCGCCAGGCGTTTGGCTTCCTCCAAGGTGGCAGGATTCCTTCCCCATACCGTGTCCTGGATTTGCATAGGTAGGCCACCGATATACTTCTCGATGGCTATAGGTAGGTGAGTAACTTTATGGGGCAACAACAAACTGAGCTCGTGAAAGCGGGTATTATAAGCAAGGTTTTCCCCACTATCTTGAGCAAGGGTGTGTAACTCGTCTTCCAGTTTCTTAATCTCGTTACGGGGGCAAAACTCATCTTTCATAATCTCCTTGACTTGATCCCAGGTCATAGCAAGTGCAACTTCAGCTCCGCGGGTGCGCTTTTCCTCATTCCACCAAGTGAGTGCTCGTTTATGAAGAACACTCATGGCATAACGGACCTTAAAGTTATCGGGACACTCACTGTTAATGAAGGTATTCTCAATACCCTCGAACCATTGTAGAAGACCCGTAGCTCCTTCTTCTCCACTGAACTTAGGGGGATTACAAGTATTAAAGTGTTTAAGAATGCAAGCTGGGAGACCATTCCCGTATCCATTCCCATTTCCATTGTGGTTTCCATTGTCGTTTCCTTTGCCGTTTCCGTTTCCATTACCGTTTCCGTTCATCTGGATGACTTGAGCCAGTAAGTTAGGAACCAGAGTCGCGATCTGTTGCGCCATTTGTTGAGAAATGATCGCAGCCAGTTGGGCATCAACGCCATTGTTGTTTTTGTTATTGTTGTTGTTGTGGTTAGCGTCGTGGTTATGGTTGTGGTTGTCGCCACCTTCCTCATGGTTCTCACCATTGCTATTGCGAGTGCTGCGACGTGGAGGCATGATTTGTAAGAGACACAATGAAATGAATAAGGTTATATAAGGAATGTAATCATTTATTCATTAATTAAAACGAATAAACGAAAACGTTGACTTATTAAAGATTCTAGATTCTAATAACATAGTGAAGACAAGCTTTAGCCTATAAGTGAACACTCATCCCGAGAATTCCCAGGTAGGAATCCGGGTCCCTCGTCTGATTGGGATATATGCGCAATGCCAGCCTAGACAGAAGACTCAGAATACAGGCGTTCACCCTTCCAGATTTCACGTGTTCGTTATTAAAATCTAGAACTTCGACGAGATCTCAAGGTGGTTCAGGCTAAGTCTGAGGATTTTGTCCTATTAGTCTAATGGTGGATCAGGATTGTAGCAGACGAATAAGAGCAGTCACTTGTAAGGCTTAGGGTTGTATAAAGTGTAGGATAGGGATAAGATTAAGGAAGCAATTAGGGTTACAAATAAGAGAAGCAAGTACTGTTTAAATCCCTAAGGTTATAGTCTAGATTATTTTTCTAATAAACTAATTCCCAATAACCAAGGCTCTGATACCAATCTGTAACACCCCAACCGATGGCGGAAACATCGAGGTGTCACCTAAGAATGAGTATACAGTAGCACATGGTATTCAAGTTTTAATTGAAATTTATTTAAAGTAAAAATATCCAAAATTGAAAATACATAACAAGTCTTGAATGGAATTCTAATACATCAAAAAGCCAAACAAAGCATAAACTTCAAATTGTCTCCTCATGCTAACTCTCTAGACTTCAATCATCATTATTTCCTGTTGAGTTGTAAAAATGGGGGGGGGGGGTCAACTAGAAGTTGGTGAGAATACATAAGCCATGTCACGCAATTAAGTTTAAGAATAAAAGTTTAGCAATTCATATGTCTATCGTAAGTTTAAGTCTACATGAATAAACATGAAGTATAGTATGCACATAATCAAACCTCCGACAAGTTTAGGTCCATCCCGTCATCCATGGTTCACCTTAATATCACGTCGGAACAATAACAATCACCAGCGCTCCCCATAAAAGATGGTCAACGAATCTAGGTGGGATTGTCAATCCAATAGATCTATTATTGAGTATCGCCGGCTTGGCCATAGCTAATGATTATGTATGTTGAAGTTTAAGTCTAACAGTAGTTGTCTAAGTCATGAGGCATTAAAGTTTACAACTAGACATGTATGTAGAATTGCTTAAGTATAATGTTGCATGTATAAAGAATTGCACAAACATGGTTACGTAAACTCACCTTAGCAAAGAATTAAGTCTCGAGAAATAGAATATGTGTAGCCCAAAGTTGCCAAATATTACCCTATGTATTAGGTAACAAATAAGTCTAAGTCTTTCTAGTTTACAAGTATTTTCTAGGGTTTCGAATTGAGGATAAGTATTCGTTTGATTATTAATTGAATCGTTTAATAAATAAAAGAAATTCGATAAATAAATAATCAAAAGTCTTTTTGTAAACTTTAAATTAAAGATGGTCACAATATAAAGTTTTAAGTATGAAAATAATTTTTATAAAATTATTTTCTTAAAAATAGAATATTTAATCTATTTATTTCAATTTGTCAAAATATAACTTTAATATCTAAAAATATTAAAATTAAAGAATTTTTAAAATTAAAATTTGTATTTCTGTTCTAAATGGACAGAAATAAATTATATAAAATTTTGGTGCAAAAATATTGAAAAATAAATTTATTATGATTTATTTATGATTAAAAATAACAAAACTTGATTAATAAAATAAAATAAATCATTTTTCAAAAATAAAAATCATTTCAGAAATGTTAATGTTATATAAACTCAAAATAATTTTTGTGGGAATTTATATAATCGTTTTGATATTTTTATAGAATTTTATAATTAAAATAGAATAAACTTGAAATATTTATCATATATATTAAATAAATAATTTTTGGAAAACTAATAATTGTATGTTAAACTTTTCTATTAGAATAACATAAAATAATTTTTGTAGAATTTATAAAGGAGTTTTAGTATTTTAAAACCATTTTTAAAATACTAGTGAATATATATAAATTTAAAAAGGAAAGAAAAATGTTTTGCTCAAGCTAGGATTCGAACCCGGGTCTAGGACCGGTTCGTGTTTAATATCACAAGTCTAGACCATCTGGTCTAGACCCTGGGAACGATTAAACCTGTTTGAAATAATTATACGGTATAACTGTTTTGTATTAATAATAGGTTTTAAAAAAAAAAGCTGTGTGTGGGACTCGAACATTGACGCGTGATTGCACCCGATTAGGAAGGTTATAATGTTAATTGGTCGTGCATAGGATGCGAGTTAGTCAATGATTTACATAATTTACCATATCAGAGGTAAATTACGCGGTATAGATTTGAATACTTGAATGGGTTTCGTCGCAGTTGACTTTTCACAAGTCAACTGCACCTCTAAACTTAATATATATATATATATATAATATAAATCAGGATTATACCAAGTGAAGCTGTAGACCAGTTGGTTATGTTGTGGTGGTGTTTGATTGAACCGGCCATGGGCTCAGGTTCGAACCCCGGCCCATGCCTTTATTTTTTTTACAATATTATCAGTAATATATTGATGTTATATGTATATAGTATGGTATAAGGGGTCCAAATGCGTCACGAAATATTTTTGAAAGGACGATAAATGATGAAATTCAACGTTTTATTAATAATCAACGTAACGTACAAATAATTCAATGCGAAATGTTACAATGAGTGTCGACCTAACCTAAGTAACGTCTCCCAGAGTGCAAACGAAATGATAATCACGAATGAATATAGATAATAACAGATACTCCATGCCGGGGAACCGCCCTCCCCAAGGTGAATGCAAAACAATGAATCCTCCTAATCGAAGGCCTACTAGAGACTACTGTGATCGGTATAAATGATACACCGTTACCGTCCAAGTAGCATCTCCAAAGGACCCACATCAGACCCATGAATACAACACGGTAACCAAACCCAATACTGAAGACATTCGATGAATGCGAAACGCCAAACAACACGAATGAAAGCAACCAGAGCACAACAAATAACAAGAAAAGAGAACTCACCAGTAACAGTATCGGGATCCTCCGCGTTCTCCCTAGCACCGATGACATAAGCACGAGCCGGAGCAGTTTGACCGCCACCCTCACCTTGCTTCAGCTTAGGACAATCCCGCTTGAAGTGCCCAGTCTCTCCACAGTTAAAACACCCATGGTTTCCCCGAGGAGCAGGAGCGGGGACAACCACTTGAGTCTATTTTAGCTGAAGATTGGCCCTACAATCCTTAGCCAAGTGACCGACTCGCTGACAACATTTACATCGAAACCCATCGCAAACCCCAACATGGTGATATCCACATGTGTTACACTTTGGATTCCTCCTGACATAACCCCCAGTCTTCTGCTCAGATGCCGACCCCGAAACATCCTGCCTCTTCACCTGCGGTTGAGACAGCCCCGTGTTCCTCCCAACACTCTCCCACTTCCTCTTGTTGTCCTCTGGGGCTTTCACAGCAGCACCCCTCTAAGGTAGAACGCCCTCAGAAACCTTCATGTTGGTCAGCTTGTCAGCTACCCGAACAGTGGCCAACATAGTAGTGTGATCAGCAGTGGCAACAAGCTAAGCAATCTCCGGCACCAACCCAGCAACGTAGTGCTCAATCCTCCGGTACTCCGGTTGTAACACCCCAACCGATGGCGGAAACATCGAGGTGTCACGTATGAATGAGTATACAGTAGCACATGGTAATCCAAATTTTAATTGAAATAAATTTAAATTGCAAATATCCAAAAATAGAAATACATAAGAGTTTTAAATGTGAAAATCTAATACGTCACACAAGAATCAAGCATGCATAGACTCCTTATTGTCTTCATAAACACTTTAATCTTCATGCATCATTATTCCCTGTTGAGTTGTAAAAATGGGGGGGGGGTCAACTAGAAGTTGGTGAGAATACATAATCCATGTTAAGCATATAGTTTAAGTATAAAAGTTTAGCAATTCGTATGTCTATCGTAAAATTTAAGTCTACAAGAATAGTATAATATGTTGACATAATCAAACCTCCGACTACTTTAGGTCCATCCCGTCATCTACGGTTCACCTTAGTAATATGTTGGAACGATAACAATCACCCACGTTACCTATATAGGAGGTACACGTATCCGGGTGGGGTTGTCAATCCAATAGATCTATTATTGAGTATCGCCGGCATGGCCATAGCTAATGATTATGTAATGTTGAAACTCGTTGAAACTCGTTGAAACTGTTGACTAATTCATGAGGCAATAAAGTTTACTACTAGACATGCATGTTGAATTGCTTAAAATGTTGCAAGTATAAAGAATCGCATAAACATGGTTACGTAAACTCACCTTGGTATAGTATTAGGTATTGAGGAATAGTATAAGTGTAGCCCAATAGTTTGCCAAGTATCACCCTATGTATAAGGCAACAAATAAGTCTAAGTCTATCTAGTCTATAAGTATATTCTAGGGTTTCGATTTGGGGATATCCAATTGTTGAATTTATAATAAAATGTTAATTAAATAAAGGGAAATTTGATAATTAAATAATTGAAAGTCTTTTTATAAAATTTGAATTTAGGATGATCACAATAATGTGTTTGAAGTATAAAAATAATTTTTATAAAATTATTTTCTTTAAAATAGATTATTAAATCTATTTATTACAAATTGCCATAATTTAACTTTAATATTTAAAAATACTAAAATTAAAGAATTATTATTTTAAAAATTATATTTCTGTTCTAAATATTCAGAAATAAATTGTATAAAATTTTGGTGCAAAAATAATAAAAATTGAATTTATTATGATTTAATTATGATTAAACCTAACAAAAATTGATTAAAAATATAAAATAAATGATTTTTCTGAATTAAAAATCATTTCAGTAAAGTTTATCAATGTACAAACTCAGGATAATTTTTGTGGGAATTTATAAAATTGTTTTGATATTTTAATGGATTTTTATAAATATAATAGCATAAAATTGATTTAATTATTATAAATATTAAATAAATGAATTTCAGAAAACTAAAAATTGTAGATAAAATTTTTACATCAGCTTTGTTAAAAATAATTTTTTTTAGAATTTATAAAAAGGTTTTAATAATTAAAAATGAATTTACAAGATTTAATGTATAATATATATTTATAATTGGTTTGTTTTAAAAAATGAAATTAAGTGGAAAAAGGGGTGCCCAAGCCGGGACTCGAACCCGGATGGCTATGGTTACAAGCATTAGTCACAACTACTTGGCCTAGGCCTGTGGTTGTGATAAATTCCGTTGAAATTAAATTAAATAAACGATGCAGAAATCAATTTATCCCCAAATCGAATGCCACGAAACCTAGCTTTTCCAATCAAGCGATTCACACATCAATAACCTGATTAATCTTAGGGTCTTTGATGTGTGAATGCCGATGATCAAAACCTACAGAAATTATTAGACTTACAATGTTGTTTTGATCTCGATTGTTCGGTCAAGCTCAAAAGTCAAACAACGATCGTGCAATAATAAACAGAGTGAAATGAAGAAGATTGGAGGTTGAGAAATGATTATTGGCGAGTTGTGAAGACTCGCTGAGGACCAATTTATAGTGTGGATCAAAAGATTGATGAATTGGCAAGGTTGACCATACATTAAAGTTCATACGCGTAATTGGGTTTAATTGGTAACAATTGATGGATAATAATCGTATTGGTGAGTCACTAATGGCCGAGAATCAAGTATTGTTGCCAAAAGTGAACCAATTACGAATCAATCTGATTGATTTAGGTAACTCGCATCCCACAGTTGAATTTTCAAGTAAACTGTGAAGGATTTCAATCAAGCATATATATAAAACGCGTACGGATTCAATCAGAAGTGAAGGCCAGCCCAGCTGGTTTGATGGTTGGTGTGGTTTGGGCCGAGCTTGGGCGCGGGTTCGAATCCCGGCCCAAGAAGTTTTATTTTTTTGTTAATTATCCACACTTATCCACATATATATAATATATATATATAGTATTATGGTTTCAAAAATGCGACAAAATAAATAATGCGAATAATATATATAGAACTTGACGTTTTATTAATGATGATCGTGAAACGTACAAGTATAAATACGAAATGTTACAGTCTCCCCTACTTTTAGGAACTTCGTCCCGAAGTTGGAGTTGGAGAGTCTGGTGGAAAAAGATGTGGATACTTCGACTTCATCTGGTCTTTACGTTCCCAAGTGAACTCTGGGCCTCGTTTAGATTCCCAACGAACCTTAACGATCGGAATGCGACTGCGCTTGAGTTTCTTGACTCCAGTATCAACAATCTCGATGGGTTTCTCGATAATGTGCATGCTTTCATCAATTTGCACATCCTCAAGAGGAACATGAAGATTCTCATCCGCTAAGCATTTCTTGAGATTCGAAACGTGGAAAGTCGGGTGAACATTGCTTAGCTCAGGTGGAAGATCAAGTTTGTAAGCCACTTTTCCAACTCTGTCAAGAATTTTGAAGGGGCCTACGTATCGAGGAGCTAGTTTTCCCTTTCTACCGAAACGAATTACTCCTTTCCAAGGGGATACCTTAAGTAGTACAAGGTCCCCAACTTGAAATTCCAAGGGTTTACGACGTCTATCAGCATAACTCTTCTGACGACTTCTAGTCTTGAGAAGATTATCCGGAATAAGCTGAATTTTGTCTGTGGTTTCCTGGATTAGTTCGGGTCCAGTAATACGAGCTTCACCAACCTCAGTCCAACAGACAGGTGAACGACATTTACGACCATAGAGTGCCTCGAAAGGAGCCATGTTAATGTTGGCGTGATAACTGTTGTTGTATGAAAACTCAACCAAAGGAAGATGAGAATCCCATGCGCCACCAAAATCGATGATACATGCCCTGAGCATATCCTCAAGTGTCTGGATGGTCTGTTCAGTCTGACCATCTGTTTGAGGGTGATAAGCAGTACTCAGGTTCAACTTGGTACCCAAAGCATCTTGTAGAGAATCCCAAAAGTGAGAGGTGAAACGACCATCGCGATCAGAGATAATGTCCAAAGGTATACCATGACGACATACGATTTCACTTACGTACATCTTTGCCAACCTTTCCACAGAATACTTCTCACGAATGGGTAAGAAGTGGGCTGACTTGGTCAAACGATCGACTATTACCCAAATACTGTCGAAACCTTTGGGTGTACGAGGGAGTTTGGTGATGAAGTCCATAGCTATGCTCTCCCATTTCCATACAGGAATCTCTGGTTGTTCAAGTATACCAGATGGTCGTTGATGTTCAGCCTTGACCTTGGAACAAGTGAGGCATTTTGCAACGAAAAGAGCAATGTCTTTCTTCATACCAGGCCACCAATAAGAATAACGGAGATCTTGGTACATCTTGTCGGCTCCAGGGTGAATAGAATAACGAGACTTATGAGCCTCATTCATGAGAAAAGTACGCAGATCATCACGGTCGGGAATCCACAGTCGATTGAGAAAATAAAGTAGACCATCAGGTTTGGTTTCAAGTTGCGTTTCAGCACCACAAGACATTTCATCGTACATGTTACCTTGGGTGACTGATGTGTGTTGAGCCTGGAGAATGCGATCTTGAAGATCAGTACGAACTCTCACACATTGGAGTTTGATACGCTCTTTACGACTAAGTGCGTCAGCCACAACATTCGCCTTGCCAGGATGGTAGCGAATTTTGCAATCATAGTCATTAAGTAATTCAACCCAACGTCGTTGCCTCATGTTAAGATTCTTTTGGTCGAAGACATGTTGGAGACTTTTGTGGTCCGTGAACACCACACATTTGGTCCCATAAAGATAATGTCTCCAAATCTTGAGAGCAAAGACAACAGCGCCCAATTCAAGATCATGGGTGGTATAATTCTTTTCGTGAGTCTTGAGTTGTCGAGACGCATAAGCAATAACCTTTCCTCGTTGCATGAGAACACAACCAAGACCTTGGTTTGATGCATCACAGTAGACCACGAAATCATCATTACCATCAGGTAGAGACAAGATAGAAGCTTCACAGAGTTTCAGCTTAAGAGTTTCAAATGCTTCCTCTTGCTTTGGTCCCCACTCATAGGGTTTACCCTTGTGAGTTAAGGTAGTGAGAGGAACAGCGATCTTGGAGAAATTGGCGATGAATCAACGATAATAACCAGCCAAACCAAGGAAAGAATGGACTTCAGTTGGAGTTTGAGGAATACTCCAATTTTTCACAGCTTCGATCTTTGCGGGATCAACATGAATCCCGTTCATATCAATGTCATGTCCCCAAAATTGAACTTCCTTAAGCCAAAATTCACATTTTGAGAACTTGGCATACAGTTGTTCCTTCTTTAGGAGATTCAAGATGGAGTGAAGATGTTGCTTGTGATCGGATTTTGATTTAGAGTAAATCAAAATATCATCGATGAAGACGATCACGAATTTGTCGAGGTAGGATCTACAAACCCGATTCATCAAATCCATAAATACTGCGGGAGCGTTGGTCAATCCAAAAGGCATAACCATGAATTCATAGTGACCATAGCGTGTGCGAAAAGCTGTCTTGGGAATATCTTCATCGTGGACTCTAAGCTGATGATAACCAGAACGGAGATCAATCTTCGAGAAGTGAGTTGCTCCTTGAAGTTGATCGAAGAGATCGTCAATCCTAGGCAGTGGATAACGATTCTTGATGGTGAGTTTGTTGAGTTCACGGTAGTCAATACACATTCTAAGAGAACCATCCTTCTTTTTAACGAACAAGACAGGGGCTCCCCATGGAGAAGAACTAGGGCGAATGAACCCTTTAACAGAAAGTTCCTGTAATTGACTGGCGAGTTCTTGCATCTCAGAGGGTGCAAGACGATAAGGAGCTTTAGCGACAGGATTAGCACCAGGAACAAGATCAATTCGAAATTCCACTTGTCGCGCAGGAGGCAAACCAGGTAAATCCTCTGGGAAGACTTCAGGATAGTCTCGAATAATAGGAATGTCTTGGATGCTTTTGCCTTTGTCCTTCTTCTCTATCACGTTAGCTAAGAAGGCTGTATACCCCTTTCGTAAGTACTTTTGGGCAGTAGTACAAGACATAAGCTTAAGCTCGCCACAGGGTTTCTCACCATAGATCTTCAAAATCTCACCAGATTCGAGAGGAATGCGTATGACTTTCTCGAAGCACAGAATTTCGGCACGATGAGTTGACAACCAGTCCATGCCTACTATAACATCAAAACTTCCAAGATGCATGGGGATGAGATCGATAGAGAAGGTATGATCGTCGAGGTTCAACAAGCAGTTACGAATAATAGAGTCGATCGAAATAGACTTCCCGTTAGCTACCTCTACCACTAAAGGTTCCTCTAGATTAGCGTGGGGTAATTTAAGTAAAGGTTCAAACTTCAGTGATACAAATGACTTATCAGCTCCCGAATCAAATAATATGGATGCATAGTGGTTATTAATGAGGAACGTACCATTCAACACTTCGTTGTTGTCACGAGCCTGGTTAGCGTTGAGATTGTAGGCGCGACCTCGAGCACCTTGGTTCTGGTTGCGGTTCTGGTTTTGGTTTTGGTTTCGGTTACGATTAGGGCAGTTGTTGATGTAGTGATCAGGGCTGCCACACTCGTAGCATTGACCACGAGTAGGCCTGTTGTTTTGTTGGTTGGGAGCTGGGTTGTTTCTGGCTGGGTTGTTTTGGTTGTTTTGGGCAGCAGGGGCTTGGCAGGCGTTGGTGTAGTGTCCATACCGTTTACAGTTATTACACTGGCGGCACGGTCTACCAGGAAGATGATGGAACTGACTGGTGTTGCAAAGAGGGTGAGTCCCACCATATGGCTTCTTGGCTGGGTTTTGGGCAGTAGGTGGAGTAGCAGCAACCATGTAGTTTCTAGCCTTGCGTTTTTTGTTGCTTGAGGTCTCAGGCTTGACTTCAATTGCAGGATGTGGAGTGTCTTTGGCAACCGTCTTCTTAGTGCCCTTGCGGAAGAGAGTACCGTTCTTCACGTGATTATCTGTAAGAGTGGCTGCTAGACGTTTGGCCTCTTCCAAAGTTGCAGGATTTCTTCCCCAAACGGTGTCCTGGATTTGCATGGGCAGACCACCGATGTACTTCTCGATGGCTACCAGCAGGGGAGTAACTTTGTGAGGCAACAATAAGCTAAGCTCGTGAAAGCGGGTGTTGTAGGCAAGGTTTTCCCCACTATCTTGAGCTAGGGTGTGGAACTCATCTTTAAGCTTCTTAACTTCATTGCGAGGACAAAACTCTTCCTTCATGACCTCCTTGACTTGGTCCCATGTCATAGCAAGAGCAACTTCGGCCCCACGAGTGCGCTTTTCTTCATTCCACCAAGTGAGTGCTCGTTTGTGGAGAACACTCATGGCGTAACGAACCTTGAAGTTGTCGGGGCACTCACTGTTGATGAAGGTATTCTCAATACCCTCGAACCATTGGAGGAGTCCTGTAGCTCCTTCTTCACCACTAATCTTTGGAGGGTTACAAGAGTTGAAATGCTTTAGGGTGCAGGCTGGGGGTCCATTTCCATTACCATTGCCGTTCCCGTTCCCGTTGCCGTGACCGTTCCCGTTGCCATTCATTTGGATGACTTGAGCGAGTAAATTGGGAACCAGAGTTGCGATTTGCTGCGCCATTTGTTGAGAAATGATCGCAGCCAGTTGGGCATCGATACCATTGTTGTTGTGGTTAGGACCTTGGTCATGGTTATGGTTGTCACCACCTTCTTCGTGGTTCTCACCATTGCTGTTGCGAGTGCTGCGACGTGGAGGCATGATCTGTAATAGACACAATGAAATGAATGAGATTATATAAGGAATGTAATCATTTATTCATTAATTAAAACGAATAAACGAAAACGTTGACTTATCAAAGATTCTAAATTCTAATAACATATGAAGACATGCTTTAGCCTATAAGTGAACACTCATCCCGAGAATTCCCAGGTAGGCATCCGGGTCCCTCGTCTGATTGGGATATATGCGCAATGCCAGCCTAGACAGAAGACTCAGAATACAGGCGTTCACCCTTCCAGATTGCACGTGTTCGTTATTAAAATCCAGAACTTCGACGAGATCTCAAGGGGGTTCAGGTTAAACCTGAGGATTTTGTCCTATTAATCTAATGGTGGATCAGGATTGCAGCAGACGAATAAGAGTAGTCACATGTAGGTTTAGGGTTATATAAGGTATAGGATAAGGATAGGATTAGGGAAGCAATTAGGGTTACAAGTAAGAGAAGCAAGTACTGTTTAAGTCCCTAAGGTTATAGTCTAGATTATTTTCTAATAACCTAATTCCCTATAACCAAGGCTCTGATACCAATCTGTAACACCCCAACCGATGGCGGAAACATCGAGGTGTCACGTATGAATGAGTATACAGTAGCACATGGTAATCCAAATTTTAATTGAAATAAAATTAAATTGCAAATATCCAAAAATAGAAATACATAAGAGTTTTAAATGTGAAAATCTAATACGTCACACAAGAATCAAGCATGCATAGACTCCTTATTGTCTTCATAAACACTCTAATCTTCATGCATCATTATTCCCTGTTGAGTTGTAAAAATGGGGGGGGGGGGGGTCAACTAGAAGTTGGTGAGAATACATAATCCATGTTAAGCATATAGTTTAAGTATAAAAGTTTAGCAATTCGTATGTCTATCGTAAAATTTAAGTCTACAAGAATAGTATAATATGTTGACATAATTAAACCTCCGACTAGTTTAGGTCCATCCCGTCATCTACGGTTCACCTTAGTAATATGTTGGAACGATAACAATCACCCACGTTACCTATATAGGAGGTACACGTATCCGGGTGGGGTTGTCAATCTAATAGATCTATTATTGAGTATCGCCGGCTTGGCCATAGCTAATGATTATGTAATGTTGAAACTCGTTGAAACTCGTTGAAACTGTTGACTAATTCATGTGGCTATAAAGTTTACTACTAGACATGCATGTTGAATTGCTTAAAATGTTGCAAGTATAAAGAATCGCATAAACATGGTTACGTAAACTCACCTTGGTATAGTATTAGGTATTGAGGAATAGTATAAGTGTAGCCCAATAGTTTGCCAAGTATCACCCTATGTATAAGGTAACAAATAAGTCTAAGTCTATCTAGTCTATAAGTATATTCTAGGGTTTCGATTTGGGGATATCCAATTGTTGAATTTATAATAAAATGTTAATTAAATAAAGGGAAATTTGATAATTAAATAATTGAAAGTCTTTTTATAAAATTTGAATTTAGGATGATCACAATAATGTGTTTGAAGTATAAAAATAATTTTTATAAAATTGTTTTCTTTAAAATAGATTATTAAATCTATTTATTACAAATTGCCATAATTTAACTTTAATATTTAAAAATACTAAAATTAAAGAATTATTACTTTAAAAATTATATTTCTGTTCTAAATATTCAGAAATAAATTGTATAAAATTTTGGTGCAAAAATAATAAAAATTGAATTTATTATGATTTAATTATGATTAAAACTAACAAAAATTGATTAAAAATATAAAATAAATGATTTTTCAGAATTAAAAATCATTTCAATAAAGTTTATCATTGTACAAACTCAGGATAATTTTTGTGGGAATTTATAAAATTGTTTTGATATTTTAATGGATTTTTATAAATATAATAGCATAAAATTGATTTAATTATTATAAATATTAAATAAATGAATTTCAGAAAACTAAAAATTGTAGATAAAATTTTTACATCAGCTTTCTTAAAAATAATTTTTTTAGAATTTATAAAAAGGTTTTAATAATTAAAAATGAATTTACAAGATTTAATGTATAATATATATTTATAATTGGTTTGTTTTAAAAAATGAAATTAAGTGGAAAAAGGGGTGCCCAAGCCGGCACTCGAACCCGGATGGCTATGGTTACAAGCATCAGTCACAACCACTTGGCCTAGGCCTGTGGTTGTGATAAATTCCGTTGAAATTAAATTAAATTAACGATGCAGAAATCAATTTATCCCCAAATCGAATGCTACGAACCCTAGCTTTTCCAATCAAGCGATTCACACATCAATAACCTGATTAATCTTAGGGTTTTTGATGTGTGAATGCCGATGATCAAAACCCACAGAAATTATTAGACTTACAATGTTGTTTTGATCTCGATTGTTCGGTCAAGCTCAAAAGTCAAACAACGATCGTGCAATAATAAACAGAGTGAAATGAAGAAGATTGGAGGTTGAGAAATGATTATTGGCGAGTTGTGAAGACTCGCTGAGGACCAATTTATAGTGTGGATCAAAAGATTGATGAATTGGCAAGGTTGACCATACATTAAAGTTCATACGCGTAATTGGGTTTAATTGGTAACAATTGATGGATAATAATCGTATTGGTGAGTCACTAATGGCCGAGAATCAAGTATTGTTGCCAAAAGTGAACCAATTATGAATCAATCTGATTGATTTAGGTAACTCGCATCCCACAGTTGACTTTTCAAGTCAACTGTGAAGGATTTCAATCAAGTATATATATATAAAACGCGTCCGGATTCAATCAGAAGTGAAGGCCAGCCCAGCTGGTTTGATGGTTGGTGTGGTTTGGGCCGGGCTTGGGCGCGGGTTCGAATCCCGGCCCAAGCAGTTTTAATTTTTTGTTAATTATCCACACTTATCCACATATATATAATATATATAGTATTATGGTTTCAAAAATGCGACAAAATAATTAATGCGAATAATATAGATAGAACTTGTTTTTTTATTAATGATGATCGTGAAACGTACAAGTATAAATACGAAATGTTACACCGGTGTAGCCAAACCGGGGCACATCACAGCCAACTTGTTGTGCCTAGGAGTAAACTCCTCGATTTCCGATCCAACCATCTTCAGATTCCAGAACTCGTGCTCCAACTTCATAATCTTGTCCCTCGTGCAATACTCAGCTCGCAACATCAGAATAAACTAAGACCACGGCATAGCATTGGCCTCACCCAGGCCAAGGTTAGCAGTGGTAGTGTTCCACCAGGTCAACGCATGTCCCTCAAGTGTAGCGGAAGCATACCTGACGCGATCAGTGTCGGGACAGTTGCACATAGCAAACACTGATTCGATCTTCTCCAACCACCGAAGCAGTCCCACTACCCCTTCCGTCCCATTGAAGTTATGGGGCTTGCAGTCCATGAACTTCTTATAGGTGCATCCAGACTGCACCTGATTAGTGTTTCCTAGTGTAACACCCCAACCGATGGCGGAAACATCGGGTTGTCACGAATTGATGATTGTTCAGTAGCTCATGGTAATACATATGTTTAAATAATCCTTTATTTCATTACAAAATTGAATTACATTAAAGTCTACATTAAATAATCAAACAAAGCTTAAAACTTCAAATATCTCCTCATGCTAGCTCTAGACTTCAAGCATCAGTATTTCCTGTTGAGTTTGGAAAAATGGGGGGGGGGGGTCAACTAGAAGTTGGTGAGAATACATAAGCCATGTCACGCAATTAAGTTTAAGAATAAAAGTTTAGCAATTCATATGTCTATCGTAAGTTTAAGTCTACATGAATAAACATGATATGTTGAATCGACATAATCAAACCTCCGACTAGTTTATGTCCATCCCGTCATCCACGGTTCACCTTAATAATATGTTGGAACGATAACAATCACCCACGCTACCTATGTAGGAGGTACACGTATCCGGGTGGGATTGTCAATCCAATAGATCTATTATTGAGTATCGTCGGCCTGGCCATAGCTAATGATTATGTAATGTTGAAACTCGTTGAAACTGTTGTTGTTGTCTAAATCATGAGGCATTAAAGTTTACAACTAGACATGTATGTAGAATTGCTTAAGTATAATGTTGCAAGTATAAAGAATTGCATAAACATGGTTACGTAAACTCACATTAGCAAAGTATTAAGTCTCGAGAAATAGAATATGTGTAGCCCCAAAGTTGCCAATTACAAGAGCTTATAATCAAAGCTTCAATTGTAGAAGTAATAGACTATAGAAGAAAGGTATGAGGGAAAGTTTAATCGGATTGAAACAATCGATTTAGAGGTGCAAAGTATAATGTGTCATAGGTGGGTTTTTATACTAGTTTTGGATTCAATTAGCCATTAAAATTGGTCAACACCATAAAGTAATGTTTTATGATGAATTGACTATTTGACTAAGACTTTGACTGTTTGACAAAGACTTTGACTATTTGACTCAAGGCTTTATTTAAGAAATAAAAAAAAATCATCAGTTTGAATTAGAAAATAAAAAAACACCGTCTTATAAAATGACGATTTTATAAATAGAATTAGGATAGGACATATGTCATGATTGAAGATTTTTTTTAAAGTACAATGATAAAAGGAACTTAGAAAAATAGAGTGCACGGATAAAGATAAGAATACTTAGAAATAAATTAGACTTTATATCATGGATCGGGAAATACTTTAATGCAAAATAAATGGGAAAATTCGTGAAGTTACAGTCTCCCCTACTTTTTGGAAACTTCGTCCCGAAGTTATTTAAAAACACAGGTTTGAGGATGGTTGGGTACAAATTAAGGCAGCCGTGGTTTTGAAAATTTTGGGTTAAGGCACGACATGAATTTATAGAATAATCTGCTTTCGAATAATTTGGATAAGAGGTTTGTTATCTGTGACTTTTAAGGGTAGGATTAGGTGTGTCTTGGAATTGCAACGCGAATAAGAATCTTAAGTTTTAGAAATCCTAAAAGAAATGCATGAGTTGATGGACTATAGAAAGGCTAAATGAACTACAAGGTAACTAGAGTTTATAATTAGTTTCTCTACCAAAAACCTTGATAGAATTTCACACCACCTTAACGTACCTGTAAATTCATGATTACGTTCCGGACCGCAATCACCAATTTACCTTACATTAGGGTTTTGTGTCCTTCTATGACTCTAAACACACATGTAAGTAATGCAAAATAACCTTATGATTGAATTGTATACAATGTATCCAAAAATAAGTCCAACTGTTGAGCAGGAAAAAGACTTCTACCAGTCAGTGAGTAAGAACCTCTACCAATTGTTGAGCAGGTGCGATAGCCTCTACCAGTCGTTGAGCAGGTGGTAGGGCCTTTACCGACTGTTGAGCAGGCATGATGACCTCTACCAATCGTTGAGTAGGTTATTTGGTACTCAACTAACTGTTGAGCAAGTACTTCATCCTCTATCAGTTGTTTGATTAAGTGTACCAATTTACACACACACATAAATTGCAAATTGATAATATGTACATGTAAGCAATCAAGTATCAAGTATAGCATACGAGTTGTAATAGAGTTGCCCTAGACAAGGTTAATGACTCTAGGTGTGTCTATAGCAAATAGTTTATATTCCATGAATTCTAGTTTCAAATGTTCAAATATGGTAGATAGTCGAATCCTCATGTATAACTAAGGATTATGTTTGATGCAACACACAATCAAGTTTCAATAGTTTGGTCATCATGGGTAACTAGCTCATGTGTGAGAAGGTGAAGGATATGAATTTAGTTCTTGAGAGGATGATGAAAAATCTTGAAGCAGAATCAAGGTTGTGAGAGATAGTGAAAGTGAAGATAGTTGATAAAGAGTTTATTTTATAGTAAGGAGATTATATAGCAGTGTAAATTTTGGGGTTTGGATCAAAGGTTATAATCAAGTGTATAAGAAAACATGATTGTGGTATATGCCAAATATTGTAAAAATTTGAACAAGTTGAAAATAAGTGAGTGTCGATGGAGAATTTAGAGACTAGATATTATTCCTATGGATAAAAAAATCTTATTTTCAAAAATGGTTTTATACATAAAGCAAAAAAGTTGTTAAATAGTACAAGCTAAGTGGGCTTTGATTAAAATATTCCCGTTAGTTGGAGATTTCAAACATGACATTAAGTTTTGAAGATCAAGGTTCTATTAAGTGATTTTTAATAGTTTAAATCATTATATAGATAATTGTTTGTTACGTCAATAAATAAACAATTGAATTTAAGTTCGAGGACATCTTTTGACAAAAATATGTACTTTGTAAAGTTACTAGGTAATGAAAATACAACAGGATTTAGAAATCTTTAGTTTGTGCTAAGGTATGAGGTTATAGTTTTTAAAAATAAGTAACATGTGGAGAAATGAAATAATATGATTTGGGTAGGGTGTTGAATATTTAAAAAGTGTCTAAGATGGTAAGGTGAAGTGTGATTGTGAAATCCATAGATGTTTATGAAATGAGATTGATTTAAGATGTAAAATTTTGAGATTTTAGAGCTTAGTTTAAGGAAAGTGAGTGTAATCATTTATTCATTAATTAAAACGAATAAACGAAAACGTTGACCTATCAAAACTTCTAGATTCTAATAACATAGTGAAGACATGCTTTAGCCTATAAGTGAACACTCATCCCGAGAATTCCCAGGTAGGCATCCGGGTCCCTCGTCTGATTGGGATTTATGCGCAATGCCAGTCCTAGACAGAAAACTCAGAATACAGGCGTTCACCCTTCCAGATTGCACATGTTCGTTATTAAAATCTAGAACTTCGACGAGATCTTTAAGGTGGTTCAGGCTAAACCTGAGGATTTGTCCTATTAGTCTAAGAGTAGATCTTGTCATGGAGAACAATCTTCTTGTAGGGATAAGAAGTAGGAGGGAGATAGAGAATAGAAGCAAGTAAGGTTGCAAGTAAAAGGAGCAAGTACTAGTTAAAATCCTATGGTTATAGACTAGATTATTTTTCTAATAACCTAATTCCCTATAACCATGGCTCTGATACCAATCTGTAACACCCCAACCGATGGCGGAAACATCGGGATGTCACGTATTGATGATTTTTCAGTAGCTCATGGTAATACATATGTTTAAATAATCCTTTATTTCATTACAAAATTGAATTACATTAAAGTCTACATCAAATAATCAAACAAAGCTTAAAACTTCAAATATCTCCTGATGCTAGCTCTAGACTTCAAGCATCAGTATTTCCTGTTGAGTTTGGAAAAATGGGGGGGTCAACTAGAAGTTGGTGAGAACACATAAGCCATGTCACGCAATTAAGTTTAAGAATAAAAGTTTAGCAATTCATATGTCTATCGTATGTTTAAGTCTACATGAATAAACATGATATGTTGAATCGACATAATCAAACCTTCGACTAGTTTAGGTCCATCCCGTCATCCACGGTTCACCTTAATAATATGTTGGAACGATAACAATCACCCACGCTACCTATGTAGGAGGTACACGTATCCGGGTGGGATTGTCAATCCAATAGATCTATTATTGAGTATCGCCGGCCTGGCCATAGCTAATGATTATGTAATGTTGAAACTCGTTGAAACTGTTGTTGTTGTCTAAATCATGAGGCATTAAAGTTTACAACTAGACATGTATGTAGAATTGCTTAAGTATAATGTTGCAAGTATAAAGAATTGCATAAACATGGTTACGTAAACTCACATTAGCAAAGTATTAAGTCTCGAGAAATAGAATATGTGTAGCCCCAAAGTTGCCAATTACAAGAGCTTATAATCAAAGCTTCAATTGTAGAAGTAATAGACTATAGAAGAAAGGTATGAGGGAAAGTTTAATCGGATTGAAACAATCGATTTAGAGGTGCAAAGTATAATGGGTCATAGGTGGGTTTTTATACTAGTTTTGGATTCAATTAGCCCATAAAATTGGTCAACACCATAAAGTAATGTTTTATGATGAATTGACTATTTGACTAAGACTTTGACTGTTTGACTAAGACTTTGACTATTTGACTCAAGACTTTATTTAAGAAATATAAAAAAAATCATTAGTTTGAATTACATTAAAGTCTACGTCAAATAATCAAACAAAGCTTAAAACTTCAAATATCTCCTGATGCTAGCTCTAGACTTCAAGCATCAGTATTTCCTGTTGAGTTTGGAAAAATGGGGGGGTCAACTAGAAGTTGGTGAGAACACATAAGCCATGTCACGCAATTAAGTTTATGAATAAAAGTTTAGCAATTCATATGTCTATCGTATGTTTAAGTCTACATGAATAAACATGATATGTTGAATCGACATAATCAAACCTTCGACTAGTTTAGGTCCATCCCGTCATCCACGGTTCACCTTAATAATATGTTGGAACGATAACAATCACCCACGCTACCTATGTAGGAGGTACACGTATTCGGGTGGGATTGTCAATCCAATAGATCTATTATTGAGTATCGCCGGCCTGGCCATAGCTAATGATTATGTAATGTTGAAACTCGTTGAAACTGTTGTTGTTGTCTAAATCATGAGGCATTAAAGTTTACAACTAGACATGTATGTAGAATTGCTTAAGTATAATGTTGCAAGTATAAAGAATTGCATAAACATGGTTACGTAAACTCACATTAGCAAAGTATTAAGTCTCGAGAAATAGAATATGTGTAGCCCCAAAGTTGCCAATTACAAGAGCTTATAATCAAAGCTTCAATTGTAGAAGTAATAGACTATAGAAGAAAGGTATGAGGGAAAGTTTAATCGGATTGAAACAATCGATTTAGAGGTGCAAAGTATAATGGGTCATAGGTGGGTTTTTATACTAGTTTTGGATTCAATTAGCCATTAAAATTGGTCAACACCATAAAGTAATGTTTTATGATGAATTGACTATTTGACTAAGACTTTGACTGTTTGACTAAGACTTTGACTATTTGACTCAAGACTTTATTTAAGAAATATAAAAAAATCATTAGTTTGAATTAGAAAATAAAAAAACACCGTCTTATAAAATGACGATTTTATAAATAGAATTAGGATAGGACATATGTCATGATTGAAGATTTTTTTTAAGTACAATGATAAAAGGAACTTAGAAAAATAGAGTGCACGGATAAAGATAAGAATACTTAGAAATAAATTAGACTTTATATCATGGATCGGGAAATACTTTAATGCAAAATTAATGAGAAATTCGTGAGGTTACACCTAGGGTCTGCTGAGCAACCTGAAAGGCAGCCAACGCAATGTTCAACTGCTGCTGCAACATGCTATCCAACTCCGCCTGAGTCATGGTGATGTTCCCACCACCTCGTCCACCGCCCGTGCGGCCCCCGCCACCACCACGGCGTCCCCTAGTACGTCCACCAGTCTGACCAGACATGTTCTGCCAAAACACAAACAAGATACTCAGCATCACTACTAGATCGAACTACTAGTGACCAAACGAATTAGAACGGGGTTCCAGCATGATCATCTGTCCGAACTCGAAGTCCACCAAGATTTTTCATGCATTTCGATTTATGATTTTGTGTGCACCCGAAATAACAAATCGCTCTACATGGTCCTCTAGGCGTGCTCCTAGCTAGAACTTCCAATCACCCGACACCCACATTCCTAAAAGAAACTGTTATCGCACGAAGGCCCCCAAAGTGAACAATCACTCAGGGGTGTACTATGACAAGTACTAGTGCAGGATGGTGTGGGTGTAGGCAAGTATGTACATTAGAGCGTAGAGGGGAGATATCCAAATCCCGGAAAAATCTCAAGAATGTGCCGAAGCCACCCCAATGTACACTACTGCCAAGTATAAGCGATAAGCCTCTTCATCTTCAAAGCCGAAGAAGAAGATAGAATAAGTGTAGAAATAGTCCAAAGATAGATACTACGATACTGTGGGATAAGGACACCGACACCCCGACAACGTTAATATGTTTACCAAATGACACGACTCGTAACTATGTGTGACCGTCTAACGTGTGTGATACTCGGCTATAGACTAGACTCTACATGCAGTCCTAGTTCACTATAACCATTGGCTCTGATACCAATCTGTCACACCCTCAAATTCCACATGCGGGGTTTTACCGCGAGGCGCGAGACATACCAGGATCTAAGTCAACGGTCACAATAAACGACATCTATATGATATGAAAACAATGTAAATTGCCCATTAAGTTTCAAAAATCCAACCATCGCTTGCTGAAGCGTAAAACTTTATTACAACTTAAAAGTAAAACATGAAAGTCTGATAATACTCAAAATGAAATGCAAATGGATCCTAGACGCCATGAGACTCCGTGCGCCTAAACTCAATGCTGCTACCTTAGCGACCTAAGAAAACATGCCAAAAAGACGTCAACATATAATGCTGGTGAGTTCACAGGTTTTAAGTTCACAAAGCGTTTCAAGCGTAAAGAGTTTCATCTCTATAGTACCAAGTATGCAAAACCTTTAAGTAAATAACAAACGTTTCCTTACTACTACGACTGTGTTGCCGAAACCATTACTGACAAGCGTTGCATGTGTTGACGCCCATGTTTGAGTTGCCAAAAATAGAGACAATATGCACCCGCCCGGCTCCCATCCGTTGAGTGGGGCTTGTCAAGCCCAATAGATCTATCCACACTTCCCCGTTGTGCCCGGAACATTCATGGTTTTTATTAGGGACTTCGCGTTGCCTTACGTCGTATATTAATTTAAAACAAGCGTTGCGTTTCGAAAAGCGTTGCGTTTCCAATAGCGTTGCGTTTGAAAAGCGTTGTGTTTCAAAAAGCGTTGCGTTCCAATAGCGTTGCGTTTCAAAAGCGTTGTGTTTCAAAAAGCGTTGCGTTTCAGAGTGTTGTGTTTCAAAAGCGTTGTGTTTCAAAAAGCGTTGCGTTTCAGAGTGTTGTGTTTCAAAAGCGTTGTGTTTCAAAAAGCGTTGCGTTTCAAAGTGTTGTGTTTCAAAAGCGTTCTGTTTCAAAAAGCGTTGCGTTTCCAATAGCGTTGCGTTATAAAACATATACGTTGTATTTGTTAAAACGTGTGGCATGCTTCTCCCCCAAGAAAAAGTGTATAAAAGAGGGGCCGTGAAACTCACCTTAGAGTGCGTCCTCAGTAAAATAGAAATTCGATACGTGTGTAATAGTCCCTACTAGTGGCGACCTATAAATGAGTTTACATAAGTGTGATGACTACTAACCCGAAGGCTAATCAGTCCCCAAATTATCCAGACCGTGACTATGTGTAACAACCGGCAAAATTAAGGTAATTCCGTACTAATTAATTAAACGCAATTAACGTAATTAACCGTAATCATGTGCTGATTATTTAACTAAGGCCTTAGAAAGATAGAAATTCCCAAATAATGCATAGGAATGCATAAGTTAATAGCAAAGCATGATAGGATCGTGCGCAAGCAAATCTATCCGGTATGGACACTGGCGATTACCCGGTAAAACTTAAATAAGCGAAACGAACTCCGGACACCCGGAATATAAAATAAATAATATTTTCACAAAATATAATGAGTTTTGGAAACCCAAAGCCATACGTGAAAGCTCATTGTACAAATCTCCCGGTAACGAATAAAGTGCGTGTACCACACCCGATACGCGCGTAGCACGTAATTTCACCCGGCAAAAGCCGAAATAAATTATCAGTAATTTAACTGGGCAAAATTTAGGGAATATTAATGGTATTTTAATATTCGGGTGACACACGGTTAAAAACCCAAGAATACCCGGGCGGTACCCGAAAGAAATTAACTTAAACATAATATGGAGTATTATTTAGCAAAGTGGACCCCACCAACCACCCTATAGGGGCCGGCCAAGGGCCCACTCAAGTGAATATTACTTGAGTTTTCTTGTAAAAATCCATAATATCATTGCAAATGATTAGATTGCATGCAAAAGTATTGGGTAGAAGATTAACCAACTCACCACCTCCCTCTCTCTCTCTAAACTCGGCCCAAACACCCTCCCACATAATCCCCAAAGATTTTTCCATATCACACATAATCTCTCCTAAATCTTCCATAATCTATACAAGATACATGTAATCTTTGCAAGATTTGGGAAGGGATATTATAAACCACTTGAAGAACACTGGAAGAAAATCACAAAAATCTTCTTCTTCCTTCTTCTCTTGGCCGTGGGTTTTCACCCCTACATCAACACTTTTTCTTCAATTTTTACACTAACAAATCATCTCTAAATCATCATCCATCAAACCCCCTTGTGTGTTCAAGAGCTTGGAGCTTAACCCACTTGGAAGAACACATTAAACCTCACCCAAATCCAAGGTTTTTGTCTTCCCTAGCCTTGAGCTAGTAGTAAGTATTACATTGTTTTATTTTTATTTTTTTAAATGTTCATGTTTTGTGCTATGGAAAGCAAGTTGTACATTAATGGGTAATAAAATGGATTTCATTAAGTTTTGTTAGAATAAAAATGGATGAACAATAATATGGGTAAATCTTGGATTTAATATTATTAATATGATATTTAAAGAGAATGTAGAAATATGAACATACTCTTGAGTGAGATGATGATTGGAACATGATTTTTGAAAAAGACTTGGATATGATCAAAGATGATTTTAATCATCATAAGATGATATATTAATGACAAAAATGAAATAAAATGGGTTAAATAACCATAGATGAAAAAGTTCCATATTCAAAGTCCACTCACTTGAATGAGTGAGAAATTGATGTTTTGGATAAAAGTATGGAACAAACATGTTAATGGCATCTAGGATGGATTATAAGATCATTAAAAGTGAAATGAGGTAAAAACAACTAAGCATCAAGAAAATGGATCTTCAAAGTCCACTAATTTAGGTGAAAAATGCTAACTTTGGAAGTTAGAGTAGAAAAATGCAACAATGGAAAGTTAAGGGACTAATGTTGTAACTTTGAAAATTAGAGGACTAAAATGAATAAATTAGAAACTATTAGTCCAAAAATACAATAATGGAAAGTTGGTGTCAAAAGTATAAGTAATAATTTTCCAAGGTTGATTTGGTAAATACTAGTAACATACTTGGGCATTTTGTATAAAAAGTGTATTTTTATAAAAATGGAAGTTGTATAAAAATAAAAGGAGTAACACAAGGATTTTATAAAATAAGGTTTTATAAAATATTAGTAAAGACTTGGGAAGACTTGTACAAAAATGGATACTTTTATATAAATGGGAATATAAAAGTATCGGAAACGTTTTTGGGTTACAAGTTGGACAAGTTGGGCTAAAACGTACAAAGTATATTTTTCCAAGAAATAAACGTTCGGAATCGGAAGTAGTAATAATACTTCCATAAGGACGCGCAATGGAAACAAATATGAAAAACGCTAACTAACGAACTTAGTTACATAAGCTAACATAAACGGACATATGAGAAAAATGCCATTACGACAAGATAAAAATATATATATATATATTTTAAGGAAATAAAATATATATAACAAGGGTGAAACGTGCGAAACACTTTCCTAAGTGTAGAAAGAATATTCGTGGGAAAGGAAAAACACAACGTAACGAATTAAAAACGCTAAACGACACATGAGCTTAACAAGTAGTACCCACGCGATGGTATATGTACA
The DNA here is from genome assembly GCA_028751855.1 of Ambrosia trifida. NCBI lineage: Eukaryota > Viridiplantae > Streptophyta > Magnoliopsida > Asterales > Asteraceae > Ambrosia > Ambrosia trifida. The sequence continues at coordinate 126,123,382 of CM054122.1, forward strand.
TATGCTCGTTTTTTGACGAAATTCTAGTATATCTATTTGAATGGGAAAATAGATATGCGAGAAGGAAAACCGAGACGAGTAGGCGAAATATACCTAGGAACGTGTGAATGACCGACAAGATCCTAGTACATTTATTTAAATGGGAAAATAAATGCACGGCATGGTGAGTCTAGTCGGGCGTTAGAAATATGTTACCAAACGACAAGAACTTAGCATATTTATTTGAATGGGAAAATAAATATGTGGCAAAGTGAGTCGGGTCGGATAATAAGAAATCACATTATATCGAGTGAAACGATCCTAAGTATAATTATTTAAATGGGAAAATAATTATACGTTGGGTAGAGTCGCGTCGAGTATAATATTGTACAAGTCACAAAGAACATTAATAAGAATAATACACGACTTGTAAGGAAAGGGTAATCCATCGCCATTGAACCTAGGATACGAAACTATTAAACGGGAATTGGGATAAAGACGTGGTCGGGAAGTTGGGTGTACAACTTGCCAAGGCACATACACCATAGGTGTAGTGACTTATACGCCTAGAACATTTGTAGGTGCGGGATCACAAACTTTACTATTTTCTTCTTTGAGCCGAGCACAGTCACAGGTGAGTCTCACGGCCCCATTTCTAAACTATTTAACGTTTTTACGGGGGAAAGATATGTTGGGATTGTATGACGGGTTGGATACTTGAGTAAAGATCGCCACTCGGGGTTGAGACCTCCCCGCTATAATCATTAATTCAGGAAAGAGAAACCAAAGGAATATTTGGATAGTACTATTGGTGCCTGACAAGGCCCACCCCTAATCGATAGCGTCGATTATGCATCGGCGTATGCCTGGGGTGCACGTATTCTGAAAACAAGTCGTAGGATTACCGAGTAACGACTTGGGGCGGGGGCATTATTAATTGTCTGGGTTTGGTTATAGGCTCAAGTAAATTGTAGGACTTTGCAACTCCTATAAATGTCATAACAAGGATATTCCCACTTAATAAATTTTTATTAAATCAAAACCTGTGAACTCACCAATATTTATATATTGACGATTTTCAAACATATCTTTCAGGTAATTGAATGATGAAGGTTAGCATGGCGAGCGGGGTCGGGGGAATCTCCAAGTCGGGCGTTGGAATGTCGTAAAGGGGTCTCATCTCTTTATTCCATGGACTTAGGGATAAAGGGGGGGAGCCTCCTTATTAATTTCAAAAACAATTTATGATTATGTACGAATAATTTGACATGATTATCGGCATTGAATAAATGCCCGTTTGTTTAATTACTATTGTGGTTTGCATTAATCTTGGCTTAATACTTTTGAACCGTCGCGCCACGTGTTTCCGCCATAGGCGTGGTGTGACAGAAAGTGGTATCAGAGCCAAGGTTATAGCGAATTAGCATTTTTAAAATCTAAACTATAACCGGATTTGGTTCAAAAGCTTTCAAAATAAACGCGAAACGCAATAGACTAAATTTTTCCAACGACCATTTGGGTATGTGGAGATTCCGACCAAGCTAGCCATGGTAAGAATATGTATTATTTTTGTGTTAGAAGGTTAGGAAGAGTACCGTAGATATGTGCCTTAACTACCTAACGAATAATACTTAAATATTAGTACGGTTCTTTTGCCAGGATGTCAGACGCAGGGAGCGTAGCACCGAGCTACGACAGTAGCATTCAGATCATCCCAGCACCGCCAGCAGAGCCGATCGAGGTTGTGGTACTCGATCCTGAGGATGACGAGATGGAGGTTGACGCCGCCATGGAGGGCGCAGACGGAGATAGCTCCGATGAGACTGACCCGAGCGAGGACCCCGCGTGGGCCCCCGCTGGAGGCGACGTGGCCGCCGTAGCCGACCTACCGATGGCCGAGGCACCACAGGCTGACTTGCCTCTAGTGCCATTCCAGGCAGCACCACTGCCAGCACTTCCCCTCCGAGCCGTCAGGGACTTCCCTGTAGGTTGTGCAGGTCCTTCGAGACCTATCCCCACACAGTCGGAGACTGTTGAGTCTCCATACGACCGACGCGCACCGGTCGATCGTGAGCCCTTACCCACCCCACTCATCCCCGTTCCCTCGGGCATGAGGCTCGTGCCCGTTTGCCGAGGACACAACGGGTGGATTTCGGATAACTCCGATAATGAGTCGACTGCATCGGTAGAGCACATTGCTGTGCCGATCCCACCAGCAGACCAGGAGGAGCACGTCGCTCCGATGATAGGGCATGCCACCACTACCCCCGCCGCCCTACCCGCCATACCCGAGCCCGTACCACAGGATGGGCCAGCTTCTACTGGGCACATCCTTGAGGGCAGCTCAGCCCGTAGTTCTGAGCTGCACCGAGCAGGTTTGGCAGCTCACGCCACTGCTAGCCCTCCCACCCCTACCACTGTGATATCCGCTCCAGAGTGGGTCGCTGTCACCCAGCCCCTCATGGTCCCACTCGCCGAGCTTATAGTCCCCTCACCCGTATCCATGACACTACCCATCACCACTTTTCCCACACTACCACCCCTACCTGAGATGCTCCCTACCCCACCACCTGCACCATTCACTATGGATGCAGGAGCCCCGTTTCTGATACCCCCATATACACCGTATACCTTAGGTGCGGGAGACCCGTACCAGGTACCACCCTATTACTTCACCGGATTACCGGGCTTTGCCCCACCCTTCACACCCTACCCATACCTGATATCGTCGGCCCGTCCCAGCCGACGTATACTGACATCCCCGGGCCGTCGCAGCCCCACGGGATGGCCCCACTGTCAGGACCGGCATGGTCCACGGTGATCTCACTGGAGAGAGATTTCCAGACTCTCACCGACACGGTGCAGCGCACCGTGAGTCAGATGGAGCAGCAGGCCCAGCTCATGTGGGCCAGGATCATCGATGCCAGGGATGCACTGGCACATTATGCTGAGGAGTTGCTGAGCATGGACGCTCATTGTGGGATTACGGGCGACGCACACTTTGCGCATCGCCAATTCTTGTACGATCGCATTATGGCGATCAGTATGACCATTAGCATGTGCGCACCCCAGTATCAGTACCCGCCGCCGCCACCACAGTAGCGGTGCATCAGAGACGCTTGGGAGATCACTTACGGACATAGTAGTAGTAGTAGTAGTATGATAGCACAGTATGGGTTATAGCACCCATCTGCATTTTTGCCTAGCCGAGCGGGATTGTGCCGGTATATGACATTATATTTCTAGTATATTTCAAAGGAGCAATGTATGAGGAATGTATCCTCGGTTTTTGTTATTATGAACAAATCATTGTACTCATGGTATTGAAATTAATGAAAATTTTGTTATGCCAAAATATGTGTTGTGATTGTCTACGATTATTATTACCTGTTTTGTTTATACTGTGATTGTGTGATGTTGTTATGGTAATTATTGTGTTCGTGTGTTGTGTTGTTATTTATACTTTATGTATGACGATATTGTATGAATGATCGCCAAATTAACCTTTGATATTGATTATTGAAGAAAAATGGCACCAGCCACCCGAAGCAACAGTGGAAATGAAAGACTACCCACGACACCCGAGGAGCTTGAAACCCTAGTTTCGGGACGCATCGCCCAAGCTCTCGCTGAACACAATGCCACGCGCACCGAAAGGTCGCGAGATCGAACAGGGAGCGACAGACGCGAAACCTCCCCTACCGGTAAGAAGACTTCGGATATATACAACAGGAGTTTTCGTAAAAATCCTACCTCATATAACATGTTACTTTATTATTGCAGAAACGGCCTCACGAGAGCGTGGCTGCACGTTTAAAGCTTTCCTGGACTGCAAACCACTCAACTTCAGCGGCACTGAAGGTTCTGTCGGACTAGTCAAGTGGTTCGAAAAGACCGAAGCGGTGATTCGTATCAGCAGCTGTACCCCACGACAGGCTGTCATGTACGCCACTAACCTGTTTCTGGACCAAGCTCTAACCTGGTGGAACAACCAAGTGCAAACACTGGGAGATGATGCTGCTTACTCCTTGCCATGGTTGGAATTGAAGGAACTAATGATCGCCGAGTACTGCCCGGCAAGTGAAGTGCAGAAGCTAGAGACTGAGTTCTGGAACCTCACCATGGTTGGATCGGACGTAGCTGGGTACACGTCCAGGTTTCATGATCTCTCCCGGTTAGTGCCTCGCTTGGTCACCCCGGAAAGCAAGAAGGTGGAAAGATACCTATTCGGACTGGCACCACAGATACGCGGCATGGTCACTGCTTCCAAACCTACAACCATGCGCGAAGCTATCGACCTCGCCTTAAGCCTCACTGAAGACGCCATCCGAATGGGCACTCTAATCCGAAAAGTATCAGGATTGAAGCTTACTGAGTCCAGCAGTGTTGAGGGTAAGAATCTGGGTACAAGTTCAGCCGTTGGGTCAAGCGAACAGGGAAATAAGCCAAGGTTTGGGAAGCGTAAGCGCGATGAGAGGAAAAAGGATGGATCATCAGGAGGTTCAGGGAAGAAAGGGAGAGGGTATGTGGCCACTGGACGTGGAAATAATGGAAAGCAAGGTTACCAGGGCAAGAACAAAGTGATCTGCGGTAAGTGCCGTCGTTCTGGGCACAAGATAGAAGACTGCAGGTCGGGAGCGCCAAAGAACGGAGGAGCGAGGCCCTGTTTCTCATGTGGATCGCTCGATCATTGGAAGAGGGATTGCCCCAAACTCAACAACCAAGCCCGTGGGCGGGCATTCGTGATTGGTGCCGGTGATGCACGACAAGACCTTAATGTGGTCACTGGTACGTTCCCTCTAAATGGTCATTATGCTTCAGTATTGTTTGATACTGGCGCCGATTTTAGCTTCGTATCTGTCGAATTTAAAAGATTACTTGGTCTAAAAACTAGTAAGCTAGACACACCATACTCTATCGAACTGGCTAACGGTAAGACTATAGAAACCCGAGAAGTAGCGAAGGATTGTAAGTTGGATCTCTGTGGTCATGAGTTTGGCATTGATCTATTGCCAGTCGTACTGGGTAGCTTTGACATAGTTGTTGGCATGGATTGGCTATCCGCACACCGCGCCATCGTTGTGTGCAATGACAAAGTAATTCAAGTTCCCCTCGCAAGCGGTGAAACCCTATCGATCCAAGGGGAAAGGCGTGGGACGCCGTTAAGAATTATTACCAGCATGAAAGCCAGGAAATGTCTAAGGAAAGGTCTCGTCGCATTCTTGGCGCACGTAGTGGATAAGAAGGCCGACGAGCGGAAGTTAGAAGACATTCCAATAGCCAGAGACTTTCCAGATGTGTTCCCAGAAGATTTGCCGGGACTGCCACCACCCCGACAAGTCGAGTTCCGCATCGACCTTGTTCCAGGAGCTGCACCTATAGCGCGATCGCCATATCGCCTAGCTTCTTCTGAGATGCAGGAACTGTCTGGTCAACTGCAGGAGTTGTTGGACAAAGCTTTCATAAGACCAAGCTTCTCACCCTGGGGATCTCCCGTCTTATTTGTAAAGAAGAAGGATGGCACTTTTCGAATGTGCATTGACTATCGAGAACTGAACAAGCTAACCATTAAAAATCGCTATCCTCTTCTCAGGATCGACGATTTGTTTGATCAACTTCAAGGATCCAGTTTCTACTCCAAGATTGATCTAAGGTCCGGCTATCATCAGTTGCGTATCCAAGAAGAAGATGTGCCAAAAACAGCCTTCAGGACTCGTTATGGGCACTATGAGTTCCTGGTTATGCCATTCGGTTTAACCAACGCACCAGCCGTTTTCATGGATTTGATGAATCGCGTGTGTAAGCCATACTTGGACAAATTTGTCATCGTCTTCATTGATGATATCTTGATCTACTCACGCACTAAGGAAGAACACGAGGATCACCTTCGATTAATCCTCGAGGTACTACGCAAAGAGAAGCTCTATGCCAAGTTCTCGAAATGTGACTTTTGGATTCGAGAGGTTCACTTCTTAGGCCACGTAGTGAATGAAAAGGGTATACATGTCGATCCCGCCAAGATCGAAGCAATCAAGAATTGGGACGCCCCTAGAACTCCTACTGAGGTACGACAATTTCTTGGCCTTGCGGGTTACTACAGAAGGTTCATCGAGAACTTTTCTAAAATAGCACAGTCTTTAACCATGCTAACCCAAAAGGATAAGAAGTTCGAGTGGACGGAAAAGCAGGAAGCAGCATTTCAATTGCTAAAGGATAAGTTATGTGGCGCCCCGATACTATCACTCCCCGATGGTACGGAAGACTTCGTGGTTTACTGTGACGCCTCTCACCAGGGATTGGGTTGTGTATTAATGCAACGAGAGAAGGTCATAGCCTATGCTTCAAGACAACTAAAGCTTCACGAGAAGAATTACACCACACATGATCTGGAATTAGGAGCCGTGGTATTCGCGCTCAAGATATGGAGACATTATCTATACGGAACCAAGTGTACAATCTTCACCGATCATAAAAGTTTGCAGCACATCTTTGACCAAAAGGAATTAAGCATGCGACAACGGCGATGGGTCGATTTATTGAACGATTACGATTGTGAGATAAAGTACCATCCCGGGAAGGCGAACGTTGTAGCCGACGCCTTGAGTCGCAAGGAACGGGTTAAGCCATTGCGTGTCCGAGCTTTGGGTCTAACCATCCACACGAACCTGACTGACCGGATTCGTGAAGCTCAAACTAACGCTCTTAAACCCGAGAATGTCAAAGGAGAAAGATTGCGGAAGATGGTCGATTCACTAGAGTCAAAAGCGGATCAAGCCCTGTATTTCATGAATAGAATTTGGGTACCAGTGTACGGTGGATTGCGTGAACTGGTGTTAGCCGAAGCCCACAGTTCGCGATATTCGGTTCACCCTGGAGCAGACAAGATGTTCCATGATTCGAAGGAATTTTACTGGTGGCCAAATTTCAAGAGAGATATAGCGGCGTATGTTGCGCGATGCTTGACTTGCGGGAAGGTCAAGGCCGAACATCAGAGACCATCCGGTTTGCTCCAGCAACCGGAAATACCAGAATGGAAATGGGAACGGATTACTATGGATTTCATTACCAAGTTACCCAGGACAACAAGCGGCCATGACATGATCTGGGTAATCGTTGATCGATTGACAAAATCTGCACACTTCCTCCCCATTCGCGAAACGGATAAGTTGGAGAAACTGACCCGTTTGTATATTAACGAAGTTGTGTCGAAGCACGGTGTACCTATTTCCATCATCTCCGATCGAGATAGTCGTTTCACCTCAAGATTTTGGGAAAGTTTGAATGAAGCCCTCGGTACTCGCCTTGATATGAGTACCGCATATCATCCACAAACCGATGGTCAGAGTGAACGGACCATCCAGACCTTGGAAGATATGCTACGGGCATGCGCAATCGATTTCAGCGGAAATTGGGATACACACTTGCCACTGGTAGAGTTTTCATATAACAACAGTTACCACACGAGCATTCAAGCTGCACCTTTTGAAGCTCTATATGGACGCAAGTGTAGATCGCCTCTATGTTGGGCCGAAGTTGGTGAAAAGCAACTTACCGGGCCCGAAATTGTTCAAGAGACAACGGATAAGGTCTTTCTGATAAGAGAACGTCTCAAAGCGGCACGTGACCGGCAGAAAAGCTACGCTGATATGAGGCGAAAGCCTTTGGAATTTCAAGTCGGAGAAAGGGTCCTACTAAAGGTGTCGCCTTGGAAAGGTGTCGCGCTTTGGGAAGCGCGGAAAACTAAACCCACGGTATGTTGGACCGTTCGAAATCCTGTCCAGAGTAGGCCCCGTAGCGTACAAGCTCAAGTTACCACGAGAACTTAACGGTGTACATGACACGTTCCACGTGTCGAACTTGAAGAAGTGCTTATCCGACGAAACTCTCATCATCCCCGCAGACGAAATCCACATTGACGACAAGTTACACTTCGTCGAAGAACCAATCGAAGTAACCGATTGGAAGGTCCAAAAGCTAAGACGCAGTAAGATCAGATTGGTCAAAGTGCGTTGGAACGCCAAGCGTGGACCGGAGTTCACGTGGGAAAGGCTGGACCGGATGAAGCAAAAGTATCCCGCCCTATTCGAGAAGACCCCTATACCGGAGAGCTCGAAGTGAATTCCGGGACGGAATTCTCTTAACGGGGGGAGAATGTAACAACCGGCAAAATTAAGGTAATTCCGTACTAATTAATTAAACGCAATTAACGTAATTAACCGTAATCATGTGCTGATTATTTAACTAAGGCCTTAGAAAGATAGAAATTCCCAAATAATGCATAGGAATGCATAAGTTAATAGCAAAGCATGATAGGATCGTGCGCAAGCAAATCTATCCGGTATGGACACTGGCGATTACCCGGTAAAACTTAAATAAGCGAAACGAACTCCGAACACCCGGAATATAAAATAAATAATATTTTCACAAAATATAATGAGTTTTGGAAACCCAAAGCCATACGTGAAAGCTCATTGTACAAATCTCCCGGTAACGAATAAAGTGCGCGTACCGCACCCGATACGCGCGTAGCACGTAATTTCACCCGGCAAAAGCCGAAATAAATTATCAGTAATTTAACTGGGCAAAATTTAGGGAATATTAATGGTATTTTAATATTCGGGTGACACACGGTTAAAAACCCAAGAATACCCGGGCGGTACCCGAAAGAAATTAACTTAAACATAATATGGAGTATTATTTAGCAAAGTGGACCCCACCAACCACCCTATAGGGGCCGGCCAAGGGCCCACTCAAGTGAATATTACTTGAGTTTTCTTGTAAAAATCCATAATATCATTGCAAATGATTAGATTGCATGCAAAAGTATTGGGTAGAAGATTAACCAACTCACCACCTCCCTCTCTCTCTCTAAACTCGGCCCAAACACCCTCCCACATAATCCCCAAAGATTTTTCCATATCACACATAATCTCTCCTAAATCTTCCATAATCTATACAAGATACATGTAATCTTTGCAAGATTTGGGAAGGGATATTATAAACCACTTGAAGAACACTTGAAGAAAATCACAAAAATCTTCTTCTTCCTTCTTCTCTTGGCCGTGGGTTTTCACCCCTACATCAACACTTTTTCTTCAATTTTTACACTAACAAATCATCTCTAAATCATCATCCATCAAACCCCCTTGTGTGTTCAAGAGCTTGGAGCTTAACCCACTTGGAAGAACACATTAAACCTCACCCAAATCCAAGGTTTTTGTCTTCCCTAGCCTTGAGCTAGTAGTAAGTATTACATTGTTTTTTTTTTTTTTTTTAAATGTTCATGTTTTGTGCTATGGAAAGCAAGTTGTACATTAATGGGTAATAAAATGGATTTTATTAAGTTTTGTTAGAATAAAAATGGATGAACAATAATATGGGTAAATCTTGGATTTAATATTATTAATATGATATTTAAAGAGAATGTAGAAATATGAACATACTCTTGAGTGAGATGATGATTGGAACATGATTTTTGAAAAAGACTTGGATATGATCAAAGATGATTTTAATCATCATAAGTTGATATATTAATGACAAAAATGAAATAAAATGGGTTAAATAACCATAGATGAAAAAGTTCCATATTCAAAGTCCACTCACTTGAATGAGTGAGAAATTGATGTTTTGGATAAAAGTATGGAACAAACATGTTAATGGCATCTAGGATGGATTATAAGATCATTAAAAGTGAAATGAGGTAAAAACAACTAAGCATCAAGAAAATGGATCTTCAAAGTCCACTAATTTAGGTGAAAAATGCTAACTTTGGAAGTTAGAGTAGAAAAATGCAACAATGGAAAGTTAAGGGACTAATGTTGTAACTTTGAAAATTAGAGGACTAAAATGAATAAATTAGAAACTATTAGTCCAAAAATACAATAATGGAAAGTTGGTGTCAAAAGTATAAGTAATAATTTTCCAAGGTTGATTTGGTAAATACTAGTAACATACTTGGGCATTTTGTATAAAAAGTGTATTTTTTATAAAAATGGAAGTTGTATAAAAATAAAAGGAGTAACACAAGGATTTTATAAAATAAGGTTTTATAAAATATTAGTAAAGACTTGGGAAGACTTGTACAAAAATGGATACTTTTATATAAATGGGAATATAAAAGTATCGGAAACGTTTTTGGGTTACAAGTTGGACAAGTTGGGCTAAAACGTACAAAGTATATTTTTCCAAGAAATAAACGTTCGGAATCGGAAGTAGTAATAATACTTCCATAAGGACGCGCAATGGAAACAAATATGAAAAACGCTAACTAACGAACTTAGTTACATGAGCTAACATAAACGGACATATGAGAAAAATGCCATTACGACAAGATAAAAATATATATATATATATATTTTAAGGAAATAAAATATATATAACAAGGGTGAAACGTGCGAAACACTTTCCTAAGTGTAGAAACAATATTCGTGGGAAAGGAAAAACACAACGTAACGAATTAAAAACGCTAAACGACACATGAGCTTAACAAGTAGTACCCACGCGATGGTATATGTACATATGCTCGTTTTTCGACGAAATTCTAGTATATCTATTTGAATGGGAAAATAGATATGCGAGAAGGAAAACCGAGACGAGTAGGCGAAATATACCTAGGAACGTGTGAATGACCGACAAGATCCTAGTACATTTATTTAAATGGGAAAATAAATGCACGGCATGGTGAGTCTAGTCGGGCGTTAGAAATATGTTACCAAACGACAAGAACTTAGCATATTTATTTGAATGGGAAAATAAATATGTGGCAAAGTGAGTCGGGTCGGATAATAAGAAATCACATTATATCGAGCGAAACGATCCTAAGTATAATTATTTAAATGGGAAAATAATTATACGTTGGGTAGAGTCGCGTCGAGTATAATATTGTACAAGTCACAATGAACATTAATAAGAATAATACACGACTTGTAAGGAAAGGGTAATCCATCGCCATTGAACCTAGGATACGAAACTATTAAACGGGAATTGGGATAAAGACGTGGTCGGGAAGTTGGGTGTACAACTTGCCAAGGCACATACACCATAGGTGTAGTGACTTATACGCCTAGAACATTTGTAGGTGCGGGATCACAAACTTTACTATTTTCTTCTTTGAGCCGAGCACAGTCACAGGTGAGTCTCACGGCCCCATTTCTAAACTATTTAACGTTTTTACGGGGGAAAGATATGTTGGGATTGTATGACGGGTTGGATACTTGAGTAAAGATCGCCACTCGGGGTTGAGACCTCCCCACTATAATCATTAATTCAGGAAAGAGAAACCAAAGGAATATTTGGATAGTACTATTGGTGCCTGACAAGGCCCACCCCTAATCGATAGCGTCGATTATGCATCGGCGTATGCCTGGGGTGCACGTATTCTGAAAACAAGTCGTAGGATTACCGAGTAACGACTTAGGGCGGGGGCATTATTAATTGTCTTGGTTTGGTTATAGGCTCAAGTAAATTGTAGGACTTTGCAACTCCTATAAATGTCATAACAAGGATATTCCCACTTAATAAATTTTTATTAAATCAAAACCTGTGAGCTCACCAATATTTATATATTGACGATTTTCAAACATATCTTTCAGGTAATTGAATGATGAAGGTTAGCATGGCGAGCGGGGTCGGGAGAATCTCCAAGTCGGGCGTTGGAATGTCGTAAAGGGGTCTCATCTCTTTATTCCATGGACTTAGGGATAAAGGGGGGGAGCCTCCTTATTAATTTCAAAAACAATTTATGATTATGTACGAATAATTTGACATGATTATCGGCATTGAATAAATGCCCGTTTGTTTAATTACTATTGTGGTTTGCATTAATCTTGGCTTAATACTTTTGAACCGTCGCGCCACGTGTTTCCGCCATAGGCGTGGTGTGACACTATGTATATTGAAAACATGTTTGAACGTTAAACCGACCCGACCAGACAAGACCCGACATCCCATTGGTGACCCGACATCCCACGTGTTAGCCACATACAAGATATCATGCAACATATGCAATTAAACACTTAGCATGCGCAAACATTCACCCTATCTGGCATAACGCCCAACTAACGCATAAACGAGTCCAGACACATATTAACAAGTTATTAGACATGTCACGGGGTTCCTAACATGTTCCTAGGTGTCAAACCGTGTTCCGAGATGTTAAAATACACATATAACAGTAGTACACGCGATTAGGAATCAAACATGCAATTAGGAAAGTCAACTGGTTATTAGGATGGTCAACTGGTGATTAGGATTGTGATCAAATGAACATACTAGCGATTAGGCTCCCAATCGCCTCATGTAACATGCGATTGGGGCCAATCGCCCCTATTATAGGTGATCAGGGATCCCCTAATCGCCCCTGTTGCACCATTTCTCCTTTTCGCGTGTTTAACCCTCCAAATTAGATCCGAAACATGTGGAAACACCCAATATCAAACCCAAAACATTAATCAAACTATTTCAAGCAAAAATCCCTAATTTATTATCATCCTAGCTGTCCCGAATGCAAGCGTTTTCCCAAAATAGCATAACTAGCATGTAAACATCTCATCAGCATGCAAAACTTACCCTAAATAGCAAATATCCAGATTTCATCACATAACAACATTGTCCGACATTATCCTACTATTCTAGAATCATCCTAGAGTAAACCCAAACCTTAAACAATCAACAAAACACAACATGTCATCATCAATCCTTCATAATCATTCAAACGGGTCAAAACGCCTATTATCAACAACACACATCTATGAACCTCCAAACTCCTAGCTTAACATCGTAATAACTCATTTAGATCAGAAACATATCAATAACACAAGAATAATCATGTTTAAACAATAAAAATCCTATCTTGCATGAATACATCACATATAACAAGCATAGAGGTTTGGGTTTGTTTAGAAACTGATTTTAATGAGTTTTCAAAGACACAAATGTTTAGAAATCAGTTCTGGACCTTTAGGGAGCAAAACAATATCATTACAAAGGTTTGGTATGAAGAACACGCCTTGAAATTGCAAGATTATGAGGTGTAAGGCTTGGAAAGGTGGTTTCTTGAGCAAAAACGTGTTCCAGAGGTTGAATAAGGTGTGGGATGGCTTTGGGGTGTATTAGGATTTCGCCAATGATGTTTTACAACTTAAGGGTGGTATTTATAGGCGTTTCTAGTCATTAGACATGCGTCAGGCAATTACGAAGCAGTATAGGCGATTAGGATTCCAAATCGTATGTACTACTAGCGATTGGAGCTCTAATCGCCTATAAATATCCCCTAATCGCATGAGTTACTGGCGATTAGGCCAATCACCCCCTATTGTCATGCAATTACGCGTAATCACCTATAATGTCATGCAATTACGCGTAATCACCTATAATGTCATGCAATTACGCGTAATCACCTATAATGTCATGCAATTACGTGTAATCACCTATAATGTCATGAAATTACATGTAATCAATATTTTAACACATATAAACATGTATTCACATACCGACAAGTCATATAATGATTGTAAGCACATAATGCATGATAACTAACACGTTCCCATCCGTTTACCAATTCCCAGGACTCGAGATTTACGTGTGTGCGTTAAACCCGGCGATTCTACAAATTACCAATCCGTGTTCACATGGTTATGGACCGACTCCCAATGATCCTCTGGATCATTGTAACGACTCCCGATGATTCCCGGAACCATCATAACGACTCAACTGACCTAGTTAAGTATGTTTGAAAACGTTTTTCGCTAAGGTAGACTTATGTGTTTTATAAAATGTTAACCTAAACGTGCCGGGTGTCACATCAATCCTCCCCGAGGATTCGTAACGGACTCTCCGAAAGAGTCAATGTTCAAGTAGTCCCAAACCGGACTAGAAAACATTTATCAAAGTTGTCTCACCGGAGACGCATGCTTTTTGAGAAAAATTAGTGAAACTCACCTTAGTATGCAAGCAAATAAATCCAAACTCCAAAGTAGGGTGTGCTACCGACTCCCTAGTACATGTGTCACTTAGTGAGTATATGTGTAATATCATTACACCATATAACCCGTTTGTCTAAGACGTTTAAATGTTCAAAATCGTGTAAGTGACACCTAGTGATTCTACATGCATAAATAAACTCTACGGACCCGTTGGTAAATATATTGGTTATCATTAGTTTTACACTTTATATGCATCTCATATAAGTGCCCATTCGGTTACATGTCAAATAAATACCACATAGCACTCCAATTAGTCACATAAACACATAATACACAATCTGCGTTTTTAGGACAGATTATGCGCCATGAAAACTAACTTATTTAAAATACTAACCAATGAATTAAACTCCCAAATTTTTACTGAATATTCTTTGGGGTTCGTTTGTTAACCCATATTTTTTTTCTAAAAACCAAACACAAAAATTATGAAAAATCATACATCACAGATATGTCCAGAAACTACACACAACATATCAGTTTAGTATGAAAATTTCCAAAAATCGTGAATTCATTCAAACGGGATGAATCCACTTGGAAAAGCCGATTTATTCCATTGTTAACCTACTGTCCAAATTTCATAGCTTAATTCCTTGTAAAACTCGAGTTATGATTGTCTAAAGTTGTCTTAGTTTGTTAATCCGAAAATCTGATATGACCTTTATTCAAAGAAAATTCCAAAAACATATCAAACGATATCCGAATCAGATGATTTTACCCATTCTAAAAAGCTAGGACCATGTATAATCCATTCATGCAAATAATCGATCAAAATCAATAATTTAAGGTCACGTAACAGCCACTACAAATCGACATTCAGATTCTGTCCAGATTCTAATCATGCAATATTATCAATTATATCAAACCCTAGTTGCATATTATCAATCAATTACACCTAATAATCAACATATAACATTAATAAGAGCCACATCTGATCAAAACTCTAATGATACATCATAAACATCATCATTCATAAACCCTAGGAGTCTAAAACATCAAGAACATGCATAATCATGCAACCTATCAATTACTAATCGCATAGGATTATGCTTAACCCATTCAATCTTTATAAACTTCTAGTATTAATCTTTATAAAAAGGTTTCAGACCTAGAAAAACTTAGTTATAAGGTTTTATAACATATTTAAGAAGATTAAAATACAAAAGATTTAAGATTATACCGCAAGCCTTTCAAAACAATCAACCGAATGCTCTCCAAGCTTTTCGATCGATGTTCTTGAGCCTTAGCAGGTGTTAGAGATTGATATTTTCGTAACTAGGTGTAAGGGGGCGATTAGGTCTGAGTTTAGGGGTTGTATGAGGCTTAAGATTGCTTAAATAGAGGTTTAAGGCATTTGGGCTCGACAGACACCCATGAGCGGCCGCTCACAGCTCCCCGGCTTGCTTCGGGCGTCCTGCTTCGTTGTACTGCCCGTTTCCTTTGATGTTTTCGCTATTATGGACCATAACAAGTGTAACTCCATCTGTTAAGACCCCAACCATCCTAATGGTCCATCCATTATGGTTTTTATTAACGTATTCGGTTTAAGTTCACATAATCACCTACAGTTTGCACATAGTTTCACAGAGTATCATAAAAGCATGTAATCGCAATCAATCTCAATCAATTAATTCAGAATTATTTAACTTCATTGTTCACCAACGTCCGAGGTTCACTAATCATGTATACAGTATGGTAATTCCCCGAATTACCACTTCATGCAGTTATTAACCTATAACTGTGCAACGTGTGTCCTATCTAGATAACCCTATTTAAGTAGAATGCAAGGAATGTAACCAGAGTTTAGTTAAAGTGAGAACCTGAATTTGCGGGGCATCACATCATCCACAAGTTGAAAAGAATTTCGTCCCGAAATTCAGCAAGTAAACAATAAAGCCAGCTAGAAAAGTGTGTGCTTGGTTCCCGGATGTCACATCATCCCCAAGTTGAAAGGAATTTCGCCCCGAAATTCACTTTGAAAGAGCTGCTATATGTTTAGCGTTCGATCTATGTTCAGGTTCAGGTTCAGAAAGGAGGTGTGGGTATTTAAGCCGCATTTGATCCCTTGCGTTCCCACGTGTATTCCGGTCCTAGACGGGAATTCCATCGCACCTTAACAGTCGGTATGACGCTTTGTCTGAGTTTCTTGACGCCCCACTCAAGAATCTCCACCGGTTCTTCCACAAACTGTAGCTGATCGTCCACCTGGATATCCTCCAGTGGAACCACCAGTGTTGTATCCGATAAGAATTTCTTTATATTCGATACGTGGTGTACATCGGGTACCCCATTAACTTCATTATGCAGGTTCAACCTGTAAGTTACTGAACCAATCCTTTCGACAATCTCGAATGGTCCAACGTATCGCGGGTTCAACTTTCCTCGTTTACCAAAGCGTATCACCCCCTTCCAAGGTGACACCTTCAATAGAATCTTGTCCCCAACCTGGAACTCCAAAGGTTTCCTACGCTTATCAGCGTAACTTTTCTGTCGATCTCGAGCTGCAGCCATCCGGTTTCTGATTTGCACTATCTTCTCAGAAGTTTCGTGCACGAGTTCGGGACCTGTTAGCTGGCTATCCCCAACTTCAGTCCAGTAGATGGGACACCTACACTTGCGTCCATAAAGTGCCTCAAAAGGCGCACACTGTATCGAAGTGTGGTAGCTGTTGTTATACGAGAATTCAATCAAAGGCAAGTGCTTATCCCAACTGTTGCCAAAATCCACCACACACGCTCGTAGCAGATCTTCCAATGTTTGGATGGTACGTTCACTCTGTCCATCCGTCTGTGGGTGATAGGATGTGTTCATATCTAAGCGAGTTCCCAAAGCGTTTTGGAGAGTAGTCCAAAAATGCGAAGTAAATCGCGCATCGCCATCAGATATAATAGAAGTAGGCACCCCATGCCTAGAGACTACCTCCTTGACGTAGAGATTTGCTAGTTTCTCCAGCGAGTCCGTTTCCTTTATTGCCAGAAAGTGTGCCGATTTGGTTAAACGATCCACGATAATCCAAATCATGTTATGGCTCGTTGGAGTTCTAGGAAGCTTTGTGATGAAATCCATGGAAATTCCGTGCGATTTCCACATAGGGATTTCTAGTTGCTGGAGTAGGCCTGAAGGTTTCTGATATTCAATCTTAACCTTTGCACAAGTCAAGCACTTACTAACATAAGTGGCTATCTCAGCTTTCATGTTTGGCCACCAGTAAAGAGTTTTGAGATCTTGGTGCATCTTGTCCGAACCAGGATGTACCGAATATCGAGAGGTGTGGGCTTCATCGAGCACTAGTTGTCTGAGATCCCCAAAACATGGTATCCAGACTCTATTCATGAAGTTTGAAGACCACCTGTCTTTAGTTCCAGGTGCTTATCCGCACCATGTAAAGTTTCAAGCCCGATGTTTTCTTCTTTCAAAGCCTTGCCCTGGGCTTCACGTATCTTATCAGGAAGATTGGAATGTATGGTAAGTTGTAAAGCTCGCACCCGTTTAGGTTTTGTTTCCTTACGACTGAGGGCATCAGCTACTACATTAGCTTTCCCTAGATGATACTTGATGGCACAGTCATAATCATTCAGAAGCTCGATCCATCGACGTTTTCGCATGTTCAGCTCCTTTTGATCGAATATGTGTTGGAGGCTCTTGTGGTCAGTGAAGATCGTACATTTCATCCCCTAGAGATAATGCCTCCAGATCATTAGAGCAAAAACCACTGCTCCCAGTTCCAAGTCGTGGGTGGTGTAATTCTTCTCATGAACCTTTAATTGCCGTGAGGCATACGCGATCACCTTATCACGCTGCATCAGCACACACCCTAACCCTTGGATAGACGCATCACAGTACACCATGAAGTCCTTTGTACCCTCAGGTAATGATAGTATAGGTGCATTGCAAAGTTTCGAATTTAATAATTGAAAAGCAGATTCTTAGGCATCTCCCCACTTGTAAGTAATACCCTTCTGTGTCAAAGCAGTGAGGGGTTAAGCGATCTTAAAGAATCCCTCAATGAATCTACAATAATATCCCGCAAGACCAAGAAACTGGCGCACCTCTGTGGGAGTCTTAGGAGCCTCCCACTTTTTAATAGCATCAATCTTGGCGGGATCGACATATATTCTTGCCTCGTTAACCACATATCCAAGGAATTGGACTTCTTGAATCCAAAAGTCACATTTAGAGAATTTTTCATACAACTGCTCATTTCTCAAAAGTTCCAAGATCAGCTGCAGGTGTTGCTCATGCTCTTCCCTGCTCTTGGAATAAATCAGTATGTGATCTATGAACACTATGACGAATTTGTCTAAATAGGGCTTGCACACCCGGTTCATTAGATCCATGAACACAGCCGGTGCATTAGTTAGTCCAAATGGCATCACCAAAAACTCATAATGCCCATAACGAGTTCGAAAGGATGTCTTTGCCACATCCTCCTCTCGGACTCTCAGCTGATGGTATCCGGACCTCAAGTCAATCTTAGAATTGAAACTCGACCCTTGCAGCTGGTCGAACAAGTCATCAATACGAGGCTAAGGGTAGCGGTTCTTAACCGTCACTTTGTTCAACTCCCGATAATCAATACACATGCGGAAACTCCTATCTTTCTTCTTAACAAATAGAACTGGAGCTCCCCATTGTGAAGAACTAGGTCTGATAAAGCCCCTATCCAATAGGTCTTGGAGTTGGGTAGACAGTTCTTGAAGTTCGCCCGGTGCTAGGCGGTATGGTGCGCGTGCAACTGGAGCTGCTCCAGGTACAAGATCAATTTGGAACTCCACTCGACGAACAGGTGAAAGTCTAGGTAATTCCTCTGGGAAAACATCTGGGAAATCTTAGACTACTGAGATGTCCTCAATCTTAGTTTCAGTTTTAGCTCGAGTGTCAGATATGTTAGCCAAAATGGCTGGACAGCCCTTACGAATACACTTCTGGGCTTTCAAAAAGAAGATGATGCCCACCATGGCACCACCACGATCACCCTGTATAGATAAAAGTTCTCCACATGGGAGGGGGACACGAACAATCTTCTCCTGACAGAGAATTTCTGCGTGTTGCTTATGATTTTAAAGGACATGATTTCCATCCACCTATAAACATAAAGGATGATTTTTGTAATTTACTCTTAATTTTTAAGACGCTCATTAACTATGTATATACACACATCTGTGTTGGTTCACCTCCTTTCTAGTGCCTCCTCATTGCAGAAACTACTACTCACCTCCTTTCCATTACCACACCCTTTAAAACACCATTGGGTGCGACTGATCACATCTTCAATCACTGTGCTTCTTTCGATATCCCTAATCGGTTTTAACCGGAATTTATTTTTCCCTTCCATTTACCAATTGAATCCTACTTTATACTCTTCGCAATAGCATCATGATTTCTATATGGATGGAGTTGAGAAGAAGACAAGCCGAATCACAGGTGATGTCTGTGTGTCCACAACCAGTGGTTGAATTTGGAAGTCCTAAGAGTGCAATAAGAACACATTAACCATGCGGTATTTACTTTGATTTAGCTACTGTTTTTATGAAATCTTCTCTGTTTAGGAGTTTGTTTCTTTGTTACAACACATATAACATATACTTTTTTTAAACAAAAAAAAACGTAATAGACAAGATATGGAGCAAAATATTGATTGTAAGTTTCTTAGTTAATTTATATCAAATGTTTTGTTATTGTTAGTTATTGATGTTAGCAACCATTTATATTATTGGAAAATTAACAGTTGAGTTTGCTTAGGTAGAGGAATCAAATTTGAAATCTTTGTTTAACACATCATAAAACATGTTTAAAACTAAATGGAATTGTTTAAATTCAGATATATAGCTTAAGTGAAGATGTTTCTTCGGCGATTACTAATTTAAGGCTAGGAAAATTCTTGATAGTAGATGAACTCTGTCACACCCTCAAATTACCACTTGCGGGGTTTTACCGCGAGGCGCATGACAAACCAGGATCCAAGTCAACGATCACAATAAACAACTCTATATGAAAAGCGTAAATCCATAAACAACGATTTTATAAGCGGAAGCAGTTAAGAAGTATTTAATCAACTATGCTATCATCTCAAAAGTTATTCAAAATACTTTTACTACAAAACGTGCAACTATGCCTAGACGCCAATGCAGACCCGTGCGCCTAGTTCCATTTGTTGCTACCTTAGCGACCTGAGAAAAACATGCCAAAAAGATGTCAACATATAATGCTGGTGAGTTCACAGGTTTGTTCAATATGTTACCAAAACGTTACCATGTCTATACTATATCAATGTTACCAAGTACGCTAGCTAGGCGTATGTTTTATTACTACTACGATTGGAAACCATTACTAGACACCTTTAGCAATGTTTAGCATGTTTAAGCAGCCCGTATGTTCAGCATGATAATGTTCCTGTTCGAGACAATATGCACCCGCCCGGCCCTCCAAGCCGACGAGTGGGGCAGGTCACGCCCAATAGATCTATCCACATTTCCCCCGTTGTGCATCCCCGCACATTCATGGTTTCCCCCGGGACTTTCCAAAGATCGTATAGCAATATAAAGTTAAAAACCATAGTATGACATATGTTACCAAAACAGTTTAGCGCATGTTTTCTCCCCCAAAAGTTAAAGCAGTAAAAGTGGGGCCGTGAACTCACCTTAGAAAGCGTTCTTCAATTACATGTAAAGATGTTTAGCCCTTGATAATCCCTCTACCGGAGATCTATCAAAATGTTCACATACGTGTTCCGACTAATAACCATAAGGTTATCTAGTCCCCGATTGTCCAGATCGTAACCAAGTATGTTTTAAAACGCGTTTAAATGTTTAACCGACACACTAGACCGACCCGACATCCCGTTGGTGACCCATTACCCTAACTAATCAAGTACACATAGATTACACACAAGGTTCAAGCATAAAACACTTAGTTTGTATCAAAAATCTCATTTCTGCATCAGAACGGTCGAACCAGTCAGTTTTAAGTCACCTTCGCACCTTTTCAGTCTCCTTCGCCCGTTTTACATTTCGTTCGACCGTTTGATGCCTCCTTCGCCCGTTTTACCACATTCGCCCAACAAAAACCCAGGTTCGACCCTGGTTTTCCTCCTTCGCACCTTCGATCGGTCGAAGGAGGCCAGGTTCGCCCCTGTTGTGTAAATTTTCCTAAAAACGCTTCAAACACATTCAAAACGACTCGAAACATCATCAAACACAGCAGTCAAGCATGAATAACTTATCCCTACAAAACCCCACCGATTTCCCCCGATAATACGTCCGTTTCAGCCCTTTCCCAAAATGGTAAAGATTATGGAAACATCACTTTCATGCATGAATAATTTACCCAATTTGGAAACTTTTGAAATCGATTCATATTCAACTTGAAATGCTCAGTTTGTCGAGTGTTCGATCTTTTCTTATCAATTCTATTGATCATAAATATCATGCATCAAGTTTAGATCCAATAAAACCCCCAAATACCCATAATATCATCATATCCAATCCTAACCCTAAACAACAATATTCCAACATCAACAACAATCCTATATCATGTTTCTATCATAGATATAGCAGCAATTCATTGAACAACACATAACACCACATAATATACAATTTACATATGTTATTCACCATGAAACCTATGTTAATGATAATGTTTTGATTTAGAAAGATGTTTAAAAGGTTTTTAATCATAAAAACACCCTTAGAACAGATCCGGACAATTAGGGTTAGATGAAAACGAATTAAAATGCTTTTAAAAAGGTTTAGGATTTAGAACACACCTTGGATTCTTGTTTAGATGTTGTAGATGGGTTAGATTATGAAAAAGAAGAGCAAAAACTCCTTCCTTAGTGATTAAGATCGTTTGAGAGCGTTTTGGGACGGTTAGGGTTTGTGAAATGATGAAAAATGACAAAGGTTGGTATTTATACTACTCCTCCTTCGCCCCATTTAGATGGTCGAAGGTGGTCTCCTTCGACCCTTACACAGGGTCGAATGAGCCCTGTCCTGGTCTAAGGGAATTCCTTCAATTCCACTTCCCTGGTTCGCCCATCTACAAAGGGTCGAACCAGAACCCCTTTTTAACTAGTTTTCCAGTTTGTCGTGTTTAACGCATTCTAACACATCATAACACATAGGCATGCATCCTTAATCTATATTTAACATATTTAAGCACAGATAATCATTTATACATCATTTAAACACATCTATGTATATAATCCACCACACGACCCGTAATCTACACATATACTTAATTAGTTCATGTAATGTCACCAACAACGGAACCCGGTACTAGTGTATTACCAAGACGACTCCCAATGATCCTCCAGATCATTGTACCCTGGACAATCCTAACTTGACCCGACTCAACTAACCCAGTTAAGTTTGTTTATAAACGTTTCTCGCTAAGGTAGACTTAGATGTTACTAATATGTTTAAGCCAAACATGCCGGGTGTCACAAATTCCTACTGTTGAAGTTGATTTGTATACTAATAAAGGAATTTTTAGAGCTTCTGCTCCAAGTGGTGCTCCTTTGGAATGTATGTTCTCTTATGTTTTGTGATTTAAAATAGTTAATTATGTCTATTAGTAGTGGTTGGAGTGATATTTTCGAGTTATACACGTTAGCAAACTTGGTTAAAAATTAGGAATTAGTAACTTCCGTTGAAATGTAAGATGATGATGGTGCTTTTATTATTTACTTAATTACTTGCAACATATAAGGAGTCGTCCTGATAAACCAGTGGCCATAGATTTGACCAGATGTCTGACCATGTAAAAAAACATAAGGTGATTTTTATTACATTTTCTTTGATACTAGAGTTTATCTCCTCCCAAAAATAGCTAGAGTGTGAACTTCAATTAGATAGAATTAGAATTAGAGTCATTTTTGTTGTCTAACTTTTGTACATTGACAATTAGTTAATGGAATTTGATTGTTTAGCAAGTAAGGAATACGTTTATATTACGCTCACCAAAAGAGAATCGGCAACACCCGCTGCTGTAAATTATAAAATGTCGACTCCACTGCAATGTGCAAGCTCACAATACAATATCCCGCCCGCATAAACAAATTTTGTGCCATAAACACACATAGGGGCTCAAATGTAACATATTATTACTTAGGTGGTTTAACTAACCGGCTTAAATTGTCACCTTACTTTGCTCACCGTTTAGACGGCGCTTCAAATTAAGCAGAAAACAAACAGCGAGCCAATTAACCAAACAATGTGCAGTCCCGCTGCAACGCGCGGGCTCCTGCTAGTACATATTCAAACATGTATACACAATATGATGTTTACGTGATTGATGTTGAGAGCTTGAACCAACAAATATATCACTAATTTAAACATACCACAATATACCAACTTATAACATAAACAACAATATAGCAAACGATAACAAAACTTTTAGACTAATATGTTATGACAAAGTACTGAAATCCATAAGATTTTTTTACATAATAAAACCATACCAAAAATACCATTTTAACATCAGATTTGTAACACAAACCTAACATAACCTATATAATAATATAATAACCAAAAATCATCATCATCCATCTCAGAATCTTCATCTAATGAGACTACTTCTGGCACAATTGCCTCTTGCTCCTTCAGCTACATGATTCTTGCACGTATCATTTGTTCGACATTTAACATGGTTGTGCTCCTTTTCCTGTTCCACATGCGGACTTGATCGAGTTCTTCAAGGAAGTCGATATCATTGTAGTATTCGATTCCATCTCGTGTGACCAATTGATGACGGCCATTGCTAAACTCCACACTTGCAACATTAAATTTCTCGACAAAAAACCACCTTACAACATGAAATATTTCAATTTCTTCATCTTCACCAAACTTTAAATCCAACCTATCAGTCAATCTTCTTTCTTCCTAACATGGATACAAGATTGTTTTCCCAAACTCATATATTTCTTGTTGAAACTGCTCCTCCATTTCCAAAATCGATTTCCTTGATCCAAAAATTAGACGTGTGTTATTACTCATGATGACTAAATATCGACGGTTGAATGGACAAAACCTCTAGTGTTAAACATGTTCCATTTATGGTTGTGGGTTTTTTTTTTTTTTTTTTGGTGTGTGTTGTTCTTTTTGGTGTGTGTTTAATATGTGTTTTTTACTAATTTAAAAACATATATATAATGTATTAAGAAACCGAAGGTTAAGAAGATGAAGTGACATCTCGATTTCCAATAGTATAATTATTATATTCAGACCGGCGCCTCCATTTGTCTCAAATAAATACATATTTGAACATTGCATGTACTGTGATAAAGCGACGGTTACATATTTTATTTAACAAAATATGTATTTTTTTAAAATTTAATGAAAGGAATGTAAAAAATAAGTGACACAAATGGGTATTTAAAACTTTTATTAACACCGTAGGTCAAAACTTTAATGGGAAAATTATGGTTTGCCTTGCACAAACTGCTGAGGAAGCATATTTATTAATCATTAGTTTTAATTATTTATTCAGTAGTTTTCAAATTTGATAACCAATGAAATTCTTTAAACACACAATGTAACTTCTCATGTTTGCTATCAGTTCTTATTCTTTCTAGATAAATATTTTTACATTTGATGCTTTGTACATCAGCAGCTTTCTTAATTTTTTTATCCATCAGTGGTTTAGTAATACATAGTATAGTAGTTTACATTTAGTAAAATCAATACATAGTATAGTAGTTTACATTTAGTAAAATCAATAGAGACGATACTGATATTATGGATAGTCATTTGTTATATCATACGATTATAAAACTAACTTTTCATGCTTGATATATCATTTTCTAATTTATAACTATGCGTTCACATCCTTTTGATGTTTTTTTTTTGTTATAGGAATTATAACAAAACAAATAAATGTAAAAACGATAATAGATAAACATTTAGGATAAATTTATAAAATGAAAAAGGAAACATCCATGCAATTTCATATTAAGTCAAAAACATAATGATAAAATTAAACAAAACATAATCAACTAACATAGACTAAACGCCTAAATAATAATTTAACTAATTATGCCTTCATAGCATTTGGTGCAACATGGAATAACTTATTTTGGTTTGCAAGGTACATCACATATCACACAAGTGTTGTATGGTATATGGCTTGAAACATCAGAAATTTCAAAGAATTCTTCAGGTGAATATTTCTCTATTTCACTTGAACCTTTCTCATTATCTTCATCATAAGTATGATCTGCCAAAACTTTATTACTCATATCCTTACTGACTTTTTCATTTTTAAGATGCATCTTGCCTGCAACATGCTTACTGAGATTTTTAGCACTCGTGCAACTAACATTACAAATATTACATCGGAATGCCATGTTGCCATTGCTTCTACCGATCTGTTTATTGAAAAAAAAAAGTTAAACAAATAATTATACTTGAAACATCGAAAAAATTTACCTTAGAAGTATGCATTCTCGAATTCAAATGGTCATGATACTGCTGTATGCTAGAATTCACTCCATTTTCCAAATGAACATAAATTTTATGCTCCATCATGCATAAAACCTGATAGAAAACAAATAAAAAAACAAAAAAAAAATAAAACTCAACTTGTAAGATAATACAAGTAAAACAAAAAAAAATACACCTCAAAATGCTATTAAGAGGAAATTACTTATATAAAACAGCTGTGAAAAAGTAGATAATGACTAACAATTTTCAAATTTAATATCTAAGTTTATTGCAAACTATTTATAAAATAATATATAGCGGTTACCATATCCTAAAATATCGGATCACTCGTCACTGATCGATAACTGATCAACAACTGATCAATGTAAGTCCCTGTTGAATCAGTCTATCCGTTTATTTCTGGATCCACCCTAGGATTGTACATTCATTATATTATAATTTTATAATATAATTTTATTTGTGTACAATACATTATAGTATTTAATAACGTAGCTATTATACGATTAAGAAACATCATATAACAAAGACTCACTTTCATAACTCAATTACGTATTAACACTTTTTAATAATATTAATCAGTATATGATTAATCCATCATCATTAACTTGTGTTAATTATTATACAATCATTCCAAAATAAAATAACAAAAAGTAATATGTTATTCAAATATAATAGTTGCTTACAATCAGATATACTACATAATATGATAAAACAAATCAAATTGAATTCAAAAACTTCGACTTCAATTCCATCGAAAACTTAAGCGAATTAAGGATGTTAGAAATTAATTCCAGCTGCTCAAAATCCTTTGTACTGTCTTCAATGGAAACCAACACACCAATGTCACAGTTTGTAGACTTCGGCAACGCCTTCAGATTTGTTGTTAAATTTGATCTCTTGTCAATACACTTGGAAATATGAGAGTAAGTCTGCGTCAACTCATCATAATACAAAACGTCCTTCTCGTATGGCTTAACAACCTCCCTAATCACTTTAGCCTTCAAATCATTTCCTGTTGGTGATGCTGATGATGATGCCATGCTTTGACTAAAAACTATTAACTTCCTATATGAGTTGTATATATCGAATAATTTTAGTATAAAATGTTCATATATTTATAACAACAACAGCATACTCCCAACTTACCCATGTAGCATTAACCACCAATATTTAATGCTTTAAACACAGTACATGAATACTCGTCACATGGCAATAAATATTGAAATATAACACTCAAATTGGCTTAATAATCGTCTCCCACGTATTAAAGTAACGTGGTAAATTTATTTTAACTCGTTTTTCCAACTTATTTTGTATTCACACGATCTACATACATAACAACAACAACAACAACCACCTTACCCAGTAAATCCCACAAATTAGCACAGCTAAGAGTAGGGTCTGGGGAGGGTGGGATGTAGGCAAACCTTACCCCTATCCTTGCGGATAGAGAGGCTACTTCCAGAGAGACCCCCGGCTCGACAAACAAAAACTACCAGTAAACAACACTAAAAACTAATGAAGAGATACTGAATTTATATAAACATTGAAAGTATCATGTATTATAAACACAGGTATATATGCCATAAAAACAATATAACCCATATAGTAACATAGAAAGTGTCATGTATTAAAACAAGGTATATATGCAATAAAACCAACATAACCCAAAAGGAATATATGAAACAGTCCCTAAGAATCCTTAGCCTCAATTCTACGTCTCCACGAACTCCTATCTTGGACCATGTCCTCTGAGAGGTGCAACTCTATCAAATCCTGTTCAATACGCTTATCCCAGGTCAACTTGGGTCTACCTCTACTCCTCATACCGTCAACAGTCAGCTCCTCCACGATCTACATACATATATATATATATGTAAACCACTCCACTACCATGCATATCTAACCTTAACTGTCACTTACATACATAACATAAGAAATGTTATCCTCACAAAACCACCCTACCGGAATCCCACACATAGCTAGTGAACTTCTTATTAAGGCTTTCGATAAAGAAGCTTTTGAAGAACAAACCATAAGAAACTCATGTGCAATGGTTACTGGTCTTGCAATTTTAGACCTAAGGAAAAACACGAATGAGATAAGCGAAATTGTGGAAATGGAGACTTCGATTGAACGAAACACAATTCTTAAGTACCTAGCAGATCAACTGGAACTAAACAACAATATTGCCACTAAGATGAAACAACTTACCGATCACATCATTACTAGCAGTCAGGAAAGGAAGCAACGTCGAGATAAAATCACCAATAATCAGCATCAGTAACTTTATGCATTCTTTATTTTATATATATATAGGGGATGGATATTATGAAAACCCACTCTTAGAGTGAAAACCGTGGAAACTCTAACTTCCCGAGCTTTTTAGGGCATGTAGTATACATAATTCAAAGCATTTTGAGCCAAAAAAACCAAAAAAGCGCCGAGCGGTTGTTTTTTTTTAAAAAAAAAAAAAAAAGTTTTCGGGTAACACATGTTACACAAAAATTACACATGTTATTTCTGTAACATGTCTTACCCAGAAACGGTTTTTTTTTTTTTTAAAAAAAAAAAAAAAACCACTCGGCGCTTTTTTGGTTTTTTTGGCTCAAAATGCTTAGAATCATGTATATTACATGCCCTAAAATTTTCATAAAAAAAAAAAACATCGGGAAGTTAGAGTTTCCACAGTTTTCACTCTAAAATGGGTTTTCTCTATATACTTACACTATATATATATATATATATATATATATATATATATATATATATATGATCATTTGTATTTCAAATATGGTGTTTACACATGGAAAATATTAAAAACTGTCAACATTATATAAGTGTTTTATGTTTTTTTTAATTATGTTTCACTTATTTATATTCTTAATTTAATTTACGATATTTGTGTTGATATTATGAACTATGAGAATTTGAGTTAATATGTTGATCACACTGTTTGACTTAAAAAATTAACACATGTTACACGAAAATTACACATGTTATTTCTGTAACATGTGTTACCCAGAAACGGTTTTTTTTTTTTTCTTAAAAGAACCGCTTGGCGCTTTTTTGGTTTTTTTGGCTCAAAATGCTTAGAATCATGTATATTACATGCCCTAAAATTTTCATAAAAAAAACATAGGGAAGTTAGACTTTCCAAAGTTTTCACTCTAAAATGGGTTTTCTCTATATACTTACACTATATATATATATGATCATTTGTATTTCAAATATGGTGTTTACACATGGAAAATATTAAAAACTGTCAACATTATATAAGTGTTTTATGTTTTTTTTAATTATGTTTCACTTATTTATATTCTCAATTTAATTTACGATATTTGTGTTGATATTATGAACTATGAGAATTTGAGTTAATATGTTGATCACACTGTTTGAGACTGTTATATACCTTGTCCATCTAATGCAACTTCATATTATCAACTATATCTGCATAATCTTAAAAAAAATAAAAAAAACAAATGTAACTTCTGATGATTTAGTCATCAGTAATTTTTCATTATCTATTCAGTAGTTATAATAATTAATAATAAATCCAATTATTAAGAGGTTTTATTACTTTTAAATTTATATATATTTTAGTAATACAATTATTACTCATGTTAAGTTATATGGATATTAAATAAAACATAAAACTTAATACGAGTCAATTTATCATCACAACCCATAAAAAAACAAATATTACAGATTTTATATTTTGATGATTTTTTATAATTTAGGAAGATATGAAACTGATGTGAAGAATAATATCGAATGTAGGAGAATAATGGTATAGAGATTAGAGTTTATAGAGAGATAGTAGGTTCGTTCGTTGGATTTGTGAAAAATTTATGACTTACAATTCAACTTATGTCCATTGAACAACTGATTACACTTGTAATACTTTTATAGAAACAACTTATTAACTATACAACGACTGAAAGATTGTATTTAAAGTTTAACTTGAAGATTAATCAGGTGCTTAACACCAACGTATCAAGGGAGCGCTGGGCGATTTCATCATTTCTTATAGAAAACAAAAGGACTAACGAAAAGTGCAGCGAAGAAATACAAAAAATCCTTAGGTCCTACAGACAGCACATTCAAGAAAAGAACAAAAGTTTAAAAGAAATATTGAAGACGGAGAATTAAGTTTTTAAATGTATTTACCATTATTACGCATTATAATAAATTAAATTTTCAATTTTACTTATAATGTAATGATTATTATAAATATTATCTTTATATTTATAGTTTCATTGTTTATAAGCACTAATACAAATAAATGCGATAAGTTTTGATATTGTAGAACAACATCATTTAAGTCAAAAGTCATAAAATGTCATGATTACATAAAATGGTTATACATAATGAATCTCAACAATATAAAAAAGGAAATAAAATAAAATATATATAAAAAAAAATAACTTAAACCCAAAGTACACAAATATTAGCAACAAAACATAGTATGATATATAATCTACTTTTTTATAAAGTTAACATCCTTAATATCTAGAAGATCAACATCAATGACATCATTCCATTTCCATGTAGCCACGATTGTCGTCCATTTGTAGAATCTGTAGAAGGTACTATATATATATATATATATATATATATATATATATATATAAGCAAGTAAACAGTTTAATAAATAAAATAACTAATATAATGATTAACAAAACATAAAAGTATAAGTTTTAACACAACCTTTTCGTAGCATGAACTACAAGGAAACAAAGATGTTCCATGGTCGAATTTCGTTTCAGTTGAAGCACCACCAACATTTTCATAAGTGTAAACCTGATAATAATTAGCTTATATAAATAAGTGTACATTATATAATCGACAATCAACATTTTGATAACTGTAAACTTATAATATTAGGTTAAAAAAGCATTAATTAATCCTGATTGTTAGACAAATACGATTTGAAAAGTGGTAGTTATAATAATCTGTGTTGTATTACGATTTAGTAGGTTGTTATTATAAAAAAAGTAAAAAAAAAAAAGAAAGAAAGAAACAAAATAAAAAACAAACAAATAAATAAATAAAAGAAAAGTAAGGAATATACAAAACAACTGATATGATATACAATGTATTGATTATATGAAATAACTACTGAGTAAAATAATAATCAAAAGTTACAAATGTGTTTGTTAAACTATTATCATCAGTTGTTTCATAAGTACTGAAGTAAAAAATATAATACCGATGAACAAATTTGCTTCATCAGCAGTTTTGACAAAAAGGTTATATAGAGGCATTTTCCCATTTCAAAAGTTTCATATAGGCAGTTATAAACTTCAATAAGAACATAACCTTTACCTGTAACATCGATTACACTTCATGTTCGGAATTGCCATCCAAAACAACCATGATGCACTACATAAGATGCATTCAATAAATAACTGATTAATATACAACGAACTCCTAATAACTAATACAATGAATTATAACTTATAACTGATATCAAATTAGTACATAAATTCAAATTACCATGTTTGGAATTGCTATATAGAACACTAATGCTGCCCTGGATATAATATTCAATAAATAAATGATTTATAAATATAAATTAAAAGCAAATTAGCTACTACATTGAAATACAAGATATAAACTGACATGAAATTAGCATATAAATTCGAATTACCATATTTGGAATTACTATACATAACACCAATGCTAGCCTGCATATAATATCCATATAATAAATAACTGATCAATATAAAATGAAAGCAAATTAGCTGCTACACTGAAATATAACATATCTACTGAATAAATATACAAATTAATAATGAAAACTTGCGAACCAAATAAGTAATAGCCTGGATGATAGATGTCCATGCTAAACATACAACAGAGATATGAACGATTGCTTGCTTGAAGGGGGTGATGTAGGATATGTCTAAACAATCAACATGCCATTTTATAGGTGCCAAGTCGCTTTGAGGACATTTACAACTACTTATATCGTGCAGGAGCGTATGAGAAAGAGCGAAAATACTGAACATTAAAAACCGCAAAGCCAAAAAGCATAACCGCCAAATTTCAGGACTTTCAACGGCTGAGATTAAATCTTAGGGAAGTTATTGGCAGTTGAGATGAGTTTGGACGGTCAAGATTAAAAGTTGAGGGTGGTTTTTAGCAGTTAATGTTACGCGATCTATATATATTATAATTCTCCAGATCTCCAGCATGGCTTAGGCATAAGCCATTCCAGTAGTATTAAAGAAATATTGAATAAATGGGGGGGGGGGCGGATACTTCAAACGTAGTTGAAAAGGAAGATACAAAAAACATACCCATATAGGGGATGCAAAATCAGATCTTGCATTAGGGTCATGAGGATGAAAGACAGTAGAATCAGGGAAGACCCTTGAATCCTTCAAAGCTTGAATGTCTTTGTTATAGAAGGAACAAATTTCTTGTTCAGGGTGGCTCAGCAAGTTTTGGGGGATGAAGTCATTTGAGACTATCATAGCCCCAGAAGATCTTATCGATTTTTTTGACCATCCTCAAGAAAAAATTTAGAAATTATGTAAGTTTAGAAGAAATAAAGAGAAGAAAGATTACCTTCTTTGATAACCTGGCACGAATATAAAAAAGGAGATATGATCAAGATATAATTGGTAGAGGATGATATTGTGTAACGGTCATTGCACGATTATAGCCGAAAAAATAGCCGTTGTTGTTGGTGGTGAAAATCCTCAAGATGTAGCAATATTTCAACATGTGTGCATCCTGAGAATGGACTAAAGAATTACCTTTTTTATATGTAATTGCAGGTACAACTAAGTTATAATATGGATACATAAGTACATTCTAACGTCTATATTATAACACTCGGTCGAAGGAGTCAAAGATTGAAGAGTAACTCATATAAACTAAAGGCTAATATCGAAGATGGAGTCAAAGTTATAACCGATGATCATTAAATACCGGCGAAAAATAAGGAAACAGCTGAAGCAACGACTATATTCAGTTGAAACTCACCCAACGTTCACCTGAAAACATTGAAGGAGCTTAACTACATAGCGGATCTTGTGGGATACATTATTTACTTCCTTGTATTATTTAAATGGGAATGATGGACAAGTATAGGACACATTGGTTTCACTAGAGCTATACACTCGGCTACTGAGAATACTCACGAATCATTGTAATATTAGATCACTCGTCCACTCATTCATCCAAAGTTGTAATCCTTTTTACCACATTAATATTAACAAACAAGGCAGGGGCCTAGTCTCCTCCCGAGGTTTTATGCCGGCGATCTATCATTGATCATGGGCTTTCCTCGTACATCGAGTGTTGTTTCTTTATAGCATTTTACTTACAATTATCTATATTAGCTTAATTCACATTTCAGCTTAACAATTACATCCTCAGGATATAACTGTCCATCCTCAATTTTCTCATCATCACGAGCATAGTTGTCAATTCATAGCATATTTATATTAACGAATCACCATCCTATAAATAACACTTAGTTTTTATCACACTAGCACTCTACCTCACTTTAACTAATTTGGAAAACAAGATTATTTTTAGTAGATAATTTTTTACCAAAACAATTTGGCACCCACCATGGGGCAAGTGGTGCTATTTTAACAAAAACTTTGTTAAAACTTTTTTCCAAAACAAGTTACTTTACAAATTTTTGACAACTATGTCTTCCTCACAAAAATTTGTTTCCTCATCCATGCCGTCTACAACCTCTGCCAAAAATACGACACTGCCACCTCCACCTACATTTCCAAGAAGTTCTACTTCTCAAATCCCACCTAGACCATCAATGGGGGCATCTAGATCTACTCCTCCTCTTTTTGTGTCAAATAATGAACTCCTCTCTATGTTTGCATTGATGAAAGATCAGATCCAACAACAACAAGACACAAACCGGATGCTGATAAGAGAGATACAATCTCTCAAGTCATCCTCAAGAAGACCAACTGAAGACATAGGGACACCATTGCTGCCCAGGGCGTTAGATTTTAATTCTGGCATCTCTGGAGGCATGCATCAAGGAGATTTTATCCCCATGAGCACCGGATTCTCTGCTCCTGAAACGACCACTACACCTAGGATGACAACTACTAGGGATCCATGATATACACATGTGCCATCCCAAGGATATAACAATAACGGTAACAATTTAAGTTCCAGTACTTATACTGCTAATAATGTTGCTTCTTTGCAGGATACAGGTATAAGTCCACAGCTAGCAAGGGAGCTACAGAAAATTAAGGATATGGTGTCAAGTGTACCAGGGATAGTACAACCTATCCCCGAAGTATCATCAGCATGTCATAGGGTGTCTCGATTTGCACCTCCTATATGTGATGTAGAGATCCCAAAATGGTTTCAAACTCCTAGCATGAAGCTATACGATGGATCTACAGATCCTGAGGAGCATAATATAGAGAAAGGATGGAGATAAATTCAATTCCTGCTAACCTCAAGGAAGCATGTCTATGCAAGGGATTTGGCTCAACTCTCAGTGGTCCAGCCTTAAAATGGCTCCTAAGTGTTCCTCCATACTCAATTACTTCTTTTGCACACTTGATTAATATATTTAATAATCAGTTTTCTTGCAGTCGAACATTCGAATGTTTGACATTTGACTTATACAGGGTAACTCAACCACAGGGGGAATCACTAAGGGAATACATTACAAGGTTTGGGAAGGAAGCACTCGACATCCCGAACTTGGATGTCATGACGGCAGTACAAGCATTCAAGATGGGGCTGCAAAGAGAGTCACCATTCTACCAAGAATTGGTGATGAATCCTTGTAGAAACTTGGATGAAGTCAGAAACACGGCTCTAAGGTTCATCCGACTTGAGGATGACAAGAAAATTCAAGAGAGGATAGAATCATCCTCAAGATATAACCATCCTAATCGAAAATACACTCCCACATACGAGCGGAATAGGCATAAACCATATGCTAGGCCTGACAATAAAAAGGTCAATGTGGTAGAGGATGACGATGAGGATGAATGTCCTAAATTATCAGATTACTGTTTTTCTGTGGATGTTATAGGATTAATGTATGCCATGAAGGACCTCGGGGATAAAGCAAGGTGGCCTAAGACGGATAACAAGACAGCATGGAAAGACAAATCAAAGTGGTGTGCCTTCCACGAAGATTTCAGTCACATCACTGAAGATTGTATTTCCTTAAGGAAAGAGATTGCATATCTTCTTAGAAAGGGTCACCTCAAGGATCTTCTAGGAAAGAAGAAATCGAGGGTTTAGAATGGCACCACCATCCCAGAAAGAGCAGCATCCCCACCTAAGGATGTTGATATAATTAACTTTATTTCAGGGGGCTTAGACATTTGTGGAACGTCATATTCATCTGCTAAAAGGCATGTAAGAGAAATAAAATCAGAAAAAGGAGAGAGACCAAAAAGAACTACTATCCTGACGACCTCTGAAGTGATCAGCTTTGAGGAAGAAGACAAAGAAAATATTCGTGACCCTCATCATGATGGTTTGGTTATAACTTTATATATTGCTAATCACTTTGTTCGCAGGATCCTTGTAGATGGTGGAAGCTCAGTGAATATAATCCAACTAGAAGCTTTGAAAAGTATGAATATCCCGAAATCTGAAATAGTTTCCAGATCTTCAGTTCTAGTGGGCTTTAGTGGAGAAACTAAGAGTATAGTAGGAGACATCAAGCTACTAGTATATGTAGAAGGAGTGAATTCTATCCAGAGATTTTGTGTGATAGATTCCCTATCTTGCTATAATGTCATCTTGGGGAGACCCTGGATACATGACATGAAACCAGTACCATTGACATTTCACCAGTGTATAAAGTTACCTACACCTTGGGGAGTTATCAAAGTCAATAGTGATCAACAAGAAGCCAAGGATTGTTATACAACATCGATGAAGGCTTCATCACAACAAGCATAGAAATTACAGAAGGATGCATAGTGCCATCCTCAAAATGTCAAGGCACATTCTGAGCAGGATGTAAAGGCTATTTGCCTTGATAACAATAACAAGGATATCAAAGTGCTAATTGGTAAGAATATTCCTCATGACATTGAACAATCACTAATTTCATTTCTTAAATGTAGGATGTCTACCTTTGCATGGAAGCACGAAGATATGACTGGCATCTCTAAGGATGTCATTACCCATAAGCTTGGGATTGATAAGAGCTTCAATCCTATCCAACAGAAACGAAGAAAGTTTGCTCCAGAACGAAATATCATCATACAGGAAGAAGTGGATAGGCTACTTAAATCTAAGATGATAAGGGAAGTAAGATTCCCAAGATGGCTTGCCAACGTGGTGGTGGTTCAGAAGAAAAATGGGAAATGGAGAGTATGTGTAAACTCTACAGACCTAAATAAAAATTGTCCTAAGGACCCATTCCCATTACAACATATAGATTCAATGGTGGATGCTACAGCAGGACACAAAATGCTGACATTCATGGATGCATCCTCGGGATTCCAACAAATTCAAATGGAACCAGACGACCAAGAGGATACAGCATTCATGACCCCATCAGGTATATATTGTTATATAGCTATGCCATTTGGACTAAAAAACACAGGTGCAACCTACCAATGGCTAGTGAATATAATGTTTAAAGAAAAGATTGGGGACACAATGGAAGTGTACATTGATGACATGGTGGTTAAATCCAAGAAGGCAGAGAACCATCTTTAGGATCTTAAGGAGGCATTTGACATCCTGGATGCCCACAATATGATGTTGAATCCGTCAAAGTGTCACTTTGGAGTTGGTGTTGGAAAGTTTCTTGGATATCTAGTCACCAAAAGAGGGATAGAAGCCAGCCCCGAACAAATAAAAGCTATCCTTGATCTCAAATCTCTGAAAAATATCAAGGAGGTACAAAGGTTGACAGGTAGGATAGTAGCCTTAAACAGATTCATCTCAAAATCCTCAGAGAAGTGTAAAGAATTCTATGATATCTTGAAGAAAAATAGTAAATTCGACTAGGGACAGAAACACGAGGAAGTATTGAAGAAGCTGAAGGAGTATCTTGCAGCAGCTCCACTCCTGATGAAACCTGAGGATGAAGAACCTCTAAAGCTATACCTTGCAGTTTCTGGGAATGCTATAAGTGCAGTGTTGGTAAGAGACTTCGAAGGGGAACAGCATCATGTCTACTATGTAAGAAAAAACCTACTAGATGCTGAGACCAGGTATTCTCATCTCGAAAAACTTGTTTTAGCCTTAATAATGGCATCTATTAAGTTAAGGCATTATTTTGAAACACATAGGATACACGTACAAACTAACTATCCCATTAAAAATGTACTTAGAAAACCAGAAATGTCAGGAAGAATGGCTAAATGGTCAGTGAAATTAAGTGCCTTTGACTTAGTATATGAGCCTAGAAATGCAATCAAATTTCAGGCTCTAACATATTTTGTGGCTGATTTCAGTAGTGACATCCTAAGTGAAGTAGAATCTGAAGTGCAACAATTAAAAGAACATTTAGAAAAATGGACTTTATATACTGATGGTGCTTCAAATGCAAAAGGAACAGGTTTAGGAATACTACTAAAATCGCCACAAGGGGACAAAATACCCCATTCTATTAGATGTGCATTTCAGACAACCAATAATGAGGGAGAATATGAAGCTCTCATTGCTGGTTTGCAACTTGCTAAAGACATTCATATTATTAATATTGAAGTATTTGTTGTTTCTTTGTTGATTGCTAATCATTTTTAATGGATCTTATGCAGTAAAGGGTCAAAAATTGGTTGTTTATCTCGAAAAAGTTGAAAATTTATCAACTTCCTTTGTAGAATTTTCACTAACACAGGTACCTAGAGAAGAAAATGATAAAGCTGATGCTTTGGCAAATCTGGAATCCTCCTTAAATTTACCTGAAGGATCTAAAATTCCCATCATTCACATCCTGAAACCAGCAATTGAAGAGTGGCATCCTGAAGATAATAGAGCACATCCTAAGGATATCACTAAACATCCTGAAGATAAAATAATGCATCCTGAAGATAACACTGTTTTAGCTACTCAAGACGATTCATCTTGGATGACTCCTATAGTAAAATATCTACAAGAAGATGTCATCCCAGAAAGAGAAAATGCAAAGGCTTTCAGGATGAAGGTACAAACTTTATTATTATAGACAATGTTTTGTATAGAAAATCTCTTGCAGGTCCATATTTGAGGTGACTCAACAAGGAAGAAGCAAACGAAGTACTAAAAGATATCCACGAAGGAGACTGTGGAAATCACACAGGAGGAAGATCTCTTTACTCGAAGGTCTTAAGAACAGGATACTATTGGCCAACTATGAAGAAGGATGCCATGCAATATTATCATAAGTGTGATCCATGTCAAAGACATAGCAACATCCTTCATCAACCTGCTGAACCATTACATCCTATTATTTCACCTTGGCCCTTCATGAAATGGGGGATAGATATAGTAGGAAAGCTACCCGTAGCTCCTAGTGGAAAGGTTATATTTGTAATGACTGATTACTTCTCAAAATGGATCGAAGCTGAAGCATTTGTACAAGTCAAGGATAAGGAAGTGGTCTCATTCATCAAGAGAAACATCCTAACAAGGTTTGGAGTACTAGCTGAAATCATATGCGACAACGGTTCTCAATTCATCAGCAAAAGGACAACTGACTTTTGTGAAAGCTGGGGAATCAAGATGATAACTTCAACACCAGTCCATCCTCAAGCTAATGGACAAGCAGAGTCCTCAAATAAAATTATTGTCAACAATTTAAAGAAGAAGTTTGGGGAAAAGAAAGGGAAATGGGCAGAAGAACTTCCATTTGTACTTTGGGCTGATAGAACTACTTCAAAGAATGCAACTGGTCAAACACCTTTCTCCTTGGTCTTTGGAGTAGAAGCAATGCTACCTACAAAGATGGTTATGCCTACAGCTAGGAGACATCTTCAGGATGCTACTACCAACTCAGAAGCATTATTGCAAGATTTGGAAGCAGTGGACGAACTCAGGGATGCTGCTAAATTAAGAATGGCAGCTCATCAACAGAGGATTGTTAAAGCTTACAACAAAAATATAAGGATAAGAAGATTTCAAGAAGGAGATTTGGTACTAAGGAAAGCCTTCCAAAATACAACAAACCCAAGTGATGGAAAACTAGCTCCTAAATGGGAAGGACCATACTTAATAGATTCTGAAGCTGGCAAAGGAGCATATTGGTTGTCGACTATGGAAGGAGAAATTCTACCAAGAGCTTGGAATGCTATTCACTTGAAACATTATCACGTCTAGGGATGCATGTGACTGATCTCTCTGGAAGAGAAACTATAGTCCAAATCACAGGTGGGATGAAGATGATGGCTGATAGAGATGAATCATCTCCACATGTAACTATTCTTAACTTATTTCAATCGTTTATTTTTAAAACAGTCCATTTTGAGAATTTTGCAGTACCATCCTGAAGATGGAACATTTTGAAGACTAAAGGGTTGGCCACCCTCTCCTCCGTTAAGGTGTCCGGCACCTTCCTAAGGTTTAAAGGTTTTCACCTTTCTCATTGGGTTAGCAACCCCGCCCGGAGCACACGTTCATATATATTTTTAGGATGGTGGGACCAGTCCATGTAAAAGTGGCTGAGAATTTCATCATTTTTGAGATATATATTGAACTCTTAAGGTTTAGACATTTTTCAATGTCTCTTACGTATTTGGCCTAGTCGCCAGGGCCTTGTTGCCAGTTATTCCTAAGATAAGCCTTGTCGCCAGAAATTCTCAAGATGCTACATGTTGGTTTTGCACTAAGTCATTCTAAATGGGCTCGACCCCAGTTCACTTAGTGGCCTAGTCGCCAGTTTAATAACAATGATTGCCTTTATACAGGTTATTGTTAAATATTCCTTGAAAAAAGAAAAAATCTCAAAGTCTATCTTGAAGATATCACACTGGGGACATCCTTAGAATAATGAAAGACCATCCTGAGGATGACTGCTTTGGTCAAAAATTATCTGGTAAAAATAACTTTCTATTCCAAATTAGTTTATGTGAGGTAGTGTGCTAAATGTGTAGAAATATGTTTGTAAATTAATGGTATTCTCAAGATGGTGTATCAGGATATTAAAGAAGTAAAAATATAACAACTATGATCGGGATGGCTTAGGTTGGTTTCGGGATGGACAGTTATATCCTCAGGATGGACAGTTATATCCTCAGGATGAAACTGTTAGGGATGAACAAATAAGTTAATAAACAAGAAGAACAACACACGATCTACGAGGAAAGCCCTTGATCAGTTGTAGATCACCGGCATAAAACCTCGGGAGGAGTCTAGGTCCCTGCCTTGTTTGTTAATATTAATATGGTAAAAAGATACAACTTTGGATGAGTATTTGGACGAGTGTACTATGATTATAATGATTGTGCAAGTGTTTGTGATCAGCTAAGTGTATGTGTGTAGCTATAGTGTGAGCAATGTGTTCTATACTCGTCCAGTACCCCCATTTATATAGTACATGAAATTAACAAAACAATCCCACGAAATATGCTAAGTAGTTAAGGTCTTTGAAAGCTTGTGGACTGTTTCAGGTGACGGTTGTGGGTGTTTCAGCTGTAGTGGACGTTGGATAACAGTTTCCACCTTTCTCGCCTTGCATTCATCACTTTGGCGGTTACACTTTGACTCATTCTTCAAGTTTATACGCGTATAGCTCATGCATCCTTGATATCTCTGATTTAGTAAGACTTTGTAGCCGTTAAAGGGGAGTTACAAGTCTTACTCATGCATTAATTACACTTGCAATAACATAAGTACAAGATAATTTGTTAGTTCATTCTCAGGATGTGCACATGCTGAAACACTGTTACATCCTAAATTCAGATAAGTCCTTCAACATCCTGGGGATGGTACATTAGGATGTTAGGTAAAATCATCCTGAGGATTTTCACCCTCAACAATTGTCCCCAAAAATATGTTACTGTTGACTTAATGGTAAAAATATTTTTCTCAATCGATGGGCCCATCTCTCCATGTTTCGAGATCTAACGGCTATTTTTTAGGCTAAATTTTCGTGATTACCGTTATGCCTCATCATATCCTGCTGCCTATATCTAGGCTTTCCCTTCCTTCTTTATAATCAACTAAGATTATTTGAAAAGGTAACTGCTTTTGCTTCTTTCTCGTCTTCTCTTTCTTATTCCTGCAAAAAGAAGTCTTTTAAGTCCTTCAACATCCTGGGGATGGTACATTAGGATGTTAGGTAAAATCATCCTGAGGATTTTCACCCTCAACAATGACAAAGAAAGAAGAACTGGGGACATCCTCAAGATAGTATCATCTTGAGGATGACTAAGCAGGAAGAATGGCATATTCAATAAATTAGTTTAAGAAGAGAATCTTTAGAGAATAAAGGTATCATTTATATCATTTCCTTATACCTAACATTTGCTAATGTTTGCAGAATATCAAAAGAAAAGAACACAAAGATATAGCGTCAAAAGTGGTTACCATATATTATTTATGCATCACAAGCAAAACTGATGTCAACCCCTGGCTTCATCCAAAACTAGGACCCATCCACCAGGGGTCAACATCTAAGGTCCAGGTTAATAATAGATTTGGGGCTTCGTCTTGAAACCAAGATCCCTCCACCCCAAACCTTGTAATATCCTAAGTTATTACATACCAAATAGGAATTGTTTGAAATTGTTCAACCATAGACTACCATAGTACCTACCACAAAGAGATTTAAAAAGTGGGCTCTATCCTAGTCATCATATCCTTCATCGCCCACAGGAAGGTCCTTCACCACCTCAGCAACCTTGGCTTCCGCTGCCTTCACCTCCGCATCCTCAGGATCCTTAGCCGCATCCTCAGGATGAGCAACAGGAACAGGCAAATCCACATCTTTTCCACCTAGATTCTTGACCTTCTCCCTCCAAGCCTCAACATCCCAGTCCTCTTGCTTGAAACCAGGATTCCTACACTGGAGAGCCATCTTCAATCTAGCCTGTAAGACAGAGATGCTAGCAGATTTCATCAGATCATTCATGTACTCATCCATCTCCTTCTCCTGATCCAACATTGCCTGAGCATGCTCCTCTTTCACCAGCTTCAATTCAGCCTCAGTCTCTGCCAACATGCTCTCAAGATATTTGCCTTTATCATGGGAAATTTTCTGAACATCCTTAAGTTTAGTTTGAGCATCATGAAGATCTTTGGCAAGAGCATCCACAGATTTCAACAAATATTCATGACCCTAGCAGAGGAGAGAAGAAGAGTAAGTAATTTATATTCATGACTCAGGATAAGACCATACCTAGAAAATGAATTAGGAAATCTTCCCTAATACAGCATCAAAGTTCAACCACTCGAAAGGAGTGATTTCCTGTGCGATGGTGGTAACTCTTCTTTGAGGCACTAGCAGCTCTAGATTTGGGAAGGTTGGAAGGAGGGCTGGCCATCTTAGAGCTAGATGGAGATGTTGAAGTAACCTTGGTTGCCTTAACATCCATACTGTCAATATCATCCAAGTCAAAGGAAGCAGGTTTTTTGGCTAGAATTAAGACAATAGCAGGGTTTGTAAATAAATAAAATAATAAACATCCTCAGGATGTAACATTATATACTCACCAGACATCTCGGAGGCTTGACTGGTAGTATAACTTTTTTCCACTTCAAAAGTCCTTGCTGATTCAGGTAAGTCGTACAGAGCTTTACACCTTAAGAAAGCTTCGTTTAAAGGAGTAGCTAACTTGGTAAAAGGAGTACCTGCTAAAGAAAATTCTTCAAAATGTTAACATCCTCAGGATGTAACTAAAAATTTCTTCATAATAAACTTTGAAAAATTTTACCACTTTTTAAACAATAAAGAGGAATCTCATCCCCATGAGGAATAGAGCTTCTTTTTACAAATAAAAACTTTGTTTTCTAGTTTTTCTCAGAGTTAATCACATTATACAGAAAAGGTGGATCCTTTTCTATAAGTTTAAGGACATAACGCTGGGAGCCATGTGTCCTTAACTTATAAACATGAGACAGGTGTAACATTACGCATTTAAACTTGTACGTTACATCACCATTATTAATAAAACGTCAAGTTCTATCGATAATATTCGCATTTAATTATTTTTGTCGCATTTTAGAAACCCTAATACTATATATATATATATTATATATATGGTTATGTATTGAATATTATCAAAAATAAAAGGTGCTTGGGCCGGGAATCGAACCCGCGCCCAAGACCGGGTCAACAACACAACAACCATCAACCAGCTGGGCTGGCCTTGATATCTGATTGAATCCAGGCGCGTTTTAATTATATAACTTGTTCAATTCGTCACAGTTGACTTGGTAAGTCAACTGTGAACACACGACATACCATAATCAACATCATAACTCGTGATTTGTATATCTTTGGTAACAATATGCGATTACCGGCCCTGTCTGACTAAGCTACATGATAATTATCAATCAATTGTCCACCAATTAAACCAATTACGCGTATGACATTGAATATTGGTCAAACCTTACCATTTCTTCGATCCAGTGTATAACCCTATAAATTGATCATTTGCGAGCCTTCACAACTCGCCAATACTCCTTTCTCAACCACCAATCTTCTTAATTATACTCTGCTCGTTCATCTTGATCGTGTTTTTGACCTACGGGTTTGACCGTCCAATCGTATTCGAAACAACGTTGTAAGTTTAATTATTTCAGTGGGTTATGTTCATCGGCATTCACACATCAATAGCCCTATGATTAATTGGGCTATTGATGTGTGAATCAATCAATTGCAGAAACTAGGGTTCGTGATTTTGAATTGGGGATAAACTGATTTGCATACTGTATTTATTTTATTTAGAACAGAAACAATCACAACCACTGGTCTGGACCAAGTGGTTGTGACCGTTGCATTATTCCCAAGCCACCCGGGTTCGAGTCCCGGCTGTGGCGTTTCTTTCCTTTCCTTTTTCATTTTTAAACAACAAACCCTATTTAATTATATATATTACATTTAATCTTGTAAATTCGTTTTTAATTATTAAAACCTTTTTATAAATTCTAAAAAAAATTATTTTTAACAAATCTGATGTAAAAGTTTTACCTACAATTTTTAGTTTTCTGAAATTAATTTATTTAATATTTATAATAATTAAATCAATTTTATGCTATTATATTTATAAAAATCCATTAAAATATCAAAACAATTTTATAAATTTCCATAAAAATTATCCTGAGTTTGTACAATGATAAACTTTACTAAAATGATTTTTAATTCTGAAAAATCATTTATTTTATATTTTTAATCAATTTTTGTTAGTTTTAATCATAATTAAATCATAATAAATTCAATTTTTAATATTTTTGCACCAAAATTTTATACAATTTATTTCTGAATATTTAGAACAGAAATATAATTTTTAAAATAATAATTCTTTAATTTTAGTATTTTTAAATATTAAAGTTAAATTTTGGCAAATTGTAATAAATAGATTTAAAAATCTATTTTAAAGAAAATAATTTTATAAAAATTATTTTTATACTTCAAACACATTATTGTGAACATCCTAAATTCAAATTTTATAAAAAGACTTTCATTTATTTAATTATCAAATTTCCCTTTATTTATTTAAACATTTTATTATAAATTCAACAATTGGATATCCCCAAATCGAAACCCTAGAATATACTTATAGACTAGATAGACTTAGACTTATTTGTTGCCTTATACATAGGGTAATACTTGGCATTCTATTGGGCTACACTCATACTATTCCTCAATACCTAATACTATACCAAGGTGAGTTTACGTAACCATGTTTATGTGATGCTTTATACTTGCATCATTTTATTTAAGCAATTCAACATGCATGTCTAGTTGTAAACTTTATTGCCTCATGAATTA
The DNA here is from genome assembly GCA_028751855.1 of Ambrosia trifida. Lineage (NCBI taxonomy): Eukaryota > Viridiplantae > Streptophyta > Magnoliopsida > Asterales > Asteraceae > Ambrosia > Ambrosia trifida. The sequence goes on from CM054122.1 coordinate 126,167,682, forward strand.
GTCTACAACAGTTTCAACGAGTTTCAACATTACATAATCATTAGCTATGGCCAAGCCGGCGATATTCAATAATAGATCTATTGGATTGACAACCCCACCCGGATATGCGTACCTCCTACATATGTAGCGTGGGTGATTGTTATCGTTCCAACATATTACTAAGGTGAACCGTAGATGACGGGATGGACCTAAACTAGTCGGAGGTTTGATTATGTCGATTCAACATATTATGCTATTCATGTAGACTTAAATTTACGATTGACATATGAATTGCTAGACTTTTATACTTAAACTATTTGCTTAACATGGATTATGTATTCTCACCAACTTCTAGTTGACCCTCCCCCCCCCCCCCCCCCCATTTTTACAACTCAATAGGAAATAACGATGCATGAAGACTAGAGTATTTCATGAAGATAATTTGAAGTCTATGATTGCTTGGTCTTTTGTGATGTATTAGAATTCCACATTAAACTCTTTATGTATTTCTATTTTTGGATATTTGCAATTTAAATTTATTTCAATTAAAATTTGGTGACCATGTGCTACTGTATACTCATTCTTATGTGACACCTCGATGTTTCCGCCATCGGTTGGGGTGTTACAGATTGGTATCAGAGCCTTGGTTATAGGGAATTTGGTTATTAGAAAATAATCTAGACTATAACCTTAGGGACTTAAACAGTACTTGCTTCTCTTACTTGTAACCCTAATTGCTTCCCTAATCCTATCCTTATCCTATACCTTATATAACCCTAAGCCTACATGTGACTACTCTTATTCGTCTGCTACAATCCTGATCCACCATTAGATTAATAGGACAAAATCCTCAGGTTTAACCTGAACCCCCTTGAGATCTCGTCGAAGTTCTAGATTTTAATAACGAACACGTGCAATCTGGAAGGGTGAACGCCTGTATTCTGAGTCTTCTGTCTAGGCTGGCATTGCGCATATATCCCAATCAGACGAGGGACCCGGATGCCTACCTGGGAATTCTCGGGATGAGTGTTCACTTATAGGCTAAAGCATGTCTTCATATGTTATTAGAATTTAGAATCTTGTATAAGTCAACGTTTTCGTTTATTCGTTTTAATTAATGAATAAATGATTACATTCCTTATATAATCTCATTCATTTCATTGTGTCTATTACAGATCATGCCTCCACGTCGCAGCACTCGCAACAGCAATGGTGAGAACCATGAAGAAGGTGGTGACAACCATAACCATGACCAAGGTCCTAACCACAACAACAATGGTGTCGATGCCCAACTGGCTGCGATCATTTCTCAACAAATGGCGCAGCAAATCGCAACTCTGGTTCCCAATTTACTAGCACAGGTCATCCAAATGAACGACAACGGGAACGGTCACGGCAACGGGAACGGTAACGGCAACGGGAACGGGAACGGCAATGGTAATGTAAATGGACCCCCAGCCTGCACCCTTAAGCATTTCAATTCTTGTAACCCTCCAAAGTTTAGTGGTGAAGAAGGAGCTACAGGACTCCTCCAATGGTTTGAGGGTATTGAGAATACCTTCATCAACAGTGAATGCCCCCGACAACTTCAAGGTTCGTTACGCCATGAGTGTTCTCCACAAACGAGCACTCACTTGGTGGAATGAGGAGAAGCGCACTCGTGGGGCCGAAGTTGCTCTTACTATGACATGGGACCAAGTCAAGGAGGTCATGAAGGAAGAGTTTTGTCCTCGCAATGAGGTTAAGAAGCTTGAGGATGAGTTCCACACCCTAGCTCAAGATAGTGGGGAAAACCTTGCCTACAACACCCGCTTTCACGAGCTTAGCTTATTGTTGCCTCACAAAGTCACTCCCCTGCCGGTAGCCATCGAGAAGTACATCGGTGGTCTACCCATGCAAATCCAGGACACCGTTTGGGGAAGAAATCCTGCAACTTTGGAAGAGGCCAAACGTCTAGCGGCCACTCTTACTGATAATCACGTGAAGAACGGTACTCTCTTCCGCAAGGGCACTAAGAAGACGGTTGCCAAAGACACTCCACAACCCGCAATTGAAGTCAAGCCTGAGACCTCAAGCAACAAAAAGCGCAAGGCTAGAAACTACATGGTTGCTGCTACTCCACCTGCTGCCCAAAACCCAGCCAAGAAGCCATATGGCGGGACTCACCCTCTTTGCAACACTTGTCAATACCATCATCTTCCTAGTCGACCGTGCCACCAGTGTAATAACTGTAAGCGGTATGGACACTACACCAACGCCTGTCAAGCCCCTGCTGCCCAAAACAACCAAAACAACCAAAACAACCCAGCCAGAAACAACCTAGCTCCCAACCAACAAAACAACAGGCCTGCTCGTGGTCAATGCTACGAGTGTGGCAGCCCTGATCACTACATCAACAATTGCCCTAATCGTAACCAGAACCAAAACCGAAACCAAAACCAAAACCAGAACCGCAACCAGAACCAAGGTGCTCGAGTTCGCGCCTACAATCTCAATGCTAACCAGGCTCGTGACAACAACGAAGTGGTGAATGGTACGTTCCTCATTAATAACCACTATGCATCCATATTATTTGATTCGGGAGCTGATAAGTCATTTGTGTCACTGAATTTTGAACCTTTACTTAACTCACCCCACACTAATCTAGAGGAACCTTTAGAAGTAGAGGTAGCTAATGGGAAGTCTATTTCGATCGACTCTATTATTCGTAACTGCTTGTTGAACCTCGACGATCATACCTTCTCTATCGATCTCATCCCCATGCATCTTGGAAGTTTTGATGTTATAGTAGGCATGGACTGGTTGTCAACTCATCGTGCCGAAATTCTGTGCTTCGAGAAAGTCATACGCATTCCTCTCGAATCTGGTGAGATTTTGAAGATCTATGGTGAGAAACCCTGTGGCGAGCTTAAGCTTATGTGTTGTACTACTGCCCAAAAGTACTTACGAAAGGGGTATACAGCCTTCTTAGCTAACGTGATAGAGAGGAAGGACAAAGGCAAAAGTATCCAAGACATTCCTATTATTCGAGACTATCCTGAAGTCTTCCCAGAGGATTTACCTAGTTTGCCTCCTGCTCGACAAGTGGAATTTAGAATTGATCATGTTCCTGGTGCTAATCCTGTCGCTAAAGCTCCTTATCGTCTTGCACCCTCTGAGATGCAAGAACTTGCCAGTCAATTACAGGAACTCTCTGATAAAGGGTTCATTCGCCCTAGTTCTTCTCCATGGGGAGCCCCTGTCTTGTTCGTTAAAAAGAAGGATGGTTCTCTTAGAATGTGTATTGACTACCGTGAACTCAACAAACTCACCATCAAGAATCGTTATCCACTGCCTAGGATTGACGATCTCTTCGATCAACTTCAAGGAGCAACCCACTTCTCGAAGATTGATCTCCGTTCTGGTTATCATCAGCTTAGAGTCCACGATGAAGATATTCCCAAGACAGCTTTTCGCACACGTTATGGTCACTACGAATTCATGGTTATGCCTTTTGGATTGACCAATGCTCTCGCAGTATTTATGGATTTGATGAATCGGGTTTGTAGACCCTACCTCGACAAATTCGTGATCGTTTTCATCGATGATATTTTGATTTACTCTAAATCAAAATCCGATCACGAGCAACATCTTCACTCCATCCTGGGTCTCCTAAAGAAAGAACAACTGTATGGCAAGTTCTCAAAAGGTGAATTTTGGCTTAAGGAAGTTCAATTTTTGGGACATGTCATTGATATGAACGGAATTCATGTTGATCCCGCAAAAATCAAAGCTGTGAAAAATTGGAGTGTTCCTCAAACTCCAACTGAAGTCCGTTCTTTCCTTGGTTTGGCTGGTTATTATCATCGATTTATCGCCAATTTCTCCAAGATCGCTGTTCCTCTCACTACCTTAACTCACAAGGGTAAACCCTATGAGTGGGGACCAAAGCAAGAGGAAGCATTTGAAACTCTTAAGCTGAAACTCTGTGAAGCTCCTATCTTGTCTCTACCTGATGGTAATGATGATTTCGTGGTCTACTGTGATGCATCGAACCAAGGTCTTGGTTGTGTTCTCATGCAACGAGGAAAGGTTATTGCGTATGCGTCTCGACAACTCAAGACTCACGAAAAGAATTATACCACCCATGATCTTGAATTGGGCGCTGTTGTCTTTGCTCTCAAGATTTGGAGACATTATCTTTATGGGACCAAATGTGTGGTGTTCACGGACCACAAAAGTCTCCAACATGTCTTCGACCAGAAGAATCTTAACATGAGGCAACGACGTTGGGTTGAATTACTTAACGACTATGATTGCGAAATTCGCTACCATCCTGGCAAGGCGAATGTTGTGGCTGACGCACTTAGTCGTAAAGAGCGTATCAAACTTCAATGTGCGAGAGTTCGTACTGATCTTCAAGATCGCATTCTCCAGGCTCAACACACCTCAGTCACCCAAGGTAACATGTACGATGAAATGTCTTGTGGTGCTGAAACTCAACTTGAAACCAAACCTGATGGTCTTCTCTATTTTCTTAATCGACTGTGGATTCCCGACCGTGATGATCTTCGTACTTTTCTCATGAACGAGGCTCATAAGTCTCGTTATTCTATTCATCCTGGAGCTGACAAGATGTACCAAGATCTCCGTTATTCTTATTGGTAGCCGGGTATGAAGAAAGACATTGCTCTTTTCGTTGCAAAATGCCTCACTTGTTCAAAGGTCAAGGCTGAACATCAACGACCATCTGGTATGCTTGAACAACCAGAGATTCCTGTATGGAAATGGGAGAGCATAGCTATGGACTTCATCACCAAACTCCCTCGTACACCCAAAGGTTTTGACAGTATTTGGGTTATTGTCGATCGTTTGACCAAGTCAGCCCACTTCTTACCTATTCGTGAGAAGTATTCTGTGGAAAGGTTGGCAAAGATGTACGTAAGTGAAATCGTATGTCGTCATGGTATACCTTTGGACATTATCTCTGATCGCGATGGTCGTTTCACCTCTCACTTTTGGGATTCTCTACAAGATGCTTTGGGTACCAAGTTGAACCTGAGTACTGCTTATCACCCTCAAACAGATGGTCAGACTGAACGGACCATCCAGACACTTGAGGATATGCTCAGGGCATGTATCATCGATTTTGGTGGCGCATGGGATTCTCATCTTCCTTTGGTTGAGTTTTCATACAACAACAGTTATCACGCCAGCATTAACATGGCTCCTTTTGAGGCACTCTATGGTCGTAAATGTCGTTCACCTGTCTGTTGGACTGAGGTTGGTGAAGCTCGTATCATTGGACCCGAACTAATCCAGGAAACCACAGACAAAATTCAACTCATTCAGGATAATCTTCTCAAGGCTAGAAGTCGTCAGAAGAGTTATGCTGATAAACGTCGTAAACCCTTGGAATTTCAAGTTGGGGACCTTGTACTACTTAAGGTATCCCCTTGGAAAGGAGTAATTCGTTTCGGTAGAAAAGGAAAACTAGCTCCTCGATACGTAGGCCCCTTCAAAATTCTTGACAGAGTTGGAAAAGTGGCTTACAAACTTGATCTTCCACCTGAGCTAAGCAATGTTCACCCGACCTTCCATGTTTCAAATCTCAAGAAATGCTTAGCGGATGAGACCCTTCATGTTCCTCTTGAGGATGTGCAAATTGATGAAAGCATGCACATTATCGAGAAACCCGTTGAGATTGTTGATACTGGAGTCAAGAAACTCAAGCGCAGTCGCATTCCGATCGTTAAGGTTCGTTGGGAATCTAAACGAGGCCCAGAGTTCACTTGGGAACGTAAAGACCAGATGAAGTCGAAATATCCACATCTTTTTCCACCAGACTCTCCAACTCCAACTTCGGGACGAAGTTCCTAAAAGTAGGGGAGACTGTAACTTCGGGACGAAGTTCCTAAAAGTTTTACCTACAATTTTTAGTTTTCTGAAATTAATTTATTTAATATTTATAATAATTAAATCAATTTTATGCTATTATATTTATAAAAATCCATTAAAATATCAAAACAATTTTATAAATTTCCACAAAAATTATCCTGAGTTTGTACAATGATAAACTTTACTAAAATGATTTTTAATTCTGAAAAATCATTTATTTTATATTTTTAATCAATTTTTGTTAGTTTTAATCATAATTAAATCATAATAAATTCAATTTTTAATATTTTTGCACCAAAATTTTATACAATTTATTTCTGAATATTTAGAACAGAAATATAATTTTTAAAATAATAATTCTTTAATTTTAGTATTTTTAAATATTAAAGTTAAATTTTGGCAAATTGTAATAAATAGATTTAAAAATCTATTTTAAAGAAAATAATTTTATAAAAATTATTTTTATACTTCAAACACATTATTGTGAACATCCTAAATTCAAATTTTATAAAAAGACTTTCATTTATTTAATTATCAAATTTCCCTTTATTTATTTAAACATTTTATTATAAATTCAACAATTGGATATCCCCAAATCGAAACCCTAGAATATACTTATAGACTAGATAGACTTAGACTTATTTGTTGCCTTATACATAGGGTAATACTTGGCATTCTATTGGGCTACACTCATACTATTCCTCAATACCTAATACTATACCAAGGTGAGTTTACGTAACCATGTTTATGTGATGCTTTATACTTGCATCATTTTATTTAAGCAATTCAACATGCATGTCTAGTTGTAAACTTTATTGCCTCATGAATTAGTCTACAACAGTTTCAACGAGTTTCAACATTACATAATCATTAGCTATGGCCAAGCCGGCGATATTCAATAATAGATCTATTGGATTGACAACCCCACCCGGATATGCGTACCTCCTACATATGTAGCGTGGGTGATTGTTATCGTTCCAACATATTACTAAGGTGAACCGTAGATGACGGGATGGACCTAAACTAGTCGGAGGTTTGATTATGTCGATTCAACATATTATGCTATTCATGTAGACTTAAATTTACGATTGACATATGAATTGCTAGACTTTTATACTTAAACTATTTGCTTAACATGGATTATGTATTCTCACCAACTTCTAGTTGACCCTCCCCCCCCCCCCCCCCCATTTTTACAACTCAATAGGAAATAACGATGCATGAAGACTAGAGTATTTCATGAAGATAATTTGAAGTCTATGATTGCTTGGTCTTTTGTGATGTATTAGAATTCCACATTAAACTCTTTATGTATTTCTATTTTTGGATATTTGCAATTTAAATCTAGACTATAACCTTAGGGACTTAAACAGTACTTGCTTCTCTTACTTGTAACCCTAATTGCTTCCCTAATCCTATCCTTATCCTATACCTTATATAACCCTAAGCCTACATGTGACTACTCTTATTCGTCTGCTACAATCCTGATCCACCATTAGATTAATAGGACAAAATCCTCAGGTTTAACCTGAACCCCCTTGAGATCTCGTCGAAGTTCTAGATTTTAATAACGAACACGTGCAATCTGGAAGGGTGAACGCCTGTATTCTGAGTCTTCTGTCTAGGCTGGCATTGCGCATATATCCCAATCAGACGAGGGACCCGGATGCCTACCTGGGAATTCTCGGGATGAGTGTTCACTTATAGGCTAAAGCATGTCTTCATATGTTATTAGAATTTAGAATCTTGTATAAGTCAACGTTTTCGTTTATTCGTTTTAATTAATGAATAAATGATTACATTCCTTATATAATCTCATTCATTTCATTGTGTCTATTACAGATCATGCCTCCACGTCGCAGCACTCGCAACAGCAATGGTGAGAACCATGAAGAAGGTGGTGACAACCATAACCATGACCAAGGTCCTAACCACAACAACAATGGTGTCGATGCCCAACTGGCTGCGATCATTTCTCAACAAATGGCGCAGCAAATCGCAACTCTGGTTCCCAATTTACTAGCACAGGTCATCCAAATGAACGACAACGGGAACGGTCACGGCAACGGGAACGGTAACGGCAACGGGAACGGGAACGGCAATGGTAATGTAAATGGACCCCCAGCCTGCACCCTTAAGCATTTCAATTCTTGTAACCCTCCAAAGTTTAGTGGTGAAGAAGGAGCTACAGGACTCCTCCAATGGTTTGAGGGTATTGAGAATACCTTCATCAACAGTGAATGCCCCCGACAACTTCAAGGTTCGTTACGCCATGAGTGTTCTCCACAAACGAGCACTCACTTGGTGGAATGAGGAGAAGCGCACTCGTGGGGCCGAAGTTGCTCTTACTATGACATGGGACCAAGTCAAGGAGGTCATGAAGGAAGAGTTTTGTCCTCGCAATGAGGTTAAGAAGCTTGAGGATGAGTTCCACACCCTAGCTCAAGATAGTGGGGAAAACCTTGCCTACAACACCCGCTTTCACGAGCTTAGCTTATTGTTGCCTCACAAAGTCACTCCCCTGCCGGTAGCCATCGAGAAGTACATCGGTGGTCTACCCATGCAAATCCAGGACACCGTTTGGGGAAGAAATCCTGCAACTTTGGAAGAGGCCAAACGTCTAGCGGCCACTCTTACTGATAATCACGTGAAGAACGGTACTCTCTTCCGCAAGGGCACTAAGAAGACGGTTGCCAAAGACACTCCACAACCCGCAATTGAAGTCAAGCCTGAGACCTCAAGCAACAAAAAGCGCAAGGCTAGAAACTACATGGTTGCTGCTACTCCACCTGCTGCCCAAAACCCAGCCAAGAAGCCATATGGCGGGACTCACCCTCTTTGCAACACTTGTCAATACCATCATCTTCCTAGTCGACCGTGCCACCAGTGTAATAACTGTAAGCGGTATGGACACTACACCAACGCCTGTCAAGCCCCTGCTGCCCAAAACAACCAAAACAACCAAAACAACCCAGCCAGAAACAACCTAGCTCCCAACCAACAAAACAACAGGCCTGCTCGTGGTCAATGCTACGAGTGTGGCAGCCCTGATCACTACATCAACAATTGCCCTAATCGTAACCAGAACCAAAACCGAAACCAAAACCAAAACCAGAACCGCAACCAGAACCAAGGTGCTCGAGTTCGCGCCTACAATCTCAATGCTAACCAGGCTCGTGACAACAACGAAGTGGTGAATGGTACGTTCCTCATTAATAACCACTATGCATCCATATTATTTGATTCGGGAGCTGATAAGTCATTTGTGTCACTGAATTTTGAACCTTTACTTAACTCACCCCACACTAATCTAGAGGAACCTTTAGAAGTAGAGGTAGCTAATGGGAAGTCTATTTCGATCGACTCTATTATTCGTAACTGCTTGTTGAACCTCGACGATCATACCTTCTCTATCGATCTCATCCCCATGCATCTTGGAAGTTTTGATGTTATAGTAGGCATGGACTGGTTGTCAACTCATCGTGCCGAAATTCTGTGCTTCGAGAAAGTCATACGCATTCCTCTCGAATCTGGTGAGATTTTGAAGATCTATGGTGAGAAACCCTGTGGCGAGCTTAAGCTTATGTGTTGTACTACTGCCCAAAAGTACTTACGAAAGGGGTATACAGCCTTCTTAGCTAACGTGATAGAGAGGAAGGACAAAGGCAAAAGTATCCAAGACATTCCTATTATTCGAGACTATCCTGAAGTCTTCCCAGAGGATTTACCTAGTTTGCCTCCTGCTCGACAAGTGGAATTTAGAATTGATCATGTTCCTGGTGCTAATCCTGTCGCTAAAGCTCCTTATCGTCTTGCACCCTCTGAGATGCAAGAACTTGCCAGTCAATTACAGGAACTCTCTGATAAAGGGTTCATTCGCCCTAGTTCTTCTCCATGGGGAGCCCCTGTCTTGTTCGTTAAAAAGAAGGATGGTTCTCTTAGAATGTGTATTGACTACCGTGAACTCAACAAACTCACCATCAAGAATCGTTATCCACTGCCTAGGATTGACGATCTCTTCGATCAACTTCAAGGAGCAACCCACTTCTCGAAGATTGATCTCCGTTCTGGTTATCATCAGCTTAGAGTCCACGATGAAGATATTCCCAAGACAGCTTTTCGCACACGTTATGGTCACTACGAATTCATGGTTATGCCTTTTGGATTGACCAATGCTCTCGCAGTATTTATGGATTTGATGAATCGGGTTTGTAGACCCTACCTCGACAAATTCGTGATCGTTTTCATCGATGATATTTTGATTTACTCTAAATCAAAATCCGATCACGAGCAACATCTTCACTCCATCCTGGGTCTCCTAAAGAAAGAACAACTGTATGGCAAGTTCTCAAAAGGTGAATTTTGGCTTAAGGAAGTTCAATTTTTGGGACATGTCATTGATATGAACGGAATTCATGTTGATCCCGCAAAAATCAAAGCTGTGAAAAATTGGAGTGTTCCTCAAACTCCAACTGAAGTCCGTTCTTTCCTTGGTTTGGCTGGTTATTATCATCGATTTATCGCCAATTTCTCCAAGATCGCTGTTCCTCTCACTACCTTAACTCACAAGGGTAAACCCTATGAGTGGGGACCAAAGCAAGAGGAAGCATTTGAAACTCTTAAGCTGAAACTCTGTGAAGCTCCTATCTTGTCTCTACCTGATGGTAATGATGATTTCGTGGTCTACTGTGATGCATCGAACCAAGGTCTTGGTTGTGTTCTCATGCAACGAGGAAAGGTTATTGCGTATGCGTCTCGACAACTCAAGACTCACGAAAAGAATTATACCACCCATGATCTTGAATTGGGCGCTGTTGTCTTTGCTCTCAAGATTTGGAGACATTATCTTTATGGGACCAAATGTGTGGTGTTCACGGACCACAAAAGTCTCCAACATGTCTTCGACCAGAAGAATCTTAACATGAGGCAACGACGTTGGGTTGAATTACTTAACGACTATGATTGCGAAATTCGCTACCATCCTGGCAAGGCGAATGTTGTGGCTGACGCACTTAGTCGTAAAGAGCGTATCAAACTTCAATGTGCGAGAGTTCGTACTGATCTTCAAGATCGCATTCTCCAGGCTCAACACACCTCAGTCACCCAAGGTAACATGTACGATGAAATGTCTTGTGGTGCTGAAACTCAACTTGAAACCAAACCTGATGGTCTTCTCTATTTTCTTAATCGACTGTGGATTCCCGACCGTGATGATCTTCGTACTTTTCTCATGAACGAGGCTCATAAGTCTCGTTATTCTATTCATCCTGGAGCTGACAAGATGTACCAAGATCTCCGTTATTCTTATTGGTAGCCGGGTATGAAGAAAGACATTGCTCTTTTCGTTGCAAAATGCCTCACTTGTTCAAAGGTCAAGGCTGAACATCAACGACCATCTGGTATGCTTGAACAACCAGAGATTCCTGTATGGAAATGGGAGAGCATAGCTATGGACTTCATCACCAAACTCCCTCGTACACCCAAAGGTTTTGACAGTATTTGGGTTATTGTCGATCGTTTGACCAAGTCAGCCCACTTCTTACCTATTCGTGAGAAGTATTCTGTGGAAAGGTTGGCAAAGATGTACGTAAGTGAAATCGTATGTCGTCATGGTATACCTTTGGACATTATCTCTGATCGCGATGGTCGTTTCACCTCTCACTTTTGGGATTCTCTACAAGATGCTTTGGGTACCAAGTTGAACCTGAGTACTGCTTATCACCCTCAAACAGATGGTCAGACTGAACGGACCATCCAGACACTTGAGGATATGCTCAGGGCATGTATCATCGATTTTGGTGGCGCATGGGATTCTCATCTTCCTTTGGTTGAGTTTTCATACAACAACAGTTATCACGCCAGCATTAACATGGCTCCTTTTGAGGCACTCTATGGTCGTAAATGTCGTTCACCTGTCTGTTGGACTGAGGTTGGTGAAGCTCGTATCATTGGACCCGAACTAATCCAGGAAACCACAGACAAAATTCAACTCATTCAGGATAATCTTCTCAAGGCTAGAAGTCGTCAGAAGAGTTATGCTGATAAACGTCGTAAACCCTTGGAATTTCAAGTTGGGGACCTTGTACTACTTAAGGTATCCCCTTGGAAAGGAGTAATTCGTTTCGGTAGAAAAGGAAAACTAGCTCCTCGATACGTAGGCCCCTTCAAAATTCTTGACAGAGTTGGAAAAGTGGCTTACAAACTTGATCTTCCACCTGAGCTAAGCAATGTTCACCCGACCTTCCATGTTTCAAATCTCAAGAAATGCTTAGCGGATGAGACCCTTCATGTTCCTCTTGAGGATGTGCAAATTGATGAAAGCATGCACATTATCGAGAAACCCGTTGAGATTGTTGATACTGGAGTCAAGAAACTCAAGCGCAGTCGCATTCCGATCGTTAAGGTTCGTTGGGAATCTAAACGAGGCCCAGAGTTCACTTGGGAACGTAAAGACCAGATGAAGTCGAAATATCCACATCTTTTTCCACCAGACTCTCCAACTCCAACTTCGGGACGAAGTTCCTAAAAGTAGGGGAGACTGTAACTTCGGGACGAAGTTCCTAAAAGTTTTACCTACAATTTTTAGTTTTCTGAAATTAATTTATTTAATATTTATAATAATTAAATCAATTTTATGCTATTATATTTATAAAAATCCATTAAAATATCAAAACAATTTTATAAATTTCCACAAAAATTATCCTGAGTTTGTACAATGATAAACTTTACTAAAATGATTTTTAATTCTGAAAAATCATTTATTTTATATTTTTAATCAATTTTTGTTAGTTTTAATCATAATTAAATCATAATAAATTCAATTTTTAATATTTTTGCACCAAAATTTTATACAATTTATTTCTGAATATTTAGAACAGAAATATAATTTTTAAAATAATAATTCTTTAATTTTAGTATTTTTAAATATTAAAGTTAAATTTTGGCAAATTGTAATAAATAGATTTAAAAATCTATTTTAAAGAAAATAATTTTTTAAAAATTATTTTTATACTTCAAACACATTATTGTGAACATCCTAAATTCAAATTTTATAAAAAGACTTTCATTTATTTAATTATCAAATTTCCCTTTATTTATTTAAACATTTTATTATAAATTCAACAATTGGATATCCCCAAATCGAAACCCTAGAATATACTTATAGACTAGATAGACTTAGACTTATTTGTTGCCTTATACATAGGGTAATACTTGGCATTCTATTGGGCTACACTCATACTATTCCTCAATACCTAATACTATACCAAGGTGAGTTTACGTAACCATGTTTATGTGATGCTTTATACTTGCATCATTTTATTTAAGCAATTCAACATGCATGTCTAGTTGTAAACTTTATTGCCTCATGAATTAGTCTACAACAGTTTCAACGAGTTTCAACATTACATAATCATTAGCTATGGCCAAGCCGGCGATATTCAATAATAGATCTATTGGATTGACAACCCCACCCGGATATGCGTACCTCCTACATATGTAGCGTGGGTGATTGTTATCGTTCCAACATATTACTAAGGTGAACCGTAGATAACGGGATGGACCTAAACTAGTCGGAGGTTTGATTATGTCGATTCAACATATTATGCTATTCATGTAGACTTAAATTTACGATTGACATATGAATTGCTAGACTTTTATACTTAAACTATCTGCTTAACATGGATTATGTATTCTCACCAACTTCTAGTTGACCCCCCCCCCCCATTTTTACAACTCAACAGGAAATAACGATGCATGAAGACTAGAGTATTTCATGAAGATAATTTGAAGTCTATGCTTGCTTGGTCTTTTGTGATGTATTAGAATTCCACATTAAACTCTTTATGTATTTCTATTTTCGGATATTTGCAATTTAAATTTATTTCAATTAAAATTTGGTGACTATGTGCTACTGTATACTCATTCTTACGTGACACCTCGATGTTTCCGCCATCGGTTGGGGTGTTACAACAGGTCCCCCACTTGAAGATGTACACCATGACTTTCGACGATTCTGCTATAAACCATCAGTATCTTCCAGAGTTCAGGCATGGCTTGGAAATTAACCATCCTTGTCACATCAAAAAAATCTTTGATGAACGAGGGAAAAGGATACCTCAACCCTAGAGAGAATGGTAAGTACAGAAAACAGGCCCAAGTGGGAGATGCAAAATCAGATCTTGCATGAGGATCATAAGGACGAAACTCAGCAGAACTCGAAAAGATCTGTGAGCTTTTTAGGATTTGAATATCCTTATCAACAAAAGAACAGGTCTCTTGCTCAGGATGGATCAAGAGATTTTGGGGAATGAAGTCGCTTGAAGTTCCTACATTCCCCGAAGCCCTTGTAGATCTTTTATCCATCTTCGAAATATTAATAATATTGTGCAGGTGAAAGAAAAAGTATGAACAACAGGGAATAGAAATTACATTCTTAGAAAAATCAAGAGTGATTATAAAGGAGGAGATATGCTCTAGATATAAAGGGCAGAAGATGATGTCGTGTAACGGTCATCACTTAATTACCGCCGAAGAAATAGTCGTTGTTATCCTGACGAGATGTCCCATCAGTTATCACATAAGATATTATGATTAAAAAATATATTAATCTTGAAAGATATTAACGGTAACATATTTTTTGGGGACAATTGTTGGTGGTGAAAATCCTCAGGATGATTTTACCTCATATCCCCGGTGTAGCATCCTCAGGATGCTAAAGGGATCAGCTGACTTCAGGATGTAGCAATATTTCAACATGTGTGCATCCTGAGAATGGACTAACGAATTACCATTTTTATATGTAATTGCAGGTACAACTAAGTTATAATATAGATACATAAGTACATTCTAACGTCTATATTATAACACTCGGTCGAAGGAGTCAAAGATTGAAGAGTAACTCATATAAACTAAAGGCTAATATCGAAGATGGAGTCAAAGTTGTAACCGATGCTCATTAAATACCGGCGAAAAATAAGAAACAGCTGAAGCAACGACTATATTCAGTTGAAACTCACCCAACGTTCACTTGAAAACATTGAAGGAGCTTAACTACATAGCAGATCTTGTTGGATACATTATTTACTTCCTTGTATTATATAAATGGGAATGATGTAAATTCTCAAATTCTTTCGCTTTTCATGTGCGGGATTTGTTGAAGCTTCACCTTACGGCCAAAAATGGGATTCGTGTGAGGAAAGCTTTCTATGGGGTTGTTCTTACGGCTTTTTGGAGTATTTTGCGAGCTAGAAACGACCACATCTTCAATAAAAAAACAGTATCGGTTCGGAAGATTTTGGACGAGATTAAAGTAATGAGTTATTTGTGGAGTACTAATCGCGGACGAATGATGAATATGTCTTGGGTTTCTTGGTGTTTGTTTGACAAAGATAAGATGGGATAGGTTCGGGTATTTTGTTTTTTCGGGTTTCATTGTATTGTTTTATCTTTTCGGTTGGTTATTTCGGATTGTTTTCTTCCGGATGTTTTGCGCTAGCCTCTTGCTAGCTTATTGAATTAAGTTTTGTTGATCATTAAAAAAAATACAATACTTTCTTAATTACAAATATTTTATTAGGCAACAAGGACAATGCTTACCAATTCCAAACTTCCAATCACAGGGCTTTTTACGTTTTTAAAAGACATAACAAAACATATTATGAGCTTTTAAACAATATTAAACATAACATGGAATTTCTTACGCCTTTTGGTTCTTCTTGCACTTTCTACGTAGAAAGGTAGCGTGTGCCTAAGACCCACCGTAGTGGGCATAAAAGCTATTTTTAAAAACTAGTAGGAACCCGCGCGTTGCGGTGAAGTTGCACTGTGTTTGGCTGTTGCGTTTAGTCAATCACGTTATTCGTGTTGTACATTATACACATCTCTTAGATGACTAATCAAATCTACATCTCCTTTTTTTTCTTTTCTATTTTTTTTTTCATTTAGTAATGTGAATTTCTTCATGGTAGCCAATGAACCAATCATCTTTCAATTTGTTTTTTTAATATTTTTACCTGAATTCGTATTCGCTTAGTAATGTGAATTTCTTCATGGTAGCCAATGAATCAATCATCTTTCAATTTGTTTTTAATATTTTTACCTGAATTCGTATTCGATTAGTAATGTGAATTCGAGTTTCTTATTCGAATCGAATACGAATCGAATAAATTGAATTTTAAGCGAATACTAATCGAATACGAATTCAGGTAAAAATATTAAAAATTCGAGAAATTCGATTCGAATAATTCAAAAATTCGTTATTCAATTCGTTGAACACCCCTAACTTGAGAAGTGGTGTCATGTCTGATTTGGTAAACTTTACCCAATTATTATCATACATGCTTTGAATTTATTGTCAAATATCCTTTGAATTATCATACAAACAGGCCCTGATCCGATAGAACACGGAGTTTGGCCAACCTTGGCGGGATGACGACTTCGGTCAGCATCGTGATAATTGGTCACTCATAAAAAAGTCACCATTAAAAATTTAATATATTTGACTTCAAAATATAAGTTAATTATTCTTATTAATTAAATACTTCAAAGTTATTTAATTGTTGTATTAAACGTGTCTTGCTAATTTAATAAAGTTACAATTTTGTCCATTTAGATAAATATGAAATGACTTTTATGCCCATCCAAAATCCATTATATAGTAGTATAGATAAAGCCTCCCACACCGTTACGGGGGGCTTTATATTTGAAAAAGAGGTTTTGGCGAGATTAAATTAACGCCGGAAACAAAATTCCCCCACCAATCATGGGTTGCCACCTCATCCTCTCTATCTTTATATTATTATTTTATTATTTTATAATTTAAAAGATAAAATAAAATATTAATAGGGGCTTTATAAATAAAGCCCCTACCACTACACCCCTTTTTCACTTTCTCTTTCTATGTTGACTCAGCTGCCACATGAACTAATCAGGAAGTTCTCCGCTACACATGGTCTAAGTTTGATGAAAAAGATCCTTGGATATTTGTCCAAGTCACCAAACAAAAAGATTAATTAGACAACCAATCAAATTGAGGAAATTTTCCATGTGGATTGTAGTAAAGTTTGTAGGCATATTTTGTTGAGTTTTAAGCTATTCGGAGTACTCGACCCAATCTATTCGATTGAATTTCATAGACCATCTCAAATGCAACATTACTTGATATCATCCGAATTCTTTAACGAGAAAAATGTTTTTGTATGATAATGATAAGTATAAGTAAACCCCTTATTGTATGAAACAAATAAAATACTGAATGAAAGTCATTATATTAGTTTACATTGATCTCGCTTGCCTTTAGAAGTCTACTGTACTTGATGTCAAATTCATTTAACAATACTTTACACATCATGGCATATTACTTGTCAAAAACATCACCACTCAATACTGAAAAGCTAATAATATAATATTAAACCTTATATTGTTAATCATTTACATCCCATAATGTAACTTTGATTTAGACCATATAACTAAAATATTAATAAAAAAACCACTATTTTTATTCAAACTCATAAATACTCATCAAGTATTAGTATTAGAACTAGTTTTAAAAAGTTGACTGAATTACAAGTTTGTCCTTTAACTTTATACCAAATTTTAACGAATGTTCTTTAAGTTTAAAACTGATTGGTTTTGTACTTTATTTTTAAAATCTTGCACGTTTTGTCATTTGGTGCTAACTCAGTTAATTTTTTTCGTTAAGCGGAGGGTAAAATTGTCTTTTTACTCTTCCAAGGACTGTTTGTGTAAGTAAATTAAAGTTTTGGACAAAAAATAAAATTGAAAATTAATATAACCCTCCCTCTCTCTTAATACCTGCCAACACCACAACCTACCATCACCACCGCCCGCCGACCACCACCGCCTGCCTGACCACCACCACCACCTGCCGCCGACCACCCCCTCTCTTAATAACCCAACCCGACTGTACTATTCTGTACAGTCAACTCTGAAAACGAGTTTCAAACATTGATTGTTTCAAGATTAAGACGATAATTCAAACAAGAAACTCAAGATCCATAAAAATACTGGCAGATAAGAAACTACTAGGTACATTTTCAAGTTTAAAGCCATATGCAGAAAGATAAACAAAACAAATCTTGATCACCACCATCCATCCATCCATACTTGAATCAAAAGTAGGCTTTCAACAAGCAGTAGCAACACAGGGCAACCAAACTGCACACAATCACCATTAAAAAAACAAAATCAACTTTGTTGACCTATTCAAAGAAATCCCAACCCGACCACCATAACCTGACCACCAATCAACCACCATAACCAATCACAGAGAAAGAGAGAGGGAGAGAGAGAGAGACCACACCACCACCGGAACCACCTCTGGCCTAGCCCAACCACCACCATGAACACCATCTCCATAACCATAACCAATCACCATAATATTCAGAAAAGAGGGGTTTTTACCTTGAGACCAGATCTGACCCGATGAGTACAACAACCGTCGTCTCCTTCCTCTTCCGTCTGTCCCTCTCTCTCTCCCACGCTTTCTCTCTCTGTCCTCTGTCTCTCGTTCTCTCTCTCTGTCGAATCTCTCTCTCCCACGCTTTCTCTCTCTGTCCACCGGAAGGGTGTGGGTGTGGTGGTGTTGTGGTCTGCTAGGCGCGAGCTCCGCCGGAGGCGGTGGCAGGTGGTGATGGTGGTGTGGGGATGGAGGTAGGTGGTGGTGGTGATAAATGAATGAGAGAGATAGATTAATATATATATATATATATATATATATATATATATATAATTCTTTTTTTTTTAATTTTAAAATGTTTTCTAAATAAATGGGTAAAAAGACAATTTTACCCTCCACTTAACGAAAAAAACTAACTGGGTTCGCACCAAAGGACAAAATGTGTAAGATTTTAAAACATAAATTACAAAACCAATCAATTTTAAAGTTAAAAGACATCCGTTGAAATTTGGTATAAAGTAGGAGAAAACTTAATTCAGTCTAAAAAGTTGCATGCTTTTGTTCACAGATTGATAGCGAGTACTCTTAGAATGCAATTGATGATGGGGTGGCATCCAATAAAGGTAAGATGAGAAATCCAGAATAAGGTACTAGTATCACTGCACAATGTATAAGTCAACTAAGCATTTCAGCTCTGGATTGCTCTGGAAAAATCAACCAAGTATCACAGCCAACAGAAAATTTTGGACCATATATCTGTCCCCTTTTTGAGCCCCACCTATTCATCTCTTCAAAAATGTACAACCTTTTATTACATACATAGGCCACTTCTTCACCACCAACAACATGGGCCCCACAACCAAAATATGTGGGTCACAACTCACAAATTAAAATGTCTTAAGTTAGGATCTATTATTTACAACCACATTGAAAGTTTGTGAATGGCAATGTATAGGATTCAGAAGAACCTTATTGATTGATCATCACAGAGTGGGGCCTCAACGAGAGCCGGTGATTTCGGGAGGAACGGTGGAGATTCCTTGTTTTGAAAGCTCGGAAATTACGCTCTCGGTAGACGGTGGTTTGAGGCCAAGAGGCAAGGGTAGCCAGGGCTTATTTATTGCTTCCTTCACAACTTTGTCAACGACTTCATCTCCCTATAATAACAATAATACTACTTCAACATGTCTTAATAATGCTAATGCTAATGCACATACACATGCATGGCAGCAGGCAATGTTGACTCTTTTGGTCAAACAAAGGATTCACTTATTTATTTGATCATCAGCTGGCCAATTTTCTTGAAACCAGAAGGATGGATCCATATCAGTACTCTTAAGTCTACAACCGAACCGCTTTTGATTTAAAAGTGTCTAAGCTTGACCTTTAGGGTCAAAAAATCAATTTAACGGTTTAATTTAGTGTCACATTTTCTATAACGGTTTAATTTAGTTGTCAATATTTTGTTACAAAATCAAAGAAACCATGATGATAGAAAAGTACTTGTATGGAAAAACTGTACGTACCGGATAATTGTCAAATGAATTCTTTTCCATGCTTTGTCTATTCTGCATTGAACCCCTACTCTGGAATTGAGAAGCATTCCAACAACTGATATGAGTACATTATTTTCTCAAATAAAAGAAGCTAGCTAGCTAATGTAATCTAGAAAAACACTCACTTGAGGAAAAGATGGTACGGTTGGGCACCCCCATGCCTCTGCATGTAGCTGCAACAGTACAACAACATATTATTTGTGAATCATGAAAACATTCATTCCTACATAGCAAAAGTTGATCTTTTAGTCAATTACCCCTGGATAAGGATTCCACATCGAAGACTGCTGCCACGCTGGATAATATGGTGGAGCCCACATCTGAGGTGGCATAGCGTAATTGTGCGGAGGTGGCCAGGCAGGATAGACATGGGCAGGTGGAAGTGCGTGGTTAGAATGATATGGCGGGTAAGCCATAATGGGCTTCTGTGGATAGTAGTTTCTTGGTGTTGAATGTCTAGTTTGAGGCCATTTTCGACCGCCATCCTTGGGTAAAATATGTCGCCTTTGCAATCTGTATTTCTGCTTGAATTTTAACAGAAATGAATTATGAGCGAGTAAAATCTCTAAGAGTGCACTATGGTATATAGATGTTTAAGACTAACCTGGAGATGACTTGCAACATTGTGGCGGGTCAAACCATCAACGTTCATAAGCTCAAGTATACGAGAAGGTATTGCTTGATCTACACCAAGTTGCTCTACAGCTTGGACAAATTTCTTGTGTAGTTCAGATGTCCAATCTACCTGAAACATTATTGATTCATCAGATTTAAAATTACAGGCAACCATGACAATAGACTTTTTTCAGTTCCAAAGGGCCGTTTTTTAGTGCCATTTGATAGAGTACGTTTCTCTAAATTATAATTATAACTATAATAATAAACCAACTGATTTGAACAGTACTGATGGCATTATTGTAATTTCGTTTGTTATTAAGGGTATTTGTCTAAATCATTTAATAATGTCTCTCTCTCTGGCTTCTTCACCGCCATACCCATTCCTCATCTCCTCTCTTTCTCTCTGGCTTACTTACCAGAGAATCTAAATATAAATAATTCATTAATTATGATCACAAAAAACAGTGTATCACATTGAGAATCTAAATATTTGAATAGAAAGACTTATGAGGGTGCATGCATATAGCGACTTTCAACCAGTTTCAGGGTTAAAATACAGGCCCTTTGTGTAACATCTGGCTTCTCATATCAACCAATATTTTGTCCACTTTACCCACAAGAAGCTCACAGTTTTGTTTTTGATTTACCCCCCGGAATTAAGAAGCACACTTAACTGTGGAGTTATGTCAACCACGTGCCTTGGGAAGTTGGCAAAGCGAACATTAATATTCGTTGACGGATGTTATATATTGTATTAGACTCTTGTTTTGTTTCGCATCATAGATCAAAATATTGTATTGTTTTTAAAATAGTAGGTACATCAATTAAGCCTCATTTTACCTTGACCTTTCTTCGACTAGACTTAGTGGGCCGTACATTGGGATGCTCAGATACTTGACTTTGCAGCTTCTTATCGTCACTAACAAGATGATTACTTGAAGGCTTGCCAATACCGTCTTCTAAACTCCTGCAAGAGTTAACTTGAGCAACAACCAAATCCTCACAAGTAGTTTCGACAAATTTGGATTCACCGTCATGATCAACACATTCTTTTTCAGCTGATAATATAGTTTGATCTTGATCATGACAATCCCCGTTATCAATTAATCTCATTCCTTGCTTTAGTTGTGGGGTCGATGGGGCTGGATATTTATACGATGCCTCATCATTATGACGTTCATGGTTTTGACTAAATTCTTCCTTTATATCTTGTTTCTTCAAATGAATGTCTAGATCCGATTTCGACGGTTCAGTACTATGCTCTTTTGATCCTGCATTAAATGCCTGCTCCAAGTTTTAACACTTGCATTAATTATGGGATAACAACCTGTAAAAAAAAAAAAAAAAAAAAAAAAAAAAAAAAAAAAAAAATTAAACTTACCTTGTGAGCCACATGTTGCCATATGTTTCTAAGTTTATCCTCTGAAAGTGGTTTCTCAAGGAACTCGACCGCACCAAGCTGGAACACGTAATACAAACTATCTTATTACAACTTGAATCCAAACCCCAAACACCCGTTCAGGTATGTAATCTTGTGATGAACCTGATAACTTACCGCTATACACTTCATCATGATACTTATGCAATTCACTTCTGAAGTCACTGAAATAAATAAATAAATAAATAAAACTCGCAATTGATACAGGGGACATATAAGATTTATGATCATAGAGCATACTGATTGTGGGTAAATCTTTTGTGTTTTCAAGAAACTTAAACCGTCCATCTTTGTTCTGTTCTTTCACCTGTGACAAATGCAATCAACGTTCGACCATCAGTTTAAGATCATACAAACCTGAATGTTTAAATTAAAGTACCTCTACTATTGCTACATGGAAGCTTTGTGTTTCGTCGGAAATCGCTGATAATGCTTCATTCTCACAATAGAACATAGAAACTGTACAACCGAATACATATTAATTACTACTTATATAATAAACTTGAATAGAAATCAATCCTGCTAATTAAACTCAATAATCTATTTTCGGTCATCATCAACATATATAGGAAATGATATCTTCTCAAGTGTTTTCTTGGGATTTATTATCAACATAAAAAATATACTCTTTTATTAATATTATTATTATTACTACTACTAAGGAAGGGTAGAAGGTCCGTCCATCTACCCTTCCGCCAATGAAAGTTGTGCAGGTTTAGGTTTGTATCATACAGGTTGATCCAAACGTTGCCCATCCCTAATAGGTTATCAACATAAGAAATACATACTTTTATGAAAAGCTTTTGATATCATTATTGTCAAGCTAGAAGGATAACCATTTCCACAACCGAAATGGAAAATCCCGAAAGACCACATGATGAACGTACACAACACTTGGATAATCACTTTTTGGGTTAATTAAATACATCAACCTAGCTGAACAACACCTACAACTTAATCCAAACCCAACTCATGTTTAATAAAAATATAAATTTTATAATAACAACAAAAAAAAAAAAAAAAATTGAATTTGTATTCTATACGTAAAAACAAATCACGTTCAACACAAGAAAACATGATTTTATATATTTACTACATATAGAAATAAAATTTATTCTCGTTCAGTCACTAATCATGCTTAGCATATGTATCAATCAGACAGTCTACAGAACTCAAAGTAAATAATTGATAAACAACAAAACACTGTAACTAAAAGTCAAAAACTATTATCACACTAGCTAGCAAATTAAATATATAATAAAATAAACAAAGAAGATTTTGGAACTGACCAACATAATCCATGTCTTCAAGTTTTGATTTTATTTCAGTTGCAGAATTGATGTCATCATCAAGGAGCAAGACTCTAAGACCCTTTGGAAAATCTTTCCACTCCAACAAATCGTTCGCAGTACAAACCATGGCTCGTTCGGCATCCTTTATTTCACCAGATCTTCATATTATAACATCTTATTCTTGTCCAAAAATTCTGCAAAAAAAAATAAACCCACCCACAAAAAGAATAATAAATAAATAATATCATCTTTTTCAAAATCTTGATTGGTAGATCAATGATAAGTTATTAGTTTAATATGTTAGATCCGGATTTACACTAAACAGTTAATAAATCATGCATATATATAAAAGTATTCATAAAGTAGATTCACTTTTAATAATGATTTAAACTATTATTTAGTAGCATATTATAGTACTTTTAGGGCATAACCATAATGCAACACAAGTTAGATTCTTGATTATTCACACACACACACACACATGTTCTTGAAATGACCACAATCTAGAGACCAAACAAAGCACAAAGCCAAGAAGATATTCAACTCCTAAGAACAACAAATATTAGTTGGGTGATGAAGATTCAACTTAAAGTCAGCGTGTGACAAAACAACAAACAGATGGAACCCCACCTCAGATCTTCATAAAGATTTCAAGATTAGCTGAGAAAAGAAAACTTTAAAGGAAGAACACAAAAAGGGAGGTGTATATATATGGTAAAAAAGATTTACAAATGCATGTAAGTTAAAATAAAAAGAGGTAAAAAAAAAAATTGGCAGGATTGATTGATAGAATAATAAGAGGAAATTTTACACACGACTCATGAAATGGAGCAGAACTGCACCTAATTGAAGCAAAAACAAGAGCCAAAAAAGAGGTTATAAATTTATGAGCTTTACCAAAAGGATTGTAGAAGCACCAGTGGTGGTGCCACTATGATGCCTATCCTTATGTTGTAAAAAGATTCCCAGAGAGAGAGAGAGAGATATGGGTGTGTGGGGATTTATGGAGAAAGATGAGATAGGCAAGAAAAGTCTTCACTAAGGGGTCACAATAACCTGAACACATAATTAGAGAGAGAGTTTTGGTTTTTTGAAATTACTGAATCATTGTACTTTCCAACCACCATATTTTTCAAAGATTTTGTGTTTTGTGTTTTTTAACTTCATAATTCATACTCATCTAAAAATGGGATAAGTGGTTACGTGGTTATATAAAACCTCCGCTTACTATATTTAACGTATTAACACTTGTAGCCCAGTTGGTTGAAAGCCTAAAGTTTTTTATATATGAGAAGCTTAGGTTTAATTCTTACTAGCTATATTTGAAGGATATTGGTTGAGAGGAAATGAGGGATGACCCGGCCATTGTCTTGGATTCGAGTCCTGATCCCGACCGGTTTTACCGATTATTTCACTGTCGTGCCTTCGGGCGGGTGAGTGGTCGGGTTTTCTCGGGAATTGGTGGCAATTGGTGGCCCGGATACTCTCGAGTACCTGATTCGTCAAAAGGGTGCTCGAGAGTGCTCAGGAATTAATTCGTTGGCCGTTAAAAAAAAAAAACTATATTTAACCCCTTTTTTTATTTAAATTGGGTGTCAATTTGGGAAGGTGTATTTTGTTAAGGGAAACGATAACATATAAAGAACCTTATTGTGAGAAGCGTAGTAAGTAATCTCAGTCATTAGATTAACAAGGTGGTAAGATGGTAATTAACAACTCTAATCATATTTGGGTTAAACTAACCAAGGGTAAATTAGAAAAAAAACGTGTAAAGTTTTTTCAAATCGTAACAACATATTCGAAATAACAAAAATCAAAACATATTTTTTCATCGATTGAGATCGATTAAACCAATCTGAATGATTACACAATCAAAATAACAAAAAACAAACTCGAATACATTCAATCATATCGTATTATCATAAATTGAAGTTAAAAACTAAGAAAAATATAGTATTATAATTATACAATAAATCAGTCGAAAATCATATGAATCATGATTAACAACACATGTATTATTTGTTAGAAGCTATCGATTTTGATAATAGAAGAAGAATTAAAGATAAAAAATGGGTTAAAAAAATTTTAAAATGAAGAAGAAGAGGTAACTGATAACAGGGATATTTAAACGCACTTTATCTCTGCTAGATAACGTGCATTTAAAGTTAAACTGGTGGAACAAAACAAAAAACAAACGCACGTCTATAAATTTAAACGCATGTTTCAAAAAAGTTAAACGCACATACTATAATATCTAAACGCACATGAAATACAACTACATATAATAAGTTGTTTAATTGTGTTCGTACATGTAATGATGAAAATTGCAAGTGGTATAGCTTATTAATGGTAAAAAATCAACCTATCTAGTCGCTTGAATATTTAAATGGTAAAAAAACTTAAAATATCTTACTGAGAACTAAATATGATTTCATTGGTAATAACTAATAACTATAGTTATAACCTGAAATTCAATATTCAACAACCACATATCATATGTAATTAACAACTTTTTTGTTCTATAGATACACTATAAAATACAGACTCACATACCAATAAAAAACTAAAAAAAATGGTAGTTAACCACAGTGATGCAATCAACAATATGCAAGTGAAAACTGTAATAATGGTGGATTCAATCTCTGAGGTTAGAGATGACCTGAACTTTTCTTGTGTAGTTCTAGGAGTCCAAAATGAGGTCCAAAGGCAATGCATGAAGAACTTAGATCTCATTGAGAAGCTACTGACTGAAGAAAAAACATTATTCAGGTATGCAGCAATTGAGAAACTCCATACCCAAGTAGCTTTTGATAATCTCATTTCTCAGACACTAAGCAACACAGAAAACCGCATCATGAGAAACATGGGTAGAAACAGAAGGCAAGGGACAAGATCTTGGGTGGCAAATGATGGTTGGATTGGGGTGGTTTAGTTTATGGTGGTGGTTTAAGTTTGTAAATATTTTTTTTATTGTGGTGGTGGTTATGTAGGTGGTTGTGAATGGTGGTTTTTGCGGTGTTTGTGATGGATGATGATGATGATGATGGTTGGTGGTGGTGATGCTTGTGCTTGATGGGTTTTCTGAATGATATAAACGCACCTATTATGTAACATTTCGCATTAAAATTCTTTGTACGTTACGACTATTATTGAATAAAACGTCGAATTTTATCATTATCATTCCTTTTAAAAATGTTTCGTGACACTTTTGGACTCCTAGTACCATACTATAAACATATAATATCTTTATATTATTGTTATAATTGTCAAAAAAGTTATTGCATGGGCCGGGGTCCGAACCCGTGCCCATGGCCGGTCCATCACACACACAACATTAAACCAGCTGGTCTACTACTATCTTAGTATTAAACTTCTAACATCTAAATATTTATAACAAGTTTAGAAGTGTAGTTGACTTATGAGAAGTCAACTGCGACGATCATCCTTCAAATTCAAACCCAATACCGCGTTTTTGAATCCCAATATGGTAAACTACGTAATTGGTTGACTAACACGCATGTTATACACGCCTAATCACCATCAATACTTGCTTTAATCCGAACAATTACGCGTAATCGTCTTTAATCGGGTCAAACTTACCAATTCAAAGTGCACGAGCCTCTCACTATAAATTTAGGCCTTCACTACGACCTACACTCGCCGATTAACAAACCCCCACAACAAATCCATCCTAACACACCTTCAATTCTGCAAAATACCTCGGTTTTGACTTTCTCGTTGACTACCTCAATTCACACGAGATACACACTGTAAGTCTAATTTATTTGGATGGTTTTGATGATCGGCCATTATCAAACAAAAGCCCCAACATTACAGAGGCTATCGTTGCATATTTTGGTCGATTAAAAAACTAGGGCTCGTAACCTTAATTTGGGGATAAACATGTTTCTGCAGACTAGGTTATTTATTTAAATCAGAAACAAAACAGACACAACCACTGATCTAGATCAAGTGGTTGTGTCGTCTGTCTGTCATCTAGGGCACGCGGGTTTGAGTCCCGTGTCACACAATCCTTTTCTTTTCTTTTAAAATGATTACATATTTGTTTCAAGTATAACTATATAATTAATTTTAAACCAAGATTAATCGTTCTCAGGGTCTAGACCGGATGGTCTAGGCTTGTGATATAAGACACACGAACCGGCTCAGACCCGGGTTCGATTCCTAGCATGAGCAAAACATTTTTTTAACCCTTTAGACTTATATATGTATTCACCAATATTTTTAAAAATGGTTTTAAAATACTAGAATTGCTTTATAAATTCTACAAAAATTATTTTATGATGTTCTAATAAAAAAGTTTATTATACAATTTTTAGTTTTCCAAAAATTATTTATTTATTATATATTATAAATATTACAAATTTATCCTATTATAATTATAAAATTCTATAAGAATATCAAAACGATTATATAAATTTCCACAAAAATTATTCTGAGTTTAGAAAACATTAAACATTCCAGAAATGATTTTTATATCTGAAAAATCATTTATTTAATATTTTTAATCCATTTTTGTTATTTTAATCATAAATAAATCATAATAAATTCATTTTTCAATATTTTTACACCAAAATTTTATATAAATTATTTCTGTCCATTTAGAACAGAAATACAAATTTTAATTTAAAAATTCTTTAATTTTAATATTTTTAGATATTAAAGTTATATTTTGGCAAAATAGAAATAAATAGATTAAATATTCTATTTTTAAGAAAATAATTTTATAAAAATTATTTTCATACTCAAAACCTTATAATGTGACCATCTTTAATCTAAAACCTACAAAAAGACTTTTGTTTATTTATTTAAAGAATTTCTTTTATTTATTAAACAATTTAATTAATAATCAAACGAATACTTATCCCCAAATTAGGAATCCTAGAAAATACTTGTAGACTAGAAAGACTTAGACTTATTTATTACCTTATACATAGGGTAATAGTTGGCAACGTTGGGCTACACATATTCTATTTCTCGAGACTTAACATTTTGCTAAGGTGAGTTTACGTAACCTTGTTTATGCCATTCTTTATACTTGAAACTTTATACTTAAGCAATTCTACATACATGTCTAGTTGTAAACTTTAATGCCTCATGACTTAGACAAAGACTATTAGACTTAAACTTCAACTTGCATAATCTTTAACCCTGATCAAGCCGGCGGTATACAATGATAGATCTATTGGATTGACAATCCCACCTAGATTCGTTGACCATCTTTTATGGGGAGCGCGGGTGATTGTTATCGTTCCAACGTGATATTAAGGTGAACCGTGGATGACGGGATGGACCTAAACTTGTCGGAGGTTAGATTATGTGCATACTATACTTCATGTTTATTTATGCAGACTTAAACTTACGATAGACATATGAATTGCTAAACTTTTATTTAATTGCTTGACATGGCTTATGTATTCTCACCAACTTCTAGTTGACCCCCCCCCCCCCCTATTTTTTTACAAACTCAACAGGAAATAATGATGCTTGAAGTCTAGAGCTAGCAGGAAGAGATAATTGAAGTTATGCTTTGTTTGGTTGTTTGATGTACTAGAATTTCATTCAAGACTTTATTATGTATTTTCAAATTTTGGATATTTTACTTTAAATAAATTTCAATTAAAACTTGAATACCATGTGCTACTGTATACTCATTCTTACGTGACACCTCGATGTTTCCGCCATCGGTTGGGGTGTTACAGATTGGTATCAGAGCCTTGGTTATAGGGAATTAGGTTATTAGAAAAATAATCTAGACTATAACCTTAGGGAATTAAAACAGTACTTGCTTCTTTTACTTGTAACACTAATTGCTTCCTTAATCTTATCCCTATCCTACACCTTATACAACCCTAAGCCTTACGAGTTGACTGCTCTTATTTGCCTGCTGCAATCCTGATCCACCATTAGATTAATAGGACAAAATCCTCAAGTTTAGCCTGAACCAGCTTGAGATCTCGTCGAAGTTCTAGATTTTAATAACGAACACGTGCAATATGGAAGGGTGAACGCCTGTATTCTGAGTAATCTGTTTAGGCTGGCATTGCGCATATATCCCAATCAGACGAGGGACCCGGATGCCTACCTGGGAATTCTCGGGATGAGTGTTCACTTATAGGCTAAAGCATGTCTTCACTATGTTATTAGAATCTAGAATCTTTGATAAGTCAACGTTTTCGTTTATTCGTTTTAATTAATGGATAAATGATTACATTCCTTATATTATCTCATTCATTTCATTGTGTCTCTTACAGATCATGCCTCCACGTCGCAGCACTCACAATAACAGTGGTGGAAATCATGAGGAAGGGAGCAGCAACCACAACCATAACCACGACACTAACCACAACAACGGAGGTGATGCCCAACTGGCTGCGATCATCTCTCAACAAATGGTGCAACAGATCGCAAATCTGGTTCCTAACTTACTGGCTCAAGTCATCCAAATGAATGGGAACGGCAATGGAAATGGAAACGGCGGTGGAAATGGAAACGGCAATGGAAACCACAATGGGAACGGGAATGGAAACGGGAATGGTCTCCCAGCTTGCACTCTTAAACACTTTAATACCTGTAATCCCCCTAAGTTCAGTGGAGATGAAGGAGCTACTGGTCTTCTACAATGGTTCGAGGGTATTGAGAATACCTTCATTAATAGTGAGTGTCCCGATAACTTTAAGGTCCGTTATGCCATGAGTGTTCTTCACAAACGAGCACTCACTTGGTGGAATGAGGAAAAGCGCACCCGCGGAGCTGAAGTTGCACTTGCTATGACCTGGGATCAAGTCAAGGAGATAATGAAAGATGAGTTTTGTCCCCGTAACAAGGTTAAGAAACTGGAGGACGAGTTCCACACCCTTGCTCAGGATAGTGGGTATACATAGTCTTGAGTCATCCAGTTGTCATAGTCGAGAGGTGAGCTTACCAGGTCGGGAGCCCCTCAGTTTCCAAACAAGAACATAGCTCGTATTGCGATAACAAGCACCACTGGAGAATGTTGTAGTAACTCCAAGTTCAGTAAAATTGCGCACTTGTTTACACCACTTAATTAGATAGTTACTATTAGTCCATTCCAAAAATAAGTCGGATCCCGAAGCAGCACTTTGTTTGGTATTGGTTTTTATTCTGATCACTCTTGCTTTCTTTCTTTATTTTATTATCTTTTCTTTTTATCGCAGCAGCTTAGAGTTTAGTAGGGGAAGTCGTATCTTAGGGTTCGATACTCGGTACTTGCTATAGACTATACTGCGCTCGATAGGTCCATTTGCCTATCGTGTGGGTTTAAAGTAGTCAGCAACTATCGTTTTACTTTTATAAATTTAAAATTTAGATAAGTGTTTTAATTAAAAGTTTTTGCTTAATTACCCTTTTTACCGAGTCTTGACACCTCTTTCGAGAAAGTGTTGGTTTTTAAAAAAAGGATGTTTTAAAAAAAGCCCTAATCCACACGACATCATGCATGTTGGCTGATCTGGGATTATTTTTAAAGCGTCCAGAATACTCTTGTTGAGACAACGGTTTGACATCACGATCTCTACATTCTTCATTTCAGACAACAGTTTGGTAAATCTGCCTATTAGTGCTTCCACGGTTTCACCAGGAATGTGACTGAAACCTTCAAGTCTCTGCTCGAACATATCACTTTGAGAAGAAATTTTTTTAAATCTCTAAACAGTGATCCCCCAAAAATCTAGACGTATCACAAAAAAAAAAAAAAAAAAAAATTAGACCAAACACGCTACGTCCAAACAAGTCAGACTGTAAACAATCTGGTCAACCGTTGTCAACCGTATCAATCCGTTTTCAATAAGGTCAAACACCTCAAATTAAACCCGTACTTTCCAAATAATTCTACTATTATTATTATTATATCTATATTAATTGTACGACACTTTAATAGTGTCGTACCACTAAAATAAGCTATTGAACTCTCACAGGTCCACTTGATGGGTCCACATATGCTTTGTTTTTTTCCATATAGTTTATTTTCATGTCTTCCTCTAAGTTCATATGTATTGCCAACAGTAGTACCGCCTCAAATATAAAACACTGGATATTTTTTATGACGCGTCGGATGCAGCCAAGGTGGTTGTGATGATCACGATTCCGACGTGGTTTTCGTGCTGCTGATGGCGTTGTGGGTGTGGTGGTGGTGTTTGGTGACAGCCGTCAGACTCTCAGGCATGGTCTTCGGTGACATATCGGTCAACAAAAATGATTGTCAACAAGGACCTAATCGGCAGATGAATATGAAGAACTGAAACCAAGACCTATACATCCCCGACCACTAGAAAGGGGAGGTGTAATCGCGAGGGTGGTGGAGTAATCGGTCGTAGCATGTGGCATTTTCTGGCAGTGCTTAACGGTTTAGGGTTTAGGCGGCGGTAGCGGTGGCGCTGGCGGTGCTAGCGGTGCCAGTGGTGGGTAAACGATGGATGGAATTAGGAGTGATTTGTAGTGTAAAATCTACCACCAAACCCAAATATAAGATTATTGAAGTATAACATTAGTAACTGAAGTTAGAGGTCATCCATGGTGTAAACAAAACATTTTTGTAGACGGATCGGTTTTGATGAAAACAGTTATATGATCATACAAGTCTAAAAATCCAGGTGCGGAAACCCTAGATTGTTTACAAAATGATATGAATCGAATCAAACACAATCAATCACCTTTTTAATCTCCATTTCATTAATAAATTTGTTAATTTTGCTTACAAATTAAGTTTACATTGATATAAATCAACTTCAGAAAGTTCTAGACACAGAGAGAAAACCTAGAGTCAACACACTCACTGAAATGGCAAAAGTTAATAACTAAACAAAATTTCCAACTTATATAGCCCTGCACATTCGACCTATCGACAAGGTCGAATGTGTTCCTTCGACCTGCTTCAAAGCTCGAACCAAACACAAGTCTTCAGTCTTCTCCCTTCGATCATTCAGATCTTCCTTCGACCTATATACATACTATCTTCGACCCTACGTAAACACATAAAACACTTTTATTGATAATCCAAAGCAACTAGTCGCAATACGTGCATCTACAAACTCCCCCTCGACTATTGCTTGGATTGTTGACGTTGATAATCAAGTGTTTTGTTCATCAACTTGATACGGAGAATCTTTTTCTGCTCTTTAGTCATTACCGGCTCAGGTTTTGGTTTTGATCTTTTCTTCAATTCATTAACCTTCACATACTTCCCTAGCTTCTTATCATAATCACAACCTGCATTCACATCCCAAGCGAAACACAAACATACAACACGATGGTATTTCATCGCTTGCTCACCATCCTTCTCCTCACAGTAGATCGGATTGTAATACAGCATGATTATGTCTTCATACGAACAGTTAATCAGCCACATGGGATCAAATATGTGAATCTTCTTGTACTCTCCCCTTTTATCTTTTAGTAAGATGACGGCTTCTGCAGTTCTCCAGTCATAGTACCACATCACGAAATCTTTGCTGAAGTGTTGTTGGATAGGCATCAAAGAAATACGCTTCAACACTGTTGGTGATTTATACTTCAAAGTAACCTTGTTCAGCCCAGTAATCGGATCAACTTCTTTATGAACTTTTCTGATAGGATACTACGGCCTGAACACATTCCATCTCGTCCTGCTCTCTCTAGCCATTCGATCAACAAAGTAGCCAACTGCATCATTATTAACAGTTGCATCACTCATAGTATGTCTGCAAATATCACGCACAACCCAGTATGGTAATGTCTTGATATCATGGAATCTGTGAAAATACAAAATTCCTTTCTCCCATTTCACCGCAACACATCGTAGCTGTCTAAGATATTTCCAACTAAGAGCTCTACCTTTGAATAGCTCATTGCGATATTTATAGAAACCACCCTGAACTTCAGTTTTAGGTTGGTTAGCTTCTTTCTCTTTAAGCCTCTTCAACAAACTCTTCAAGTCATCAGATTGTTCAACATTCGTCATCTAATTAGCAGCATTCTTGAATACTTCATCAACGACTGTCTTACTCTTCTTTTTTGCTAATTTCTCAACCTGATCAAGAGATTCTTCAGTAAATTCAGGAATCACATCATCCTATTTATCTCTAATGTACTCAGGATACTCTTTGCTTGTAATATCCTCTATTTCAATGTCTTCAAACACAGGCGTATCTCTATCATCAGAATGATTTCCCGCTTCTTTTTCAGGAATGTCAGGAATCTCATTGTCATTCATCAATTCTTCACGAGATTTCCAACCTGTTTAGCCAAACCTTCCAGAATCTCTTTAGCAACTGTTGCTGAAACTTCACCACCCTCTAAATCAGGATCGTTATACTCCAATTCAAACTTCTTATCATCAGACTCAAAGAATTCTAGAAACTTTCCAGTCAATTCGATAGTCCAAACCTTTTGAGTAAGCATCTGACGATACAAATTCTTATCTTCATCAAATAAGGCTTTGATCTTTTCAGTCCAGATAATACTGTCATCATCAGTATTTCCACCAGGTGCTTTCTTTGAACTAGATTCACCTGCATCTTTCTTATCAGACTCTCTTTTCTCATATCTGTATTTGTCAGTATCATCATCATCTCCATCGGAACTACCATCATCATTACCTTCATCAAAATCGCCATCATTATCATCTTTCTTCTTTGGATTCTTATCACCAGCATCATCAGATAAATCATCATCTTCTTCATCCTCTTTTTCTTTTTCAGAATCAGATGGTTTAAAATCAACATGTTCTTCTTCTCCATCTTTCAATTGTGGAGCTTTTTCATACAAATCATCAATCATTTTCCTCAAATTCTTATTGGTTGATTTAATCTCTTTGTTCTCTTGCTGAGGATACTTGATTCTACGTGTATTCCTCTGTCCATGAGCTAACAGTTTCTTGTTTTCTTCTTTCAGCTCATTTATCATAGCTTCCAATTCTTCTTGACTTTCTTGTGAGGACACAACAATCTTTAACATCGTTTCTTCATTCTTTTTTAGCTTCTCAATTTCCGTTTGTTGCTTATTGAAAGCTTTCATCATCTCTGCAATCTTTTTGTTAACTGCTTCCATCACGTCACCGGAAACAGTAACCTGAGGTGTAGATGCCTCAGCAACAGGAGACTTTTTCTTTTGAAACTTCTTTAACACATTCTCCAAAGTAGCTTCAAAATCTGTAGGAGGATTCACTGATATTTTTTCAACAGATTTCTTCGTTTTCTTTGCCACAAGGGATGTAACAGGTGTGGGAGCTTTTGAACTTCCAATATCAGGAACTTTCTTCCCAGCAACAAGTAACTCAATCTCTCTGTCTCTTTTCTTCTTAGGATTCATCTTCTTAGCCATGGTTTTGAACTTAGGCTTCTTTATCTTACCACCAATAATAGGAGATCCAGTAAAGTCTTGATCTTCAAGTCCAAGATCAAGTTCTCCTTCTTCTACAGCAATTGGACTCTTCTGTCATTGTTCTTCTATGGTTTTGTTTAGACTTTCAATCTCACCAGCCTCAGTGGCCTTGGGCTTAGTGGTCTTGACAGTTTCATTACCCGAATCCCATTCCTCATTATCTTGAGTCTCTTCTGAATCAATCGATTCCTCATCAATAAGCAAAGTCTTGCTTTTTCCAGATTTCTTCTTAGTAACACTTTTCTGCTTCTTAGGTGCAGCTTATACAACCTTAGCTTTGCCTTTTCCAGACTTCGCACCCTTGTTAATTACTTGACGTTTTCTTTTTGCATCAAAATCAACTGGTTGTAAAGGATCATCAGTATCAGAATCACTTCCAACATTTCTTTCTTTGTTTTCACTTGGATTCTTGTAACCTGGATTAATCAAGTGACCAAACAAGTTCTTATGTGGAGGTCTTTCATTCTCTGGAACACCCTTATATGCTTTCATCCTGCTCAGCGTGCTCAGATTCATATGATGTTGAACTAAAATCTGCTTGGGGATCTTTCTTCAGATTGGGATATTTCTTATCAAAAATCTTCTGTAAGAATCTTGGATACATCAAAAACTTGTCTACCTTCAAACCTTTCAGCACTTCCAACATGTAATAAAATATCATCCCAGATACATTGAATGGTTTATTTAAAATAAACGCAACCATCAAAGAACTAATACTTTTCCTCATCACATCATAACTGCTACGAACTGGTCCAAAGACATGCAATATCACATATGCTAGATACTTAAACTATGGACACAGTTTAGCCTTGTGTAGTAAACCATCTGTGATAGGACCGTTGTATTTCATTCTGAGAAAACACAATCTTTGATTAATCCATGAAAGTTCTCGGGAATCAGTAGGAGAATCTTCCAAAATCAATGCTTCACGAATGTCATCTTCTGTCACAAGTATAAGCTCTCCATGAATCTTGCTTTGTATTGCAGTTTTGTTATCCCAAAAGTCAATTACCGCACTCTTCCAGAAATCTACTTGATGATCTTTATAGATAGATGTTGGAGTAGCAATAGCATAGATCACCCTGCTTGTTCTCAGAAATTCCTCAATCCCAGCAAATCCTTCGTGTTGCTTTACCTCTCCGATAAAAGCACAACAATTATGATCTTCTTCAAATAGCAACTCCTTTTCTTTAGGATTTTCTTGTACAGCAACCTGCTTCTCAGGATTTTGTTGTTCAACTATTGAAAATCTACAAAACAAAATGCATGAAATTTATCAGAAACGGACAAAATTTGAATTTCGGTCAAGATTCCTTCCTTCGACCCATACGTGAGTTCGAATGAGGAATTTTGTTGGTTCGAATGTGGAAATCAGGTTCGAAAATGAAAATTATATGAACAAAATGTTGATTCGACCTAAATCTCCACCTTCGACCTTTTCAGGCTACATTTGACCTGTTTAAATGGTCGAATCTGTCTGTTTTCATTCAAAATTACCAAAACACAATTTGACCATGATAAACTTTTAATTTTGGTTTGTTTTCATCCTAACATAGCCGATTAACCTTAACCAATAATCAATTTTAACATTCAAACTGTTTTTGATAGTTTTCATTAAAAATCTAGGGTTTATAGAGTTTGAATCATCAATTGAGTCCATTAATGTGTTATAACACTAGATTTTAGGATATTCTCCCCCTAAAACTAACGAAAACAGGTTATCAATCATCAATTGATCCAAAAAAGTCATATTGATGTTCAATTGTGTCCAAGGGTTCCAGGAACAAAAACTTATAGTCTGAACTTGTTAGCCATCCATTACCTGTGGATTTGATATGTAAATGATCAGTATAAGGTGAGGAACAAGATGATATAATCTAAATTTCAAAATCAACAAGGTCTCCCAATCTTAGAATTTTGAAATTTTTTTATGAGGGTTCGAATGAGGAGCTTAGTATATATAGGTTTCCACATTCGACCCTTGTTGGGGTTCGAATGAGAATCTTCAGGCTTCCTTTGACCCTAGTGAAAGGTTCGAATGAAAACTGAAGGGTTCAAATGAACATAGTTCATACAAACACTCTCATTCGACCTCAATTATAGGTTCGAATGAAGACTCAAATGCACCTTTGACCCATCTAAGGGGCGAATGAGCATTTGGAAATCTGAAAATTTTACCAAATCTCAAAATCGAATCCCGTTTAATCTTTTTCAAACATTCATCATTTTACATTTAAATGTCACAAAACTCAAATTGGTCTGTCAAACTTCAGATAATCATCATCAATCACCATCGGTTATCTAAAATAAAGCAGAAATGTAAAATCTTTTGGATTTTCTGAAATTTTTGTTAAAACACACCAAAATTCTTTTTGAGTTTTTGTATATTTTGCAGAAAATAAATGTAAATGTAAAATGCAGAAATTTAAACATAAGGCAGTAAACATTTTGTGATTTCCGGTAAGAGGATCATATCAGTTTTTGAGAAATCTGATCACACTGTTGATCTTAATTGTTTATTATCATTAAAGACAATGTGTGATCTGGCAATTGCTGATATTGTTATCCACATAAGCTCACATGCAGACTGTTGTGCAATGCTTTAGACTGATACGGTTATGTATATTAAAAACTAATTCATCTGTGGTTCCCACACACACGACATACTCCCGTATCAAGGAATTTTTCACAAATACCCATTGTAACGTGTGATTATGCTTTCGTTATCTGTTTTAACAAGGTATGAGGCACATAGGTGTACAGGTCAGCAACTTAATCCTACAGAGTAACATGTGCACTCTACGAGGTTGAGGTCTTATATCAATCACGATTTGCATCAATGATTAGATACGGTGCATTAGATAATCTTTTATTATCGTCATACATTTCAAGTTCCTCAATTCGGTAACTTTAGGTTTTGGCATTAAAGCTCTTTTGAAAAGATACCCTGTCTGATCTAGGTCCGTAAAACCTTACGACAGAAGATCAGATAGGCTATCCCCAGATAACTAATAACATAATGACCCGAAAACCTCCAAATTTTGTACAAACCCTATCAGACGAAATTAAGGTACAAAGACCATATGCCCATGAGGTGTTAATCCACATAACAAATCGTTTGATATGTATGTATCAGGCACACAGTAATGTCTATGATGCCTACCAGCACATCACAGAGACTCAACACTCGCCATATATAGCATTTTAATTCTTTAGCATGTGTCAGATCCCCACTGATGTACTATCATTTCCTCTTTTTCCCCTGGAAAATCATTTTAGGTTTTTTTTATTTTTATGGCTTGTTGGCTTTTTTAATGTTTTTGGTTTTTCTGAAAAATAACGACTCCCCCTAAAATGTAAAACATATTTTTGGGTTTTTGATTTTTCTGAAAACAATAAAAACTAAAGATTAAAAACAAGTGATTCCTCTTGCATTGCTTCAACCCAGGCATCATCTAGTAAAGCATCCTTGTATGTCCTCGGCTCAACCTGCGAAACATAACAAGCAAAGGACCAGTCATTTTGACAACCAGACTTTTGAATATTAGCATAAAGGGCTATGGCTCCAATATTATCATGTGAAGTTGCTCGACGAAGTTGTCCTGTAGTCATGACACAGCTTTCGGGGTCACCAATAACTTGCTCAAGTGGATGAATCTGAAGAATCCGAGATTCCGGATGATTAGGAACTTGAACTCCAGTTTGAGTTGTTAGATTTTCTACCGTATCCAGATCATTATCCGTATTTGACGATGATGTAACATCTGGATTTGGGTTCACTAGTGGTTCCTCCGAAACATGATCTAGAATAGCTTCACTGGAAACGTCATCTTCATCTTCCGATTCAGATGTATCAAGAGTAGTAGAAGCTTCTTGAAAAACCTCTTCTTCTTTTGCAGGAACATTAGTATCATTAGAAGCTGTTGGAGGAGTTACGGTGATCGGACGCACCAACGGTGAAGTCACTGCGTTTTCACACTCGTAATAAAGTCGTAGTACAACCTCTTCAACTAAGTTATCAAGATTGAATGATTCAAAGAAACCTTTATAATCAAACATCTAGTCAGGACCACTTCCTTGTACGTTCTGAGTATATCGTTGTACTTCAACATTAGCTCACTCCTCTACCTGTCGAGTTCTTTTGTTGAATACACGTTTGAGCGGGGTTGCATATCCAACAAAGTGTCCCTCTTCAGCTTTCGGTGCAAACTTCTCAGTCGGATTTAACATCGTACAAGGTGTTCCAAAAGGTTCTAGATACTCCAAATTTGGCTTTCGTCTATTTAACAGTTCATAAGAAGTTTTGCCAAACTTCTTCACCGTTAATACACGATTCAAGGTGTAACAAGCTGCGTAAATTGCTTCATTCCAGAACATTACTGGAAGATTCGAATCCGCAAGAATTGTCCGTGTCGTTTCTATTAGAGTCCTGTTTTTCCTTTCTGCAATACCGTTCTGTTGTGTAGTGTATGGAGCACTATATTCATGATGAATTCCTTTGTCTTCACAGAGTGCATCCATCTGAGAATTTTTGAACTCCGCCACATTGTCACTATGAATTCTTTTAATCTTCAATCCGTAAACATTTTCCAATCGGGTGAACGGAACCTTCAAGTTATTGAACGTGTCACTTTTGTGTTTCAAGCACATCACCTACGACAATCTCGAGTAATCGTCAGTAACCACAAGGCAATAAAGCTCTCCATAATGACTCTTATGCTTGACAGGTCCGAAAAGATCCATATGCAAACGCTTAAGTGGCATATATACAGAGTTCACTTTCTTCGGTTTGTAGGACTGTTTGTGATGTTTGCCCTTTTTGCAACTCACACATTTGTCATTGAGATGAAAATGCTTCACATTTACCCCTTCTACAAGCCCGTTCTTCACCAAATGATTCATCTTTCCGAGGTGAATATGTCCCATCCTTCTGTGCCACATTATCGATTCTTTTTCTGTAGCTTTGGATAGAAAACATGTGACTTGGCCCTGGTTTGTCATAGCCTTGGTCATATCAAGAATGTACAAATTGTTCACTCTTAGTGCTTTCAACATGATCCATTCTTTTGGTATGATGAAACCGGGTTTCAGAATATAGCAAGATTTATCATCAAAGTGTACAGAAAACTGTTTGTCACAAATTTCGCTAACACTCAACAGATTATAATCAATTTACTTCACATAAGATATTCATTCAAAACTCACGATCCCGTTGCTAACACTCCCTTCCATCGTGATATAACCGCCTTTGTTACCTGCGAACTCCACATACCCACCATTAACGTTCATGATGTCAAACAGCAGCGTTAAGTCTCCGGTCATGTGCCTAGAAGCTCCACTGTCGACAATTCAAAGACTGCTAACAGGGCCAGCTGGAGCTCCCTGCACCAATCAAAGAAATGATTAGATCTTTCGGGAGACCCAAACCTGTTTGGTCTTAGGACTTTAAGTGTTAAACCTCAAAGATTCATTTTCAGAAAACTTGGTTTTGAATCGACCTTTTTCTGATCATTCAAACCTTTCTCATTTTCAGTTTTGACATTAGCAATTGAGATAGAAGCACCTGGAGAACCCACTGTTGACCAAGATTGTTCTGAATGTTTAAGAATCCTAATATTTTTGTGTCTCAGCAGGTTTCTTTGTATCGTTCGTAAAAGAAACTTTCTTGGTTACCTTTTCTGATTTAACAGAAACAGGTCCAACTGATGACTTAACAGCCGGTTTTGGAAAAACCTTTTGTGTTGATGAACGTTTTGAGACTAATGCTTTTGGATTGTAAATTCTAATATGTTTTGTTGAAAACGTGGGGGTGAAGGTGGAATTTTGGAAGGTCGAATGTGGTTATTGAAGGTTGAAGGTGGAGAGAATTAGGCGAACGTAGAAGATTGATGTATATGTGTTTGTTTGAACCTTTGAAGGGTCAAACCTGCACATTCGACCCTATCGGAGGGGGGGGGGGGGGAATGTGCAGGTCTATATAAACCTGAAATTTCATTTTAAGTTAACTTTTTGTCATTTTTGTGTCTGGTTCGATTTGATTTCTCTCTAGGTTAATAGGAATTGTCTGAAACTTGTTTATTTCATTGTAAACACTCATTGTAAAGCTTTATAACATTGTTTATGATTGAAATGGAAACCGAAAAGGTGAATTGCGTGTTTTGATTCGATTACTATCATTTTGTAACTGATCTAGGGATTCCGCACCTGGATTGGTAGACTTGTATGATCAACTAAACATGTTTTGTCAAAACGATCCTCCACAAAGTTGTAACACCCCAACCGATGGCGGAAACATCGGGATGTCACGTATTGATGATTGTTCAGTAGCTCATGGTGAATAATAAATTTCATTAAATAATTTAGATAGGTTACATACAATTGTTCTAAGAATTTGTACATCGAATAGAATAAAAATATGCAAACATCTTCAAGCATCAATTCAAATCTTCAAGCAAGTAGAACCTGAAACATGTTAAGTTGAAAATATTTTGGGTCAACAAAAGTTGGTGAGAATACATAGGTTTTTGAATATAATGGTTAACAATAGTTTGTACAACAACCACAGTTGTATGATGATAATGTATGAGACCGACATGTAACAATGCGTCTTTGTACAACCAAACCTTGTGTCGACTGTTGACTAACTCGCAAGTTAGTTAAATGTTGTTACTGTTATCGATCATCCCTGAATTTATGCGGGGGGATGGGTTTGTCAGACCTATAGCGCTATAATCTAAACAGGCGGCTTGATCATTGTTAATGATTGTACTGTGTCTTTTTGTTACAGTCAAATGATAGAATGAT
Organism: Ambrosia trifida; assembly: GCA_028751855.1. Lineage (NCBI taxonomy): Eukaryota > Viridiplantae > Streptophyta > Magnoliopsida > Asterales > Asteraceae > Ambrosia > Ambrosia trifida. The sequence continues at coordinate 126,209,064 of CM054122.1, forward strand.
GTTGTAATTGAATCACAAGTAAATATGAGTAAATGATAGTATAAAATATTTGAACATGTTTCACCCCAAAAATAGTGAAAATAGAGTAAAGGGGCTATGTAAACTCACCTTAATGCTAGTGTTGAATCCTTTGATATAGAATAAATGCGGCTCGTGTATATCCAAGTATCACCCTATTTTCAAGGTAATAAATAAGTGTTGGGGAAAACTTATTAAGTCTAAGTTTTCTATTCCAAAGGTATTCTAGGGTTCCTAATTTTTGGGGATCATAAATTGATTTATGATTAAATTTGAATAACTTAAATAAATAAAGAAACAATTAATGAAAATGTTTTCTGATCAAAATTAACTAAAAATGGTTGAATTATAATGTAATAAATGTGAAAATAATTTTTATGAAATTTATTTTCTTAATTCATGAATATTTAAATATTAATACTTATTTGACAAAATATTGCCTTAATATTTAAAAATATTAAAAATTATAAATTTCGAATCAAAAATTTATATTTCTGACCTAAATGATTAATAATAATTTATGTGAAATTTTGATGTAAAAATAATGAAAAACGAATTTATTATGATTTATTTCTGATTAAAATAACAAAAATCGATTAAAAATATTAAATAAATGATTTTTCAGAAATAAAAATCATTTCTGGAATTTTTATTGTTTTATAAGTTTAGGATAATTTTTGTGGAATTTAATAAAATCGTTTTGATATTTTTATAGAATTTTATAATTACAATTGAATAAACTTGTATTATCTATTATATATAATAAATAAAAGATTTTTGAAAAACTAAAAATTGTATAATAAAGTTTACCATTTGAATAACATAAAATAAATTTTATGGAATTTATAAATCAGATTTGGTATTTTTAAATCGTTTTTAAAGATAGAAACTAAAATACAAAAGAAAAGACTTTTAAAAAAAATTGCTTGAGGCTAGCAAGGATTGAACCCGGGTCTATGACCGGTTCATGGTTTATTCACAAGCCCAACCCCAACTGGGCTAGACCCTGAGCACGTGAACATTTGGTTTCTATTAATTGTATAGGTTTCTTATATTAAAACATAATAATAAGGAAAAAGAGATGCTTGTGCCTGGTTTCGAACCCAGACACAATCCGGCCCAAGGTGACTGTTTCACCAGTTGATCTATGGATCAGATGGTGTTCATTTTCCTTCTGTTTTAAATAAATAATGATAACAGCTCATTGTCATCATCCCCAAAACATACATCGAACCCTAGATCCTTAATCCGATTAAACGCACTGTTATAGCTTAATTAACCTTAGGGTTTATGATTAAGAAGAGCCGATTAAGATGAGGAGATAAAGAATCAAACCTTTTCCCACTGTTATGGCTTCCAACTCGCGGGTCAATAGAAAGTCAAGGAAGCTTCAATTACGCGTATGGTGGTGAAAAACAGGAAGATGTGCAAGTGTGTATGTGTAAATCGGCACTTTTAGGTTGAAGACAAAGATTCAATTTATAGAAATACATACGAATTGCAAGATTGGAAGGTTTGACCTAAGGTTTTAATATATACGCGTTATTGATCAGTTTTTGGTAAGATTTAATGATGATTAAGCGTATAGAATACGCGTGATAGCCTATCAAACCGTGTATTGCCATATTAGAGAACAAGAGACGCGGATTGTAGCTTGAATTGAAGGTTTGAATCGCAGTTGACTTTTCTAAGTCAACTGTGATGGATTAAGAAAGGGTTAAATTTAATTGAGTTAGGATAAAATCAACAAGCAATGTGTAGCTCAGCTGGTTAGGCTGTGGGGTTTGTGTGAGCTGGACTTGGGTTCGACCCTTGTACCAGATATATATATATATATATTTTATTTTTTTATTTTTGCTGTAAAGAAGGAGGGGGTGGGGTGGGCCTGCTGCTGGGCTTAGGGATTTGGGTTATATTATTGGGTTAATGTAGATTGATTAGTATATAGGTTTGGTTATGGTAGTTTTTAAACTAAAACTTAATAAACTTTGACATTTTATATTTATATACATATACACATTATTATTATTATTACTATTATTATTATTATAAATGTTTTGAAATATATAAGATTTAGACATTGTTATTTTTTAAGCAAAGTGGTGATTTTACTAGTTTAATAATTAGAAGAAAAATATACGTGATGTTACAAAAGTGGTATCAGAGCCAATACGGATCATACAACTACAAATTGATAGTTTTTGAACTGATTTGGACCCAAATTTGATCAAAATTTTGCTGTTTTGAATGAACAATGAGTTTTGATGGAAATTGATTGATTTAGACTAGATTTTACGGATAAAATCAAGAATTCTATTCATTAAAGTTGTTCCAAATCAATTCCGAAGAAAAACCTACAAAACATCATCAAAATTCATTAACTTTTTAAATATTGGGATCAAAATAACTGATTTTCAAAGAATAACCGTTTTTCAAATGAGTCGGGGTCGAACCTAGGAGAGAATGGTCAAACGTGTAGAGTTTTGAGGTTGAACCTAGGATTTTCTAGTCGAAAGTGAGTAGTTTAGGTCGAACATAGGAGCTGTGTGAGTTGTATTTGTACATTCGACCAAGTGTTTTACATTCGACCTTACGGGAGGTCGAACGTGGGTTTTAGACGGTCGAAAGTGAGTTTGTATATTACATTTTCTACATTCGAGTCAGATTTAAGGGTCGAACCTGGACATTTTCCACTCTCGATCCCACGATTACTGAAAAGGGTCGAACGTAGAGTCTGATTGGAAATTTTTCTAAGTGTTTCGCATTTCGAACTTCATAGACGTTATGTGGGGATTTCCAACAACACCTAGGCTTAATACTACACAGCAACAACACGTTACCATGGATCCTTGGGCTGTAGCTGCACAAAAGATGAATACTCAACCATCTCAGCCGATCAATTACCTTGCGATGACTAGTTCGATTCCATAGACTGTTGCTCAACCTCCACAGCAACCCATGAATGATTATTGGGGTGTTGCAGCAGCAGCGGTACACACTCAAACTTCTAATGCTATTTCTACACTAATAAATGATTTGTTTTCAGGTAGTGGAAACCGTCTACTGAAGATGATGGAGATGGTGGATTACAATCAAAGGCACAAAAAGTTCAAGATTCACTTGGAAGGAATGGGATTAGAAGGTACCGAGGCATGGCAGATGATTGCTAAGGGATATGTTCCACCGGTTTTGGAGAATACAGGTGAACCAATTCCACTTGAGAGTTTAGCTGAGGATGAAAAGAAAAAGTTTGCAGTGGAGAAGAAGACGTTTCCCAACTATCTCAAGCTATCAACACTGATCTTTTATGTGACACCCGGCAAACTCAGGTTAGTAACATCGACTAAACTAGTAAGTCTACCTTAACGAGTCATGCATATTACGTACTTAACTGGGTCAGTCGAGTCGTTACGATGATTCGGGGGAATCAACAGGAGTCGGTCCATAACCATGTGTACAACGGTTGGTGATTCGTGGAATCATCGGGTTTTTTGCACACACGCAAGTCTCGAGTCCCGGGAATTGGTGAACAGACGTAAACGTGTTAGTTATCGTGCATTATATGTTTGTAATCATTATGTGACTTATCGGTATGTGAATACATGTTTATATATGTTAAAATAGTGTTTATCGCGCCAAAAACCCAACCTGGTATGCTATAGGCGATTAGGCACCAGAGGGTTGCCTAATCGCTAGTCTTATAGGCGATTGGAGAAGATTGGGGGCGATTGGAGTCCCTAATCGCCTAATCTGCTCCCCTACTCGCCTGACCAGAAGTGCACGAGTCAAAACACCTATAAATACAACCCTTGACTCCCCAAACAACCTTAGTGCAACCTAAACAGATCCTAAGCCTCCCACACACCTCAAAACACTCCTGGAACTCATTTTGCTTCAAAACTCACCATTTCCAAGCTAACACACCTTTCTTTGATAAAATCCAAGGTGTGTTCTTCATCCCAAACCATTGTAATGTTATTGTTTTGGTTCCCCAAAAGTCCAGACCTTGTTTTGCTAAGTATGTGTCTTTAAAAATATTTGAAATGAGTTCTAAAACAAGTCTACACCATAATACTTGCTATATGTGAAGTATTTATGCATATGATGATTTTTGGTGGTTATAACATGAATGTTTCTATGAAATTGATATACTTCTGATGTGTTGGAGTCATTAGTATGATTATCTAAGGATTTGAGCTATTGTTATAGTGTTTTGATGAAAGTATGCATTTTGACCCATTTGGATGATTCTTGAAGAATTAGGATGTTATGATATGATTCAATGCTTGTTTGTTGCTAGGAATCACACTAGAATGATAATATAACAAGGAGATGATGATTTGCAAGTTGTAGGAGGTGTAATCTGGTCTTTGCCATTTAAGGAAAGTTTCATAGTTAATGAAACCTAGTACTTTGCCATTTTTGGAAATAATCGCACCAAGGCCGTTAGAGCAGAGATAAATTGGGGGTTTTTGCTTGGAATGGGTTGGTTAATGGTTTAGGTTTGATGTTGGGTGTTTTTACATGTTTCAGATCTGATTTGGAGGGTTTAACACGCGAAAATGCGGGACAGCACTGCAGGGGGCGATTAGGATTCTAATCGCCACTCCTGACAGGCGATTACAGTCTAATCGCCTGATGTATCAGGTGATTAGCATTCTATTCTCCTGTTGACCTCCCCTACTCACCAGTTGACTTTTCCTAATTGCATGTTAGTTTCCTAATCGCGTGTACTGCTGTTGTAAGCGTTTCGACATCCCGGAACATGATTTGACACCTAGGAATATGATAGGAACCTCGGGATATATCCAATGACTTAGTAACATGTGTTCGGACTCGTTTATGCGTTAATTGAGTATTATGCTAGACTATGTGAACTCTTGCACGTATAAAGTGTTTAATTGCATATGTTGCATGATGTCTTGTATACGGCTAACACGTGGGATGTCGGTTCACCAATGGGATGTCGAGTCTTGTCTGGTACGGTCAGTTTAATAGTCAAAGGTGTTTTCAAACGTTTATGGTTATGGTCTGGACATTCGGGGACTAGTTAACCTGCGGGTTATTAGTCCGAATACTTATACACATCTTATGATAGGTCGCCGCTATTTGGGGCTATCATAGCATACTTATTTAACTGTTTTCAAGTAACGTGATCTAAGGTGAGTGTCACACCCCACTTTTACTGTTTTACTTTCGGGGGAGAAACATGCTACATACTTACTTACTAAAGGTCATGTTATACTATGGTTACTTTATAATACTATACGGCTTTTATGGAAAGTCCTAGGGGAAACCATGAATGTGCGGGGATGCACAACGCGGGAAATGTGGATAGATTTGTTGGGCCTCACAAACCCCACTCAACGGCGGGGCGGGGCGGGTGCATATTGTCTCTTATTACTGGCTCACCGAGGCATCGGTTATAGCCAAAACGTCTGGGCATGATTCAACTACTTACACACGTATAGTAATGGGTTCCCAACCGTAGTAGTAAAAACACTTAACGTCTAGCTAACGTTCTTATAACCTAGTAGTAACGGGAATGATCTCTTCAAACTTATAACAACTCTTTTATTAAAGAAAACCTGTGAACTCACCAGCATTATATGTTGACATTTTTGGCATGTTTTCTCGGGTCGCTAAGGTAGCAGTTAATGGGCTAGGCGCACGGAGTCTTGCACAGCGTCTAGAGTTTTGATGCATATTAAACAATGTTTTGTAAACTATAATATGCCTTTTGGTTGTTAACAAGAAATGCTTCCGCTGCTGGTTTACGGCTCAAAGCATGATATTTTGGTTTTAATATATATATGTATGCATCTTTGTTGTTCGTTTATTGTGATCGTTGACTGGGATCCTGGTGTGTCACGCGCCTCGCGGTAAAACCCCGCATGTGGAATTTGAGGGTGTGACAGATTGGTATCAGAGCCAACGGTTATAGTGAACTAGGACTGCGTGTAGAGTCTAGTCTATAGCCGAGTCGCACACACTAGACGTTCACAGATGGTCGAGTCTTAACATGTGGGTAACATTATAACTTATCGGGGTGTCGGTGTCATCATCTTCTATGCTACATCATCTGTTTACTCTTTATCATTCTATTTCTTAACCCATCCTTACCATGATTCGACGGCGAACGACATACTATAGAACCTTCTTGGCGGCGGTGTACATTGGGGTAGCTTCAGCATACTCTTGAGATCTGTCCAGGGATTCAGACATCTCCCTTCTATGCCCCAATAGACACGCTCGTCCTTATACATACTATCTTATACTTATACTTACGATAATACCATGATTGAATGCTAGTGTTCGGTGACTTGAACATCAAGCTTAAGGTACACCTGGAGGACCATGTTGAACAGTTTATCATGTCGGGTGCACACGAGATCATAAACTGGAATGCATGGGAACCCTAGTGGACTTTGCTTTTGAACGGATGGACCCGAACTAGACCCGGTCTAGTTTCTTTAAATTCCTAATGGGTTATACCACGGGCAAGCCTAAGTCTTTTGTTTCATGTTGTGACAGAAGATGTCAGGAGCTCGTGGAGGTCGCAGAGGCGGCTGTGCTGGCGGTCGTGCTGGCGGCTGTGGTGGCGGCGGTGGCCGTGGAAACGTTAATATGACCCAAGCGGAGTTGGACAATCTGCTGCAGCAGCACGTGAACATAGCCTTGGCTGCATTCCAAGCTGCTCACAATGCTATGGGTGGTAAGTCGATTTCCACCTATTCTACTTTGTTCCAGGATACTGTATCTTGTCTCGTTGTTTACCTGTGTGTCGTGTCCTAGGTGGTGCTGTCAATCCCCCTCCACCCCAGTGCTCCTACAAAAAGTTCATGGATTGCAAGCCTAACAACTTTAGTGGAACTGAAGGGGCAGTGGGACTGCTCCGATGGCTGGAAAAAGTTGAATTGGTTTTCTCCATGTGCAGTTGCCCGGCGGGCGACCGGGTGAAGTATGCTTCTACGACCCTTGAGGGTCAAGCTCTGACTTAATGGAACTCCACCACCCAGACCATGGGTATTGGGGAAGCTCATGCTATGCCCTGGGCAGAATTCGTACAGCATTTGAAAAATGAGTATGCCCGAGGGATGAGATCCAGAAGCTCGAGCATGAGGTCTGGAATCACAAGATGGTGGGGTCTGAGATTGAAGCTTACACAACTAGACACAATGAGTTGGCGGTGTTGTGCCCGGATTTGCACACACCGAAATACAGGAGGATTGAGCACTATATTTATGGGTTGGTGCCGGAGGTTGCAGGATTGGTAGCTGCGGGCAATCTCACTGTTTATTCTGAAGTTGTTCGGTCGGCTCACAGGCTGACCAATATGAAGGTAGCTGAAGGAGTCTTGCCTCCCCGAGGCGCTACTATAAAGGCTCCTGGGAGCAACAAGCGAAAATGCGAAGGCGTGAGTAGAGGTTCAAGTTCAGCTCAGCCTCAGCAGGTAAATAAATCTGATGTTGGGGGATCATCGTCTGAGCAGAAAACGGGGGGTTATCAGAGGAAGTTGCCGAAGTGTGAACGATGTTGGTTTCATCATACTGGTCGCTGTGACAAGAACTAGTGTCGTCGGTGCAACAGGGCTGGGCACGTAGCTAAAGATTGTAGGGTTAATCTTCAGGGTAATCAGAACCCACATGCTACACCTACTCCAGCTCCTCAGGTTACTGCTCCCCAGGGAAACCAGGGAAAACAGGGGTGTTATAACTGTGGTGAGCTTGGTCACTACAAGCGTGAATGCCCCAAGTTGAAGCAGGGCGAGGCTGGGAAGAATGGATCGGGTAATGGAAACAACTGGGGCGGAGGCAGGAATGCTCGCGCCTTTGTGATTGGTTCGAGCGGGGCTCGACAGGACCCTGACACTGTTACCAGTACGTTTCTTCTTGATAATCGCTATGCTTTGGTTTTATTCGATTCTGGTGCCGATAAGTTTTATATCTCTTGGATTTAGTCAATTGCTTCATAGGGTGCCTACACCTTTAGAGGCTAAGTACTTGATAGAATTGGCTGATGGTAAGAAAGTTGAAGCGACGCACGTCCTTAGGGAGTGTCGCCTTGAATTGTCGGGTTACTCTTTTACTATTGACCTTATGCAGGTGTCCTTGGCTAGTTTTGATGTTGTTGTGGGTATGGATTGGGTATCTTTGTATCATGCCGAGATCGTTTGTTTCGATAAGGTCATTCGACTTCCTCTCCCCGATGGAGAAATTCTGTTGGTGCATGGTGAGAAAAGCGGTGTCCCTTTGAGTATCATTTCGTGTATGAAAGCCTATAAGTATCTTCGAAAGGGGTATTCTGCCATTCTGGCTCTTGTTTCGGTTTCATCAGAGGAAGAGTGGAAGATTGAAGATATTCCTGTCGTTTGCGATTTTCCCGACGTATTTCCTGAAGATCTACCTGGCCTTCCGCCTTATCATCAAGTCGAATTCGGTATCGAACTTACTCCAGGTGCAGCCCCTATTGCCCGAGCCCCATATCGCCTTGCACCTCCCGAGATGCAGGAGTTGTCTAACCAGTTGCAGGAGCTGTTGGAGAAGAATTTCATCCGACCTAGTTCATCCCCGTGGGGATCCCCTATTCTTTTTGTCAAGAAGAAAGACGGATGCTTGCGTATGTGTATCGATTACCGTAAATTGAACAAGGTTACCATCAAGAATCGTTATCGTCTTCCTCGCATCGATGATTTATTTGATCAACTTCAGGGTTCTAGCTTCTATTCGAAGATTGACTTGAGATCGGGGTACCATCAGTTGAGGGTCTAAGAAGCTGATGTTCCGAAGACCGCTTTTTGAACTCATTATGGCCATTTTGAATTCTTGGTCAGGCCTTTTGGTCTCACCGATGCGCCCTCCATATTCATGGACTTGATGAACCGTGTTTGTAATCCCTATCTTGATAAATTCGTGATTGTATTCATTGATGATATTCTTATCTATTCCAAGAACGAAGTGGACCACTGGGAACACTTGCGTCTTGTCTTGGAACTCTTGAGGCGAGAACAGTTGTACGCCAAGTTCTCTAAGTGTAGCTTCTGGTTGCGTGAAGTCCAATTCCTTGGTCATGTGGTTAATGAAAAAGGAATTCATGTTGATCCAGCTAAGATAGAAGCCATCAAAGACTGGGAAGCACCGAAGACGCCATCTGAGGTGCGGCAATTCTTGGGTCTTGCAGGTTATTATCGTCGTTTCATCGAGGGATTTTCGAAGATCGCTCAACCCCTCACCTCGCTTACCCAGAAGGACAAGAAGTTCGACTGGGGTGATTCGCAAGAGTCAGCCTTTCAGATGCTAAAGGCCAAACTCTGTTCTGCTCCTATCTTGTCCTTGCCTGAAGGCACGGACGATTTTGTGGTTTACTGTGACGCTTCTATCCGGGGTCTCGGTTGTGTGTTATACAACGCGAGAAGGTCATCGCCTATGCTTCTCGTTAGCTTAAGGTCCATGAGAAAAACTACCCCACCCATGATCTAGAATTGGGTGCAGTAGTCTTTTTTTAAAGATCTGGAGGCATTACTTGTACGGTACCAAGTGCACCGTTTACACCGATCACAAGAGCCTCCAGCATATCTTTGATCAGAAGGTGTTGAACATACGACAGCGTCGCTGGGTCGAGCTTCTTAATGATTACGAGTGTGCTATAAAATACCATCCTGGCAAGGCAAATGTGGTTGTAGACGCCTTGAGCAGGAAGGAATCCGCTAAGCCTCGTCGTGTTAGAGCTCTTCAGCTCACTATCCATTCTGGTTTACCAGACCAAATCCGTTCGGCGTAGCAAGAAGCTTTGAAGGAGGAAAACCTCAAGGCTGAAACCATGCATGGTGCCGATAGTCACCTTGAACTCAGGTTCGATGGCCTACACTATTTCGCTGAACGTGTTTGGGTCCCTTTATTCAGGGGCTTGCGGGAGCTCGTTCTTGATGAAGCTCAGAAGTCCCGGTACTCCATTCACCCTGGCTCCGATAAGATGTATCAAGACTTAAAGATACTTTATTGGTGGCCGAATATGAAGGCGGACGTAGCTTCATATGTAAGCAAGTGCTTGACCTGTGCCAAGGTCAAGGTTGAATATCAAATGCCATCCGGCCTTCTACAACAGCGTGAAATTCCCGAGTGGAAGTGGGAACGGATTACAATGGACTTTTTGACCAAACTCCCGAGGTCGCCCAGTGGTTGTGACATGATCTGGATGATCGTCGATAGGCTGACAAAGTCTGCGCACTTCCTCGCTATCAAGGAAACTGATGGCCTTGAGCGTTTGGCTCGTTTGTATCTTAAGGAAGTGGTTTCTTAGCACGGGGTGCCTATCTCTATTATTTCTGATCGTGATCCTCAGTTCGCCTCTAATTTCTGGAAATCCTTGCATAAGGCTTTGGGTACTCAGTTAGATATGAGCACAGCCTGTCATCCGCAAACTGACGGTCAAAGTGAGCGGACGATTCAAACACTAGAAGATATGCTTCGGGCATATGTGATCAACTTTGGCAAAGGGTGGGAGAGTAATCTACCACTGGTGGAATTCTCCTACAACAATAACTACCATTCTAGTATCAAGGCGGCTCCGTTCGAGACTCTTTAAGGGCGGAAATGCCGGTCTCCTCTTTGTTGGGTTGAGGTGGGTGAGAGCCAACTTACCGGCCTGGAACTTGTGTACGAGACTTTTGAGAAGATCGTACAAATTCGTAACCGCATGGCAGCAGCTCGGGACCGTCAAAAGAGCTATGCCGATCGTCGTCGCAAGCCTTTAGAGTTTGAGGTTGGCGATAGGGTTTTATTGAAAGTATCTCTGTGGAAGGGAGTTATACATTTTGGGAAGCGTGGCAAATTGAATCTCGGTATGTGGGACCGTTCGCAATTCTGGAACGGATTGGACCGGTAGCATACAAGCTTGATCTGCCAGCTGAACTCAGTAATGTTCATAATGTCTTCCATGTCTCTAACCTCAAGAAGTGTCTGGCAGATGAATCTTTGGTTGTTCCTCTCGAAGAGATCAAGGTGGATGATCGTCTGCGTATCGTGGAAGAACCGGTTGAGATTCTCGATTATAAGATCCATAGCCTTCGCCGGAGTAAAATCCACATTGTTAAAGTTCGTTGGATCTCAAATCATGGACCGGAGTTCACGTGGGAACGGGAGGATCAGATGAAAGCTAACTATCCTCATTTATTTCCTAAGCGTGCTTTCGAATCAAGACATGTCTCTGCTGAAGCTGAATGAATCTCGGGTCGAGATTCCCTTCAACAGGGGGATGATGTGGCAACCGGAAAATTTTTCTTCTCTTTTGTCTCTTCCTTTTTGGCCTTGGGAAATTTTCGGGACGAAAATTCTTTCAACAGGGAGATGATGTGACACCCGGCAAACTCAGGTTAGTAACATCGACTAAACTAGTAAGTCTACCTTACATATTACGTACTTAACTGGGTCAGTCGAGTCGTTACGATGATTCGGGGGAATCATCGGGAGTCGGTCCATAACCATGTGTACAAGGATTGGTGATTCGTGGAATCATCGGGTTTAACGCACACACGCAAGTCTCGAGTCTCGGGAATTGGTGAACGGACGTAAATGTGTTAGTTGTCGTGCATTATATGTTTGTAATCATTATGTGACTTATCGGTATGTGAATACGTGTTTATATATGTTAAAATAGTGTTTAACGCACTAAAAACCCAACCTGGTATGCTATAGGCAATTAGGCACCAGAGGGTTGCCTAATCGCCAGTCTTATAGGCTATTGGAGAAGATTGGAGGCGATAATCGCCTAACTGCTCCCCTACTCACCTGACCTAAGGTGCACAAGTCAAAACACCTATAAATACAACCCTTGACTCCCCAAACACCCTTAGTGTAACCCTAACAGATCCTAAGCCTCCCACACACCTTAAAACACTTCTGGAACTCATTTTGCTTCAAAACTCACCATTTCCAAGCTAACACACCTTTCGTTGATAAATTCCAAGGTGTGTTCTTCATCCCAAACCTTTGTAATGTTATTGTTTTGGTTCCCCAAAAGTCCAGACCTTATTTTGCCAAGTCTGTGTCTTTAAAAACCATTGAATTTAGTTCTAAAACAAGTCTACACCATAATACTTTCTATATGTGAAGTATTTATGCATATGATGATTTTTGGTGGTTATAACATGAATGTTTCTATGAAATTGATTTACTTCTTATGTGTAGCAGTCATTAGGATGATTATCTAAGGATTTGAGCTCTTGTTATAGTGTTTTGATGAAAGTATGCATTTTGACCCATTTGGATGATTTTTGAAGAATTAGTATGCTATGATATGATTCAATGCTTGTTTGTTGCTAGGAATCACACTAGAATGATATTATAACAAAGAGATGATGATTTGCAAGTTGTAGGAGGTGTAATCTGGTCTTTGCCATTTAAGGAAAGATTTCATAGTTAATGAAACCTAGTACTTTACCGTTTTTGGAAATAATCGCACCAAGGCCGTTAGAGCAGAGATAAATTGGGGGTTTTTTGTTTGGAATGGGTTGGTTAATGGTTTAGGTTTGATGTTGGGTGTTTTTACATGTTTCGGATCTGATTTGGAGGGATTAATGCGCGAAAATGCGGGACAGCACTGCAGGGGGCGATTAGGATTCTAATCTCCACTCTTGACAGGCGATTACAGTCTAATCGCCTGATGTATCAGGAGATTAGCATTCTATTCGCTTGTTGACCTCCCCTACTCACCAGTTGACTTTTCCTAATTGCATGTTAGTTTCCTAATCGCGTGTACTGCTGTTGTAAGCGTATTTCGACATCCCGGAACATGATTTGACACCTAGGAACATGATAGGAACCCCAGGATACGTTCAATGACTTAGTAACACGTGTTCGGACTCGTTTATGCGTTAATTGAGCATTATGCTAGACTATGTGAACTCTTGCGTGTATTAAGTGTTTAATTGCATATGTTGCATGATGTCTTGTATTCGGCTAACACGTGGGATGTCGGGTCACCAATGGGATGTCGAGTCTTGTCTGGTACGGTCAGTTTAACAGTCAAAGGTGTTTTCAAACGTTTATGGTTATGGTCTGGACATTCGGGGACTAGTTAACCTGCGGGTTATTAGTCCGAATACTTATACACATCTTATGATAGGTCTCCGCTATTTGGGGCTATCATAGCATACTTATTTAACTGTTTTCAAGTAACGTGATCTAAGGTGAGTGTCACATCCCCACTTTTACTGTTTTACTTTCGGGGGAGAAACATGCTACATACTTACTTACTAAAGGTCATGTTATACTATGGTTACTTTATAATACTATACGGCTTTTATGGAAAGTCCTAGGGGAAACCATGAATGTGCGGGGATGCACAACGCGGGAAATGTGGATAGATTTGTTGGGCCTCACAAACCCCACTCGATGGCGGGGCGGGGCGGGTGCATATTGTCTCTTATTACTGGCTCACCGAGGCATCAGTTATAGCCAAAACGTCTCGGCATGATTCAATTACTTACACACGTATAGAAATGGGTTCCCAACCGTAGTAGTAAAACCACTTAACGTCTAGCTAACGTTCTTATAACCTAGTAGTAACGGGAATGATCTCTTCAAACTTATAACAACTCTTTTATTAAAGAAAACCTGTGAACTCACCAGCATTATATGTTGACATTTTTGGCATGTTTTCGCAGGTCGCTAAGGTAGCAGTTAATGGGCTAGGCGCACGGAGTCTCGCACAACGTCTAGAATTTTGATGCATATTAAACAATGTTTTGTAAACTATAATATGCCTTTTGGTTGTAAACAAGAAATGCTTCCGCTACTGGTTTACGGCTCAAAGCATGATTTTTTGGTTTTAATATATATGCATGCATGTTTGTTGTTCGTTTATTGTGATCGTTGACTGGGATCCTGGTGTGTCACGCGCCTCGCGGTAAAACCCCGCATGTGGAATTTGAGGGTGTGACATTTTACATCAGTTTGGATCTTGTACTACTACCAAACAGCTTTGGGATATGTTGAAGAATCGTCATGATGGTAATGAGAAAACCAAAAAGTTAAGAATGGAAGAATTGTGAAAAGAATTTGAGAACTTTAGTTATGTGGGAAATGAGACTTTGAAAGAATTGATTCCTAGATATTGCCATCTTTTGACTAAATTGTCAAATTATGACATTAAGATTCCCATGTCTCCTCAGTCGAGTTGATTAAAGAAGATAGCTACCTTTGGATCAAGCATAGGAGGGATTCGGCCGTTATTTCTTGGGATGACTGGAAGAAGTTCGATGTCTTGGGTCTGTTGTAATCTTGGGGTGTCTCCCTAGTTTTGTGCTCTATTCGTTTTTTCTTTCCGTTGTATGTTTTCCCTCTAGTTTCTTGCTGGGCCTATATATATATATATATATATATATATATATATAGTTTTTGGCCGTTAAAAAAAAAGATTCCCATGTCTGAGTTGGTGGACAAATTTGCTGATTCTCTACCACCGTATTTGAATCAACACATTGGTTTCTAAAAGAGAAAGATGCTTATCAATATTGGACAATCAATTAGCTGATTCAGAAGTTAGAGAACAAGGAGTTGGAAGAGAAGAGGAAAGCTAGGCGATCACAATTCCCACAAAATCCGGAATTGTATCATGCCTCTTCATCTACTTTTGTGAATAGTTCAAGTGTGGCCGGTAATGTTGAGCCACATATAGCTTGTGTGTCGAGTGTTATTGAACCTCCCAGACAACCAATTAACTATCTTGCACAAACATCAACTTATCCACCAAACTACACCACAAATTCTTACATTCCACCACAACCTCAAATGTCCACCGCATGTTATTCATCCAACACATCTCAACAACAACCTTATGTTCCTAACACATCACAAGCTTCTTCTAGCCAAAGTCCTATTGTGTTGGAAACTTCCAACATGGATAATGTAACTGTTGAAGTTGCTCAATAACACATTGCGTTGGTTTCAGCAATGGTTGCATCTTATAATGGACTAGTGGCGAGTCAGATTGGAAACAATTGTCTGACTAATGAAGATTATGCACAGATTGATAAGGAGGAGATGGAGCTTATTGATATTCAGTGGGCGTTCGCCAGTGTGATGAGAAGGGTGACCGAGTTTATTGAGAAGACCGGTAGGACTGACTTAGTAACATCACCTAACACCACTTATGGCTTTAACAAAGCCAAAGTTACTTCTTTTAATTGTGGTGGTAAAGGTCATTTCGAGAGGGAGTGCACTCATCCAGCTCAACAAGGTAATATAAATCCTTTTAACTTAAATTACCAAAACCGTCAATCACATAACCAAGTAACCTATCAAAACCAAAACAACAATAACTATCAACCACAAAACAATTACCAAAACCGACAGAACACCTCACCAAATAACTCTGCTAGACAAACAACTACACCCAACCAGACTCAAACTCAAACACCACATAACCCAACGAGAACCCTAATTCCAATCTCAACACCAAATAGCCAACAACAAACCAAAAACCAAAATTAGGCTTTGGTGATACAAAAAGATTAATGTTTTGACTAGACGGGGATGCAACTGGGTGTTGAAGAAATTACTGCTAGGAATGTAGCTTGTGTTGCTCAGAAGATTGACTTAGAGGAGTCGGTGATAGTTGGAGAAATTTTGGAGACTGAGAAGGTTTCTGAAGTTAAGATTGAGGAGATGGTAGATGAAGATGATCTTTCTGTTGAAGAATCACAAGTTGAGAAGACTTCGGGAATGATAATTGATTATGTCACTGATATTACTGATGAGTGTGATTCGGCATATTCTGATTCGGAGAGTGAAACAGATTCGGAAGCTAGTGGCAATTCATTAGATGATGATATTGATGAACTCCTGGCCGAAGCTGATTTTCTAATGACTCGGAAGTCATGCATTGTTGATGATGCTTTCACAAAGATTGACTACTCAAATTTCTTTGCTGGAAAGGAAGCGCATTTTGCTTTGATGGCTATGACTGATCCTCCAAAACAGGTAAGTTCTGAATCCACAATTGATATGAACAGTGATAAGTACTGTGGAACTTGTGACAGATTGACAGAGGAAAACAACCAACTCAAGGTTCAACTTGAGAGTGCGAGAATCAACTGTCAATCTTATCGCAAAGAAGCACATGAGTACAATAAAGTGCTTGATGGTTATAAAAAGGACATTTCCGATCTAAAGAAAACTCTTTCTTTAAAATAACTTGCCATAAATAGTTATATAAATGAACTTGAAGAAACAAAATTAGAAATGGCAACCATCAAATGCTTTGCTGAAAAGGTCAACAAAAAGCTTGAAAGTTACAAACACATTGCTTATGTGGTTTACCATATCATTGAAGAACCCTCACAACCTAGTAGTGCAAACTACAAGGCTGTTCCACCCCCAGTGTTATTTGAGAACCACAATTTACATTCAATAACAATGGAGAGTTCAATTAAATCTGATTCTACATCGGATAATGAATCTAACACTTCTAGTGTTGGAGATCCACATTCCGATGTTAGACCAATTTTAGGATTGAATAATGAGGGAGTGACAGCAGTGACTGATGATTCAGACACTGAAGATGAGAAACCTGAGAAAGAGTGTGATATCCCTATGGAAAATCACATTATAACAAGTGAACCAGTTTCACCTTCTTAGTATTCTCATCCTTAGGCTAATGTGCATCGAAAGAATCAATTAGTTACTAGTAATGAGAAGAAGGTTGAGAAAATGAACCAGTTGACAAACCCGTCAAAGTATTTTATCAGATGGAAGGATCTGATAAGATTATCTCTGACGAGGAGTATCCGATAAAATTTGCCAATTATTTAAAAATCGAGAAAATTTGGTAGGAAAGTACTATTTGGTTTCCTAAACATGAAAGGACCAATGATGTACCTCCAGAAATTTTAAAGAAAATATATCGGGATGCTCCAAAAGAACCTAAGGTTCATGTCACTGAGTTCATAAAGCCGAAAGATAAGACTAATGGTTTTCTTGAGCCGACTTACTCAAAGGACCCACCTCCTGAGAGTTTGAGACGTAGATGTGTGGATGATCAATATCCAATCAATTCCTACGCTAAGTCGAATGCCAAGAATGTTTTTGAGGAATACCATGCACGTTTCAAGTGCGGGGAGAGAGGGCATTTACTTGCTCACTGCCCGTACGTGAGGCATAAAAGGCACGAAGTTGAGATAAAGCAACCATATAGAAGTCCTGTCGACAACCATTGTTATCCTCAAAGACGTTTTTCCCTCAACAAGCACCATTTTATAATCAAAGTCGTTATTTTTAAAGGAGGGATAATCGTCAATTTGCTTATGATCGTCAAAACCGGATTGCTATGGAAAAACCATTGAAGAAACCAGTGGTGAACTCAATTGTTGATAAACAAAAGGTTCCACCAAAACCTGCTGTAAAATCAGCAGTTGGACTTGTCTCTGTTAAGTCAGAGAAGGTAACTAAGAAGGTTTCATTTAAGAATGATACAAAGAAACCGATTGAGACTCCAAAATCTCAGACCAGGATTCTAAAACGTTCGGAACAATCTTGGTCACCGGTGGGTTCTCCAGGTGCTTCTACCTCAAAGGATTCAAATTCAAATGCTTTTGTGAATGAATCTTTGAAACCTAATGTTCAAAGACCCAAGACCAAACAGGCTTGGGTCCCCCGAAAGAACTAATGTTTTACTTGAAATGTGCAGGGAGCTCCAACTGGCCCTGTTAGCAGTCTCTGGATTCTCGACAGTGGAGCTTCTGCTCACATGACAGGTGATTTTACACTGCTATTCGATATAAGGAACATCAATGGAGGATATGTAGTGTTTGCTGGTAATAAAGGAGGTTATATCATGATGGAGGGAAGTGTGAGTAATGGGATTGTTAGTTTCGAGAAGATTTCTTATGTGAAACAAATTGACTATAATCTGCTAAGTGTTAGCCAAATCTGCGACAAACAGTTTTCTATGCACTTCGATGACAAATCTTGTTATATCCTCAAACCCGGCTTTGTTATTCTAAAGGAGTGGATCATGCTGAAAACACCAAGAGTGAACAATCTGTACATTCTTGATATGTCAAAGGCGATGACAACTCAGGGCCAAGTTACGTGTTTCCTATCAAAGGCTACAAAGAAAGAATCTATAATGTGGCATAGGAGGATGGGACACATTCACCTCAGAAAAATGAATCATCTGGTGAGAAATGAACTTGTTGAAGGCGTTAATGTCAAACAGTTTCATCTTAATGACAAGTGTGTGAGTTGCAAGAAGGGGAAGCAGCACAAACAGTCCCACAAACCGAAGAAAGTGAATTATGTAGATATGCCACTTGAGCGTTTGCACATGGACTTATTCAGACCTGTCAAGCGTAAAAGTCATGCTGGAGAATTATACTGTCTTGTGGTTACTGATGATTACTCTAGATTTTCATGGGTAATGTGCTTGCAATATAAAAGCGACACGTTTAACAATTTGAAAGTTCTGTACACTCGCTTGGATGATGTTTATGGTTTGAAAATCAAAAGAATTCGGAGTGATAATGGGACAGAGTTCAAAAATGCACAGATGGATGCTCTTTGTGAAGATAAAGGAATTCATCACGAATACAGTGCTCTGTATACCCCTCAATTGAATGGTGTCGCAGAAAGGAAAAACAGGACACTAATTGAGACGGCAAGGACAATGCTTGCGGATTCTAACCTTCCTGTAATATTCTGGAATGAAGCCATATACGCAGCTTGTTACACATTGAATCGTGTGTTAACAGTGAAGGAGTTTGGCAAAACTTCTTATGAACTGTTGAACAGACGAAAGCCGAATTTAGAGTATCTAGAACCGTATGGAGAACCGTGTACTATGCTAAATCCGTCTGAGAAGTTTGCACCAAAAGCTAAAGAGGGATTCTTTGTTGGATATGCAACCCCGCTCAAATCGGTATTCAACAAACGAACTCGTCAGGTAGAGGAGTGGACTAATGTTGAAGTTCAACAATATACTCAGAATGTACAGGGTAGCGGTCCAGATTGGATGTTTGATTACAAAGATTTCTTTGAATCATTCAATCTAGATAACTTGGTTGAAGAGGCTGTATTAAGACTTTATTACCAGTGTGAAAACACAGTGACTTCACCGTTGGTGCGTCCGATCACCGTAACTCCTCCAGCAGCTTCTAATGATATCAATGTTCCTGCAGCTGAAGAAGAGGTTTTTCAGGAAGCTTCAAATACTCTTGATACTTCAGAATCAGAAGATGATGAAGAAATATTCAGTGAAGCTATTCTAGATCATGCTACAGAGACACCACCAGTGAACCCAAATCCAGATGTTGCTTCATCGTCCAACTTGGGTAATGATTTGGATTCAACAGAAAATTTGACTACTCTAGCTGGAGTTCAAGTACCTGATCATCTGAAAGCTCGAATTCATCGTATTCACCCGCTCGAGCAAGTTATTGGTGATCCTGGAAGCAATGTCATGACTAGAGGACAACTTCGTAGTGCAAACTCACCTGAAAATCTTAGCGCTTTAGCTTTATATGCAAAAATTCAAAAATCTGGTTGTCAGAATGACTGGTCCTTTGCTTGTTATGTTTCGCAGGTAGAGCCGCGGACATATAAAGATGCTCTATTGGGTGATGCTTGGGTTGAGGCGATGCAAGAAGAGTTGTTGCAGTTTCAGAAACTGGGTGTTTTGGCACTTATAGATTTACCTCTAGAAAGGAAGAAGATAGGAACCAAATGGGTTTTCAAATGTAAAAAGGATGATAGAGGCGTAATCGTGAGAAACAAAGCTCGATTGGTAGTTCAAGGTTTTCATCAATTTGAAGGAATTGACTATAATGAGATCTATTCACTTGTGGCACGTTTAGAAGCTATTCGTATGTTTCTAGCATTTGCTTCATACAAGAAATTCAAGGTGTACCAAATGGATGTCAAGAGTTCGTTTCTATACGGTGTGGTCAAGGAAGAGGTATACGTCGGTCAACCTCCAGGCTTTGAAGATCCTATCCACCGGGATGAGGTCTACGTTCTCAACAAAGCACTTTATGGGTTGCACCAAGCTCCACGCCAATGGTATGAGGTGCTAAGCTGTTAGGATCTGAGTTTGATTGTTTTGATTTGTTTAAGTAAAGATGAGAAAAATGAAGTGAATATAAATGGAAAGTGCAGCGGAATGATAAACTATAAATTAAAACAAGAGAATAATTGTTTTCAATCGAATTCTTTCATTAATTGAAAGATTACAATATTACAAGTACTCCCCCTCAGCCTGATCACTCTGTGATTGTTTGTCTGGGAGAATGTTTTTGAGTGATGAATAGAACAGTACAAGCACTGTTCTATTTATAAAAAAGTCTAAACCACTGATGATCTAAGCTGACGTCACCTAAGACAGTGACCTCTATTAGAATAACAACATAAAACATCTGCTAAATACAAACTACTGTTACATTGTAAAACATTGTAAGGTAAACTGCTGTTGGGAAAACTCTGATGGTCTTGTATCATCTGTTGGAGCCTAAGTGCTGTTGGCTCCAACAGACCTTTAGTCTTCAGCACTTTAGTCAGCAGTTGTTCTTCATCAGACCTTTAGTCAGCAGTTGTTCTCTAGCAGTCCTTTACAACAGCAGTTGTTTCCAACAGTTGTTGAGTACAGCAGATGTTAGGGTCAACAGTCTTTTGGGAGAAGTATCTTGTAAAGTGTTGTTTATTTCTAAAGATCAACTGAGTAGTATATTTTGGCTTTCCAGTCATTTGTTCTTCTCCAGGTCAGCAGATCGAACAATCTCCTCCTAGAACAGATGATGCCAAAACTAACCTTTATTCTTGATCTTTATTTCCTCATCAGACATTCTCTAATTTGACCTTTGAATTGTAACTCAAAGTTCAAATAGTAAAGGTCTTCTGCATCTCTTTCAAGTTCAAGGTTCAGCAGTGTTTGGAGGTCATCTGCACACAGGCTATATGCATAATCCATGCTTAGCTTTTGAGCTTCTCCATCTGATCTGAGCAGAGTCAATTCATGGGTGTCTTTGTTGACCTTCCATTTTAGAATTTTTGAATCAGTGGATTTGCTGAGATGCACTTTTATTTTGGATGAGTTTGGTGATGGAGGTCTCCCAATGAGTTCTCTGAGTTTTTCAGTAGTGAGATCAGAGAAAAAGCGTATTTGATTGTTGAGGCCCTCCTTTATAAAAGTATCAACAAACTTCTTCTGATCTTCTTCAGACATTTCTTTCTTCCTTTTTGAACTGTCTTCTTGCAGCAGCAGATAGATCAGAAGTGTCAAGTAAGCTGTCTAATGTAAAGGCCTATTGAGGTCTCTTCATCAAGGGTTCATCAGAGTAGATAGGTTTTCTAGGCAAGGTAGGGTCTTTCTTCCTATTTTCTTCCAATTTCTTGTAAGTTTCAACCAGCCTCAGATCTGACCATTTGGCAACAGATCTCATCTCCCCATACTTTGCAGCCATAATTTCTTGTCTCATTCTCTAGAACTTTAAGGCTCTGGCTGGATCTCTGCCTTTCCTAAAATCAGGGGCAAAGACCTTTGTTGGAGGATTCTTGGGCATATCTCCAATTCTTATAAGTTCTTCTCTGAGAGCATGAGTGGTCCAGCCTGCAAACTGTTTCTTGTTTGCTTTGTAGGGCATGGTTGACAAGAGTTGATCAAGAAGTGATTCCGAAATGGCAGATATGGGTATAGATTGTGTAGTTGAAGTAGTAGGTGGTGATGTGTGAATGTTTTCATCCTGTACCACAAAGGTAGATTTTCTCTTCCTTTTGTACAAGATTTTTGGTGATGGTGGTGTTGAAGCAGTGGTTGTGTTAACATCTGTTGGCACTTTTATAGAACCAGCAGATGTTTGGGATTTGGGTGGTTGTGTGGTTGTAGATGGTGTATTGGTGGTTGTGGTAGTAGGTTCAGTGGTTGGTTTGGTAGTTGTAGTGATAGGTTCAGATGTTGTGGTGGTATCAGTGGTTTTGGTGGCAGCGGTGGTTTTGGTAGCAGTGGTTTTAGCAGCAAGTTTGGATTGTGGATGTCTGACATGGTTGTCCACCCTCACAAAAGCGAAAATTAAAGTCTACCAACAAACCAGGGTCTACCCATACAGCACCACAACAACAACAACAACCAAATGTTCAATCCTCTGCTGCTACTGAAACTGCCAAAACCAGCAAAGCAAAGGAAGTTGATACCTCTGCCAATGAAGAAGCTGAATAGGCTGCTGAAGAAAGCAAAAGAGGGCTGACACTTTGGAAGTTAAAGCAAAGGAAGTTGATACCTCTGCCAATGAAGAAGCTGAATACCTCTGCCATGTTTATGCAATTCTTCATACTTGCAACATTATACTTAAGCAATTCTACATGCATGTCTAGTTGTAAACTTTAATGCCTCATGAATTAGACAACAACAACAGTTTCAACGAGTTTCAACATTACATAATCATTAGCTATGGCCAAGCCGGCGATACTCAATAATAGATCTATTGGATTGACAATCCCACCCGGATACGTGTACCTCCTACATAGGTAGCGTGGGTGATTGTTATCGTTCCAACATATTAAGGTGAACCGTGGATGACGGGATGGACCTAAACTAGTCGGAGGTTTGATTATGTCGATTCAACATATCATGTTTATTCATGTAGACTTAAACTTACGATAGACATATGAATTGCTAAACTTTTATACTTAAACTATTTGCTTGACATGGCTTATGTATTCTCACCAACTTCTAGTTGACCCCCCCATTTTTCCAAACTCAACAGCAAATACTGATGCTTGAAGTCTAGAGCTAGCATGAGGAGATATTTGAAGCTTTGTTGATTACTTGATGTAGACTTTAATGTAATTCAATATTGTAATGTATTAAAGGATTATTTAAACTTGTGTACTACCATGAGCTACTGAACAATCATTCATACATGGCACCTCGATGTTTCCGCCATCGTTTGGGGTGTTACATCAGTAGTGGCTGCTTCACTTGAAAACTCACCTAGAGTTTTATTGAACTCTAGGGGTGTAACCTCCTCTTCTGCTTGTGGGATGGCTGATTGATTTTCCTCAGTCCCAATCACTTGTGGGGGTATACTCTCATTGATGGGTGAAGTAGAGAACTAGGATTGTCCTGAGTTTTATCAATAGCCTCAAACAGAGGTTGCATGGTTGGAGGGACATGTTTTGGTGAAGGTGGAGGAGTGAAAAGAGAATTAGCCCTGAGAGAGGGGCTTGTGAACATATGGTCAAGTGACTCATATGCATCATGATTAGTTTCCCTTTGGCTTACAACATGATCCTTTTGTGAGGATGCATGAGGAGTTTGTTCAGGTTGAGATATATCCATCTGTTGTGAGGAAGTAATAACAATGATTTCTTGTTGCTTTTGTGTTGCAACAGGGTTTTTCTCTGGTATCTCATCTTCCAGAGGTCCCTTTTTGGTTTTAGTGGTGGTTTTTGTGGATGGACGTTTTCTTTTGGAGGTGGCTGGTGTGGGTTTCACAGCACTGGATGTAGTGCCATGATCACCAGGAGCAATGGGCTCAACAACAGAGGTTTGAACAACAGTTGTTGTCTTAGTCCTCTTTGTTTGTGTTTTTGAAACTTTTGACACTTTTGACACTTTTTCTTGGGTAGTTGAACCCAACATTCTTGTGAAAGTTTCAATAGTTAGACTCTTCATTTGAACAGACTCACCCTTTTTGAAATCTTTTTCTGGTAAAACCTTTTGAAGGATTACACTCAAAATTCTTAGGTAAATCAGAAAAGCATTATTAGACCCAGACTTTATGGCTTTCACATTTGATACTAAGTCCATAAACAGTCCCTGGGATCAATTGAAGTCAAAGTCTGACAACATAGCATATCCCAAGTACCGAATCCTCAATGGGTTTTCATTGAATGAAGTGGACTTAGCAGTGACACAGAGAAGGAGGGTATGAAAGAAAAATTTCATGACTGGTGGGAAAAACTTTTTAAACAGAGTTGATCCAGTCATTTGTGCATCATAACCTCTTTCCTGAAACTCTGTGTGAAGCTCTGCCTTAGGGAAAGAGTCCTTACCTGACAGGTCATTGAGTGAGAAGGTTGTGGATATCAGTTCAGGGGTAATGGCGATACATGTCTATCCAATTTTTGAGATAATGGATGTAGGCTTTTTTTCTTGGAGAAGAAACTCAGAATTCAACCAAAATTCTTGGAGTGTATCGAGATAAATGGGAGCATCAGCGATTAGGATTGTCAGGTATTTGGAGTTTAAGATGATGTCGATAGTGGAATGGAAAGGAACGTTTTCATCTGTTTTCACCAGATATGGGAGATAATTGTGGGTGGCTTTTGCTTGAGATCCATTATAATGGATTTCGAGTGGGAAGATGAGTGGAATTTGAGTAAGGGTTTGAAGTTGAAGAAGCCGGTTTCAGTATATTGAATACAATGAGACAGTGTAACGACTGTTGTGGTAAAACAGGGGTTTTATAGGCTCTGGTGAAACCGCTGATGTGGCCAAAACTCTGCTTTTGAGAGCAAACGTGGCAAACATCTCGTGGCATACAGCTGTTGCCAAAGGTCTGATGTAAACAGCTGTTATCTTACCAAAGTGCTGATGCTAACAGCACTTGGTTTTTGTTTTTGTTTTTTTTTGTTTTTTATAGATAGATATATGTGTGTGTATATGTGTATATATATATATATATATATATATATATATATATATATAATGAAACAGTTGTTTTATCTGATCAGAGGTTTGAAAACAAATTTTTCAACCAAACAATGGTTGTTTTATCTGATCAGATGTTTGAAATAGATTTTTCAACTAACAGTGGATAGAGTGGATGAAACAGTGGTTGTTTTTTCCTTAACAGATTTTTCAACCAAAATGCTATTTTTAAGGATTATTTTTGATTTGTCTGAAACATTTTAATGTTTTTATTTAAAACATCTTTGTTGTTTAGTCCATGTTTAGCATACCAATTCTAGAAATCAGATTTGTGAAGGTAGATGTGTCTAAAGCTTTTGTCAACATATCTGCCAACTGATCCTATGTTGAAACATGGTGTAGAGAAATCAAACCTTTTTCATAGCTATCTCTGACAAAATGATGTCTGATGTCTATGTGCTTTGTTGTGGAGTGAGATACTGGATTTTTGATGATATTTTCAACAGCTTGACTGTCTAACATGAGTGGAGTTCTTAGTGCAGTTATCCCAAAATCCAGTAGTTGATTTTGAAGCCACATGAGTTGGGCTGTACAACATGCAGCAGCAATGTATTCAGCCTCAGCTGTTGAAGTTGAAACAGCTGCTTGCTTTTTGCTTTGCCATGAGATTAAGGCATTCCCTAGAAACTGGCACCCTCCTGATGTAGACTTCCTTGTGGTGTGGCAGCAAGCAAAATCACTATCTGAATAACCTGAAAGCTCAATGTTTCCATTAGCAGGATACCAGATACCAAGTGTGGGAGCACCTTTCAGGTATCTAAATATCCTTTTCACAGCAATAAGGTTTGACTTTCTGGGTGAAGCCTGGGATCTAGCACAAACACAAGTGGCAAACATAATGTCTGGCCTAGATGCAGTTAAGTACAATAAAGACCTAATCATGCATCTGTAATGTGTCTGGTCAACCAGTTCATCCTTGTCATCAATAGTGAGTAGCTTGACTGTACTCATGGGAGTACTACATGGCTTACAGTCATTCATCTTAAATCTAGTTAACAAATTTTTCACATATTTGTTTTGATTAATGAATGTGCCATTTTGCAGCTGCTTCACTTGTAGACCAAGGAAGCACTGAAGTTCACCCATAACACTCATTTCAAACTCTGCTGTCATGAGTTCCCTAAACTCTTCACACATTTTGTTACATGTGGATCCAAAAATGATGTCATCCACATATATTTGAACAATCATTAAGTCTTTCCCTCTCCATATCAAAAATAAGGTTTTATCAATTTTACCTCTTGTGAAACCAATGGATAAAAGAAAGGTGGAAAGAGTTTCATACCAAGCCCTAGGTGCTAGCTTGAGTCCATACAAAGCTTTGTTAAGCTTGTAGACATGATCAGGATGGAATGTGTCTTCAAAACCAGGTGGTTGACATACATATACCTCCTCTTGAATTTTGCCATATAGGAATGCACATTCGATGTCCATCTGATACACCTTGATGTTGTGGTTGACAGCAAAGGCTAGAAAGAGTCTGATAGCTTCTATCCTAGCTACAGGAGCAAAGGTTTCATCATAGTCTATCCCTTCTTCTTGTCTGAAGCCTTGAACCACAAGCCTGGCTTTATTCTTGACAACTATACCCCTTTCATCAGTTTTGTTTTTGAAGACCCACTTTGTGCCAAATGGACAAACATCCTTAGGCAATGGTACAAGTTCCCATACTTGTTGTCTTTTAAACTGAAGGAGCTCTTCTTGCATAGCTTCTACCCAACTGTTGTCTTTTAGTGCCTCTTGGTACTTGACAGGTTGTGTGAGATAGAAAGCCTGCAAAAAGACAGATATTTGAGGATTGGCTTCTTGTGAGCACACCCTCTCTGATGTTGCCAATGATTTGATCTGGTGGATGAGCTCTTAGGTAGATCAGATCTCCCTGATATGGTATGATGGCATTTTGAGGTGAAGGATAGAGGTTTGGTCACTTTGTTGATGTAAAATTTGTTTGCACTTCTGTAGTGCCAACAGATGTTTGAAATGGAAGTGGGGGAATGGGTCCAAGTTATGTAAAACTGGACTGACTTTTGTCAACAGATGATGGAGCAGTGGATGTAATAGGTGAAGTAGTGGTTTGAGGGTAGGACTGGCCAACAGTGGCTGACTCAGCTGTGACAGAGTTTTGACAGGTGTTTTGAACAGCTGCTTCCTCTGATGCAGAATAGACTTTATAGTGACTTGGGATCACAACATCTGTTCTGTAATCTTGTTGTGGAGATTGTGAAATACCTGCACTGTTAGTTTTGATAGTAATATCTTCAAATTTGAATTTATCTAAATCAAACAATTCAGCAGGATTTGCTGGGATTCTTAGGGATGAAAGTTCATTGAACTTTACATTCAGAGTTTCTTCTATTGTCTTGGTCCTTGTGTTAAATACTTAATAGGCCTTGGCAGTAGAAGAATATCCCAGAAAATATCCACAATCTACTTTGGCTGTAAATTTTGAAATGGAATCTTTAAGATTTAAAATGAAACATGGGCAGCCAAAGATTTTGAAAAATGAGATTAATGGTTTGATTTTGAACAAAATTTCATAAGCAGTCTTTTGATGTCTTAGGATGATTAAAACTCTATTTTGAACATATCAAGCAGTGTTTACAGCTTCTGCCCAAAAGGACAGTGGCATACCAGAATCTGCTAGCATGGTTCTTGCAGCTTCAATGAGAGTTCTATTTTTCCTCTCAACCACCCCATTTTGCTCTGGTGTTCTTGGGATGTTGTACTACCTCACAATCCCTTTTGACACACAGAAATCATCCAACTCCTTATTTTTAGACTCTGTTCCATTGTCATTTCTAAAGACTTTTACTGGCAAGTCATATTGTTTTTTAACTTTGGTGACAAAGTCCTTCAAGATACCTGCAGTCTCATCCTTAGAGTGTAAAAAGTAAGTACATGTAAACCTAGAAAAATCATCAACTATGACAAGACAAAATCTCTTTCTTCTTAGACTCATGATTTTAACTGGGCCAAACAAGTCCATGTGCAACAATTGTAGACATTGACTTGTTTTGGACTCATCAATGGATTTGTAAGAGCTTTTATGTTGTTTTCCTTTTAAGCTGGAAACAAAATGCTCATCACGTTTGAATTCTTTTGATGGTAAACCTCTGATAAGGCTTTGTTTGGAGAGTGAGTTGATAGTTTGAAGGTTGGTGTGACCCAGTCTCCTATGCCACAATTATGTCTCTTTAGTGGAGGCAGCAGAAAACAGACAGACATTTGCCATAGGATTATCCTTCAACATATCAACTACATACACATTGTCAATTGTATGAGCAACAAGTTGTGCTTTGCTCTCAGCAATGATAGTATCAATCTTTTTCACCACTTCTGGCCCAATAATCTTACAAGTTTTCTTAGTAAAGAATGAGCCATACCCTTTGTCACTCATTTGTGATACACTAAGAAGATTAAATTTCAGATTATCAATAAGATTGACATTTTCAAACTTGAGTTTCCCAGCCTGAACAGTCCCTGAACCCAACACCTTACTTTTGAATCATTACCAAAGGATATATCACCCCTCCATGAGCTAAGAAGTCCAGAAGAAGGGCTCTACATCCTGTCATGTGCCTGGAGCCTGCACTATCTACATACCAAAGGCTATCTAAGCATGCAGAAGCTCCCTGCACATCAGTAATTGATTAGTTTTGGTGAGTGTCCAAAGCCGTGTCCAAAGCCAAGTTGGCTTTGGATGGGTCCACAGACTTTTCAGCCTCAAGCTTAGGAAGGTGATAAGTGGTTTGAACTAGTTTTTGAATCAAGTTCAACAACTGTTGCTGACCATTTGCCAGTGCTTGGATGTCAACACTTGGTGCAACAGATGTTTGATCACTTCCTGACTAATGATAGTATCCATAGGGATTTCTATGCACTCTTGGTTTAAAAGGCCTCTTGGGTTCTTCATAAACATGTGGCAGATTATGACAAGGTGGTTGTCCATATCCCCTTGGGTACTTGTTGGTGGGTGGAGCATCTGTTACTTGAACATCTCTAGAAGCAGACGTTTCCAAGTTTTTGGTAACAGATGTTTGTACTGGAGCAAAAGTCTGCTTGGGTTTTCCTTTTGAAGTACTCACCACTTGGTTTGCAAGACTTTTAGCCTTCTACTCTTGTATTTTGACATCAAAATTTTTGAGATACAGGCACTCTTTGGTTTTGTGATTCTTCTTACCACATATTGAGCATGTGGTCTTAGAATCACACACACTTGTTCCTTTATTGATATCATATGCTTTTAGAAGAAAACAATTTTTAGTAACATGATTCTTCTTTTCACAGAAATCACAGAACAAGTGAACATACTTTTCTTTCTTTTTCCCTTTTTCAGTCTTCTTTTCAACAGATGTTTGATCATCTGCTGGAAGATCTATCAGGGGAATGACCTTTGCCTGTGGTGCTTTCTTACCATCAGGGGTTCTGCATTCAACTGTTTGAAGTTCTCAAGAATACAACACTCATCAGACCAAGTAGGTTTAAATTCATATTTTTCAAATTTTACAGGTAATGATCCAGTAATGAAGCCAGATTGATTGATTTTGTGTTCGAACCCTTGGACTTGACTGTTGGATCAATTATAGACTATTATTGACACAATTGATGATTAGGCTTTAGTTATAGATAGTTTTATGGGGAGAATAAACAAAAATCTAGGACAATTACATACCAGATTGATTGATTGATCATTCAATGTGTTTCAAACCCTAGATTTTATTAAAAAAAACTATCTAAAACTAAATGATTGTTACAATTGATTATTGAGAATGTTTAATCGGCCATATTAAATGCTAAACAAATGAAAATTACATGTTAAGATGTCTGAATTGAATTCTGAAATTTTGGTCATATGAACAGTCAGGTTTGACAATTTATAAAGGGTCGAATGTGATCTTTTGGTCGAATGTGCTTGTTCATAGGGTCGAATGTGAAATAATGGTCGAATGTGAAGTTTTGTTTAATATTTTCCACATTCAAACTCAGTTTTTCACATTCGAACCTTAAAATTTCTTCATTCGAACCCCCGATGGGTCGAATGTGAGATTTTCAAAACCAAATTACAATTTTGTAAATTTCGTCCGTTTTAATGAATTTTTGATGTATTGTAAAATACATCTACTTCCAGTGTAAAGTTTGTATAATTTTCAAGTCGTTTAGATAGTGTTTTGTTTAGTTTTAGGCTTGTACCGATCTATTTTATTTAGTTTAGGTTTTTATAAATTTTTATTATTTTGTGTCATTTTTATTAGGTATTTATTTATTTTATTATTTTATAGGTGTTCGTGAAAAATGAGCTCAAAACGAAAAAAATTTAATCGAGACACCAACACTTGAGAGCATGTGTTCATGGACGTTGGAGCGTAAACGAGAAACTTTGGTCGAGCCAAGAACACCCGAGTTAAGAGCACGGAGATAGAATGATATTCATAATATTAATTATCATAATAATAATAATAATAATAATAATAATAATAATAATAATAATAATAATAATAATAATAATAATAGTAATAAAAATTTTGAAATGTGTGATGAAAAAAAAAAGACATTCACATGAATGTCTCGTGAAGAAAAAAAAAACAAAGAACTTCAACAAATCACAAAAATCAACACGCAACATCACCAGCCAATACCCAGTCCAGTACCTGATTGGCCCAATTAAGTTGCTGATTATTCCTTTGAGCCCATAACACGTTTTAAAAGGGTTTTCGTGAATTGTTGTATATATCTTTGGACGGCAGAATTAATTCGGAACATTATTATTCATTTGTAGAACAGCAACATTCAATCATTCAAGGAAGAAGCTGCCAGAAGCCGTGATCGAGCAAGAATAGCTGTGGAGGAGAAGACCCGGGGTTAGTTTTATTGTTTTCATTATTTAGAAACGCTATGAACATGGTTTTTATTAATTATGGGATTATGTTTCTTGTTTTTATTATGAGCTAAACCTTTTGTTGGTAACTTGGGATGATGAACTAGATTTTGGTTTTAATTAAAGACCTATGTTTTCCGTTTTGGATGTGTTGGGTTACATGACTTAATTTTTATGTTTGATTTTGAATATTTGTGTGCTGACGCTTTTTGATTTGATTACTTGTTTGTTGGTTTTGATGTTCTAGGCACATAGGAATATCCCCTAGATCTAGAAATCATTCTAGTTTGATTAACTTTTGTTGTCGATCTAGTTCTTGCAGTTAGGAATAGCGCAAGTTTAACAGGTTTTTAAAATCAATTAGCTAAGGATGGCAATCCCTTCCCGAAGGTTAGGAATATAATTCGGGATTGCTAGGTTGACTAACTAGGCATTGTTAGCTAGTTTGGTTATCGCTGGGGCGAGACCGGTTACTTATTTGTGTTTAGAGTTTTCCTAGGATTTCATTCGTATTAGTTAAGTCTGCTTCACAGTTTGGGAGTTTTAAATCCAAGAGTGGTTGATTAAAGGATTACTGTGGGATTTGGTTTCGCTGGGGCGATCCACTTTCATTTTAGCATCTCAATACTTGTCCCGCCTTGAGTCTAGTCGACTATCCTTGACAGGAGGTTTATTAGGTGAGAACAGGGTCTCCAATCGGATTACATAGGTCAGCTTTTATAACCAGAGTCTAGGAATTCTACCCAGGTTACTAGTCTTCTCCTCATTAGAGTTTTAATCCAGTTTCTTAGCTTTCGTTTATTTTCAGTTTCTTAGTTAATTAGTAATTTAGTTTTAATTAGTTTAAATTAATTAATTTTAATTTCAGTTTAAAACCCCCCAATCAATCAATCCATTATTTAATAATAATATTTTATCAGGTAATTCAATAGGAGTAATTTCAAAAGTGTTAGATAAAGTCCTTAGGTTCGATACCTGGTCTTGCCTACTTGCTACTTGCGATCGGTACACTTGCCGATAGTGTGTGGTTTTAGAAAAGTCTAGGATTTTAACTTGATCAATATATTTATATACTTAATTGCACACATCAAGTTTTTGGTGCCGTTGTCGGGGACTTTTAATTGGCACTTTTTCATTTTACTTGTTTTGTTTTGCTTGTTTACTGCTTGCTGGATTTACCTTCGATTATCCGTGCTACTTGTGCTTTTAGTCTTAGGTTATTTGCTATCCATTAGTAACTCAAGCGTGGTTTGCACTTTCAGTGTATGCCACATACTTGTTCACAGGGATCACCACAACTCACGAATTCTAAACCACCCACTCACTTTCCACTCACCCCCATTCCACTTCTTACCTTTGATATGGCTGATGCGAACGCCAGACGTACTATGCACTCTCGTGCTACCGAGGGCTATACTGGGATTCGTTCTCCCATTGCTCGTCCTACCATTGCTGATGCCAACAATTGGCAAATCCCATCCCATGTCTTGACCACTATCATTATTGTCACTCAATTCCATGGTCTTGATGAAGAGGATGCTCATGGACATCTGTCCCGATTTGTGCGTATCTGTGACACTTTCAATCTTTCCCAAATCACTAAAGAAGCCATTTATCTGCGTTTGTTCCCATTTACTTTGTCTAGTCGTGCCGCCACTTGGTATGACACCCTACCTAATAGTTCCATTGCTACTTGGGAAGACATGCATGGAAAATTCTTAAGGGAAATATCACCCAGCTTCCAAGGATTCCCGCATTAGGGAGCAGATTCACTCTTTCTATATGGATCCTGATGAGCCATACTACATGGCTTGCGAGCGTTTCCAGAACCTACTGAGCCGATGCCCTCAGCATGGCCTTTCTGACTGGGCCCTTGTGGAGAAATTCTACAATGGCCTCAATTTTGATACTCGAGTTCGTTTTAATACAGCTGCACAGGGTAATTTCATGGAAAAAATGGATATTGATGCAGCTAATGAGTTGTTTGAGAGTTTTGCCTATTCTGAGTGACCACCAAAGCATACTATTGGGAATTCCATTCCCATGACTAGTAACACCTTTCCTACTACCCGAGGTGTTTATCAGATTGCACCTGATACTGGTCTGGCTGCGGTGATTGAGAATTTAACTAGGAAAGTGAGAGATCTTTAGATGAGGTTAGATAGGTGTGAAATATGTATGGGGTCATAACACATCTGAGTGTCCAGTTCAAAGTCGGGAACAGGTACATTCTCTTAATTCTGGGTGGCTTGAACCACCCTATCAAAACTATAGCCCTGATTCAAACTCCAATTGGAGATATCAAAACTCCAACTGGCAAGGTGGTAACTCTTCTAGATACCAACCTCGTCAGAATCTGTTCCAAGATCCCAACTCTGGGGGGCCCACTAGTCGTACTGAGTCTGACCATGCTACCATTCTACAAATGCAGTCCCAGATGCTTAGTAACATTCAGTCAAAACTTGATGAGCAGGACACACTCAGGAAAGGTCAGCAAGCTGCTTTCCAGAACCTAGAGGCCAAAGTAGGAGAGTTAGCTAATCAGGTTAATCAAAGACCTTAGGGAGCCATTCCTAGTAATACTGTTCCTAATCCTAACTCAACTACTTCTACATTTAAGCATGCTCAAGTTAAAAGCAGTGACTACCAGGAGTGGGTGGAGTGTAGTTGGTCCATCACTAGGAGAAGATGAAGAACCGCTTGATGAGGAAATTGAGTTAGAGCCACCATCTGCTAAAGTGCAACCTAGGCTAGTCTTTGAGAGTATAACACAACCTAGTGAGTCGAGTGAGAAGAAGATAGAAGAGAGTCCAGTTCGTGTCTATTAGCCTAAACCACCATTCCCTGGTCGTCTAGTGCGTGCTGATGATTCTAAGTTGTATGCTAAGTTCGTGGAGATGCTAAAGAAACTCCACGTTAACCTCCCATTCATAGAGGCTCTTTCCAAAATGCCAAATATGCCAAGTTTCTTAAAGATCTTCTGACTAATAAAAAGAAACTTGAGGAGCTCTCTACCATTACTCTTTCTGAGGAGTGCTCTGCTGTCGTGCAAAATACACTCCCACGGAAAATGACCGATCCAGGAAGTTTCACCATCCCTTGTTTGATCGGCCACCTCACTCCCAGAAATGCGCTAGCCGACCTAGGTGCTAGCATAAATTTGATGCCCTACTCTTTATTCTTAAAGCTTAATCTTGAAGAGTTGAAGCCAACTAGGATGTGCATTCAGCTAGCTGGCAAATCTGTGAAAATTCCTAGGGGCATATTGGAGAACTTGTTAGTGAAGGTGGACAAATTTGTGTTCCCAGTTGACTTTGTGGTGCTAGACATGAAAGAGGACGACGCAGTGCCACTCATTTTAGGTCGACTATTCTTGGCCACATCAAGAACATTAGTTGACATGGGTGAAGGAAAATTGAGGCTACCGGGTTGATGATGAGGAGATTTTGTTTGGAGTTCGGCAGAATACATAAGAGGAGCCAAAAGAGGAGGTTAAATCTATTAATGTGCACCTAGACTATGAACGAGACAAAATTAGAACAAAAGAGGTGCGAGATCCACGAAAACGGCCACGGTACGGTGTTGGTATGGAGGTGGCTTTTGTTTGGTGGATTAGATGGGGCGGCGGTCAAAGTAGAGGAGAGGTGATGGATCATACTGCTAGGAATTTAGCTTATCAGGTTGCCAAGGATTGCAAACGGGAGCCACCAGATATACTTTAAGGAGAATAGTGCATACTTGGGAATTAGCCGAAGTTGTAGAGTTTGTAGATTCTATTTTATTTTATTTTTATTTATTTTATTTTTCTTTTATGTTTTGGTTTGTGTCTAGTGTGGCAATTGTCCGTATTATTAATTGCAGATTTGGAAGGGTCCTGCCTGTACTCAATCTCCATTCAAGCGGGGTCAATCCAATAATATTTTATTTGTAAAAGGACATTCCTAATTCGTTGGTCTATTTTTATTTCACTTTACGTTTTGTCTTTTGAGTTTTTGTTTGCAAGATTTATTGCTTAGAACCGCGAATGAAATGTTATATAGTTGCTTTTCACTTGGATGGGATAGCTCAGGACACGCTTTGCGAGGATATTACCGCAATATTACCAGGGGAGTCTGTTCCACTTTACATGTTATATATTTTTTGTTATTCTGCTTTATTTTTAGTTCCTTGTCGCTATACATTGAGGACAATGTGCATTTTTAAGTGTGGGGATGGGAATTGCGTTTTAGTATAGTTTGAGTCTTTATGTTAAAAAAAAATGAAAAAAAAAAATTTTGTCCCTGATTTTGAAGTTTTCATTATAAAATATGAGAAATGATAGATAAAATCAAGTGTCTGGTTTTCAAATATTATATGTATTAGAAGAATAAATAATCGAAAGCGTGTTGACTTGGGATGTGTGGGTAGGCCCAGCCGGTAGAAAAGTTTCCTTTGAGCTAATACACCTAAATATGTTAGGATACCTTGTGGGTTCTCATCTAGGAAAAAATGGGGAAGCTGAAACCGCCAATAATAGTATAAGGAATGCCGTTATAAGTTTAAAACCGTTAGAATTTCTAATCAAAAGTTGAAGAAAAAAAAAGGGCTGGATATAAAATACGGGCAAGGCCAATGGTGTTGTTTCTAGGGATAGTGACTCCGGACTCGACTCCCTCTAGGATTGTCTGATAATAAATATCTAAAAAAGCTCATGAATTAAATAGAAATCAAAGTGAAAATGCTGAAGCTTAAGGTGCCTGGCCACTGGGATAGCGACTTGGATTGGTCACACTCTCTGAGTTAAGTATGCTGAGATGAAAAAAAAAAAAGACAAATGATTTTAAATTCTCTCGGTTTTCTACATAAAACGGTTAAGAATAGTCAATTGGCTATTCCTTTTGTTTCATAAGCTTGAGGCGAGATTAGGTGAAACTATGGCTTCTTTAGTGTGAGACCCTAGGTAGACTAAATGAACCTAAAATTAAACTAACATAATAAGGGGCTTAGAAACCGGCGGTTGGGTTTAAGAGGACAAGTATACCTACAATCGCAATTGGCATGCGATCAGATTTTTAAAATTAAAGTAACCTATGTTTTGAGGCCAGATTATTTGATTATGATTACATAGCATAATTCTTTTTCAGGGACGAAAAAGAAATAAGTGTGGAGATATTTGATATATTGTACAATACATCTACTTCCAGTGTAAAGTTTGTATAATTTTCGAGTCGTTTAGATAGTGTTTTGTTTAGTTTTAGGCTTGTACCAGTCTATTTTATTTAGTTTAGGTTTTTATAAATTTTTATTATTTTTGTGTCATTTTTATTAGGTATTTATTTATTTTATTATTTTATAGGTGTTCGTGAAAAATGAACTCAAAATGAAAGAATTTTAATCGAGACACCAACACTTGAGAGCATGTGTTCATGGACGTTGGAGCGTAAACGAGAAATTTGGTCGAGCCAAGAACACCCGAGTTAAGAGGATGGAACTAGAATGGTATATATAATATTAATTATAATAATAATAATAATAATAAGAATAATAATAATAATAATAATAATAATAATAATAGTAATAAAAAATTTGAAATGTGTGATGAAAAAAAAAAGACATTCACAAGAATGTCTCATGAAGAAAAAAAAAAAACAAAGAACTTCAACAAATCACAAAAGTCAACACGCAACATCACGAGCCAATACCCAGTCCAGTACCTGATTGGCCAAATTAAGTTGCTGATTATTCCTTTGATCCCATATCACGTTTTAAAAGGGTTTTCGTGAATTGTTGTATATATCTTTGGACGGCAGAATTAATTCGAAACATTATTATTCATCCGTAGAATAGCAACATTCAATCATTCAAGCGAAGAAACTGCCAGAAGCCGTGATCGAGCAAGAATAGCTGTGGAGGAGAAGACCCGGGGGTTTGTTTTATTGTTTTCATTATTTAGAAACGCTATGAACATGGTTTTTATTAATTATGGGATTATGTTTCTTGTTTTTATTATGAGCTAAACCTTTTGTTGGTAACTTGGGATGATGAACTAGAGTTTGGTTGTAATTAAAGACCTATGTTTTCCGTTTTGGATGTGTTGGGTTACATGACTTAATTTTTATGTTTGATTATGAATATTTGTGTGCTGGGGCTTTTTGATTTGGTTACTTGTTTGTTGGTTTTGATGTTCTAGGCACATAGGAATATCCCCTAGATCTAGAAATCATTCTAGTTTGATTAACTTTTATTGTCGAGCTAGTTCTTGCAGTTAGGAATAGCGCAAGTTTAACAGGTTTTTAAAATCAATTAGCTAAGGTGTGCAATCCCTTCCCGAAGGTTAGGAATATAATTCGGGATTGTAAGGTTGACTAACTAGGCATTGTTAGCTAGTTTGGTTATTGCTGGGGCGAGACCGGTTACTTATTCGTGTTTAGAGTTTTCCTAGGATTTCATTCGTATTAGTTAAGTCTGCTTCATAGTTTGGGAGTTTTAAATCCAAGAGTGGTTGATTAAAGGATTACTGTGGAATTTGGTTTCGCTGGGGCGATCCACTTTCATTTTGGCATCTTAATACTTGTCCCGCCTTGAGTCTAGTCGACTATCCTTGACAGGAGGTTTATTAGGTGAGAACATGGTCTCCAATCGGATTACATAGGTCAGCTTTTATAACCAGAGTCTAGGGATTCCACCCAGGTTACCAGTCTTCTCCTCATTAGAGTTTCAATCCAGTTTCTTAGCTTTCGTTTATTTCCAGTTTCTTAGTAATTTAGTTTTAATTAGTTTTAATTAATTAATTTTAATTTCAGTTTAAAACCCCCCAATCAATCAATCCATTATTTAATAATAATATTTTATCAGGTAATTCAATAGGAGTAATTTCAAAAGTGTTAGATAAAGTCCTTAGGTTCGATACATGGTCTTGCATACTTGCTACTTGCGATCGGTACACTTGCCGATAGTGTGTGGTTTTAGAAAAGTCTAGGATTTTAACTTGATCAATTTATTTATATACTTAATTGCACACATCAATTTTCATGTTTCGTTTTTACAGAATTCTAAATGGCAGAACCACAGAATATTGATATACCAGCAGGATCGTCTGGAAAGGCCACTGGTAAGAAGAAAGAAGAAGATTTGTCGTTCGAAGAAGCTCATAACTGTTGTGCATTCCTTGGCGAGGTCAAGAAACTCACAGAATTCTCTGGAATTGTTGATTTTCTGAAAAGGAGCAGAGTCGTTGATGCTTTAGCTACACGAGCAATCATTTACAAAGACCATTGTAACACCCCAACCGATGGCGGAAACATCGGGATGTCACGTATTGATGATTGTTCAGTAGCTCATGGTAAATAATAAGTTTCAATAAATGATTTAAATAAATTACATACAATTGTTCTAAGAATTTGTACATCAAAATAAAAAAATACAAGCTACGCATCTTCAAGCATTAACTCTAATCTTCGAGCATGTTATAACCTGAAACATGTTAAGTTTGAAAATATTTTGGGTCAACAAAAGTTGGTGAGAATTACATAGGTTTTGATAATCGAATAAAGTTTGTGCAATTCAAGTGTCATGGCAAGTCTAGTCCATATGTGAAAACATACTAGAAGTAAATCGAGTGCATAATCAACCCTTGTGACTGTTATAATGTGGTACATCCCATACGCTCATGGTTCACTCGAATATGTTATGCGATAACAAACACCCACGCTACCTTTGTAGGAGGCACGTATCTGGGTGGGATTGTCAGTCCAATAGATCTATCAATGTATACCGTCGGCTGATCAATGTTAATGATTATGCTAGAATTGTGCTTACCCTAGTCATGTTCAAGACATAATGCAACATAGAAAAACACATAGACACTTTGATGATTGAATTGCATATAGAATATTGTAACATGTTTCACCCCAAAATGTAAAACAGAAAAAGGGGCTATGTAAAACTCACCTGAAATTCACCGTGTAAATATTAGCAAGTAGCAACAAGTCTGAACTTGGATTAATTGAACCCTTGTATCCTAATACAAATAAATGATGCCTTAAATTCTAACACAAATAAGCTTGTTTCGTTTCTTGGTTGTAAAGATAGTTTATTCAACTACCTAGACTCGCATTGTAAACAATACGTGTCTTGATGTGTGTATGACTTTACGAACCGATACGAACTTAGTTTTGTTTCTATAAAGTATATGCGAATAAGCTTAGTTACATACATAATGTATACTTTAATTTATATTTAGATTCGTAACTTATAATTAATTAGATGGAAGGCATTTAAGTTAGTGAAAATAACTTGTGTGTAGCTTGTCTCACGTTTTAGATTTTGTTTTGAAGATCGAATAATATTTGTACTATTATATTTATATATATATATAAATATATATATTCATATTCACATACTTCTATTAGGACAAAACACGGTTTGAATAGAATCTATATGTAAAACGTAGCTTTATTACAAAGCATGATATATTTAAACGCCCGATATTTTTCTTATATTTTATAAAAATTTGGGCAGAGTCTCCTCTGTTTTTGTAAGAAACCAGACAACTCAAGTTGTCTATATTTTCCCAAAACATCAAATGTACAAATACACGTCACATGGTTTAACTTTCAAAAGCAATACTAAGCGAGTAAATTATACCTTTTGACAAGTAACATTATAGTTCAACATTTGATAGTCGTCATAGTAATTTGTTTAAGTTAGTCATTATTTCGTTGCCACAAACCTAAAACGACTAATAATAAGGTTTGAATAGACACGTTTGTTATAACAACACTTTATTCCATCTAGTCGAATATCTCGTATATTATTAGCAGACTAAAATAAGCCTAAATTCATATATATATATATATATATATATATATGTTCCACTAAATAATGTGTTTGTATAAGAAAAGTATGTGTTATATAAGTACTTCGACAAATTGATTAGTCCCTAACATGAATGCATATACGCGTGAACATAAATAGATTAACTATTTTTTTTTTATCGAACGTCTTATTATCACTCTAAGCGTTTTATTTACAAGTCAGCTTGGTTCGTTAAGTTTTCATGATTTATATGTTTTTTTTTCTTATGCAATGTAATACAAAATGAAATATTAAACGAAGACCAAGGCGCGCGTTATAACTTCCCGCAATAATCGCCCAAGCGGAACGACGCGTGCGCACCTTGAACCGTGTACTGACAGATATGACCTAGTCTGACCGTTGGCTGAGTTGACCAGCTTTGACCGAAGGTTGACCAGCTTTGACCGAAGGTTGACCGGCTTGAATCGGTTTGACCGGGTTGAATGAATAGACCAGTCTTTGACCTGTTGACTCGAAAAGAAAACCGACAAGATTCGACACTGCGACCACCATCCAAATGACTCCCCAACTTAACCGCTGCACCAATAACTGCTCGGAATCAAACCAAACAACTGAAAATACCCGTTGTTGCCTCGAGACCCACCGGAACCAACACGCAATCGGACCTGTTAGTCACGAGGCCTGACTCAAATCAGAAAATCTGACCCAGAAAGAAATGAAACGGAACCAAAGATGAAAGGACCAAATCAAAACCTTACAAACAAACCTGTATATCGAACCACTAAATGAATCGGAATTCTGATTTCTGGATATCTCACGGTCCATCGTTCTCATGGTTGAAAAAGGAGGGTGTTGGTGGCAGAGTATGGTAAGTGGGGAATGGTGGTTTGCGGCGGTTGTTGGCGGCGGGTTCAATCAGAGCCCAAGTCCGGTCACCGGACTTTACAGAGAAGGATGAGGGGATAAGGAAGCTTGGGTGTGGTGGTGATTGTTGGCGGTGGCGGAGTGGTGGTTGTTGTGGATGCCGTCGCCGCTGCATCTGGAGGGAGAGAGAGAGGGTGTTGGGGTGGTTTGGTGGTGGTGATGATGAATGATGGTGATGAAGACGAAGCAATAAGCTTCGCTGTGTGTTTAATTGTTATCTCTACTACATCTAGATCAGGAAACGGAGAAGGGTTGTTGAATTAGAGGGACAAGGTGGCAGATTGTTGTGGTTTGGGTGGTTGTCGCTGCTGCCATGAAGGAGGAAGGGGTTGTGCCGCCGCCTCACGGTGGTCGTTGCACCACCGGTGACTCGGCTGGTGAGGATGGTTCTTCATTGTTGTTGGTTTTGATGGTGATAGGGAAGGTGATGTTATCTAGAGAGGAAGAGGGCAGGAGGTTAAAGGAGGGTTGTTGATGGTTATGATGATGATTAGGAGGATGCAGCAAATCAATTTTGCTTCTTGTATAAATAACCATAGCAAGAATTGAGGGTTCATTATTTCGGGTCAACCATAATTAAAGATTTCCAAAACTGAGTTTGGAAAGTCAATTATCTTGACTTTTGGTCAAGGCTGTATCGAAACTTTGAAGCAGGGAAGGGAAGAAGAGGGGTGGTTTGGGTACCGCGTATACGAGCAAGTTACTGACTCGGTCTTGCTTAAATTTTATAACTTGATTAATCGTTAGAATAGTTATCTTTTTAAATTTATTTATAAAAATCGACTTAAAACGAGTGGTTGAACTATACATTTGTTATATATATTTATAGTCGTGTTTAAAATTTAAATGGATAGGTGCCATTAACTAATACACTAACACTTACAACGCATTATTGTTATTTTAATTAGCGAAATAATTTATTATAGCCATTCCCAAATAATAATTCATTCTCTCATTAACGATATATTATTGTTAACGAATTAAAATTGTTTTATGAATAAAATATCGATATTATAATATTAGAGAAGAGCTGGGCGTTACAACCATCAAGTGGACTTCTGGAGAAATGCGAAGATTGACTTCTGGGAAAACCGTACAGCAATTGTAAGCAACATTCAGGGACAACTTGCAATTCTTACTGAGAACGATATTCGGGAAGCATTAAGATTGAGAGATGAACCGACAGATCCTAGAAGCTTGTCTTGGATTGAACAGAGAAAGTGTTTTCTTCATATGAAGTACAATGGACCGATAACAGATGGAGATTTACACAAAGGAAAGCTATGTCCGCAGTTCAAGTACCTAGCTCATGTCATGATACATTGTTTTGGATCTGTTAGTGGTGGCTATGATGTTATGAGGAAGAGCATCTGTTCATTGATGGTTGCTTTGACATTGAACAAACCGTTTAATGTTTCAGGAATGATTTTTGACCACATGCTTGAACCTTTGAAAGGATTGAAGTCAAAGAAGTTCTTGTTATACCCCAGATTCTTACAAATGATTTTTTGATTTTAAGTACACTACTTTGAAGAAAGATCCTACTCAGATTCTAGTTTAAGATCACATGAGTTTGAATACGGTGATCAGGATGAAAGGATACAAAGGAGTTCCTGAGAATGAGAGACTACCTCATAAGAACCTGTTTGGACACTTGATTAATCCAGGTTATGAAGATCCGGGTGAGGACAAAGCTAGAAATGCTGACAGTAACTCAGACAACGATGATCCTTTGTTTCACGTTAACCCAGAAGCAAAGAGAAAACGCCAAGTTGTGAATGTTGGTGCTAAGAGTGGCAAAAGGAAGGGTAAAGAAAAGGAAGATGAGGTTGTACAACCAAAGAAAACAATGAGAAGAAAGAAAAGCATGGCGAGAAAGGGAACTATATATGTTAGTTGATGAAGAGTCTGCCGATTCCGAGGAGACTCAAGAAGATGAGAGATGGGATTCTGGTGAAGAGACTGTCAAACAAACCAAGCCCAAGGCCACTGTTGATGATATAGATCTGGGATTCTGAAAGTCTGAATAAAACCATAGAGGAACAGAGACAGAAGAGCCCAATTGCTGTTGATGATATAGATCTGGGTCTTCGTATTGGTGAACAAGATTTCAGTGGATCTCCTATGGTTGGTGAGAAACAGAAAAAGCCCAAATACAAGACGATAAGAAAGATGAGAAAAAGAATCCAAAGAAAAGACGGGCAAAAGAAGTTGAGATTCTACTTGCAGGAAAGAAAATTCCTGAAGTTAGTAGTTCTAAATCTGCTACACCCGTGACATCCCTGGTAGCAAAGAAGATGAAGAAATCTACTGTTGAAAAGAATGTTGATCCAACTGCAGATTTTGATGCTGCTTTGGAAAGAGTAATGAATAAATTCAAGAACAAGACTCATGTTGCTGAGGCTTCAACACCACAAGTTACTGTATCGAGTGATGTGATGAATGCAGTTAACCAGAAGCTTGCTGAAATCATGAAAGTGATTAACCAGCAACAACAAGAGATAGAACAATTGAGAAAGAATGATAAGAAGATGTTAGATATTGTTGAATCTTCTGAAGAGAGTCAAGAAGAATTGGAAGCTAAGATAAAACAACTTCGGGAAGAAAATGAGAAGTTGTTATTACATGAACAGAGAAACACACGAAGATACATCTCTTTGAGACTCGAGAACAAACAGGTGAAGAAGGACAATAAGAGTCTAAGGAAACTTATTGATGATCTATACTCGAAAGCTCCACAGTTGAAAGCTGGAGAGGAAGATAAAGAACCTAAACAGGAACAAGTTGATTTCGAACCATCTGAATCTGAAGAAGAAGAAGAAGAGGATGATGAAGAGTTGGATCTAGATGCCGGTGATGCTCCTGAGAAGAAGAAAGATGATAAAGATGATTCGGGAAATGGTTCTGATGATAACAGTTCTGCTGATGATGACGATGACGATGATGATGATACAGAGAAGTATCGATGTGAAAAGAGAGATTCTGATAAGGATGCAGGAGAATCTAGCTCGAAAGCTCCTGGTGGTAATACTGATGATGACAGTATTTTCTGGAATGAAAAGATTAGATCTTTATTAGATGAAGATAAGAAATTGTATCGTCAGAAGTTGACTAAGAAAGTCTGGACAATTGAGCTTATTGGGAAGTTTCCAGAGATTTTCGAATCTGATGATATGAGATTTGAAGTTGAATACAATGATCCTGATCTGGAAGATGGTGAAGTTTCTGCAGCCGTAGCCAAAGAGATACTTGAAGGTTTGGCGAAACAAGTTGGTAAGACTCTTGAAGAGTTGATGAGTGACAATCAAATTCCCAATATTCCCGAAAAAGAAGCAGGAAATCACTCTGATGATAGAGATACTCCGGTATTTGAAGATATTGAGATTAAGGATATTACTAGTGAAGAATATCCAGAGTACTTCAAAAACAAACAGGATGATGCATTTCCTGAATTTTCTGAAGAGATTTTGAATCAGGCTGAGAAACTTGCACAAAAGAAGAGCAAGACATTCGTTAGTGAAGTATTCAAGAATGTAGAGAATCAGAAACCGAATGTTGAACAATCTGATGATCTGAAGAACTTATTAAGGAAGCTGAAAGAAAAAGAAGCCAACCGACCAAAGACTGAAGTTCAGGGTGGTTTCTACAAGTTTCACAACGAATTGTTCAAAGGAAAAGCTCTCGGTTGGAAATATTTGAGACAGCTAAGGCGTGTTGCTGTTAAATGGGAGAAGGGAATTTTGTATTTCAACAGATTCCATGATATAAAAACACTACCTTACTGGGCTGTACGAGACGTCTGCCGACACACTTTGCCTGGAGAAACTGTGAACAACGATGTAGTTGGCTATTTTGCAGATCGTATGGCAAGAGAGAGCAGAACGAGATGTGATGTGTTCACTCCGCAATATCCTAAAAGGATTGTTCACAAAAAGATTGATCCGATTACTGGGATGAACAAGGTGACGTTAAAGTATAAACCACTGACCGTATTGAAACATATTCCTTTGATGCCAATTCCACAACATTTCTCAAAAGAATTCATGTGGTGGTACTATGATTGGAAGACTGCAGAAGCTGTTATCTTGCTCAAGGATTAGAGAGATGAATTTAAGAAGATTTATATTTTTGATCCAATGTGGTTGATCAACTATTCACATGAAGATATTATCATGCTATATTACAACCCAATCTACTGTGAAGAGAAGGATAACGAATAAGCTCTGAAATACCAACATGTGGTGTGCTTGTGTTTCGCTTGGGATGTCAATGCGGGATGTGATTATGACAAAAAGCTAGGAAAGTTTGTGAAGATTCCGAAAGAAAAGAAGAAATCTAAACCAACTTTCAAACCAGTTATGACTAAAGAACATA
This sequence comes from Ambrosia trifida, assembly GCA_028751855.1. Classification (NCBI taxonomy): domain Eukaryota; kingdom Viridiplantae; phylum Streptophyta; class Magnoliopsida; order Asterales; family Asteraceae; genus Ambrosia; species Ambrosia trifida. Next base: position 126,253,750 of record CM054122.1, read on the forward strand.
AGACAAATTTGCGTATCAAGCTAATGAACAAGTCGCTCGATAACCAACGACAACAATCCAAGCAATAGTCGAGGGGGAGTTTGTGGATGCACGTTTTGCGACTAATGCTTTTGGATTGTACATTCTAATATGTTTTGTTGAAAACGTGGGGGCGAAGGTGGAATTTTGGAAGGTCAAATGTGGTTATTGAAGATCGAAGGTGGAGAGAATTAGGTGAACGTAGAAGATTGATGTATATGTGTTTGTTCGAACCTTTGAAGGGTCGAACCTGCACATTCGACCCTATGGGGGCGAATATGCAGGTCTATATAAACCTGAAATTTCATTTTAAGTTTAACTTTTTGTCATTTTTTTGTCTGGTTTGATCTGATTTCTCTCTAGGTTAATAGGAAGTGTCTGAAACTTGTTTATTTCATTGTAAACACTCATTGTAAAGATTTATAACATTGTTTATGATTGAAATGGAAATGAAAAGGTGAATTGTGTGTTTTGATTCGATTACTTTCATTTTGTTACTGATCTAGGGATTCCGCACCTGGATTGGTAGACTTGTATGATCAACTAAACTTGTTTTGTCAAAATGATCCTCCACATTTTGTTTATCATTAGTTGTGTTCACCATTGGTTTCTTTAGGTTCTTCTCCATAGCAATCCGGTTTCTATTATCATACACAAATTGACGATTTTCCCTCTTTGGAAAATACCGACTTTGATTATAAAATGGTGGTCTTTGAGGGACAAAATGTCTTTGTGGATATCTATGATTATCAACTGGACTTCTATAAGACTGTTTGTTCTCAACTTCGTGCCTTTTGTGTCTCACATACGGGTAGTGAGGAAGTAAATGTCCTCTCTCCCCGCAATTAAAAAACGCACGGTATTCCTCAAACACATTTTTAGCATTCGGCTTAACATATGAATTGATCAGATATTGATCATCAACACATATATGTCTTAAACTCATTGGAACTGGTTCCATTGAGTAAGCCAGTTCAAAAAATGCATTTGCCTTTTCTTTTGGCTTAATGAATTCAGTGACATAAACTTTTGGTTCTTTAGGAGTATCACAATAAAGTTTCTTTAAAAGTTCAAGAGGAAAATCATTGGTGTGACACCCGGCAACTTCCGGTAACTAACTTTTGAAAACTTAGTAAGTCTACCTTACCGAGTCGCGCATACGTTACACATAACAAGGTCGGTCGAGTCGAGTCGCACATCATTAGGGTTTTAACATACGCAAGTCTCGGGTCCCGGGAATTGGTGATCGGGCGGGAACGTGTTAGTTATCGTGCATTATATGTTGGTAATCATTATATGGCTTGCCGGTATGTGAAAACGTGATTACATATGTTAAAATAGGGTTTAACGCGCCAAAAACACGAACACCTGGACTATAGGCGATTAGGCTAGTGTGTGATAGCCTAATCGCCATTATTATAGGCGAGTAGGAGGTTATAGGGGCGAATAGGGGGCTATTCGCATGATGTTTCATGCGAGTAGCAGCCCTACTCGCCTATACTACTGCGTACTCGCCTGAAATGCTTTGAACGACTAGAAACGCCTATAAATACCACTCTTGACCTCCAAAACATCATTTATGCTACCCTAGCCGTCCCATAACCTATCTCAACCTACAAACACCCTCTGGAACCTATTTTTACATCAAAACAACCATTTCCAAGCTTATTCCATCATCTCCTCTTGAATACAAGGTGTGTTCTTCAAACCCAAACCTTTAAATGATTATGTTTTACTCCCTAAACGTCCAGACCTGACTTATAAATGTTTTTGTCTTTGAAAATCCATTTAAAATCGTTTTTAAACAAACCCACACCTTTACATGTGTTATATGTGTTATATGTGATTAAAGATAGAATTTTTAGGATTGAATCATGGTTGTTTTTGTGTTATTATGATGTTTATGGCTATTACAAGTTAGTATGATGATGTCCTAGGAGTTTGAATGGTTTTGGTTGTGTATTGTTGATACTTGATGTTTTGACCTATTTGAAGGATTTTGGATGATTATGGATGATATGAGGTGTGTTGTTGATTGTATGATGTTAGGGTTTGCTCTAGGATGATGCTAGAACAGTAGGATGCTATCGGATAACGTGGTTATGTGATTTAATCTGAATAATTGCTATTTAGGGCAAGTTCTTGCATGTTGATGTGATGTTTACATGCTAAGTTGCTATTTTGGGAAAACGCTCGCATTCGGAACTGTTAGAACGATGAAAACTTAGGGGTTTTGCTTGAAATATGTTTGTTAATGTGTTAGGATGATTATTGGGTGTTTTTACATGTTTCGGATCTGATTTGGAGTGTTCGGCGCGCGAAATTGCACTACAGACCTGCAGAGGCGAGTAGGATCCTACTCGCATGAGGCTTCAGGCGAGTAGGCTACTAAATGCCTAATGTTCAGGCGAATACAAGCCCTAATCGCCTATATATAGGCGAATAGAGGCCTATTCCCCTCAACAACTAGCATTTACAATCCTAAATGCCTATACATAAGGCATTTACAATCCTAAATGCCTATACATAAGGCATTTACAATCCTAAATGCCTATACTTAAGCATTTACAATCCTAAATGCTAGTTTGATTCCTAATCGCGTATAATGCTGCTGTATGTATATTTTAACATCCCGGAACATGATTTAACGCCTAGGAGCATGATAGGAACCCCGGGATACACCTAATGACTTTGTAACACGTGTTCGGACCTGTTTTTGCGTTAATCGGACATTATGCTAGACCAAGTGAACTGTTGCGCGTATTAAGTGTTTAATTGCATATGTTGCATGATGTCTTGTATTTATCTAACACGTGGAATGTCGGGTCACCAATGGGATGTCGAGTCTTGTCTTACGTAGTCTTGTTTAATTGCATATGTTGCATGATGGTGTTTGGGTAGCAGTGGATGTGTTAACATCTGTTGCCACTTGTGCAGGACCAGCAGATGCTTGGGGTTGTAATGGTGAAGTGGGTGGCATAGTTATGGGTGGTGTAGTAGTGGTTGTTGTAATGGGTTCAGTGGTTGGTTTAGTGGTTGTGGTGGTAGCAGATGTTTTGGTGGTAGCAATGGTTCTAGCAGATGTTTTGGGAGCAGAGTTTTTAGTTTTGGATTGTGGTTTGCTAACATATTTTGCAGGCATTTTCTTCCTTTTAAAGGAGCCAACATCTTCAACTTCTTGTTGTTGCTCTTGCTTCTTTTGCACTAGAGCCTCTGCTTTGACTTCCAAAGTATCAGACCTTTTTTGCTTAGCTTTAGCAGCCTCTTCAGCAATCATCTTCATATCTTAAGATAGTTGTAGGGGCAGAGCCAGTGGTCTTCAGCAGGTGATCTTTGATGGCTTTAATGTCTTCTTGGGTATCTGTGTACCTAGCATCTACCATAGTTCTGATTGAGCCATATATGTTTCATGTGTTTGATCTGCTAGTTTTTGATGAGCTTTGATGATGGGGCTGACAGACTTCCATAGCTCACTAGCAATATCTTCAGTGGATGGTTGACTTTTGGTAAGGATAGCCAAAGATTGCAATATTGTCTTGATATCAGTCTTGATGATAGCAACAGATGTTTCAATGGATGTAACTCTCTCTGTCAATTCTTGGTATTTTAACCATCACCTAAGTTAATAGGATCATCTAGATTCCTACCAGAGGTGGTAGTTGTAACTGGTTCAGTTCTAGGAGGTGAGTCCATAGAATAAGAACCAGATGCCCCTTTTTCTTGGTTCTTGGGACTTCCAACTGATTTTGGGGTCACTATTGTGGCCTCATCAGTTGTTTCTTTTAAGGAAGTCTAAGGGATGGAACCACTGTCCTGTTGTGACACAATGGTCTCTACAGCAGTAGTGGTTGTTTCACTTGAAAAACCACCTTGAGTTACATGTAACTCAAGAGGTGTAGCCTCCTCTGTTCGTGGGCTAGCCAATTGATTTTTCTCAGTCCTAGTCACTTGTTGATGTATGCTCTCAGTGATAAGTGATGGAGAAGAACTAGTATTGTCCTAAGTTTTATCAATGGATTCGAACAATGGTTGCATGGTATGGAGGACCTGTGATGGTGAAGGTGGAGGAGTGAAAAGAGAATCAGCCCTGGGAGAAGGGCTTTTAAACATATGGTCAAGTGGCTCATATGCTTCATGATGTATGTCCCCTTGTCTTACAACATGATCCTTTTGTGAGGATTCATGAGGAGTTTGGCTGGGTTGAGATATATCCAACTGTTGAGAGGAAGTATCAACAGTGGTTTGTTGTTGCTTTTGTGCTACAACAGGGTTTGCCTCTGGTATCTCATCTTCCAAAGGTCCCTTTTTTGATTTCTTGTGGGGTTTGGTGGATGGAAGTTTCTTTTTGGAAGTGGCTGGTGTGTGTTTCAGAGCACTGGATGTAGTGTCATGATCACCAGGAGCAGTGGGCTCAGCAATAGAGGTTTTGACAACAGTTGTTGTCTTAACACCCTTTGCTTGTGTTTTGGAAACTTTAACTTTTGACACTTTTTCTTTGGTGTTTGGACACAGCATTCTTGTAAAAGTTTCTTGAGAGAGGCTTTTCATTTGAAGAAATTCTCCCCTTTTAAAATCCTTTTCAGGTAAAACCTTTTGTAGGATAACACTTAAAAGTCTTGGGTACAAGAGAAAAGCATTGTTAGACCCAGACTTGACTCCCTTCACATTTGCTACTAAATCCAGAAACAGAGCCTGGGATAGATTGTAATCAAATTCTGACAACATTGCATATCCTAAGTGTGGAGGATCTTTTTGTCAAAAACAAGTAGTTTGATCAAACAAGTCTACCAATTTAGGTGCGGAATCCCTAAATCAGTTACGAAATGATAATAATATGAACAAAACACGTAAATCACCTTTTAAACTCCATTTCATTAATAAAAATTATTGATTAATCTTACAAAACGTTGTTTACAATGAAATAAACACTTTTCAGAATAGCTTAGAACACTAGAGAGAAATACAGGTCGAATGGGGAACACAAATGACAAAAGTTAACATTAAAATCAAAATTTCAGTTTATATAGGCCTGCACATTCGCCCCCCCCCCCCCCACCCATAAGGATCAAATGTGCAGGTTCGCCCCTCCAAATGGTCAAATCAGCACACTGCAATTCAGGCTTCCATATTCGACCAGTATACTCCACCTTCGACCATAATCAGCCACCTTCAACCCTCAAATATCCACTTTCGACCCTTCGACTTCAGCAAAACATAATAGAATGTGCAATCCAATAGCATTAGTCGCAAAACGTGCATCAACACCAAGTACTGAACTTTCAATGGGATTTCATTGAAAGAAGTGGTTTTAGCATAGAGACAGATAAGGAGTGTATGAAAGAAAATTTTCATGACTGGTGGAAAAAATTTTTTTATAAATTGTTGCTCCAGTCATCTGAGGATCATAACCCCTTTCTAGAAACTCTGTGTGAATTTCAGCCTTAGGAAAAGAATCCATACTTGCCAAGTCGTTTAGAGAGAAGGTTGTGGATATGGTTTGGGGGGTTATGGTGACATTTGTATCTCCAATTTTTAAAATAATGGTTGTTGGCTTTTTGTCTTGTAGTAGAAACTTAGCATTTTACCAGAGTTCTTGAAGAGTGTCAATGAATATGGGTGAAGCAGCAGTGAGGATAGGCAAGTATTTGGATTTGAGGAAGACGTCAATGGTGGTGTGGAACGGAGTGTTTTCATCTGTTTTAACCAGATAGGGTAGGTAATTGTGAGGGGCTTTTGCTTGAAGATCCATTTTAATGGAGTTCGAGTCGGATGAGTAAAGGAATTTGTATGAGTGTTGAGGTTGAAGAAGGCGGTTTCAGTATTTTGAATACAATGAAACCGCTGATGTGGCCAAAGCTCCGCTTTTGAGAGCAGATGTGGCAAACATCTGATGGAGCATACGTGGCAAACAGCTGTTGATAGTTTGCCAAAGCACTGATGAGTTTTTTTAGTATATATATATATATAATGGAAAACATTTGTTTTATCTGATCAGATGTTTGAAAATGTTTTTTCAACCAACAGATGATAGAATGGATTAAACAGTGGTTGTTTTATCTTTAACAGATTTTTCAACCAAAAGCAATTTTAAGGATGGATTTTGATTTTCTGAAAACATTTTATTGTTTTAATTGAGAAAACATTTTTGTTGTTAATCCATGTTTAGCATACCAATCTGAGATATCAGATTTTCAACGGTAGATGTGTCTAAAGCTTTTGTCAACACATCTGCCAGCTGATCCTCTGTTGGAACATGGTGCAGAGAAATCAAACCTTTTTCATAGCTATCTCTCACAAAATGATGTCTAATATCGATGTGCTTTGTGGTGGAGTGAGAGACTGGATTTTTGATGATATTTTCAGCAGCTTGGCTATCCAGCAAGAGTGGAGTCCTTAGTGTAGTTATACCAAAATCCAGTAGTCGATTTTGAAGCCACATGAGTTGGGTTGTACAGCTTGCAGCAGCAATGTATTCAGCCTCTGCTATTGAGATTGAAACAGCAGCTTGCTTTTTGCTTTGCCAGGAGACTAAAGAATTCCCTAGAGATTGGCACCCACCTGATGTGGACTTCCTTGTGGTGTGGCAGCCAGCAAAATCACTATTTGAATAACCTGAATGCTCAATGTTTCCATTAGCAGGATACCAGATACCAAGTGTGGGAGCACCTTTTAGGTATCTGAATATCCTCTTCACAACAATAATATTTGACTTTCTAGGTGATGCCTGGGATCTTGCTCAGACACAAGTGGCAAACATAATGTCTGGCCTGGATGTAGTTAGGTATAGTAAAGACCCAATCATGCATCTATAATGTGTCTGATCAACCAGTTCATCTTTGTCATTAATAGTGAGTAGCTTGGTTGTGCTCTTTGGTGTACTACATGGCTTACAGTCATTCATCTCAAATCTTATTAGTAAGTTTTTAACATACTTGTTTTGGTGAATGAATGTACCATTTTGCAGTTGCTTCACTTGGAGACCAAGGAAACACTGAAGTTCACCCATAGCACTCATTTCAAACTCTGCTGTCATGAGTTCCCTAAACTCTTCACACATTTTGTTACATGTGGATCCAAAAATGATGTCATCCACATATATTTGAATAATCATTAAATCTTTCCCTTTCCATTTTAAAAATAAAGTTTTATCAATTTTACCTCTTGTGAAACCAATGGATATGAGAATGGTGGAAAGAGTTTCATACCAAGCCCTTGGTGCTTGTTTCAGTCAATACAAAGCTTTGTTGATCTTGTAGACATGATCAGGATGGAATGTGTCTTCAAAACTAGGTGGTTGACATACATAGACCTCCTCCTGAATTTTGCCATAAAGGAATGCACATTTGATGTCCATCTGATACACCTTGATGTTGTGGTTGACAGCAAAGGCTAGGAAGAGTCTGATAACTTCTAGCCTAGTTATAGGAGCAAAGGTTTCATCATAGTCTATCCCCTCTTCTTGTTTGAAGCCTTGAACCACAAGCCTGGCTTTGTTCTTGACAATTATGCCCCTTTCATTAGTTTTGTTCTTGAAGACCCACTTTGTACCAATTGGACAAACATCCTTTGGCAGTGGTACAAGTTCCCTTAATTGTTGTCTTTTGAACTAAAGGAGCTCTTCTTGCATGGCCTCTACCCAACTTTTGTCTTTTAGTGCCTCTTGGTACTTGACAGGTTGTGTGAGAGATAGAAAGTCTGCAAAAAGACAGATATTTAAGTATTGGCTCCTTGTGAGCACCCCCTCTCTGATGTTGCCAATGATTTGGTCTGGTGGATGAGCTCTTAGGTAGATTAGATCTCCCTGGTATGGTATGATGGCATTTTGAGGTGAGGGACTGAGGTTTGGTGACTCTGTTGCTGTAACATGTGTTTGCACTTCTGTAGTACCAACAGATGTTTGAAATGGAAGTGGGGGAATGGGTCCAAGTGGTGTAAAATTGGACTGACTTTTGTCAACAAAGGTTGGACTTTTGTCATCAGATGTTTGAACATTGGTTGAACTTGATGAGACAGTGGTTTGAGGGTAAGACTGGTCAACAATGGTTGACACAGCTGTGGCAGAGTTTTGACAGGTGTTTTAAACATCTGCTTCACCTGATGCAGAAGTGACTTTGTAGTGAGTAGGAATCACAACATCAAATCTGTAATCTTGTTGTGGAGACTGTGGAATACCTGCACCGCTAGTTTTAACAGTAATATTTTCAAATTTAAATTTTTCTAAATCAAACAGTTTAGCAGGATTTGCTGGGATTTTCAAAGATGAAAGTTCATTGAACTTTACATTCAAAGTTTCTTCTATTGTCCTAGTCCTTGTGTTAAACACTTTATAGGCCTTGGCAGTAGAAGAATATCCCAGAAAATACCCACAATCTACTTTGGCTACAAATTTTGAAATGGAATCTTTAAGATTTAAAATGAAACATGGGCAGCCAAATATTTTGAAGAATGATATCAGTGGTTTGATTTTGAACAGAATTTCATAAGCAGTCTTTTGTGGCTAGGGTTAATCAAAACTCTGTTTTGAACATAGCAAGCAGTGTTTGCAGCTTCTGCCCAGAAAGACAGTGGCAAACCAGAATCTGCTAGCATAGTTCTTGCATCCTCAATAAGGGTTCTGTTTTTCCTTTCAACCACCCCATTTTGTTCTGGTGTTCTTGGAATACTGTACTACCTCACAATCCCTTTTGACACACAGAAATCATCCAACTCCTTATTTTTAAACTCTGTTCCATTGTCACTTTTAAAGACTTTTACAGGCAAGTCATATTGTTTTTCAACTTTGGTGACAAAGTCCTTAAACATACCTGCAGTCTTATCGTTAGAGTGTAAAAAGTAAGTACATGTAAACCTAGAAAAATCATCAACTATGACAAGACAAAATCTTTTTCTTCTTAGACTCATGATTTTTACAGGGCCAAACAAGTCCATGTGTAATAGTTGAAGACATTGACTTGTTTTGGACTCATCAATGGGTTTGTAAGAGCTTTTATGTTGCTTTCCTTTTATACAGGAAACACAATGCTCATCACATTTGAATTCTTTTGATTGAAGGCTTCTAATAAGGCTTTTTTTATAGAGTGAGTTGATAGTTTGAAGGTTGGTGTAACCCAGTCTCCTATGCCACAATTCTGTCTCTTTAGTTGAGGCAGCAGAAAACAGACAGACATTTGCCATAGGATTATCCTTCAACATATCAACTACATACACATTGCCACTCCTGTGAGCAACAAGTTGTGCTTTGCTCTCAACTATGATGGTGTCAATCTTTTTAACCACTTCTGGCCCAATAATCTTACAAGTTTTCTTACTGAAGAAAGACCCATAGCCTTTGTCACTCATTTGTGAGACACTAAGAAGATTAAATTTAAGATTATCAATAAGATTGACATTTTCAAACTTGAGTTTCCCAGCCTGAACAGTCCCTGAACCCAACACTTTACCTTTAGAATCATTACCAAAAGATATATCACCCACTCCATGAACTAGGAAGTCCAGAAGTAGGGCTCTACATCCTGTCATATGCCTGTAGCCTCCACTATCTACATACCATAGACTATCTAAGCAAGCAGAAGCTCCCTACACATCAGTAATGAATTAGTTTTGGTGAATGTCCAAAGCCAAGTTGGCTTTGGATGGGTTCCCAGACTTTTCAGCCTTAAGCTTAGGAGAATGATCAGTTGTTTGAACCACTTTTTGAACCAAGTTCAACAACAGTTGCTGACCATTTGCCAGTATTTTTATGTCTACAATTCGTGCAACAGATGTTTGACCATTTCCTGTTAGATGATAGTAACCATAAGGATTCCTGTTCACTCTTGGTTTTGAAGGCCTCTTGGACTGTTCATAAACATGTGACAGACTATGACAAGGTGCTTGTCCATGTCCTTTTGGATACTTGTTTGAGGGTGGAGCATCTGTTACTTGGACATCTCTCGGAGCAGATGATTCAAGACTTTTGGTAACAGATGTTTGGGCTGGTGCAAAAGTCTGTTTGGGCTTTCCTTTTGGAGTACTAACCACTTGACTTGCTTGAGTTTTAGCCTTATACTCTTGTATTTTGACATCAAAATTTTTAAGATAAAGACACACTTTGGTTTTGTGATTCTTTTTACCACATATTGAACATGTAGCTTTAGAATCACACACACTTGTTCCTTTGTTGATATCATATGCTTTTAGAAGAAAACAGTTTTTAGTAACATGGTTCTTCTTTTCACAGAAATCACAAAACAAGTGTTCACCCTTTTCTTTCTTTTTCCCTGTTTCAACCTTCCTTTCAACAGATGTTTGAGCATCTGCTGGAAGATCTCTCAAGGGGATGACCTTTGCCTGTGGTGCTTTCTTACCACCATGAGTTTTAAAATCAACTGGTTTGAAATTTTCAAGAGTATCACACTCATCTGACCAAGTAGGTTTAAACTTATACTTTTCAAGTTCAGTAAATGATGAGGAACCCTCAGGTTTTTCAAGAATAATTTTCTTGCCATTAGGTTCAGTGATTTTAATTTCTTGACCCTCCAAATTAGTTGGAACAACCTCAACTAACTGTGGTTCCCTTTTGTTAGTGTTTTGAAAAGCTTGAGCAGTGGTATCAAAACCAAGGCCAAATTTCACATGACTTTTGGTCTGTTTGTTGAGGAGCATTTCAAAACTTTTGCATGATTCCACCCATTTTTCACATTCAACTTGGGTAGACTCAAGCTCCTTTTTACAACTCTGATATTTTGTTATCATAGTTTGGAGCTGGTCCTTGTTTATAGTTGCTTCATGTTTTAAACTGCTGATTTCAGATTCTTTTTCAGTCAATTTTGATTTTAACTCTTTTGAAAGTTTTTCAAATTGAACTTCATCATCTAAAATTTTCATTCTAAGGTTTTCATTCACCTCTTTAATGTTTGCAAATGCTATTACACATTTGTTTGAACACAAATCATTTGAGATTTGAGGAGATACCTTAGCAGCAACCATCAATGCACAATCACACTTGCACTCACAATCATTATCACCCCAAGGATCTGTGAGATTCACAACCTCTTCTTCAGACTTTTCATCTGGAACTACTGCATCAACAACATCATTAGTCACATTTTCAGACTCAGACACCACATCCTCAGATTCAACTTCTTCTACTATTGTGTCCAAAGCCATGAAACAAAAATTTTCTAGTTCATTTTCAGCTTTGGCAACAAGAGCAAAATTCTCATCTGTTAACTCATTTGGTAAACTGCTCCAATCAACAAAGCCTTTTGTGAAGAAGCTCTGTTGACTGGTCTCTGCAAGGGCAGAGGGTGGAGTAGCAGTTATTGACATTTGTGCCTGAGCCACAGGGTTTTGAACATAGTGAAACCGAGGAACAGTGGTTTGGACATAATGGACAAGAACAGTGGATGAGGACTGTGCAAAATGAGCAGTGTTTTGCACATTTGGTCCAGGGTTATTATGGGAAACTTAATAAGTGTTTGTGTGTGGCCTCTGATTTGGATAGGTAATCATAGGTGTACCATGTTGACTCCTACATTCCCTAGCAAAATGACCAAGTCTATGACATTTATAACACTTAATTTTAGATTTATCCAATCCCACTTTTGACCTGCCAGTTAAACCTGGAAATCTTCTGCCAGTTTTCTTGTACAAATTGTTAGTTCTAACACTGAGCAGAGCTAGTTGGTGCATTATGTCCATTTCTTCCAAATCATCAGGGTCAAAATATTGAAGGTCATTATACTCAAAGGATATGTTATCAGATGCCTGAATATCACCACCACTTGCTGCAAAAGCATAGTTGGGTGAATAAGAATCAGATTTAAAACCAGAGTTAAAACATAAAGTCATGTCAATGAAATGATCATAACTCTGATCCTTATATTTACCAGGCACCTCATCCTGACCCAAAAGTGCTATATTACCAAAAACATAATCATCAGACACTTTTCCAGAGTCCTGAAGCTTCTTTTTTTGGTTAAGCTCTCTCTCTTTGGTCAAGAGCTTACCATGAAGTTGGGTCAGAGATAGGTCCTTGAAACCAATTGAGTTTCTCATAACTATAGCAGTAGTGTCCCATTTGTCTGGTAATGATCTTAAAAACCTATGGTTCAAAGTTGAATTAGGATAATTTAGACCCACCAGTTTTAGTTCACTAATAAGACAGTTAAACCTCTCAAATTTTTGAGTTAACGACCTCCCTTCACATGACTGAATGTTTCATATTGTTAGTTTAGTATTTCACGGTTGTTTTCAATAACCTCCTCAGTCCCACCAAATTGTTCTTTCAAAGCATCCTACAACTCCTTTGCACTGTTACAGTGTAACAGTCCAGCATAGATATCATTTGGTAGAGCCATGGCCACAATACTGAAGGCCTTAGCATCTAGCTCAGTTTTCTAAAAATCCTGCTCGGAGTAGTTTTCCAATTTCTTTGGCTCTTGAATCTTGGGATCTTCGGTATTCGGCACCGTCAGAACATGTGGTCCAAAGATAACCGACTTCCAACACCTAGTATTCTATTGAGCTTGAACATGGCTCATCCGACGTTGCCAGATATTGTATTCAAATCGGATAAGCATCGATGGCTTGTTGTTCATGCCAGTGTTATGTGGATCGTGATTGATTGAAGCCATTCTCTGATTGTTTGTAAAACAAAGTGTGTTTAAAAAACTTTGAACGTAAATAAACTATTACTCTGTTTTAAATCCGAAAAACAAACAATATCAATAATTGTGCGCTGATCTGTTTATATTAAATTGATTGGTTAGATCTAATTTAATTAACCAAGCTCTGATACCAATTGTTAGGATCTGAGTTTGATTTGTTTTGATTGTTTATAAATGAAGTATGAATGAAGTTAAACAAATATGGAAAGTGCAGCGGAATAGTAAACTATAAATAAAAACAAAGAGAATAATTGTTTTCCAATCAAACTTCTCATTAGTCAAATGATCACATAGATTACACAATTACTCCCCGTCAGCCTGATCACTCACTGATTGTTTGTCTGAGAGAATGTTTGGAGTTATGAATAGAATAGTACATGCATTGTTCTATTTATAGACAAACTAAACCACTGATGACCTACGGCTGACGTCACCTAAGACAGTGACATCTAACAGATATATAACAACATAAAACAACTGATGAATACAGATACTGTTACATTGGTAAGCTCTGATGACTAAACAGCTGATGGGTAAAACCTGATGCTTCTATCCACTGTTGGAGCCTAAGTGTTGTTGGCTCCAACAGTCTTTGTCTTCAATAGTCTTTTAGCTCAACAATTGTTTCTTTAATCAGCTCTTTGTGATCAGCACTTGTACTCTAGCAGTTGTTAGGGGAACAACAGTTGTTAGAAGCCAACAGTCTTTTGGGAGAAGTAACTTGAAAACACTGATTTATTATGGATCATATATATTGTATGTTTTAGCTTTTCAGGTCATCTATTCTTCTCCAGGTCAGCAGAACCAACAGATATTAAGGCTACCACTAGGGGTACCTTTTTAAGAAATCATGTTGATGTGGATTGGGATTATCTAGAGACAGTAGTTGCAGACTCCAAGAGACAAGCTCAATTTGACCGGAAGAAAAAGCATTCAATAACTAAACTAGCTAGTATGAGTGTCACAAGTGCCAGGGTGGCTCAGATTGAGAGGGAGAAGGAAATATTGGAAAGGTAGTTGGCGAGTTTGAAAGGTTTAGGAGGAAAAGACACACTACATGCAACTCATTCTTATCCAATATCCAAGGTGTGCAGTGAACTGGGCCATTCTGCACAAGATTGTCTAGATCAGTATAGAGTAGCTCAAGAAGAGGTAAACATGGTCTGTGGTCAGGGGAACAGTCATACCAGAACAGACAGCTTGGGTACAATAAGCAGAACCAATGGGGTTATAATAGAGGAAATCAGAGAAATTACCAGCAGGGTTTTGATCAGGGCAGAGCGGGTAATCAGTCTAGTGGGTCAACTAATGAAGTTCTAGAGATGCTGAAGCAGATCAGGAAGGAACAAGAGTTGCAGGCTAAAGCATACCAGACCTTGGAAATGCAAGTGACTCAACTAGCATCAGAGATGACTCAGAATAGGAGAGACCTAGGTAAGCTTCCTAGTGACACCAACCTCAACCCACAACATCAGCAAGCAGGTTCAAAAACTACTAGAATTGCACAAATTAATGTTGTAAGTTTTCTCTCTGCTGATGTTAGTAATGGGTTAGAAAATGGTGGTGATCAGGGTAAATTTCACAAACTAAAACTGAAATGAAAAATCTTAAAAAGAGGTTTTGTGACAAGTATTTTAACGAAAACCCCACTGAGTCCAAGGATAAGTGTGGGGGAGTTAAGGTTGCCCCCTTCCCATTGGCTTTAGTGAAGCCAAATTTAACATCAGGTTTGGGTAAACAAGGTCCACCTAAACTACAAGATCCGGGAGCGCCCCTAATTTCAATCCAAATTGGAGATATTAGCATTGATCGGGCACTCCTAGATCTTGGAGCTTGTGTCAGCATCCTACCGGGCTACTTATATGACCAGTTTGACTTTGGTCCTTTAAAGAAAGTCCACACCACCATGGTGTTGGCTGATCAAAAGCCTATACAGCCTAGGGGAATGTTGACTAATGTCATATTGAAGGTGGAAGGTTGTCAGTACCCAATTGACTTCTTGGTTTTAGATGGTAAGCCGAATGCAAAAGATACACAGCCCACAGTCATTTTGGGTAGACCATTCCTAACAACTGTCCATGCTATCATTAAATGTGCTAGTGGATTAGTCACTATGAGGTTTGGGAAAAAGGAGTTGTGTTTTAATGTGTTTTCCAATCTAACTACTAATCAATCCGAAGAGGAGTGTTTTATGATTAACAGGATTGAGGTAGCAGATGAAGACGACACAAGAAAGAGAAGGAAAAAGAAAGCCAAGAAGCCACCTGAATTTGATAAAGAGAAGCATAGGTTGGCATTGTTTGGACCGATCTGGAGGACTGTGGATGATCTACCTCAGTGGTGGAGGAGCACATACCTTGAGGCATTGGGATGCAAACAACCCACTAGACCACCATGAGTAGATGTGTCATGTATGTTTAGTTGTAGAGTTTGTATAGTTATGTAGAGTATTACAGGTACGTTTTTTTATTTTATTTTTAGAGTTTGAGTCTTTTTTGCTTTTCTAGGAATGCTTGGGGTTTAACTTTGCAATCAGATAACCTCACCTGTACTCAATCTCCATTCAGGCGGGATAGATCTGTACACCATCGGTGTATAAGGCATCCCAGAATTTTATGTTTTTATTTTTCTTTTGAATCTTAGTTTTCAAATTTATTTATCGGCCGCGAATGAAATGCTATACGGCTCGTTTGGGAGGAACTCCAGAGACTCATACGCGCACTGCCTATATCTAGGGGAGTCTGTTCCTTTTATTGTTGTACATTAGTTTTATTCTGCTTTATTTTATTCCCTAGTTCACATTGAGGACAATAAGTCGTTCAAGTGTGGGGGTGGGGAAACTTCGTTTTTATTTATTCTTGAGTCTAAAAAAAATTTCAAAAAAAAAAAAATTTGAAAATTGAAAATGTCTTGAAAATTGTTCTTAAAAACCATTTTAATCAGACATAAAGCAGCTCTTTCAGTACATACCAGTTGTTCATGATTATTTTGGCAGTAGATTCTTAGTCATAGTCTAATTTGTGGAAAAGTAATATGAACCGTTATCAGCAAGTATTTTTAAGGAAAAAAGTTTAGAATTGCCTGACTAGGTTTAACAAGCTATTGGTAATAAATGCATGCCCACACCGGTAACCCATTTCTCCACTTCTGTGAGATCTTGAGCCTACTAGATGATAGGTTGATTTATATATATATATATATATATATAGGGGATGGATATTATGAAAACCCACTCTTAGAGTGGAAACCATGAAAACTTTATCCTAGCCATCCATTTCATTAAATCAATGGATGAGATCAATTTGAAGACTTTTTTTTTTGAAATAATATTATTATAATTGAAAAAGTACAAATAAGGGTAGAAAGGTAAAGTTGCTTTATGGAGATAATATTATTATAATGGACACCCTCTCTCTATCTATCAATAGTCATGTCACACACTCTCTCTTTCTCTCATCCACCCAAATTACAACACCATCCTCTCTCTCTTTATCTCTCTCATTTCTTACAACAAAACACCTTCATCTATCTCTCCAAACAAGAACCCAATCGTGTCATCTCACAACCTTCCTTTGTCTCTCCAAACAACACAACACCTCCCCCTGTCTCTACAAACAAGAACCCAATCTAATGGGTGGTGGTTATGGGTGACGGAAGCAAGTGACGGGTAGTGGTTATGGTGGTTCTAATGACAATAATCTCTCTCTTCTCTCCTCCTTCTTCCTTCTTTATCTTCTTGGTGTTGTTCCATTTTTATAACCAGTAACAATCATCTCTCTGATCTCTTTCTCTCTCCTCCCTCCTTTTTCTTCATCTTCTTGATGAATGGTAACAGTGATGGTGGTGAATGGTGGTTCCAGTAACAATCAACTCTCTCATCTCTCCTCCCACCTCTATCGAAAGTGGGTGTTAAAGTGGTTGGTTTCCGGGTGGTTGGAGGTTTGGCTGGCGAAGACAGAGCTGCCGGAAAAGACGACCGGTCCGGCCTCTTTCTCCCTCTCTCTTGACATAACTCTCTCTCTCTCTCTCTTTCTCAAGTCTCTTTTTTGGTTATGTTTGATTTTTAGTGATTTTTTTGCTAGTGTTTGACATTCTTTTTGGATGATCGAAAATAAGAGTTAAAGTGGTTGGTTTCCGGGTGGTTGGAGGTCCAACCTCTCTCACACTCACTCTTGTCGTAAACTCTCTCTTCCTCTCAAGTCTCTTTATTTCTCTGCGTTTCTCTTATCCTAGTTAAAGGACGTGATGATGATATGAAGCTATTGATATAGCGACAAAAGAGTTATTTCTACGCCCACTTGCCGATGTTTGGATTCTGGTTACATAGTTTAAAAAGAATGTCAAAGACTAGAAAAAAAGAAGGGTAACATGTGTTAGTTAGACATAAAAGGGTAACACGTGTTACTTGATCTAATAAAGTTGACTAAGTAGCAATGTAAAAATGAAAACAAAAAAAAAAGATATACTTACATAGAACATTCAAATAATAGTAAGCAATAAAAGCTTCAATGGAGACCCCTTAAAGGTTACATGGTTAGTTGTCATACATATTACCCTTTGCATAAATAGGGTAACATGTGTTATCTGACCAAGTCTGCGTGCTTGGTAGCAAAGTGAAGATGAACAAGAGAAAAACCTACCCAGGACATTCAAATGAACTGCATGGAAGGATAACATGTGTTAATGTTGCATTAGAGGATAACATGTGTTATTTGGCCAAATCAATGTGCCTAGTAGGACGGTAGGATAGTATATACCTACATTCAAATAACAGTAAGCATAAAAAGATTCAAAAAGGTCCCAATAAAGGTCAATTGTTTCAAACAAGAATGTCAAACACTAGCGAAAAAAGAAGGGTAACATGTGTTAGTTGGTCATAAAGGGGTAACATGTGTTATCTGATCTGATAAAGTTAAACTATTGCCCCCATATACCTATGAGAAGATCTAACATTTGGTAGTATGGGGTGTTGTTGTAACATATGTTAAACCTGTATCAATTGTCAGCCTTTTTGTCTTTCTTACCACTTTTGTTTTCACTTCGTAAGTTTGCAAAGAAATAAGTAAGCATAACATACAAATTATTAACACACATTATTAAGAAGTGTCATAATAAACTATTGACCACTTTGTGTTTGTTTATATTATCAAGGGGCTAACATGCGGTCCCACCAAAAGTATTCCCACATGGGGACATTCCTATACACTGTAAGTTTAACATATGTTAGTATAGATGGCATGGTAACATATGTTAAACTTGTATTTATTGTCAACTAATTTTGTCTTGCTTACCACTCTTATTTTCACTTCATAAGTTTACATAAAAATAAGTAAACATAGCATATAAACTATTAACACACGTTATTACAAAGTATCATAACAAACTATTAATCACTTTAACAAAATAAAATATAGTAAATCTATACATTGAGTACTAAAAACGAAAACGATATTCAAAAGCTTCAACAAAGGACCTAATAAAGGTCACTTGTTTTTTTGTGACATAGGTTTCAACAAGAATGTCATAACATTAGAAAAAAAAGAAGGATAACATGTGTTATCTGATCTGATAAAGTTGACTAAGCATTGTAAAAATGAAAAGGATAACATTTGTTATCTGTCAGCCTTTCTTTTTCTTGCTTACCCATATAGTTTTCACTTAATAAGTTTACTAAGAAGTAAAGCATACAAACTATTAACACATATTATTACAAAAAATATCATTACAAACTATTGAACAAGAGATAAACCTACCCATAACATTCAAATGAACTGCATGGAAGGGTAACATGTGTTAGTTAGTCATAAAGGGGTAACATGTGTTATCTGATTTGATAAAGTTAAACGGTTGCTCCAATATACCATGAGAAGATCTAATATTTGTTAGTATGGGTGGTGTGGTAACATATGTTAACACTTGTTATTACAAAGTATCATAACAAACTATTAATCATTTTAACAAAATAAATATAGTAAATCTATACATTGAGTACTAAAAAAGAAAACGATATTCAGAAGCTTTAATAATGACCTAATAAAGGTCACTTGATTTTTTTTGTGACACATGTTTCAACAAGAATGTCAAACACTAGAAAAAAAGAAGGGTAACATGTGTTAGTGAGGTAACATTTGTTAAAGTTGTATTACAAAGTATACTGAGAAATAAAGCATACAAACAATTAACACACGTTATTACAAAGTATAACTACAAACTATTGACCACTTTAACAAAATAAATCTGGTAATTCTATACATTGACTACCAAAAAGAAAACGTTATTCAAAAGTTTTTCTACATATTTTTCTCGGCTTCTTTGGACTTCGTATCTTAACATATGTTAAATGTGGGGGGTCTTCATTATCAACTTCAAAACAATAGATGAGATGTTAAATGGTGTTACCAACTCATCATCTAACATACTAACAAAAGTAACACATGTTAACCTACTCAGACATTTCATCAAACACATGGAGTGTATATATCCAAAACATAAAAGACATTATAATTACCTTCCATACATTCACCATTAACTTTAAATAGATATCCATATATCCAAAACACAAAAGACCTTATAACTACCTTCCATACATTTACTATTAACTTCTAACATACTAACAGAATAACACATGTTAACCTAGTCAGGCATTTCATCAAACACATGAAGTTCATATATCCAAAACACAAAAGACATTATAATTACCTTCCAGGCATTCACAATCTAACATAAACAAAAAAATAATAAAAAAAAATGAAAAAGGTTAACATAAGTTTTTTTTTTCTTTCAAGCATTAGATCAAACACTTGGTGTGCAAACAAAACTATTTCCAGATCGAAAATTGAAGTTTCATTAGCACAACAGATGAAAGAAATATTCATTTACATGAACAAACAAGGTGCATGTCAAAAACAACATACCATCAAAATACACAACTATTTTTTGAGGGAAACAATACTCAGTTACAATATGAACAACATGAACAACAAAAAAAAAAAAAACAACAACAACATACCACCAAAATACACACCTACTTCTTCAGTCATTTTCAAATGACTAGTCACAATCCTGTCATCCCTCGCTAACTCTTTGAACAACCTCCATGTGTTGTCGCCCCTCTGACAAAAGGACTAAGGGTGTGGGTTCGATTTATGGAAAGATTTGAATCCCTATATGGTCATATCTGAAACCCAGATCTATGAAACCAAGATTATCTTCTTGTAACACCATCACGACCACTTTTGACCAAAACAACACCACCATAAATTCCCGATACATTTACATCAGTTGAGAAGTTGTCATGAACAAAACTACAAGGATGAGATGAGTTCAATGGTAAAATGTTTGGAGGTGGAGATGAGATGTTGAAATCCATGGATATGGGGAGAAGGGTATGAAGGTGATGAGGGATTTAGATGAAAATGGGGGAATGGGGGTGGGGTGGGTTATTAAAAAGATGCTTCAAACTTGGGGGAGTGTGTATGAGAACATGGGGGTTTGTGAAAGTTTGTACAGATTGTACTTGATATAGAAGGATGGTTGACAATGACAAGGAGTTAAAATTACTTGACTACCCCTAAAATAATAATATAATCATTTTTGGATTGGGTGATGTGGCACCATATTAACGACATACAAGGTTTTCATGGTTTTCACTATAACATTGGTTTTCTTCATATACTTACACTATATATATATATATATATATATATATATATATATATATATATATACTAGTAAGAAGCCCGCGCGATGCGGCGGCGGCGAAAATTTACAACGTGGTACTCGTTTTTTGTTTATTTACCAATCGTTACGTGATTTATTGTTGTCGCTGATGACACTCTTGAACCTCCCCCCCCCCCCAATGGAACGATATATCAAACTCCATACTTTTGGAGTGGTGTGAAAGAGTCAATTATGAAATGGACATCCATGCTTAATTAGACATCAACTTTTTTATTTAGGGTGGTGTACTACCCATCACCCTCATCACATTATCACTAAAATTCAATAGACCTTAACACCTCGTTTTATCACATTATATCAAACCACTAATCACATTCATCACTAAATCATTCACATCATACCAATAAAAAAAAACAACCAATCATAACATTTCACCTCATCTCCAAACAAACCACCCACCCCATCGCTACCATGATAATGACCACATAACTTAGCCATCACAACGTGAAGATGGTATTTGTAGCAGTTTTCACCCATTTAGCTTAGTTTTGTCATACAGATTCAAATAAAAAATAAAAATTACAAGGTTCAATAAAAAATAAAAATTACAAAAGGTTCAATAAAAATATAACTCATAACATAAACCTTAAATAGTTAAATAGTTCAATAGAAGATAGTCATAAGACTATAATATGAACCTAAAAAATAAGAATCACAAAATATCCGGCAGTCGACCACAAGTGTTACCGGAAATTAAATTGTTATTCACTGACATAGACATTAAGATCATCAAATCTTAACCTATAGCAGAGTGTGCATTTGAGTTGGTTGTCTTGGGGTCTCGCAATAAATACGCTAAATTCTGCATCCAAATGTTAGATTTTTACAGGAGTGAGCTAAATGAGTGGGATTAGACACTCATGTCTGACAAATACAAGTGATCATTCAAATATAAATATAAATTTTTAAGTTATCGTATATTCAGGGGCGAAGTATTGTGAGGGCTAGGGGTGGCCCTGGCCCCCTGTTTTTTGGCGCAGTAGTGGAATTTGCGATTTTCGTAGGTAAATTTAGTTTAGGTTGAGTCCGGCCCCCGCCGATTTGCCACTACCGACCGAAAAAAATTGAGTCCGGCCCCCGCCGATTGGCGAACCAAGCTTCGCCACTGCGTATATTTGAACATAAACATACATTTTCTTACATCTTCATTGTAAAACTTATAAGTTCAATGTTATGAGGCACCATGCTTCTAATAGAAATCAATCAAATTATAAACCGAAGATCGATTCACTCTGCAAACAATAACATAACTAATTACAAACCATAAGTTGTCACAAACCAATATCAATTAACAAGATTACAATCAAAGTTAGTTAAATAAAATTGAGTTACATTAATAAAAGATGTGCAGAACATTAATGACCAACATAACAAGTGTTGAGAAAGTGGGAATCGATTAGGGAACGGAACTGAGAAATCACAAACTTTGTACTTGATTAATACAATTAATGAAGACATGGTAGTAAAAAGAGATGTTATACATTGGTTCAAACCATAGATCACCTGACCCTATTGTTTGACCCCATTATAGCTATAAAAATGTGACTTTGAGCACTGTTGAAGTTAGCAGTGTGAGCCAGACCATTTGGCAGTATGGGCAGCGACCATTTTCCATTGCATTCTTTCACCATTTTAGGGAATATTTCTGGGTAGACCATTTCTGATGAAGCTGCATTCTTTCATCATTTTGTACTCTCTGCTCTATTTCACCAAATAGACCAAACAGCTAACTTGATTTCTGCAGATGTAAGAGGCTCACCAGGCCATATGGTAACCTGATAATTCATAGACAATAAAGTTAAATGAAAAGTTAAAAACTACCACAAGCTTTGAATCCATAGTAAAATAGATCCAAAACAATGTTTACCATAACTGAATTCACATCTTTTTCTATATAAAAAAAAAGAAGAAGTAACCTCAAGAGAAGGCATGTAAAAAACGGCATTTACTCAAACATTGATCTTCGAAAACTAATTCAGTCAGGTTCTAGTGTTCTACATACTTTCTCATAGTTGAGACTCCAAACTATAAAAAAATAATAAAGTTGGGTTGTAGTGAATCTGACTTTCTTTTTGTACAGTTATGTGGAATAAAGTTTTCAAGTGGGCAGAATTGCACAAAGTTAGATTACCTTGGTATGTACAAACTTTCAAACAAGTGATAGCAATTTTGGTTGCGGCATTTGCATGATGGTGTCCTAGTTAAAATGGGTTGGGATCTCCCATTTAACTAATTTGCTTGACCCGTTATGTGATAATAATAAATCAAGTGATAATAATAAATCAAGTCGACCCATTCACAAGTAAACTAACTAAAATCGCAAACTTAAGTGTCCTCTTTATCTTTATACCTATTTTGTCAAAGCGCCTAGGCGCACTTAAGGCGCATAGGCCGAGGCCGGACCCTAGGCGCTTAAAAAACGAAGGCATTTTTAAATAAGTCATGTAGTATATAATACATTTTAATGGTTTTAGAGATGTTTTAGGTTTGTTTAGGACATGACTACTATAGGATGTTTTAGGGTTGTTTAGGACTTGTTTATGGCTCATATAGGATGGTTTAGAGGTTTTAAGCAACTTTTAGCCTGAATTTGACTGGAAATTGGCATGAAATTACGCCTTAGCGCCTAAAGGCACGCATCACTTGCTTTTGACAACATAGATCTATACATATATAAGAGAAGATAACTAAAATTGTAGTACGAGAAAACAATACCTATGGGTGCGGCCCGTTTCTAACCTTGATTTGACTAATGCACATCCACCACCAGCAAGTACCTCAACCACTCAGTACCTAATTATGAAATGAGTTAGCTTTATCATTCGTATTGCAAGATAATATTATCTAACATTTCAATTATTTATTGCCACTACTAGAAAAAATGCTTTCCATGACACGCGTTTTATGACACACGCTTTTTTATGACACGCAAAAGCGTGTGTCATTAAAAAACTGTCATGGATTGTAAAATTTGGTTAATTAATGATGCACATTTTTGTGTGTCATGAATTTAGTGTCAAGAAATTCAAAACACGACGGTATAAGATATTGCGTGTCATTATTTTGTGTCATAACTTTTTCCACAAATTCTAATTTCCCTCCCATCCTATCCCGCCCCCTGCTATCTCTTTCTTAAGTTTAGTCACAAATCCTATTTTCCCCAAAATCAAACCAAATCGATACTCTCAACCCTCATAAAAACCCTAATCCTCAGCCACCTCCGGCCATATTTGGGTCAGTATAGAATATAGATTTCATACTATATTATCAGCAGCCAAATTGATGCTCCCAGCCCTAACACCTCCGGCCTAACACCTCCGACTTGTATCAATCGGTTACTGTTCAAGCAAAACTAAAGGACGACTTTGGTACCTACAACTTTCTTTCATTATTTGTGTTGTATTTGGTTGTTATAAGTTGTGTCATTATGCAGTGATGAAAGTGGTGATGGTGATGATCGATGGTTGAGACGGTACCGCGCTCTTCTTTTATCATCCACATCTCTTCAATCCAGAACCTGTGATGGTGAAAACATTTCTTCTATCATGTTTTTTTTTATGTCAGGTATAATATTACACCTAGATTGTTTGTTAATTGTGTTTTAAATTTTTGTTTCCGTATGTTCGCTAATATGTTAGGGTTTCAGTTTCAGATTCTATTTAGTATATGTTGATGTTGTTTCTTTAGTTGAATTTTGAGTGTAACTACATCGACTAATAGGAACCAAACTGAGTTAAATCGCTTTTCCAATGACCTAAGCACGTATGTCTACTAATAATTGACTTTTGTTTGATGAAATAGTGTTGAATATGTTTGGATTAGAAGATGTTACTATTGATCTAGAAATTAGATTTTAGTTCTTTTTTTAGTACTGTTTGTTTATGCATCAACTAGTTTGGGGATGAGATAATACACTGGCGCAAGTTTCTTTTACTATGTGCTTGGTCTTTGATTTGAAATTGGGTGTAATTGTGGTGAATAAGGATTATGCATCTGATTTAGATTTCATTCATTGAGATCAAAATCCACATGGTCATGTTTACAGGTCAAAATCATGAGGGTTGTTTGATTCATAATTATAATCTATGAATCTAGACCCGCTTGTTAGATGAACTGCTTACTTGGCACTGAATATGAATTTGTTTGATATGCAAAGCATAGTTATCAAAGGCGCTAGCCGCTAGGCGCACTCAAGGCGCATAGGCCTCGCCTAGGGCCAAGGCACGAGGCGCAAAAAAAGCGAGGGCCTAAGATAAAAAAAGCGAACAATAAAATAAAGTAAAAATATATTAAAATAATGCTATTTTTCATCTAGTTAGTATTCAAAAGTTTTGAAATATTAATCTATTAGCGTATAGAAGTAGTGTTCCTTAGATAAAAGTAGAAATCCGGTGCAAATGCATCGCCTCGCCTAAAAAATGGGCCTAGGCGCAAGAGGCGATGGCTTTTAACAACCATGATGCAAAGGGAGCAGCCCAGTTTTATACTGGTTTACTCAATGTGTATGGCTTTATGTGTAGCAGGACTTTCTATAATGTAAGAATATTATGTGGTTTTGCCTTATCTTTGACCAAATTCATCAGGTATGTATTTTGCCATTTTATACTATCCTACATTTTAACCGTTGGCTGCTGCGTATAACATTGTTTTCCTGAATTAATGTAGGTGAGAAATCGTTAGCGAATTCCTAAACATTTTCTAGCTTGCTGGATTTCAATGTGGATTCTATACCATTGTTTCATCAATATTATACACAAAAATGTTAGGTGTTATAAAAGCATATTTTAAACATAACAAGGGAATATTAAAGGAGATAAAGAATCAATGGTTGGCGATTCAACTTATCACCATTTTTACTACTCATTGAGATGGTATTCAGCCTTTAGATTAATTGAGTTGCGTTGCTTTGAATGTTGTAAAGTGTTGGTATCGTTTACTACGATTCTATATTTTCTGGACTTCTGGTTCTTGGACAGCCACTCAAGTGATATTTACAAGTGAAAAGATTCAAGAAATTATTCCCTTATCTGGAAATGCAATACTGTTGCTTGGACAAGGTACCTTTGTTAAAATGAATCTATAATATTCAATTCTTTTTTCATATCTGTTACCTTTTTTAGTACTGGTTTGTTTATATTTCTTTTGATATCCTTTTGATTTTCTATTTTGGCAGCCAATAACATCTTTGCTTATGCAATATCTTAATGATGCTGATTTTCTTTCCAATCTGGTATGTTCTTATATCATATTTTAAGTTTATTGTAATGAATCATGTGACTTGCAAGTCATAGGCATGCTACAAAACGATCTCAGTTTTTTTCCTTGTAGCATGGTTGAATATGATAGCCATCACTTAATATGCAAAAAAGAAAAAAAAAACTAAATATTCTAGCACTTATACAGAGTGGAAGATGAATTTTTGGGCCTTATAACTCTTCTTACTCAGGTTTGCTGCTGGTTCATGCTAAACATGTCTATTAGACAAAGCGGGTCAGTTTATTTTCTGTGGGGATTCACCAGTGAGCTTTTTCAAAGTCAATAACTCGACTTTATAGTGCCGTTTTAGTAGGAATTCTACCAAACGCCGCACGCCACGCCAGAATCCAAACCTTTCTTGGAACCCAGAAATTTCGCTGCACCAGAAAACTTGCAGCCTGAGAACGGCTGCACTGCAGCAATTTTTTGACAGCCCCAACCCTGAAATCTGACCCACTTATGTCGCCCAACCCGCAAACCCAATTGTCCTCCACAAAGCGTAGCCGAGGACAAGAAATACATTGCAGCAAAGCACCCAATTCAGCAGCAACATTCTGACCCAAACCCGCTGTAGCCCAGTCCCAAACCAAATCCGAACCCGTGGATGATACCCGGTCCGCCACAGAGGCGAACTTGTTTCGTTCAGCAGCAAAAAGGGTTGGAAATCAAACTTTATTTATAGGTTATATTTTGTAGCGACACAATATTTTTTGTTAATTTTAAAATTTTGTTGGTATATTTGACTTATGATTATGAAATAGATTGTTTTGGTATATATTAAATGTATTTGTTTTGCTATAAGGATTTTGTTAGTGTGTGTATAGATCTATATGAATTCAGGGTAAATTCGTAATTTATAGATTTTTTTATTTATTTTTTTGTCAAAAAGATGACACGCATAGCGTGTCGTAAACGTGTGTCATTAAGGCGTGTCATTAATGCGTGTCATGA
Organism: Ambrosia trifida; assembly: GCA_028751855.1. Taxonomy (NCBI): domain Eukaryota; kingdom Viridiplantae; phylum Streptophyta; class Magnoliopsida; order Asterales; family Asteraceae; genus Ambrosia; species Ambrosia trifida. The sequence goes on from CM054122.1 coordinate 126,280,365, forward strand.
AAGAGTGTCATTAATGCGTGTCATAAAAGGATGACATGCAAAAGCGTGTTATATTAATTTTATGAACATGCCTATAATGACTTTCTTTTGCGTGTCATAAACCCCCTTTTATGACGCGCAATGCGCGTCAAGAAAGGTCTTTTTTCTAGTAGTGTGCTTTCATGTAATAAATTTGGTATTTTCAATTTCAAATATAATTTAACTAATGTCCTAATGTCCTGTTGGATTCAGATTGCATATCATCTTTTAGTAAAAATTCATATGTATCTTTACCAACTACGACAAAACACAATTTAGTTAACTATTTATATAAAAAGCAAATGTGTTGAAACAGATCAAAAGTTGTCCAAAATCTAGATATATGTCTCTATCAACTACAACAGAATAGATATATGATAGCAAAGAAAAGCATGCAACTAAGACACCAATAGCAGAAAAACCAAGCCATTTATAGAATAGGTCACTTGAGTCTCATTTTGATAATAATGCATTAAACTAAGTAATTATATACGAAGAGAGCACACTATTATCAAATTGTGCATAAATTTAAAATTAAATAGTATAGACATAAAACTATACTAATTACTTATAGTATTCAAAAATGGACCAAAAAAAAGAGACGTGAGAGTAAACCCATACATCAGTACATCAACTTTATATTATTACCGGCTTGGAAAACAAAGACCCACCCATCAAGCAACCTATATCTACAATAGTAAGCTAGCAAGTTGGAGCAAGCACAACACAAAGTTTTGTTTCAAGAACCAAGACGGAAATAAGTTTTGAAACCTGAAAATTTCTGAAATATAACAATGCATAAATATTACCAAAACACGATTGTCAAAAAGATTGCCAGCCAAAAAAATATCTTACCACAACGTTGTTGTTCATGAAATCGAATGAGAAATGCAGAAGCTCTAAACTTGTTAGGGTTCATAACATATAGTGTCTGCAATTTAAAACAAAACATATACATTTTAAAACTTGTTAGGGTTCAAAACATAAGAATAATACACACATTAAGAGTCCAACTTCCTAAACCATCATGCCTATTTTTTCCCTTAAAATCTTCTTCTTTTAGATACTTTGCAAAAAAACTCTCTTGACATCAAACACCATACTCCAGCACATTGTACACTTGCAGTGAGATTTAATTATGCTAATTACTTTATGAAAATGTCTTAGTTGATGCAAAATTTTGACCAAAATTTAGTCCTCGTCAAAACAGGATTCCCTTCATTATATGAATAACTGTTAAGCAAAGTCAGACACACTAAAATTAAATAAACTAATCCTAAACCAATTTAATTTGAAATCTTGAACAGATATAATACAGTGTAAACACATATGCCAGTTTTTGGGTTTTGAAAAAAAAAAGTACCAATATCAGGAAAAAAAGATCTACAATAACTCGAATTTTCTTCAAGCATTAAAACTACAAATAATTAACAAATAATGACCTCAAAATCATAAGAAAAAGTAACTCAAAACATTAAGAAAAAGAAACTCTAAACATTAGGAAAACAAAACATTATCACAAAATGAATGAATTTACACAAATAGTTACATACATCATTCAACTTCGAAAAAATTATGTAGACCATATTTGTGAAGCCGAAAGACAAAACATTAGGAAAACAAACTTATTAAAGTCACAAAGTTAAGAAGACAACTTAACACTATAACACTTTAAACATCAAAACATTAGGAAAACAAAACTTATTAAGCTTGAACATGAACTTCCAAAGAAGTGAGGGAAGACCTGAATAGGAGATGCAGCAGTTAAGAGTCCAGATATAACACCACCAAAAACCTGGCCACCGGATGCGTTAACCGTGCACCTCTGAAAGCACATATAAACCAGAGAGTGAACATATATCAAATCTCCTCAATACATTCCTTTACACTAAACAAATGAAGTTAGCAAGAACAGATTGAGATAGCATACCTTTAAATCACAAAACAACAGCTCGATCTTGAGCTTTTCTTAAATTGTGACCTACTCTTTAAACCATGACCTACAATAATGAAGATCCACCTCTAAACATAAACAAATGTAAGTGAAATTAGTGATTGAAAGATAACATAGCGTTCAAAATTAAAACACGGTCACTTACCCTTGACGAAGGTAGCACTAACGCAAAAAGAAGCCCTAATCAGAACCGGGGCTCGAAATCTTTATAGATCTGTCAAACCATGGTGAAATCATTGTGAAATCTTCTTAGATCTGATGAAATCATGGTGAAATCTCCTTGATGTTCTTGAATCGGTTGTGAGAGAGAGAGAGAGAGAGAGAGAAAGAAAGAGGCGGATAGGTTTTTAAAATGTTGATACGATGAATGAATCTTGAAACCCCTAATCAGATTTGTTCCGTGTGTGTTTTTATTTTCCATAGTAGGCTTGTACATAATGCATAATAACTTGCACCCCATAAAATGTTAAGAGTTTTATGCAATGGAAACTTGTATGTGACAACTCGGGTAAATCTCTATTTTGGTTTCTATCTTTTGTTTGTTTCCTTCGTTACTTCTTTTGTCCTTTCTGTACTTGTACAAATTTTCGGGACGAAAATTCTTTTAACGTGGGGATGATGTGACACCTGGCAAATTCGGGTTAACAACGTTGTCTAGATGAAAGTCTACCTTAGCGAGTCACGTGTATATTGTACTTAACTGGGTTAGTTAAGTCGGGTTATGGTTCGGGAACTATTGGTTAGTCTAGAAGATCATTGGATGTTGGTCTAGAGGTTCGGTAGATGTCAGTCCTTAACCAAGTGTACAAACGGTGACGATTTGTAGGATCGTCAGGGCATACGGAACGTACGAGTCTCGAGTCCCGGGAATTGGTGAACGAGTGTAAATATGTGTATTTACTTGTGTTATGTGTTTACAATCATTATGTGACTTGTCGGTACATGAATATGCATTAACATATGTTAAAACGGGGTTTAACGCGCAAAACACACCAACATAGGGACTATAGGCGATTAGGCTTGGTGGATAGCCTAATCGCATGACTTTGGGGCGAGTAGGAGGATCCCTATAGGCGAATAGGGCTAATCGCATGAACAGTCATGCGATTAGGCACCCTACTCGCGTATAAACCTGCACAATCGCATGGAACGGGCTGGACGACTAGAAACGCCTATAAATACAACACTTAACCTCCTAAACTCAATTAGACAAACCCTAGTCGTCCCATAACCGCCCCAAACACTTAAACAACCTCTGGAAGGCGATTTTGATCAAAAACACAAGGTTTCAAGGTCTAACCATCATCCTTTTACAATTCCAAGGTTTGATTCTCATCCATAATACTTTGTAAATGTTTTTTAATCAATCCCTAATGGTCCAGACCTGTTCATAAACGAAAAGGCTTTCTGAAAATCGTCAATAAGAGTTATTAATCGGATTATAATTAATAAACATGCGTTATGGGTATGTATGATTAGAAAGATAGGATTTTTATGAATCTTGATGATGTTTTGATGTGTTATCATGCTAGGTCAGAATTAATATTGTTATTATAATGATAGAAATCTCAGTAATTGGATAATAGGGTTATGATTACATGCGTTAATTGAATATTGCATGCTATGCATATGTGTTTGGATTGCTTTAGTTGCATGCAGGACTGATTTTACGAGGATGAACGAAGGGTTTTGGGTTAAACATGTTTAGGATAATGTTTGGGATGATATTGGGTAGTTACACACGCTCTGGATCTGATTTGGAGCGTTAAACGCGCGAAAAACCGGAACAGCAAGGTTACAGGAGAGTAGCCTTGCTAATCGCATGTAGCAGGGGCGAGTAGACCCCCACTCGCATGCCATAGGGGCGATTAGGCCCCACTCGCATGCCATAGGGGCGATTAGGCCCCACTCGCGTGACATGGGGGCGAGTAGCCTAATCGCCAGACAACAAGGGCAAGTAGCCCCTAATCGCGTGACTCAAGGGGCGATTAGCCCTAGTCGCGTGACACTTCATGCGATTAGCCTCCCTAATCGCGTGTACTGCTGCTGTAAGTGTAAATTAGCATTTCGAGACCCGATTTAACATGTAGTAACATGCTAGGAACCCCGTAACATGTCTAATAACTTGGTAACATATATTTGGAGGTATTTCGGTGATACGTGAACTATGTGCTATAACTTGTTGTGTGTTAACGTATGTTAAGTGTACTTGCGTTATTGTATGTTTTGGAGCGTAAACATAACACGGGGAGTCTCGGGTCACCAATGGGATGTCGAGTCTTGTACTTTGGGTCAGTTAAACAGTCACGGTATTTTTAAACGAACTTGGTTATGGTCTGGACATCTAGGGACTAATTAACCTGCGGGTTATTAGTCTAAGTACTTGTAACTGTCGTATGTTAGGTCGCCACTGTACGGGACTAACATAGCAGCTGAGTTTACTCGGGATTAGGAGTAAAGCAACTTAAGGTGAGTTTACGGCCCCTCTTTTAAACTGGTTTTATACTTTCGGGGGAGAAAACATGTGTTAAAACAATTGTTTGGTAAATTCTGTCATACTATGGGTTCTAACGTATACTACACGATCTTTGGAAGTCCCGGGGGGAACCATGAATGTGCGGGTTTGCACAACGGGGAAATGTGAATAGCGCTATTGGGAGTGACCAACCCCGCTCGTCGGCTTGGAGGGCCGGGCGAGTGCATATTGTCTCAAACAGGAACAACAGGAACATTTGGAACTATTCGGGCACAACAACTGGTATTCGAGTTAGTAATGGTTTTCCAATCGTGGTAGTAACAAAACGTACGCCTAGCTAGCGTATACTGGTTTTCTATTTGTTATAGTATGGACAGGTGAACTTGGTACTTGAACTGCAAACCTGTAAACTCACCAGCATTTTTGTGCTGACGTAAACTTTTACATGTTTTCTCAGGTCGCTAAGGTAGCACATGGAACTAGGGCGCACGCGTCTGCACGGCGTCTAGATAGAGTTGCATGATTTCATAAACATTGAACTTTGGTTATTTATGTTGAACTTTATTTTGAATAAGCTTCCGCTGTAAACGGGATTTTAAAACTATGTTTTGGTATTGCATTAATTACATTTAGACTTGTTTATTGTGATCGTTGGTTTGGATCCTGGTTTGTCATGCGCCTCGCGGTAAAACTCCGCAAGTGGATTCTGAGGGTGTGACAGATTGGTATCAGAGCCAATGGTTATAGTGAACTAGGACTGCATGTAGAGTCTAGTCTATAGCCGAGTCGCACACACTAGACGATCACATGGTACTAAACGTTATAGTGGTTTACGTATGGTCTTGTCGGGGTGTCTCTAAATCGTTGGTCTTTCTACGTTACATCATCCGTTCTATCTTAGGTTGGGTTACTTGTTTCCTAGGCAGTGTGGTCTATTGGGGTAACTCGTGTGCTCTTGAGATTTGTCCAAGGCTCGGACATCTCCCTTTCGCATTCCAATAGAAACACTTGTCATAAACTACCGTAGTATTACGGTGTGTAGCTATGAGTCTATGTTCGGTGATTTGAACTTTGAACTAGGAGAACACTTGGAGGACCATGTAGAGCGTTTTATCATTTTGGGTGCACACAAAATCATAAAACGAAATGCATGGAAGCCCTAGTGAGCTTTGGGTTTGAGGGGATAGTCCTGGATTGGATCTGGCTTTAATCTTGTGAACATTAGTGGTTATCTTTAACTGCGAAACTAAATTTTCTCGTTCTTTCTGCCAGAATCATGTCTGGAGTGCGTGGAGGACGAGGAGGTGGTCGCAATGGTGGACGCGGTGGTGGTCGTGGTGGTGCTGGTGGTCGTGGTGGAGGTATTAACCTGTCACAGGCTGATCTGAACAACTTGCTCCAGGCTGCCTTTCAGTTAGGGCACAACGGTGGTGGTAAGTTGTTTTATCCATTTTTCTTTGCCTCATTGGTGAGTCTTGTGTACGTTATTCGTGATTTCTCATACGTTTCATTTCAGGTGGTCCTGTTGACCCACCCCCACCCATGTGCACCTATAATTTGTTCCGGGACTGCAAACCCCAGGAATTCTCTGGCACCGAGGGTGCGGTCAGTTTGCTTAGGTGGTTAGAGAAAGTGGAGTCGGTATTCCTGATGTGTAACTGTCTTCCAGAAGATCGGGTGAAGTATTCGGCTGCGTTATTTCAGGACGTGGCATTGACTTGGTGGAATGGTATTACCCAGAATATGGGTATTGGGGAGGCATATGCTATGCCGTGGGAGAACTTTGTGCAGTTGCTGAAGCGGGAGTATTGCCCGAGGGAAGAAGTACAGAAGCTGGAGCATGAGGTATGGAACCTCAAGATGACGGGATCGGAAATCGAGAAGTATACTGTGAGGAGGAATGAGTTGGCAGTGCTATGTCCCGATCTGCACGTGCCAGAGTATCGTAAGATTGAACATTATGTCTCAGGATTAGTGCCGGAAATTGCAGGGTTAGTGGCTGCTGGGAATCATCCCACTTATGCGGAGGTAGTTCGATCTGCACATAGGATGACTAATTTAAAGGTGAACGAGGGGATTTTACCGGCGAAAGGTTCGACTGCTAAGGCTCCAGATAACAACAAGCGCAAGTGGGAAAACGACGGGAAAGGGTCTGGGTCTGCACAGCAGGGTAAAAAGTTTGATAATGGGGGTTCATCGTCTTCGGGTAATAAGCAGGGTGGTTATGCGGGAAAACTGCCCAAATGCAACAAATGTGGACGCCATCACCAAGGGAACTGCGACAGTAACCGTTGTCACCGCTGCCAGCGAACAGGCCACTATGCTAAAGATTGTCGGGTTACACTTCCATCGACTCAGGCTCCGACTAACAGTTCAGCTCCGACTACTCAGGGGACTACAGGGAAACAGGGATGCTACAACTGTGGTGACACTGGGCACTACAAGAAGGATTGCCCAAAACTGAAACAGGGTGGAAACAATGGGAATGGTAACAACGGGGGCGGCGGCAGAAATGCACGTGCCTTCGTCATTGGAGCTGCTGAGGCGAGGCAAGACCCTGATACAGTCACCGGTACGTTTCTTCTCAATAATCATTCTGTTAGCGTGTTATTTGATTCTGGTGCCGACAAGAGTTTTGTATCCATGGGTGTTAGTCGACTGCTAGATGTAGTATCTGTACCATTAGAGACCAAGTATATTATTGAGTTGGCTGACGGTAAAACGATTGAAGCTACTAGTGTTCTTCGGGAGTGTCAATTAGAATTGTCGGGTATAACGTTTCCCATCGATCTTATGCCGGTACCTTTGGGTAGTTTCGACGTCGTAGTAGGAATGGATTGGTTATCTTTGTATCGCGCGGAGATCGTCTGTTACGATAAGGTTATTCGGATTCCTCTCCCTGATGGAGAATTTCTTTCTGTATACGGTATCAAGGGTGGTGTTTCGCTAAACATCATCTCTAGCATGAAAGCCCTTAAGTGTCTTCGAAAGGGTTATCCAGCCGTTCTGGCGCTTTTATCTGTTTCCTCCAGTGATGAGAAGAAGATTGACGACATTCCGGTGGTACGCGAGTTTTCTGATGTTTTTCCCGATGATTTATCTGGTCTTCCTCCTCATCGTCAAGTCGAGTTCGGTATTGATCTTGTACCAGGGGCTGCTCCTATTGCTCGGGCCCCCTATCGTCTTGCACCTCCCGAGATGCAGGAGTTGTCTAGTCAGTTACAGGAGCTCTTAGACAAGGGTTTCATCCGACCAAGTTCTTCCCCTTGGGGAGCCCCGATTTTATTTGTCAAGAAGAAGGATGGGAGTTTCCGATTGTGTGTAGACTACAGAGAGCTGAACAAGTTGACCATCAAGAACCGTTATCCTCTTCCACGTATCGATGATCTATTCGACCAGCTTCAGGGTTCTAGTTATTATTCCAAGATAGATTTGAGGTCCGGATATCACCAGCTGCGCGTCAGGGAGGCTGACGTTGCAAAGACTGCTTTTCGAACACGTTATGGCCATTTCGAATTCTTGGTCATGCCTTTCGGTCTCACGAACGCACCAGCGGTTTTCATGGACTTGATGAACCGCGTCTGTAAACCATATCTGGATAAGTTCGTCATTGTATTTATTGATGACATTCTGATCTACTCCAAGAACGAGACCGAACACGGGGAACATCTGCGGTTAGTTTTGGAACTTTTACGATGGGAGCAACTTTACGCCAAGTTCTCAAAGTGTGACTTTTGGTTACGCGAAGTTCAATTCCTAGGACATGTGGTTAATGAACTAGGAATTCATGTCGATCCCGCTAAAATCGAAGCGATCAAGGACTGGGGAGCACCTAAGACGCCAACTGAGGTGCGGCAATTCCTAGGCCTTGCGGGCTATTATCGTCGTTTCATTCAGGGGTTCTCGAAGATTGCTCAACCCCTCACCACTCTCACTCAGAAGGATAAGAAGTTCGACTGGGGTGAATCACAAGAGTCAGCGTTTGAAGAACTGAAGTCTAAACTGTGTTCTGCTCCTATTCTGTCTTTACCGGAGGGTCCTGATGATTTTGTCGTTTACTGTGATGCTTCCATTCATGGACTCGGTTGCGTGTTGATGCAACGCGAGAAAGTGATTGCGTATGCTTCTCGTCAGCTCAAAGTGCACGAGAAGAACTACACAACTCATGACTTGGAGTTGGGTGCCGTGGTATTCGCGTTGAAAATTTGGAGACATTACTTGTACGGTACCAAATGCACCATCTACACCGATCACAAGAGTCTCCAACATATTTTCGACCAACAACACTTGAACATACGGCAGCGCCGTTGGATTGAACTTTTGAACGACTATGATTGTGCTATTAAGTACCATCCTGGCAAGGCGAATGTTGTAGCAGACGCCTTGAGCAGGAAGGAATCTTCTAAACCTCGTCGCGTTCGGGCATTGCAGCTCACTATCCATTCGTCGTTACCTGATCAACTCCGTTCTGCCCAATTGGAAGCTTTGAAGGAGGAAAACCTTAAAGCTGAAACCATGCACGGTGCCGACAAACACCTAGAGCGAAGGCCTGATGGCCTGTACTACTTCGCAGAACGCATATGGGTTCCTTTATTCGGGGGACTACGGGAGCTTGTTCTTGATGAGGCTCATAAGTCCCGGTATTCTATTCATCCTGGTTCGGATAAGATGTACCAAGATCTGAAAGTGCTTTACTGGTGGCCAAACATGAGGTCGGACATAGCCTCATACGTGAGCAAATGCTTGACCTGTGCTAAGGTCAAGGTGGAATACCAGAAACCGTCGGGTCTCCTGCAACAACCCGAAATTCCGGAATGGAAATGGGAACGGATTACTATGGATTTCGTCACACAACTTCCAAAGTCACCAAGCGGGAACGACAAGATATGGGTGATCGTCGATCGGTTGACGAAATCAGCCCATTTTCTTGCTATTAAGGAGACCGACACCATGGATCGTTTGGCTCGCCTTTACTTGAAAGAAGTTGTTTCTAAGCACGGGGTGCCAGTTTCTATAATCTCGGATCGCGATTCTCGCTTTACTTCTCACTTCTGGAAGTCTTTGCACAAGGCTTTGGGTACCCAACTAGACATGAGTACGGCTTACCACCCACAGACTGACGGTCAGAGTGAGCGTACGATTCAAACTTTAGAAGACATGCTGCGGGCATGTGTGATCGATTTTGGGAAGGGTTGGGAAGCTCATCTGCCGTTGGTAGAATTCTCATACAACAACAGTTATCACACGAGCATCAAGGCTGCTCCGTTCGAGGCACTGTACGGACGGAAATGCCGCTCTCCTCTTTGTTGGGCTGAGGTGGGTGAGAGTCAACTCACTGGGCCCGAACTAGTGTACGAAACTTCGGAAAAGATCGTACAGATTCGAAATCGGTTGGCGGCGGCACGGGACCGGCAAAAGAGTTATGCTGATCAGCGTCGCAAACCACTGGAGTTCCAAGTCAATGACAAGGTACTTCTAAAAGTCTCACCGTGGAAGGGCGTCATACGCTTTGGGAAGCGTGGCAAACTAAATCCGCGATATGTCGGCCCATTTACGATCCTGGAACGGATTGGGCCGGTGGCATATCGACTTGATCTACCGACGGAGCTCGGTAACGTACATAACGTCTTTCACGTGTCAAACTTGAAGAAGTGTCTGGCTGACGAGTCTCTCATCGTTCCACTAGAAGAGATCAAGGTTGATGATCGTCTTCGGATTGTGGAAGAACCTGTGGAGATCCTTGATTACAAGATTCGTAGCCTACGTCACAGCAAGATCCGTATCGTTAAGGTTCGGTGGAACTCGGACCGGGGACCGGAATATACGTGGGAACGGGAGGATCAGATGAAGTCTAAGTATCCTCATCTCTTTCCTAAGGAAGCGTTCGAGTCAAGACATGTCTCTTCGGCAGCTGAATGAATCTCGGGTCGAGATTCCTTTTAACGTGGGGATGATGTGACAACTCGGGTAAATCTCTATTTTGGTTTCTATCTTTTGTTTGTTTCCTTCGTTACTTCTTTTGTCCTTTCTGTACTTGTACAAATTTTCGGGACGAAAATTCTTTTAACGTGGGGATGATGTGACACCTGGCAAATTCGGGTTAACAACGTTGTCTAGATGAAAGTCTACCTTAGCGAGTCACGTGTATATTGTACTTAACTGGGTTAGTTAAGTCGGGTTATGGTTCGGGAACTATTGGTTAGTCTAGAAGATCATTGGATGTTGGTCTAGAGGTTCGGTAGATGTCAGTCCTTAACCAAGTGTACAAACGGTGACGATTTGTAGGATCGTCAGGGCATACGGAACGTACGAGTCTCGAGTCCCGGGAATTGGTGAACGAGTGTAAATATGTGTATTTACTTGTGTTATGTGTTTACAATCATTATGTGACTTGTCGGTACATGAATATGCATTAACATATGTTAAAACGGGGTTTAACGCGCAAAACACACCAACATAGGGACTATAGGCGATTAGGCTTGGTGGATAGCCTAATCGCATGACTTTGGGGCGAGTAGGAGGATCCCTATAGGCGAATAGGGCTAATCGCATGAACAGTCATGCGATTAGGCACCCTACTCGCGTATAAACCTGCACAATCGCATGGAACGGGCTGGACGACTAGAAACGCCTATAAATACAACACTTAACCTCCTAAACTCAATTAGACAAACCCTAGTCGTCCCATAACCGCCCCAAACACTTAAACAACCTCTGGAAGGCGATTTTGATCAAAAACACAAGGTTTCAAGGTCTAACCATCATCCTTTTACAATTCCAAGGTTTGATTCTCATCCATAATACTTTGTAAATGTTTTTTAATCAATCCCTAATGGTCCAGACCTGTTCATAAACGAAAAGGCTTTCTGAAAATCGTCAATAAGAGTTATTAATCGGATTATAATTAATAAACATGCGTTATGGGTATGTATGATTAGAAAGATAGGATTTTTATGAATCTTGATGATGTTTTGATGTGTTATCATGCTAGGTCAGAATTAATATTGTTATTATAATGATAGAAATCTCAGTAATTGGATAATAGGGTTATGATTACATGCGTTAATTGAATATTGCATGCTATGCATATGTGTTTGGATTGCTTTAGTTGCATGCAGGACTGATTTTACGAGGATGAACGAAGGGTTTTGGGTTAAACATGTTTAGGATAATGTTTGGGATGATATTGGGTAGTTACACACGCTCTGGATCTGATTTGGAGCGTTAAACGCGCGAAAAACCGGAACAGCAAGGTTACAGGCGAGTAGCCTTGCTAATCGCATGTAGCAGGGGCGAGTAGACCCCCACTCGCATGCCATAGGGGCGATTAGGCCCCACTCGCATGCCATAGGGGCGATTAGGCCCCACTCGCGTGACATGGGGGCGAGTAGCCTAATCGCCAGACAACAAGGGCAAGTAGCCCCTAATCGCGTGACTCAAGGGGCGATTAGCCCTAGTCGCGTGACGCTTCATGCGATTAGCCTCCCTAATCGCGTGTACTGCTGCTGTAAGTGTAAATTAGCATTTCGAGACCCGATTTAACATGTAGTAACATGCTAGGAACCCCGTAACATGTCTAATAACTTGGTAACATATATTTGGAGGTATTTCGGTGATACGTGAACTATGTGCTATAACTTGTTGTGTGTTAACGTATGTTAAGTGTACTTGCGTTATTGTATGTTTTGGAGCGTAAACATAACACGGGGAGTCTCGGGTCACCAATGGGATGTCGAGTCTTGTACTTTGGGTCAGTTAAACAGTCACGGTATTTTTAAACGAACTTGGTTATGGTCTGGACATCTAGGGACTAATTAACCTGCGGGTTATTAGTCTAAGTACTTGTAACTGTCGTATGTTAGGTCGCCACTGTACGGGACTAACATAGCAGCTGAGTTTACTCGGGATTAGGAGTAAAGCAACTTAAGGTGAGTTTACGGCCCCTCTTTTAAACTGGTTTTATACTTTCGGGGGAGAAAACATGTGTTAAAACAATTGTTTGGTAAATTCTGTCATACTATGGGTTCTAACGTATACTACACGATCTTTGGAAGTCCCGGGGGGAACCATGAATGTGCGGGTTTGCACAACGGGGAAATGTGAATAGCGCTATTGGGAGTGACCAACCCCGCTCGTCGGCTTGGAGGGCCGGGCGAGTGCACATTGTCTCAAACAGGAACAACAGGAACATTTGGAACTATTCGGGCACAACAACTAGTATTCGAGTTAGTAATGGTTTTCCAATCGTGGTAGTAACAAAACGTACGCCTAGCTAGCGTATACTGGTTTTCTATTTGTTATAGTATGGACAGGTGAACTTGGTACTTGAACTGCAAACCTGTAAACTCACCAGCATTTTTGTGCTGACGTAAACTTTTACATGTTTTCTCAGGTCGCTAAGGTAGCACATGGAACTAGGGCGCACGCGTCTGCACGGCGTCTAGATAGAGTTGCATGATTTCATAAACATTGAACTTTGGTTATTTATGTTGAACTTTATTTTGAATAAGCTTCCGCTGTAAACGGGATTTTAAAACTATGTTTTGGTATTGCATTAATTACATTTAGACTTGTTTATTGTGATCGTTGGTTTGGATCCTGGTTTGTCATGCGCCTCGCGGTAAAACTCCGCAAGTGGATTCTGAGGGTGTGACATTGTACATTAAGCTTCCAAGTATTGTACAGTGTAAAAAGACCATTTCTGCCCTTCCTATATGCTTATTAATATAGTATATATATATATATATATATATATTCGTTTGTTGAGAGTAGGCAAGATGTTTCTCTGTTGCAGAACTTGTGTGATTTGATACATGCTGAGGTTGTAGACTAGATATGCACATACATGCCAAAGGCGATTTAGGATTCCATTTTCGTTTGACACCTCTATTTGTTTTGTGTTTACATGTTTGCCAAAAATCACCCTTAGTAGCCCATGTTGAGCCTAAACCCTTTCGATTTTTAAACCTATAAAGTTACCTAAATCGACCTGTTAACCATTGTTAAGAAAATTGATGACATCCATTTTGTTTATGTTTGTGTTTATGTGTTTGAGTTCTATTAAGTGTTGAAAAAATATGTATATATATGTGAGAAAAAAAATGAAACGAGAAAAAAAAAAGAAAAAAAGAAAAGAAAAAAAATATGAAAATAGAAGTTTGTTTGTTATGGTTAATTATGACCAAAGTTGTGTTTGTTTACGTGTCTTGTGAGAATAAGGATTGTCAATCATGTTGATTTAACTATTTTATTTTAGCCACTTCCAACCAAATCTATCCTACCTTTACCTTAAGCCCAAAACCTGTAAGTCCTTTAGTGTAACACCCCAACCGATGGCGGAAACATCGGGGTGCCACGTATTGATGATTGTTTTCAGTAGCACATGGTATAATATAAATTTTAAATAATTTATTCAAACATAATATCCAAAATGTGAAACGATGTCTAAGAATTCAAATACATAATATCAAATAACAACTTCAATAACTTCAAATAAACTTCAAGTAAAATCCTCATGCTAACTCAAGCCTCAGCTTCATTGTTACCTGAAACATGTTAATTTTGAAAGTATTTTGGGTCAACATAAGTTGGTGAGAATTACATAGGTTTTTGATAATAAAATGAATAAAATGTTGTGCAATTCATGTGTCATGTTAATCTAGCCCATATGTGAGAACATACTAGAAATAAATCGAGTGCATAATCAACCCTGTTGACTGTTATAAAATGATACATACCATACACTTATGGTCCAATTGAATATGTTATGCGATAACAAACACCCACGTAACCTTTGTAGGGGGCACGTATCCGGGTGGGATTGTCAGTCCAATAGATCTATCAATGTATACCGTCGGCTGATCAATGTTAATGATTATGCTAGAATGGTGCTTACTCTAATCATGCTCAAGACATAATGCAACATAGAAAACACATAGACACATTGATGATTGAATTGCAATGATAATGTTATAACATGTTTCACCCCAAAATTTGTTGATAAATAAAAGGGGCTATGTAAAACTCACCTTAGCAAATGTTAAACTTGTTGAAAAGATGAAATAATTGTGTTGCCCAAAATGATTCCAAATATCACCCTATAATAAGGTAATATATAATAAGTCTAAGTCTAATTAACTTACAAGTGTATTCTAGGGTTTCGATTTGGGGATAATCAATTGTTGAATTTAAATTAAAATGTTAATTAATAAAGGAAAATTTGATAATTAATGAAAGAAAGTCTTTTTATAAAATTTGAATTTTGAATGTGCACATTAAAGTGTTTGAAACATAAAAATAATTTTTATAAAATTATTTCATTTAAAATAGATTTTTAAATCTATTTATTTATAAATAGCCAATAATTAACTTTAATATTCAAAAATACTTAAATTAAAGAATTCCCATTTTAAAAATCATATTTCTGCTCTAAATAATTAAAAATAATTTGTATAAAATTTTGGTGCAAAAATGATGAAAATTGGATTTATTATGATTTAATTATGATTAAATCTAACAAAAATTGATTAAAAATATAAAATAAAAGATTTTACTGAATTAAAAATTAGTTCAGTAAAGTTTAACTTTATAAAAAGTCAGGATAAATTTTGGAGAATTTAATAAAATTGTTTTGATATATAAATGGATTTTTATAAATATAATAGTATAAAAATGATTTAATTATTATAAATATTAAATAAATGAATTTCTGAAAAATAAAAATTGTAAATAAAACTTTTATCTCAGATTAAACAAATATAATTTTTTTAGAATTTATAAAATAGTTTTGATATTTTAAAATGAATTTAAAAGATTAAAAGGTTTAATATATATATATATATATATATATATATATATATAATTGTTGTTTAAAAAAGAAAAGAAAAGAAAAGAACAAAAAGGGGTCAGAGCCGGGACTCGAACCCGGGTAACCTCTGTGGTGGACCAAGGTCAAGCCTAGGCCGGTGGTTGTGATATTTTCTGTTTAAAATTAATTAAATACAATACGCGAAATCAAGTTTATCCCCAATTCCATATGAACGAACCCTAGAATTTGCAATTGGACAAATCAGCCAACTTGAGCCCGATTAATGTTGGGGCTTTTGTTGGTTGATCGCCGACTAATAAAACCCACAGAAAATCAAGGACTCACAGTGATGAATTGAGTATGATTGCCGGGTCAAAGCAATAGTCAAACTACGAACAAGATAATAATATTTAGAGTGTTTCAGAGAGAATTGGAGGTTGAGAGAGAGTTGTGAGCGAGTATACAAGGTTCACAGAGGGTCTATTTATATTGTGGATCAAAGGGTTGGGTTAATTGGAAAGTTGACCCCGTTTTTAATTCATACGCGTATAATTGAACAATTGGTCAACGATTTGTAATAATTGACGTGTAATCGTGTTGCACAAGGCCGGTAATCAACTAAGGTTGCCATATGGGGATCAATCACGAGTTATTGTTGATGGATTAGGCAAGGCTTTCATTACAGTTGACTTTGAGAGTCAACTGTGAGAACTTGAAATCCCTTTATAATTAAAGCGTGATGGATATAAACTAAGAGTGAAGCCCAGCCCAGATGGTTGTGTGTTGTGTGTGCTTGGGCTTTGGCGCGGGTTCGAACCCCGGCCAAAGCATTTGCACACACAACACACAACCATCTGGGCTGGGCTTCACTCTTAGTTTATATCCATCACGCTTTAATTATAAAGGGATTTCAAGTTCTCACAGTTGACTCTCAAAGTCAACTGTAATGAAAGCCTTGCCTAATCCATCAACAATAACTCGTGATTGATCCCCATATGGCAACCTTAGTTGATTACCGGCCTTGTGCAACACGATTACACGTCAATTATTACAAATCGTTGACCAATTGTTCAATTATACGCGTATGAATTAAAAACGGGGTCAACTTTCCAATTAACCCAACCCTTTGATCCACAATATAAATAGACCCTCTGTGAACCTTGTATACTCGCTCACAACTCTCTCTCAACCTCCAATTCTCTCTGAAACACTCTAAATATTATTATCTTGTTCGTAGTTTGACTATTGCTTTGACCCGGCAATCATACTCAATTCATCACTGTGAGTCCTTGATTTTCTGTGGGTTTTATTAGTCGGCGATCAACCAACAAAAGCCCCAACATTAATCGGGCTCAAGTTGGCTGATTTGTCCAATTGCAAATTCTAGGGTTCGTTCATATGGAATTGGGGATAAACTTGATTTCGCGTATTGTATTTAATTAATTTTAAACAGAAAATATCACAACCACTGGCCTAGGCCAAGTGGTTGTGACCTTGGTCCACCATAGAGGTTACCCGGGTTCGAGTCCCGGCTCTGACCCCTTTTTGTTCTTTTCTTTTCTTTTCTTTTTTAAACAACAATTATATATATATATATATATATATATATATATATATTAAACCTTTTAATCTTTTAAATTCATTTTAAAATATCAAAACTATTTTATAAATTCTAAAAAAATTATATTTGTTTAATCTGAGATAAAAGTTTTATTTACAATTTTTATTTTTCAGAAATTCATTTATTTAATATTTATAATAATTAAATCATTTTTATACTATTATATTTATAAAAATCCATTTATATATCAAAACAATTTTATTAAATTCTCCAAAATTTATCCTGACTTTTTATAAAGTTAAACTTTACTGAACTAATTTTTAATTCAGTAAAATCTTTTATTTTATATTTTTAATCAATTTTTGTTAGATTTAATCATAATTAAATCATAATAAATCCAATTTTCATCATTTTTGCACCAAAATTTTATACAAATTATTTTTAATTATTTAGAGCTGAAATATGATTTTTAAAATAGGAATTCTTTAATTTTAGTATTTTTGAATATTAAAGTTAATTATTGGCTATTTATAAATAAATAGATTTAAAAATCTATTTTAAATGAAATAATTTTATAAAAATTATTTTTATGCTTCAAACACTTTAATGTGCACATTCAAAATTCAAATTTTATAAAAAGACTTTCTTTCATTAATTATCAAATTTTCCTTTATTAATTAACATTTTAATTTAAATTCAACAATTGATTATCCCCAAATCGAAACCCTAGAATACACTTGTAAGTTAATTAGACTTAGACTTATTATATATTACCTTATTATAGGGTGATATTTGGAATCATTTTGGGCAACACAATTATTTCATCTTTTCAACAAGTTTAACATTTGCTAAGGTGAGTTTTACATAGCCCCTTTTATTTATCAACAAATTTTGGGGTGAAACATGTTATAACATTATCATTGCAATTCAATCATCAATGTGTCTATGTGTTTTCTATGTTGCATTATGTCTTGAGCATGATTAGAGTAAGCACCATTCTAGCATAATCATTAACATTGATCAGCCGACGGTATACATTGATAGATCTATTGGACTGACAATCCCACCCGGATACGTGCCCCCTACAAAGGTTACGTGGGTGTTTGTTATTGCATAACATATTCAATTGAACCATAAGTGTATGGTATGTATCATTTTATAACAGTCAACAGGGTTGATTATGCACTCGATTTATTTCTAGTATGTTCTCACATATGGGCTAGATTAACATGACACATGAATTGCACAACATTTTATTCATTTTATTATCAAAAACCTATGTAATTCTCACCAACTTATGTTGACCCAAAATACTTTCAAAATTAACATGTTTCAGGTAACAATGAAGCTGAGGCTTGAGTTAGCATGAGGATTTTACTTGAAGTTTATTTGAAGTTATTGAAGTTGTTATTTGATATTATGTATTTGAATTCTTAGACATCGTTTCACATTTTGGATATTATGTTTGAATAAATTATTTAAAATTTATATTATACCATGTGCTACTGAAAACAATCATCAATACGTGGCACCCCGATGTTTCCGCCATCGGTTGGGGTGTTACAGATTGGTATCAGAGCCTTGGTTATAGGGAATTAGGTTATTAGAAATAATCTAGACTATAACCTTAGGGACTTAAACAGTACTTGCTTCTCCTACTTGTAACCCTAATTGCTTCCCTAATCCTATCCTTATCCTATGCCTCATAACCCTAAACCCATATGCGACTACTCTGATTTGTCTGCTGCAATCCTGATCCACCATTAGATTAATAGGACAAAATCCTCAGGTTTAACCTGAACCCCCTTGAGATCTCATCGAAGTTCTAGATTTTAATAACGAACACGTGCAATCTGGAAGGGTGAACGCCTGTATTCTGAGTCTTCTGTCTAGGCTGGCATTGCGCATATATCCCAATCAGACGAGGGACCCGGATGCCTACCTGGGAATTCTCGGGATGAGTGTTCACTTATAGGCTAAAGCATGTCTTCATATGTTATTAGAATTTAGAATCTTTGATAAGTCAACGTTTTCGTTTATTCGTTTTAATTAATGAATAAATGATTACATTCCTTATATAAACTCTCATTCATTTCATTGTGTCTATTACAGATCATGCCTCCTCGTCGCAGCACTCGCAACAACAATGGTGAGAACCACGAAGAAGGTGGTGATAACCATAACCACAACCATGACCAAGTTCCTAACCACAACAACAATGGGGTCGATGCTCAACTGGCTGCGATCATTTCTCAACAAATGGCGCAGCAAATCGCAACTCTGGTTCCCAATTTACTCGCTCAGGTCATCCAATTGAACGGCAACGGGAATGGTCACAACAACGGGAACGGGAATGGCAATGGCAATGGTAATGGACCCCAAGCTTGCACCCTTAAGCATTTCAACTCTTGTAACCCTCCAAAGTTCAGCGGTGAAGAAGGAGCTACTGGACTCCTCCAATGGTTTGAGGGTATTGAGAATACCTTCATCAACAGTGAGTGCCCCAACAATTTCAAGGTTCGCTACGCCATGAGTGTTCTCCATAAACGAGCACTCACTTGGTGGAATGAAGAAAAGCGTACTCGTGGGGCCGAGGTGGCTCTTTCTATGACATGGGACCAAGTCAAAGAGATCATGAAAGAGGAGTTCTGTCCTCGCAATGAAGTTAAAAAGCTTGAGGATGAGTTCCACACCTTAGCTCAAGATAGTGGGGAAAACCTTGCCTACAACACCCGCTTTCATGAGCTTAGCTTATTGTTGCCACACAAGGTTACTCCTCTGCCGGTAGCCATCGAGAAGTACATCGGTGGTCTGCCCATGCAAATCCAGGACACCGTTTGGGGTAGAAATCCTGCAACTCTGGAAGAGGCTAAACGTCTAGCGGCCACTCTTACTGATAATCACGTGAAGAACGGTACTCTCGTTCGCAAGGGCACTAAGAAGACTGTTGCCAAAGACACTCCACAGCCTGCAATTGAAGTCAAGCCTGAGACCTCAAGCAACAAAAAGCGCAAGGCTAGAAACTATATGGTTGCTGCTACCCCACCTGCTGCCCAAAACCCAGCCAAGAAACCATACACCGGACCTCACCCTTTGTGCAACACTTGCAAGTACCACCATCCCACGCAGGTGCCATGTCGATTTTGTACTAAGTGTCAAAGATATGGTCACCTGGTGAACGTCTGTCGATCTCCTGCTACCCAAGACAACAATAACCCAGCTCCCAACTAACAAAACAACAGGCCTACTCGTGGTCAATGCTACGAGTGTGGCAACCCTAATCACTACATCAACAACTGCCCTAATCGTAACCGTAACCAAAACCAAAATCAGAACCAAAACCAAAACCAGAACCGCAATCAGAACCAAGGTGCTCGAGGTCGCGCCTACAATCTCAACGCTAACCAGGCTCGTGACAACAACGAAGTGGTGAATGGTACGTTTCTCATTAATAACCACTATGCATCCATATTATTTGATTCAGGAGCTGATAAGTCATTCGTGTCACTGAAGTTTGAACCTTTACTTAACTTACCCCACACTAATCTAGAAGACCCTTTCGTGGTAGAGGTAGCTAACGGGAAGTCTATTTCGATCGGCTCTATTATTCGTAACTGCTTGTTGAATCTCGATGATCATACCTTCCCTATCGATCTCATTCCCATGCATCTTGGTAGTTTTGATGTTATAGTAGGCATGGACTGGTTGTCAACTCATCGTGCCGAAATTCTGTGCTTCGAGAAAGTCATACACATTCCTCTCGAATCTGGTGAGATTTTGAAGATCTATGGTGAGAAACCCTGTGGTGAGCTTAAGCTTATGTCTTGTACTACTGCCCAAAGGTACTTACGAAAGGGGTATACAGCCTTCTTAGCTAACGTGATAGAGAAGAAGGACAAAGGCAAAAGTATCCAAGACATTCCTATTATTCGAGACTATCCTGAAGTCTTTCCAGAGGATTTACCTGGTTTGCCTCCTGCTCGACAAGTGGAGTTTCGTATTGATCTTGTTCCTGGTGCTAATCCTATCGCTAAAGCTCCTTATCGTCTTGCACCCTCCGAGATGCAAGAACTTGCTAGTCAATTACAGGAACTTTCTGATAAAGGGTTCATTCGCCCTAGTTCTTCTCCATGGGAAGCCCCTGTCTTATTCGTTAAAAAGAAGGATGGTTCTCTTCGGATGTGTATTGACTACCGTGAACTCAACAAACTCACCATCAAGAATCGTTATCCGCTTCCTAGGATTGACGATCTCTTCGATCAACTTCAAGGAGCAACCCACTTCTCGAAGATTGATCTCCGTTCTGGTTATCATCAGCTTAGAGTCCACGATGAAGATATTCCCAAGACAGCTTTTCGCACTCGCTACGGACACTATGAATTCATGGTTATGCCTTTTGGGTTGACCAATGCTCCCGCAGTATTTATGGATTTGATGAATCGGGTTTGTAGACCCTATCTCGACAAATTCGTGATCGTTTTCATCGATGATATTTTGATTTACTCTAAATCAAAATCCGATCACGAGCAACATCTTCACTCTATCATGAGTCTCCTAAAGAAAGAACAACTGTACGCCAAGTTCTCAAAATGTGAATTTTGGCTTAAGGAAGTTCAATTTTTGGGACATGTCATTGATATGAACGGAATTCACGTTGATCCTGCAAAGATCGAAGCTGTGAAGAATTGGAGTGTCCCTACCACTCCAACGGAAGTCCGTTCTTTTCTTGGGTTGGCTGGTTATTATCGTCGATTCATCGCCAATTTCTCCAAGATCGCTGTTCCTCTCACTACCTTAACTCACAAGGGTAAACCCTATGAGTGGGGACCCAAGCAAGAGGAAGCATTTGAAACTCTTAAGCTGAAACTTTGTGAAGCTCCTATCTTATCTCTACCTGATGGTAATGATGATTTCGTGGTCTACTGTGATGCATCAAACCAAGGTCTTGGTTGTGTTCTCATGCAACGAGGAAAGGTTATTGCTTATGCGTCTCGACAACTCAAGACTCACGAGAAAAATTATACCACCAATGATCTTGAATTGGGCGCTGTTGTCTTTGCACTCAAGATTTGGAGACATTATCTGTATGGGACCAAATGTGTGGTGTTCACGGACCACAAAAGTCTCCAACATGTCTTCGATCAAAAGAATCTTAACATGAGACAACGACGATGGGTTGAATTACTTAACGACTATGATTGCGAAATTCGCTACCATCCTGGCAAAGCGAATGTTGTGGCTGACGCACTTAGTCGTAAAGAGCGTGTCAAACTCCAATGTGCGAGAGTTCGTACTGATCTTCAAGATCGCATTCTCCAGGCTCAACACACATCAGTCACCCAAGGTAACATGTACGATGAAATGTCTTGTGGTGCTGAGACTCAACTTGAAACCAAACCCGATGGTCTCCTTTATTTCCTTAATCGACTGTGGATTCCCGACCGTGATGATCTTCGTACTTTTCTCATGAACGAGGCTCATAAGTCTCGTTACTCTATTCATCCTGGAGCTGACAAGATGTACCAAGATCTTCGTTATTCTTATTGGTGGCCTGGTATCAAGAAAGACATTGCTCTTTTCGTTGCAAAATGCCTCACTTGTTCCAAGGTTAAGGCTGAACATCAACGACCATCTGGTATGCTTGAACAACCAGAGATTCCTGTCTGGAAATGGGAGAGCATAGCTATGGATTTCATCACCAAACTTCCTCGCACACCCAAAGGTTTTGACAGTATTTGGGTAATCGTCGATCGTTTGACCAAGTCAGCTCACTTTCTACCTATTCGTGAGAAGTATTCTGTGGAAAAGTTGGCAAAGATGTACGTAAGTGAAATCGTATGTCGTCACGGTATACCTTTAGACATTATTTCTGATCGCGATGGTCGTTTCACCTCTCACTTTTGGGGATCTCTACAAGATGCTTTGGGTACCAAGTTGAACCTGAGCACTGCTTATCACCCTCAAACGGATGGTCAGACTGAACGAACCATCCAGACACTTGAGGACATGCTCAGGGCATGTGTCATCGATTTTGGTGGCGCATGGGATTCTCATCTTCCTTTGGTTGAGTTTTCATACAACAACAGTTATCACGTCAGCATTAACATGGCTCCTTTTGAGGCACTCTATGGTCGGAAATGTCGTTCTCCTGTCTGTTGGACTGAGGTTAGTGAAGCTCGTATTACTGGACCCGAACTAATCCAGGAAACCACAGACAAAATTCAGCTTATTCAGGATAATCTTCTCAAGGCTAGAAGTCGCCAAAAGAGTTATGCTGATAAACGTCGTAAACCCTTGGAATTTCAAGTTGGGGACCTTGTACTACTTAAGGTATCCCCTTGGAAAGGAGTTATTCGTTTCGGTAGAAAGGGAAAACTAGCTCCTCGATACGTAGGCCCCTTCAAAATTCTTGACAGAGTTGGAAAAGTAGCTTACAAACTTGAGCTTCCACCTGAGCTAAGCAATGTTCATCCGACCTTCCATGTTTCGAATCTCAAGAAATGCTTAGCAGATGAGAACCTTCATGTTCCTCTTGAGGATGTGCAAATCGATGAAAGCATGCACATTATCGAGAAACCCGTCGAGATTGTTGACACTGGAGTCAAGAAACTCAAGCGCAGTCGTATTCCGATCGTTAAGGTTCGTTGGGAATCTAAACGAGGCCCAGAGTTCACTTGGGAACGTAAAGACCAGATGAAGTCGAAATATCCACATCTTTTCCCACCAGACTCTCCAACTCCAACTTCGGGACGAAGTTCCTAAAAGTAGGGGAGACTGTAACATTACGCATTTAATACTTGTACGTTACACCATCGACATTAATAAAAACGTCAAGTTTTCATCTTATATTCGCATTTAATTATTTTGTCGCGATTGTGGAACCCTAATACTATATATATATAATATAATATATGTGTGTGGTATGATAAATATGTCAAAAATAATAAAATGCCGCCAAAGCATTTTATTATTTTTGACATATTTATCATACCACACACATATATTATATTATATATATATATAGTATTAGGGTTCCACAATCGCGACAAAATAATTAAATGCGAATATAAGATGAAAACTTGACGTTTTTATTAATGTCGATGGTGTAACGTACAAGTATTAAATGCGTAATGTTACAGTTAGATATGTGCATTGTCTACAGTTAAGGTATGATTGTTATACAAGCCTATGATAACAGAGTTACATACTTTGTTTTTGAGTGAATAATAGTAGCGCATTACATGCTAGTCCAGATATTAAACCAAGTGGAGTGAAAATTGTGAGGGGTGTGTTGCATGAGAATAAAAGCCGAAAGCATGTTAGATTTGGTCGGGTTAATTCTGTTTTTAAATGAAAATCAATTATACTTGCTGAATTAACACATCTAATGTTGATCCGTAAATGGGATATGACTTGGGACCTTAGCTAAGGTATGATGGGACGACTGGGGTGCTAGTTTGTGATAATGTCTTGAGCAGAGTGAATATAATTTTTTCGAGACGAAAAAAGATAAGTGTGGGGGTGCGATATGTTGTGAAACACACCTTGTTAATATGTTAGTTTGGTATATATTTTAGTCTTTTATTGTGTGATTTAAGTCGGTCTTAGTTATTTATTATTGTGCATGTGTTTTGTAGGTGTTCGTGGATAATGGACTCAAAACAAAAAAAAAAATTTAATCGAGACACAAACACTTGAGAACATTTGTTCATGAACGTTGGGGCGTAGACGAAAAATTTTGGTTGAGCGAAAAACACCCGAGTCGAGAGCACGGAGTTATAATAATAAACTTATAATAATTATAGGGTTAGGATCAAATACACAAGACACTTTTTTTAGGAAGGGTGAGAAGGATTGTGATCCATTGATCATATATTTGAAGGGTTGAGATTAGTTTGTTTGAAAAAAAATCTATACATATAATAAACCAAAGCCATTTTGATGACATGGCATTCAAAGAGGCATTCTCCCCTTTGAGTGTGCCATGTATCATCCCATGTGACAAGTGATATTAACTTTAAAAAAAATAATAATAAGCAACAACCAAATAAAACCTAATTCCTCTTCCTCTCCATTAATCCTTTTGTGCCTCTCCATTATTCAGTCACAACTGCAGGTAGTCATCGATTTTTTTCTTTAGTTTGTTTAATGCTTTTTTTGTAACTTTAAGTTTTTATTGATAATAATAAAGAATGTTTATTTAATAAGGATAAAGCTTACAGTAATAGTTAAAAAAGGATGAACCTTTTAATTTTTACCTCTTTTTTTATATCAAATTATTTAGAAAAAATAAAAATAAAAGTGATTGATAAAAAAAAGTTTACTCAAATCATAAGCATACAAACTTAGTCTGTTATAGCAGTTTTAAGCTTATGGAAATTCATAAACGTTATATGTTTGTAGTTATCTAATAATTCTCCAATGTTTATTTGTTTAGTTTCGTTAATGGTTTTTTTGTAAGTTTTTATGTTTATTGATAATAATAAAGATCTTCTCCCAAAGCCATCAAGTCGATTTGCTTGAGGTGTATTATGGCCGGATGTAATATTTTTATTAATTGTTTACTGAATGTTATAGTCGTCATCTTCAAATCTGAGTAATATTTTTATTAATTGTTTACTGAATGTTATAGTCGTGGTGTTTAAATCCGAGTAATATTTTTAATAATCTGTTATAATTGAAATTGTATCAACATGTTTAAATTCGAGTAATATTTTTATTAATCGGTTATAATTGAAAGTGTAGGAACAATTATATTTTAGGGGTGTGTTTTTTGTTCATATGGTGTTGTATGTTTTGTTTTGAAGAATGATGATGTTCGTATTATTATCTATCTATCTATACATATAATAAACCAAAGTCATTTTAATGACATGGCACTCAAAGAGGTATTCTATTCTTTGAGTGTGCCACATCTATGTAGCATTGAGATATTTTAGGAAAAAAATAATTTAAAAACAAAATTGGATTTTTAACCCTCATGTTTACTCTCATAATTTTTAAACGTTAATATCTTTAATATACGAGATTTTTTTAAAAAAAATTACACTAAATTAACGAGCGTTTTATTATCTTTCCAACGAGTACCATAGTGCTATATAAAAACGGAGAAATTTTTTGTGGGGTTTTGTTCATACAGGAAAAAAAACACAAAGTGTTCAGGTAAATCATTAATAATGTATAGGCAAGTCACTAATTATGTTCAAATCAGTAAATATGAATTTTTTTTTTCAACCAGAGCCGAATAGGTTAATAGAGTCATACGTTGTTTTAAGTTAGGTATCAATATTAGTATGTTATAGTTGTACATTTGTTTAGTCTTTAGGATAGGTGTTAATATTAGAGTTACATTAAAGTTCTACATTCTTTTAGGTTAGGTGTTAGCATTGGAGTTGTATATTGTTAATTTATTTTAGGTTAGATATTAATATTAGAGTTATACATCAGTCTATTTCATATGTAAAATTAATGTATCATATTAAATTTCTTAACCCGGGACGCTCTCGGGGTATAATCTAGTAAATAATAAATTAGAGGAAGGGCATAAAGGGACAACAACATTTGTTGACTTTCTCTCTCCACATGCAATACACATGTCAATTCCCCCCATCATTTTAAAACGTCTATAACTTTTTCATACGACATTTTTTCTTTCAAAAAAATTTCACCATATTAACGAGCGTTTTTTTATCTTTAATATGAGTACCACATTGCTACATTAAAATTGAAAAAAAAAATTCGTGCTAAATGGGTTTTCTTCTCCGTTGTGTCTCTGCTCGTTCATTGTGTTATAGTATGCATGTGTGCTTTATAAATATGTTATTTATGTTTTTTTAGTCTACACATGATTTAACTTTGTCCATTGTGTTTTTAGTATGCTTTTAATTGTGGTTTACGCAAATGACTTTTGTATTTAGGTGTACATTGTGTTTTATTATGTTGTTCATTGTGTTTAAGTCTATTATTCATTGTGTTTTAGTCTTCTGTTCATTGTGTCTTTTATATGTCGTCCATTGTGTTTTACACAATTGGATTTTTAACTTTTTTTTTTCAAAAGTATTCATTATATTTTAGTCTTCTGTTCATTGTGTCTTTCGTATGTCATCCATTGTGTCTTACGCAACTGGGTTTTCAACTTTTTTTTTCAAAAGTATTCATTGTGTTTTAGTCTTTTATTCATTGTGACTTTAGTATGTCGTCCATTGTGTTTTACTAGACTCTTTAATGTGTTTTATATCCTATATTTAATTGGTGTTCATTGTGTTTTACATTCCATTGTGTCTTACGCAAGTGGGTTTTGAATTTTTTTTTTTCAAAAGTATAGCAATATGGTACTCATATTAAAGATAAAAAGACGCTCAATTTTATGGTATAATTTTTTTAAAAAACGGATGACATATAAAAAAGTTACGGGCATTTAAAAATGAAGGTGGAAATGACATGTGACTTGCATGTGCATATGTTTTTGACAATTTAACCCCTCCCACTTGTTAATCCTTTAGACACATGTCATTTTTTAGTGGCTTCTCACCCTTCTCATTTTTTGTAGCCTTTGTAGAATGACCCAACCCAATAATTATATAATAAATAAATATATAAATAAAAGTAAAAGAACCGTGACCACCAAGTCACAGCCCAATGGCCCAAGCCATAAACTTTGAGGGTTTTATTAATTTTTTTACGGCAACAGTTCGGAGGATATATTATTCTTGGGTGGGACGCATATCTTGGAGGAGGAGATTATCATTATTCTTTGGAAAGGAGCAGCTTTGAGGCATCACATACACAACAATATTAGAGGCAATTATCTTTGGGGTGAACATAGTGGAAGAGGGATCGACAGAAGAAACAAGAAGGATATTTAGCACAAGATCAAGATGCTAAGGCTACCCGGTATGGAGACTAAACAAACCCCCGTCCTTGCACTTTTTGCCTTGTCCAAGACAAGCACAACGCCCCCCTCCTTTTGTCTCACCCCTGCCCCGTCCCCACGAGACAAAAAGAACGCTCCAATAGCATAATTTTTTTTTTTTTTTGAAATCCAACGGTAATATTACCGTTTTTTCCAACGGTTATTTCTTTTTTTTTATAAACAAACTTTAAACACTATATAAACCAACCCTTTTTACCTTATTTTTATACCACATCCACTCAAACCTTCCACCTTTATCTCTTCATATTTTTTATAAACCATCCACTTTTTATAAAAAATAAAAACATTATGGATCCATTCAACCAACTCAACCAAGTCAACCAAAATTCACCAAATAGCCCTAATACCAACCCAAATCCATTCTCTTTACCGGCTTACACGCTGGTGGTCGACCCACCAATATCTCAACAAGTACCTCCACTAAGGGCGGTCCAAAAAATGCAACAAAACCCGATAACCTTTCTACAACTCAACCCAATGGCCTACATGCAAATGCAACAATATATGCAAATGGTACAATCGTGGCAAACTCCCCAACCATTTTCTCCACAACCAACTCCCACTACACCAATCGGAACGTCTCAACCCGTAGACGTGAGGAGGATACGATGATGATGAAATAATTCCCGAAACTCAACCTATCGAAGCGTCTCAACCTACGCCACTCACCGAACAAGCTAAAGGCAAACGCAAAGGAAAACAAAGAGATAAAGGATCGGGACGTGGTAAACCGATAGATGGAGTAGCTAGGCAATGGTCCGATGTTGAAAAGGAGGCGTTAACTAAAGCATGGGTTGCTTCGTCAAAACGCGCGGCCGTTGGTAAAAAAAAAATTTTAAATTCCGAATATATATATATATATATATATATATATATATTGTTGAAGTATTTTAATTGAATTTTTGTAAATTAAAGGCAAGAAGCGTTATGGAAAAAGGTTATTGAAAACTTTCATAAGTTTATGCAAGTCAAGCCATATCGACTACACGATGCTCAAAGCTCGAAGTGGAGAAAGATGAACACTGATTGTGGTAAATTTAACGGTATTTACAACCGCATTAAGTCGATCCCGCAAAGTGGTTGGAATGAGCAAAATATCTTTGAGACCGCTTTGGGGGCGTATAAAAGTGAGACGGGCAAAACTTTCTCAATGATATGGGCTTGGACGGTCTTGAAAGATGAACCAAAATGGCATACGGTCCCGAACGAGGTTGAACGAGCCAAACGAAGAAGAAAAAAGTCAAAAGGGTGGACCGTCCGTTCCAATCGAATTTGATATCAACGACGAGCCCGAGTTCGACAAACCACCTATCGCGGAAGAGGAACGCCCAATAGGTTTATAAATTTATAGTTTTTTTTATATAATTGTTTGCACTTTCTTTCTAATATGTATAATGTTTGCGTTTTTAATGTAGGTCGGGACAAAGCTCGAAAGGAAGCGGCGGGGAAAAAAGTGGCATCGGGTAGCTCAAGTGGGATCGGTACACGGCTTGACACTTTAACTGCACAAATGGAAGCTTTCAACAAAGCTAATGAAGAAAAATTAAAAGTTAAGAAGGACAAGATTAGATTGATTGATGAATCGAAGACAGTGGAAGAGTGGTGAATTATGTCTGCCGACATCTCGAGTTATCCCGAAGAAAAACGCGGCGCGTTGAAGAAGATTCAAGACAAATTGTTTGCCAAGTGAAATTAGTTTTTTAAAATTTTACGAAATGCTATGTTTTTTTTTTTAATTTCGGTTTAATTTTTATTTTATTTTAGTATGGTTTGTAATTTTTTTATTAAATCTAGTATTTATTTGAACATTTTTTTTGTTAATTTGTTAATTTTATAAAACTAATTTAAATTAATATTACAAAAAAAATAATAGTAATTAATGCTAGAGACATGGAGTGGTTTACTCTCCATACCCCATTCAAATCTCAAAATGTTTGAGACAAAACTAATCCTATGTGGCATTGAGACAAAACCAAGGTTTAGTCTTCACACCCACTAGCCTAATGCACGACTAAACCCTTTGTGACTTTCCCCGGGTGAACGGTTTTAGTTTTCTTTTGCATTAGACTTAGTTTATTTATGTTTGAACTAGTATATCTCGACCACTTGTGTTTGAGTTGTTGAAACGTTTATTTATATTTGAATTATCTGTCTTTTACCAAATGTATTGGCAATTTCTTGCATTGTTAGCGAGGTGGTAATTGGTGGGTAATTGATATTTTTGAGCAGACAATTAGGTTGTACGGTTATTATTAAAAATTGTCCTTAGGTGTTAATTCAACTCAGAAATCCTAAGGCCGTGTCTATGTGGTGTTTTAGTAATTAAACTAAGTTTATGTTAAAGTCTATAACCTGGATCCCAGGTGGAAGTTACTTTTCTCTAATCTGATAACTCTTTCATTCTTAATTATTTACTCACTTTTAATAAACCAAAATTACAAATCAAGATTCGTAGTTAATTAATTAATTTTCAAACTTATACTGACCATGTGTTCCCTGTGGAGATGACCTTACTTACCCGTACTAGTATAGGTATTTACGTCATAAATACTTTATTTTTTATTAGCCCACGACAGCTACATCAGGCGTTTGCAAGTGTGATGAAGAGAGCTACTGAGTTTATAGAGAAAACTGGAAGAACTGATCTCGCTACTTCACCGAATACTACCTATGGTTTCAACAAAGCCAAGGTAACTTGATTTAATTGTGGAACCCGAGGTCATTTCAGCAACAGTGTACTCAACCCATGCAACAAGGTAACCGAAATCCATTTAATTCCAACTATCAGAATCGCCAGTCACAAAACCAAGTCACTTATCAAAGCCAAAACAACTACAGCTATCCACAACAAGACAATTACCAAAACCGACAGAATACCTCTCAAAATACCACATCTAGACAAACTTCTACACCTAACCAAAACCAAACTACACCAAATTCTAATCCAACCAGTACCATTGTTCTAATTACTACGCCAAATACCCAACCTCAAAATGAAAACCAAGCTTTGGTGATTCAAAAAGACGAGGGTTTTGATTGGAATTACATGCAAAGTATGCAATTGGGTGTTGAAGAGGTTACCAGTGGGAATGTAGCTTGTTTTGCACAAGAGATGGTTTTAGAGGAGCTAGTGATAGTTGATGATGAAACGGTTTTTGAGAAAATATCTGAAGTTGTGACTGAGAAAGTCTCTGAAGTTGTGACTGAGAAAGTCTCTGAAGTTGTGATTGAAGAGATTGTTGAAGAGAATGTTAAGGAGGTTACAGATCATGTTGCTAAGAAGGTTGATGAACTGGTTACTGAAACGGTTTCAGGGATGATCATCGATTCCGTTGCTGATATTTTTGATGAATTGGAATCTATCTATTCGGAGTTAGAAAGCGAATCTGATTCTGAAGCTAGTATTAATTCTCTTGATGAAGATATTGATCAGTTTCTAGCTGAAGCAGATTTTCTAATGACAAAGAAATACGAGCATGGTGGATGATACTTTCACGAAGATCGACTACTGAAAGTTCTTTGCTGGAGAGGAAGCTCATTTCGCTTTGATGGCCATGACAGATCCGCCTAAACCGGTAAGTTCTAACTCTTCTGATAGTGATAAGTATTGTGGTACTTGTGATAGATTAACTGACGAAGTTAAGCAACTTAAGCATCAGCTTGATAGTGCTAAAATTGTCAATCAATCTTATCATAAGGATGAGCATGATTTTAACAAAACACTTGATGGTTACAAAAAGGATGTTTTAGAATTGACTAAAACTTTATCTTTGAAACAAATAGCCATTAACAATTATATGAATGAAATTGAAGAAACAAAACTTTAAATGGCTAAAATCAAGTGTTTTGCTGAAAAAGTCAATAAGAAATTAGAAAGTTACAAACATGTGGCATATGTTTTGGACCACATAGTTAAGGAACCATCACAATCAAGTAGTGCCAATTACAAGGCTGTTCCTGCTCCAGTGTTATTTGAAAATCACAATTTAAATTCAGTAACACCTGAGAGTTCAGTGAAATTGGATTCCTCATCGGATAATGAATCACACACTTCTAGTGTTGGCGATCCCAATTCCAATGTGAGACCGACACTTGGATTGAATGATGAAGGAGTCATTGCAGTAACTGATGATTCAGATACTGAAGATGAGGAACCTAAGAAAAATGATGATATTCCATTGGAAAATCACATTAGAACAAATGAGATTCTTTCACCATCTCAAGTTCCACATCCTCAGAAAATTGCAAACAAAATGAATCAGTCAGTTAAGAAGGTTGAACAGACTGAACTAGTTGACAAACCAGTAAAGGTTTTCTATCGGATTGAAGGATCCGATAAGATAATCTCAGATGATGAATATCCCATACAATTTGCCAATTATTCTAAGATTGAGAAAATCTGGCAAGAGAGTACCATTTGGTTTCCTAAACACGAAAGGACCAATGATATTCCTCCCGAACTTATTCGGAGATTGTATGGTGATGATTCTTCACAACCAAAGGTTCATGTCACTGAATTTGTGAAACCAAAAGAGAAGGTTAACGGATTTTATGATTCGGCTTACTCAAAGGAGCCCGCTCCATAGAGTCTAAGGCATAAGTGTGTTGATGATCAACACCCGGTTAAATCTTTCGCTAAACCTAACTCTAAGAATGTGTTTGAGCAGTATCGTGCATGTTTTAAATGTGGCGAGAGAGGGCATTTACTTGCTCACTGCCCATAAGTAAGGCATAAGAGGCACGAAGTTGAAAGAAAGCAGAATTTTAGGAATTCTGTTGATGATCATAGACAACATTTTCCACAAAGACAGTTTGTTCCTCAAAGGCAACCATTTTATAATCAAAATCATTTCTATCAAAAGAGGGAAACCACCCAATTGTCTATGATTATAAAAACCGAATTGCCATGGTGAAGAAGCTGAAGAAACCTATGGTGAACACAGCCAATGATAACCAAAAGGTTTTTCCAAAACCTGCTGTGAAATCATCGATTGGACCTGTATCTGTTAAATCGGATA
The DNA here is from genome assembly GCA_028751855.1 of Ambrosia trifida. Taxonomy (NCBI): domain Eukaryota; kingdom Viridiplantae; phylum Streptophyta; class Magnoliopsida; order Asterales; family Asteraceae; genus Ambrosia; species Ambrosia trifida. The sequence goes on from CM054122.1 coordinate 126,313,132, forward strand.
AGGTAACCAAGAAATTTCATTTTTGAATGATACAAAGAAACCTATTGAGGTTAAACAACCTCAAATAAGGATTCTTAAACGTTCTGAACAGACTTGGTCACCAAAGGGTTCTCCATGTGCTTCTACATCATCTGCAAAAGTTGAAGTTAAAAGTGAGAAACTTGTGAACAACGAGAAAAATGTTGATTCAAACTTGAAAGATTGTGAAAAGGATTCTTTGAAAACTAACATTCTAAGACCCAAGACCAAACAAGCTTGGGTCCCTGTTAAAAACTAACTTTTTTTTATTTGTGCAGGGAGTTCCAGCTGGCCCTGTTAGCAGTCTTTGGATTGTTGACAATGGAGCTTCTGGGCACATGACCGAAGATTTGTCGCTGCTCTTTGATATCAAGAATATTAATGGAGGCTATGTGGCGTTTGCGGGAAACAAAGGAGGTTACATAACGATGGAAGGGAGTGTTAGTAATGGGATTGTGAGTTTCGAACGGATATCGTATGTGAAACAAATTGATTATAATTTGTTGAGTGTGAGTCAGATATGTGATAAGAAGTTTTCGGTTCACTTTGATGACAAATCTTGCTACATTTTGAAACCCGGTTTCGTTATTCCAAAAGAATGGATCATGTTGAAAGCTCCAAAAGTGAATAATCTATACATTCTTGACATGAGCAAGGCAACCACGACACATGGACAAGTCACGTGCTTTTTATCCAAGGATACTGAAAAAGAATCTAACATGTGGCACAGGAGGATGGGGCATATTCACCTAAGAAAGATGAATCGTTTTGTGAAGAATGGACTTGTAGAGGGCGTGAATGTGAAGCATTTTCATCTTAATGACAAATGTGTGAGTTGCAAAAAGGGGAAACAACACAAACAGTCCCACAAACCCAAGAAAGGAAACTCAGTTGAATTTCCACTTGAATGTTTACACATGGATCTTTTCGGACCAGTTAAGAAGAAGAGCATCAACGGAGAACTTTATTGTCTTGTGGTTACCGATGAGTTTTCAAGATTTTCGTGGGTGATGTGCATGCAACACAAGAGTGAAACATTTAATAATCTGAACGTTCTGTTTATCTGGTTGGAGAATATATATATGGATTGAAGATCAAATGAATTAGAAGTGATAATGGTATGGAGTTTAAGAATTTCCAAATGGATGCATTGTGTGACTCAAAGGGTATTCATCATGAGTACAGTGCACCATATACTCCACAATAGAACGGTGTTGTAGAAAGATAGAACATGACTCTAATAGAAGCAGCACGAACCATGCTTGCAGATTCTAATCTACCAGACATGTTTTGGAATGAAGCCATTCGTGCAGCATGTTACACATTGAATCGTGTGTGTGAAGAAGTTTGGCAAAACTTCTTATGAACTGCTTAATAGACGAAAGCCGAACTTGGAGTTTCTAGAACCTTTCGGGGCTCCATGCACTATGTTGAATCCTTCTGAGAAGTTTGGACCTAAAACTGAAGAAGGTTACTTTGTGGGATATGCGACACCACTAAAACGCATATTCAACAAAAGAACCAAACAGGTTGAAGAGTGGGCAAATGTTGAAGTTCAATGTTACACCCGGAATACTCAAGGAAGTGGAACCGATTGGATGTTTGATTACAAGGAATTAATCAAATCATTCATCTAGAAAGTATGGTTGAAGAAGCTGTTTTATGACTATATTACGAGTGAGAATGCAGTAACTTCACCGTTAGTGCGTCCGATCACCGTAACTCCTCCAGCAGCAGCTTCTAATGATACCAATGCTCCTGTTAATGAATAAGAGGTTTTCCAAGAAGCTTCTACAACTCTTGATTCATCTGAGTCTGAAGACTATGATGATGAAATCAGTGAAGCTATTTTAGATCATGCTATGGTAACACCACCAGTGAACCCAAATCCAGATGTTGCATCTTCATCTAATATGGGTAATGATCTGGACACTGCAAAGAATCTCAATGTTCATGCGGTTATTCCTATTCCTGATCATCCGGAATCTCGGATTCATCAGATTCACACGCTCGAACAGGTTATAGTTGATCCAAGTAGCAGTGTGATGACTAGAGGTCAATTGAGACGAGCAACTTCACATGATAACATTGGAGCCCTAGCCCTGTATGCTAAGATACAGAAATCTGGTTGTCAAAATGACTGGTCTTTTGCTTGTTATGTTTCACAGGTTGAGCCGCGGACGTACAAGGATCCTTTACAAGATGATTCATGTGTTGAAGCAATGTAGTAAGAACTACTTCAGTTTCAAAAACTCGGAGTCTAGACGCTGACAGATTTACCACCAGACCGAAAGAAAATTGATACTAAGTGGATATTCAAGTGTAAAAAGGTTGATCGAGGCGTTATTATCGGAAACAAAGCTCGATTGGTCATACAAGGTTTTCATCAAACAGAAGGGATTGATTACAACGAAGTCTATGCACCTGTTGAGTGCATTGAAGCTATCCGAATGTTTCTTGCGTATGCATCCTATAAGAAATTCAAGGTGTATCATATGGATGTAAAAAGTGCTTTTCTGTATGGTGTGGTCAAGGAAGAAGTATATGTTGGGCAACCACCAGGTTTTGAGGATCCTATCCATCGAGATAAGGTCTACAAGCTTAATAAAGCTTTGTATGGTTTGCACCAAGCTCCAAGACAATGGTATGAGGAGCTTAGCACATATCTTCTTTCCAAAGGATTTAAATGAGGTTTGGTTGACTGTACCCTGTTCACAAAACGAACAGAGGGTGACTTGCTTCTTGTTCAGATTTATGTTGATGACATTATTTTTGGTTCTACTAGTGAACTTTTATGTAGAGAATTTGAACGAGTCATGCAGGAAAAGATCGAGATGAGCGCTATAGGAGAAATGCAATTCTTTTTGGGCTTGCAGGTGGATCAATTGCCAACGGGCATCTTTATTCAATAGACGAAATATGTTTCTGCAGTCTTGAGCCGATTCCAGATGGATGATTCAAAGCCTATGGATACTCCTATTCTAACCAATCACGGGATTGGAGTTGATGCTAAGGGGGAGCTAATTTATCCCTTTACATATAGAGCCATCGTCGGATCTTTGATGTACTTGACTGCATCTCGTTCGGATATAACGTTCGCAACATGTCTTTGTGCTAGATTCCAATCGAAGCCGAAACAAAGTCACCTGGCAACTGTTAAACAAATCATGAGATATCTGAAGGGTTGTCCCTCACGTGAACTGTGGTACCCTAATGATGATAATTTTGACTTTATTGCTTTTAGTGATGCAGACTTTGGCGGATGCGATAAAGACGCAAAATCCACAATGGCTGGATATAAATTTCTGGGGAGCAGGCTCGTGACCTGGCAGTGCAAGAAGCAAACAACAGTTGCTTTATCTACATGTGAAGCTTAATATGTTGCAGCCTCGAGTTGTTGCTCACAGGTTTTGTGGATACAACAGCAAATACGCGACTACGGTTTGCAGTTTCTTAAAACCCCCATTCATTGTGATAATGAAGCCGCTATTGCACTCACTAAAGACAATGTTAATCATTCTAAAGCTAAGCACATCCGAATCAAGTATCACTTTATTCGTGATTGCTATGCTAAAGGTTTGATTGATATGGTCAAAATCCACACTGACTATCAAAGAGCTAATCTTTTTACCAAAGCTTTTGACAAATCAAGATTTGAATTTTTATTAAAAGCTAAGGGTATTAAAGAAAAACAAGACTAATCGTTACCTCGGTTTATCAATTTTATTTTGTTTTATTTTTCTTTCAGAAAATTCAAAAATTCAAAAAATATGTTTTTAATTTCAGGGGGAGCAATTTTTGAAAAACCAAAAACATTTAAAAATTTTAAAATCCATAAAAATCAGAAAATCATAAATGATTTTTCCTAGAGAAAAAGAGGAGATAATAGTACATCAGTGAGGATCTATTAATAGCATGCTAAAGAATTGAAAAAGCCAAAATGCTTGATAAATGTTAATTTTGTGTGATTTGCTGATAGGCTTTGAAAACTTATTACTGTGTGCGTGATACATACATATCAAACTGTTTATCTGTGTGGATGAACACATCATGTGCATATGGTCTTGGTACTGTAATTTCGTTTGATAGGGTTTGTACAAAATTCGGAGGTTTCGGGTCGTTATGTTATTTGTTATCTAAGAATAGCCTATCTGATCTTTTGTCGTAATGCTTACGGACCTAGATCAGGCAGGGTATCTTAATAAAAGAACTTTAATGCCAAAACCCAAAGTTACCGAATTGAGGAACTTTAAATGTGTGACGATAATCAAAGATTATCTAATGCATCGTATCTAATCATTGATGCAAATCATGATTGATATAAGACCTCAACCTGGTAGAGTGCACATGTTACTCTGTAGCATTGAGTTGCTGACCTTTACACCTCTGTGCCTCATACCTTGTAACTATGGATAACAATAGCATAATCATGCGTTACAATGGATATTTGTGCAAAATTCCTTGATACAGGAGTATGTCGTGTGCGTGGGAACCACAAGTGAATTGGTTTATACTATACATAGCAGTATCAATATAAAGCATTGCATAACTGTTTGCATGTGAGTTTATGTGGATAACATTATCAGCAGTTGCCAAAGTTACATTGTCAGTAAAGTTTAAAAGTAACAGAACAACGGTGTGATGTGATCTCTCATAAACTGATATGATCCTCTTACCGGAAAATCAAATAAAATTTATTGCTTTCTGTTGATTTAGTTCATATATACAAATACTCGAAAAGATTTTTGGTGCGTTTTAGCATAAATTTTAGAAAAATCAAAAGATTTTACATTCCTGCGTTATTTTCAATAACCGATGATGATTGATAATCATTTTCTAACGTTTGACAGACCAATTTGAGTTTTGTACCATTAAAATGATAAATGATGAATGTTTGAAGGTTTAAATGATCAAAATTGACAAAATGGGATTCGAATTTGAAATTTCCTAAATTTTTCAGATTTCCAAAATCTCATTCGCCCTTTCGTTAGGTCGAAGGAGGTTTTGTGCCTTGTTCAAACCTTTTAATGAGGCCTAGTGAGAGTGTTTGAATGTTTTCTGTTCATTCGAGCCATCTGGTTTTCCTTCGAGCCTTTAGTTAGGTCGAATGAAAGCTGGATCATCTCATTCGAACCCATACAAGGGTCGAATGAGAGACTTATATATAAACCATCTACACATTGAAACCCTTATAATTTTTTTTCAAAAATTCAATCATAACCAGACCTTGTTGCTTGTTTGATTTAGACCTTATATTCTTGTTCCTTGTTGAATACTGATCATTTCAAGACCAAAATCACATGTAATGGATGCTTTAACTGTTCAGAATAATTGATTCATTTAACTAAAACCCTAGACCTTCAATTCGTGCTTTTAAACTGTGATTGAACAATAATTGGACATAGATAAACCATTATCGATGGTTTTAGGGGGAGAATAAACCAAAATCCAGTGTTTAAAATTCTGAAACCCTATATTTTGATTAAAAACCATCTATAATAGTTTAGTTGATGAAATTTATCATTGATTAAAGATAATCGGCCATGTTAGAATATATTAGAACCAAAATGTGATATTTATCATGGTTGAATTGTGTTTTGGTAAATTTGAATACCAAACAGATCTGTTTGACCACTTTTCAAGGTCGAAGGAGATTGTTTGAGGTCGAATGAAGTCATTTAGGTCGAATGAAGTTTTTGTTCAACTGATTTTTCTCATTCGACACAACATTCTTCTCATTCAAACCCCCAATATGGTCGAATGAAGGATTGTTTTGACCAAAATTCAATTTTGTCCGATTTTGATAAATTTTCATGTTTGTTTTACTTGTTTTGCAGATTATAATGGCTAAAAAACAAAATCCAGAGAAGGATGTACAAGTTTCAGAGCAACCAAAAGAACCAAAGGAGTTGTTATTTGAACTAGTTCATAACTGCTGTGCGTTTCTTGGAGAAGTCAAGCAGTATGAAGAATTCTCAGGCATGATAGAATTTCTGATGAGTACAGAGTAATTTATGCTCTTCCCACCCCGAAGACAATCTACAAAGATCACCATGTTGATTTCTAGAAGAAAGCGGTGATTACATTCTGGGATGACAAGTCAGCAATACAAAGTTACATTCAGGGAAATCTTGTTCTTGTGACTAAAGAAGATATTCGAGAAGCATTACAGTTGAAAGATTCTCCAACTGATCCTATTGAGTTGACTTGGATGGAGCAGAGGAAGTGTTTTCTTAGAATGAAGTATAACGCTCGGATTTCTGATTGTTTACTGTATAAGGCAAAGCTGTGTCCACATTTCAAGTATCTACTACATGTGATTCTACATGTGTTTGGACCAGTGAGAGGAGGATACGATGTGCTGAGAAAGAGACTATGCTCGTTGGTCGTTGCTCTGATCCTGAGTAAGCTGTTTAATGTTTCTAGGATGATCTTTGAACATATGATGGAAGTTTTGAAGGGTTTGAAGAATGATAAGTTTTTAGTGTATCCAAGATTCCTTCAGATGGTGTAAGATAACAAGTATCCTGACTTGATTAAATACTCGGTGCAGATTGTGTATCAAACTCACATGAGTATTACTACTTTGAGCAGGATGAGAGCTTATAAGGGTGTTCCTGATAATTTGAAGCCACCTTATAAGAATCTATTTAGACACTTAAGAGATGTTGCTTATAAGGATCCAGGTCTAAATGAATCAAGGAATGAGAAGAGTGATTCTGATTCAGATAGCCCGTTATTCCCAGTGACAAATCTGCTAAGCGAAAGCATCAAGTTATAAACAAAGGTTCTAAGTCTGGGAAAGGCAAAAAGAAGGTTGATGAGGTTGAACCACAGAAACAAAAATCAGTGAAATGTAAAGGGAAAGCAAAGACGTTGTTAGTTGATGAAGAGTCTCCTGATTCAGAAGAGACTCAAGAAGAAGCTGAATGGGATTCAGAGGATGAAAATATCAATATCACTAAACCCAAGGCCACTGTGGTTGGTGAGATTGAAAGTTTAAACAAAGCCATTGAAGCAAAAAATCAGGGGAATAGAGATTTGGATGATCAAGATTTGGAGTTGACGTGTGATAATCTTGATTTTGTTAGATCTCCTATGGCTGGTGAAAAGATAAAGAAAGCCAGAAGCAAGACTATGGCCAAGAAAGATAATCCTAAGAAGAAAAGAGATAGAGAGATAGATTTGTTGGTTGTTGGGAAGAAAGTACCAGCAATTGGAAGCTCCAAAGATACTACACCCGTTGCATCCCCAGCTACTAAGAAAAAGAAGAAAGTTGTTCAGGAGGAAGCTACAGTGAATCCAACTCTTGAAAACTTCTGTAGTTTATTGAAAACAGTTTTATAACAAGCACAGAAGAAGATTGCTAAACCTGCTACTACAACAATAGCTGAATCATCTTCACTACAGGTTACAATTTCAAGTGAAATCATGGAAGCTGTTAATCGCCATATTGAAAATGTGATGAATGCGTTTAGTCAACAACAAGCTGAAATCAGACAGATGAAGGAAGATGGAAAGACAATGTTTTAGATCGTGTTATCTTCAAAAGATAATCAAGAAGAGGTTGAAGCTAAAGTTAAAGAGCTTGAATCAAAGAATCAGATGTTGATTACTCGTGGTAAAATAAATACAAAGAAGATAAAGCTGCTTCAGGTTGAGAATAAACAGATTAAGTCAGTCAACAAAAGTTTGAGGAAGATGATTGGTGATTTATATTCGAAAGCCCCACAGTTGAAAGGAACTTAGGAGGAAGAGGAGGATAAGGAAGAAGAGAAGGTGGATTATGAACCTTCTGATGAAAAAGATGAGTTTGGTGATACATTAGATGATGATGATGATGATGATGATGATGATGATGATGATGATGATGATGATGATGATGCAGGAGATAAGAGTGGTGGAAAGAAAGATGAAAAAGATAATGATGATGATAGTTCTGATGATGATGATGATGATGATCAAGATGCTGATAAGTATAGATATGAGAAAAGAGATACTGATAAGGGTGACACAGGTGAATCTAGTTCTAAAAAGACACCTGGTGAAAATGTTGATGATGATGATGATAGCATCTTTTGGACAGAAAAAATTAGTTCTTTATCTGATGAAGATAAAAGCTTATATCGTCAGATGCTGAAGAAGAATGTATGGACGATTGAGCTAACTGGAAGATTTCCTGAAATCTTTGAATCAGAAGATATGAGATATGAATTGGAATACAATGATCCTGACTTGGAAGATGGGGAAGTATCTGCTGCAGTTTCTAAAGAGATTTTGGAAGGATTGGCAAAGCAGATAGGGAAGTCTCTAGAAGAACTCATGAATGTTAAAGAGATTCCTAATATTCCAGAAAAGATGCAGGTGATCACTCAGATGATATAAATACTCCAGAGTTTGAAGAAGTTGAAATTGAAGACATAACTCATGAAGAGTACTTTGAGTATTATAAGGAGAAGGAAAATGTAGTGATACCTGAGATCAATGAAGAAACACTTCATGAAGCATAGAAGCTTGCTGAGAAAAAAACCAAGAAGATTTTAGATGAAGTGTTTGAGAAAGATGCTAATCAGAAACCAAATTTTCAACAATCAGATGACTTGAAAGATTTGTTGAAGAAGTTAAAAGAGAAAGAGGCAAACAGACCAAAAACAGAAGTACAAGGAGGTTTCTACAAGTATCATAATGAATTGTTTAAAGGTAGAGCGTTGGGATGGAAGTATCTTAGACAGCTACGGTGCATAGGTGTGAAGTGGGAGAAGGGAATTTTGTACTTTCACAGGTTTCATGACATTACACGATGAGCGGTGCTTCTGTAAATAATAATGTTGTTGGATGGTTTGCGGATAAGATGTCTCAGGAGAGCAGAACTAAGTGGAACATGTTCAAGCCTTAATATCCGAAAGGAAAGTTCACAAAGAGGTTGATCCTATTACTGGTTTGAATAAGGTGACTTTGAAATATAAACCTCCTGTTGTGCTGAAACGGATTCCTTTGATGTCGATTCAACAACATTTCAGCAAAGAGTTTGTGATTTGGTATTATGAGTGGAGAACAGCTAAAGCAGTTATCTTGTTGAAGAATAAAAGCGTTAAGGATGAATTCAAGAAGATACATCTTTGATCCAATGTGGCTTATCAATTGCTCATATGAAGACATTATCATGCTGTATTACAATCTGATTTACTGCGAAGAGAAAGAAATGGAGCAAGCGATGAAGTATCACAGGGTTCTATGCTTTTGTTTTGCATGGGATGTAAATGTGGGGTGTGATTTTGATAAGAAGCTGGGAAGATATGTGAAGGTTCGTGAAATAAAGAAAAGTTCAACTACACGACAATTAGAACCGGAGATGAGCAAAAAGCAAAAGGGGATTCTCCGAATCAAATTGTTGAACCAGGCGCTTGATAAAAAACGATTACAATCCAAGCAATAGTCAAGACAGAGTTTGTAAGTGCACGGAATGTGACAATAGCTTTTGGATTGTCATTATAACGTTTTTGGTAGATTTTATGTTGAAGAAGAACCCATTCGACCTATCGAGGGGTCGAAGGAAGCTTTAAAGTACGTAATGTTTGGTTCGAGCTTGTTCAGTGGTCGAAGGACTCATTCGACCTTGTGGTGGGGTCGAACGTGCAGTCTATAAATAGTCTAAGTTTTATTTTATGAAAAAGAGTTGGTCATTTTGGTTAGAGTTTTGTGTGTGTTATCTTTCCAGATTTTAGAAACTTCTGTAATTGATCTATTTCATTGTAAACCTTATATTAACAAGTTCTATCAACATGTTTATAAATGAAATGATTATTAAAAAGGTATTAAATGTGTTCTGATTTGATCTCTATCATATTGCATACAATCTAGGGTTTCTGCACCTGGATTGTTCCATTTGTATGATCATCTAGTCGTTTTCTTTAAAACCGATCCTCTACAGGATAAATCTAAGATTAAGTGTTATAAATGTCATAGACTAGGTCATTTTGCTAGGGAATGTAGGAGTCAACATGGTACACCTATAATTACCTATCCAAATCAAAGGCCTCGGACAAACACTTATCAAGTTTCCCATAATACCCCTGGACCAAATGTGCAAAACAGTACTCACTTTGCACAGTCCTCATCCATTGTTCCTGTCCATTATGTCCAAACTACTGTTCCTCGGATTTACTATGTTCAAACCCCTGTTGCTCAGGCTCAAATGCCAATAACTGCTACTCCACCCTCTGCCCCTGCAGAGACTAGTCAACAAAGTCAATAGAGCTTTTTCACACAAGGCTTTATTGATTGGAGCAGTTTACCAGATGAGCTGACAGTTGAGAACTTTGCTCTTGTTGCCAAAGCTGAAAATGAACCAGAAAATTTTTGTTTCATGGCTTTGGACACAATAGTAGAAGAAGTTGAATCTGAGGATGTGGTGTCTGAGTCTGAAAATGTGACTAATGATGTTGTTGATGTAGTAGTTCCAGATGAAAAGTCTGAAGAAGAGGTTGTGAATCTCTCAGATCCATGGGGTGATAATGATTGTGAGTGCAAGTGTGATTGTGCATTGATGGCTGCTGCTAAGGTATCTCCTCAAATCTTAAATGATTTCTGTTCAAACAAATGTGTAATAGCATTTGCAAACATTAAGGAGGTGAATGAAAACCTTAGAAAGAAAATTTTAGATGATGAAGTTCAATTTGAAAAACTTTCAAAAGAGTTATAATCGAAATTGACGGAAAAATAATCTGAAATCAGCAGTTTAAAACATGAAGCAAGTATAACCAAAGACCAGTTCCAAACTATGATAACAAAATATCAGAGTTGTAAAAAGGAGCTTGAGTCCACCCAAGTTGAGTGTGAAAAATGGGTGGAATCATGTAAAGGTTTTGAAATGCTCCTTAACAAACAAACCAAAAGTCATATGAAATTTGGCATTGGTTGTGAAACCATTGATCAAATTTCTCAAAACACTAACAAAAGGTAACCAAAGTTGGTTGAGGTTATTCCAACTTAAGGGTTAATAAATTAAAATCACTGAACCTAATGGTAAGAAAATTGTTCTTGAAAAACTTGAGGGTTCCTCATCATTTACTGAAATTGAAAAATATCAGTTTAAACCAACTTGGTTAGATGAGTGTGATGTTCTTAAAAACTTCAAACCAGTTGATTTTGAAACCCCTACTGGTAAGAAGGCACCACAGGAAAAAATCATTCCCTTGAAAAATCCTCTAGCAGATGTTCAAACATCTGTTGAAAAGAATGATGAAAAAGTGAAGAAGAAAGAAAAGGGTGTACACTTGTTCTGTGATTTCTGTGAAAAGAAGAACCATGTTATCAAAAATTGTTTTCTTCTAAAAGCATATGATATCAACAAAGGAACAAGTGTGTGTGATTCTAAAACAACATGTTCAATATGTGGTAAAAAGAATCATAAAACCAAAGAGTGTCTTTATCTCAAAAATTTTGATGTCAAAATACAAGAGTATAAAGCTAAAACTCAAGCAAGTCAAGTGGTTAGTACTCCAAAAGGAAAGCCCAGACATACTTTTACACCAGTCCAAACATCTGTTACCAAAAGTCTTGAAACCTCTGCTCCCAGGGATGTCCAAGTAACAGATGCTCCACCCTCAAACAAGTTTCCAAGGGGACATGGACAACCACCTTGTCATAGCCTGTCACATGTTTATGAAGAACCAAAAAGGCCTTCAAAACCAAGAGTGAACAGGAATCCTTAAGGTTACTATCATCTGGCAGGAAATGGTCAAACATCTGTTGCACCAATTGTTGACATACAAACACTGGAAAATGGTCAACAATAGTTGTTGAATTTGGTTCAAAAACTTGTTCAAACCACTGATCATTCCTCAAAACTTGAGGCTGAAAAGTCTGGGAACCCATCCAAAGCCAACTTGGCTTTGGACACTCACCAAACCTAATTCATTACTAATGTGCAGGGAGCTTCTTCTTGCTTAGATAATCTATGGTATGTAGCTAGTGGAGGCTCCAGGCACATGACAGGATGTAGAGCCCTACTTCTGGACTTCTTAGCTTATGGAGGGGGTGATATATCCTTTGGTAATGATTCTAAAGGTAAGGTGTTGGGTTCAGGGACTGTTCAGGCTGGGAAACTAAAGTTTGAAAATGTCAATCTTATTGATAATCTTAAATTCAATCTTCTTAGTGTCTCACAAATGAGTGACAAAGGCTATGGGTCATTCTTCACTAAGAAAACTTGTAAGATTAATGGGCCAGTAGTGGTTAAAAAGATTGACACCATCATAGCCGAGAGCAAAGCATAACTTGTTGCTCATAGGAGTGGCAATGTGTATGTAGTTGATATGTTGAAGGATAATCCTATGGCAAATGTTTGTCTGTATTCTGCTGCCTCAACTAAAGAGATAGAATTGTGGCATAGGAGACTGGGTCACACCAACCTTCAAACTATCAACTCACTCTCTAAACAGAGCCTTGTGAGAGGCCTTCCATCAAAGGAATTCAAATATGATGAGCATTGTGTTTCCTGTTTAAAAGGAAAACAACATAAAAGCTCTTACAAATCCATTGATAAGTCCAAAAGAAGTCAATGTCTTCAATTATTGCACATAGACTTGTTTGGCCCAGTTAAAATCATGAGTCTAAGGAAAAAGAGATTTTGCCTTGTCATAGTTGATGATTTTTTCTAGGTTTACATGGACTTACTTTTCATTCTAAGGATGAGACTGCATGTATTTTGAAGGACTTTATCACCAAAATTGAAAAACAATATGACCTGCCAGTAAAAGTCTTTAGAAGTGACAATGGAACAGAGTTCAAAAATAAGGAGTTGAATGATTTCTGTGTGTCAAAAGGAATTGTGAGGAAGTACAGCATTCCAAGAACACCAGAACAAAATGGGGTGGTTGAAAGAAAAAACAGAACTCTTATTGAGGCTACAAGAACTATGCTAGCAGATTCTGGTTTGCCACTGTCCTTTTGGGCAGAAGCAGTAAACACTTCTTGCTATGTTCAAAACAGAGTTTTAATTAACCCTAGACATCAAAAGACTGCTTATGAAATTCTGTTCGAAATCAAACCACTGATATCATTTTTCAAAATCTTTGGCTGCCCATGTTTCATTTTAAATCTTAAAGATTCCATTTCAAAATTTGTAGCCAAAGTAGATTGTGGGTATTTTCTGGGATATTCTTCTACTGCCAAGGCCTATAAAGTGTTTAACACAAGGACTAGGACAATAGAAGAAACATAATGTAAAATTCAATGAACTTTCATCCTTAAAAATCCCAGCAAAACATGCTGAACTGTTTGATTTAGAAAAATTCAAATTTGAAGATATTACTGCTTTACGAGGAACCCAAGCCTTTGTGGTCTTGGGTCTTTGAGTATCAGTATTTGGTACATTCAAAGAAGCCTTTTTCTCATAAACATTCTCTTTTGACACATTCTTATCACTAACATTCAAAACATCCTTTTTCTTTTCAACCGGTTTCTCTAAAACTTTCGCTTTAGGATCCTCCTTCAGTTGATCTTTAGAAGTTGAGCTTGAAGCACCTAAAGAACCCTTTGGCGACCAAGATTGTTTCGATCATTTCAAGATTCTGATTTGAGGTTGCGATTTTGCCTTAACCTCCTCAGATTTCTTAGAAATAACCTTTGGTGGAACATTCTTAGCTACCTTGTCTGATTTAACAGACGAAGGTCCAATGGATGATTGAGCAGCCGGTTTTGGATAAACCTTTTGCTTATCAATCACCAGGTTCACCATCAGTTGGTTTCCTCTTTGATAAAAATTTTGTTGAGGATAAAACTGTCTTTAAGGATACGATTGCCTTTGAGGATAACCAACATTCGAATTTCTATGGTATTGCCTATTCTCAACCTCTTGCCTTTTGTGTCTTACGTATGAGCAGTGAGCAAGTAAATGCCCTCTCTCCCCACACTTGAAACAGGCAGGATACTCTTCAAATGGATGAACCTCATGAAATTTAGTAAATGAGTTGACCGGGTATTGATCATCAATACACATACATCTTAAACTCTCTAGAGCGGGCCCAATGAGTAAGCCAGTTCAACGAATGCATTTACCTTATTCACAGGTTTAACAAACTTAGTAACATGAACTTTTTCCTTTTTCACTTCATGACCATACAATTGTCTAATCAACTCTAGAGGAAAGTCATTAGTCCTTTCTTATTTGGGAAACCGGATAGTACTTTCCTACCAGATTTTTTCAATCTTGGAGTAATTGACAAACTGTATCGGGTACTCAGAATCGGCAAATATTTGATCAGATGCTTGCATCCGATAAAATATTTTCACCCGTTTGTCATCTGATTCATTTTTCACATCTTTTTTATCTGATGATGACGGTTTGTTTTCAACCCTAGGAGGAAGTTTAACCTTAGGTGCCGGATCGCACTCGATGTGATTTTCCGAAAGAATATCGTCATTCTTTTTGGGTTCAACTTCTTTAGAATTAGAATCATCATCAGATTCAACAATCACATTCTCATCATTCAATCCAAGAATTAGGGGTGTCAATCGTGTCGGGTTGATGGGTTGGCGGGTTTATGGGTTACGGGTTGGCAGGTTGATGGGTTGAAATGTGCAACCCGAACCCGACCCATATTATTATTCGTGCCAAATATTTCAACCCTAACCCAACCTACATAAAATCCGGGTCAACCCGAAGACGACCCGTTTAACCCATATTTTTAAATGAGTAATACATGTTTATGAGTTATAAGCGGGTTGTTGGGTTGTAAGCGGGTTATCAATAAAATGTTTAATGGTGAGTATATAAGTGTGACAAATAAATAATACAGTGTGCAAAAAATAACACAATTATAACTAACCATGTACATAGAAATGGAAAAAGAAAAACAAAAATATAATATATTTTTTTTCTAAATACTTAAACGGGTTAACGGGTCAACCCATTTTATATATGTGTCAACCCGAACCCGACCCATTTTTTAAACGGGTCGTGTTTATTGACCCGAACCCAACCCGTTTTTTTAAACGGGTCGTGTTAGTTGACCCAAATATTTTTTTTTCGTGTCGGTTTTCGGGTCGTGTCAATAATTGCCGCCCCTACCAAGAATCAGTCCCACATCAGAATTCGGATTACCCACACTAGGGGTGTTTGATTCGCTTTCTGAGGCTGAATCCAACTTTTCCGAACTCTCCGGTATCACAGCATCAAGGTTATGATTTCCAAAAAGCATCAGAAATGGAACAAATTTATAAATGGTACTTTTTGAAGTGCTTTTTTTTCTTGGCTCCTCTACAATGTGATCTAAAACATAAGCTACATTGAGATAGCTTTCAACTTTCTTGTTTACTTTCTCAGAGCAACACTTAATTTTTGCCAATTCAAGTTTGGTTTCTTCAATCTCATTTATGTAATTATTAATGGCAATTTGTTTATTTGAAAGTGTTTTGGTTAATTCTGAAACATCTTTCTTGTAATTATCCAATGTTTTGCTTAGAAATTTCTCACTTTTTCGATAAGACTCAATAGCGGTTTTAGCACTATCAAGATCATATCTCAAACTTAAATTTTCAGTTACAAGTCTATCACACTTTCCAAACAAAGTAACACAGTCATTGCTTTTAGGAAGTGAGTTAGAACTTACTAGATTTGTAGAGTCAGTCATGGCTATTAGAACGAAATGAGCTTCCCTTCCCGAGAAGAATTTGTAGTAATCCACTTTCGTAAAAGCATCATTGATACACGACTTCTTGCTGATCAGGAAGTCAGCTTCTGCGAGTAGTTGCTCCACATCATCATCAAGCGAGTTAACACTTGCTTCATAATCGGTCTCACTCTCTGAAACGGAATATTCAGACTCTTGTCCTTTAGAAACATCACAAACTGAATCAATAACCGTCTTAGACACGGTTTCCTCAACAATCGGTTCATCAACCTTATCAAAAACAATTTCTTCAGCAAACTCTTCAACAACTTCCTCTTTTACCAATTCTTTACTTTCACCGACTCCTCATTCACCACCTCTTGTGCAAAACATGCAACGTTTCCCCCAGAAATCTCTTCAACACCAAATTGCATATCATTCCCATTGAATCCCTCATCTTACTGAATAACCAAAGCTTGATTCTGATTTTGGTTTTGTTTTGGTGGTGTGGTAATTAGAACTATGGTTCTTTCACGGTTTGGTGTGGATTGAGTTTGGTTAGGTGTGGATGTCTGTCTTTGGTTGGTATTTTGTGAGGTTATTTGATGGTTTTGATAGTTGTTTTTGTTGTTTTGATTTTGGTAGTTGTTTTGGTTGTTTTGGTTTTGGTAGTTTGAGTTGAAAGGATTGCAGTTTCCTTGTTGCTTGGGATTAGTGCATTCCCGAGCAAAGTGACCTTTTGTACCATAGTTGAAACATGTCACTTTGGCTTTGTTGAAACCGTATGTAGTGTTTGGTGTTGTAGCAAGATCAGTTCTTCTTGTTCATTCCATGAATTCAGTGGCTCTCCTCATGACACTAGTAAACGCCCACTGAATATCTATTAACTCCATCTCTTCTTTGTCGACTTAGGCATAATCCTTATTAGTCAAATTATTGTTTCCAGTTTGACTAGCCACGAGTCTGTTGTATGAAGTAACCATAGTAGAGAATAAAGCCATGTGCTTTTCGGCTACGTCAGTGGTGACATAATCCATGTTAGAAGTGTCTAACATGTTGGAAATCGAGGTTGATTGAAGCTAATTCACATTCATAGCTGATTGTTGAAATCCAACATTCGATGTAGATGGCTGAGTCATATTCATCTGTGGAACACCATAGTAACTAGCAGCTTAAATTGGAGGTTGAGTGGGTGTATATGATGGTCCAAAAGATACACCATAATAACTAGCTGCATTGTTTGGTTCAATACTTGAAACAAAGGCAGTCTGTGGTGCAACACTCACACCTCCACTTGGAATGGCCGAAGATGATGAACTAGCATAGTAAAGTTCCCGATTCTGAGGAATCTGGGATCTCTTCGCCTTCCGTCTCTCTTCCATTTCCATGTTTTCCAGCTTCTGGATGAATTCATTAATGGTCCAGAATGGAAAAGAATCCTTCTCTCTCAGAACTTCATCAAGTTGACTCCAATAGGGAGGCAACGCATCTGCAAAATTCTCAACAACCTCAGTCATAGGATAAATGATTTCATAGTTAGACAATTCATATAACAAATGGAAAAATCTAGGAGTGAGTTCTTTCAAACTCTTATTTCCAACATAGCTAAAGTTCACAAATTCTTTCTTCAGCTCTTCAATTCTTAATTTCCTAGCATAATTACACCTGATGTCATATCACGGGCACTGAAATTACAAGATTCTGATGGTGCTGAAGCATTTTTAAAACCTGACATTAATTCACTATTTATTGAAAGCCATTATTATGATCGTCAAGTTGATTTCGGTATGTTGCAAAAGATTGGTTTTCAGCCACCAGAGATGTATTTGATACACACCATTTTACAGTCCTTATCACCTGAAACAACTTGCTGGGATCAAATACCACTACCTATGCAATATATTTCATACTCAATTTTAGCGAAATAACCTTTCAAAATGTCAAAATATATTTTT
Organism: Ambrosia trifida; assembly: GCA_028751855.1. Classification (NCBI taxonomy): domain Eukaryota; kingdom Viridiplantae; phylum Streptophyta; class Magnoliopsida; order Asterales; family Asteraceae; genus Ambrosia; species Ambrosia trifida. The sequence continues at coordinate 126,330,719 of CM054122.1, forward strand.
AATGAGTTGGTGTCAAATTGCAAAGCTGAAAGAAAAACAAGGAATTTTTTGTTGTATCCAAGGTTTGTTATGCAAATCTTGATTTACCTACTTGGGGAAAATGTGGTTAAACAGTGGCAACCTACTGATTCCAAATGTTTAAGTTACCAGTGTTTCATGAGGATGGGTAAGGTTAAAAAAGAACAAGAAGATGGTGTTGTTAGTACTGAAAATGTGGTTGAAATTAATCGTCAGTAATGTGTTGCCAAGCGACAAATAAGTAAAACGTATTTTCGAAAATCGAAAAAGCCCCGAACATCTAGACTAGAGGCTACTGAAGTTTATGAAACCAATGTGGAAACGGATGGTGAGACAAGGTCAAGGAAACCGGTAACAGAAACAAATTTAAGTGTTAAAAGGTCTGCCCCAGAAACAACCGAATGTAAAGAACTTGCAACTAGTAGGAATATACATGAAACTCCAAAATTGATACAAGTTGGAAATTGTGGTGGATTAAAAAAATGTTGCACAAAGAAGTGGATTCAAACAACTGAAGAATATTAAGATGGCGCATGTTGTGCACGAAACAACTGAAGAAATTGTGGTGGATTAAAAAAATGAGAGTGGATTCAAAAATACCATATCAAGCTAGTTCAGATATAATAGCAATTGTTGTGTATAAGAAGCCTCGATCATTACCGAGTCCCACTCAAGAAGGTCAGAGTAATGTTGCATCGTTTAAATCAGAATTGACACATTCCCTTGAAAAAAGAGCCACAATCAGATGCAAGTGGAAGGGTTCTAAGTTGCAGTCATGTTATATCTGAATGCTGCCCTGGTTGTGATAGTGAAATAACTGCATCTTCTTCCAATACTACTAAAGTAAATAGAAGTCCAAAAAGTGATGAGGTAATTAAGGCAATGGAGGCGGAAGCACAGGCAGTTCTTGAGGAAAATACTAAACTATGGGTGAAAAAAAAAAGCTATAGAAGTGTATGAGCAAGCAAGGATAATTATTCAAGTATATGAAGACAAAATACATCGGGAGTCATTAGAAAAGTCAAAAATTGAAAACATAGATGATCCTCACTTAGATTATGATAGTAGACAGCAATGCATCTCATGGTTAAATAGTAATGCCAAATACCAAAGAAAAGCTTTAAGGGCTGGTCGATCGTGCATTTGAAGGAAGAGATTTCAAGGATTATTGAGATGAATTCAAATCCCTTGAAAAAAGAGCCACAATCAGATGCAAGTGGAAGGGTTCTAAGTTGCAGTCATGTTATATCTGAATGCTGCCCTGGTTGTGATAGTGAAATAACTGCATCTTCTTCCAATACTACTAAAGTAAATAGAAGTCCAAAAAGTGATGAGGTAATTAAGCCAATGGAGGCGGAAGCACGGGCAGTTCTTGAGGAAAATACTAAAACTATGGGTGAAAAAAAAAAAGCTATTGAAGTGTATGAGCAAGTAATGATAATTATTCAAGTATATGAAGACAAAATACCTCGGGAATCATTAGAAAAGTCAAAAATTGAAACGATAGATGATCCTCACTTAGATTATGATAGTAGACAGCAATGCATCTCATGGTTAAATAGTAATGCCAAATACCAAAGAAAAGCTTTAAGGACTGGTCGATCGTGCGTTTGAAGGAAGAGATTTCAAGGGTTATTGAGATGAATTCAGATCCGAATGCTAAAATAACTGCTCCTAAATGGAAGAACCATGGAAAAGGAAAGAAAAGTCCTAAAACTCAGGCTAAACTGTCTTGGATGCGGGATGAAATGGTTTTTGCTGCCATCGCTTCAAGAGCACAGGTTAACAGATGGGGATAAGAGAAGATTGTAACAACATACAAAGAGTTTGAGGCTGGATGAAGCAAAAATCCCAACAAGTTTCCTGCACCTGTTGATTTCTCAAACTACTGTGTATAACTAAAAAAACCAAATGTACCATGTGGTTTTGATTTTAGAAACCCACAAATGTACTTGGATCGTGAGTTTATTGAGAAATACAAGGCTTATTTGAAGGAGCAAGGTGGATTTGGGTTGGCAGCAGATGATTATTTGGAGGATGAGAAAATAATTCAAGTGGAACAACCCCCTGATAGTGGCCATGCAACGAGAATAGTTTCGACAGTAAGTGGTTCTGATATAACTACTTTTGAATCTCCTATTATAAAACGATAAATCATCTAATTGCCACAGAATGCCATGCAACGAGAATAGTTTCGATAGTAAGTGGTTCTAATAAAACTACTGATGAATCTCCTATTATAAACTGATAAATCATCTAATTGCCATGGAATCTTGAAACGCCATCACACAAGGTAAGCTTTACATGTTTATGTTAAACTGAAAATGTTTATGGTTATCGGATTTGAAATTACATTGTATCTGTTTTACGTATGATTAGTATATGGCATCAAATGTTTAATAATACAAATAGACAGTTGATGTTCACAAGTATATCAGCTATTTTTTGTAATAGGATGTTCGCTAAAATAGTATTGAATTTTTACTTTCTTATAAGTTTTTAATAGTATATTATATAATATTCAAAAAAATTACCTTAACTTTTTTACATATTATATTTGATGTTTGTGGTTGTATTTTCCTTTGTTTTATGAAAATTGCATATCCTACATTACAAAAATAATGAAAGTTTAATATTAACATACTAAATGTAAATGTTATTTATCTAATGCAGCTAGGTGATGCTTGATGGTGTTGATGGTCGTACATAGTTATTGATGAGGCATCCGATGATATGACTATGGTTATGCTTTTGCGTCTTGTCTGCTTTTTTGTTATGTTGAAAAAAAAAACAATAGTGTTTAATTAACTCATAGACCATGAATATATTATGTGTGGTGCCCATTTTGTTTGCCCTTATATTTCAACATTCAATTGTTTATTGTCAGTATATACGTTTCCTTATATTACTGTTACGTTCTGTTGACATCTTATACCCTTTGATATAATGTATAATCCATATGTTTATACTCAAATTATATATTGTCTTTTATATTATGATTTTATTAGCACTAAACATTATATATAAAAAACATTAGAAAAAAAAAGAAACATAAATAAGAAGATAAACAGGGTGGTACATCCAAAGTGATAACATAAATATTTAATTAAAGCATACATTAGTTTTAAGTTGAAAAAGATAAACAAAAAAGAAAGTAATATAATTAAATAAAGAGTTAACACACTATTGCTTCAAAATGTCATTTACCACCTGCTTTGTTTCCTATATGTGCCTGCGATATGAATTCCTTATGCTCTCTAACGAGTGAATAAGGTTTTTAGTATTCCTCCCCTGCTCAAGAAGAAATGACCTTGCTCCGTACCTAGCAGCAGTGTTCGGAAGTGTCATAACTTCATTCAGCAGTTTGTTGTTTTTGGCCCTTTGTTGTGTTGATGCACTTTATGTGGACGTCACGGTCGAATAGACTAGGGTTGAGTCGTATGTTGTATAACATGAGATTGTGGTGATCCATAAGGGCATTTTATGGACCTGTTGCATTTGTTAATATAGACCAAAACATGAGTAATTGGTTCGAGCCCTGCAAGGGTCGAACTAGTTGGTTCGACCTCCTGAAGGGGTCGAATGGACTCTATGTCTTTGGCCTATATATAGCAATCTCATGTGGGTTTTTCATTTGAAGATTGTGAGTTTGTGCTTAGATTGCTCTCAAGGGGGAGGTCATGCCCGACCTCCCCCGGCCTCGAGATAGATTTTTATCCTACTGAAGACAGTGTCTGTAACCGTTTCTGATGTAATACGAATCTGTGATGACATTGTTTTCGTCTATTTCTGTTTTGTCTCAAATCTTCCGTCTGAAACCGAGTTGTATTTGCATAATCGATCCCTGGATTCGGTCCCAAACCAAAATTTCAATTGGTATCAGAGCCGTGGTACCTATTTGAATGATCTAATAGACGTTTGAATCAATCACAACTCGATTTCATGGTTTCCAGACGTTAAATTATGTTTTTGTGGAAAGGTTGAAACCCTAGATCCTTAATTGAACCCAAAATCATGTGATTTTTCCATGTTTTTGATAATTCGAGGGTTAGGTTTTCATTTTCGCACCTTTCTATACAAGTTTCATCATTGAATTCGGACAATTAGGGTGTTTATGGACTGATTTGCAGAAAAAATTGAAGATGAACACGTTTTTCTGTAGAATATCAAATGAGAGCTTGATTCGACCTTTAGGGAGGTCGAACGGGTGGTTTAGAGGTCGAATGACTTAGTTACACATTCATTCATGGTGATAATGGAGGTCGAATCAGATGAAGTGTGTTCATTCGACCTCACGATGGGTCAAACGGAAGATGTCTATTTTCATTCGATCTTAACAAGACTCATTCGTACTAATTGATGTTCATTCAACCTAAACATGGGTTCGAATGGAAGGTTATGGTATTCATTCGACCCTTCGACATATAGAATGAAAATTTTATATTTTATGGGCTAAAAAATTTCAGGAGAAAATTTTGATGGTAGACATAGATATTGTTGAAGAGAAATGAAATTGTAAGGTTCGAATTCATGCTGATCCAATATCGTGTGTTCAACTGTTAATCATTGGTATTCATGTAGAGATATAGTAATTGTAACAGATGGGTTTCTGATCAGTTGTTTATGATGATGAAACGTGATATTGTGGGGTATTCAATTGAATCAAGAGTACTGCTGAACGATGATCCGATTCAGATTACTATTATGGTCCAAATCAAATATATTTTTATTCCGCAAGTTGAGAACAGTCAACCCAGTTCCAGTGTGATTGAAGGAACTTGTTCAAACAAAGTTGTTATTTACAAGCGAATCAAGACTGTGATCTCAATGTTCTGATAGTAATGAGGGATCCCAGTAGGAGTCATGTGGCACGTAGATCCAACGAAAGTTTCAAGGTTATAGTCCTGAAGAATTTCAAGAGTTATTGGTGGTTATTGTTAGGCCCCGTCGAAAACTTCAGTTTCTGAAGCATTTCAAGTCCGCAATGGTACTGGTAGTTCCCGCTGAAAACTTCTGGATGCTTGATCCACTCGTCTACGGCTAGTATTCTTAATCACGAAGCTTGAAACATCAGCAACCTGTTGAACAGATGAAGTTACTCAAGAACATGTTGATTATCGTTATCTTACGGGATCTCAGAGAAACATTGTGAAGCATCAGTCAAGGGGGAGATTGTTGATGCACCAACGTGCCTGATACTTCAACAATACTTACTGAAGATGCAAGTTGTGTTTAGCATTCGCCTACAACGTCCAAGGGGGAGATTTGTAACACCCCAACCGATGGCGGAAACATCGAGGTGTTACGTAGTGATAATTGTTCAATAGCTCATGGTACTAAATGAAAGTTGAATAATATTAATCAATTTACAATTTGCCTTACATGTAATGATTACAAAAGTTGATTAAAATAAACTAGGTCCAAAGCTCCTATGTGTTCCAAGACTTGTCAACTTCCAATAGCAAATGAACCTGAAACATGTTAAGTTGGAAAGATGGGGGGCTCAACTATAAATAGTTGGTGAGAATACATAGGTTTTTGCATGTAATAGAAATCAATAGTTTGTATAGCAGTCATAGTAGAGACATATCAATGAATAATGCTAGAGTATGAGTCCGACATGTAACAATGCGTCTTTTGTACAATCAAACCTTGTGTCAACTGAGACCTAACTCGAAAGTTAGTAAAAGTGTAATTGTTATCAATCATCCCTGAATTTATGTGGGGGGTCAGTTTGGCCCTTTGTTGTGTTGATGCACTTTATGTGGACGTCACTGTCGAATAGACTAGGGTTGAGTCATATGTTGTATAACATGAGATTGTGGTGATCCATAAGGGCATTTTATGGATCTGTTGCATTTGTTAATATAGACCAAAACATGAGTCATTAGTTGGAACCCTGCAAGGGTCGAACCAGTTGGTTCGACCTCCTGACGGGGTCGAATGGACTCTATGTCTTTGGCCTATATATAGCAATCTCATGAGGATTTTTCATTTGAAGATTGTGAGTTTGTGCTTAGAATGCACTCAAGGGGGAGGTCATGCCCGACCTCCCCCTGCCCCGAGATAGATATTTATCCTACTGATGACAGTGTTTGAAACCGTTTCTGATGTAATACGAATCTGTGATGACATTGTTTTCATCTATTTCTGTTTCGTCTCAAATCGTCCATCTGAAACCGAGTTGTATTCGCGTAATCGATCCATGGATTCGGTCCCAAACCGAAATTTCATTCTGTATAAACTCATTGATGGTCCAATACTGATACGCATCCTTCTCCTTCAAAACCTCAACATGTTGACTCCAATATGGAGGCAACGAGTCAGCAAACTTATCCACCAATTCCTACATAGGAATGTTAATCTCATAATTCGACAACTCAGATAATAAATGACAATATCTTGGAATGAGCTCCTTCAATGTCTCATTTCCCACATAGCTGAAATTCTCAAACTCTTTCTTCAGCTCCTCCATACGAAGTCTTCTCGTCTTCTCATTACCATCATGTCTATTCTTCAAACAATCCCAAAGTTGTTTGGAAGTAGTACATGATCCAAACTAATGCAATAAGTCTGTGGACAAAGACTGAGACAATTGAGAAATTGCCTTCTTCTCGAGTGCAAACTTCTTCTTTTCATCATCTTTTAAATCTTCAAGTGGAATTGGGATGTTCGTGTTCTCAACTATCGGAGCAACATATCCCTTCATGATCATTTGCCATGCTTCTCCTCCTTCTAATCCCAATCCTTCAAGATGAATCTTGAACTTTTTCTGCCAATTGTAATAATCTGACATGTCCAACAGCTTAGGAAGACAGTTACCACTACCCGATGATAAGTCATTGATGAGTGTGGTAATCGCACTAGTAGTCTGAGACTGAACCGCTACTGCTACAACTCCCTAAAGATCATTCACTTGTTGTTGTGGAGGTTGAGTAACAGGTGGTGGTGTTGAACTTGTCATAGCAATGTAGTTTATTGGTTGTGATGGTTGTGTGTTCATCTTCTGAGAAGCAACTGCCCATGGATTCATCGGAACATGATGTTGTTGTCTTATTGCAGGTCTAGGTGTAGAAGAATATCCCCAAATGTTATCCATAATGCTCAAAATGTAAGCACTTAGAAAAATCTCCAAATACAAACTCAGATTCGACCTCTGAATGTAAAACGTGGGTTCGAATGTAGATAATCTCTTGGTTCGACCCCTGTAACAGACTCAAATGAAGAAAGTAACACACTAGACTTGATTTGACCCTAACAAAACACTCCTTCGACCTCCCGTGTGGTCGAATGAAACTCAACTGGTCGAATGAAAACACAACACGCTTGACAACTTCTGATTCGACCTAAAAACCCTCTGGTTCGACTAAAATACTCTGATTCGACCCCAAAAACTCACACATTCGACCTCATTCTCTCTGGTTCGACCCGACTCTTTTGAAAAACGGTTATTCATCAAAAATCACTTAACTTGATTCAAGTTTTTCAAAAGTTTATGGATTTTGATGATCTTAGTTAGGTTTTGCTTCGGATTTGATGGAGATCAACTTGAATGAATGAAAATTTTGATTTTATCCGTGAAATTTAGTCAAAATCAATCAATCTCCATTGTCATTCAATGTTTGTGCAAAATAGAAAAATTTTAGGTGTTTTTGGATAAAAATCTATTCGAAATCTATTAAATTGCAATTGTATGATCGAGATAAGCTCTGATACCACTTTGTAGAGGATCGGTTTTATAGAAAAACACTAGATGATCATACCACTACTAGAAAACAGCCAATTTCTGACTAAAATTTCCGACCAAAAAAATTTGGTCGGTATTTCCGACCAATAACCGACAAAAAAAAGTGTTGCGTTTAGGGACCCACTTTCCGACCAAATACCGACCAAAAACAAATTTGTCGGAAGTTTCCGACTATTTTCCGACCACAAAAGAAAGAAAAAAAATTTGGTCGGAAAATGGTAGGAAACGATAAATAAATAAAATATAAAAGGCTTTGTCAGAAAGCATAAAAGTTATTTTTGTTTATTTTTTTATCGTTTCCTACCATTTTCCAACCAAAAAATAAAAAGAAAAAAAAATGTTATCGCTTGTCGGTAAATCGTCGGTAATTACCGACCATTTTCCGAAAAACCTCTACATTTGGTAGGTAAGTTGTCGGTAAGTACCAACCATTTTCCGACCAAAATCATTATTTTATTTGTATTCGGTTATATAAATTTGCATTGTATGTACGTACATATGTGAATGTATTTGTTCATGGGTATATATGTGTTATGTACACTAGATCTTTGCCCGCGTTACACGCGGCTCACCAACGTACAATTATTTTGAGTGGTAAAACATATAAAAAAATGTAGCAGAAATATTTTATTAAGATTTAAAAGAAACCAATACACATTCTATTCAAATATCACTAAATATTTCTTTATACACCACATTTTTGGTTTTAGTCTTCACTTGGCCATCAGCATCAAGTATAAGTAACTTCACTCCTGCCCTGCTTTTAACTCTTGACAATGCGACATAAAGCTGGCCATGTGAGAATACAAGGTCTCTTAAATACAACCCAACCTTCGATAGAGACTGTCCTTGGCTTTTATTGATGGTCATTGCGAAACATACGCTTATTGGGAATTGGCGCCTTTGGAACTTGACTGGAATCTTGTTATCAGATGGTATCATATTTATTCTAGGAATAAGAGTTTTGGTACCAATGTTACCACCTGATATGATTTCGGCTTCAATAACACGCTTCGCAAGTCTGGTGATACGTAATCTGGTGCTGTTGCACAGGCCATTTTGTTGATCAATGTTTCTCAACAACATAACGGGAACACCGATCTTTAGTGCTAATCGATGATTAGGAATTCCAGAAATTTTTAAACCATTAAGCACATCAGGAGAATATAAATCTTCCTGTGAACGGTTATTACCATTCTCAATCTGGCATATACTATCAGAGCTCAAATACTCGACTTCATCTCCAGGAAACAATGCAAGCAACCTGTCAATAATTTCATGTACCACTTCGTTTGTTGGTGCAAGTATTGCTCGTTCACCAAAGTAATCTTTATCTTTGTAAAGCTGAAGAAGTGAAGGGTAGACGAAGTCAATTAAGCTACAAATCGGATCTGATGAATGCTTTATACGAAGATGATCTGGAATGTCGACATCTGCCTCATTTTCATCAACTGAAGCACCAACTTTACCCTCACCTAACCGTAGAAGCCAGTTTGCAAAGTCCTTTATTTCTTCTGATTCAGATGTGTTGTTACCCAATGTTAACCTCATGTTTTTAGTTAACGTACGGACTTTGCAAGTATTCCAAATCTTAGAGGAAGTTATTGAGGCACTTATAATATCTCTTTTACTACCATTGGGAACAACAGGAAGGATCTGTCTAAAATCACCACCCAAAACCATAACCTTACCTCCGAAAGGCAGCTCGGAATTAACCGAATCCTTTGATTTCAAGATGTCTTTCATCGTGCGATCAAGAGCTTCAAAAGCATGTTTGTGAATCATTGGAGCTTCATCCCAAATAATTAACTTAGTCTGCTTTAATAAATCTGCCTCATCGTTATTCGCCTTAATAGAACACACGGATTCTTCCGTAACATTCAAAGGTATACGAAACCTAGAATGAGCCGTCCTTCCACCAGATAACAACAAAGAAGCAATACCGCTAGATGCAACGTTCAAAACAATTTGGCCTTTAGATCTAATGGCAGCAAACAACGTTTTCCATAAAAAGGTTTTACCAGTGCCTCCAAACCCATAAACAAAAAAAAGCCCACCTTTGTTAAAATCAACCGCATCAATTATTTCATCAAAAATTAAACGCTGCTCATCTGTTAAAGAAGGTGCGTTGCTATGAAATTCCTCAGCCAGCGTACTTACTTGATAATTGAGTTCATCAAGTATCAAACGGTTATTTGCAGATGCAATCGAATCATTATTAGGAAAAGGCATAGAAGGAAACCTACATAGGCTGGAGTTATTCCGAATTAACTGCTTCTCAATTTCAAGCAACGTAAGGTTCTTGATTTGATCATCAGGAAGAGACAAACCTGAAAACGATAAAGATTGTAATTATTAATTAAAGAATTAATAATAACGTAAAATAAATAAAATGTTGAATTATAAATTTTTTTACCTTCAATTTGGAATACGTCTTCGTGTCTACGCATAATACCGTCTGACAAGTACTTCCATGTGTTCTCCCAAACATGGTCAGGCCTAGATAAGCTGTTAGACAACAACATCATCGCGAACAAATTACGAAGAGAGTATCCTGAACCGGTATAATGAGCTTCCTCAATAGCTTCTATATATTCCTTGTCATCTTCCAAGAGGCCAAGAGCGTAACATGGATCTCGATATGTTGGTAAAACTTTTCCATTCACCGTTCTTATCTGAGCAAAAGATTTGGGACCTTTGACCTTCTTAAGAAGAATTCTCAAGAAATAAGCCTCACCCATTGATGGATTAACCATATGAACACGACCAATTGCCTTACCTGTTTTTCGAAAATCCCATTTTTTTTCATCAGGTTTCCAAACAAATTTACTTGGGATTTCGATGTAGCTCAGTTCACGTGCCACAGGTTCATCCTGGTTTAGTTTCATCCATTGTAGAAACATTGTAGAAGACACTGATAGCTTGTTGAGTACGTTTTGAAGTTGCTCTTGTGGACCGTATACAACAGTTTGCTCACCAGGTAGATGAAAAGGAAGCCTAATCACTGGAGGGTATCTGTAATGCACGTCGTGTTTAAGTATCCTCCATGAAGCTTCACATGCTGAAAGGAACCTGCAATCATAATGTTTTTTGATTTCATCTCTTTGATGTACTTCTTGACCTTCTCCATCATCTTCTACAAAAGCAATTTTAGCCCTGTCCGGTCCCTTGTTAATGTATTTGAATAGATACTTAATTGAAGCAACTTGGTTGCACCATTCAACATTAATATGAGCTTGATAACGCTTCAAAAGTGTTGGGTTATAAGGAACCACATTTTTGTTATCTAACTGAGCACCTCCTTTTTCAACAAATACTCCTGAGTCTCTTCTTTTATAAACCGGATATCCTTTTGAATCTATCATTGATGCTGGAGAAAACTTCTTTGGAAATTTCTTGGAGCACTTACCATCAATCATGCACGGGCAGTTGGGATATTCACGTCCACATGGTCCATGAATCATAAAGTCACTCACAAGATTAAACAACTCAGGATCTAAATTCTTATCTGGGATTTCAGCAGAAACTAAACGATCAACATGATCAATCGTGGGAAGCTTGCTTTCATCTTTAAGAAACAGACAGATATGAGCGTGAGGAAGACCACGCTTTTGGAACTCGATAGCATAAACAGCTGTAAAAATAAATGGTACTAAAATCAAAATTTAAATTCTGTAAATAAAAAAGTTGGTTGAAAATAAAACAAAAAATATATTCACTAACTTTATTAGTTTGTTACGGTAATAAAGAATTATTCAAAGTTATTAATGTATGTTACCTGCCGAAGTCTTCCCCAATATTGCTTTATCACGTAAATCTTTCATCAGTGAGTCTAGCTTCAGTTTGAATAATCTGGCTAAAATGTCTGGTCTGTCTTCAGGATTTGTCTTCTTATCCTTCAGAAACCTTCTAACTTCAGGCCATTTCGGATTACATGTGATTGTGATGAAAAAATCAGGGTATCCATGCTTTTTACAAATGGCCATTGCATCAAGATAATTTTCCCTCATGTAACGTGCACCACCAGTAAAAGAAGATGGTAATATTATAGGTGTACCTATTGTTGCCAAATCTGTAGGTCCATTTTGATGCAACTTTTGAAGACTGGAATAAGAGTCACACCTAAGTTTTTGTTGCTGATAACGTACATAAAACAACCTCTCACTCTCGATCATAGTATAAACGTCAACCAAAAACTGTTGAAGAAGGCGCCTTGCATTCAAAATCAAAGAGAACTTACCAACTCTGTCCTGAATATGATAGGCAAAATACTCTCTCATTGAACACTTTGAGTCTCTTTTTAGACTTCCTTTCTTCACGATGCGGTATATCAACCCTATAACAATCTTCTCCAAATGGAATAAGCAATGGATACTGAAGAGCTAAATATTTTGGATGAAGTTCACTTATCCGCTTAAGACCTTCTTTTCTTGATTCCAAAACAATATCTCGATTGTCAATCTCATCATCATTGTCTGTAAGTATAAGTGCAGCGATTTCATTTGAAGTTGGTAAGTTGTATAGTCGACCATCTTTAGTTCGCCTCCCAATAAGACGTAACTTAAGGCTAACTTCAGGATTTTCATTAAATCGATCGCGTACACTCCTATAGCTTTTCACAAGCTGATTTTTAGAGTCTAACATCGACTTGAGGTACTGAATGATTTCAACATCAAGTTGTTCATCCATTTTTTTAGACTCCCCTTTTTCCTTACTGTAATAAATAGATTAAAATTTCAAAAAATGAACAGTTGTTTTATATGAAAAAAACAAACTATAAGTAAAAATTAATTTTAATAAACTGTAAAATATTGCCTGAAAATTTTACTCCTGTTAGAGACTTCGTTTTTTAGTGTCATAGATATACAACTGAGAAAATTTTGGTTTTGTCCCATCATTAGGAAGAAGACCACCCAGGGCATGATAATTTTCACCACTTATCCTGTATATGAAGGGAGCCTTGCCTTTATTAATATTTGAGTCGCCCTTGCCTCCCAGTGAAGTAAAACAGAACATAGAATTGAATCTTCGAATGTGCTTTAAGAAATACTTGCTTCGGAAGTCTATGTTCTTAAAAAGATTCTGATAATCGACACTGCTTTCTTTGAAATCTGGAAGTTGCACCTTTCCATAACCACAACATAGATAGTAACATGTTCTACCACTAACTTGTAGTGATCTGCCAGCTTCCGATTTCCACAGTTTGGCGTTACACATCTCACATACAACCGTTTGATCACCGTGATCCAAATAATCTTGTGAATAGAATAAATTGAATTCATATTACGTTAAATAAAAAAATAATAAAATCGTAATTGGTTTATTAAAAATAACATTTACCTTTAGAGACACCCTTATATTGATAATTTAACATGGGTTGAGGATTCATATCTTCTTCGTCTGACAAACTAACCATGCGAACAGGTGAGATGCAACGTCGATTACTTCTTAATCCATTGCTGCAATTTTCTACGTTACTTAAAATTGAAGATTCTGGTAACATGGAATTATGACTTGATGTATTCATGCTTGTTGTCTGAACAGAAGATGTTGCATTTGAGCGTCTATCAAAGCTAATACCTGCACCTAAATATAATACTTTAAATTAAAGTTTAACATTAATAAAAGTAACAACTTTATATAAGTAATGGATTCAAAGAAAGAGGTACCAGATGTAACAATGGATTGGTTCCGCAATCCTATAACAGAATTAAGTTTACGTCTTTTAGCATCAAGTTGTGCTTTTCTAAAACTTCTAGCCTCGACAGAATTTGGTCTATTAATATCATGCACTGACACTATGAATACAAATAAAATTGTAATGTTTAGATAGTAAATAAACTTTTAGTTATAGAGTGTTATAACATTATAAAGACAAACGTAAGCAACATAGAAATATGATACCGTTTGTAATATTAGACAAAGGAGTACGTTCTGTTGAACCTGTTTATAAATAAGTAAAAAAATAAGTTATGATTAGATAAAAAAAATTACGAAATTAATAAAATGTTATAAATTACTGAATGGAAACAATAGCTATTACCGGAAAAAGATGCATTAAATGGGGTGTTGAAGGTTGAGCTAAAGGTAGATATATCAAGTGAAAATACATTGTTGGTGGATGTTGACGGATTAGTATTTCCAGATTGCTTAATATTCTGTCTCTTAGCATCAACTTGTAATTTTCCAAAAATTCGGCAATCGCGGGCAAGGTTACTTTTGACTTCAACCATAGAAAAATTTATTAAATAATAATAATCTTATACCCAAAAAAATAACCAAATTAGTAATTTCGAGTAACATAAAATATGTCATGAAAATTATAAAAGATACCAGTTGAGATGTTAGACAGAGGAGTTTGTTGCACTTGACCTTAACAAAATAGAAAAATAAATTCGTATTATTAAATTTGATTATTAATAGGCATGTCAAGTTCAAACGGTATACAAAGATATAAAAATAATGAGTGGTGTAACAAAATTTTACCTGGTGTAGACAAATTGAAAGTAGATTGGACCAACGAACTTTGATGAATATAATTGTGTGAAGGTCCAATGGACTCACGGTTAAATTGTACGCTTGGTGGTACATTTTTTATTCTATTATTATGATTATTGACCTTGCCTCTCTTGGCATCTAGTTGTAACTTCCTAAATTTACGACACTCGACCGCATTCTTAATTTTTTGTTCATTGGAGATAACTGTGAAGAAAAATAAATTGTTTGCATGATATTATGTATACGATTGATAAAGATGAAAAGATATGTTTATCGTTAGAGATATTAGATAACGGTGTTCGTTTATCATTTGAGGTGCTAGACAGTCTTTTACGTCCCATTTCACCTAAATAATAATGAAGTAGAACTAAATTATAAAGGAACATAACATAGATATAATCAATGATTATCTAGAAATTTTATAGATAATCAATGATTATCTACAAAAAATAGATATAATAACGATGTTAAGTACTAAAAAATGGACTGATAGAAGAAAAGAATGACATACAATCAACTTGTACAAAAGAAGACTCAAGCGCGCATGAAACAGCAAACAGGAATTCTCTTGAATGTTTGATTGTTGTGTAAGCTTTTTATGTTATTTTGATTGAGTTTAGTCTCTTTTATATAGATAATTGTGGTTTATATAGAGCATATGTATTAAATGTATAATTAAAACAGATAATAAATATTTTTAATGATTTACCATAATTAAAGAATGCTAATAATTTGAATTTGAATATTTTCGTGAAAATGGAGTTTGAATTTTCCGAAAATACTAAATTTCGAAATTTGTACTTTTACTAAGTTTGGTTGTAAGTAGTATAAATATATTTAAATGAACCTAATAAATTTTAGAAACTCTATACTTTTTAAATTTATAATTTTAAAAGTTAATAAAGTTTCTACTTTTAATGTAATAAATTAATTAGATTAGTTACCATTTTGTAAAAATAAGTCATAAATACATATTTGTTAATTTATAAATTCATAATACTAACTTTAATTTTTTTTATTTTTGGATATTGTGTGATTAATATTTCGCAAGTGTCTAATTAACATAAAAAATGCTTTTCACATTGTAATGTACAACCATCCAACTCTCGAATTATAAAGTATCAACAACCATGTGGCATCACAAAAACATATTGAAGCATGTAGAATTTTTACAAAACTAAAAAACAAACATCAAATGTCAACACACATTTTATTTAGATGAAAATTGTCTCAGAAACAAACCAAACATAAATGAAAAGAAAATGTCAACACACATCAAATAAAAATCCTTACAATAAAGAAATGTTCAAAAAAGGATTCATTGATCCTATTTTTCAACCTTAGGAATCAAAAGTGGCTTGTCAAGTGACTTGTTAGCGTATTTCTTCTTACATGCCTTAAGGACTTTAGTTGTTGATTCACTTCATCATCTTCCGTTTCATAAACTTTGTCCAGACTACGTTTTACTTCAGCTTCATCACGAATCAAACTAACTCTAGAAGATGATTCTGGAGTAGTGTTATCTCCAACAGAATCCTACAATATTAAAAGGCATGTCGAAATTGTTAGAATAAACTACATTAAAATCTAATCTGAATACATGATTGACTAACTCAACTACTAACCTTCACAGACAGTGCATTTTGTGTTGAAGATTCACATAGATTAATATTTTCAAGGACAGGTTGATCGATCTAGAAAACAATAAAATGTAATAATGAAAAGATTAAGGTAAAGCGTTTAAACAATAACTAAATAACAACAACAGTTTATTAAGAATCATTCATAAGACCAATTATAACTAAATTTTTAAATGATAATCATAACCTGAATGTCCATACAATTGCTTGCATTTTCGAACCCTGTTTAAAAGTAAAAAAAAAAACATAGTTAACAAAAAACAGAACGTAAAATAAAACGTAATTAAAAAAAATAAAAACCGAATATGTTAAAAACATAACCTGTTCATCCATCAGAACCATATCAAGAGAAAGAATTTCTCCGGGTATCTTTCGATTTGCTCGCTTCCAAAGCCTAAGCACCTTAACTTTGATCGTGTATTTACTCATGCGCCAAGTGATGTCATTCAAAAAAGTGATGTTGTTGGGATCCATAATGCTGCAACTTTGTTAACAATGTAGGTATTAGATACGCTTTAATTTTTTAAACATAAATGAATTAACATTGCAATTTCTAATTAGAAAGAGTAGTGCTACAGATACCTGACAAAGTGAGGAAGATTTGATTGATCGAAACCTTAATCAAAATTGAACAATCTATTCTGTATTTATACTGTAACTGAAACATGTAATAAGAAATGTTGACTTATTTATTTTTAGTAAAGATTAGTGAATTATTATAAGGTAAATTTATAATTGAAATGAAAATAATTTTACATTTAAGTGTTTCCATGATTAAGTTAAATTTCGTTTAATGTTTATTAGATAAAAATCGTAAATTTCAATTCTTACATGTTTCCATTTTTAAGTTAGAAGTTTAAGTTTTTAACTTAATAAACCGATAGGTTTTTAACAAAATTATATAAAATTCAACAAAATTTTGTAAAGTCACAAATTTAAGAAAATTTGAAAAGTCTACTCAAGTTTAAATGACATAGTAAAACATTGATTTTAAAACGCTAAAAAAACCACCAGATTAAATTTACATTTAAAATGATTTTAAATGCTTTAATGTTGAATGTTTTAAAACCGGTTTTAGTTAATAAAGGGTTGGTTTTTAATATTTAAAAAAGAAACTCATTACATTTATGTGGATTGTTACTTACCACTAATACTCTTAAATTGACTTTGTTAACAATGATTGATAAAAGTTATTGTTGTTAATATCAAAGTAATTAATACTAATGACAATTCATAAATTACAAGGATGTCAAATCTTTAATTACTTTTAAAAACTTAATCCGGCAAAACCTAAAACTTTGTAAAATTTAAAAACTTAATGTCTATAACAACTTTTTTTTTTTTAAAATAGTTTAGCAACCAATGTTTTAAAACTTCATTGTTTTCTATATGAAAATGTAAAACATTTTTATGAACATTCAAAGCACTGTTTACTAACATATTTCAAGCACTGCTAACTTACTTGCTATACAACCCAAAAAAATTAAAATATACGACTACTAACCATACATCATAAAAAGTGATTGTAACTATACTATATTACTATAACTTGAAACATGGATAACATAGTTACCACTAATTTGCATTGAAATTTAGAATATTAGACTACTGCAAGGAACATCATATTAAGTATCATATGTATTGTCAACGAACCATAGCATAATAGTACTGTTTATAACACACATCAACCCAAAAAACACACCGTTGACTAAACCAGTAAAACGTGCAAATGTATGTGACCACTAAACGTAAACCATATTCAAAAAACTACCACCACTAAGGTGCAAAAAGTTACCCACCAAAAATGTTATGTTCACCGAAAAACTGCCAAAACTATCAGAACTAATTACCAGCAACCCTAACTACTTTAGAGAGCTTTAACAAACCTCGATTCTGGAAAAAAAGGAAATGCATCTGATCACCTGCCTGCAGATCCTTATAAGCAACAAAGGTTGACATACCTTTGATGTAGTAACGCTTACTTGACCTCGAACTTTCTACACCAACAGAAACTCCCCAAGTGTAACCCTCACCATCTTTAATTGTCAACCCCCTCTGCCTGTTCATACCATTTTCTCTTGCCGAATCCGCCTGCATAAGCTAAAAAATAACAAATAATTTTCAAATTTAATAACAAACTAACATATGCATAAATATGATTATAATATACGGTTTGTATAATATATGAAACTTAAAAAATGATTGTCAACGGTGAAAACAACCGGAACACCGAAATCCTCACAATAACCTACATCCTCGCTAGCAGCAGATTGATCATCCTCATGATCCATATCATCTCCTTCATTCACCTCTTCGCCATCATCATTAGAAACAACAATGATATCATTATCATTGTGTTCATCATCCTCAGAATTGTCATGGTCCTCCCACAAATGGGGAGGAAGAGTAAGCTTCCCTTTCTTAAAAAATGTCAACTCATATGTTTTCTGTTTGTTTAACAAAGTAAAAAATCAAAAGTTTAGAAATTAATGAAAAATAATGTATAGAGTTAATTGTGATGTAGATTAGCCAAAATAATACAACAAACATTTACAAATTGAGAAACAAACCTCATTGTAAATCTCAAACACAATCAGATGATCTTTGGTTATCTCAAAAATCTCCTTCATATAAGGCCATCCTTGAGTTATGTAAGTAGCAGCACCATCGTTTTCTAGCTGGATTTGGAAAACATGACCTGAAGCAAACACCGTTTAATATTACTTTTAATCATGCAAAAAGAGATTAGACAATCAAATGGAAATAAAGTCTTTATTTCAATTAATAATTCACATACAATATGAATGATAAACCATTATAACCTATATAATCAATACAGTTTTAGGGATGTTTTTCTTTTAATAAATATCAAATTAAATGAGGAATTTGGATTTGAAAACATGACCTGGAAATGAGCTGACTATAATTGGTTCCAACGGAAGGGTCCTGTTGTATAATCCATGCATAACAAAGCAACTGATATGCTGATAAGTTGCAACAAATGGAATGAAACATTAATACATATTACTATATGATCAGTGTGACACCCGGCAAATTCTGGTTAACAACGTTGTTTAGATGAAAGTCTACCTTAGCGAGTCACGCGTATATTGCACTTAACTGGGTTAGTTAAGTCGGATTATGGTTCGGGAACTAGCGGTTTAGTCTAGAAGATCATTGGATGTTGGTCTAGAGGTTCATTAGATGTCAGTCCTTAACCAAGTGTACAAACGGTGACGATTTGTAGGATCGTCAGGGCATACGGAACATACAAGTCTCGAGTCCCGGGAATTGGTGAACGAGTGTGAATATGTGTATTTACAAGTGTTATGTGTTTACAATCATTATGTGACTTGTCGGTATGTGAATATGTGTTAACATATGTTAAAACGGGGTTTAACGCGCAAAATACATCGAACCAACCCCTATAGGCGATTAGGGGAGGCTAATCGCCTATTGGGCATGCAATTGGGGAACATTACATGCGATTAGGAGGCCAATCGCATGTAATGTCTGGCAATTGGGCCTAAATGCATGAAGTTACATGCGATTAGGATTCCTAATCGCGTGTGAGTCTGCACAATCGCGTGTTACGTGCTGGACGACTAAAAACGACTATAAATACAATGTTTAACCTCCTAAACTTCATAATACAAACCCTAGTCGTCCCATAACCCGCCCCAACACACACACAACCTCTGGAACGCGATTTTTGATCAAAACACAAGGTTTCAAGCTTAATCCATCATTCTTTCACAAATCTAAGGTTTGGTTTCCATCCATGCAATCTTTATAAACGTTATTACTCAATCCCTAATGGTCCAGACCTGTTCTAAAACGAAAAAGCTTTCTGAAAATCGTTAATAAGTGTTGTTCATCGGATTCTAACAATCATACATGTGTTATGTGTGTTTATGATTAATATCTAGGGTTTTTATGATTCAAGATGAGTGATTAACATGTTATTAGGTTAGTTTCAGAATAATATTGATGTCATGATAATAAAATCTGAGTAATTGATTATTAGGGTTATAGTTATGCATGTTAATGTGATGTTGCATGCTATGTGAATTGTGTTTGGATTACGTGGTTGCAATGCAGGGCTGATAATACGAGGCAAAACGAAGGATTTTAGTTTAAACATGTTTAGAATAGTTGTTGGGGTGATATTGGATGGTTACACATGTTCTGGATCTGATTTGGAGCGTTAAACGCGCGAAAAACCGGAACAGCAAGGTTACAGGCGATTAGCAACCCTAATCGCCTATGTTAGGGGCGATTAGGAGGCTAATTGCCTATGTTTCATGCGAGTAACATGTGGTAGAGCCCTAATTGCTAGTAGATACATGTGGTATAGCCCTAAATGCTAGTAGTTACATGTGGTATAGCCCTAAATGCTAGTAATTACATGTGGTATAGCCCTAATCGCCTATAAAGTCAAGGTTTACATGTCTTATGACCCTAAATGCCTATATTACATGCGATTAGCCTTCCTAAATGCTAGTTGACCAACCTAAATGCTAGTTGACTTTTCCTAATCGCGTGTACTGCTGCTGTAAGTGTAAATTAGCATTCCGAGACCCGATTTGACCTGTAGGAACATGCTAGGAACCCCGTAACATATCTAATAACTTGGTAACATATGTTTGGATGTATTTATGTGATACGTGAGCTATGTGCTATAACTTGTTGTGCGTTAACGTATGTTAAGTGTGATTGCATGATTGTATGTTTGAGAGCGTAAACATAATACGGGGAGTCTCGGGTCACCAATGGGATGTCGAGTCTTGTACTTTGGGTCAGTTAAACAGTCACGGTGTTTTCAAACGAACTTGGTTATGGTCTGGACATCTAGGGACTAACTAACCTGCGGGTTATTAGTCTAAGTGCTTGTAACTGTCATATGTTAGGTCGCCGCTTTACGGGACTAGCATAGCTGCTTGGTTATTCGTATTACGAAGTAACGCAACTTAAGGTGAGTTACGGCCCCTCTTTTAAACTGGTTTTACATTTTCGGGGGAGAAAACATGTGTTAAAACGATTATTTGGTAACCACTGTCATACTATGGGTTTCTATTGTGTACTACACGATCTTTGGAAGTCCCAGGGGGAACCATGAATGTGCGGGTTTGCACAACGGGGAAATGTGAATAGCGCTATTGGGAGTGACCAACCCCGCTCGTCGACTTGGAGGGTCGGCGGGTGCATATTGTCTCAAACAGGAACAACAGGAACAACAGGGTTACTACATCGGGCACACATTTGGTTTACGAGTTAGTAATGGTTTTCCAATCGTGGTAGTAACAAAACATACGCCTAGCTAGCGTACACTGGTTTTCGATTTGTTATAGTATGGACAGGTTGACTTGGTACTTGGATTACAAAACCTGTAAACTCACCAGCATTTTTGTGCTGACGTAAACTTTTACATGTTTTCTCAGGTCGCTAAGGTAGCACTACGGGACTAGGGCGCACGCGTCTGCACGGCGTCTAGTTAGAGTCGCATGGTTTTCATATGTTGAACATTTGGTTTACTTTTGGGATACTGTTTTGAATAAGCTTCCGCTGTAAACGGGAATTTTAAACATTGTTTTGAAATTGCATTATGTTCATGTTAGACTTGTTTATTGTGATCGTTGGTTTGGATCCTGGTTTGTCATGCGCCTCGCGGTAAAACTCCGCAAGTGGATTTTGAGGGTGCGATAGATTGGTATCAGAGCCAATGGTTATAGTGAACTAGGACTGCATGTAGAGTCTAGTCTATAGCCGAGTCGCACACACTAGACGATCACATGGTAGTAAACATTATGGTAGTTTACGTATGGTCTTGTCGGGGTGTCTCTAAATCATTTGGTCTTTCTATGTTACATCATCCGTTCTATCTTAGGTCTGGTTACTTGCTTTCTAGACAGTGTAGTACATTGGGGTAACTCGTATACTCTTGAGATTTGTCCAAGGCTCGGACATCTCCCTTCTATACTCCAATAGAAACACTTGTTATAAACTACCGTAGCATTACGGTGTATAGCTACGAGTCTATGTTCGGTGATTTGAACTTTGAACTAGGAGAACATTGGGTGGACCATGTAGAGCGGTTTATCATTTTGGGTGCACACAAAATCATAAACCGAAATGCATGGAAGCCCTAGTGAGCTCTGGGTTTGAAGGGATAGTCCTGGATTGGATCTAGCTTTGATCTTGTAAACATTAGTGGATATCTTTATCTGCGAAACTAAATTTCTCGTTCTTTCTGCCAGAATCATGTCTGGAGTACGAGGAGGACGTGGAGGTGGTCGCAATGGTGGACGTGGTGGTGGTCGCGGTGGTGCTGGTGGTCGTGGAGGTATTAACCTATCGCAGGCTGATCTGAACAACTTGCTCCAAGCTGCCTTTCAGTTAGGGCACAACGGTGGTGGTAAGTTGATTTATCCATTTTCTTTGCCTCATTGGTGAACCTTGTTTACATTCTTCGTGGTTCCTCATGCGTTTCATTTCAGGTGGTCCTGTTAACCCACCCCCACCCATGTGTACCTACAAGATGTTTCGGGACTGTAAGCCCCAGGAATTCTCTGGCACTAAGGGTGCGGTGAGCTTGCTTAGGTGGCTGGAAAAAGTGGAGTCAGTGTTTCTGATGTGTAACTGTCTCCCAGAAGATCGGGTTAAGTATGCTGCTGCGTTATTCCAGGATGTTGCTTTGACTTGGTGGAATAACATCACCCAGAATATGGGTATTGGGGAGGCGTATGCTATGCCTTGGGAGAATTTTGTGCAGCTGCTGAAGCGTGAGTACTGTCCAAGGGAAGAGGTGCAAAAGCTAGAGCACGAGGTGTGGAACCTCAAGATGTCTGGGTCTGAAATTGAGAAGTATACTGTGAGGCGTAATGAGTTGGCAGTGCTGTGTCCCGATCTGCATGTGCCAGAATACAGAAGGATTGAGCATTATATCTCGGGGTTAGTACCAGAGATCGCAGGGTTAGTGGCTGCAGGAAATCATCCTACATACTCAGAGGTGGTTCGATCGGCTCATAGGATGACCAACTTGAAGGTGAATGAGGGTATTTTGCCTGCTAAGGGTTCCACTGTCAAGGCCCCAGAGAACAACAAGCGCAAGTGGGATAATGAAGGGAAAGGATCTGGGCCAACACAGCAGGGTAAGAGGTTCGATAATGGGGGTTCTTCTTCTTCGGGTAACAAGCAGGGTGGTTATGCGGGGAAACTGCCTAAATGTAACAAGTGTGGACGCCATCATCAAGGGAACTGCGACAGTAACCGTTGTCATCGCTGCCAGCGAACTGGACATTTTGCTAAAGATTGTCGGGTTACACTTCCATCGACCCAGGCCCCGACTACTAACTCAGCTCCTACTACTCAAGGGACTATGAGAAGACAAGGATGTTACAACTGTGGTGAGACTGGGCATTACAAGAAGGATTGCCCAAAACTGAAGCAGGGTGGAAACAACGGAAATGGGAACAACGGGGGCGGTGGCAGGAATGCACGCGCCTTCGTCATTGGAGCCGCTGAGGCTAGACAGGATCCTGACACAGTTACCGGTACGTTCCTTCTCAATAATCGTTCTGTTAGTGTGTTATTTGATTCTGGTGCCGACAAGAGTTTTGTATCCATGGAAGTTAGTCGACTGCTAGATGTAGTACCCGTACCATTAGAGACTAAGTATATTATTGAGTTGGCTGACGGTAAAAAGATTGAAGCTACTTGTATCCTTCGGGAGTGTCAATTAGAGTTGTCGGGTTTATCGTTCCCCATCGACCTTATGCCGGTACCTTTGGGTAGTTTCGACGTGGTGGTAGGTATGGATTGGTTGTCTTTGTATCGCGCGGAGATTGTCTGTTACGACAAGATTATTCGGATTCCTCTCCCTGATGGAGAATTCCTTTCTGTGTATGGTATCAAGGGTGGTGTTCCGCTGAATATCATATCTAGCATGAAAGCCCTTAAGTGTCTTCGAAAGGGTTATCCGGCCGTTTTGGCACTTTTATCTGTTTCCTCTGGTGATGAGAAGAAGATCGACGATATTCCAGTTGTACGCGAGTTTCCTGATGTTTTTCCCAATGATCTATCTGGTCTTCCTCCCCATCGTCAAGTCGAGTTCGGTATTGATCTTGTTCCAGGGGTGCTCCTATTGCTCGGGCCCCCTACCGTCTTGCACCTCCCGAGATGCAGGAATTATCTAGTCAGTTACAGGAACTCTTGGACAAGGGTTTCATCAGACCAAGTTCTTCCCCTTGGGGAGCCCCGATTCTATTCGTCAAGAAGAAGGATGGAAGTTTCCGATTGTGTGTGGACTACAGAGAACTGAACAAATTGACCATCAAGAACCGTTATCCTCTTCCACGTATTGATGATCTATTCGACCAACTTCAGGGTTCTAGTTACTACTCCAAGATTGATTTGAGGTCCGGTTATCACCAGTTGCGCGTAAGGGAAGCTGACGTTGCAAAGACTGCCTTTCGTACACGTTATGGCCATTTCGAATTCTTGGTCATGCCTTTCGGTCTCACGAACGCGCCGGCGGTTTTCATGGATTTGATGAATCGCGTTTGCAAACCATATCTGGACAAGTTCGTCATTGTGTTTATTGATGACATTCTGATCTACTCCAAGAACAAGACCGAACACGAGGAACACCTGCGTTTGGTTTTGGAACTCTTGCGATGGGAACAACTTTACGCCAAATTCTCAAAGTGTGACTTTTGGTTACGCGAAGTTCAGTTCCTAGGACATGTGGTTAATGAACTAGGAATTCATGTCGATCCAGCTAAGATCGAAGCGATCAAGGACTGGGGAGCACCAAAGACGCCAACTGAGGTGCGGCAATTCCTAGGCCTTGCGGGCTACTATCGTCGTTTCATTCAGGGGTTCTCGAAGATCGCTCAACCCCTCACCACTCTTACTCAAAAGGATAGAAAATTCGACTGGGGTGAACCACAAGAGTCGGCATTTCAAGAACTGAAGTCTAAACTGTGTTCTGCTCCTATTTTGTCCTTACCTGAAGGCCCTGATGATTTCGTTGTTTACTGTGATGCTTCTATTCATGGTCTCGGTTGTGTGTTGATGCAACGCGAGAAAGTGATTGCGTACGCTTCTCGTCAACTCAAGGTGCACGAGAAGAACTACACCACCCATGACTTGGAGTTGGGTGCCGTGGTATTCGCGTTGAAAATTTGGAGACATTACTTGTACGGTACCAAATGCACCATCTACACCGATCACAAGAGTCTTCAACATATTTTCGACCAACAACATTTGAACATACGGCAGCGTCGTTGGATTGAACTCCTGAACGACTATGATTGTGCCATTAAGTACCATCCTGGCAAGGCGAATGTTGTAGTAGACGCCTTGAGCAGGAAGGAATCAACTAAACCTCGTCGCGTTCGGGCGTTGCAGCTCACCATTCATTCATCCCTACCTGATCAACTCCGTTCTGCCCAGTTAGAAGCTTTGAAGGAGGAAAACCTTAAAGCTGAAACTATACACGGTGCCGACAAGCACCTCGAGCGAAGGCCTGATGGCCTGCACTACTTCGCAGAACGTATATGGGTTCCTTTATTCGGGGGACTACGGGAGCTTGTCCTTGATGAGGCTCATAAGTCCCGGTATTCTATTCATCCTGGTTCGGATAAGATGTACCAAGATCTGAAGGTGCTTTACTGATGGCCAAACATGAGGTCGGATATAGCCTCATACGTGAGCAAATGCTTGACCTGTGCTAAGGTCAAGGTGGAATACCAGAAACCGTCGGGTCTCTTGCAACAACCTGAAATTCCGGAGTGGAAATGGGAACGGATTACCATGGATTTTGTCACGCAACTTCCTAAATCACCAAGCGGGAATAATAAGATATGGGTGATTGTTGATCGGTTGACAAAATCAGCCCATTTTCTCGCTATTAAAGAGACTGACACCATGGATCGTTTGGCTCGTCTGTATTTGAAGGAAGTTGTTTCTAAGCACGGGGTGCCGGTTTCTATTATCTCGGATCGTGACTCCCATTTTACTTCTCACTTCTGGAAGTCTTTGCACAAGGCTTTGGGTACCCAACTAGACATGAGTACAGCTTACCATCCACAGACTGACGGTCAGAGTGAGCGCACGATTCAAACTTTAGAAGACATGCTGCGGGCATGTGTGATCGATTTTGGCAAAGGTTGGGAAGCTCATTTACCGTTAGTAGAATTCTCGTACAACAACAGTTATCACACGAGCATCAAGGCGGCTCCGTTCGAGGCACTGTACGGACGGAAATGTCGTTCTCCTCTTTGTTGGGCTGAAGTGGGTGAGAGTCAACTCACTGGGCCTGAGCTAGTGTACGAAACTTCGGAAATGATCGTACAGATTCGTAACCGGTTGGCAGCGGCACGGGACCGGCAAAAGAGTTATGCCGATCAGCGTCGCAAACCATTGGAATTCCAAGTTGATGACAAAGTACTTCTAAAAGTTTCACCGTGGAAGGGCGTCATACGCTTTGGGAAGCGTGGCAAACTCAATCCGCGGTATGTCGGCCCATTTACGATCTTGGAACGGATTGGGCCGGTGGCATATCGTCTTGATTTACCGACGGAACTCGGTAACGTACATAACGTCTTCCATGTGTCCAACTTGAAGAAGTGTCTGGCTGACGAGTCTCTCATTGTTCCACTCGAAGAGATCAAGGTTGATGATCGTCTTCGGATTGTGGAAGAACCTATGGAGATTCTGGATTACAAGATTCGTAGCCTACGTCATAGCAAGATTCGCATTGTGAAGGTTCGCTGGAACTCGAACCGGGGACCAGAGTATACGTGGGAACGGGAGGATCAGATGAAGTCTAAGTATCCTCATCTCTTTCCTAAGGAAGCGTTCGAGTCGAGATATGTCTCTTCTACAGCTGAATGAATCTCTGGGCGAGATTCCTTTTAACATGGGGATGATGTGACAACTCGGGTAAATCTCTCTTTTTGGTTTCTATTTTTGGTTTCTATCTTTTGTTGTTCCCTTCGTTATTCCTTTTGGTACTTGTGCAATTTTTGGGACGAAAATTCTTTTAACGTGGGGATGATGTGACACCCGGCAAATTCTGGTTAACAACGTTGTTTAGATGAAAGTCTACCTTAGCGAGTCACGCGTATATTGCACTTAACTGGGTTAGTTAAGTCGGATTATGGTTCGGGAACTAGCGGTTTAGTCTAGAAGATCATTGGATGTTGGTCTAGAGGTTCATTAGATGTCAGTCCTTAACCAAGTGTACAAACGGTGACGATTTGTAGGATCGTCAGGGCATACGGAACATACAAGTCTCGAGTCCCGGGAATTGGTGAACGAGTGTGAATATGTGTATTTACAAGTGTTATGTGTTTACAATCATTATGTGACTTGTCGGTATGTGAATATGTGTTAACATATGTTAAAACGGGGTTTAACGCGCAAAATACATCGAACCAACCCCTATAGGCGATTAGGGGAGGCTAATCGCCTATTGGGCATGCAATTGGGGAACATTACATGCGATTAGGAGGCCAATCGCATGTAATGTCTGGCAATTGGGCCTAAATGCATGAAGTTACATGCGATTAGGATTCCTAATCGCGTGTAAGTCTGCACAATCGCGTGTTACGTGCTGGACGACTAAAAACGACTATAAATACAATGTTTAACCTCCTAAACTTCATAATACAAACCCTAGTCGTCCCATAACCAGCCCCAACACACACAACCTCTGGAACGCGATTTTTGATCAAAACACAAGGTTTCAAGGTTAATCCATCATTCTTTCACAAATCTAAGGTTTGGTTTCCATCCATGCAATCTTTATAAACGTTTTTACTCAATCCCTAATGGTCCAGACCTGTTCTAAAACGAAAAAGCTTTCTGAAAATCGTTAATAAGTGTTGTTCATCGGATTCTAACAATCATACATGTGTTATGTGTGTTTATGATTAATATCTTGGGTTTTTATGATTCAAGATGAGTGATTAACATGTTATTAATATTGATGTCATGATAATAAAATCTGAGTAATTGATTATTAGGGTTATAGTTATGCATGTTAATGTGATGTTGCATGCTATGTGAATTGTGTTTGGATTACGTGGTTGCAATGCAGGGCTGATAATACGAGGCAAAACGAAGGATTTTAGTTTAAACATGTTTAGAATAGTTGTTGGGGTGATATTGGATGGTTACACACGTTCTGGATCTGATTTGGAGCGTTAAACGCACGAAAAACCGGAACAGCAAGGTTACAGGCGATTAGCAACCCTAATCGCCTATGTTAGGGGCGATTAGGAGGCTAATTGCCTATGTTTCATGCGAGTAGGGCTAAATGCTAGTAGTTACATGTGGTATAGCCCTAATTGCTAGTAGATACATGTGGTATAGCCCTAAATGCTAGTAGTTACACGTGGTATAGCCCTAAATGCTAGTAATTACATGTGGTATAGCCCTAATCGCCTATAAAGTCAAGGTTTACATGTCTTATGACCCTAAATGCCTATATTACATGCGATTAGCCTTCCTAAATGCTAGTTGACCAACCTAAATGCTAGTTGACTTTTCCTAATCGCGTGTACTGCTGCTGTAAGTGTAAATTAGCATTCCGAGACCCGATTTGACCTGTAGGAACATGCTAGGAACCCCGTAACATATTTAATAACTTGGTAACATATGTTTGGATGTATTTATGTGATACGTGAGCTATGTGCTATAACTTGTTGTGCGTTAACGTATGTTAAGTGTGATTGCATGATTGTATGTTTGAGAGCGTAAACATAATACGGGGAGTCTCGGGTCACCAATGGGATGTCGAGTCTTGTACTTTGGGTCAGTTAAACAGTCACGGTGTTTTCAAACGAACTTGGTTATGGTCTGGACATCTAGGGACTAACTAACCTGCGGGTTATTAGTCTAAGTGCTTGTAACTGTCATATGTTAGGTCGCCGCTTTACGGGACTAGCATAGCTGCTTGGTTATTCGTATTACGATGTAACGCAACTTAAGGTGAGTTACGGCCCCTCTTTTAAACTGGTTTTACATTTTCGGGGGAGAAAACATGTGTTAAAACGATTATTTGGTAACCACTGTCATACTATGGGTTTCTATTGTGTACTACACGATCTTTGGAAGTCCCGGGGGGAACCATGAATGTGCGGGTTTGCACAACGGGGAAATGTGAATAGCGCTATTGGGAGTGACCAACCCCGCTCGTCGACTTGGAGGGTCGGCGGGTGCATATTGGGCATGCAATTGGGGAACATTACATGCGATTAGGAGGCCAATCGCATGTAATGTCTGGCAATTGGGCCTAAATGCATGAAGTTACATGCGATTAGGATTCCTAATCGCGTGTGAGTCTGCACAATCGCGTGTTACGTGCTGGACGACTAAAAACGACTATAAATACAATGTTTAACCTCCTAAACTTCATAATACAAACCCTAGTCGTCCCATAACCCGCCCCAACACACACACAACCTCTGGAACGCGATTTTTGATCAAAACACAAGGTTTCAAGCTTAATCCATCATTCTTTCACAAATCTAAGGTTTGGTTTCCATCCATGCAATCTTTATAAACGTTATTACTCAATCCCTAATGGTCCAGACCTGTTCTAAAACGAAAAAGCTTTCTGAAAATCGTTAATAAGTGTTGTTCATCGGATTCTAACAATCATACATGTGTTATGTGTGTTTATGATTAATATCTAGGGTTTTTATGATTCAAGATGAGTGATTAACATGTTATTAGGTTAGTTTCAGAATAATATTGATGTCATGATAATAAAATCTGAGTAATTGATTATTAGGGTTATAGTTATGCATGTTAATGTGATGTTGCATGCTATGTGAATTGTGTTTGGATTACGTGGTTGCAATGCAGGGCTGATAATACGAGGCAAAACGAAGGATTTTAGTTTAAACATGTTTAGAATAGTTGTTGGGGTGATATTGGATGGTTACACATGTTCTGGATCTGATTTGGAGCGTTAAACGCGCGAAAAACCGGAACAGCAAGGTTACAGGCGATTAGCAACCCTAATCGCCTATGTTAGGGGCGATTAGGAGGCTAATTGCCTATGTTTCATGCGAGTAACATGTGGTAGAGCCCTAATTGCTAGTAGATACATGTGGTATAGCCCTAAATGCTAGTAGTTACATGTGGTATAGCCCTAAATGCTAGTAATTACATGTGGTATAGCCCTAATCGCCTATAAAGTCAAGGTTTACATGTCTTATGACCCTAAATGCCTATATTACATGCGATTAGCCTTCCTAAATGCTAGTTGACCAACCTAAATGCTAGTTGACTTTTCCTAATCGCGTGTACTGCTGCTGTAAGTGTAAATTAGCATTCCGAGACCCGATTTGACCTGTAGGAACATGCTAGGAACCCCGTAACATATTTAATAACTTGGTAACATATGTTTGGATGTATTTATGTGATACGTGAGCTATGTGCTATAACTTGTTGTGCGTTAACGTATGTTAAGTGTGATTGCATGATTGTATGTTTGAGAGCGTAAACATAATACGGGGAGTCTCGGGTCACCAATGGGATGTCGAGTCTTGTACTTTGGGTCAGTTAAACAGTCACGGTGTTTTCAAACGAACTTGGTTATGGTCTGGACATCTAGGGACTAACTAACCTGCGGGTTATTAGTCTAAGTGCTTGTAACTGTCATATGTTAGGTCGCCGCTTTACGGGACTAGCATAGCTGCTTGGTTATTCGTATTACGATGTAACGCAACTTAAGGTGAGTTACGGCCCCTCTTTTAAACTGGTTTTACATTTTCGGGGGAGAAAACATGTGTTAAAACGATTATTTGGTAACCACTGTCATACTATGGGTTTCTATTGTGTACTACACGATCTTTGGAAGTCCCGGGGGGAACCATGAATGTGCGGGTTTGCACAATGGGGAAATGTGAATAGCGCTATTGGGAGTGACCAACCCCGCTCGTCGACTTGGAGGGTCGGCGGGTGCATATTGTCTCAAACAGGAACAACAGGAACAACAGGGTTACTACATCGGGCACACATTTGGTTTACGAGTTAGTAATGGTTTTCCAATCGTGGTAGTAACAAAACATACGCCTAGCTAGCGTACACTGGTTTTCGATTTGTTATAGTATGGACAGGTTGACTTGGTACTTGGATTACAAAACCTGTAAACTCACTAGCATTTTTGTGCTGACGTAAACTTTTACATGTTTTCTCAGGTCGCTAAGCTAGCACTACGGGACTAGGGCGCACGCGTCTGCACGGCGTCTAGTTAGAGTCGCATGGTTTTCATATGTTGAACATTTGGTTTACTTTTGGGATACTGTTTTGAATAAGCTTCCGCTGTAAACGGGAATTTTAAACATTGTTTTGAAATTGCATTATGTTCATGTTAGACTTGTTTATTGTGATCGTTGGTTTGGATCCTGGTTTGTCATGCGCCTCGCGGTAAAACTCCGCAAGTGGATTTTGAGGGTGTGACAATCAGTGTGTTATATAATGTAGTTAAATGATAGTACAAAACACATACCAGACGTTCTTCATCAGTTTGAGGGTCATCAATCTTGCAGTAGAAAAATCTACCAGGTGCAGTTATAGCATCTTGATGAAACGTAATCATATTGAAACAGTTGATCACCGATTCGTATTCAAAAACAAAGTTGCAAACAGATGGGTAATTTAATGTAGTCATCAGGTGCTTCCATCCGTCACAAATAAACCACTTCCCAGCTATCTGCATGACCTTAACGCGAAATCTTTTTTCATCCAGTGTATGAATCGTACAATCACCTGTTGGATACTTATACTTTTCAACCCATTCTGTGTACTCCTCAGGTAAAGCCTACATATAAGAAAGAATTTGATATTATTACAATATATGGTATATAATTATGGAAAAAGTAAACCACATATAAAATTGTGGGCTGGTTTATGAACATTGACTAACATCTAACAGACTGCAATAATTTTATATTTATGAATAAACATTAAAAATCTTTGTTTAATGAATGTAATAGATCAAATATTACCAAGCAAAGACGATCGTTGGCTTCTGACCGTACCCAAAAACCGTAAGTCATTATCACACAAGCAGTTACAATCTGTATTAGAAAAAAGTGAGTTAGTATGAAACCTAAAAAATCAGTTGAAACCTAAAAAATGTAAATCGATACCTCAAACATAAACGACTAATCAAAAAATAAATCATAACAATCCATTCTTAGATGTCTCTAAAACACCAATTGAAACGTAATCATAAACCTAAAACATTCAACCTTAATAGAATCCTAAAATATAAATGCAAAATCATTCTCAGTTGAAAGCTTAAATAGTAACAAACCATTCAAGTATTTGTTAAACCATAAGTCGAGACCTAAAACATAAAGAATCGATCAAAAACTAAATCATAAGAATCCTTTCTTAGCTATCCTTAAAACATCAATTGAAACGTAATCATAAACCTAAAACATCAACCTTACTACAAACCTCAAACATAAATGCAAAATCATTCTCAGTCGAACGCTTAAATAGTAACAAACCATTAAAGTATTTCTTAAACCCTAAATCGAGACCTAAAACATAAAGAATCGATCAAAAACTAAATCATAAGAATCCTTTTCTTAGATATCCTTAAAACATCAATTGAAACATAATCATAAACCTAAAACATTCAACCTTAATACAAACCTATAACATAAATGCAAAATCATTCTTAGTTGAACGCTTAAATAGTAACAAACCATTAAAGTATTTCTTAAACCCTAAATCGATACCTAAAACATAAACCACTAATCAAAAACTAAATCATAACAATCCATTCTAAGGTTTCTATAAAACATCAATCGAATCATAAACCTAAAACATTCAAGCTAAATAGAAACCTAAAACATATTTTCCATAATAATCATCAGTGGAACCGTAATCAGTCTTAATAAATAATAATCATCAGTCGAACCCTAATCAGTCTTAATAAATAATAATCAATCAAAATTTTGTGTTAACGCTTGAAGTGTAAATCCCCTAAATCGAAACGTCGGACATAAACCCTAAAAAAATCAACACAAAATCAAAGATATTAACATGACTGAATGACTGAAGAATAATAAACAAAAAACCAAGAACAATCAGTACAACAAAGACATTAACAGTAATCGAAATAAAAAAAATATAGAAAATAAGTTAATCGATGATCTGAGATAATAATCAAAGATAGAAGAACATCGATCTATTCAAAAGAAGAATCGAATGGAGGTTACCTTGGATTGGAGATGCTCGATAGGTTTGAATCGCCAAGATTAGGGTTTAGGTTTTGGAGGAGGCGATGTTATGTCCGTGTGTTTTTTGAGGGTTTATATAATTTCAGGATTTTTGATTTTAAAAAAAAAAAAGAAAATTTTATTAATTCTGTCAATGTGCCATGTGGCATCACCAATGGAGGAGAATTAATTGCTAGGGGGGTAAATGAATGCCATGTGTCAAAAATTGCTCCTAAATATTATATGCATAGATGTGTATGTGTCGTTAGGCATACAAAAATGAACATATACACACACACACACATATACACAGAGTTATGGAATAACAAAAGTTTGTTTTAAGTAATAAGTTTAACAATGTACACACACGTATGTATGTGTATAATACGTATAATATGGTAAAATAAAAATATTCATTATATGATTAAGGTGTGCAAAAAACGGAATGAAAAAAACGACGTTTAAAGCTCTAAAAATAAAAAAAATGTTATTGCTTGTCGGTAAATCGTCGGTAATTACCGACCATTTTCCGACCAAAATCTTTATTTTATTAGAATTCGATTATATAAATGTGCATTTTATGTATGTACATATGTGAATGTATTTTTTCATGGGTATATATGTGTTATGTACGTGTGTATGTGTCGTAATGCATACAAAAATGTACATATATATAATATATACACATACACACACTTACACAGAGTTATATACGGAATAACGAAAGTTTGTTTTAAGTAATGAGTTTTAACAATGTACACACACGTATGCATGTGTATACTACGTATAATTTGGTAAAATAAAAATATTCATTGTAAGATTAAGGTGTACAAAAAACGGAATGAAAAAAACAACGCTTAAAGCTCTAAAAATAAAAAAAATGTTATCGCTTGTCGGTAAATCGTCGGTAATTACCGACCATTTTCCAACAAAACTCAACATTATGTCGGTAAGTCGTCGGTAATTACCAACCATTTTCCGGCAAACCTCAACCTTTGGTCGGTAAATCGTCGGCAATTACTAGGGTTGTAAACAAACAAAACGTTCGGTGAACAGTTCATAAACTGTTTGGCGGGAAGTTCGTTTGTGTCCGTTTGTTTAATAAATGAACGAACACGAACAAAAAATTTCGTTTGATTAACTAAACAAACAAACACGAACAAATGTCTCGTTCGTTCGATTGCGTTCGTGAACGTTCGGCAATGTGTTTGTTTACGTTCGTTTATTTATATTCGTTTGTGTATGTTAATATATGTTCGATCACTAGTTAAAACTTAGGATAATTATGAACTTTTGAATTAGGACTATCATGTATTCATGCCTATGCCTAAGCAATTTTAGATAATTATTTCTAAGTTAGTACAATTTGACTTATCGACATCATTTAGTAGATGTACTTTGTCTAACGGTTACTATTAACAATGTTTTTTTAGTTAGTTGCATATTAAATGTTTGTTTTTCTTTGTTTGTGTTCAAGACCCGTGTTCATGAACAGTTCGCAAACAACTGAATTTCTTAACAAACAAACACAAACATAGAATTATGTTCGTTAGTGTGTTCGTGAACGGTTCGTTTGTCCAAGAAACCTTAACAAACAAACACGAACAAAGCCTTGTTCGTGTTCGTTTGGTTCGTTTACAGCCCTAATAATTACCGACCATTTTCCGACCAAAATCTTAATTTTATTAGTATTCAGTTATATAAATGTGTATTTTATATATGTGCATATGTGAATGTATTTTTTCGTGAGTATATATATGTATATGTACATGTTTATGTGTTTCGGTTGTGAACTGATCGTTTAAATGATGGAAATATTGACCGATGTAATTAACGCGATTTAAACGCATGTTCCGAATACACGTGTCAGATTATGGTTAAAATATCTAAATTGCGTGGTTTAGTTTTGTTTTTAAAATTGAACACATCCGACTAAATTTATTGATGAACCAATGAGCCGAATATAAAATCAAGGCGCTACACGTTTAAATGGGTTCGTAAGTACAACCTACCTACCCAAACCCAAACCCCAGGTATATAAACCCTTCTTTCTCCTTCCCTCTTCATTTTTGAAGCAGCCACCAACACTCCCAAACCCTATCTCTCTCTACCTATTCTTTCAGTTTCCTCTCTCTCTCACTCTCTGTTTCCTGTATGGCGAAAGGATGATGGGTGGTTGGTGGTGGGTTTTCGACGGGGAACAGTGTCGTTTGGGCTTTAGTACCGCCGACGCACCACCGTAAGGGAAGCGGATGACTCTTCACCTTGCTGGTTGTCTGTTCTTGTCGAGATACCGTAAGCTTTCGTTTTCATTTGATATTATTTCTACACCTGCAAATGGCCTAAATATCATTTGATATTATTTTCACACCTGAATAAATGATTACAAATTAGACATCTGTGTATGCTATTATTATAAGCCTACTTTATGGAGGTATTCATGTGGTGTGTTTTTTTTTTTTTTTTTGACAAGTTTGGTGTTTGAGGCAACCCACAACAGCGGTAACGGCAGAGGCTTTGGCGAAGTACTCAACAGTTGAATTGGCGGCAGGCCGGGATGAAGAAATATTCAAAAGAATTCGCCGGGGAATGAATATCACCGTCGTCAACGATTTGGCTTGAGCTTACGGTATGGTCCTCACCTGTCCTCTTTATTCCATTGGTTTTTTTCCGATCGCTTTTTGATTTAGTTATCAATGTCCGAATTTGTCATCGGTTCCGCGCTTGCTCTAAAGAAGGAGTTCCATGTTAGGGTTTCTCTCATACGCCATCTTGATCAATACTTGGTTGTTAAATTGCGTTTGTCTTAAGATCAAATTGGTGATTCACTGTTATTTTATCATTCTTTTTATGAATTATAAATCCCATTTGCAGTAGGTGGCTAAATCGTGATTTGTCTGTTCTTTTGTTTAAGAACAACTTATATTTGATTTGGGTATTTTTCCAAGTCATGCCTATATCATATATTCAACTTAAATGTTTGCTATAATGAGTTAAGTGACATAATTATCAGGATGTAATACATAATGGGTGAATGAAAAAAAAAAAGAAATTGTTTGATATAAACGGATTACATCTCAAATTTGGTATTTTTTATGTACATGTCTCAACGGTTAGTTTTGGAACACTCTTTGAAACTTGAATTTAAAACCGGTTGGATAGTGTATCAATGTATACAGAAATGATAAATATTGAGAAAGCATATATGGATCCTACTTAACAGATGCGCTTGCACTACAATTGAAAATTTTTGACCGTATTTTGATTACAATTTCTAACAGCTCAATTTGCAGGTAATATTACGGATTGGATTTTGTTGATAACATGTAAGACTACGATTTGAATTTCTTCATAACAAGTACAAAAGTTATTGGTATTCTTGCGAGTCTTTCGATGGAATCCTAATAAAAGACACAAAGAAATTCTTCAGCGCTATAAACAAAAGGTATTCGTATTCTGTTTTATCGTTGAGTAATATTGTAGCACAACTCTTTCTATGAGTGTTTTAATCGATTAATGGACTTAGCCAATAACGCCCATATGCACATTTTGTAACTTAACTATCTAACTTATGTTTATATAATAACATCAATTTTTATGTAATAGAGTTTTGTAATTAAGGGTGCCGCAGCGTAGCGCGGGGTAGTTATCTAGTTCTCATTAAACGCTATTTTAAACGCTTTGCATAGCCGCCGCAAGGCGCGGCTCGGAAATACACTAGTCACATTTATATTACTGTTAGCGTCCATTTTTTTTATTAAAACTTTGTTCCTAGGTCACATTGAAAGTAACTTTATTGAATGGCGAATACAATAATTTTTTCACCAACTGTTTGTTTCAATTATGCATATTTCAATCATATCTGATTCACGATATCACAAAGCTTTAGGTGGCTTTAAAATATGTAGAAACTAGAATGTCAAAACTAATTATTTGTTATGCTTGATTTTTACAGCCTGATTTGGTTTTACACATCTAGATTTTTGTAATGTGAAAATAATTGTCCCCTTACAATGAGAAAAAAATTTGAACCCACATACCATTAAAATAAAGAGAACATGAGGAACATCAAACGAATTTGTATGGATATATACCTATTGAAAAAGTTGTATCATGTGAGGTTCTAAAAGCCTGAGTTTTTCTAAAGCTTGCATATTTGTTTATTGATAACTGTTTTGTGTTTAATGTGTTACATGTAGGCTGGAATCTACTGGGCTAACAAAGTTTTTTTCCTGGTGGTCCACCGATACTACTAAGTTAGGTTGCCTATGACAAAAACGCCCGCGGTTATGTTTGTAATGGTATCCAAAACTGTCGTGTAGAAAATATCCTCCGTGGCAACTCGCGGATAGAATTACAAGTATCATAATTTGTAGATTAATATTGTAAACCAGATTTATATAATTTATTTTTTTCATTTTAAGCAGAAAAAAAAATCGTTTTTTTTATTTTTTTAATAAACATTTTGGTCGGAAAATAGTAGGTAAACTAGACATACAAATTAGTATTTTTTTTGGTTGGAAAATGGTTGGAAAGAAAATTGAAATGTTTAGTTGGAATTTCATCGGAAAACCTGGCATACTTTTTGTCGATAACTAGTCGGAAAATTCATCAGAAATTGGTCGGAAACGTTCATCGGAAACTGGTCGGAAACGTTCATCGGAAACTGATCGGAAAAGTTCATCGGAAACTGGTCGAAAAATTCATCGTAAACTAGTCGGAATTTTGTCAGAGAATTTGTCTCGCTCTTTTGTCAGAACTTTGTTGGAAATTTTATCGGAAATTGGTCGGAAAAATTTACCGACTAGATTTTTCAGACAAAAGACACTTTGTCGGAAACTGGTCAGAAACGCTGTTTTCCGACTAATTTCCGACCAAAAACTTTGTCGGAAACAGACCAGTTTTTTAGTAGTGTACAAGTGAAACAATCTAGGTGCGGAAACCCTAGATCGTATGCAATATGATAAAGATCAAATCAGAACACAATCGAATACCTTTTCATAATCATTTCATTAATAAACATGGTGATAAAACCTTTAAGATAGTGTTTACAATGAAATAAACCCTTAACAAAACTTTTCAGACCACAAAGAGAACACACACTCAATACAAGACTCCAAATGACCAAAAACTAACTTCAAACTAAAACTTTAAGTATTTATAGTACTGCACATTCGACCCCCCGATATGGTCGAATGTGGTCTTCGACCATCTCCATAGCTCGAACCAAACAAATCTTCAACATAAGCTTCCTTCGACCATAGTAAACCACCTTCAACCCCTCGACAGGTCAAGTGAGTATTTTATCTACATGAAATCTTCCAAAAAAACGCTATATAGACAACCCATAGGCGATAGTCACATTCCGTGCACTTACACAAAAGTTGGAAAATATGGAGACGGAAGAAAAGAGGAAAGCAAAGAGATCTCAGGTTCCACAGAATCCGGAGTTGTATCATGCTACTTCATCTGCTTCTATGTCTACTTCATCAATAGGTGGAACTGTTGCACCACATATTGCTTGCATTCTAATGTTGCTGAACCACCAAGAAATCCAATCAATTATCTCGCTCCAGGACCATATTATATACCAACTTCTTACACCTCAACTTCATACATACCATCACAACCACAGATGTCAGTAGCCTGTTATACCTCATCTATGCCTCAACAACAACAGTACATTCCTCAGATAATGTCTCAGGCATTTTCAAGCCAAAGTCCAGTCGTGTTGAAAACTTCCAACATGAATAATGTGACAGTTGAAATGGCACAACAACACATTGCTCTAGTCTCAGCAACGGTCGCTTCGTATAATGGACTTGTGGCGAGTCAAATTGGAAACAATAATCTGACCAATGAAGATTATGCCCAGATCGACAAGGAAGAGATGGAGTTGATTGACATCCAATGGGCATTTGCTAGCGTGATGAGAAGAGCGATTGAGTTTATAGAAAAGACTGGTAGAATTGACAGTGCTACTTCACCTAATACTACCTATGGTTTCAACAAAGCCATGGTAACTTGCTTTAACTGTGGTACTCGAGGTCATTTCAAGAGAGAATGTACTCAACCTATGCAACAAGGTAATCGCAATATATTCAATTCCAACTTCCAGAATCGCCAATCACAAAACCAAGTTACTTATCAAAGCCAAAACAACAACACCTATCCACAACAAAACAATTATCAAAACCGAGTTGTATTCGCGTAATTGATCCATGGATTCGGTCCCAAACCGAAATTTCAATTGGTACCAGTGGGAATGTAGCGTGTTTTGCACAAGAGATGATTTTAGAGGAGTCGGTGATAGATGATGATGAATTGGATTCTGAGAAAGTGTGTAAGAAAGTGATTGAGAAGATTTCTGAAGTTGTGATTGTAGAGATTGCTGAGGAGGGTGCAGATAAGGTTGATAAACCGGTTACTACAACAGTTATAAGGACGATTATTGATTCTGTTGCTGATGTCTCTGATGAATTGGAATCTGTCTACTCGGATTCAGAAAGTGAATCTGATTCTGAAGCTAACGTCAATTCACTCGATGATGACATTGATCAGTTGCTAGCCGAAGCCGACTTTTGGATGACGAAGAAATCGTGCATGGTTGATGATTCTTTCACTAAGATTGATTATTCTATGTTCTTTGCTGGGAAGGAAGCTCATTTCGCACTGATGGCCATGAAAGATCCACCGAGACCGGTAAGTCCTAATTCTGCTAATAGTGAAAATAAATATTGTGGAACTTGTTATAGATTAACTGACGAAGTTAAGCAACTTAAGCATTAGCTTGAGAGTGCTAAAATCATTATTCAATCTTATCGTAAGGATGAACACGATTTCAACAAAACACTTGAGGGATATAAAAAGGATGTTTCAGAGTTGACAAAAACTTTGAAACATATAGCCATTAACAATTACATCAATGAAATTGAAGAAACAAAACTTGAAATGGCTAAAATCAAGTGTTTTGCTGAAAAAGTTAACAAGAAGTTAGAGAGTTATAAACATGTGGCGTATGTTTGGACCACATTGTTAAAGAACCATCACAATCCAATGATGTCAATTACAAGGCTGTTCCTGCTCTAGTGTTATTTGAAAATCACAATTTGAATTCAGTAACAGCTGAGAGTTCGGTGAAATCGGATTCTTCATCGGATAATGAATCAAACACTTCTAGTGTTGGCGATCCAAATTCCGATGTGAGACCGATACTTGGATTGAATGATGAAGGAGTGATTGCAGTAACTGATGATTCAGATACTGAAAATGAGGAACCTAAGAAATCTGATGATATTCCATTGGAAAATCATATAAGAACAAATGAGATAATCTCACCATCTCAGGTTTCTCATCCTCAGAAAAATGAAACCAAAATGAATCAATCAGTTAAGAGAGTTAAGAAAAATGAACCAGTTGACAAACCAGTGAAGGTTTTCTATCGGATGGAAGGATCTGATAAGATAATCGCTGATGAAGAATATCCTATACAGTTTGTCAATTATTCTAAAATTGAGAAAATCTGGCAAGAGAGTACCATTTGGTTCCCTAAACATGAACGGACCAGTGATATTCCTCCAGAAATGATTCGGAGACTGTATGGTGATAATTCTTCACAACCAAAGGTTCATGTTTTTGAGTTTATTAAGCCAAAAGAGAAGGTTAACGGATTTTTTGAACCGGCTTACTCAATGGAGCCCGCTCCTGAGAGTTTAAGGCGTAAGTGTGTTAATGACCAACACCCAGTTAAAAGTTTCGCGAAACCTAATGTCACACCCTCAAATTCCACGTGCGGGGTTTTACCGCGAGGCGCGTGACACACCAGGATCTCAGTCAACGATCACAATAAACATACAACAAACATGCATTCAAGATTATATTTAAAACCAAAATATAATGCTTTGAGCTGTAAACCAGCAGCGGAAGCATTCTTGTTTACAACCAAAAGACATATCATTGTTTACAAAGACATTGTTTAATATGTTTCCAAAATAATAGACGCCGTGCATGACCTCGTGCGCCTAGTCCGACAACCGCTACCTTAGCGACCTGAGAAAACATGCCAAAAATGTCAACATATAATGCTGGTGAGTTCACAGGTTTTATTTCATAAAAGTGTTGTTATAAGTTCGGTAAGATCATTTCCCGTTACTACTATGTTATGAGAACGTTAGCTAGACGTTAAGTGTTGCTACTACTGCGGTTGGGAATCCATTACTAAACCGGTATAAGTGTTGAAGCCAGCCCAGACGGACGGGATTACCGATGCCTCGGTAACCCCCAAAGTATTAGAGACAATATGCACCCGCCCGGCTCCCAGCCGTCGGGTGGGGTTTGTAAGGCCCAATAGATCTATCCACATTTCCCCCGTTGTGCATCCCCGCACATTCATGGTTCCCCCTGGGACTTTCTGTAAAAGCCGCATAGTACGTAAAGTAACCATAGTATAACATGATCTATGATAAGTAATCAAATAAGTAGCATGTTTCTCCCCCGAAGGTAAAGCGGTAAAAGTGGGGCTGTGACACTCACCTTGGTTTGCGTTACTTGGAAATAGTTAAGTAGTTATGTTATGATAGTCCCAAATAGCGGCGACCTATCATAAGATGTGTATAAGTATTGGACTAATAACCCGCAGGCTAACTAGTCCCCGTATGTCCAGACCGTGACCATAAACGTTTGAAAACACCTTTAACTGTTAAACCGACCGTGCCCGACAAGACCCGACATCCCATTGGTGACCCGACATCCCACGTGTTAGATAAATGCAAGACATCATGCAACATATGCAATTAAACACTTAGCACGCGCAACAATACACCTAGTCTAGCATAATGTCTAATTAACGCATAAACAGGTCCGAACACGTCTTACTAAGTCATTGGGTGTATCCCGGGGTTCCTAACATGTTCCTAGGTGTCAAATCGTGTTCCGGGATGTCAAAACGCATTCACGACAGCAGTACATGCGATTAGGAAGGTTACACGCGAGTAGGCAATAGCCTATAGGCGATTAGGGGCCTAATCGCCTGATGTATCAGGCGAGTAGGGCCCAATCGCCCATAATCTCTGCACAATCGCCAATAGCTCAGGCGATTAGGATTCCTAATCGCCTGCAGCTGCTGTGTAACGGATTTTCGCG
Source organism: Ambrosia trifida (assembly GCA_028751855.1). Lineage (NCBI taxonomy): Eukaryota > Viridiplantae > Streptophyta > Magnoliopsida > Asterales > Asteraceae > Ambrosia > Ambrosia trifida. Next base: position 126,373,018 of record CM054122.1, read on the forward strand.
CGTTTAACCCTCCAAATCAGATCCGAAACATGTAACAACACCCAATATCAAACCTAAATCATTTACCAACCCATTTCAAGCAAAAACCCCCAACATATCACTGATCTAGCATGTTCTATGCAATTATTTCCTAAAATGGCAAAGTACTAGGTTTCTTCTACCAACCTTATCTTTCCTTAAATGGAAATAATCAGATTTCAAACTCTACAACATGTAACTCATAAAATCTCTGATCTAACACCTTCCTAGTGTGAATCCTAACAACATTGCATCAACAATCACACCATAATCATCCTAAATCCTCAAGAACACATAAATGGGTCAAAATATGCATTTTCTTCAAAACACCATAATAATGGCTAAGATTCTAAGACAACCTTCCTAATGGCCTCTACATAACAGAAGTACACTCATATCTTAAAAACATTCATGTTAAAATCACCAATAAGACCAACATTTGCATATAAACTTCACATATAACAAGCATTAAGGTGTAAACTTGGTTTAAGACTCTCTTGAAAGGTTTTTAAAGACACATTTGGTAAAACAAGGTCTGGAACTTTAGGGGAACTCAAAATAACAACTTTACAAAGGTTAGGGATGAAGAACACACCTTGGATTTTGCTAAAGAAGGGTGTATAAGCTTGAGGATGGTGATTTTTGTAGCAAAAAGAGTTCCAGAGGTGTTTCAAGGTGTGTGGGTGGTTTGGGAGCAGCTAGGGTTGTTCTAGAGGTGTTTGGGGAGTTAAGGGTTCTATTTATAGGTGTTTTGACCCGGACCCTGCAGTATAGGCGAGTAGGCTTTCAGATCAGGCGAGTAGGGACCCTACTCGCCTCTATTCATGCGAGTAGGCCTCCTACTCGCCCCAAGCATCCTGTAATCGCCCCTAGTACACGCGATTAGGGGTCCCCCAGGCTCCTAATCGCCTGTAATGTGCTGAAATGGGTTTTTGGCGCGTTAAACACTATTTTAACATATTTAAACACGTATTCACATACCGATAAGTCACATAATGATTCCAAACATATAATGCATGATATCCAACACGTTTACATCCGTTCACCAATTCCCGGGACTCGAGACTCGTGTGTGCGTTAGACCCGGCGATTCCACGAATCGCCGATCCTTGTACCCATAGTTATGGACCGACTCCCGATGACCCCGCGGATCATCATAACGACTCCCGATAATTCCCCCGAATCATCGTGCCGACTCGACTGACCTTGTTAAGGACGTAATATGCATGACTCGCTAAGGTAGACTTACTAGTTTAGTCAACGTTACTAACCTGAGTTTGCCGGGTGTCACATCATCCCCCTGTTGAAAGAATTTTCGTCCCGAAAATTGCCCAAGGCCAAAAAGGAAGAGACGAAAGAGAAGAAAAATTTTCCGGTTGCCACATCATCCCCCTGTTGAAAGGAATCTCGACCCGAGATTCATTCAGCTTCAGCAGAGACATGTCTTGATTCGAACGCGCGCTTAGGAAATAAATGAGGATACTTAGCCTTCATTTGATCTTCCCGTTCCCACGTGAACTCCGGTCCACGATTAGAGTTCCAACGGACTTTAACAATGCGGATTTTACTCCGGCGAAGGCTACGGATTTTATAGTCAAGAATTTCAACCGGTTCCTCCACGATACGTAGACGATCATCCACCTTGATCTCTTCGAGAGGAACAACCAAAGATTCATCCGCCAAACACTTCTTCAAATTAGAAACATGGAAGACGTTATGAACATTACTGAGCTCAGCCGGCAGATCAAGCCTGTATGCTACCGGTCCAATCCGTTCCAGGATTGCGAACGGTCCCACATACCGAGGATTCAATTTGCCCCGTTTCCCAAAACGTATAACGCCCTTCCACGGAGATACCTTCAACAAAACCCTGTCGCCAACCTCGAACTCCAAAGGCTTGCGACGACGATCGGCATAGCTCTTTTGACGATCCCGAGCTGCTGCCATGCGGTTACGGATTTGTACGATCTTTTCGGAAGTCTCGTACACAAGTTCCGGGCCGGTGAGTTGACTCTCACCCACCTCAGCCCAACAAAGAGGAGACCGGCATTTCCGCCCGTAAAGAGCCTCGAACGGAGCTGCCTTGATGCTAGAATGGTAACTGTTGTTGTAGGAGAATTCCACCAACGGTAAATGACTCTCCCACCCCTTGCCAAAGTCGATCACACATGCCCGAAGCATGTCTTCTAGCGTTTGGATTGTCCGCTCACTTTGACCGTCAGTTTGCGGATGGTATGCTGTGCTCATGTCTAACTGAGTACCCAGAGCCTTATGCAAAGACTTCCAAAAGTTAGAGGCGAACCGAGGATCACGATCAGAAATAATAGAGACGGGCACCCCGTGCCGAGAGACCACTTCCTTGAGATATAACCGTGCCAAACGCTCGAGACCATCGGTCTCTTTGATAGCGAGGAAGTGCGCAGACTTTGTCAACCTATCGACAATTACCCAGATCATGTCGCAACCACTGGGCGATTTCGGGAGTTTGGTCACAAAGTCCATCGTAATCCGCTCCCACTTCCACTCGGGGATTTCAGGCTGTTGCAGGAGGCCGGACGGCTTTTGGTATTCGACCTTGACCTTAGCACAGGTCAAGCACTTGCTTACATACGAAGCCACGTCCGCCTTCATGTTCGGCCACCAATAAAGTATCTTTAGGTCTTGATACATCTTATCGGAGCCAGGGTGAATAGAGTACCGGGACTTGTGAGCTTCATCAAGAACGAGCTCCCGCAAGCCCCCAAATAAAGGAACCCAAATACGTTCAGCGAAATATTGTAACCCATCGGGTCTGAGTTCAAGGTGACTATTAGCACCATGCATGGTTTCAGCTTTAAGGTTTTCCTCCTTCAAAGCTTCTTGCTGCGCTGAACGGATTCGGTCAGGTAAGCCGGAATGGATGGTGAGCTGAAGAGCCCGAACACGACGAGGTTTAGCCGTTTCCTTCCTGCTCAAGGCGTCTGCGACCACATTCGCCTTGCCAGGATGGTATTTGATGGCGCACTCGTAATCATTAAGAAGCTCGACCCAACGACGCTGTCTTATATTCAACACCTTCTGATCAAAGATATGCTGGAGGCTCTTGTGATCGGTGTAAATAGTGCATTTGGTACCGTACAAGTAATGCCTCCAAATCTTTAAAGCAAAGACCACCGCACCCAATTCCAGGTCATGGGTGGGGTAGTTTTTCTCATGAACCTTAAGCTGACGAGAAGCATAGGCGATGACCTTCTCGCGCTGCATCAGTACACAACCAAGACCCCGGATAGAAGCGTCACAATAAACCACAAAATCGTCCGTACCCTCAGGCAAGGACAAGATAGGAGCAGAACAGAGTTTAGCCTTTAACAACTGGAAGGCGACTCCTGCGAATCACCCCAGTCGAACTTTCTGTCCTTCTGGGTAAGCGAGGTGAGGGGTTGAGCGATTTTCGAAAATCCCTCGATAAAACGACGGTAATAACCTGCAAGGCCTAGGAATTGCCGTACCTCAGATGGCGTCTTCGGTGCTTCCCAGTCTTTAATGGCTTCAATCTTAGCTGGGTCAACGTGAATTCCTTTCTCATTAACAACATGACCAAGGAATTGGACTTCACGCAACCAGAAGCTACACTTAGAAAACTTAGCGTACAGTTGTTCCCGTCTCAGAAGTTCCAAAACAAGACGTAGGTGTTCCTGGTGGTCCACCTCATTCTTGGAATAGACTAGAATATCATCAATGAAGACAATCACGAACTTATCAAGATAAGGCTTGCAAACACGGTTCATCAGATCCATAAAGATGGCAGGTGCGTTGGTGAGACCAAAAGGCATGACCAGGAATTCAAAATGGCCATAGCGAGTTCGAAAGGCGGTCTTCGGAATGTCAGCTTCTTGAACCCTCAACTGATGGTACCCCGACCTCAAATCAATCTTCGAATAGAAGCTAGAACCTTGAAGCTGGTCAAATAAGTCATCGATGCGAGGAAGAGGATAGCGATTCTTGATGGTAACCTTATTCAACTCCCGGTAGTCGATACACATCCGCAGGCTTCCGTCCTTCTTCTTGACAAACAAAATAGGGGCTCCCCACGGGGACGAACTAGGTCGAATGAAACCCTTCTCTAACAGCTCCTGCAACTGGTTCGATAATTCCTGCATCTCGGGAGGTGCAAGACGATAAGGGGCACGGGCAATAGGGGCCGCACCCGGAGCAAGTTCAATACCGAATTCGACCTGGCGATAAGGAGGAAGACCAGGTAAGTCTTCAGGAAATACATCGGGAAAGTCACGGACAACAGGAATATCTTCAATCTTCTTCTCCTCTTCAGACGAAACCGAAACAAGTGCCAGAATGGCAGAATACCCCTTCCGAAGATACTTATAGGCTTTCATACACGAAATGATACTCAACGGGACCCCGCTCTTCTCACCGTGCACCAACAGAATTTCACCATCAGGGAGGGGAAGTCGAATGACTTTATCAAAACAAACGATCTCAGCATGATACAGGGACAACCAATCCATACCCACGACAACATCGAAACTACCCAGGGACACCGGCATGAGATCAATAGGGAAGGAATAACCCGAAAACTCAAGGTGACACTCCCTAAGGACGTGCGTCGCCTCAACTTTCTTACCATCAGCCAACTCTATCAAGTATTTAGCCTCTAAAGGTGTAGGTACCCTATCAAGCAATTGACTAAACCCAAGAGATATAAAACTCTTATCGGCGCCAGAATCGAATAAAACCGTAGCATAGCGATTATCGAGGAGAAACGTACCAGTAACAGTGTCGGGATCCTGTCGAGCACCACTTGAACCGATCACGAAGGCGCGAGCATTCCTGCCTCCGCCCCCATTGTTTCCATTGCCCGACCCATTCTTCCCGGCTTCACCCTGTTTCAACTTGGGGCAGTTACGCTTGTAGTGACCAAGCTCACCACAGTTATAGCACCCTTGTTTCCCCTGATTTCCCTGAGGAGCAGCGACTTGAGGGGCCGGGGCTGGTGTGACCGATGGGTTTCGGTTCCCCAAAGGGTTGGACCTACAATCCTTGGCTTGGTGCCCAATCTTATGGCACCGACGGCAACGGTCCTTATCGTCGCAAGAACCGGTGTGATGATAGTTGCACCGATCACACTTTGGCAACTTCCCAGCATAAACCCCCGGCTGTCGTTCAGACGACGATCCCCCAGTATCAGTCTTCTTTACCTGCTGAGGCTGAGCCGAGCTCGAGCCTTTCCCCACAGTTTCCCACTTCCGCTTGTTACTATCGGAGGTCTTCACAGCAGCGCCTCGAGGAGGCAAGACCCCTTCAGTCACCTTCATGTTGGTCAGCCTGTGAGCCGACCGAACTACTTCAGAATAAACAGTGAGATTACCCGCAACAACTAACCCAGCAATCTCCGGTACCAACCCAGCAACATAATGCTCAATTCTTCGGTATTCCGGTGTGTGCAAATCGGGGCACAACACCGCCAACTCATTGTGCCTAGCAGTATAAGCTTCAATCTCGGAACCCACCATCTTATGGTTCCAGACTTCATGCTCGAGCTTCTGGATCTCATCCCTCGGGCAGTACTCATTTTTCAGCAGCTGAATGAATTCTGCCCAGGGCATGGCGTGGGCTTCCCCAATGCCCATAGTCTGGGTGGTGGAGTTCCACCAAGTCAAGGCTTGACCCTCCAGGGTCGCAGAAGCATATTTCACCCGGTCGCCCTCCGGGCAGTTGCACATTGAGAAGACAGATTCGATTTTCTCCAACCATCGGAGCAGTCCCACTGCCCCTTCAGTGCCGCTGAAGTTGTGAGGCTTACAATCCATAAACTTTTTGTAAGAACACTGGGATGGAGGAGGATTGACAGCACCACCTGGAACGGACACACAGGTGAGTATCAAGAAAAGGTAAAGTACCCCAGAACGAGATAGAATAGATGAGAATCGACGTACCACCCATAGCATTATGAGCGGCTTGGAATGCAGCCAAGGCAATATTCACGTGCTGCTGCGTCAGATTATCCAGCTCAGCTTGGGTCATATTAATGTTCCCGCGGCCACCGCCGCCACCACGGCCGCCACCACGACCGCCAGCACGGCCGCCCCTGCGACCTCCACGAGCTCCCGACATCTTCTGTCACAACATGAAACAAAAGATTTAGGCTTGCCCGTGGTATAACCCATTAGGAATTTCAAGAAACTAGATAGAGCCCAGCTCGGGTCCATCCGTCCAAGCCCAAAGTCCGCCAGGGATCCCATGCATCACAGTTTATGATCTCGTGTGCACCCGACATGATAAACTGTTCCACATGGTCCTCCAGGCGCGCTTTAAGTTTGAAGTTCAAGTCACCGAACACTAGCACCCAATCATGATATTATCATAAGTATAAGTACAATATAATACGCATAAGAACAGGCGTGTTCATTAGGGCATAGAGGGGAGATGTCCAAATCTCTGGACAGATCTCAAGAGTACGCCGAAGCTACCCCAATGCACACTGCCGTCAAGAGAGTTCAATAGTATATCGTTCGCCATTGGATCAAAGTAAGGACGAGTCAAGGAATAGGATGATAAGAAGTAAACAGATGATGTAGCGTAGTAGATGATGACACCGACACCCCGACAAGTCATGTTGTTACCCACTTGCTAAGACTCGACTAATTGTGACCGTCTAGTGTGTGCGACTCAGTTATAGACTAGACTCTACATGCAGTCTCAGTTCACTATAACCGTTGGCTCTGATACCAATCTGTCACACCCTCAAATTCCACGTGCGGGGTTTTACCGCGAGGCGCGTGACACACCAGGATCTCAGTCAACGATCACAATAAACATACAACAAACATGCATTCAAGATTATATTTAAAACCAAAATATAATGCTTTGAGCTGTAAACCAGCAGCGGAAGCATTCTTGTTTACAACCAAAAGACATATCATTGTTTACAAAGACATTGTTTAATATGTTTCCAAAATAATAGACGCCGTGCATGACCTCGTGCGCCTAGTCCGACAACCGCTACCTTAGCGACCTGAGAAAACATGCCAAAAATGTCAACATATAATGCTGGTGAGTTCACAGGTTTTATTTCATAAAAGTGTTGTTATAAGTTCGGTAAGATCATTTCCCGTTACTACTATGTTATGAGAACGTTAGCTAGACGTTAAGTGTTGCTACTACTGCGGTTGGGAATCCATTACTAAACCGGTATAAGTGTTGAAGCCAGCCCAGACGGACGGGATTACCGATGCCTCGGTAACCCCCAAAGTATTAGAGACAATATGCACCCGCCCGGCTCCCAGCCGTCGGGTGGGGTTTGTAAGGCCCAATAGATCTATCCACATTTCCCCCGTTGTGCATCCCCGCACATTCATGGTTCCCCCTGGGACTTTCTGTAAAAGCCGCATAGTACGTAAAGTAACCATAGTATAACATGATCTATGATAAGTAATCAAATAAGTAGCATGTTTCTCCCCCGAAGGTAAAGCGGTAAAAGTGGGGCTGTGACACTCACCTTGGTTTGCGTTACTTGGAAATAGTTAAGTAGTTATGTTATGATAGTCCCAAATAGCGGCGACCTATCATAAGATGTGTATAAGTATTGGACTAATAACCCGCAGGCTAACTAGTCCCCGTATGTCCAGACCGTGACCATAAACGTTTGAAAACACCTTTAACTGTTAAACCGACCGTGCCCGACAAGACCCGACATCCCATTGGTGACCCGACATCCCACGTGTTAGATAAATGCAAGACATCATGCAACATATGCAATTAAACACTTAGCACGCGCAACAATACACCTAGTCTAGCATAATGTCCAATTAACGCATAAACAGGTCCGAACACGTCTTACTAAGTCATTGGGTGTATCCCGGGGTTCCTAACATGTTCCTAGGTGTCAAATCGTGTTCCGGGATGTCAAAACGCGTTCACGACAGCAGTACATGCGATTAGGAAGGTTACACGCGAGTAGGCAATAGCCTATAGGCGATTAGGGGCCTAATCGCCTGATGTATCAGGCGAGTAGGGCCCAATCGCCCATAATCTCTGCACAATCGCCAATAGCTCAGGCGATTAGGATTCCTAATCGCCTGCAGCTGCTGTGTAACGGATTTTCGCGCGTTTAACCCTCCAAATCAGATCCGAAACATGTAACAACACCCAATATCAAACCTAAATCATTTACCAACCCATTTCAAGCAAAAACCCCCAACATATCACTGATCTAGCATGTTCTATGCAATTATTTCCTAAAATGGCAAAGTACTAGGTTTCTTCTACCAACCTTATCTTTCCTTAAATGGAAATAATCAGATTTCAAACTCTACAACATGTAACTCATAAAATCTCTGATCTAACACCTTCCTAGTGTGAATCCTAACAACATTGCATCAACAATCACACCATAATCATCCTAAATCCTCAAGAACACATAAATGGGTCAAAATATGCATTTTCTTCAAAACACCATAATAATGGCTAAGATTCTAAGACAACCTTCCTAATGGCCTCTACATAACAGAAGTACACTCATATCTTAAAAACATTCATGTTAAAATCACCAATAAGACCAACATTTGCATATAAACTTCACATATAACAAGCATTAAGGTGTAAACTTGGTTTAAGACTCTCTTGAAAGGTTTTTAAAGACACATTTGGTAAAACAAGGTCTGGAACTTTAGGGGAACTCAAAATAACAACTTTACAAAGGTTAGGGATGAAGAACACACCTTGGATTTTGCTAAAGAAGGGTGTATAAGCTTGAGGATGGTGATTTTTGTAGCAAAAAGAGTTCCAGAGGTGTTTCAAGGTGTGTGGGTGGTTTGGGAGCAGCTAGGGTTGTTCTAGAGGTGTTTGGGGAGTTAAGGGTTCTATTTATAGGTGTTTTGACCCGGACCCTGCAGTATAGGCGAGTAGGCTTTCAGATCAGGCGAGTAGGGACCCTACTCGCCTCTATTCATGCGAGTAGGCCTCCTACTCGCCCCAAGCATCCTGTAATCGCCCCTAGTACACGCGATTAGGGGTCCCCCAGGCTCCTAATCGCCTGTAATGTGCTGAAATGGGTTTTTGGCGCGTTAAACACTATTTTAACATATTTAAACACGTATTCACATACCGATAAGTCACATAATGATTCCAAACATATAATGCATGATATCCAACACGTTTACATCCGTTCACCAATTCCCGGGACTCGAGACTCGTGTGTGCGTTAGACCCGGCGATTCCACGAATCGCCGATCCTTGTACCCATAGTTATGGACCGACTCCCGATGACCCCGCGGATCATCATAACGACTCCCGATAATTCCCCCGAATCATCGTGCCGACTCGACTGACCTTGTTAAGGACGTAATATGCATGACTCGCTAAGGTAGACTTACTAGTTTAGTCAACGTTACTAACCTGAGTTTGCCGGGTGTCACACCTAATGCTAAAAAAGTGTTTAAAGAATACCGTGCATGTTTCAAATATGGGGAGAGAGGGCATTTACTTGCTCACTGCCCATATGTGAGACATAAGAGGCACGAGGTTGAGAGAAAGCAGAATGTGAGGAATTTAGTTGATGATCATAGACAACGTTATCCACAAAAACAGTTTTTCCCTCAAAGACAACAGTCTTTTAACCAAAATCGTTTTTATCAAAACAGGAAAAACTTTCCAATTGTCTATGATAATCGAAACCGGATTGCCATGGAGAAAAAGCAGAAGAAACCTATGGTGAACACGACTAATGATAAACAAAAGGTTTTTCCAAAACCTGTTGTTAAGTCATTGGTTGGATCTTCATCTGTTAACTAAGATAAGGTAGCCAAGAAAGTTTCATTCTCGAACAATACAAAAAAACCTATTGAGGTTAAACAATCTCAGATACGGATTCTGAAACGTTCTGAACAAACTTGGACACCAAAGGGTTCTCCAGGTGCTTCTACATCATCTGCTAAAGTTGAAGTGAAAAGTGAGAAAGTTGTGAACAACCAGCAAAAGGTTGATTCAAACTTGAACGTTTGTGATAAATAATCTTTGAAAGCTAACATTCAAAGACCCAAGACCAAACAGGCTTGGGTCCCTGTTAAAAACTAATTTTGTTTGTGATTCGTGTAGGGAGCTCCAGCTGGCCCTGTTAGCAGTCTCTGGATTGTCAACAGTGGAGCTTCTGGGCATATGACCGAAGATTTAATGATGCTCTTTGATATTAAGAATATTAATGGATGATATGTGGCATTTGCGGGAAACAAAGGAGGTTATATAGCAATGGCATGGTGAGTTTTGAACAGATGTCATATGTGACACATATTGAGTATAATCTGTTGAGTGTGAGTCAGATATGTGATAAGAAGTTTTCGGTTCACTTTGATGACAAATCTTGCTACATACTGAAACCCGGTTTCGTCATACTAAAAGAATGGATCATGTTGAAGGCTCCAAGATTGAATAATCTTTACATTCTTGACATGAGCAAGGCAACCATGACGCAGGGACAAGTCATGTGCTTTCTATCCAAGGCTACTGAAAAAGAATCTATCATATGGCACAGGAGGATGGGGCATATTCACCTAAGAAAGATGAATCATTTGGTGAAGAACGGACTTGTTGAGGGTGTGAATGTGAAACACTTTCATCTTAATGATAAATGTGTAAGTTGCAAAAAGGGAAAACAGCACAAATAGTCCAACAAACCCATGAAAGTAAATTCTGTTGAACTTCCACTTGAACGTTTACACATGGACCAATTCGGACCAGTTAAACGTAAGAGTACCAACGGCGAACTTTATTGTCTTGTAGTTAACAATGATTTCTCAAGATTTCCATGGGTGATGTGCATGCAACACAAGAGTGAAACGTTTAACAATCTGAACATAATGTTTACTCGATTGGAGAATATATATGGATTGAAAATCAAGAGAATTCGGAGTGATAATGGAACGGAGTTTAAGAATTCTTAAATGGATGCATTGGGTGACTCAAAGGGTATTCATCATGAGTACAGTGCTCCATATACTCCACAGCAGAACGGTGTTGCAGAAAGAAAGAAAATGACTCTAATCGAAGCGGCACGTACCATGATTGCAGATTCTAACCTTCCAGTTATGTTTTGGAATGAAGCCATTCGTGTAGCATGTTACACTCTGAATCGTGTGTTAACTGTGAAGAAGTTTGGCAAAACTTCTTATGAACTGCTTAACAGACGAAAGCCGAACTTGGAGTTTCTAGAACCTTTTGGGGCGTCATGCACTATGTTGAATCCTACTGAGAAATTTGGACCTAAAGCTGAAGAAGGTTACTTTGTGGGATCCGCGACACCATTAAAACGTGTTTTCAACAAAAGAACGAAACAAGTTAAAGAGTGGGCGAATGTTGAAGTCCAGCGCTACACTCAGAATTCTCAAGGAAGTGGGCTCGATTGGATGTTTTATTATAAGGAATTATTCGATTCTTTCAATCTAGAAAGCATTGTTAAAGAAGCTGTTTTACTATTATATTACGAGTGTGGAATGCAATAACTTCACCGTTAGAGCGTCCGATCACCGTAACTCCTCCAGCAACAACTTCTAATGATACTAGTGCTCCTGTTAATGAAGAAGAGGTTTTCCAAGAAGCGTCTACAACTCTTGATTCATCTGAGTCTGAAGACAATGATGATGATTTCAGTGATGCTATTTTAGATAATGCTACGGTAACACCACCAGTGAACCCAAATCCAGATGTTGCATCTTTATCTAATACGGGTAATGATCTGGAGACTGCAGAGAATCTTAATGTTCCAGCGGTTATTTATGTTCCTGATCATCTGGAATCTCGGAATCATCAGATTCATCCGCTCGAGCAAGTTATTGGTGATCCAAGTATCAGTGTGATGACGAGAGGTTTATTGAGAAGAGCAGCTTCACATGACAACATTGGAGCCCTAGCCCTGTATGCTAAAATACAGAAATTTGTTTGTCAAAATGACTGGTCTTTTGCTTGTTATGTTTCGCAGGTTGAGCCGCGGACATACAAGGATGCTTTACAAGATGATTCATGGGTTGAAGCTATGCAGCAGGAACTTCTACAGTTTCAGAAACTCGGAATCTGGACACTGACAGATTTACCACCAGACCGGAAGAAAATTGGTACCAAGTGGGTATTCAAGTGTAAGAAGGGTGACCGAGGCGTTATTGTCAAAAATAAAGCTCGATTGGTCGTAAAAGATTTTCGTCAAACAAAAGGAATTGATTACAATGAAGTCTATGCACCGGTTGCACGCATTGATGAAATCTGAATGTTTCTTGCGTATGCATCTAACAAGAAATTCAAGGTGTATCTATATGGTGTGGTCAAGGAAGAAGTGTATGTTGGGCAACCACCAGGTTTTGAGGATCCTATCCACCGGGATAAGGTCTACAAGCTTAATAAAGCTTAGCACATATCTTCTTTCCAAGGGATTCAAACAAGGTTTGGTAGAATGTACCCTGTTCACAAAACGAACAGAGGGTGATTTGCTTCTTGTTCAGATTTACGTTGATGACATTATATTTGGTTCTACTAATGAACTTTTATGTAGAGAGTTTGAACGAGTCATGCAGGAAAAATTCGAGATGAGCGCTATGGGAGAAATGCAGTTCTTTTTGGGCTTGCAGGTGGATCAATTGCAAACGGGCATTTTTATTCACCAGACGAAATATGTTTCTGAAGTCTTGAGCCGATTCCAGATGGAAGATTCAAAGCCTATGGATACTCCCATTCCAACCAATCACTGGATTGGAGTTGATGCTAAGGGGGAGCACATTGATCCCTTTACATATAGAGCCATCATCGGATCTTTGATGTACCTAACTGCATCTCATCCGGATATAATGTTCGCAACATGTCTCTATGCTAGATTCCAATCGAAGCCGAAACAGAGTCAGCTGGCAGCTGTCAAACGAATCCTAAGATATTTGAAGGGTTGTCCCTTGCGTGAACTATGGTACCCTAATGATGATAATTTTGACTTTATGGCTTTTAGTGATGCAGATTTTGGCGGATGCGACAAAGACGCAAAATCCACAACGGCTGGATGTCAATTTCTTGGGAGCAGGCTCGTGACCTGGCAGTGTAAGAAACAAACTGCAGTTGCGTTATCTACGTGTGAAGCAGAATATGTGGCAGCCTCAAGTTGTTGCTCACAGGTTTTGTGGATACAACAACGAATGCGCGATTACGGTTTGCAATTTCTTAAAACCCCAATACATTGTGACACTGAAGCTGCCATTGCACTCACAAAAGACAATGTTAATCACTCTAAGGCTAAGCACATCCGGATTAAGTATAACTTTATCCGTGATTGCTATGCTAAAGGTTTGATTGATATGGTCAAAATCCACACTGACTATTAGAGAGCTGATTTCTTTACCAACGCTTTTGACAAATCAAGATTTGAATTTTTATTAAAAGCTAACGGTATAAAAGAAAAACAAGACTAATCGTCACCTCGGTTTATAAATTTTATTTCGTTTTATTTTACTTTCAGAAAAATAAAAAAAAAACCAAAAATATGTTTTTACTTTCAGCGGAAGCATTATTAGAAAAACCAAAACATTGAAAAAAAATTCAAAATATATAAAAATCAGAAAATCAAAATTGATTTTTCTTGGAGAAAAAAAGGAGATGATAGTACATCAGTGAGGATCTATTGCATTCTAAAGAATTGAAAATGTAAAAAATGCTTGATAAATGTTAATTTTGAGTGATTTGCTGGTAGACTTCGTAGACTTATTATTGCGTGCCTGATACATACATATCAAACTGTTTACTAAGTGGATAAACATCTCATGGGCATGTGGTCTTAGTACCGTAATTTCGTTTGATAGGGTTTGTATAAAATTCGGAGGTTTCGGGTCGTTATGTTACTAGTTATCTGGGGATAGCCTATCTGATCTTCTATCGTACGGTTTTACGGACGTAGATCAGGCATGGTATCTTTATAAAAGAGCTTTAATGCCAAAACCGAAAGTTACCGAATTGAGGAACTTTAAACGTATGATGATAATCAAAGATTATTTAATGCATCGTATCTAATCATTGATGCAAGTCATGATTGATATAAGACCTCAACCTCATACCTTGTAACTACAGATAACAAAAGCATAATCACGCGTTACAATGTATATTTGTGCAAAATTCCTTGATACGGGAGTATGTCGTGTGTGTGGGAACCACAGGTGAATTGGTTTATATTATACATAGCAGTATTAGTGTAAAGCATTGCATAACAGTCTGCATGTGAGTTTATGTGGATAACAATATCAGCAGTTGCCAAAATCACATTGTCAGTAAAGTTTAAATATAACAATACAACGGTGTTATGTGATCTCTCATAAACTGATATGACCCTCTTACCAGAAAATCACAAAAAGTTTATTGCTTTCTGTTGATTTAGTTCATATATACAAAAACTCAAAAAGATTTTTGGTGTGTTTTAACAAAAATTTAGAAAATCCAAATGATTTTGCATTTCTGCTTTATTTTTGATAACCGATGGTGATTGATGGTCATTTTCTGAAGTTTGACAGACCAATTTGAGTTTTGCATCATTCAAATGGTAAATGATGAATGTCTGAAGGTTTAAATGTACAAAATTGACAATATGGGATTCGAATTTAAAATTTGGCAAAATTTTCAGAAATCCAAACCTTCATTCGCCCCTTCGGTGGGTCGAAGGAGAGTTTGTGTCTTCGTTCGAACCTTTTAAATAGGTCGAATGAGAGTGTTTGGGTGATTTTTCTTCATTCGAACCATCTGGTTTCTTTCGAGTCTTTAACTAGGGTTGAAGGAAGGCTGGATTTTCTCATTCGAATCTGTTCAAGGGTCGAATGTAGAACCTATATATACCACAGTACCCTCATTCAAACCTCATAATTTTTTTTCAAAATTCCCTCGTAAACAGACCTTGTTGATTGTTTGTTTTTTGATCTGATATTCTTGTTCCCTGATTGATTGTGTCTCTGTTGATCCAAAATTTACAGGTAAAGGATGCCTTAACAGTCCAAAATAGAAGATTTTGTATTCAAACCCTAAAACACCTAATCAGACCATATAGAACATGTTTAAACATCAATTGATGGTAGATAAACCATTATCGATGGTTTTAGGGGGAGAAGAAACCAAAATCAAGGGTTTTAACACAAATTTGAACTGAATTGATGTTTTAAAATGATGAAACCCTAAATTTTCTTTAAACACCATCAATAATAGTTTAATAGATGAAATTGATTGTTGAAAACTGGTAATATTGGATCAGTATGCTCTTTAACAGTTTACTTGCCTATGAACACTTATGTGTTTTGCAAGTTTAATAAGTTTTTGCACAGCGGAATAAGTTATAAAGTTTCACTATCAACAGGAGTTATTACTCCCCCTGGATGTTTGCAAACTAAAGACAAGTTTAATGAGAATCTAAGTATTGAATGTATATGACAATAAATAAGCAAATAGATTCTCAGTTAATGAAATGGAATGACAATTATAAGCTTTGAAGGATGTCAATTTTCTATTAAAATCAATGTCTAAAATAGTGAGATGAACCCATCTATTTATAGACGAGCAGATACATACAACTTGTTCAAAACTTTACACAAAAGCAATACTACAACAGCCTGTAGTCTTGGAACTTGTACAAAATGATAAAGTAATAATAAACTAATAAACTACTGAAACATAAGGGTGGTGGAAAGATTCTATTACAAGTGCTGATGAATGACAAACTACTGAGGAGTAGTTTGTCTTCAGTAGTTCTTTAGTAGACTTGTCTGGTTTGACTTCAGAACTTCTGATCTTTCTTCTTCAGTACTTGTTGAATCCTTCTTCAGTACTTGTGTCGTTTTTCTTCAGTAGTTCTATACTTAGGATATTTTGGCAGAATTATGAATTAGACTAAGGTTGGCAAAAAGTGGTTTCTTCAATCCTTTCTGTCCTTACAATCTCCCCCTGGATTGATGAAGCCAAAACCTTATCTAATTCCTTATTAGATTCATCTGTCTTCAACTATCTTCAGATTTCTTTGAACATGGAATTCTTAAGTTGATTGAGTTGTTCATTGTGAGAGATCCTTGTTCAGGTTCAAGATGTTGAATTGTAAGCAAGTCTTGTGTAGATAGATTCTTCATTTCATTAATGGATTTGAAGGCCTTGCTTGAACGATCTCTCCTTGTCACTAATACTGAGTTGGAATCAGTAAAGGACCACTTAATAATCAAAACTTTAGATCTGTCAAAATCTAACGTGTAAGGGACCATTCTGGATCCCTGGGATGTTCCTGAGTGTTGGATGTTTTCCATTTCAGTGACTCTCAGGTGGGATTCTCTTCTGTCTTCTGTTTGCACCACATTAGGTATTTCAAATGTAGGTAAGTGATGTTCAGTGATTACCTTTGTGTGTAGTCTATCGGTTATAGTCTTCTAGATTTGGTAAGCAAATGTTGAAGGATCCCTGAACTGTGTTAGCAGAGGCTTTTCTTCAATATAAAAGTCTCCTGTCTCCTTGTACAACTGTATTGCCTTCCAGCAATACCATCTTGAAGTCAGTCTTTGTATTGTCCTCTGGCTTTCTTTTGGTAGCAGGCCTTGAATGTTTAGCACCAGAAGTTCTAACTACTGAGGCTTTTGAACCAAAGTCATTGGCTACCAATTCTTCTATTATCTCAGCTCTCTTTGCTTTTCTGTCTTTTTCAGTTGCAATCTTGTCAGCAACAAGTTGAGCTCTTCTTGTTAGCTCATCTATTGAGAGCCCTTTGAGTGAATAGGCTTTTGTCTTGCTGTTCTTTGTAATAAAAGACACTAGTTGTTGCCTTTTGTCTTCTTCAGCAACTCTTTCAATCTCAGCTTGTCTATTCAACTCTTCTTCATAAGCTTGAAGCTTTTCAGTGTAGCTAATATCTTCCCTTGCTTCCATGCTGTTCCAGATCTCATCTTCCTTAGCCTTTCTTTGTTCTGCAAGTAAACTCTTCTCCAGTAGTTCTTTGGACATTGAAATGGGAGAAGGGTTTAGTACAGTCACTTAAGTGGTTTTAGGCCTTGGAATAGGAGTTGGTTGTTGTTCAGTTGCCATGGAAGGTTCTTCAGTTTGTAAGTTGGAAGTGTTAACTGCTGAAGTGTTGATAGAAGTATCAACTACTGAAGGATTGTCTTCAGTACTTTCTGAGTCTTCAGAAGTTTCTTCATTATGGCCTTGTGAAGGTTCAGCTTCAACTTCAGTTGTAGAAAGAAGCCTATCTTGATCTTCTTTTTCTTTTTGGGCTTCTTCTATCAGTTGTTGTTGTTGTTGTAGAGCCACTCTTGCCTTTATCCTGGCTTCCAGCGACTCTCTTGGTTCCTTAATCTTCTCCCCCTTTTTGGCTTCATCCACTTTTGGAAGCCTGCCAGGTTGAGAAGTTCTACCAAATAACTTAGCATGCTACCTTGTATAGTTGTCTATTTTGTTGGACAGCTCACCTAGTTTGTTGTTGATCACCTCAAATTGAGCTTTGGTTTTCAACTCCTAAGAAGTTGTGAAAGTTTTGAGGTGATCAGAAATGAGGGTGTTCATCATCTGGTATAGGGGACCATCTGGGCTGCATAGGTGGTTCATGTCTATGCTAGATGACCCAGGGAATTGGGTAGGCATTTTTAGTGGGGGGGGGGGGGGGGGTGTTTTGGGGTGATCTTCAGAATGTACCGAAGATGCCACTTTAGGGGAATCAGGGATTAAGTGGACTTTAACTTGATCTGGTGTGACCAGCTCTTTGAGCTTAGAGACACCAGATTCACGACCTTCACTAGCAGCCGTCAATTCATGTTTTGTGGAGTGTGAATCATCATCTAAATTAATGGAATCATCTGAATCCCTGATGACATCCTCAATGAGGACATTAACAGTTGTACCATGAGCTGGGCCCAACCCAGTTGTCTCATGAGCCTCTATTTCTTGGTTCTGAGGATTTCCTACCTCAGGCATAAAGCCTTCATCAGTAGTTGCCGCAAGTGATGACTTAGCTATGTTACTTCTTTCCTTAGATCCACCACTAGGTGGTAAATGAGTAGCAGCAGCCTCAAATGTACCTAAAGTCTCTAAGTTTGGGCTTAGAAACCCTAATTCATCCTCATCTCTTGGGTTAGGGCTAAAGACATCCACATTCATGTCAAAGTCTGAAGGTATGTCCCCTGTTTGATGTGGTTGTTGGGGACTGACATGTTCTGATGGGATAGTCTCTTTTAGCCCATAGAGAAGTTTGGCAATTTCTATGTTTGATGGTTCTGGTTCAGTAGTTTGGGGTAAAGGTTCAGCAGTTTCAAAAGAAGAGTCAGTAGTTATGGTTTTCTTGAATTTCTTTCTTTTGAAAAGAATGGTAATAGGGGCTCTTTTGGGGATTTGAGATGGATGAGACTGAGAGGATGTTTCAGTCACATCTTTAACAAGTGCAGATTGCACATCAGCAGTTTCAGGCATCTCAACTTCCTGAACTGCCTTTCTTTTAAGGTTGGTGGGTATTGGTTTTTGTTGTTTGGGTTTCTTGGACTTTTTGGGTGAGGGTTTGGAAGATGATGGTTCCATGGGGACTGTTTCTGGTTCCCCTTGGTCATCTTCTGGCCAGGCAGCCGGTTTGTTATGCCTTGAGTATGCTTGTGAGGTTAAGGGATTTAAAACAGTTGTTTTTCTCACAAGCACCTCATCTCCAAGTTCTTTAATTATGCAATGCATTATGAACCTTGGATACAACAAAAACTTCTTTTTAGAATTTAGGTGATGTAACACCAACTCATTAAAGAAAAGTGCTGATGCCTTGAATTTTGTTTCATTCACAATGGAATGAAAAATTGGTTGAAAAGTAGAGGGCATCTGATCATAAGATCTAGTTTTTGGACTCAAACACATGATGATGTAATGAAACAAACGTTTATATTTGGGTTCAAAATATTTCTTAAAAATCGTTGCATGTGAGAGAGTACCTTGGTAACCACACTCTGTCATGGTCAAATGAATTTCAGAGTTGGAAAAATTATCTGGTGCATCCACATCATCCAAACCCAGTCTAATTCCCAGAGTAGCCGGTGTGATTGCCATTACTTTCCCTTTTATAGTTGATTTGAGGGAAATAACTTGATCATTCACTGTCACCGTCTCGCAGTTTGCCCAGAACTCATTAAGAGTTTCAGTATGGATTGGAGGATCAATGGTGAGGGCAGTGAAGTATTGGGATTTGACGACTAAATCAATGATTTCGTCGTATTGGGACCAGGCTTCATGTTTCTCAAAGTAGCCTCTTTGATTGTGTCCCTGTTTCAGTATAAGAGCCATGTGGTTTGTGTGTGGGTGGATCGAACAGTATTTTTGTTTGCAGGTTAGGTTTAGAGAGTGTTTTTGAGAGAGAAGGAAGGAATTTGGCTTTTTGAAAGGATACGTGATGGAAAAGGTGTTTACCAAAAGTTTATAACCGCCCTAGGTCAAACTTCTGAAGTGGGAAATGTCTGATTTACCCTTAATGACAAAACTGCTGATGAAGAACAAATTTCATCAGTAGTTCCCATTTTCTCTTCAGTAGTTTGTTAACAACTGATGAGAATGTTTATAAACACTTTATTCATAACTTCTGAAGTTTATTTTATCAGAAGTTAATCATTTTTCAGAAAATATTTCCATACTGATTTTTTGTACATCAGTAGTTTCTCTCTTTTTGTTTTTCAGAAGTTTTGTGACAGACAAATGTAAGTGAAAATAAAAATATGTGCAGAAAAATAAAGAAACACTTACAAATTTAGCATCCCAAGCATGGATACTAACTTCTGAAATGTTGATGTGTCAAGGGATTTTGTGAATATGTCAGCTATTTGATTAGCTGTTGTCACATGCTTCACTTCAATCTTGCCTTTTTCATAACAGTCCCTTATGAAATGATACCTGATCTCAATATGTTTAGTTTTTGATAACTGAACCGGATTTTGAATGATGCTAATGGCAGATTTACTGTCTACAAGCAATGGTGTCTTGGTCTCTTTGATTCCATAATCAAGAAGTTAATATTGGAGCGATTGTATCTGTGATGCACAACTTGCAGCTGCAATGTATTCAACTTCAGCAGTTGAAGTTGCAATAGATGTTTGCTTCTTTGATTGCCAGGACACTAGACAGTTTTCCAAGAATTGACAACCACCAGATGTTGATTTTCTTGACATCTTGCACCCTGCATAGTCACTATCTAAAAAAGCTGTTAACTTGGTATTGCTCGAAGCAGGATACCAAACTCCAATTGTATGAGTTCCTTTCAGATATATGAAGATTCTTTTGACTGCAATGAGGTGTGATTCCCTAGGAGCTAATTGATATCTAGCATAGACACATGTTGAAAACATAATATCTGGTCTAGAAATAGTTAGATATAAAAGGGAACCTATCATACATCTATACATGGTTTAATCAACCTGTTTTCCATGATCATCTGGTTTAACTTGTGTGATTGGTGTCATGGGAGTGGAACATGATTTACAGTCTTGTAAAGAAAATTTGTTCAATAATTCTTTAACATATTTAGATTGATGTATAAAAGTTCCATTTGTTTGTTGTTTAATCTGCAGTCCCAAGAAGTACTGCAGCTCTCCCATTGTACTCATCTCAAATTTTGATTGCATGAGTTTCTTAAATTCATCACACAGTTTTGTGTTTGTTGAACCAAATATGATATCATCAACATAAATTTGAACAAGTAAGACATGATTTCCAACATGTTTTATGAAAAGAGTTTTATCAATGGAGCCTCTTGTAAAGTTATTTTTGAGAAAAAAAAGTTGGAAAGTGTTTCATACCAGGCTCTAGGAGCCTGTTTTGGCCCATAAAGAGCTTTGTCAAGTTTATACACCCACTCAGGATGAGAAGGATTCTCAAACCCAGGTGGCTGACAGACATACACTTCCTCTTTGATTTTTCCATACAAAAATGCACTTTTAACATCCATTTGAAAAACCTTTATTTTGTTGGAAATTGCATAAGCCAAGAATAACCTAATGGCTTCAAGTCTTGCAACTGGAGCAAAGGTTTCATCATAGTCAATTCCCTCTTCTTGAGAATAACCTTGTACCACCAGTCTTGCCTTGTTCTTGATAATCATACCAGCTTCATCTTGTTTATTCCTGAAAATCCATCTTGTGCCAATTGGTAGCTTGTTTGGTGGTAAGGGACAGATTTCCCAGACCCGTTGCTTCCTGAATTGGAGCAAATCTTCTTGCATAGCTTGCACCCAATTGTTGTCTTTGAGGGCTTCTTGATACTTCTTAGGTTCCAACTGAGAAATGAATGCTGAGAAGAAGCAAAAGTTGGAAAGCTGGTTTCTTGTGAGAACACCTAATGCAATATCACCCATGATTTGATCCAATGGATGATCCTTGTGTTCAAGCAGTTGTTGTGAACCACTAACAGGTGTAGGTGGCTCTTGTACTTCTTCAAACAAACCACTGACGTTAATAATATCTGGTTCAGCTGCTTGAACATCATCAGTAGTTGTAGGAGCTGAAACAGATGTTTGAGTTTGTACATCAGCAGTTGTTGAATCAGAAGTTTGTGAAACTTCTGATGGTTTGAAAGTTGACTTAATGACTGTATTAGGATTCCATGGTGCTGGATCCTCATCATCAAACCTTTTATCACCATAATAAGTAGGTTTAGATGAAGTGACAATCTTTTCAGGTCCGAAATGGAAGCTGTCAAGGTCAAAGAGTTCAGCAGGATGTGCTGGAATGAGAGTGTGATTTAACTCATTGAACTTGACATTCAGTGTTTCTTCTACTATCTTGGTTCTTGAGTTAAAAACCTTGTAGGCTTTTCTAGTGGAAGAGTAACCAAGAAAATAACCTGAATTAACTTTAGCAGCAAAACTTTGAAATAGAGTCTTTAATGTTAAGAATGAAACATTGACATCCAGAAGCCCTGAAAAAGGAGATAAGGGGCTTAATGCCATGAAGAACTTCATAGGTAGTTTTAGAGTGTCTCTTGTTGACAAGGACTCTATTCTGAACATAACATGCAGTGTTGACTGCTTCAGCCCAGAAATACAATGGTAGGCCTGAATCAGCTAACATGGTTCTTGCTGCTTCAATTAATGTCATGTTCTTCCTTTCTACCACACCATTTTGTTCAGGAGTCCTGGGAACACTAAATTGTCTAATAATCCCTTTAGACAAACAGAATTCATCCAGAGTTTTGTTCCTGAACTCTGTCCCATTATCACTTCTAATGGCTTTGACAAATAGAGAATATTGTTTTTCTACTGGTAGAATGAAGAACTTGATGATTTCAGCTGCCTCATTCTTGGGAAATAAGAAGAATACCCATGTGAATTTTGAATAGTCATCAATGATGACTAAGTAGTATTTCTTCTTACCAAGGCTCATGATTTTGACAGGCCCAAATAAGTCCATATGGAGTAGTTGAAGACATGCAGTTGTTTTAGATTCCTCAATAGACTTATAGGAGGACTTCTGCTGCTTTCCCTTTAAACAAGATACACAGTGTTCTTGACACTAGTATACTTTCAAGGGTAGACCTCTGACCAAGCCCATTTTAGTGACTTTATTTATGGTTTTAAAGTTCACATGGCCAAGTCTCCTGTGCCAGAGATCAGTCTCTGAAGTTGATGCCCTTGAGAAGAAACATGCAGTGTTGTTCAGTACTTTGTCCTTTTCAATGTCCACTGCATAGACATTGCCACATCTTTTGGCTATCAACAAAGTATGATCTTCAATGATCTTCTCTATCAACTTCTGGCCTTCTGGTGATATGATCTTGCATGTTGTCTTTGTGAAAAAGGAAGAATATCCTTTATCACACATTTGTGACACACTCGGCAAGTTGTACTCAAGGTTTTCAACCAGATTGACCTTGTCAAACTGTATTTTGCCTGAAGAGACATTGGCATGTCCTAGCACATATCCCTTGGCATTGTCCCAAAGGATACAGATCCTTCTCTTTGACTGATAAAATTATTTATCAAGTATCTGCATCCTGTCATGTGCATTGAGCCTCCACTGTCAACATACCAAATTCTATTTAAGCCTCTGGAGACGCTCTGCACAAAGTAGCAAATTAGTTAGATTTGGGAACCCAAGCCAATTTGGCTTTGGGTTTGCTTTTGAGAACATTAACAGTTTGTTCTTGACCAGGTTAAGGAATCCATGTCTTTTTGGCAATGGATTTTTCATTAAGAGTAATGGTGGTATCCTTTTGAGGACCACCATCAACCTTAGTCATCAGTAATTATACCATATTCATGAGATCTTTAATCTCAGCAGTTTGTGAAACTGTTGATGATTTAGGTCTAACTACTGAAAGAGAATTTTGAGAAAAAGACTGTTGTTGAGATTTTATCTTTTTCTGAGAAAAGGTGTTGTCTGGTTGTTGTTTCTTGGGAAAGAAAGTTTCTTCAAAATCATTTTTGAGTTGTTTTCCCACAACCGGTTATGAAATCTTCTTGTTGTACTGAATTCCTTTTCTATATCTACAAAATTCTGTTTTGTGGTTAAACAAACCACAAATTTCACATTCTTTTGCCTTTTCTTTTTCATTTAAAGGAAAATTTCTGACTATCTTGATTTGATTTAGGTCATCAGTAGTTTTCAGGTTCTCAACTCCTGATGTAGATGAAACTGCTGATGGCTTAAAGTCAGATTTTATTAGTACTTCTAAAGAACTTTCTTTTTCAATTTTTAGAAAGTTTTCATGAAAAGATGTGCATTCTTTCTCTTCAGAAGTTTCATTTTGAACAATTTTTCTCCCATCTTTAGTAGTTTTGGGAGAAAAATCAGTTGGTGTTTCAGTGTGATTGTACCCTATGCCAAACCTAACATTTAATGCACTTTGTTTGTTAAGCAGCAGTTGGTACCCTTTACATGACTCAACCTATTTTTCACATTCAACCTTGGTGTCAGCAAGCTCTTTTCTGACATTTCCTAGGTCTTCTATCATAATTTTAAGTTGTGCTTGGGTTTCAATAGCATTGTTAGTTAATTTAGAATTTTGTTTTGATTTTGCAGCAAGTTTTCTTTCTAAATCACATTTCATTTGAGTAAATTTTCTTTCAGAGTCATTGGCTTTGCCTTGTAAATGCACATTAGTCTCTCTTATGAGAGAAAAAGATTCTTTACATGAGTTTGAAAAAAGTTTTGTTAAAGATTCTTTTGATACCTGAGACAGAGCAGATTTTGAGGTGCAGCCCTCAAATGCCATTAAGGCAAAGTTCTTTCTGCCATTGTCAGGTTCTCCCCAGTTGATGTCAAACATTTTGTTGTCTGCATTAGGATTACACTCTGTTGTGTCAAAAGGAAGACTGCTCCAGTCAACATACCCTGAAGTGAAAAGACTTTGTTGTGAGGGTTGGTGAGTTTGTGGAGGTTGTCGAGCAGCTGGAATGGAAGGGATTGATTGTTGGCTTTGCATTTGTTGAGCAGGCATCTGTACATATTGTATTTGCGGCACATATTGGATTTGTGGAGTTTGTGTCTGTACAAAATGTGCAATTCCCTGTGTTCCATTATTCCTATTATAACTAGGGTTAAACTGATTTCCAGACTGTGATTGGTTATAGCTAGAGCTTCTACACTCTCTAGCAAAGTGTCCCAACTTCTGACACTTGTGACATCTAAGTTTAGATTTGTCAAAACCAATTTTTGTTGAACTGTTCAGTCCTGGAAATTTCCTTCCTGACCTTTTGTAAAATTTGTTAGTTTTTATACTTAACATGGCCAGTTGGTGTAAAATATCCATTTCTTCTAAGTCATCACTGCTAAAAATTTTCAAATCATCCATGATAAAACACATGTTATCAGCAGTTTGACTATATTCATCATTGTCATAAGCTGGATATGATCTTTCTGATGAGATCCCAACAGTTATGTCAATATAGTCAAAAGATCCAAAATTATTTGAACAAGTAGGTGAGTCTTGTCCTAAAAGTGATGTACTACCAGGTACATAGTCATCAGCTGTTTTACCAGAACTTTGCAATTTTTTCTTTTGATCAATTTCTCTTTCAAAAGTTAGCAATCTCCCATGTAATTTTGTAAGAGTGAGGGAGTTAAAGTCTGGTGAAGATCTGAGAACTATAGAGTAAGTTTCCTATTTTTCTGGTAACGACCTTAAAAATCTATGAAGTATAGATACATTTGTATAGGTCTGACCATTTAATTTCAACTCAGATATTAATGAGGAAAATCATTCAAATTGTTATGTCAAAGTCTCCCCATTAATGTGAGTAAATGTTTCATATTGTTGAGCCAGGATTTCTCTGGTGTTGGCAATCACCTCTTCAGTTCCTCCAAACTGCTCTTTTAGGCAGTCCCAAAGCTCTTTGGCACTTTCACAATGTAAAAGTCCAGAGTAGATTTCATTTGGGAGTGCCATTGCCAACATAGAGAAAGCCTTGGCATCAAGCACAAGTTTTAGGAAATCTTCATCTGTGTAGTATTTTGGGTCCTTTGGTATTTCAACTTTAGTTTCAAGATTAATGTTTACTGGTTTGTGAGGACCATATATCACAGATTTCCAACAACCAGTGTTGGTCTGAGACAAAGTATGTGCCATCCTTTTCTGCCATATGTTATATTCTGAACGAACAAGCATAGCAGGTTTATTGGCAGAACCAGTATTATGATGATCCATTTTGGAGAGTATTGATTTGTCAAGTTTCTCTCAAAGTGATGGATGTTGAAAAAGTGAACTTGTATCCTTTATTGAATATCAATAAGAGCCTGTGTCTGATTCTCAATTTGTTAGATTGATATTTGATCAGATAAACCAGGTCTCTGATACTAATTGTTGGATCAGTATGCTCTTTAACAGTTTACTTGCCTATGAACACTTATGTGTTTTGCAAGTTTAATCAGTTTTGCACAGCGGAATAAGTTATAAAGTTTCACTATCAACAGGAGTTATTACTCCACCTGGATGTTTGCAAACTAAAGACAACTTTAATGAGAATCTAAGTATTGAATGTATATGACAATAAATAAGCAAATAGATTCTCAGTTAATGAAATGGAATGACAAGTATAAGCTTTGAAGGATTTCAGTTTTCTATTAAAATCAATGTCTAAAATAGTGGGATGAACCCATATATTTATAGACAAGCAGATACATACAACTTGTTCAAAACTTTACACAAAAGCAATACTACAACAGCCTGTAGTCTTGGAACTTGTACAAAATGATAAAGTAATAATAAACTAATAAACTACTGAAACATAAGGGCGGTGGAAAGATTCTATTACAAGTGCTGATGAATGACAAACTACTGATGAGTAGTTTTTCTTCAGTAGGTTTTCTGTAGACTTGTCTGGTTTGTCTTCAGAACTTCTGATCTTTCTTCTTCAGTACTTGTTGAATCCTTCTTCAGTACTTGTGTCTTCTTTCTTCAATAGTTATATACTTAGGATATTTTGGTAGAAGTATGAATTAGACTAAGGTTGGCAAAAAGTGGTTTCTTCAATCATTTCTGTCCTTACAGTTAATCGGCCATATTAGGGTATAATCGAACAACAATGTGATGTTTATCTTGGATAAATTGTTGATTGGTAATTTTGAAATCCAAATAGTATGTTCGACCAGTTTTACAGGGATGAATATGACTTTACAGGGTCGAAGGAGACCATTTGGGGTCGAATGTACATGTTTGAGGTCGAATGAAAGTTTTATTCATTTAAATTTTATATTCGACTCATTTGTTTCTCATTCGAACCCCCGACTGGGTCGAATGAAGAAGTGTTTTTTACCAAAATTCAATTTTTTGTCCGTTTCTAATAAATTTTCATGTGTGTTTTGACGTATTTTGCAGATTAAAATGGCTGAACAACAAAACCCAGAAAATGAGGTACAAGATAAAGAGAAATCTAAAGAACCCAAGGAGTTATTGTTTGAAGCAACACACAACTGTTGTGCATTTATTGGCAAAGTGAAGTAGCATGTTGAATTCTCAGGGATAGTTGATTTCTTACAGAGAAGAAGAGTTGTCTACGCTCTTGCTACAACAAAGACAATTTACAAGGATCATCATGTTAATTTCTGGGAGAGAGCTGTTATGAGTTACTGGGATGGGAAATCAGCAATTCAAAGCTATATTCAGGGAAATCTTGTCTTGGTTACTGAAGATGACATTCGGGAAGCTTTGCAATTGAGAGATTCTCCTACAGATCCTATAGAGTTATACAATATTTTTGTATGTAATTGTTCAACTTAATCAACTGATAAAGAAAACTACTGACCTTAACATCTGAAGTATATACAATATTTTTTTAGTAATGTTTTTTTTGGGCGTTAGTATAAAATAATATAATGTTGATTTATAACAAAACAAAGTCCACAATATATTATGTTTCTATATAATTGTACCTTTCATTACATTTATATTCACGTTGTAGATATTAGTTTCAATATATATTTTACAGTGTAAACAACACATGGACTCTTATCATTCACCACGTTTGTTCTTTTCCGCGTTTTCCAAAACGTTGCATTTTTTGTCGTTTCTTGCGCCGATTTCCCATTTGATCGCTTCAATAGCATATACGCACTATATTTACATATAAAAACCTTATGTTAGTCCAGTTCGACTAATATTTACCAATGTCAGTTCGTTAAATTTAGAAACGCGCAATTCTATCTTTAAAAGCATCAAGGCGTCCACGAACTTCGAGAAGGACATCGTAGGACTTGTAATGGCTTAATTATTCATAATTAACTATAAACCATGTTAATTGCTTCAACAATGCAATTAAAGTTACATCGGATGTTGGCTGGAATTTGCCGGTTGTCACAGATATGATTCACCATGAATTTGAGAGAGAAAGAGAGTTGTGTGGTGTACCCGTGTATAAAGCATTCAAAATGAACGGTTAGCATCATAATCCGTCTGGTGCACCAATATATAAAATGGATGGTTGGGATTATCGTCCATGTGATATATTTTATGGTGCTTGAAGGGTGTCCTGATTGGTTGTTACTTAAAGACGCAAATCAGGATCTTTGGCCGTTAGATTTGTAGAGTGGTATTTGGACGGTGGAGACTGTGTAAGTGTATAGATGTCTTAATTTTAAGACACGTGAGACTTATCCATTATATATAGTAATAGATAATAAATATATTATATAATAGGGATTTTATAATAAATAGAATACATAGATCTGGGTCGGGTTTTGACCGGGATGGATCGAAACCAATTCCTTATAGTCTCACGGTTTAATTGTTTATCTACGAGTCAATAAAAAGTTTATTCGAAGAGGTCAAATATATTTGATTTTGTCTGAATAATGTGAGTATCAGTACCACATTCTTTTTCAAGTTGTTCCCAACTAAAGGTATAAACACCGTTGAAAGTGGAGTTATATTCGCAATAGAGATTCTTTTTGGTACCGTTAGCTATAGCAATTGTAGGTATGGTAGCAATATCGTAAAGAACCGAACTGACTGGCCGAACATCATCGATATTTTTTTTATGGTTTTTGATCAGTAAATCACGTGTCGATATCCTCTTGGACTTATCATTTTCGGCTGCTATACCGACTAACCAAATGTCGGTACCATACCGTACCAAATCGAACCAATATCGACAAAAAACTCACTGCGAAGCGCGGCTAATCCCACTAGTTGTAAACTCTATATTGTAGAAGGTGAAATAAAATATTAACAACTTATTATTAATTAAAAAAAAAAGTAAACATTTAGGGGTTCTTTTGATAAAGTTGACTTGAGTAGTTTTTTTGTAGTTAAGTAATAGATAGAGGACTTCTTCTGTTAAACTAAAAACCGAAGTATCTATCATGTGGTAAGAGGTGAAAAAACAATAATCGCTTGTGAATCTAGAACACACCATCTCCCTAATTTGATCTCTTCCAAGTCTTTCAATTCAACATCATCTGGTACGAATCCATCTCATTTAAAAACTTTTACTTTCAATTTAATTTAATAAATAATATTATTTGTATGCGTTTGTCAACCACTCATCCTGTTCTTGTGTATGTTAAAAACATTTGAATTTGGTAGCCTATGTATTTTTATTTTATTTTATTTAACTATAAAAGGGGTGGCGGCGCAGCTTATTGCCCGCCTACCTACCATCCTTATGTAATTTACCCTTTTTTGTCAATTTAAAAAATTGGAATTTGGGAGAAAAAAAAAATTTGAATTTGTTTTTTTGGTGTATATGTGTTATGTTGTTTTTAGGATGACATATATACCTTGTTTTACTACATGTCGTTTTCAGTGTTTCCCTAAAATCAGTAGCTTTTATTAGTTTTTTAGAGTTGCTGTCTTGTGGATTGTGTGTTGTCGAGCCGGGGGTCTCTCTGGAAGCAGCCTCTCTATCTGTAAGGATAGGGGTAAAGTATGCCTACTTCTCACATTCCCCAGACCCTACTCTTAGCTTTGCTAAGTGTGGGATGTACTGGGTAAGGATGTTGTTGTTAGATGAAGCTTGAGTTGTGAGAGGATTAATGAAAATAGGAACTGGTACAAAAATAATAAAGCGGCCCATCCTTATGTTTTATATCACACTTTTCCTATGGGTTCTACTTTCAGATACATGATTATTCACTTCAAATTAGGAGGGTGTTTGGGATTGAGTTTGGAAATGCAAAAGTACTTTTGGTCGGAAGTGTTTATTGGCTTATGACTTTTTGAAAATGAGTTTAAAAAAAAAGTGTTTGGATTAGCTTTTGGTAGTGGTGTAAACGAGCCGAGCCCGAGCCTGACTAGGCTCGTGCTCGGCTCGTTATGGTTTTATGAAGCTCGAGCTCGAGCTCGGCTCGCTAGCAAAATCAAAAGCTCGAGCTCGGCTCGGCTCGGCTCGAGGTGATTTGAGAACAATCTCAAAAGAGCTCAAAGCTCGGCTCGAGATCGCAAAAGCTCGGCTCGCGAGTGTTATTAAATGGGCCTATGTAATAAGGACTTGGGCTTTGGAGATGTGGGCTATAAATTATAAGAGATATATAAATAACTTATAATTATGTTTGGGCTCGTTTAGGCTCGCGAGCCCAATCGAGCTTTGTATCTAGGGCTCGAGCTCGGGCTCGATAACTAAACGAGCCATATTTCTGGCTCGGGCTCGGGCTCGGGCTCGTTAAGGCTCGGCTCGTTCGGGCTTTTTTCCGAGTCGATCCCGGGTAGCTCTTGAGCCGCTACGTGTCATTTACACCCGTAGCTTTTGGGATGAGAAACGTCAAAAAGTCAATAGATTGTTTTTTTAAGTGTTTCGCTTAACTTATTGTGAATATTGGTTGTATGGGTGGTAGATTTGTAATTTTTTTCCAAAAGTCAAAAGCCAAAAGCCAAAAACCAGGATTTCTAACTTCTCAAAAACAACTTTTCCACCCTTAAAAGCCAAAAGTCAAAACAGAAAGTGCTTTTGGATTACAAAAACAGCTTATTGACTTATTGGCTTCTTGGAAAAGCCAATAAGTCAATAAGTTGTTTTGAAACTAAATCCCAAACACCCTCTACATCATACTCTTTTCTTCAAGGTTCACTAAAATCCTAATCATTCAATTGCGGTTATCTGGCTTTTCCAAAATAGTGGCCCAGAATAACGGAACCGCTATTATCGACGCTATTTCTTAACTATAAGAGACCGAAAACGAGTCTCGAGGCGTGTTCCCTTCGCCTCACGAGGCTTAAGGCCCGAGGCGCTAGGAAAAGCGCTTTTTTTTGGTCCGAGGCGCTCCGCTAAATGAGGTGCTGTGAGGCATGAGGAGCCGCCTCAGTCAAAATTAGGTTTATATTGGCCAAAAGTCAAAATCAGGGGATTTTTTTAAAGATTTTTAATTGTGTTTTGGCTTCAATGTATGTTTAATGAAGTGTTTAAGTGTGTTTTATAATTATGTTATTGTGTTTCGGACATAGTTGTTAAAAGCCATTGCCTCTTGCGCCTAAGCCCATTTTTTAGGCAAGACGATGCATTTGCGCTTTGAGTCGAGGAAATTGCGCTTTAATTCTTCAGGTGATGGTTTAGGCGCAAATTTCAGCTAGATTACCAAATTCCGGAGAGTTTCTAGCCAAATTCGTTAAATTATGGCTAGATTTCAATCATATTTCTACTTTTATCTAAGGAAAACTACTTTTGTACACTAATAGATCAATATTTTAAAACTTTTGATACTAACTAGATGTAAAATACTATTATTTTAATATATTTTTACTTTATTTTCTTGTTCGTTTTTTTTATCTTAGGCCCTCGCTTTTTTTGCGCCTCACGCCTAGGCCCCAAGGCGAGGCCTATGCGCCTTGAGTGCGCCTAGCGCCTTTGATAACTATGGTTTCGGATTGATTAACAAGTAGAATATGCAGTGTTGCAAAAGGCGAGTTAGGCGGTCGCCTTGGCGCCGCCTAGTCCATAGTCGGCCATAGAAATTGGAATAAGCCCATAGTCGCTAGTCTAGGCGTTTTGGGCAATAGGCGGGTCCTAGGCGCTGATTTTTAATTTTTTTTTTATATGCATTTTTAAAATTTTTAAGCATTTCTTAGTATTATGTGTATATATCTAACATATTTTCAAAAAACACCTAAATTTGTGTGTGTGTGTCTGTGTGTATAATACGTATAAAAATACCAAAACGCCTAATTCGGCCTAATTTCGCTTAGTTCCGAGTCCTGACTAGTCCCTAGGCTAGACCTCACCGCCCGCCTAGCGCCTTCTGCAACATTGAGAATATGTAGTATCGGCTTGTATAAATATTTTTTACTCTTTTTTACCTTGGGCACCTCACATACGTGATGCTCTTGCCTCGCGCCTGGCGTTTTGAACCAAAATCCCTCGGAGCGCCTCACGCTTTTCTAAACCGAGCGAGGTGGAATCAAAAAATAAATAATTGACCCAGAAAAGTCTAAAACACTGAAAAAACACACATAAAACACCCTAAGTCCTCGGAGTCGCACATTTCCTTAACGCCTCAGGTCTTAAGAGGCGTACGTGCAAACTGAATCCCGTGAGGCGTGCCTCAGACTCGTTTTCGTACCCCGAGGCGCACGCCTTAAACATTTTTACATCTTGCATATGTGTCTTAAATAAACTTAGATTACTTAAAGTATATAGATATTTTCCGATAAACTATTTTTGCTGTACCAGTTTTAAAGTTTAGGCTCATCTACAGTGAAGACCTTGATGATTTGAGAGTCAAGGATGGCAGACATACCAGGTTATCTGATAACCTGTTTGAATTCCGGAAAACTTGCTTTTTTGGCTATTTTGGTATCGGGAGGGATCGTATTGCAAATACTAGTAAGATGCAAACACTCGCTACCTGCATAGATGGTGGTTAAAGATATTACTTATTGGCTCATTTACTTTAATTAATCTGTTTTCTTTCATTGTGACAGGCATGTGTTTTGTACAATAATTGGTGGCCAATGCTAACAGGTAGAAAATATATTTACTCTTTTTTTTTTAATCATATTTTCATATGCATTTAGTGCTGACAATTTCCAACTCATTTGGAAGTAATTTTCAAGTTCTACTGTGTTTGCACATGAATTGGTTATTGTTTCCCCGCTTTGCTCCTTGGTGTCACAGAGAGTGCAATCATTAGAATGTTCTTAGAATATTCTGAGCACAAAACAGTTGTGACTGCCATGGGTCGGTTCGGTTATGGGCTAAAATTGAACCTAGAAACCGTTTTTAAGTTTTTTTTTTTTTTTTCATAACTCAAGGGTTTTGTTATTTACAGTTCTGTTAATATGGTTGTTAGAATAGATATAAGTTGTTTTTAATTTCAGTTTGATTCAGTTATTTGTACGCATATAACCATAAACGAGCAATAAAATGTGTTATAAACGAGCAATAACTGTAGTGTGAACCATGGGTCTAACAACCTTGTTAAAAATCATTCACGAATCACGCCATACACAAAAGGCCGCTATATTTTCTCTTAGGGTTGAATCTATCTTTAAGTCCCGTCTTCCGTGAAAAATCCATTGTTTCTTTTTGGATAGAATTTGAACAAAATTATTATTAGAACAAATAACTTCATACGGTTGTTTGTTCCAGGATTATCAGTTATGTAATATGCCATAGCGTATTTTAAACATAAAACAGCATACCAAATTTACATTTTTGTTTTTGATGCAGCATTGATGTATGTGATTCTCCCAGTGCCATTGATATTATTTGCTGGGTCGGATACTTCTATATACTACACTGAATCTCAAAGCAGGTATTTGTTTACCTTTTAAATAGCAATCAGCAATCAGCAATCACTTTATTGCTGATGTCTGTTAGAGTTGGCAATTTAAGTGCATTGGTATGGGAACGAGTCAATTCGGATTGTGTTTTATTGGTAAAAGTTAAAATGTGTAAAATTCTCAAAAAACTAAATGAATAAATAGGTTCTACATGCCAATAGGCTCCCAAAAAGAGTTCAAATGCTTGCAATGTCCTAAATCAATTTCTGTAAAAGGACCTATCCTTCATTTTAAAAAGCGCACATGCTAGCTGCGAAGTGCCCTCAGACAAGGTGGTCACAGTTTCCAATGGCATGAAGCACGCCTAGGTGTGAAGAGCCCTCAGGCGAGGTGGTTCTGACTGCTTGAGGCGACATGCATACATGAAGCAAAGATCAAAATTGCTTAAGGCACACGACTTGGGACTGCTTCTTGTACATATGGCTTTTAGGTTGCACTTAGAGGTGTTTTTATATTAAAATCTATATGTAGAGTTATAGGAAATATAAAAATTATTATATAAATACCTAGTGTCTCGTCATGACGTGCCCACCTTCACCTTGTCATTAGGGAACGTATTGACTTGGTGCGCTGAGTGAACTATCTTTAATTCTTAATGATATAGTTTTGGTAATCTTATTTAGCACATTAATAATTCACAAATTCAATAAAGTGGACTAATGAAATAAAAAAAATGAAGCTCTCGTTACTCAAGCTGTTTGTTTTGCATCACTAATTTGTATTGTGTTTACAGTTGGGTGGATGCAACCAAATTCCTTACAGGGGCTTCAGCAGTGGGCAGTGTAGCAATTCCTGTAATCTTGAAGCATGCGGGCGTGATTACATGGGGTGCATTTGCAATGGAGCTCTCGTCTCTATTTGTGTTTGTTGTGGCTATATTATGTTTCGTGGGAATGAATAGTGATGATGGAGGAGGGTATAGTATGATCTGATGTAAGGAAAAAGATCAGCTTTCTGTGGAAGTTCAGGCTTGATTGATGTTTCGAGCTTCCTGTTCTTGTTTGTGTGAAAAATATGTAAATTTCTTGATTATATTCTTTTGTGTTTTCTGTTTCTTCATCCTAGCATGGATGTGGTTCTTGTTTGTGAATGTGTTTTACATGTTTGGAATCTGAAACTTAAATCTTTACATATTGAATGGATAGTTTAATTTTTTTTTTTGGTAATCAGTTATTTGCTATATGCTTTATTGATCCTAAGATTGCATTCGATGAAAAGTAACATAAAAATTGTGTGAGAGAGAGCCAGGGGTAGTTTTGGGCATGTTTTTATAAGGATAGATTTCGGTTGGAATGATAACGTAGTGAACTAGGAGTGAGCATGTTTTTTTGGGTACTCATACTGATCGAACATCGTATTGACCTTGAAGACATGATTTTATGCACCTTGACCATTGTTTGTAGTTGCTTTGATTCGGTTTCTTGATTCCTCCTCCTTTGACCTGCAACCCTCCAGTTTCTTGACTAATTCTTCGTTGCAATCAAGTTTCTAAGAAGTTGCCTTGAAGTTAATTTCTTCCTATGATCAGAACCTGAATGCCTGTGATCGGAAACTCACTATGATCGGAACCCAAACACCTTAGATGGGAAACAAGTGGGAAGACTATGGGTATGTTTGGCGCGTGTTTTCCTTAACGCGAGCCAAAATATTTAGAATTGTTTACACATATTTGGAATTGTTTCACGATACTTATAATAAATTCCAGCGTCATTTGTTTTTCAACTCCTTTATTAGGTAGATATTACTTGGTTGATAAGGATATCCAAACAGAAAAGGATATCTTGTTACATATACCATTAATCTCAATTTCAAAGAGGGCCCCCGAATAATATGCAAAAAGCTTTCAACCATTCACATTCATCTTTACGAAGTTTTATTGAGAGGTCATTTGGAATTTTGAATAAACGACTTAAAATACTTGGTAAAATGCCCCAGGTATAACGTGCAAACAGAAATTGATGTTATCACACATTGTAAAAATTATATGTATATTTAAAAAAATTAAAAAAATATATTAAATTAATTAAAAAAATAAAGAATTTGAGCACTACAGGCGACATTTACTACAATGGAACAACATCCAAACTACATACCACGAGATGACCTTCATGACGTTTATAACCATGACACAAGCACCAATGGTCTATTTGAAGGAACAACGAATGAGATGAAACATGTTCTCAACAATATTGCTACTTTGATATGGAATAATTATTATATTATGTTCTCGACTATTTGTGAATGAGTATGTTTTATTTAATTGATTACGTTTAGTATTATGTTTTTTTAGTTATGTCCATTTTGGTCATTTTATATATTTTATTAAAAGCTCCGGCTACTCTGCCAAACACCTAAATATCTAAAAAGCTACAACTTTTAGCTACCGGCTAGTTTTGCCAAACATATACGAATACGAGCCTAGATTATTAGACTATGATACTACTTGTTAAAGCTAGTCTTCACAATCAAAACAAATCTTGCAACCTTAGTGATGAAACATAAGTAGACTTTGTACAATTGGTATAAATCTTTTTTATTAACAAACGTACAAAAAACTATTTAGAGAAACAAACGGTAAACAATGAATGCTAAAGAAGGTTCCTTTTCTATTTTTTTTTAAATGCGAATTTCTTGCTCTTTGTGAGACTTGAACTCAAGACCTCACACTTTTTATTGTATTAAAAGCCTTTGCCTTACCACTAGACCACCAACCCTAATACTAGTATACACTTTTATTATTTAAAAGAACATAATTAATTTTCACGGTTTGAAAATAACATAATCATATGGTCAAATTTTATATCTCCCACAGGATCCGTTTGCCAAAAAAACATAAGAAAGAATCATTTACATAATTGGGGGGTTTATTATTTTACAAATTACATTTGCGGGGTAGTGGGGTAAAAAATCAAAATTGGTGATGCCTTGGTCTCAAATGGCGGCATCTAAGAAAAGCCAATTGATGCCGCCAAACCAATTGTATTAGTCACAATGCCGCCAATTGATACTAAGGTATTGATGTCGCCATTTCAATTGTGGTGTTTGATGCCGCCATTTCAATTGGAGGGTTCATTTCTTATATAATGCTACGACCTCTTCCCATTTTCTCCATCCCACATATCTCAAACCCATTTACAACACCACATATCTCAATCCCATTTACAACACAATTGTAGGAAACTACAACACAATATGCGATATAATACTTTTCCCGCAATTGTTCTGGAGGGTACATTTTTTTATTGATATTGGATCGATGTTACATTCACATGGAGTTTTAACAGTTTTGGGCGGGGATGAGCCGTGCTTAAAAGCATCATCTCCTGTCTCATCCCCTGCTTGGCATCGCTTTTCTGGGGTCCAAAAAAGCGGTGCCTTTGGATAGGTGTTACATCCACATGAAACTACTTGGATCGATGTTACATCCACACGTGGTATAACACGTGTAGAATGCAACATTGTCACTGTAGTTTATAATATTTTGCCGTTGGTTATCCTTGCTAGTCTCAATCTCCAGTCTACCAAACTCGGGCATTCCAACGGTCTCTTTAGGGGAGTCAACTTTCCAGACAAAGCCTGTAGGGCAAGGCCATCCGGTGTTGATGAATCACATCATGTGATTAGCGACGTCGAAGACATCGGATGATGCGATTCTTCACCGTGCTACTTTGGCAGGGCTGTCTGGGTTGATCATTGGGTACCCTTAGATTTGGTACACATATTCAACAGATTGATTGATGTTCCCCTGTTTGATTCAGATGGGTTCGGACCCCAACTTGATCCCGATCCCTCAGTTTGACTTCAATAAAGCAATTGTGAGGGAAGGTGGGAAACGAAAACTTAATGAACTCGGTAGATTGTATAGTTTGATTGAGTAGTTTGGAATTGGTGATCTCGGAAATAGATTGTCTTGTAACTCGGTAGACTGTATAGTTTGATTGAGTAGTTTGGAAAAATAGTTGTTAAGTAAATTTGTATTATTTGTTTTAAATAAATCTATCATTATTACCTGGCCCGTTTTCAACAAATTGAGTTTTCCACAAAAATGACCTCCGGGCCGTTTTCGGGCCTCTCGGATCAGGCATCGGAGACCCGAAAACGGCCCGGACTTCGTGCGAAACCCGTGTATTAGCCAAGGCCAGCGCGTCCGAAAGCCCGGATGCCTGACGGGCAGGCCCTGCCAGACTGTACAGAGGCCCAAAAATGGCAGCTTGACCCGTTTTCAACAAATTGAGTTTTCAAAAAAAATGACCTCCGGGCCGTTTTCGGGCCTCCCGGATCAGGCATCGGAGACCCGAAAACGGCCCGGACATCGTGCGAAACCCGTGTATTAGCCAAGGCCAGTGCGTTCGAAAGCCCGGATGCCTGACGGGCAGCCCCTGCCAGACTGTACAGAGGCCCAAAAATGGCAGCCTGGCCCGTTTTCAACAAATTGAGTTTTCAACAAAAATGATTATGTGATCTTGTTTGTGATCTTGTTTTAGTGTTTAACGCTTGTATTTGGATTTTATTTCTAGTGGTTGTTTCTCACAACAATGTTTGAATCACATGTGGCTTAACGATTCGTATATTCATATGCATACACCAAAAAAAATGTTACAACAACAGTAATTAACACATGATTACAAGTTAAACCAGTCCGTGGGAGGCTGATTCATAAGACGTTGAGATTGCCTTCTTGGTGGTTGGTGTTGATCGTTGGGTGGTGGTCCTTGATTCTCGTACTGATCATCGGGAAAGAGGTTTAAATTCAGTGAGGTCGAAGGTCCTGGCTGGGTTGAAGGTCCTGCGTCACACGAATTATGCGTGGGATGGTAATGGAAATCACTAACATCGAGATCAATCCGTGCCATCCCCTGCCCAACCGGCGTCACAAAATCCTGTGACGGAAATGCCCAACTATCTCCAATTCCAATTCCGCTTACAATCAAGTTAGCTAGCAGACCTGTCACCGCCGGTTTACCGCTACCGGACCCACCAACATCACTAGTTCCCTGTACGAAGGAACTATCCAATCCAAACGGAGTTCCAAGTTGATCCAATCCAACGTCAAAGAGTTGCGGGACATATCCCCCACCCTGGTTCTGATTGTTGCTTGCTGCAACAGATGCACCAAACCCACCCTCATTGTACAACGGGCTTCCAGCTTGGGGTTGATTTTCCGCCACGTTTGTCGGCACCTGACGGGGAGCGTGTCGCCGGCGTACCCTTTGAGGTCGTGCCGGTGCTGACAAGTCGACGGCGTCCCTTGTAAGATGCGTCGGATTTTGTAAGTGTCCGACATCGTGTGACATCATCATACTGTGGAACGCCGTGTTCTGTATATGCTCAAGCTGCGTGGCGAAGGACTGAGGATCATTAAATGCCTGTTGGGAGGACCGGTAAATATCCCCTATGGCATCCCTCTGAAAACAAAATTATTAGTTAGAAACCGTAAACTCAAATAATTAATGTATGAAATAGACACGTAAAAATGCTTTACCATCAGCTGGATTCTAGCACCGTCGTCTTGGAAACCGCCAACTGGGGCCGGTGCTACACTCGGATTCCCAATAAACGCAATGGTACGGCCCAAATACCATTGCATATAACCGGGCTCTGTGGAAGTCGTCCTTATGGGATCGGTCCTGTAAACCGTGTTACGACGGTTATTCCAGGCGTTGATGTAGGCTTCATGCCTACTCATCCAGTCCGCCCCGTTGTGTCCTTGCCGCCCCAAAGCATGCAGTTTTTCAAGCTGAGCCATGGGTACGGTTATGTTTATTTGGGGAGGTATGTACTGGAACATGCCAAATTGCTTCATAACCCGTTGAGGGTAATGATGCTCAACGATCTCAAAGCATATAAGTGGACAACAGCTCCTCCAGCTTTCCATCCCACTTGAACATATGGCCGGGAGTCGATCCAAAACCGCAAGGTAGGGGGTCCAGTTGAACTAAAAACATAAAAACAAACACTTAAGTCAGTTACAAAACACAATAAATGCATGATTAATACAAAAAACTAAAAATAATTACTAACACGTGTAGAATGAACATACCATGTTCTCGTTCAACGATTGTAGTTGTGAACGATATGCTCGGAGGCAGTGGGTGGATACCTCCTTGAAGTTTAAATTGCGGTCTCTCCACCTACAAAATTAACAGTTTAAAACACGTGTTCAGTAAAAAAAATACAAAGGGATGCCATGCAGACACACATTATATTTGTTTGGGATTTGAGATATATACCGAGCCGCTAGCGGACAAGTATAATCAAACCGGCTTGAGGTGGTCGTGGCACGAGACAGCGAATCCTCTCCCATGCCCATGTTTGAAGGAGCATCATGGGCCCGGTCACGGCTTTCCTATCCGGCTGGGTGGCATCACAAAGCCGCCTGTAAAAACAACCGAGAACCGCACTGCCCCAGCTATAAGATGCTGTTCGGCTTAGGTCTCGTAAAAATCTTAAATAAAAAACATTAGTCTGTTATTATTATTATCAGGAAATAAAGTGGAACCGGTCAAATAAAAAAGGATTAAACGAGCCCGGAAAATGCACTCTTCATCCGTAGCCTCTGCTTCAACAAACGGCTGCTTTAGTTTATTAATAATAACACTACCCAAAACGGATTTGCCGGACATTTGGTTCTCTGTAGGCGTAACACCTAACCATCGTTGGCACAACGCAATTGCGTCAGCAGTAGACATTCCATCATCTACCCTAGACACAACAGCTCCCTCAATAGGTAACCCCCACAAGACGTTAACATCTTGTAAGGTGACAGTAGCTTCACCAAATGGTAGGTGGAACGTGTGAGTTTCGGGCCTCCATCGTTCCACCAAAGCTGTTATTAAGGAGTGGTCAACGTATCGATAACCACAATCTATAAGGCCACCAAACCCTGCGGCATCGACAAGGTTACGAACCCGTCCTACAACAGGGTTGTCACGAAGTTGCCGCCACAGGCTTCTATCGCTACGCTTTACCATAAGGGCCTCATTGAAGTCTTCCTCGTTTACAAAAACGTGAAAGGAACGATGTCGATCGCGCAGATACAACACATCGTTGCTTAGGGGACCAGGGTGTAAGTTTATGTTTTGATTCATGGTGGGAGGAATTTGCTTGGTATGAATTTTTATAAATTTCAAAGGTTTCAGATGGAGATTGTAATGGTGTGGAAATGGATGTGTGTGGTGGTCCTTCTTCACCTCACCCTCCATTTTATAACCTCCAAGGACTCACTCTTACACTCTCAAGAACACTATTTGCCAATCAAATCATCTGCAAATTACAAGACCATTGCATGCAATGCTAGAGACTTTGTGAGTGTGTTTTATAGCCTGCATTGGGTGCAGGAATCGTGCATGCATGAAGACTTACTCCCATTTGGCGGCAGCAATGAATGGAAGTGGATAGGCGGTATCATGGCGGCAATATTGAAGAACACACCAACTCATTTGGCGGTATCAATAAAGCCCCATATTCAATTGGCGGCATCAATGTTGACTACACAATATGGATTGGCGGCATCAAGGTGACTACATTAAACCAATTAGCGGCATCACTATACACTGCAGGAATATTAAATTGATACCACCAAACCATATGGCGGCATCACTATACACTGCAAAACTTTTCTTAGATGCCGCCATTTGAGACCAAGGCATCACCAATTTTGATTTTTTACCCCACTACCCCCCAAATGTAATTTGTAAAATAATAAACCCCCCACTTATGTAAAGGATTCCATAAGAAATCATAAGGTATTTAAAATTTACATCTTGGAGATAGTTGCTATTTCCGTCTTGGTGTTCGGGTGCTATTTCCGTCTTGGACATAGTTGCCTTGTTTGGTGGTTTAATAAAAGTTATCTTTCAAAAAAAAATTTAAAATTTACATCCTTTTTATCAAGGTTTTAAAAACCGGTAAATACCGGCCGGTTATACCGGTATTACCGTTTTTGGATAATTATCCGGTACGAAACACTCCGGTAAATATGAGAAACGATATCGATTTTGTACCATCGGTAAAATCCGGTATATCGGTTTGAACCGCTATACCGGTACCGGCATAAGCTAGTTTTTGGTTATTTTTAGATTATTTTTTTTTATTAAGGAATAACTTTTAAAAAATTAAAAACTTAGATTATCTTTTGGATTATTTTTTAATTATTGATTAACTTTTTGATAGTATTTTAGTATGTAATTATTTACTTTTAGATTATTTTTTGTGTTTACGTTGTAATTTATGAAATTATATAGTTAACTAATCAACCCGGTGGAA
This sequence comes from Ambrosia trifida, assembly GCA_028751855.1. Lineage (NCBI taxonomy): Eukaryota > Viridiplantae > Streptophyta > Magnoliopsida > Asterales > Asteraceae > Ambrosia > Ambrosia trifida. Next base: position 126,414,490 of record CM054122.1, read on the forward strand.
CCGCCTGGTACAACACGGTTTAACCGGTTAAACCATTTTTTAGCTAAATCCGGTATAATTTAAAAACCGGTTTTTAAAACATCGCTTTTATCATAGTGGTAAATTAAATTGAAATATGGATAAAGGAACTAGAACCTTCATTGTACAAGTATTATCACCGATCATTTCTGTCTTAAGTGGTGCTAGTCAATAAGATGATAGATGAAACCCTAGAAACTTTTCATTAGTTTCACATAGAAATATCTATGCAAGTATTAAGGGTACACAAAAGGTTTACAAAGCATACTTATCCATTAACCGAGAGTAAAATGTTAAAATTGTCCCTAAGCATTGAACATATTTGTTAGTTTCATCCAATTTTTTTCCTGTTTGCACTTAGACCATTAATGTTCGACATTTTTACCATTATTGTGACACCTGACAACTTAGTTTAACTTTCCTAACAACACTTAAGTCTACCTTAGCAAAACATTTGTATAACATCTAACTTACTAGATATAATAGCTTAGTATATAGGCGTTTTGTATAACGTATAATCGTCTGTATTGTATTAAGCGAACATGGTAGTAGGCGAAGAAGCCCAATGGGCGAAGTTGGGTGATTAGAGAAGATTGGCTACCTTTGCTAAAGGCCCAAGCCCAAACGAATCTGCTTCTCTATATAAAGAACATATGGGTTTAGGGTTCTAGTTGTTCGTCAAAGTCTTCCATTTTGAACGGATAAATTGTGTTTTTGCATATGCATTGGCATATCGGGATAAAATACTGATTATCTTAAATGTGAATTAGATTAATGTGTCGTTCGAGGTGTTATTTATGATAGTGCACAGATTGACGTTGTTATCAATGTGAAGTGCAAAAATCAAGATTTAATGCTATAGATCCTCCACTACATTTTATGCTCACTCATACAAATCAGTTTGAAAAAGTTGAAAGATTTGCTCACCAGATGAAGTTTATTAAAGATCATCATGATCGGATGACTTAAAGTGTCTGAAAGATTGAAATTTTGGATTAATCAGCTTAGGGGGAGTCTGTTAGTAAATTGAAGCTGAAGCAATCCAAAGACTTAGAGTCATCAAGTTGAATAAAGACGAAAACATCTAGAAGCTATTGTCAAGGGGGAGACTATTGGTGCATTTCTGTGTGTCAACAACTTACTAGATAAAATAGCTTAGTAGATAGGTGTTTTGTATAACGTGTAATCGTCTGTATTGTATAAGCGAACATGGTGGTAGGCGAAGAAGCCCACTGGGCGAAGTTGGGTGATTAGCGAAGATGGGCTATCTTCACTAAAGGCCTAAGCCCAAACGAATATGCTTCTCTATATAAAGAACATATGGGTTTAGGGTTCTAGTTGTTTGTCAAATACGTTAGCCACCTAGTTCGTGTATGTGTTGTCTTGAGTTGATTGTAATCCATTTTTAATCAATAGAAGACATGTTAATAATTATTTCGGTGTGTTCGACCTTGACTGTTTAGTAATCGATTTTGCATAAACATCTATCAAGGGATTCCACACCTTGATATATCTGAGCAATCTTGTCACCGATCCATTCCAATGACTTACATTTGGTATCAGAACTATTGGCTCAAAAGATTGTATGGTTCAAGATTGGTTTTTGCAAGATCGAATCTTTTGATCGTGTTTCACGTGTGTTTCTTCTGTTTACGATCATATACTTTCATATCTTATCATTCACTATCGATTTCAGCAGGTTTCTAGTGGTTTTGTTGTGTTACAACTGAAAATTTTGATTTCAGCAGGTTTCTAGCGAATTTAATGTTCTAGCGAAGTTAGGGTTCAAACGAAGTTATCTCAACTTTGTTCTTGTAGCATCTTCGCTATTCACCAAATTCTTTTTTGAGTAAATTCGTTTTTGGGCATCTTCGTTTAAGCATCTTCGCTAATTAACATAAAACTGTTTCGGATCATAGAACCCTATCAGTATGGAACTAGACAATTTGGACTACACAAACATAATTGTTTGAGTTTGAGGACAAAAAAATGTCTTTTTGTCAAAAAAAATTCTTTCAAGAAAGTTTTTCTGGTGATATAAGATACAAAAATAATACCTGGAGAGCAATTTCATGAAAATATTTTTTTTTGAAAATTTTGGTTCGATTTTGACGAAGCGGATCGTAATTATCGAACGAACAGAGGGACTTAAGTCAAGTTGGATTTAGATTTTAACACAGGTATACCAAAATCTATTTGAATCTTTCGGCTGTGTATTTGAAAAGTTAAATGGGATCTTAGACTTGCAATTGAAGACGCACCAAAATTGGTAAAAAATAAGGATTTTGAGAACTAGCGAACCACATTTGAATCATTTATAAACTATGAGGATGATAGAATGTGGAAGTGTATCACCTATGGCTATGCTAAACCTTCCTATGAAAGAAGTAACAACATCAAGCGAGTACCAAGGTACAGTGAAATGCAAGAGTCTGATAAACGAATGTATGATGCTGATAGCAAAGCTTTTGCATCTATATACAAATCTTTGCCAGATGAGATTCAACACAAGTTTAGGAAGTATGACGATTCAAAAGAGCTGTGGGAGGCATTGGAAAGACGTCTTACTGTGAATAGTCACACTCAGCAGAGTTCTTCTAATCAGAGTTCTTCATAACAAAGCTTAATTTGTCGTTATTCAGGAAGCAGTGAGAGCCCGAAGGTGTCTATGCCAGCTCAACATAATAAATCATATGAGGGTACAAATGCTGAAACATTAATTGGAGAAGTTGTCGAGGACAAGAAAGTGGAAGCAGGGGAAGCTGTTGATGCTAATGAGGTAAATGATGAGAATATGGTTATGACTGACATAATTTATCTTAAGGAAACAGAAGGGATGTCTACCAAGGCGTTTATCACATACATGTCTGACCTGGACTCCAACAGCAAAAAGGTACACATTTCTCTTTCTTCTGTTGTTGATGCATGTAAAAAATGTGTTGACTATGCTAAAAAATTAATTGCTCTCATGAAGAAGAATGAGGAATTACCCAAGCACAACAATAGTTTAGTTGTCCTGTTAGATTAGGAAAAAGAGACTAATGAATGCAACAAGTATAGAGAAAGTGCTCTTAAAACTAAACTTAAGGCTGCTGAAAAGGACTTTAAGGCATTAAACCTTGTAGCTAAGGAGAAGATCAATTATTTGGATCTATCTCATCTAGATTTAGCTGACAAACAATTAGTGACTGCTGAAAAAACACGAAGATGAATGAGCAAAAGATTAAGATAACCGAACTTAACAGGAAGGTAGTGCAGTGTCGTAGTATGAAGTACCATTATAATGTCATGCTAGATTCCTTACAGGATAAGAATGACTCAGTAGGGATAGGCTATAATGATGTTCTTCCTCTCTTAATGAGGACTATTCATTCTTGCCTTCTCAACAAGAGTTAACTGATGCGGTAAATGGTAAACCACATGTAGTCGAATCATAGGATATCGATTTGCCTAAGAGTCCTAGTTCAGCTGAAAAAGATTTTGTTGGATCTAACAGCAGTCATGAAACGAATGATGAGGTTGTAGAAATTAAGAAGAGTATAAACCTGGATAATGTTAGAAAATTAAATCAAAGATCTGTTGTTCAAAAGTTGTATAAGCTTAAGGATAATGACAAAATATTTTCTGATAGTGAATTCCCAATGTCGTGTGTTTCTTAGGAAAAAATTGAATCTGTTTTTACTGATGCAGTATCCAATGTGGTTTATGACTCTAAATCATTTTCTTCCCAAACTACACCTCAATCAAAGCTTAAGAAAATATCTTGCTTTAATTGACGAATTAGAGGACATGTAGCTAGTTGTTGCCCATTTAAGATAATAGAAAAATATGGTGAGATTAAGTCGCATAAGAAGTCTGCTCAAAAGCAACAAGAGGGAGTTGCAAAGAATGGGAATCGGGTTGATAAGGGTAAAAATGAAGTACGATGTTCTAAAAATCAATCAAAATTTCATCCGAAGACTTCATGTTTTGGACAGTTTGATAGACCAATAAGTCAATCCCCAATAAATAATTATTACAATGGTCAATCAAATAGGTTCCATAATCAAAATCGATACCAGAACGATGGTTATCAAAATTTTCATAAAAGGGAGTTATCAAATAGGTTCCATAATCAGTGTGACAAACCTAAATGTTCTAAATTGATAATAAATCAATTATATGATCAACTGGTAGGTCTACACACACTACGGTTATGGTTTTGGTGATTCAGGGGAATCACTAGGTAGCACACACGAGTCTCGTATCCCTAGTGTTGGTGAAGTAACATACTGAAAGTAACTTGTAGATAATTATATGTTTATTGATCATTAGATAATTTGCCGATATGTTTATACGTGAGTTGATGTGATAAGCTAACCAATGGATCTTGGAAAACACAATCTCTCCAATGGGAGGGAGACTGGCTATCCCAGTCACCCGCATGGGAGGGAGACTGGCTAATCCAGTCTCCCTAACGGTAAGGGCGACTGGAAACAACTCTAGATACCATACTTGATTTGTTTTCATCATTTTCACAACCCTAACTTACCTCTAAACACTCATTTACGACCCTTAACATTTGTAAACGAGTTTTTGCCCTCAAATCATCGATTCCTAGCCAAAACAACTCCTAGAACCATAAACAAGTAAAGATCTAAGGTGTGTGATTCATCTAAACTCTTTTCCAAACATTTTTATGTTAATATTATGAACCCTAAATGTCCAGATCTAAATTTAGTGTGTTTTCATCAATAAAAACCTTCCTAAAACCTTTCAAACTAAATCTAAACCTTATAATTGAGTTTCTTATAAAAATACAAGTTTTTGATGATGTTGATTATCTAATAATTGGGGTTTTTGTGTGGTTTGTTATAATAATGTTAATCTGTGGTTATCTATACTACATTCTAAAGGAGGAGAGATGGCTAAAATAGTCACTTCATGCCAATTTTAAGATGGCATACAAAAGTCACAAGGTAAACAACTATCTTTTTGTTAAATCCTTCCCTTTATGCCCCTATGTGCAACATTTGAATACAATTGGACAAATGACTAATGCAAGTCATTAACTTATGCTTAATGAACTAAATAAGAAATTGATGGTTATGTCTAACATATTAATGGCCAATAAACCATCAAAGGTATATTCATTACCTTATCACTTTATCAAAATGTGTATATACAATACATCTTGATGATTATTTTGTGTGACATGTATAACTATGTGGAATTTTCATAATGGCAATAATTCTTTTTGTGCAATATTTGGAGCACCCACCTTCACTTTATCATGCTTATTTTGCAATGACGGTATCACGCCACGGGTAATCTCTTCTGTGATGCTCGCTCGTTTGGCGTTTCAGCCTATTTTTAACTAGCAAGTTTTATAACAGTGATCAAGTTGCAAATTTTTACCCCGCAACAACGCGCGGGTTTCTCACTAGTTATGATGATTATCTAGGTATTAGAAACATGTTTGGATGATATTTGGTTTGTTTATGAAGCTTGAAAAGATGCAAAGTGCTCCAGTGGCTAAAATCCTTTATAACATCCGACAGTTCCCTGGTCGAATCTTGAGGCGTGTGTTTTTTTACTTTTCATTTCTATTTTTATGCAAAACCTAGGGTTTGTTTGAGACAAACCCTAACCCATCTCCTCCAAACAGACAAACAACCCCTGCACGTCCCTCACTCCCTTTCCCTGCATCCTCTCCAAACCCAACTGGTTAACCCCGCCGGCCATCTCACTATTGGATGATAGATCTCATCACGCCCACAACATTACTTTGCTTTTCGACCCTGTCTTATGTAAATGTGATGACTTATAATTTGTAGGCTTTTATTCATTTCTAAACTATTCTTTTGATATATAGATCGATCTAAGTCCCATCATCATATATCAATTTGACAAGGGAAGAGATGTGTATTTTTAAGTCAAACTAGTAACTATGTATTTTTCATGCCTTTGGCTTTTTAGGCAGACTAGTAATTGCGTATTTTTAACTAATTGAAACTTAAATTTATAAACCTTAATGTATTTTAGATTTACTTTGGTACAATTTTATTTATATTACGTTGCTTAAATTTCTAATGACGATGTTTTTTCATTATTGTATGATATTTATATTATGTGACGAACCTTACCCGACCTGAACCGTCAAACCGACCCGAACCCTTGAACCGACCTGAAATTTTTATGTTTGGCCATATGAAACTGAAACAACTAAATAGGGAACCTAGTGAAAAAAAATTCCTAGATCCACCAGCAATTATAACGGTAACTATTCTATTATCATTTTGTAATAAACATGATGTTGAACAGACACGGATTTACATAATCACGTATCACCTTAGAAAATAGAAAAAGTATAAAATATTATACCCATATTAAGGTAATAAAATTATCTATTTTATTATATATATGGAAAAGTGAATATGGAGCTATTAGAACATTCACAGTAGTGCCCCCATAATTCTTTGAGAGAAAACCCTATAATTTTTTATAGGGTTGGAAGTGGTTGTGAGTGAAAAAAATGGGGAACCTATCGGTATATTTGGGGTTATTTGGAAATCTTTTGCGGAAAATAGGAAACTGTAATTATTTTTTAATATTTGTTGAAAGTGATTGTGAGTGGAGGAGAGATAAATTAACTACATTGATTTATAATGTAATATGTGGTTGTGATTGGTTGGTAGTGAATAGAGAATGAAGAAGCTACTGTGAATGCTCTTAAGCATCTAAGTTAGATGCGAAACCATCAAAACAATGTAGTTTTGTAGTTTAGATTAAATCTAAAAAAATTGATTTCACTCCTAATTAATCTCTTAGTCTCCATTATATTTGCATCCCACAAACTCATCATTTCTTTCACAGTTGTTCCGTATACATGATACATCTATTCATCGATTTTGTAGATGAAGAAACACGGGATTAACAGAGTGTATAAATGAGCACAATAAAGAGATAATTTTATTGACAGTGGCTAGATGATTACAAATACTGGAATACAAATGTTACAATGTTTCGACTATAATCTCACTTTCTCAACTATAACAGAATTCTCTAGGTATTTGTGTGTGTAAAATAGAAAGAATCCTTCTTCTCAGGAGAGAAGGGGTATTTATAGGCCTGTAAGCCGTCATGGGATTGGTTCATTTGAGAATGACAACTGTCCTGCGCGGGTCCCACATGTTTGTTAACCGTTGGAGCTTGGGCGCTGTCTTCCTGTGATAGGTCGTTGTGTCTTCCAATCATCCTTTCTGTCCTTTCTTTGTCCCTCGTACCTGCAGGTGATCATGGAGTAGGGAATAATGGCATCTGATTGGCTGCACGTCCCTTTCTTTGTCGGATCACAGCTGGCATGTACTAGGAAACATGCGCAGGCTTCTAGAAGCTTTAGTCAGTGCTTCTGCTGACGTGTGTGGAGATGTGGGTCCATGCACACGCACGGGTACATATCTCTTCAAGTCCCCCAAGTCTAGTGTTCTGTATGCGGAGCATGCAGGACACTGGACTCAGTAAGTTGATAATTGTCAGTCCTGGGTTGCGGGGAGGTAGTTTGTGCTCTTCGTTTGTGTTGTGCGCTGTGTACTTGCAGGCAACACAGTGGTGCACGTCAGCAATTAATTTTTACATCAAAGCGGTCAGGGGTGTCAGTTGAAAGGACGGGTTGGTGAGATGAAAAGTTGCCTAGCGGTTTGCTTTTTCAGAGAGTTGTGGGCCCTGCTATCCCCTCATTTGTTTGCACAGCTTCTCTTTCTTACATGTCACGTTCTGATGGGATGGTCGTGCAGCACGTTTGCATAGTGTAGTAGGGCATTAATTGCCCAACCTATAAAAGTGGCTTCCTCTCTCCCATTCTGTTCCACACTTAACAAAATTTGAAAAATTTTTCTCTCTATTATCCCAGAGAAAATACCTCTTTATACCTTTAAATCTTCGGTTTTTTCCTCCGATTCGGTGGTATTTTCTTTGACAAACACGTCCAAGCCATGAAGTCTTCTTCTAACCTATTCATCACCATAGAAAAACCAAAGAAATCTGGGAAGAAAGGCGAAAAAGGTGGGAAGAAAGACAAGAAAACGCCTCCACTCGCTGGTGAGGTTGCCATTAAATGGAGTCTAGAGAAGTTAGGCAAACTCTGTGCTTTATATGGGATCCCCTCATCTTATGAACCGGAATTGCCTGAGGATGGTTCCACTATTCTGAAACCCCCAACTGGTAAAATAGGTGTGTATGCTGTGTACTTCCAGCTATGCAATTTTAGGCTCCCGATCACCAAGTTTTTGTCTTCTGTGATACAAGCTTTGAAGATCCATCTCAACCAGTTGCATTCTGGCGCGATGTCACGTTTGTTGTTCTTTGAGTTTTGCTACCGCGCGCTGGGCATAGAACTTGACTTAGACATGTTTAATATCTTTTATGTGATGACGGTGTCTGAGAGTTGGTTCTCATGTCGCCCGTACCATGGGTTTGCGCCGCACTCCGGATCTAGCGTCAAGAGTTTCCGAGACTGGAAACCCTAGTTTTTATGGGTTGCTGAAGGTATGGTGCCCATACAGATGTCCAGGAGTCACATCGACTTGAAGTTTGATAATTTGGACCTGGTGAGGTATGAGGGGACGGCTTGGTATAACAAGTTAACCAGCCACCCCATTGATTTATGTTCTGTACATGATATTGCGCTAGTTGCTGCGGGGATCAGCCGGAAGTATGACGTGGAGGGGCGAAACCCGCACTTGACCAAGGGTGGAAGAGGTAACTTTCATTACGCGCATGCGGTTTTTGTTAGTCCATCCTTTTGTGGTACGATTAACATGTTTTCTCATCCTGTTATTATTTTGCAGATGTTGAGAGCTTATACTCCATATTGTTGGGTGGTGATGACTTAGGGTTTGCGCTTCACGAGCTTGCGAAGGCGGAAGTTATTGTGTTGGACCGTTCTTGGGACACTTTGTTACCTCCAACTCTTCTCCCTAACGTCAAATCCAAACCAGTCACTCACCCTTTAACTGTTGAGACAGGTGCGCTCCTTGTACCCCCTTTAGATGTAGCGCCTATGAACATGTATATGCCCGTTGGGTATCCATTTATTATTCTGTCCAGCGATGAGTCCCAGAGTGTGAGTGATGTTTCCTCACCCGAATGTGCTGCACTCACATGTGGCAGTGGCAAGGCGACGTATCCTACCTTTGTTTAGCAGGAGACGGACGAGGAGAGGGAGGAAGAATACTTGGTGTTTAAGAGACTTCCCCGCCAAAATAGGAAATTTGAGGGCAACGGCACTGATGGCAGCGACACTGATGGTGATGACTTTTCCCTTTATCTGGATCGCACCTCTGCCTTTCCTCTAGTTTAGAACCCCCAAATCCATAATGACAATGTGGCGAGTCGCTACCTTCAGAAATATAACCCAATTGAACGTGGATATGTTGAACTTTCAAATGCATTCACGCAGGGAGGTGTCAGCACTATTGACTTAACATAGACTGCGGATGCTGATCAGGTCACCAAGACAACTGTTGATGAGTCTGGTAAGTTTGTATTTATTCCTGAGTTGACAAGGGTGGCGCCCGAGGAACAGGATCCAAAGAAAGTGAAGAGCAAGCGCTCACGTTCCAGGTTCAAGTCTTCTGAGAAGACCACTGGCGGAGCCTTGTCTTCTCCGCCTGCGAAGAAGGTGCTCCTGGACGCCATGATTGTTGATGTTGAAGGTGACTTACTTGGTAAGCATGCCTGTCTCTGTGTCTTTTTTATTTTTTATTACTTTTTGTTTAGCTGCTAACTTGTTATTTTCCGCACAGCTGATCTTGAGTTGCAGGGGAGTGGTAGTGAGAAGATTAAGTCTGGGGGAGAGCGGGGGGATGGGAATGTTGCTGGTGAGGGGGTGATCATTGCCCCTTTAGTAAAAGAGAAGACCTCCTCGCCGACTGCGCGTCCCCTTACTCTGCCCATATCCCCACCCCCGCAGAGGCCTACTCCTCCTTCATCTCTGTCTCCGCGGATCCCTACTCCTCCTTCATCTCCGCCCGACCTCCGTGCTCAATCTTGATGAGTCACGTGGTCAGGAGATGAACGTTGTTCATGAAGGTGTTGTCCAGGAGGAGGCGCATGAAGATCATGTCTCGCAGGAGGGTGACGCCGAGAGGGAAGTGTTTGAGAAGGATGACGGGAAGAGGCCAATGCACGAGGGAGTCTCTTATGAACATGCGGTGGGTTGTTCTGATGGGGCTGAAACCATCCCCTACCCAAATATATTTCATCCGCGTGATGCGGGCAAGGCCTTCGCGCCTGAGTGAGGGCTTGTTCATGGTAGCCGGTTTTCGGACCATGAAACTTGCTGGGAATTCCTTGGTAATTACATACCACCCGCTGAATCGGTGTTTCAGCGGACTAGGCTCCACAACAAGCTACTAGAAGACAACGTTGCTAGCTTGGCAAACTTTCTCTCTTCTTCCGCGGAGATCGTCCGCGAGTGGGGGGCTCTTCTCTAAGATAGGCAGTATGCCTTGGAGGAGAGGGAAAAGTTTGAGGATGAGAAGAGAGTTTATTAATTAGAGTGTGAAGCTCAAGCCCGAGCGTTAAAGGTGGCCAGCTGGGAAGCGGTCACTGCCCAAGAACAAAAGTAGAAGGAAATGAAGAATCTAGGTGAACGCGAGGCACAATGGAAAGACGCCTGTGCGATGACAAATTGCAAGCTCGAGGCCACTGCTGAATGTGAGCAGAAGCTTAGAGCTCATTATAGCGCGAAGTTAAAGGAGGCATTGCGCCTTCGTAACGTTATTGAGCAAAGGGATGTGGCCTTGACTTCCGCCGCTGACTCTTTGAAGTGGAAAGATTCTGAACTGGCAAAGCTTAAAGAGAAGATCACGGCCTTGGAGTCAGTGAGAGCATCTTTTATGAATGAAAAGGATGAGGCTGCGGGAAAACTCTTGGATGTGCAGGATGAGGTCCGCATGCTTCAGAGTGACCGCAAATGTTTGTTCATAGAATGCATCCCCGAGGTATGTTGCTAACTCTTATGCTGCTTGCCTTTCATTTGTTTGTATTTTATTCATTTTGTATGTTTGCACGTGGCCCACTACGCTAAGAACAGAGATGATGTGCACAAAGCTATGGCTGGCTTAATAGCCGCATCCAAGCTTATTGGGCAAAAAAGGGGGTTTCCTCGAGGGCTACCAGCATGCCAAGGATGGCAAGGTACTCGAGGAATTCGTGCTACATGGTAAGGATGTGGACGCTTTGCTTGCCAAAAAGTCCTCTGAGTATGATGAGCTGGACCTTGCCCTCGTGGAGTTTATTGTCAGTCATGAAGGGAGACCCACTATTTATGAGCTCAAGCAATCCTTGGGGAAGTCTGGGCACACCCATGTGCGCGATCAACGCGAGTGGGAACAGTAAAGCGGATGACCCTGAAGCTAGTGAGAATGTTGACTTCTTGGGGTCTGATGAGGATGATTAGAGTGACTCGCCCTCTGTGAGAAAAGCTAATTGAAAACTGTATGTAATTTTTCTAGTTTGTATCACTTTATAGTGTTAACAGGTGTGCGCTTGAACGCCTGCTTTGTTCTTGATATACGTTAAAATATACATATATAAGTCCCCGATAAAACACTCAAATTGCGCGTTTTTAAGTGTTTCTGCATGAAATCGGTACTTAATCGCTTTGTATTGTTTTCACAGTTCTTAAACGGCGCCCCAAAGACGAAGTTGAAGAAAAAGAGCGAAATCTGGACGATACAGACATTTCCTGTATATTCAGAAACTACTGACCAACTTGCACGGTCATGCAAACCAGCTTGACTTGACAACACCAGGATGCACTGCAGTGCACGACTCGTGCAAGGATCTTTCTTGGTGACACTGATCCGCACGGCCGTGCAATGCTTGTGCACGACCATGCGGGATCATTCAGCTCGTGTGCACTGCCAGTGCACAAGCCAGTGCAACATTGTACTCAGAAACTTCATAATCAGCACGACCATGCAACCCTTGTGCACGACCGTGCACCTTTATTAGATATTATTCACCCAATTGGTCCACTTGTCTGACAGATAAGCTTACGTCACAATCAAAATAAAGTGCATGGCCATGCACTTTACTTGCACGGCTGTGCAACTTTACGAAACTTCTATAAAACATGGCAGAAGCTGCTGAGCAGAGTATTAGGTATTTTGTAGACGATTCTGGGGCGATTTCTGGATCTGTGACTTGTTGAGAAGCTGGACAACAAGCTCGGGAGGCGATCAGAATCAATTATCATCATCCAATCCATCACATTTAACATTTTATGGTTTGATCTTTAAACTTAAATCTTGTTCAAATCATGCTGTTTCAGCTTATATGTGATGATTATCTATTGTAATGTAACCAACGGGTAAAAACAAGTAATCTTTAGTAGTTAAAAAAATCGTTTGTATGTTAATCATGTTTTCTATGATTTTGGTGTTTTTCATGTTTGATTCTTGATGATCATATTGCAACCATGTTTCGTTGTTGTTGGATTTCAGGTTATGTTCATATGACTTTGATGATTATTGTGTTGCGTTAGTCGGATACATGTTGAAAAACCATCCGGTTAATCGATCGGTGGTAGATTAGTTGACTTGTTAATGTGTTTACACCATGAAACTGGAAATGGGTATTGGTTTCGTTAAATTCATGCGAATAATGATTAGAAATGCTTATCGGCACGTAAAAGGGTTTTAAAAGTTTAATGGTGTTGTTACTAATCTTTGACACAGTTGTTGATCTTTGTGAATTATTTTGGTAAAAATGGCGATCTTAGTAGATTTGTGTTCAAAGTTAGTAAAATGGAATAGTTTGTGATATGCTCTACTTTATGCTACTCTCGGTGGTTGTATTGTGTATTCGGTATTGCTTTCCTTGATTAGTGAGGTTAGAAAACTCTTAACAAATGACTAGGGATGGCAATGGGTCGGGTATGGGTCGGGTTTGGCTAATACCATACCTATACCCGGTTATAAAATCTCATACCATACCCGTCCCATTACCCATCGGGTATTTGTCGGGTATTACCCATCGGGTATAGAGCAAACCCGCAGATATCGAGTATACTCGTTGGTATTTGCATGTATATGTATTTTTTTTATTTTCTTTTATAGTCTTATGTTTTAAAAGATCTAGAATATATGAAATTGTAATAACTAACATATATATCATCATCACCATAATAATCCATGAAAAATATATATTATAGTACGAATTTGAAAACTATTTTGATATTTCATAGCATATAAATATAAATAATAATGTTATTAGAATATATATATATATATATATATATATATATATATATATTAGATGAAAAGTTTATTCTTCAATTAATGAATCTATTAGAATGAAACATTACTAAAAAATAGTTAAGAAAAGATATATATAAAACTTAAAAGTCTTCGGGTATATGTTTCGGGTAGATGGGTATTTAGTTTCGGGTAATCGGGTCGGGTATCACCTAATACCATAGCCGTCCCATACCCGCGAAATATTTTTTTTTCCAATACCAAACCCGACCCATACCCATCGGGTATCGGGTATACCCGTCCCAAATGCTTCGGGTTTCGGGTATACCCGTCGGGCTCGGGTTTTTTTTGCAATCCCTACAGATGACTAACTTATCCTTAGAAGATTTGCATGAGATTATATCAATTTCTCGCCAATGAACAATTTGAGGTAGTTAACGTGTGTTATCGTGTTAGCTTTCCGTATAGTTGTCATGTTAGGATTCCCGAAAGGGATACTAATTATCTGAAAATGGGAATGTTGATCTCACGTCTTTTTAACATGTGTTATGTAGTTGCATGCTAGGATTGTTATTATAGTGTTTATATATATATATATATATATATATATATATATATATATATATATATATATATATAGGGGGTGGATATTTTGAAAACCCACTCGAATTAAGAAAACTCCGAAAACCCGTCAAAAAACCATCTAAAAAAGTTTTTTTTTTGAAAAAATACACAAGGTAACATACATGTTTTTAAGCGTTTTGGGCCAAAAAAACAAAAAAAGCGCCAAACGAATATTTTTAAAAAAAAATAAACAACACAAACTTTGTAACAGCGCTGTTAACATATGTTTTCTGCTTTTTAACATATGTTACAGCGCTGTTAACATATGTTTTCTGCCTTTTAACATATGTTAATATCGCTTTTACAAAGTTTGCGTTGTTTATTTTTTTTAAAAATATTCGTTCGGCGCTTTTTTTTATTTTTTTGGCCCAAAACGCTTAAAAACATGTATGTTACCTTGTGTATTTTTTTCAAAAAAAAAAAAACTTTTTTAGATGGTTTTTTGACGGGTTTTCAGAGTTTTCTTAACTCGAGTGGGTTTTCAATTTATACTTTCCCTATATATATATATATATATATATATATATATATATATATATATATTGTATTTGGAGTCTTACTTATGTTAATCTAGTGTTTTAGAATTAATCTAGTTTAAACAACTTCCTATTATCTTTTACTGGTAAATCGGGGATAGAGTTTAAGTACTATTGCATCCGCTCGCGTCTATGGATCGATATCTAGTTCTTATCTGAGCTTACTACATATACGATAGGGTGCCTTTTTGTGTGTGTTTCAATGTTAAGGTCTAAACCATTTTAATAAATATTAAAACCAAATGTGTGTTAAAATCAACGCAAAATTATGCGTACTCTGGCGCACATCACGTTTTTGGCACAGTTGCCGGGGACGCGACGAGCTTTAGGAACGAACCGAGTCAACCTTTTACCAATGTACATGCGTGTGAATACTTGTTTATACTGTGTTGATTCTTTATTTGTTCATTTATTTGCATATTTGATTGTTTGATTATTTATTTGATTTATCTGTCTGTTGATATATTGCATTTATTTTTGATTCGTTCGTTGGTTTGCATATATATTTATTCATTTATCTGCTTATAGGATTATTTGATTGATTATTTGTTCATTAGGATGTTGACATATTTGATTGATTGAATATTGGATTTATTGGTTTGTTAATAAATTTGATTGATTCTTTATTTGATTTATTTGTTCCTATTTGAACTAATTATTGATTTTGATATTTGGACAGTTTGATTCTTTGTTTGTTTATTTCTATTCATTTTATTGATTCTATTTGTATTTATCTGGGTTTTATGAGTATATAGCTTTCCTATATGTTTGTATGTATTTATGGATTTAATATTTATTTTTCTTTATTTTATTGCTTTTTGGGTTGGTCATCTATTCGCCTACTGCAATTGTATCATTCTTTGATTGTAGGTCGATGTCCTCAAACTCCGGGCCCTTTGGTGATCTATCTGAAGAGGATGCACGTAAATTGAGATAGAGCAAAAGAATTAGACTTCATAAGTCACGTCTTGTTTCTGATATTCGTATTTCTACAGCTGTTATAGAGGTCCAGATAGAGGAGGCACTGGCGGATCCGTCTTACCACGAGAGGTCAGATCCAGAGAGTGAGATCCTGATGGCGGATGATGATATCCTGCTTAATGATAGGGGTCGTCCAGGAGGTGACGGACTTGCATCGAGTATTGCCCGACCAACAGTCATGGCGGCGAACTTTGAGATCAAATCTAGTATTGTTAATTTGGTATAGAACTCAGTGCAGTTTGGCGGCCTGGAGAACGAGGATCCAGGTCGGCATATTGCTGCATTTCTGGAGGTGTTAGTGACCTTCAAGATGCATAACATCTTAGACGATGCAATTCGTTTAAGACTCTTCCCTTTCTCTTTGCGGGACAAAGCCATGAGTTGGCTTTAGTCACTTCCCGCAGGTTCGATCAGGACATGGGCAGAGTTGTCTGAGCAGTTCATGCAGCAATATTTTCCTCCTGAGAAAACCCAAAAGCTATGGAACCGCATCATGATCTTCAGTCAGGATGACAGTGAATCCTTGTATACGACGTGGGAGAGGTTCAAAGACTTGTTGTTGGCGGTCCCGCACCACGATCTTCCCAAAAGACAGCTAGTGTTGAATTTTTACTAGGGACTTGGTTACGACTCACAGGAGCGCTTAGATGTATATGGTGGGGGAGATCTGAGAACTCAGAGCCCAAATTGTAACATCACACAATTTTTTTATATATATATATATATATATATATATATATATATATATATATATATATATATATATATATATATAGAACTCTCTCGTTTATTCATCCGATTCATGTTTACATTATCTTTCCCATCCATTTTATTAAGTTTTTGGTTTAAATAATGACTTATAATCAATATTAAATTGGATTTTATTAAACATTCTGATTTAAAAACGTTAAAAAAAATATTTTCCTGAGCCAGGATTCGAACCCGAGTCCCTGGAGGGCTAAACCTTAACCACACCACACAAACCACTATACCATTTGGTGTTTTGTGATGTTAATTAAAACCAATTAAACTTAAACCCTTTCAAGGTCCCTTAGTCAAACCTGAAAAGTCAAACGTAGTCTCTTAGTCAAGTCAAGTCAAAGTGTTAGTAAATATGGTCTCCTAGTCAAGTCAAAGTGTTAGTAAATATGGTCTTCTAGTCAAGTCAAAGTTGTTCCTAAATTCTAGCCTAGTCAAAGTAGTCCCTAATTACAACTCTAATTTCTACACTATAAATACAATAGCCTACCATTCAACTCTTTATAACATTCAATAAAAAAAAAACATTATTATCCCATCTCCCACATACTAAAGTTTTCATCCATCATTATCTCCTCTAGCTAGTTCCGAGTTTTCCAAGGCATTATTACTAAGTGTTTGCACGCTCAAGAAAACTCACGAACTCATTAAGCACCTAAGGTGAGTTTACATAGCCCTTTTTCACTATTTGGGGTGAAACATGTTACATTTTCAATTGCAATTCAACATAAGTGTCTATGTGTTATTCTATGTTGCATTATGTCTTAAACATTACTATGGTAAGCACAATTATTCTAGCATAATCATTAACTCCGTACATGCCAACGATATACAATGATAGATCTATTGGACTGACAACCCCACCCGGATACGTGTACCTCATACATAGGTAGCGTGGGTGATTGTTATCGCAACATAAACGAGTGAACCATATGCGTATGGGATGGACCACAATATTCTAGTCACAAGGTTTGATTATGCACACGATTTACCGGGTAGTATTGTTTTCACATATGGACTAGACTTGCCATGACACTCAAATTGTACAAATTTTATTCAACATTCAAACCTATGTAATTCTCACCAACTTTTGTTGACCCAAAATATTTTCAAACTTAACATGTTTCAGGATATAGCTTGCTTGAAGATTAGAGTTAATGCTTGAAGATGTGTATCTAGTATTTTTCATTTTGATGTACAAATTCTTTTAGAACAATTGTATGTAATTTATGTAATCAATTAATGAAATTTAATATTTACCATGAGCTACTGAACAATCATCAATACGTGACATCCCGATGTTTCCGCCATCGGTTGGGGTGTTACAGATTGGTATCAGAGCCATGGTTATAGGGAATTAGGTTATTAGAAAAATAATCTAGTCTATAACCATAGGATTATAACCAGTACTTGCTCCTTTTACTTGCAACTCTACTTGTTTCTATTCTCTACCTCTATCCTACTTCTTATCCCTACCTTAGTCCCTACAAGATGTTTGCTCTCCATAACTGGAACAAAATTCTCAGATCCTAACCTGAAATACATTATAAATCTCGTCAAAGCTCTATATTCTAATATCGAACACGTGCAATCTGGAAGGGTGAACGCCTGTATTCTGAGTTTTCTGTCTAGGACTGGCATTGCGCATAAATCCCAATCAGACGAGGGACTCGGATGCCTACCTGGGAATTCTCTGGATGAGTGTTCACTTATAGGCTAAAGCATGTCTTCACTATGTTATTAGAATCTAGAAGCTTTGAAAAGTCAACGTTTTCGTTTATTCATTTTAATTAATGAATAAATGATTACACTCACTTTCCTTAAAACTAAGCTCTAAAATCTCAAAATTTTACAGGTTAAATCAATCTCATTTCCTAATCATATATGGATTTCACAGTCACATTTCATCTTACCATCTTAGCCACATGTTTGATTATTTTCAACACCCTCCCCAAATCATATTATTTTATTTTTCAACATGTTACATATTTCTAAACTGTAACCTCATAACCTGGGTAGACCCTAGCCCAACACTAAAGATTTCTTAATATTGTCAAAATTTTCATCACCTATAAACCATGGAAAATACATATTTTTGTTATAAGATATCCTCAAACTTAATTTCTAAATCCAAATGGTTATTCATTAGCATAACAAAGGATTTTTTATATAATGTCACCTTGATCTATAAAACCTAACGTCGTGTTTAAAATCTTCGACTAAGCTAAAATATTCTAATCTAAAGCCATTTAGTTTGTACTATTTAGCAACTTTTGTTTTATATAAGAAACCAGTTTTAAAAAGAAAAATGATAAGATCTTTCCATCCTCATGAACAAAATTTAATCTCCATTGCCACCTAATTATTTTAAACTTGTTCGAACTTTTACAATTTTTGGTATTTATCACAATCATGTTTTCTCATACGCTAGATTGTAACCTTTGATCCAAACCCCACGATTTACACTGCTACATAATCTCCGTACTATAAAATAAACCCTTTATTAACTATTTTCACGTTCACTATCTTTCATAACCTTGATGATGCTTTGAGTTCTTCATCATCCTCTCAAGAACTAAATTCATATTCTTCACCTTCTGGAACATGAACTTGATCCCTATGATAATCAGACTATTGAAAACTTGATTGTTCGTTGCATCAAACTTGATTCTTAGTTATACATGAGGATTTGATTATATACTTAAACATTTGATTATTCATGATACTTGAAAGCATGGAATATAAACTATTTGCTATAAACACACCTAGAGTCACTAATCTTGTCTAGTACAACTCTATTACAACTCGCATGCTATACTTGATGCATTTACAAACTTACTTACATGTATATATTACGAACTTGCAACTTATGTGTTAAATAAAAAAACAATTGTTACACTTAATCGAACAACTGGTAGAGGATGAAGTACTTGCTCAACAGTTAGTAGAGTACCTAACAACCTGCTCAACGATTGGTAGAGGTCATCATGCCTGCTCAACAGTCGGTAGAGGTTCTAATAACCTGCTGAAACGACTGGTAGAGGCTATCGCACCTGCTCAACAATCGGTAGAGGTTCCTACTCACTGACTGGTAGAGGTCTTTTCCTGCTCAACAGTTGGACTCATTTTTGGATATATCATACATGTAATTTGATACAAAGATTCAATCACAAGGTTATTTTGCATTACTTACAAATGTGTTTAGAGTCATAGAAGGACACAAAACCCTAATGTAAGGTAAATTGGTGATTGCGGTCTGGAACGTAATCATGAATTTACAGGTACGTTAAGGTAGTGTGGAATTCTATCAAGGTTTTCGGTAGATAATCAATTATAAACTCTAGTTACCTGGTAGTTCATTTAGTCTTTCTATAGTCAATCAACTCATGCATTTCTTTCCTAACACTTACGTTTAGTGTTTTGCTAGATTCTTATTCTCCTTGCTATTTCAGACGAACCTAATCCAACCCTTAAAACTCACACATATCAAACCTTTTATCCAAATTATTCGAAACAGATTATTCTATTACCTATAAATTCATGTCGTGCCTTAACCCAAATTTTCCAAACCCCAGTTGACTTAATTTCTACCTAATCATCCTCAACCCTGTGTTTTTAATAAACTTCGAGACGAAGTTCCTAAAAGTAGGGGAGACTGTAACATCACACAATTTTTATATATATATATATATATAACTCCCTCGTTTATTCATCTGATTCATGTTTACATTATCTTTCCCATCCATTTATTAATTTTTTTGTTTAAATAATGACTTATAATCAATATTAAATTGGATTTTATTAAAAATTCTGATTTAAAAACGTTAAAAAAAATGTTTTCCTGAGCCAGGATTCAAACCCGAGTCCCTGGCGGGCTAAACCTTAACCACACCACACAAACCACTACACCATTTGGTGTTTTGTGATGTTAATTAAAACCAATTAAACTTAAAACCTTTCAAGGTCCCTTAGTCAAACCTGAAAAGTCAAACGTAGTCTCTTAGTCAAGTCAAGTCAAAGTGTTAGTAAATATGGTCTCCTAGTCAAGTCAAAGTGTTAGTAAATATGGTCTTCTAGTCAAGTCAAAGTTGTTCCTAAATTCTAGCCTAGTCAAAGTAGTCCCTAATTACAACTCCAATTTCTACACTATAAATACAATAGCCTACCATTCAACTCTTTATAACATTCAATAAAAAAAACATTATTATCCCATCTCCCACATACTAAAGTTTTCATCCATCATTATCTCCTCTAGCTAGTTCCGAGTTTTCCAAGGCATTATTACTAAGTGTTTGCACGCTCAAGAAAACTCACGAACGCATTAAGCACCTAAGGTGAGTTTACATAGCCCTTTTTCACTATTTGGGGTGAAACATGTTACATTTTCAATTGCAATTCAACATAAGTGTCTATGTGTTATTCTATGTTGCATTATGTCTTAAACATTACTATGGTAAGCACAATTATTCTAGCATAATCATTAACTCCGTACAAGCCAACGATATACAATGATAGATCTATTGGACTAACAACCCCACCCGGATACGTGTACCTCCTACATAGGTAGCGTGGGTGATTGTTATTGCAACATAAACGAGTGAACCATATGCGTATGGGATGGACCACAATATTCTAGTCACAAGGTTTGATTATGCACACGATTTACCGGGTAGTATTGTTTTCACATATGGACTAGACTTGCCATGACATTCGAATTGTACAAATTTTATTCAACATTCAAACCTATGTAATTCTCACCAACTTTTGTTGACCCAAAATATTTTCAAACTTAACATGTTTTAGGATATAGCTTGCTTGAAGATTAGAGTTAATGCTTGAAGATGTGTATCTAATATTTTTCATTTTGATGTACAAATTCTTTTAGAACAATTGTATGTAATTTATGTAATCAATTAATGAAATTTATTATTTACCATGAGCTACTGAACAATCGTCAATACGTGACATCCCGATGTTTCCGCCATCGGTTGGGGTGTTACACAAATGAGGCATCACAGATCATAGAGAAAGCGGCTCTAAAGTCAAAGTCCCGACAGAGTGACAGATCAAAGTTTTCTTCTTCTGAATCCGGTGTTCGTGTTGTGGATACTTACACAGCTCTTACTACATAGATTGAGGCCTTCGTTGCAAAAATTGACAAATCCCAGAATGTCTCGTAGGCCTAGTCTTTGTGTGATAAGTGCGGGGTGTCTCACGAGGTAGGCTTGTGTGCTCAGGGTGTTATGTTTACAGGCCACGAGGAAGTGGACTACATGTGTAATCAGATGAGACGCCAAAATAACCCCTACATCAACACATATAATCCGGGTTGGAGAAATCACCCGAAGTTTGGGTGGAAAGCTGGTTCCCCTAACCAGAACCCCGCGGATACCAGTACGGAGCCCCTACACAACAGCAGTCCCATCAGTCCTAGAACCCACCTTTCCAGTCTCATGGTCAGTCGTACCAACCTCACCTTAATCAGTACCAAAACCAGGGCGCTGGGAGCAGTTCCTAGTAGCACGCCCAGCAAGGTACATCGAGGTTGGAGGAGATGATGTCTCAACTTCTGAGCAACTCCACCAGCACTAATCAAATTGCTGAGAAGCGTTACTATCAGCACGAGGAACGCTTCAACGCCCAAGAGGGTGAGATGAGGAGCCAGAAGGTGTCGATGTAGACGATTGAGAACCAGGTTGGTCAGCTGGCGAAGATGTTGTCTGGAGGCCCTAGGGTGGTCTTCTAGGTAACACTGAGCGAAATCCTATGGGGCATGTTAATACCATTATGACGAGGAGTGGTAAAACCATGGGACCTGACACATCGGGCTCACCACCGATCACTGAGACGTTCCAGATTAAGGCTTTAGACGAGGTGCACGCTAGGCGAGTCCCAGCAAGTACAGCACAACTCCCAAAGCTAGTCATATATTACACTCCTCCAGTTCCATACCTGGGCAGGCTGAGGAAACAGAAAGATGAGGCAAATTATGGTAGATTTCTTGAGTTGTTTAAACAGTTGCATATAAACATACCATTTGTGGAAGCCTTGGCTCAGATGCCCAAGTATGTGATGTATTTGAAGGACATCCTCGCAAACAAGCAAAAACTTAAGGACCTGTCCTATGTTCTGCTGAATACAAATACTCTGAAATTCTACAGAACTGACTACCCACGAAGATAGGAGATCTAGGCAGTTTTTGTAACACTTGTATTTTTTCGTATTTTCCATTCTAGTCCTTGTATTCTTGTATCTTTCCATTTTGTACCCTTGTAATCCCGAGCTTATGATCAATGGAAAATTATTTTATCAATTGCAATTAATCTTAATCCATTTCATTTATTCTCTAAATTCTATGTGACGCAAACTTTATGTGATGCAAACTCTATATTTGAAAAATTCCAAATTCGCCTTTACTCACTTCTTTTATGTTACTCGTACCAATTCTTGACGAGTCGTCAATATAATTTATCCTAATCAATTTAGAAACTCATTTAGTTAAGATCTTAATATATATTTATTTTAAATAAAACACATGTATATATATATATATACATATTATAATACTTTAAGTTAAAAAAAAATGTAACAACCGGCAAAAATAAGGTAATTCCGTACAAATTAATTAATATATGATTAACGTAATTAAATGCAATTATGTGTGATTTAATTATCAAGGCCTTAGGAGATAGCAATTTCCAAATAATGCATAGGAATGCATACGTTTAATGGTAAAACATGATTGGATCATGTGCGAATAAACTATCCGGTATGGACGTTGGCAATTACCCGGTAATAATTAAATAAACGAAAAGGATCCGGGACACCCAGGATATAAAATAAAGGGTATTTTCACAAAATATAATGAGTTTTGGAACTCCAAAACCATAAGTGGAAACGTCTCATACAAATCTCCCGGTAACGAATAAAGTGCGCGTACCGCACCCGATACGCGTATAACTCATAATTTCACCCGGCAAAAGCCTAAATAACCAATCAATGCTTAAATTAGACTATATTTAAGGGTTATTAAAGGTATTTTTAATGTCCGAATAACGCGCGATTAAATCCCGAAAAATACCCGAACGACACCCGAACGACGAGGAATTAAACTTAACAAGTATTGGGTAAATATTTGGAGTTGTGGACCCCACCTAAGCCACAAAAGGGGCCGGCCTAAATGGCCATATTATCTCCATGCATTGTGTTTTTAATAATACCCTACTAATCTAGGTGTTAAGCATGCAAAAGCAAAAGACAAAGATGTAAGATTTGATAGTACAAAGCATGCACAAGTTGCCTCCCTTGTAAGAAAATTTTCGGCCCTTGGCCATAAAAATCCAAGGCAAGTGTAATCTAGTTAAACACTAGGATACTCATGTGTACATGCTTCCAAAAGATCCCATATCTTACTAGGCTTATAAGTATGATTACATGAGATTTTGGAAAGATTACAATCCTTTCCTTTGCTTCTCAAATCCCACGGCCACACACACACTATACACATCCATCCAAGATCATTTTTGTACTTCTTGGATCTCTTAAATCTTTGGGAAGATCACATGCAATCCATGGAAGATATGATGAAGTTATAAATAACATGTGTTCATACATGAGATAACAAACAAAAACCTTCTTCTTTTCTTCTCTTTGGGCCGTAAATTTCACCCCTCTCACATACACATTTCTTTCAAGTTTTTACATCTTCAAATCACTTAAAACAATCCATCATCCAAACCCCTATTGTGTGTTTCAAGCTTGGAGCTTAACCATTAAGGAAGAACACACTAAACCCCTCTCAAAATCCAAGGTTTTGTCTTCCCTAGCCTTGTGCTAGTAGTAAGCTTCTTAACCTTGTTTTGATTATTAATATTCATGTATGTGTTCTTAGAAGCAAGTTGTACATGAAGGGTTTAAAATGTGGTTTGAAACATAATCTTTAATAGGTTTTACATGAGTAAAATAAATGGTTAAAGATATGTAAATGGATCATGGATTTGATGATGATAAAGTAGTGTTCTTGAAAATGTATAAAATCTACACATACACTAAGTATGATGATGATTTGGTTAAGATTTGTGGAATAAGCTTGAATGTGTTAAAAGGTAACTTTAATCATCTTAAAATGATCATCTAAGACATAATAAATGAAGGAATATGTTAGAAGGTCATGAATAAAGAAGATGAAAAAATAAAGTTTACTTACTTAGAAGAATGAGATTTTGATATAATGGACAAATACATAAAACACACATACAAGTAGCCTTATATATGAAATATAAGACTATTAAAAGTGTTTTGGTGCAAAAATAACTTACCAATAAAAAGATGAATCTTCAAAGTCCACTATTTTGAGTGAAAAATGCTAACTTTGGAAGTTAGAGTGGAAAAATGCAACATTTGAAAGTTAAGGGACTAATATTGTAACTTTGATAGTTAGAGGACTAAAGTGAACATTTTAGAAACTATTAGTCCAAAAATGCAATAATGGAAAGTTTGGTGTCAAAAGTATAAGTAATAATTTTCCAAGGTTGATTTGGTAAATACTAGTAGATATACTTGGGTATTTTTGTATAAAAAGTATATTTTTATAAAGGTGAAAGTTATAAAAATATGGATTGTATTAACATAAGGATTTTTATAAAATAGAGATTTTATAAAAATGTTAAACAAAAATTAAAACTTGAGAAACTTATACAAAAATGAATACTTTTATATAAATGGGAATATAAAAGTATTGGAAGCATTTTTGTAGTTAAGTTAACAAGTCGGGTTAAAAATACATAAGTATTTTAAACCTTCCAAGTAACATGTGTTAGGAGGAAGAAATATGAATAATATTTCTATAAAACACATGTTGGGAAAAACTTGGAAAAATTGACTATTCGAGCTAAGATATCGAACTAAGACGCGTTAACGAACCATACACAGACAAAACATGAGAAAAATGCCATTGCGGCAAGATGAGAAAATATATATTTTTAGGAAGTAAAATATATATATACATCATGGGTGAAAACTAATAAACACTTTCCTAAGTGTTGAAGGAATCATTCGTGGGAGAAAAACATAACGTAAACAAGTAAGACGTTAAACAAACGTATATACTTAACAAGAAAAGTTACACATTTAGATATATATACGCTCGTCTCGGCAAAATTCTAGTATATCTACTTAATGGGAAAGTAGATATGTGGGAAGGAAAACCGAGACGAGTAGACGAAGATATATGTATATGTGTATACCGTGCCGACAAGATCCTAGTACATTTATTTGAATGGGAAAATAAATATACGGTATGGTGAGTTGAATCGAGTGTTGAGAATATACAATCGAACGACAAGATCTTAGCATATTTGTTTAAATGGGAAAACAAATGTGCGGCAAAGTGAGTCGGGACGAGTGTTGAAATATATATTATATCGAGCGATGCGATCTTAAGTATAATTATTTAAATGGGAAAATAATTATACGTTAAGTGAAGTCGAGTAGATGATAATAAAGTACAAGTTAAGGAAATATTAACAAGAGTAATATATAACTTGTAACACAAAGGGTAATCTAACGCCAACGAAACCTAGGATACGCGCTTAATTAAACGGGATTTGGAATAACTTGTGGTCGGGAGTTGGGTGTACAACTTACCAAGGCACATGCACTATAGGAACAGTGACTTATACGTCTAGGACGTTGTAGGTGCGAGACCCCTTTTGCTATCTGCTTAGTCGAGCCGGACGTTGATTCAGGTGAGTTTCACGGCCCCATTTTAAACTATTTTTACGTTTTCGGGGGAAAGATATGTTAGGGGAAAATGTTTGACGGATTTATTACTTGAGGTGTGACCGCCACTCGGGGTTGAGTCCTCGCCTCTATAATCATTTATTCAGGGAAATGAAACCGGTGGAATATTGAATAGTACTATTGGTGCCTGACAAGGCCCACCCCTAATCGATAGCGTTGATTATGCATTAGTGTATGCCCGGGGTGCATATATTCTGAACTTAAGTCGTAGGATACCGAGTAACGACTTGGAGCGGGGCATATTTATTATACGTCTTGGTTTGATTATAGTCTCAAGTAGAATTATAGGAATTTGCAACTCCTATATATTGTCATAACATGGTATTTCCCAAGTATTCATGTTTTGGAAACTAAAAACCTGTGAACTCACCAATATATTTATATTGACGAAATTTTAAACATATCTTTCAGGTAATTAGATGAAGGCAATCAGGGCAAGCTGGGTCACGGAATCCTCCGATGCGGCGTTAAATATTTTGCGGGCTTTCACCTCTATTTCCCACGGCTATGGGATATATTTGAGAAACCTCTTCATTTGTGTTATAAACAATTTACTTTTTATGTAATGTTTTGAACAAGATTTGACGCCTAAATAAATGACCCGTATTCTTAAATTACTAGTGATTTGCGTTAACCTTGACTTTATGCTCTTGAACCGTCGCGCCACGTGTTTCCGCCATTGTCGTGGTGTGACAGAAAGTGGTATCAGCGCCAAGGTTATAGCGAACTAGAGTATTTTCCTTAAAAACTAGACTATAACCGGATTTGGTTCAAAAGATAAATTTTTCAAAAATCATATAAAGGTGCTAAACGCAATAAAGTAATTTTTTTTAAGAAGCATTGGGCATGAGGAGATTCCGACCGAGCTAGCCATGGGTATCATTATGCATTAACGTAGTATTAGAGGTTAGGAAGGTTACTGTCAATGTACGCCTTAACTATCTAATTTAAAATAATTCATATATATGCATGTACGGTTCTTTTGCCAGGAATGTCTGACGCTGGAAGTATAGCGCCAAGTTATGATAGTAGTCTGCAGATCATACCAGCACCTCCGCCTGAGCCAGTTGAGCTGGTTGTACTCGACGCGGAAGAAGATGATGTAGAGATGGACGTCGCCGGAGGATCGGACGACGATGATTCCGACGAGACGGATCCCAGCGAGGATCCTGACTGGGCACCCGCAGGGGATGGCGCGGCCGCCGTGGTCGACGCACCGAAGGCCGACCTACCTATTGTACCCTTGCCTGCCGCACCCTTAGCCCCACACCCCATCAGAGCCGTCAGGGACTTCCATGAAGGCTGTGCCGGTCCGTCACGACCTATCCTAGCCCAGTCGGAGACAGCGGAGTCTCCGTTTGATAGACAGGCTCACATTGATCACGAGCCAGCACCCGTACCGCACATCCCCATTCCTCCAGGCATGAGGCTCATGCCGATTTCCCGTGGGAGGAACGGGTGGATTTCAGATGACTCGGACGACGAGTCAGTGGCCTCGGTAGAGCACATGCTAGTACCCGAGATTCCAGCCGTCCAGGAGGAGCCAGTGGCTCCAATGATGGAGGACGCCCCTGCTGACCCCATAGCCCCACTTGCACCACTCGAGCCCGCACCTCAGGAGGGGCCAGCCACAGCAGCACACGTCCTAGAAGGCAGCCCCGCCGGTAGCTCTGAGCTACGCAGGGCAGGTATGGTAGCATTCGCCACCGCGAGCCCTCCTACCCCCACCGTAGTGGTGTCCACCCCAGAGTGGGCCACTATTTTAGAGCCCCTTATGGCCCCCTTGGCCGAGCTCGTAGCACCACCCACCATAGCTATGACACTACCTATCCCCACCTTGCCCAGGATGCCACCTGCACCATATCCTCTGGGTGCAGGGGACCCCTACCTGATACCACCACACATTACCCCCAGACCACAGGGTTTTGCCCCGTTATTTTCCCACATACCGATACCAGCCCCCTTTGGCCCATCCCAGCCAGTTCATCCCGACATACCCGGACCATCCCAGCCTCACAGGATGACACCCCTATCCGGACCAGCATGGTCCACTGCTATCTCACTGGAGCGAGACTTCCAGACCCTCGCCGACACGGTGCAGCGCACCGTGAACCAGGTAGAGCAGCAGACTCGCTTGATGTGGACACGGATGATCGATGCTCGAGATGCTTTAGCACACTACGCTGAAGAGTTGTTGAGCATGGATGCACAGTGTGGGATTACCGGTGATGCGCATTTTGCGCATCGACAGGTTTTATATGAGCGCATCATGGCGATTAGCATGACTATCAGTATGCACGCACCACAGTATCAGTTCCCGCCGCCACCGCCACAGTAGGGACGCATCAGGGACACATGGAAGAATCACCTGCAGATATATATAGTAGTAGCAGTATGGTAGTATAGCACGAGTTATGACACTCGTTTGCATTTTGCCTAGCCGTACGGGTATGACGGCATATGATATGATGTTTTTATTTATTTCAGAACGATGTATTGTATGAGGGATGTTATTCCCTATTTTGTTATTATAAACAAGCATTGTACTCGTACTATTGAAATTAATGAAAAATCTTATTATTATGATGGTGAAATATGTTGTTGTCTACAATTATTATTGCTTACTCCATATAGTGTGATTTGTGTGATTGTGTGGTGATGTTGTATTGATTATTATTTATTCTGTATGGTGTGTTGGTATGTTGTGTGATGACATGGTGTTGACTATTGTGTTCATATTCTGGGTTGTTATTTATGCCTTATATTGTATAAATGCTTGCCAAATTAACCTTTGATAATTATTATTGAAGAAAAATGGCACCAGCCACCCGAAGCAACAGTGGCGCAGACGGACTGCCCGCTACACCAGCTGAACTCGAAACCATGATCTCGGAGCGCATAGCCCGAGCTATCGCGGAGCATGAAGCCGCCCGTTCCGAACGATCACGTGACTTAACAGGGAGCGACCGACGAGAAACCTCCCCCAATGGTAAGAAGGTTTAAAAATAATTGAAAAAGCGATGGGAGAATATCCTAAAACTCCTATCCCATAATAACATACTACTTTATTAATGCAGAAACGGCCTCGCGAGAGCGCGGCTGCACTTTCAAAGCCTTCTTAGACTGTAAGCCGATCAACTTCAGCGGCACAGAAGGATCTGTTGGCCTGGTCAAGTGGTTCGAAAAGACCGAGGCAATAATCCGCATTAGCGGGTGTACCCCTCGTCAGTCGGTCATGTACTCCACTAACTTGTTTTTGGATCAAGCACTAACTTGGTGGAACGGCCAAGTGCAGTCATTAGGTGACGATACTGCTTACTCCCTATCGTGGGCGGAACTAAAAGAACTTATGATCGCCGAATACCGCCCGGCAAGTGAGGTGCAGAAGCTGGAAACAGAATTCTGGAACCTTACTATGATGGGAGCAGACGTGACTGGATACACGTCCCGATTTCATGATCTCGCCAGACTAGTGCCTCGTTTGGTCACACCGGAAAACAACAAGATAGAGCGGTATTTGTTCGGATTAGCACCACAAATACGCAGCATGGTCACTGCTTCCAAACCCACGACCATGCGCGCGGCTATTGATCTTGCGCTAAGCCTCACTGAAGATGCTATTCGCATGGGTACTTTGATCCGACAGGTTTCGGGACTGAAAATTTCTGAGGCTAGCAGTGTGGAAGGCAAGAATCAGGGGACAAGTTCAGCGGTTGTGACGAATGAGCAGGGGAACAAGCCGAGATTTGGGAAACGCAAGCGGGATGAAGGAAAGAAGGATAGAGCATCGGGTAGCTCGAACAAGAAAGGGAAAGGGTATGTTGCCACAGGGCGTGGTAATGGTGGAAAACAGGGTAACCAGGGGAGAAATAATGGGATAACTTGTGGAAAGTGCCACCGCTCAGGGCACAAAACTGAAGACTGCCGGTCAGGAGCACCGAAAAACGGAGGAGCTAGACCTTGCTTCGCATGCGGGTCACTGGACCATTGGAAAAAGGATTGCCCCAAGATCAACAACCAAGCCCGCGGGCGGGCGTTTGTGATTGGAGCCGGTGATGTACGACAAGACCCCAACGTGGTCACTGGTACGTTTCCTCTTAATGGTCATTATGCCTCTGTATTATTTGATACCGGTGCTGACTTTAGCTTCGTATCCATTGAGTTTAAAAGACTACTTGGATTAAAAACTAGTAAACTAGATAGATACACCCTACTCCATAGAACTGGCTAATGGTAAAACTATTGAAACGAGGGAAGTAGCAAGGGATTGTAAATTAGAACTCTGTGGGCACGAGTTTGGGATTGACCTTTTGCCAGTCGTGTTGGGAAGTTTCGACATAGTTGTCGGCATGGACTGGTTGTCCGCGCACCATGCCGTCGTGATTTGCAACGATAAAGTCATTCAAGTCCCCCTCGCAAGCGGTGAAACTCTCTCAATTCAAGGGGAAAGGCACGGGACGCCGCTAAGGATTATTTCAAGCATGAAGGCTCGTAAGTGCCTAAGAAAAGGGCTTGTCGCATTCTTGGCACACGTGGTGGACAAGAAAGCCGACGAGCGAAAGTTGGAAGACATTCCAGTAGCTAGAGATTTTCCGGATGTATTCCCAGAGGATTTTCCGGGGTTTCCACCACCTCGACAAGTCGAGTTCCGCATCGACCTCGTTCCTGGAGCTGCTCCTGTGGCGCGATCGCCATACCGTCTAGCTCCATCAGAGATGCAGGAACTGTCCAGCCAGCTACAAGAATTATTGGACAAAGGTTTTATAAGATCAAGTTTCTCACCTTGGGGAGCTCCCGTCTTATTTGTAAAGAAGAAGGATGGCACATTTCGCATGTGCATTGACTATCGAGAGCTAAACAAGCTAACCATCAAGAATCGCTATCCTCTCCCCAGGATCGACGATTTATTTGATCAGCTCCAAGGATCTAGCTATTACTCCAAAATCGATCTGAGGTCCGGCTATCACTAGTTGCGTATACAAGAAGAGGATGTACCAAAGACGGCCTTCAGAACCCGATATGGGCACTATGAATTTTTGGTGATGCCGTTCGGCTTAACCAACGCACCAGCGGTTTTCATGGACCTAATGAACCGCGTGTGTAAGCCATACCTGGACAAATTCGTCATTGTTTTCATTGATGATATTTTGATCTATTCACGCACCAAAGAAGACCACGAGAATCACCTTCGGCTAATCCTTGAAGTACTACGCAAGGAAAAATATCCCGCCCTATTCGAGAAGACACCTGTACCGGAGAACTCGAAGTGAATTCCGGGACGGAATTCTCTTAACGGGGGGAGAATGTAACAACCGGCAAAAATAAGGTAATTCCGTACAAATTAATTAATATATGATTAACGTAATTAAATGCAATTATGTGTGATTTAATTATCAAGGCCTTAGGAGATAGCAATTTCCAAATAATGCATAGGAATGCATACGTTTAATGGTAAAACATGATTGGATCATGTGCGAATAAACTATCCGGTATGGACGTTGGCAATTACCCGGTAATAATTAAATAAATGAAAAGGATCCCGGACACCCAGGATATAAAATAAAGGGTATTTTCACAAAATATAATGAGTTTTGGAACTCCAAAACCATAAGTGGAAACGTCTCATACAAATCTCCCGGTAACGAATAAAGTGCGCGTACCGCACCCGATACGCGTATAACTCATAATTTCACCCGGCAAAAGCCTAAATAACCAATCAACGCTTAAATTAGACTATATTTAAGGGTTATTAAAGGTATTTTTAATGTCCGAATAACGCGCGATTAAATCCCGAAAAATACCCGAACGACACCCGAACGACGAGGAATTAAACTTAACAAGTATTGGGTAAATATTTGGAGTTGTGGACCCCACCTAAGCCACAAAAGGGGCCGGCCTAAATGGACATATTATCTCCATGCATTGTGTTTTTAATAATACCCTACTAATCTAGGTGTTAAGCATGCAAAAGCAAAAGACAAAGATGTAAGATTTGATAGTACAAAGCATGCACAAGTTGCCTCCCTTGTAAGAAAATTTTCGGCCCTTGGCCATAAAAATCCAAGGCAAGTGTAATCTAGTTAAACACTAGGATACTCATGTGTACATGCTTCCAAAAGATCCCATATCTTACTAGGCTTATAAGTATGATTACATGAGATTTTGGAAAGATTACAATCCTTTCCTTTGCTTCTCAAATCCCACGGCCACACACACACTATACACATCCATCCAAGATCATTTTTGTACTTCTTGGATCTCTTAAATCTTTGGGAAGATCACATGCAATCCATGGAAGATATGATGATGTTATAAATAACATGTGTTCATACATGAGATAACAAACAAAAACCTTCTTCTTTTCTTCTCTTTGGGCCGTAAATTTCACCCCTCTCACATACACATTTCTTTCAAGTTTTTACATCTTCAAATCACTTAAAACAATCCATCATCCAAACCCCTATTGTGTGTTTCAAGCTTGGAGCTTAACCATTAAGGAAGAACACACTAAACCCCTCTCAAAATCCAAGGTTTTGTCTTCCCTAGCCTTGTGCTAGTAGTAAGCTTCTTAACCTTGTTTTGATTATTAATATTCATGTATGTGTTCTTAGAAGCAAGTTGTACATGAAGGGTTTAAAATGTGGTTTGAAACATAATCTTTAATAGGTTTTACATGAGTAAAATAAATGGTTAAAGATATGTAAATGGATCATGGATTTGATGATGATAAAGTAGTGTTCTTGAAAATGTATAAAATCTACACATACACTAAGTATGATGATGATTTGGTTAAGATTTGTGGAATAAGCTTGAATGTGTTAAAAGGTAACTTTAATCATCTTAAAATGATCATCTAAGACATAATAAATGAAGGAATATGTTAGAAGGTCATGAATAAAGAAGATGAAAAATTAAAGTTTACCTACTTAGAAGAATGAGATTTTGATATAATGGACAAATACATAAAACACACATACAAGTAGCCTTATATATGAAATATAAGACTATTAAAAGTGTTTTGGTGCAAAAATAACTTACCAATAAAAAGATGAATCTTCAAAGTCCACTATTTTGAGTGAAAAATGCTAACTTTGGAAGTTAGAGTGGAAAAATGCAACATTTGAAAGTTAAGGGACTAATATTGTAACTTTGATAGTTAGAGGACTAAAGTGAACATTTTAGAAACTATTAGTCCAAAAATGCAATAATGGAAAGTTTGGTGTCAAAAGTGTAAGTAATAATTTTCCAAGGTTGATTTGGTAAATACTAGTAGATATACTTGGGTATTTTTGTATAAAAAGTATATTTTTATAAAGGTGAAAGTTATAAAAATATGGATTGTATTAACATAAGGATTTTTATAAAATAGAGATTTTATAAAAATGTTAAACAAAAATTAAAACTTGAGAAACTTATACAAAAATGAATACTTTTATATAAATGGGAATATAAAAGTATTGGAAGCATTTTTGTAGTTAAGTTAACAAGTCGGGTTAAAAATACATAAGTATTTTAAACCTTCCAAGTAACATGTGTTAGGAGGAAGAAATATGAATAATATTTCTATAAAACACATGTTGGGAAAAACTTGGAAAAATTGACTATTCGAGCTAAGATATCGAACTAAGACGCGTTAACGAACCATACACGGACAAAACATGAGAAAAATGCCATTGCGGCAAGATGAGAAAATATATATTTTTAGGAAGTAAAATATATATACACATCATGGGTGAAAACTAATAAACACTTTCCTAAGTGTTGAAGGAATCATTCGTGGGAGAAAAACATAACGTAAACAAGTAAGACGTTAAACAAACGTATATACTTAACAAGAAAAGTTACACATTTAGATATATATACGCTCGTCTCGGCAAAATTCTAGTATATCTACTTAATGGGAAAGTAGATATGTGGGAAGGAAAACCGAGACGAGTAGACGAAGATATATGTATATGTGTATACCGTGCCGACAAGATCCTAGTACATTTATTTGAATGGGAAAATAAATATACGGTATGGTGAGTTGAATCGGGTGTTGAGAATATACAATCGAACGACAAGATCTTAGCATATTTGTTTAAATGGGAAAACAAATGTGCGGCAAAGTGAGTCGGGACGAGTGTTGAAATATATATTATATCGAGCGATGCGATCTTAAGTATAATTATTTAAATGGGAAAATAATTATATGTTAAGTGAAGTCGAGTAGATGATAATAAAGTACAAGTTAAGGAAATATTAACAAGAGTAATATATAACTTGTAACACAAAGGGTAATCTAACGCCAACGAAACCTAGGATACGCGCTTAATTAAACGGGATTTGGAATAACTTGTGGTCGGGAGTTGGGTGTACAACTTACCAAGGCACATGCACTATAGGAACAGTGACTTATACGTCTAGGACGTTGTAGGTGCGAGACCCCTTTTGCTATCTGCTTAGTCGAGCCGGACGTTGATTCAGGTGAGTTTCACGGCCCCATTTTAAACTATTTTTACGTTTTCGGGGGAAAGATATGTTAGGGGAAAATGTTTGATGGATTTATTACTTGAGGTGTGACCGCCACTCGGGGTTGAGTCCTCGCCTCTATAATCATTTATTCAGGGAAATGAAACCGGTGGAATATTGAATAGTACTATTGGTGCCTGACAAGGCCCACCCCTAATCGATAGCGTTGATTATGCATTAGTGTATGCCCGGGGTGCATATATTCTGAACTTAAGTCGTAGGATACCGAGTAACGACTTGGAGCGGGGCATATTTATTATACGTCTTGGTTTGATTATAGTCTCAAGTAGAATTATAGGAATTTGCAACTCCTATATATTGTCATAACATGGTATTTCCCAAGTATTCATGTTTTGGAAACTAAAAACCTGTGAACTCACCAATATATTTATATTGACGAAATTTTAAACATATCTTTCAGGTAATTAGATGAAGGCAATCAGGGCAAGCTGGGTCACGGAATCCTCCGATGCGGCGTTAAATATTTTGCGGGGTTTCACCTCTATTTCCCACGGCTATGGGATATATTTGAGAAACCTCTTCATTTGTGTTATAAACAATTTACTTTTTATGTAATGTTTTGAACAAGATTTGACGCCTAAATAAATGACCCGTATTCTTAAATTACTAGTGATTTGCGTTAACCTTGACTTTATGCTCTTGAACCGTCGCGCCACGTGTTTCCGCCATTGTCGTGGTGTGACAGAAAGTGGTATCAGCGCCAAGGTTATAGCGAACTAGAGTATTTTCCTTAAAAACTAGACTATAACCGGATTTGGTTCAAAAGATAAATTTTTCAAAAATCATATAAAGGTGCTAAACGCAATAAAGTAATTTTTCTAAGAAGCATTGGGCATGAGGAGATTCCGACCGAGCTAGCCATGGGTATCATTATGCATTAACGTAGTATTAGAGGTTAGGAAGGTTACTGTCAATGTACGCCTTAACTATCTAATTTAAAATAATTCATATATATGCATGTACGGTTCTTTTGCCAGGAATGTCTGACGCTGGAAGTATAGCGCCAAGTTATGATAGTAGTCTGCAGATCATACCAGCACCTCCGCCTGAGCCAGTTGAGCTGGTTGTACTCGACGCGGAAGAAGATGATGTAGAGATGGACGTCGCCGGAGGATCGGACGACGATGATTCCGACGAGACGGATCCCAGCGAGGATCCTGACTGGGCACCCGCAGGGGATGGCGCGGCCGCCGTGGTCGACGCACCGAAGGCCGACCTACCTATTGTACCCTTGCCTGCCGCACCCTTAGCCCCACACCCCATCAGAGCCGTCAGGGACTTCCATGAAGGCTGTGCCGGTCCGTCACGACCTATCCTAGCCCAGTCGGAGACAGCGGAGTCTCCGTTTGATAGACAGGCTCACATTGATCACGAGCCAGCACCCGTACCGCACATCCCCATTCCTCCAGGCATGAGGCTCATGCCGATTTCCCGTGGGAGGAACGGGTGGATTTCAGATGACTCGGACGACGAGTCAGTGGCCTCGGTAGAGCACATGCTAGTACCCGAGATTCCAGCCGTCCAGGAGGAGCCAGTGGCTCCAATGATGGAGGACGCCCCTGCTGACCCCATAGCCCCACTTGCACCACTCGAGCCCGCACCTCAGGAGGGGCCAGCCACAGCAGCACACGTCCTAGAAGGCAGCCCCGCCGGTAGCTCTGAGCTACGCAGGGCAGGTATGGTAGCATTCGCCACCGCGAGCCCTCCTACCCCCACCGTAGTGGTGTCCACCCCAGAGTGGGCCACTATTTCAGAGCCCCTTATGGCCCCCTTGGCCGAGCTCGTAGCACCACCCACCATAGCTATGAAACTACCTATCCCCACCTTGCCCAGGATGCCACCTGCACCATATCCTCTGGGTGCAGGGGACCCCTACCTGATACCACCACACTTTACCCCCAGACCACAGGGTTTTGCCCCGTTATTTTCCCACATACCGATACCAGCCCCCTTTGGCCCATCCCAGCCAGTTCATCCCGACATACCCGGACCATCCCAGCCTCACAGGATGACACCCCTATCCGGACCAGCATGGTCCACTGCTATCTCACTGGAGCGAGACTTCCAGACCCTCGCCGACACGGTGCAGCGCACCGTGAACCAGGTAGAGCAGCAGACTCGCTTGATGTGGACACGGATGATCGATGCTCGAGATGCTTTAGCACACTACGCTGAAGAGTTGTTGAGCATGGATGCACAGTGTGGGATTACCGGTGATGCGCATTTTGCGCATCGACAGGTTTTATATGAGCGCATCATGGCGATTAGCATGACTATCAGTATGCACGCACCACAGTATCAGTTCCCGCCGCCACCGCCACAGTACGGACGCATCAGGGACACATGGAAGAATCACCTGCAGATATATATAGTAGTAGCAGTATGGTAGTATAGCACGAGTTATGACACTCGTTTGCATTTTGCCTAGCCGTACGGGTATGACGGCATATGATATGATGTTTTTATTTATTTCAGAACGATGTATTGTATGAGGGATGTTATTCCCTATTTTGTTATTATAAACAAGCATTGTACTCGTACTATTGAAATTAATGAAAAATCTTATTATTATGATGGTGAAATATGTTGTTGTCTACAATTATTATTGCTTACTCCATATAGTGTGATTTGTGTGATTGTGTGGTGATGTTGTATTGATTATTATTTATTCTGTATGGTGTGTTGGTATGTTGTGTGATGACATGGTGTTGACTATTGTGTTCATATTCTGGGTTGTTATTTATGCCTTATATTGTATAAATGCTTGCCAAATTAACCTTTGATAATTATTATTGAAGAAAAATGGCACCAGCCACCCGAAGCAACAGTGGCGCAGACGGACTGCCCGCTACACCAGCTGAACTCGAAACCATGATCTCGGAGCGCATAGCCCGAGCTATCGCGGAGCATGAAGCCGCCCGTTCCGAACGATCACGTGACTTAACAGGGAGCGACCGACGAGAAACCTCCCCCAATGGTAAGAAGGTTTAAAAATAATTGAAAAAGCGATGGGAGAATATCCTAAAACTCCTATCCCATAATAACATACTACTTTATTAATGCAGAAACGGCCTCGCGAGAGCGCGGCTGCACTTTCAAAGCCTTCTTAGACTGTAAGCCGATCAACTTCAGCGGCACAGAAGGATCTGTTGGCCTGGTCAAGTGGTTCGAAAAGACCGAGGCAATAATCCGCATTAGCGGGTGTACCCCTCGTCAGTCGGTCATGTACTCCACTAACTTGTTTTTGGATCAAGCACTAACTTGGTGGAACGGCCAAGTGCAGTCATTAGGTGACGATACTGCTTACTCCCTATCGTGGGCGGAACTAAAAGAACTTATGATCGCCGAATACCGCCCGGCAAGTGAGGTGCAGAAGCTGGAAACAGAATTCTGGAACCTTACTATGATGGGAGCAGACGTGACTGGATACACGTCCCGATTTCATGATCTCGCCAGACTAGTGCCTCGTTTGGTCACACCGGAAAACAACAAGATAGAGCGGTATTTGTTCGGATTAGCACCACAAATACGCAGCATGGTCACTGCTTCCAAACCCACGACCATGCGCGCGGCTATTGATCTTGCGCTAAGCCTCACTGAAGATGCTATTCGCATGGGTACTTTGATCCGACAGGTTTCGGGACTGAAAATTTCTGAGGCTAGCAGTGTGGAAGGCAAGAATCAGGGGACAAGTTCAGCGGTTGTGACGAATGAGCAGGGGAACAAGCCGAGATTTGGGAAACACAAGCGGGATGAACGAAAGAAGGATAGAGCATCGGGTAGCTCGAACAAGAAAGGGAAAGGGTATGTTGCCACAGGGCGTGGTAATGGTGGAAAACAGGGTAACCAGGGGAGAAATAATGGGATAACTTGTGGAAAGTGCCACCGCTCAGGGCACAAAACTGAAGACTGCCGGTCAGGAGCACCGAAAAACGGAGGAGCTAGACCTTGCTTCGCATGCGGGTCACTGGACCATTGGAAAAAGGATTGCCCCAAGATCAACAACCAAGCCCGCGGGCGGGCGTTTGTGATTGGAGCCGGTGATGTACGACAAGACCCCAACGTGGTCACTGGTACGTTTCCTCTTAATGGTCATTATGCCTCTGTATTATTTGATACCGGTGCTGACTTTAGCTTCGTATCCATTGAGTTTAAAAGACTACTTGGATTAAAAACTAGTAAACTAGATACACCCTACTCCATAGAACTGGCTAATGGTAAAACTATTGAAACGAGGGAAGTAGCAAGGGATTGTAAATTAGAACTCTGTGGGCACGAGTTTGGGATTGACCTTTTGCCAGTCGTGTTGGGAAGTTTCGACATAGTTGTCGGCATGGACTGGTTGTCCGCGCACCATGCCGTCGTGATTTGCAACGATAAAGTCATTCAAGTCCCCCTCGCAAGCGGTGAAACTCTCTCAATTCAAGGGGAAAGGCACGGGACGCCGCTAAGGATTATTTCAAGCATGAAGGCTCGTAAGTGCCTAAGAAAAGGGCTTGTCGCATTCTTGGCACACGTGGTGGACAAGAAAGCCGACGAGCGAAAGTTGGAAGACATTCCAGTAGCTAGAGATTTTCCGGATGTATTCCCAGAGGATTTTCCGGGGTTTCCACCACCTCGACAAGTCGAGTTCCGCATCGACCTCGTTCCTGGAGCTGCTCCTGTGGCGCGATCGCCATACCGTCTAGCTCCATCAGAGATGCAGGAACTGTCCAGCCAGCTACAAGAATTATTGGACAAAGGTTTTATAAGATCAAGTTTCTCACCTTGGGGAGCTCCCGTCTTATTTGTAAAGAAGAAGGATGGCACATTTCGCATGTGCATTGACTATCGAGAGCTAAACAAGCTAACCATCAAGAATCGCTATCCTCTCCCCAGGATCGACGATTTATTTGATCAGCTCCAAGGATCTAGCTATTACTCCAAAATCGATCTGAGGTCCGGCTATCACCAGTTGCGTATACAAGAAGAGGATGTACCAAAGACGGCCTTCAGAACCCGATATGGGCACTATGAATTTTTGGTGATGCCGTTCGGCTTAACCAACGCACCAGCGGTTTTCATGGACCTAATGAACCGCGTGTGTAAGCCATACCTGGACAAATTCGTCATTGTTTTCATTGATGATATTTTGATCTATTCACGCACCAAAGAAGACCACGAGAATCACCTTCGGCTAATCCTTGAAGTACTACGCAAGGAAAAACTCTACGCTAAATTCTCAAAGTGCGACTTTTGGATCCGGGAAGTTCACTTCCTAGGCCACGTGGTGAACGAAAAGGGCATACACGTCGATCCCGCCAAGATCGAGGCAATTAAAAATTGGGAAGCCCCTCGAACTCCTACCGAAGTACGACAATTTCTTGGCCTTGCGGGTTATTACAGAAGGTTCATCGAGAACTTTTCCAAGATAGCACAAGCTTTAACCATGTTAACCCAAAAGGATAAGAAATTCTAGTGGATGGAAAAGCAAGAGGCAGCATTCCAATTACTAAAAGACAAGTTATGTGGCGCTCCGATACTATCACTCCCCGATGGTACGGAGGATTTTGTGGTTTACTGTGATGCCTCACATCAAGGCTTGGGTTGTGTATTAATGCAGCGAGAAAAAGTAATAGCATATGCTTCCAGACAACTGAAAATCCATGAGAAGAACTACACTACACACGATTTGGAATTAGGTGCAGTGGTATTCGCTCTCAAGATATGGAGGCACTATTTATACGGAACCAAGTGCACAATTTTCACTGATCATAAGAGTTTGCAACACATCTTTGATCAGAAGGATTTGAACATGCGACAACGGCGATGGGTTGAATTATTAAACGATTACGATTGTGAGATAAAGTACCATCCCGGTAAGGCGAACGTTGTGGCCGACGCCTTGAGTCGCAAGGAACGGGTTAAACCATTGCGTGTCCGAGCTTTGGGTTTGTCTATCCACACGAATCTGACTGAACGAATTCGTGAAGCTCAAGTTAACGCCCTTAAACCCGAGAATGTCAAAGGTGAAAGATTACGAAAGATGATTGATTCACTAGAACCAAAGGCGGACCAGACCCTGTATTTCATGAATAGAATTTGGGTTCCAGTGTACGGGGGATTGCGTGAGCTAGTATTGGCCGAAGCACACAGTTCTAGATATTCGGTTCACCCTGGTGCAGACAAGATGTTCCACGATTTGAAGGAACTTTATTGGTGGCCGAATTTCAAAAGAGATATAGCGGCATATGTTGCGCGATGTTTGACTTGCGCAAAGGTCAAGGCTGAGCATCAGAGACCTTCCGGCATGCTCCAGCAACCGGAAATACCGGAATGGAAATGGGAACGAATCACCATGGACTTCATTACCAAGTTACCCAAGACAACAAGCGGCCATGACATGATCTGGGTAATCGTAGATCGATTGACAAAATCTGCACACTTCCTCCCGATTCGCGAAACGGACAAGTTGGAGAAACTGACCCGTTTGTACATTAAGGAAGTGGTGTCTAAGCATGGTGTACCTATTTCTATCATCTCCGATCGAGATAGTCGTTTCACTTCAAGATTTTGGGAAAGTTTAAATGAAGCCCTCGGTACTCGCCTCGACATGAGTACCGCATATCACCCCCAAACGGATGGTCAAAGTGAACGAACCATCCAGACCTTGGAAGATATGTTGCGGGCATGCGCGATTGATTTCGGCGGTAATTGGTATACGCACTTGCCATTGGTAGAATTTTCCTATAACAACAGTTATCATACGAGCATTCAAGTTGCACCGTTTGAAGCTCTATATGGGCGCAAGTGTCGATCTCCGTTATGTTGGGCTGAAGTTGGAGAAAAACAACTCACCGGGCCCGAAATTGTTCAAGAGACGACGGACAAGGTCTTTTTGATAAAGGAACGCCTCAAAGCGGCCCGTGACCGCCAGAAAAGCTACGCTGATATGAGGCGAAAGCCTTTAGAATTTCAAGTCGGAGACAGGGTCCTACTAAAAGTGTCACCTTGGAAAGGTGTCGCGCGCTTTGGAAAGCGCGGAAAGCTGAACCCACGATATGTTGGACCGTTCGAAGTCTTGTCCAGGGTAGGCACAGTGGCATACAAGCTCAAATTGCCTCAAGAGCTTAGTGGAATACACGACACATTTCATGTGTCAAATTTGAAAAAGTGCCTATCCGACGAAACTCTCATCATCCCAGCAGACGAAATCCAAATTGACGACAAGTTACATTTCGTTGAAGAACCAATCGAGGTAACCGATTGGAAGGTCCAAAAACTAAGGCGCAGCAAGATCAGATTGGTCAAAGTGCGCTGGAATGCCCAGCGTGGACCGGAGTTCATGTGGGAAAGGCTGGACCGGATGAAGCAAAAATATCCCGCCCTATTCGAGAAGACACCTGTACCGGAGAACTCGAAGTGAATTCCGGGACGGAATTCTCTTAACGGGGGGAGAATGTAACAACCGGCAAAAATAAGGTAATTCCGTACAAATTAATTAATATATGATTAACGTAATTAAATGCAATTATGTGTGATTTAATTATCAAGGCCTTAGGAGATAGCAATTTCCAAATAATGCATAGGAATGCATACGTTTAATGGTAAAACATGATTGGATCATGTGCGAATAAACTATCCGGTATGGACGTTGGCAATTACCCGGTAATAATTAAATAAACGAAAAGGATCCCGGACACCCAGGATATAAAATAAAGGGTATTTTCACAAAATATAATGAGTTTTGGAACTCCAAAACCATAAGTGGAAACGTCTCATACAAATCTCCCGGTAACGAATAAAGTGCGCGTACCGCACCCGATACGCGTATAACTCATAATTTCACCCGGCAAAAGCCTAAATAACCAATCAACGCTTAAATTAGACTATATTTAAGGGTTATTAAAGGTATTTTTAATGTCCTAATAACGCGCGATTAAATCCCGAAAAATACCCGAACGACACCCGAACGACGAGGAATTAAACTTAACAAGTATTGGGTAAATATTTGGAGTTGTGGACCCCACCTAAGCCACAAAAGGGGCCGGCCTAAATGGCCATATTATCTCCATGCATTGTGTTTTTAATAATACCCTACTAATCTAGGTGTTAAGCATGCAAAAGCAAAAGACAAAGATGTAAGATTTGATAGTACAAAGCATGCACAAGTTGCCTCCCTTGTAAGAAAATTTTCGGCCCTTGGCCATAAAAATCCAAGGCAAG
Organism: Ambrosia trifida; assembly: GCA_028751855.1. Taxonomy (NCBI): domain Eukaryota; kingdom Viridiplantae; phylum Streptophyta; class Magnoliopsida; order Asterales; family Asteraceae; genus Ambrosia; species Ambrosia trifida. The sequence goes on from CM054122.1 coordinate 126,457,190, forward strand.
TGTAATCTAGTTAAACACTAGGATACTCATGTGTACATGCTTCCAAAAGATCCCATATCTTACTAGGCTTATAAGTATGATTACATGAGATTTTGGAAAGATTACAATCCTTTCCTTTGCTTCTCAAATCCCACGGCCACACACACACTATACACATCCATCCAAGATCATTTTTGTACTTCTTGGATCTCTTAAATCTTTGGGAAGATCACATGCAATCCATGGAAGATATGATGAAGTTATAAATAACATGTGTTCATACATGAGATAACAAACAAAAACCTTCTTCTTTTCTTCTCTTTGGGCCGTAAATTTCACCCCTCTCACATACACATTTCTTTCAAGTTTTTACATCTTCAAATCACTTAAAACAATCCATCATCCAAACCCCTATTGTGTGTTTCAAGCTTGGAGCTTAACCATTAAGGAAGAACACACTAAACCCCTCTCAAAATCCAAGGTTTTGTCTTCCCTAGCCTTGTGCTAGTAGTAAGCTTCTTAACCTTGTTTTGATTATTAATATTCATGTATGTGTTCTTAGAAGCAAGTTGTACATGAAGGGTTTAAAATGTGGTTTGAAACATAATCTTTAATAGGTTTTACATGAGTAAAATAAATGGTTAAAGATATGTAAATGGATCATGGATTTGATGATGATAAAGTAGTGTTCTTGAAAATGTATAAAATCTACACATACACTAAGTATGATGATGATTTGGTTAAGATTTGTGGAATAAGCTTGAATGTGTTAAAAGGTAACTTTAATCATCTTAAAATGATCATCTAAGACATAATAAATGAAGGAATATGTTAGAAGGTCATGAATAAAGAAGATGAAAAATTAAAGTTTACTTACTTAGAAGAATGAGATTTTGATATAATGGACAAATACATAAAACACACATACAAGTAGCCTTATATATGAAATATAAGACTATTAAAAGTGTTTTGGTGCAAAAATAACTTACCAATAAAAAGATGAATCTTCAAAGTCCACTATTTTGAGTGAAAAATGCTAACTTTGGAAGTTAGAGTGGAAAAATGCAACATTTGAATGTTAAGGGACTAATATTGTAACTTTGATAGTTAGAGGACTAAAGTGAACATTTTAGAAACTATTAGTCCAAAAATGCAATAATGGAAAGTTTGGTGTCAAAAGTATAAGTAATAATTTTCCAAGGTTGATTTGGTAAATACCAGTAGATATACTTGGGTATTTTTGTATAAAAAGTATATTTTTATAAAGGTGAAAGTTATAAAAATATGGATTGTATTAACATAAGGATTTTTATAAAATAGAGATTTTATAAAAATGTTAAACAAAAATTAAAACTTGAGAAACTTATACAAAAATGAATACTTTTATATAAATGGGAATATAAAAGTATTGGAAGCATTTTTGTAGTTAAGTTAACAAGTCGGGTTAAAAATACATAAGTATTTTAAACCTTCCAAGTAACATGTGTTAGGAGGAAGAAATATGAATAATATTTCTATAAAACACATGTTGGGAAAAACTTGGAAAAATTGACTATTCGAGCTAAGATATCGAACTAAGACGCGTTAACGAACCATACACGGACAAAACATGAGAAAAATGCCATTGCGGCAAGATGAGAAAATATATATTTTTAGGAAGTAAAATATATATACACATCATGGGTGAAAACTAATAAACACTTTCCTAAGTGTTGAAGGAATCATTCGTGGGAGAAAAACATAACGTAAACAAGTAAGACGTTAAACAAACGTATATACTTAACAAGAAAAGTTACACATTTAGATATATATACCCTCGTCTCGGCAAAATTCTAGTATATCTACTTAATGGGAAAGTAGATATGTGGGAAGGAAAACCGAGACGAGTAGACGAAGATATATGTATATGTGTATACCGTGCCGACAAGATCCTAGTACATTTATTTGAATGGGAAAATAAATATACGGTATGGTGAGTTGAATCGGGTGTTGAGAATATACAATCGAACGACAAGATCTTAGCATATTTGTTTAAATGGGAAAACAAATGTGCGGCAAAGTGAGTCGGGACGAGTGTTGAAATATATATTATATCGAGCGATGCGATCTTAAGTATAATTATTTAAATGGGAAAATAATTATACGTTAAGTGAAGTCGAGTCGATGATAATAAAGTACAAGTTAAGGAAATATTAACAAGAGTAATATATAACTTGTAACACAAAGGGTAATCTAACACCAACGAAACCTAGGATACGCGCTTAATTAAACGGGATTTGGAATAACTTGTGGTCGAGAGTTGGGTGTACAACTTACCAAGGCACATGCACTATAGGAACAGTGACTTATACGTCTAGGACGTTGTAGGTGCGAGACCCCTTTTGCTATCTGCTTAGTCGAGCCGGACGTTGATTCAGGTGAGTTTCACGGCCCCATTTTAAACTATTTTTACGTTTTCGGGGGAAAGATATGTTAGGGGAAAATGTTTGACGGATTTATTACTTGAGGTGTGACCGCCACTCGGGGTTGAGTCCTCGCCTCTATAATCATTTATTCAGGGAAATGAAACCGGTGGAATATTGAATAGTACTATTGGTGCCTGACAAGGCCCACCCCTAATCGATAGCGTTGATTATGCATTAGTGTATGCCCGGGGTGCATATATTCTGAACTTAAGTTGTAGGATACCGAGTAACGACTTGGAGCGGGGCATATTTATTATACGTCTTGGTTTGATTATAGTCTCAAGTAGAATTATAGGAATTTGCAACTCCTATATATTGTCATAACATGGTATTTCCCAAGTATTCAAGTTTTGGAAACTAAAAACCTGTGAACTCACCAATATATTTATATTGACGAAATTTTAAACATATCTTTCAGGTAATTAGATGAAGGCAATCAGGGCAAGCTGGGTCACGGAATCCTCCGATGCGGCGTTAAATATTTTGCGGGGTTTCACCTCTATTTCCCACGGCTATGGGATATATTTGAGAAACCTCTTCATTTGTGTTATAAACAATTTACTTTTTATGTAATGTTTTGAACAAGATTTGACGCCTAAATAAATGACCCGTATTCTTAAATTACTAGTGATTTGCGTTAACCTTGACTTTATGCTCTTGAACCGTCGCGCCACGTGTTTCCGCCATTGTCGTGGTGTGACAGAAAGTGGTATCAGAGCCAAGGTTATAGCGAACTAGAGTATTTTCCTTAAAAACTAGACTATTGTAACATCGCAAAAAATTCTCACCGAATTTCTATACGAAGAAGCCCTTATTTTATCCTAATGTGCCCAAGTCTATATTTATTTTTCCTAACTCGCAACCTATATGTATATACATATATATATATGTGATGCATTTATTTTTAAAATAATAATAATAATAATAATAATAATAATAATAATAATAATAAAAATTCAGATTTATGTATAGGTGAATATTTATAACACTTGAGAACCATAACCAAACCACAACCAAGCCCAAACCCCTTGTTCTTTAAATTACTATTCAAGCCCAACCTCCATCTGAGCCCATCCACAGGCCCAGGAGCCGGCCCATCAGCAGACCAAGCCCACTTCTTCCTTCCCTTATGTGTTTACAAAAAAAATAGAAAAACCTGCCCCAGACGGGACTCGAACCCGGGCAAGGCCGGAGCAAACACAACGCGTTAACCACCCGGGCTACACCATATGTTTGGTTTTATCTTAACAAGAATTATAAATAAACTAAATTTCAAATCCCTTTACTTCTTCTCTGTTGTCACGATTCAGCAGCAGCATGATTTTTATTTTATTTTATTTTTCTTTTCTTTTAATCATAAATGGCCATTTTAAGGCATGTTTAATTATTTTTGACCACTAATACATGATTACCGGCCTAGATTGACTCACCAACACGTTGATTATCAATTGATTGATAATCAATTAACCTTTTTCGCGTATGAACTTTAATGTATAGTCAACCTTACCATTTCTTTGATTCTGTAACCCACACTATAAATTGATAGTCCACAAGCCTTCACAACTCGCTCATACATCTTCCTTAACCTCCAATTTCTCTGAATCATCATCTAAGCTTGTCAATCGTTCGTGGTTTGACTTCAAGTCTTGACCAAACAATCGTGCACGAAACAGACTTGTAAGTATAATATTTTTAGTGGGTTTTGATTTTCGGCATCCACACATCAATAGCCCTAAGGTTAATTGGGTTATTGATGTGTGAATCAAACAATTGCAAAATCTAGGGTTTGTTCTTATTAATTTGGGGAAGAACACGATTTTTAACATGATATATATATTAAACGGGCTGGAACAAAACACAACCATGGTCTGGACCAAGTGGTTGTGACTGGAGCCTTGTGAACTGGACCACAGGGGTTCAAATCCCACCCCATACATTCTTTTTTTGGGTTTTCAAGTATAAGTTTAAATTATATATTTATTCATTTTAATTATTTAAAATACTTATAAGCCTTCAAAAATTCCCAAAATTTTACATAATGATGTTCATGTCCTGAATATTATTATTCAGATTTTTATATCCAGAAATTTATTTATTTAATATATATAATAAATAAATCAAGTTTATTCTATTTTATTTATAAAAATCTATAAAAATATCAAAACGATCTTATTAATTTCCCCAAAAAATATTCTAAGTTTATATAACAATAAACTTTTCTGAAAAGATTTTTATTTCAGAAAAATCATTTATTTAATATTTTTAATCAATTTTTGTTATTTTTGCACCAAAATTTTATACAAATTATTTCTGATCATTTAGAACAGAAATATGAATTTTTAAACTAATAATTCTTTAATTTTAGTATTTTTAAATTATTAAAGTTAAAGTTGACAATTTGTAATAAATAGATTTAATAATCTATTTTAAAGAAAATAATTTTATAAAAATTATTTTTATACTTTAAACACATTCTTGTGGCCATCCTAGATTTAACATTTATAAAAAGATTTTTAGTTATTTATTTACTAAATTTCTCTCAATTGGCGAATATTTTTAATATTAATCAAACGAACAATTATCCCCAAATTCAAAGCCCTAGAACGTATACATTTCTAGACTAGATAGACTTAGACATATTTATTACTTTATTATAGGGTGATACTTGATACATTTGGTCAACACAATTATCCAAATTTCTCAACAGATATAACATTTTACCAAGGTGAGTTTTACATAGCCCCTTTTATTTATCACCGTTTTTGGGGTGAAACATGTTACAACATCATTTATGCAATTCAATCATCAATGTGTCTATGTGTTTTCTATGTTGCATTATGTCTTGAGTATGATTAGAGTAAGCACCATTCTAGCATAATCATTAACTCCGTACAAGCCGGCGGTAAACATTGATAGATCTATTGGACTGACAATCCCACCCGGATACGTGCCTCCTACAAAGGTAGCGTGGGTGTTTGTTATCGTATAACATATTCAATTGGACCATGAGCGTATGGTATGTATCATATTATAAATGTCATCAGGGTTGATTATGCACTCGATTTATTTCTAGTATGTTCTCACATATGGACTAGATTGACATGACACATGAATTGCACAACATTTTTATTCAATCATCAAAAACCTATGTAATTCTCACCAACTTTTGTTGACCCAAAACCTTTTCAACTTAACATGTTTCAGGTTCTATTTGGTTGAAGATTTGGATTGATGCTTAAAGATATGTGTTTAGTTTTATTCAATTTGATGTACAAACTCTAGAACTATTGTATGTAATTCATTTAAATTATTTAATGAAACTTATTATTCACCATGAGCTACTGAACAATCATCAATACGTGACATCCCGATGTTTCCGCCATCGGTTGGGGTGTTACAGATTGGTATCAGAGCCATGGTTATAGGGAATTAGGTTATTAGAAAAATAATCTAGTCTATAACCATAGGATTTAACCAGTACTTGTTTCTCTTACTTGCTATTCTCTATCTCCCTCTTACTTCTTATCCCTACCTTCATCCTTACAAGAAGGCTGCTCTCCAACAGTGGATCTACTCTTAGACTAATAGGATAAAATCCTCAGGTTTAACCTGAACCCCCTTGAGATCTCGTCGAAGTTCTAGATCTTAATAACGAACACGTGCAATCTGGAAGGGTGAACGCCTGTATTCTGAGTCTTCTGTCTAGGCTGGCATTGCGCATATATCCCAATCAGACGAGGGACCCGGATGCCTACCTGGGAATTCTCGGGATGAGTGTTCACTTATAGGCTAAAGCATGTCTTCATATGTTATTAGAATCTGGAGTCTTTGATAAGTCAACGTTTTCGTTTATTCGTTTTAATTAATGAATAAATGATTATATTCCTTATATCACCTCATTCATTTCATGCCACATTGAACCTTCATTGTGTCCCTTACGGATCATGTCTCCACGTCGTAGCACTCGCAATAACAGTGGTGAAAACCAAGAGGAAAGTAACAACAACCACAACACCAACCACGACAACAACAAAAACAACAAAGGTGTTGATGCCCGACTGGCTGCGATTATCCACAACCCTGCTCAGGTTACTAATCCTAATCGTCCTGGTAATTTCAACTATGGTCAATGCTATGAATGTGGAAACCCAAATCACTTCCGTAACCGATGCCCTAAACTAAACAGAGATCAAGACCCTCCAGCTACTTAGCAGCAAGTCCCACCATTTAAATGTTGTCCACCTTTAATTCTATGTATTGACACTTTTTTGGATTCAAGTAATATTATAACATCTGTGTGCATGCTTGCTTTAATATGAACTAATTGCTATATCTATGATCATACGTGCTTACTTGTACAACAATTAGTTGACTACCAAACAACCTACTTAACGATTGGTAGAGGTCATCATGTCTTTCCAACAGTCGGGAGAGGCCCTACCACCTGCTCAACGACTGGTGGAGACTATCAGACCTGCTCAACAATCGGTAGAGACATAGAAGGACACAAAACCTTAATGTAAGGTAAATTGGTGATTGCGGTCCGGAACGTAATCATGAATTTACAGGTACGTTAAGGTGGTGTGAAATGCTATCAAGATTTTCGGTAGTTAACCAAATGTAATCTAGTAGTTCATTTAGTAAATCAACTCACACGTAACACGCCGCTTATCCACATCATTCGAGACAGGTTATTCTATTCATGTCGTGCCTTAACACAAACATTCATCAGGTCACACTTGTCCCAATTTCGATCCAATACCCTCTAACCCTGTGTTTTCAATAACTTCGGGACGAAGTTTCCAAAAGTAGGGGAGACTGTAACATCGCAAAAAATTCTCACCGAATTTCTATACGAAGAAGCCCTTATTTTATCCTAATGTGCCCAAGTCTATATTTATTTTTCCTAACTCGCAACCTATATGTATATACATATATATATATATATATGTGATGCATTTATTTTTATAATAATAATAATAATAATAATAATAAAAAAAATTCAGATTTATGTATAGGTGAATATTTATAACACTTGAGAACCATAACCAAACCACAACCAAGCCCAAACCCCTTGTTCTTTAAATTACTATTCAAGCCCAACCTCCATCTGAGCCCATCCACAGGCCCAGGAGCCGGCCCATCAGCAGACCAAGCCCACTTCTTCCTTCCCTTATGTGTTTACAAAAAAAATAGAAAAACCTGCCCCAGACGGGACTCGAACCCGGGCAAGGCCGGAGCAAACACAACGCGTTAACCACCCGGGCTACACCATATGTTTGGTTTTATCTTAACAAGAATTATAAATAAACTAAATTTCAAATCCCTTTACTTCTTCTCTGTTGTCACGATTCAGCAGCAGCATGATTTTTATTTTATTTTTTTTTCTTTTCTTTTAATCATAAATGGCCATTTTAAGGCATGTTTAATTATTTTTGACCACTAATACATGATTGCCGGCCTAGATTGACTCACCAACATGTTGATTATCAATTGATTGATAATAAATTAACCTTTTTCGCGTATGAACTTTAATGTATAGTCAACCTTACCATTTCTTTGATTCTGTAACCCACACTATAAATTGATAGTCCACAAGCCTTCACAACTCGCTCATACATCTTCCTTAACCTCCAATTTCTCTGAATCATCATCTAAGCTTGTCAATCGTTCGTGGTTTGACTTCAAGTCTTGACCAAACAATCGTGCACGAAACAGACTTGTAAGTATAATATTTTTAGTGGGTTTTGATTTTCGGCATCCACACATCAATAGCCCTAAGGTTAATTGGGTTATTGATGTGTGAATCAAACAATTGCAAAATCTAGGGTTTGTTCTTATTAATTTGGGGAAGAACACGATTTTTAACATGATATATATATTAAACGGGCTGGAACAAAACACAACCATGGTCTGGACCAAGTGGTTGTGACTGGAGCCTTGTGAACTGGACCACAGGGGTTCAAATCCCACCCCATACATTCTTTTTTTGGGTTTTCAAGTATAAGTTTAAATTATATATTTATTCATTTTAATTATTTAAAATACTTATAAGCCTTCAAAAATTCCCAAAATTTTACATAATGATGTTCATGTCCTGAATATTATTATTCAGATTTTTATATCCAGAAATTTATTTATTTAATATATATAATAAATAAATCAAGTTTATTCTATTTTATTTATAAAAATCTATAAAAATATCAAAACGATCTTATTAATTTCCACAAAAATTATTCTAAGTTTATATAACAATAAAATTTTCTGAAAAGATTTTTATTTCAGAAAAATCATTTATTTAATATTTTTAATCAATTTTTGTTAGTTTTAATCATAATTAAATCATAATAAATTCAATTTTTGTTATTTTTGCACCAAAATTTTATACAAATTATTTCTGATCATTTAGAACAGAAATATGAATTTTTAAACTAATAATTCTTTAATTTTAGTATTTTTAAATTATTAAAGTTAAAGTTGACAATTTGTAATAAATAGATTTAATAATCTATTTTAAAGAAAATAATTTTATAAAAATTATTTTTATACTTTAAACACATTCTTGTGGCCATCCTAGATTTAACATTTATAAAAAGATTTTTAGTTATTTATTTACTAAATTTCTCTCAATTGGCGAATATTTTTAATATTAATCAAACGAACAATTATCCCCAAATTCAAAGCCCTAGAACGTATACATTTCTAGACTAGATAGACTTAGACATATTTATTACTTTATTATAGGGTGATACTTGATACATTTGGTCAACACAATTATCCAAATTTCTCAACAGATATAACATTTTACCAAGGTGAGTTTTACATAGCCCCTTTTATTTATCACCGTTTTTGGGGTGAAACATGTTACAACATCATTTATGCAATTCAATCATCAATGTGTCTATGTGTTTTCTATGTTGCATTATGTCTTGAGCATGATTAGAGTAAGCACCATTCTAGCATAATCATTAACTCCGTACAAGCCGGCGGTAAACATTGATAGATCTATTGGACTGACAATCCCACCCGGATACGTGCCTCCTACAAAGGTAGCGTGGGTGTTTGTTATCGTATAACATATTCAATTGGACCATGAGCGTATGGTATGTATCATATTATAACAGTCATCAGGGTTGATTATGCACTCGATTTATTTCTAGTATGTTCTCACATATGGACTAGATTGACATGACACATGAATTGCACAACATTTTTATTCAATCATCAAAAACCTATGTAATTCTCACCAACTTTTGTTGACCCAAAACCTTTTCAACTTAACATGTTTCAGGTTCTATTTGGTTGAAGATTTGGATTGATGCTTGAAGATATGTGTTTAGTTTTATTCAATTTGATGTACAAACTCTAGAACTATTGTATGTAATTCATTTAAATTATTTAATGAAACTTATTATTCACCATGAGCTACTGAACAATCATCAATACGTGACATCCCGATGTTTCCGCCATCGGTTGGGGTGTTACAACTATAACCGGATTTGGTTCAAAAGATAAATTTTTCAAAAATCATATAAAGGTGCTAAACGCAATAAAGTAATTTTTTTTAAGAAGCATTGGGCATGAGGAGATTCCGACCGAGCTAGCCATGGGTATCATTATGCATTAACGTAGTATTAGAGGTTAGGAAGGTTACTGTCAATGTACGCCTTAACTATCCAATTTAAAATAATTCATATATATGCATGTACGGTTCTTTTGCCAGGAATGTCTGACGCTGGAAGTATAGCGCCAAGTTAAGATAGTAGTCTGCAGATCATACCAGCACCTCCGCCTGAGCCAGTTGAGCTGGTTGTACTCGACGCGGAAGAAGATGATGTAGAGATGGACGTCGCCGGAGGATCGGACGACGATGATTCCGACGAGACGGATCCCAGCGAGGATCCTGACTGGGCACCCGCAGGGGATGGCGCGGCCGCCGTGGCCGACGCACCGCAGGCCGACCTACCTATTGTACCCTTGCCTGCCGCACCCTTAGCCCCACACCCCATCAGAGCCATCAGGGACTTCCCTGAAGGCTGTGCCGGTCCGTCACGACCTATCCTAGCCCAGTCGGAGACAGCGGAGTCTCCGTTTGATAGACAGGCTCACATTGATCACGAGCCAGCACCCGTACCGCACATCCCCATTCCTCCAGGCATGAGGCTCATGCCGATTTCCCGTGGGAGGAACGGGTGGATTTCAGATGACTCGGACGACAAGTCAGTGGCCTCGGTAGAGCACATGCTAGTACCCGAGATTCCAGCCATCCAGGAGGAGCCAGTGGCTCCAATGATGGAGGACGCCCCTGCTGACCCCATAGCCCCACTTGCACCACTCGAGCCCGCACCTCAGGAGGGGCCAGCCACAGCAGCACACGTCCTAGAAGGCAGCCCCGCCGGTAGCTCTGAGCTACGCAGGGCAGGTATGGTAGCATTCGCCACCGCGAGCCCTCCTACCCCCACCGTAGTGGTGTCCACCCCAGAGTGGGCCACTATTTCAGAGCCCCTTATGGCCCCCTTGGCCGAGCTCGTAGCACCACCCACCATAGCTATGACACTACCTATCCCCACCTTGCCTAGGATGCCACATGGACCATATCCTCTGGGTGCAGGGGACCCCTACCTGATACCACCACACTTTACCCCCAGACCACAGGGTTTTGCCCCGTTATTTTCCCACATACCGATACCAGCCCCCTTTGGCCCATCCCAGCCAGTTCATCCCGACATACCCGGACCATCCCAGCCTCACAGGATGACACCCCTATCCGGACCAGCATGGTCCACTGCTATCTCACTGGAGCGAGACTTCCAGACCCTCGCCGACACGGTGCAGCGCACCGTGAACCAGGTAGAGCAGCAGACTCGCTTGATGTGGACACGGATGATCGATGCTCGAGATGCTTTAGCACACTACGCTGAAGAGTTGTTGAGCATGGATGCACAGTGTGGGATTACCGGTGATGCGCATTTTGCGCATCGACAGGTTTTATATGAGCGCATCATGGCGATTAGCATGACTATCAGTATGCACGCACCACAGTATCAGTTCCCGCCGCCACCGCCACAGTAGGGACGCATCAGGGACACATGGAAGAATCACCTGCAGATATATATAGTAGTAGCAGTATGGTAGTATAGCACGAGTTATGACACTCGTTTGCATTTTGCCTAGCCGTACGGGTATGACGGCATATGATATGATGTTTTTATTTATTTCAGAACGATGTATTGTATGAGGGATGTTATTCCCTATTTTGTTATTATAAACAAGCATTGTACTCGTACTATTGAAATTAATGAAAAATCTTATTATTATGATGGTGAAATATGTTGTTGTCTACAATTATTATTGCTTACTCCATATAGTGTGATTTGTGTGATTGTGTGGTGATGTTGTATTTATTATTATTTATTCTGTATGGTGTGTTGGTATGTTGTGTGATGACATGGTGTAGACTATTGTGTTCATATTCTGGGTTGTTATTTATGCCTTATATTGTATAAATGCTTGCCAAATTAACCTTTGATAATTATTATTGAAGAAAAATGGCACCAGCCACCCGAAGCAACAGTGGCGCAGACGGACTGCCCGCTACACCAGCTGAACTCGAAACCATGATCTCGGAGCGCATAGCCCGAGCTATCGCGGAGCATGAAGCCGCCCGTTCCGAACGATCACGTGACTTAACAGGGAGCGACCGACGAGAAACCTCCCCCAATGGTAAGAAGGTTTAAAAATAATTGAAAAAGCGATGGGAGAATATCCTAAAACTCCTATCCCATAATAACATACTACTTTATTAATGCAGAAACGGCCTCGCGAGAGCGCGGCTGCACTTTCAAAGCCTTCTTAGACTGTAAGCCGATCAACTTCAGCGGCACAGAAGGATCTGTTGGCCTGGTCAAGTGGTTCGAAAAGACCGAGGCAATAATCCGCATTAGCGGGTGTACCCCTCGTCAGTCGGTCATGTACTCCACTAACTTGTTTTTGGATCAAGCACTAACTTGGTGGAACGGCCAAGTGCAGTCATTAGGTGACGATACTGCTTACTCCCTATCGTGGGCGGAACTAAAAGAACTTATGATCGCCGAATACCGCCCGACAAGTGAGGTGCAGAAGCTGGAAACAGAATTCTGGAACCTTACTATGATGGGAGCAGACGTGACTGGATACACGTCCCGATTTCATGATCTCGCCAGACTAGTGCCTCGTTTGGTCACACCAGAAAACAACAAGATAGAGCGGTATTTGTTCGGATTAGCACCACAAATACGCAGCATGGTCACTGCTTCCAAACCCACGACCATGCGCGCGGCTATTAATCTTGCGCTAAGCCTCACTGAAGATGCTATTCGCATGGGTACTTTGATCCGACAGGTTTCGGGACTGAAAATTTCTGAGGCTAGCAGTGTGGAAGGCAAGAATCAGGGGACAAGTTCAGCGGTTGTGACGAATGAGCAGGGGAACAAGCCGAGATTTGGGAAACGCAAGTGGGATGAAGGAAAGAAGGATAGAGCATCGGGTAGCTCGAACAAGAAAGGGAAAGGGTATGTTGCCACAGGGCGTGGTAATGGTGGAAAACAGGGTAACCAGGGGAGAAATAATGGGATAACTTGTGGAAAGTGCCACCGCTCAGGGCACAAAACTGAAGACTGCCGGTCAGGAGCACCGAAAAACGGAGGAGCTAGACCTTGCTTCGCATGCGGGTCACTGGACCATTGGAAAAAGGATTGCCCCAAGATCAACAACCAAGCCCGCGGGCGGGCGTTTGTGATTGGAGCCGGTGATGTACGACAAGACCCCAACGTGGTCACTGGTACGTTTCCTCTTAATGGTCATTATGCCTCTGTATTATTTGATACCGGTGCTGACTTTAGCTTCGTATCCATTGAGTTTAAAAGACTACTTGGATTAAAAACTAGTAAACTAGATACACCCTACTCCATAGAACTGGCTAATGGTAAAACTATTGAAACGAGGGAAGTAGCAAGGGATTGTAAATTAGAACTCTGTGGGCACGAGTTTGGGATTGACCTTTTGCCAGTCGTGTTGGGAAGTTTCGACATAGTTGTCGGCATGGACTGGTTGTCCGCGCACCATGCCGTCGTGATTTGCAACGATAAAGTCATTCAAGTCCCCCTCGCAAGCGGTGAAACTCTCTCAATTCAAGGGGAAAGGCACGGGACGCCGCTAAGGATTATTTCAAGCATGAAGGCTCGTAAGTGCCTAAGAAAAGGGCTTGTCGCATTCTTGGCACACGTGGTGGACAAGAAAGCCGACGAGCGAAAGTTGGAAGACATTCCAGTAGCTAGAGATTTTCCGGATGTATTCCCAGAGGATTTGCCGGGGTTGCCACCACCTCGACAAGTCGAGTTCCGCATCGACCTCGTTCCTGGAGCTGCTCCTGTGGCGCGATCGCCATACCGTCTAGCTCCATCAGAGATGCAGGAACTGTCCAGCCAGCTACAAGAATTATTGGACAAAGGTTTTATAAGATCAAGTTTCTCACCTTGGGGAGCTCCCGTCTTATTTGTAAAGAAGAAGGATGGCACATTTCGCATGTGCATTGACTATCGAGAGCTAAACAAGCTAACAATCAAGAATCGCTATCCTCTCCCCAGGATCGACGATTTATTTGATCAGCTCCAAGGATCTAGCTATTACTCCAAAATCGATCTGAGGTCCGGCTATCACCAGTTGCGTATACAAGAAGAGGATGTACCAAAGACGGCCTTCAGAACCCGATATGGGCACTATGAATTTTTGGTGATGCCGTTCGGCTTAACCAACGCACCAGCGGTTTTCATGGACCTAATGAACCGCGTGTGTAAGCCATACCTGGACAAATTCGTCATTGTTTTCATTGATGATATTTTGATCTATTCACGCACCAAAGAAGACCACGAGAATCACCTTCGGCTAATCCTTGAAGTACTACACAAGGAAAAACTCTACGCTAAATTCTCAAAGTGCGACTTTTGGATCCGGGAAGTTCACTTCCTAGGCCACGTGGTGAACGAAAAGGGCATACACGTCGATCCCGCCAAGATCGAGGCAATTAAAAATTGGGAAGCCCCTCGAACTCCTACCGAAGTACGACAATTTCTTGGCCTTGCGGGTTATTACAGAAGGTTTATCGAGAACTTTTCCAAGATAGCACAAGCTTTAACCATGTTAACCCAAAAGGATAAGAAATTCTAGTGGACGGAAAAGCAAGAGGCAGCATTCCAATTACTAAAAGACAAGTTATGTGGCGCTCCGATACTATCACTCCCCGATGGTACGGAGGATTTTGTGGTTTACTGTGATGCCTCACATCAAGGCTTGGGTTGTGTATTAATGCAGCGAGAAAAAGTAATAGCATATTCTTCCAGACAACTGAAAATCCATGAGAAGAACTACACTACACACGATTTGGAATTAGGTGCAGTGGTATTCGCTCTCAAGATATGGAGGCACTATTTATACGGAACCAAGTGCACAATTTTCACTGATCATAAGAGTTTGCAACACATCTTTGATCAGAAGGATTTGAACATGCGAAAACGGCGATGGGTTGAATTATTAAACGATTACGATTGTGAGATAAAGTACCATCCCGGTAAGGCGAACGTTGTGGCCGACGCCTTGAGTCGCAAGGAACGGGTTAAACCATTGCGTGTCCGAGCTTTGGGTTTGACTATCCACACGAATCTGACTGAACGAATTCGTGAAGCTCAAGTTAACGCCCTTAAACCCGAGAATGTCAAAGGTGAAAGATTACGAAAGATGATTGATTCACTAGAACCAAAGGCGGACCAGACCCTGTATTTCATGAATAGAATTTGGGTTCCAGTGTACGGGGGATTGCGTGAGCTAGTATTGGCCGAAGCTCACAGTTCTAGATATTCGGTTCACCCTGGTGCAGACAAGATGTTCCACGATTTGAAGGAACTTTATTGGTGGCCGAATTTCAAAAGAGATATAGCGGCATATGTTGCGCGATGTTTGACTTCCGCAAAGGTCAAGGCTGAGCATTAGAGACCTTCCGGCTTGCTCCAGCAACCGGAAATACCGGAATGGAAATGGGAACGAATCACCATAGACTTCATTACCAAGTTACCCAAGACAACAAGCGGCCATGACATGATCTGGGTAATCGTAGATCGATTGACAAAATCTGCACACTTCCTCCCGATTCGCGAAACGGACAAGTTGGAGAAACTGACCCGTTTGTACATTAAGGAAGTGGTGTCTAAGCATGGTGTACCTATTTCTATCATCTCCGATCGAGATAGTCGTTTCACTTCAAGATTTTGGGAAAGTTTAAATGAAGCCCTCGGTACTCGCCTCGACATGAGTACCGCATATCACCCCCAAACGGATGGTCAAAGTGAACGAACCATCCAGACCTTGGAAGATATGTTGCGGGCATGCGCGATTGATTTCGGCGGTAATTGGGATACGCACTTGCCATTGGTAGAATTTTCCTATAACAACAGTTATCATACGAGCATTCAAGCTGCACCGTTTGAAGCTCTATATGGGCGCAAGTGTCGATCTCCGTTATGTTGGGCTGAAGTTGGAGAAAAACAACTCACCGGGCCCGAAATTGTTCAAGAGACGACGGACAAGGTCTTTTTGATAAAGGAACGCCTCAAAGCGGCCCGTGACCGCCAGAAAAGCTACGCTGATATGAGGCGAAAGCCTTTAGAATTTCAAGTCGGAGACAGGGTCCTACTAAAAGTGTCACCTTGGAAAGGTGTCGCGCGCTTTGGAAAGCGCGGAAAGTTGAACCCACGATATGTTGGACCGTTCGAAGTCTTGTCCAGGGTAGGCACAGTGGCATACAAGCTCAAATTGCCTCAAGAGCTTAGTGGAATACACGACACATTTCATGTGTCAAATTTGAAAAAGTGCCTATCCGACGAAACTCTCATCATCCCAGCAGACGAAATCCAAATTGACGACAAGTTACATTTCGTTGAAGAACCAATCGAGGTAACCGATTGGAAGGTCCAAAAACTAAGGCGCAGCAAGATCAGATTGGTCAAAGTGCGCTGGAATGCCCAGCGTGGACCGGAGTTCACGTGGGAAAGGCTGGACCGGATGAAGCAAAAATATCCCGCCCTATTCGAGAAGACACCTGTACCGGAGAACTCGAAGTGAATTCCGGGACGGAATTCTCTTAACGGGGGGAGAATGTAACAACCGGCAAAAATAAGGTAATTCCGTACAAATTAATTAATATATGATTAACGTAATTAAATGCAATTATGTGTGATTTAATTATCAAGGCCTTAGGAGATAGCAATTTCCAAATAATGCATAGGAATGCATACGTTTAATGGTAAAACATGATTGGATCATGTGCGAATAAACTATCCGGTATGGACGTTGGCAATTACCCGGTAATAATTAAATAAACGAAAAGGATCCCGGACACCCAGGATATAAAATAAAGGGTATTTTCACAAAATATAATGAGTTTTGGAACTCCAAAACCATAAGTGGAAACGTCTCATACAAATCTCCCGGTAACGAACAAAGTGCGCGTACCGCACCCGATACGCGTATAACTCATAATTTCACCCGGCAAAAGCCTAAATAACCAATCAACGCTTAAATTAGACTATATTTAAGGGTTATTAAAGGTATTTTTAATGTCCGAATAACGCGCGATTAAATCCCGAAAAATACCCGAACGACACCCGAACGACGAGGAATTAAACTTAACAAGTATTGGGTAAATATTTGGAGTTGTGGACCCCACCTAAGCCACAAAAGGGGCCGGCCTAAATGGCCATATTATCTCCATGCATTGTGTTTTTAATAATACCCTACTAATCTAGGTGTTAAGCATGCAAAAGCAAAAGACAAAGATGTAAGATTTGATAGTACAAAGCATGCACAAGTTGCCTCCCTTGTAAGAAAATTTTCGGCCCTTGGCCATAAAAATCCAAGGCAAGTGTAATCTAGTTAAACACTAGGATACTCATGTGTACATGCTTCCAAAAGATCCCATATCTTACTAGGCTTATAAGTATGATTACATGAGATTTTGGAAAGATTACAATCCTTTCCTTTGCTTCTCAAATCCCACGGCCACACACACACTATACACATCCATCCAAGATCATTTTTGTACTTCTTGGATCTCTTAAATCTTTGGGAAGATCACATGCAATCCATGGAAGATATGATGAAGTTATAAATAACATGTGTTCATACATGAGATAACAAACAAAAACCTTCTTCTTTTCTTCTCTTTGGGCCGTAAATTTCACCCCTCTCACATACACATTTCTTTCAAGTTTTTACATCTTCAAATCACTTAAAACAATCCATCATCCAAACCCCTATTGTGTGTTTCAAGCTTGGAGCTTAACCATTAAGGAAGAACACACTAAACCCCTCTCAAAATCCAAGGTTTTGTCTTCCCTAGCCTTGTGCTAGTAGTAAGCTTCTTAACCTTGTTTTGATTATTAATATTTATGTATGTGTTCTTAGAAGCAAGTTGTACATGAAGGGTTTAAAATGTGGTTTGAAACATAATCTTTAATAGGTTTTACATGAGTAAAATAAATGGTTAAAGATATGTAAATGGATCATGGATTTGATGATGATAAAGTAGTGTTCTTGAAAATGTATAAAATCTACATATACACTAAGTAGGATGATGATTTGGTTAAGATTTGTGGAATAAGCTTGAATGTGTTAAAAGGTAACTTTAATCATCTTAAAATGATCATCTAAGACATAATAAATGAAGGAATATGTTAGAAGGTCATGAATAAAGAAGATGAAAAATTAAAGTTTACTTACTTAGAAGAATGAGATTTTGATATAATGGACAAATACAGAAAACACACATACAAGTAGCCTTATATATGAAATATAAGACTATTAAAAGTGTTTTGGTGCAAAAATAACTTACCAATAAAAAGATGAATCTTCAAAGTACACTATTTTGAGTGAAAAATGCTAACTTTGGAAGTTAGAGTGGAAAAATCCAACATTTGAATGTTAAGGGACTAATATTGTAACTTTGAAAATTAGAGGACTAAAGTGAACATTTTAGAAACTATTAGTCCAAAAATGCAATAATGGAAAGTTTGGTGTCAAAAGTATAAGTAATAATTTCCCAAGGTTGATTTGGTAAATACTAGTAGATATACTTGGGTATTTTTGTATAAAAAGTATATTTTTATAAAGGTGAAAGTTATAAAAATATGGATTGTATTAACATAAGGATTTTTATAAAATAGAGATTTTATAAAAATGTTAAACAAAAATTAAAACTTGAGAAACTTATACAAAAATGAATACTTTTATATAAATGGGAATATAAAAGTATTGGAAGCATTTTTGTAGTTAAGTTAACAAGTCGGGTTAAAAATACATAAGTATTTTAAACCTTCCAAGTAACATGTGTTAGGAGGAAGAAATATGAATAATATTTCTATAAAACACATGTTGGGAAAAACTTGGAAAAATTGACTATTCGAGCTTAGATATCGAACTAAGACGCGTTAACGAACCATACACGGACAAAACATGAGAAAAATGCCATTGCGGCAAGATGAGAAAATATATATTTTTAGGAAGTAAAATATATATATACATCATGGGTGAAAACTAATAAACACTTTCCTAAGTGTTGAAGGAATCATTCGTGGGAGAAAAACATAACGTAAACAAGTAAGACGTTAAACAAACGTATATACTTAACAAGAAAAGTTACACATTTAGATATATATACGCTCGTCTCGGCAAAATTCTAGTATATCTACTTAATGGGAAAGTAGATATGTGGGAAGGAAAACCGAGACGAGTAGACGAAGATATATGTATATGTGTATACCGTGCCGACAAGATCCTAGTACATTTATTTGAATGGGAAAATAAATATACGGTATGGTGAGTTGAATCGGGTGTTGAGAATATACAATCGAACGACAAGATCTTAGCATATTTGTTTAAATGGGAAAACAAATGTGCGGCAAAGTGAGTCGGGACGAGTGTTGAAATATATATTATATCGAGCGATGCGATCTTAAGTATAATTATTTAAATGGGAAAATAATTATACGTTAAGTGAAGTCGAGTCGATGATAATAAAGTACAAGTTAAGGAAATATTAACAAGAGTAATATATAACTTGTAACACAAAGGGTAATCTAACGCCAACGAAACCTAGGATACGCGCTTAATTAAACGGGATTTGGAATAACTTGTGGTCGGGAGTTGGGTGTACAACTTGCCAAGGCACATGCACTATAGGAACAGTGACTTATACGTCTAGGACGTTGTAGGTGCGAGACCCCTTTTGCTATCTGCTTAGTCGAGCCGGACGTTGATTCAGGTGAGTTTCACGGCCCCATTTTAAACTATTTTTACGTTTTCGGGGGAAAGATATGTTAGGGGAAAATATTTGACGGATTTATTACTTGAGGTGTGACCGCCACTCGGGGTTGAGTCCTCGCCTCTATAATCATTTATTCAGGGAAATGAAACCGGTGGAATATTGAATAGTACTATTGGTGCCTGACAAGGCCCACCCCTAATCGATAGCGTCGATTATGCATTAGTGTATGCCTGGGGTGCATATATTCTGAACTTAAGTCGTAGGATACCGAGTAACGACTTGGAGCGGGGCATATTTATTATACGTCTTGGTTTGATTATAGTCTCAAGTAGAATTATAGGAATTTGCAACTCCTATATATTGTCATAACATGGTATTTCTCAAGTATTCAAGTTTTGGATACTAAAAACCTGTGAACTCACCAATATATTTATATTGACGAAATTTTAAACATATCTTTCAGGTAATTAGATGAAGGCAATCAGGGCAAGCTGGGTCACGGAATCCTCCGATGCGGCGTTAAATATTTTGCGGGGTTTCACCTCTATTTCCCACGGCTATGGGATATATTTGAGAAACCTCTTCATTTGTGTTATAAACAATTTACTTTTTATGTAATGTTTTGAACAAGATTTGACGCCTAAATAAATGACCCGTATTCTTAAATTACTAGTGATTTGCGTTAACCTTGACTTTATGCTCTTGAACCGTCGGGCCACGTGTTTCCGCCATTGTCGTGGTGTGACAAAAAAACAAGCAAAAAAACGTGACTTTAGTCACTTTTACTTTGTCACAACAAATAACAAACAACATAAGTCAGACTTATGTTTTCGTTTGACTCTTTTTTTTAAAAAAAAAAACTCGATTGATCAGTACATGAACACTAGGATTATTACTTATAATAATTAAAATTAATCCCCATTTAATTTCCTCCCAACAACCCCATTAACTCTATTTAATACCCAACCACCTTAACCCACCTATAAATACAACCCCTCTCTACACCTTAATCTCTTGTTCACCTCATTTCTCCCTAAAACTCTCTCTAATCCTCAAGGTTTTAAGCAAACTTCCTGAAAACACATCGGTAAGTTTCTAAGCTCAAACCTTCAATTCTTTTCCATTTTTCTTCTTCTTTTTCATCTAGAACTCCTTGGAGAAACCTCTAGGGTCTTTCCCATATTTATCCACAGAAGTGTGATAAGGGTAGAGCACCTAAAAGAGGTTCCAAAGGTGGTTGTTTTCTGAATTATATAATAATATAAACATATACTTTCAAGTTTCTATCTTACTAGCTTATTATTAATCCTTGGAAGGTTTGTGGTTACACCCTACCTTAGCAACTCTCTTGACCCTTCTTGTGCTATGGATTTATCCACACTAGAAAGGGGAAATCCCGTGTCCAAAACCCACGTTTATTCCAGAAGCGAAGTGGTTATGACATGAACCTATCAAATGGATTCACATTCCTAACCTCATACCATCCGAATCATCTATGATGGTTTTGTGCTTGGTCTAACTTAATCTCATGACCATCTGAATTGCCCTAAAGGCAATTTGTGTTTGGTTTGCCTAAAAGGCTTGCATGACTCTCGTGAATCTATAACCTAAACTCGAACCTAAGACCCTTTATTCATTAATTCTAGATAACCAAGGCTAAAGCTAAACCTTCCAAGACTTACCTTTTTGGAACTCTATCAAACGCCCCCAAAGGTGAGTTCATACTTGTCCCCCTTTTATTCTTTATTCTTTGGGGCTCAACATGTATCACTATCAAAACTTAAACGATTTCATACTCTTAAAACTATTATGCTCAATCTAAATGCTTATATGCTATGCCATGCTAGAATTCTAAGTCTTACATACAAATGTATGATTAGCCAATAACCCACCTTACATGTATAACGCTATAGGTTGACACGCCGCCCCCTTTGTGGGTCATGATAAGTATAAGTCTTTTGTGTTATCGAGTGTTGTTGTCGTTTGTATGGTTCTACGTGCATATGCCTATAACATGCTGATTCGAGTAGACTTTCTTATACTATGTACTTAGACTCAAAACTAGTATGCTCACCAATGCTTTATGTGTTGACGGATATTTTATACATGTTGCAGGAAATGTTTAATGCAGGATTTTCAAGAAAAACTACTTAAGATTGGACTAGAAACTCACGCTAGTTTAAGTTCTATATTTTGATGTTCTATTTTTCTTTTCATGAAACAATTTGTATTATGTTATCTTTATAGACAATGATTATGCTATGAATGAAATTTTATCCTTAAATTATATTATCACAAATTCTAGTGTCATGAAGTCTTTGAACAATCTATCCCAAGTCTCGCCCCGATGTATTCCACCATCGGTTGGGGTGTGACAGATTGGTATCAGAGCCATGACTATAGGGAATTAGGAAAAATTTCCCTGTTTGACCTAGACTATAGTTAAGAACCTTTTGACCATTCCTTTTGTCATGCTTAATATACTTGTTCTCCCTATCTTGCTCCTACTTTATTCTTTTGGTCTTTAAAACTTACCTTCCTAGTTGGTGGATTATTCTACACTCGAAGACACTCGTATACCACAAACGAAAGAAAATCACCAAAATAGGCGTGAAACCCTCACTTTGGTGATAACTTTCAATCCGCGTAAATCCTTTGTGTTTTTGAAACTACACCAAGATAGGAGTGATATCCTCACCTTGGTGGAAATTTCACAATTCTCGTTCTAGTGGACACTTACTAATCGAAGGTTAGAATTAATTTTCTTACCACGTTGGACAAAGTGTACAAACCACACTCAAAGAAACGACCTCGCTAAGATAGGAGTGAAATCCGCAACTTAGCGACTAGTTTCAATCCTTGATATTTTTTTTTAAATCTCGCCAAAGTCTCAAATTTACTAATGACAAGAAACATGTAGTAACTGGAAGGGTGAATACCGTTAACCGCAAGTTCGGCGAGAGTATTTCCACCTATTAGGCCAAAGCATGTTTTCAAACTCAAAGGTAAATTCGAACCACTTTGGTTAGTCTTAGTTCCGTTCCGGAACACTCCAATGGCTTGCTTAAAACAAGCCCCTCATTTTATGTTAATATTATTTTCAATGATGTTTTCATGCTATGTTTTCACTACATATATTCGATTTATTTATTTATTTATTTTTTTTTACTACTCGCAAAGGCTCTCAAGACTCGCATCTCTAGTACACTAGCAATCTCCAAACAATACTAATAATCGCAAACCAACATTAATCAAGCTCCTTTATATTGTCCAAATGCACTATACTTGCTTATACTTATGTGTTATGCTTTATACACAATGTGAAACTACATGATACTTGAACTATTTGACACTATGTGCTTTGTATGCTTAATTCACTTCTAAAAACAAAGACAAAATGCAATCTTTATACAAATAAACCATTGATCAAAGCTCATAATCCCTTTTTGTTTATCCTTTAGATGTCTTACATATCAAACCGAAGAAGCTCAAAACAAAGCACCAACAAGAAAATTCTCTCTTTCATGGCCAAGCAAATGGCCAAGGTCATACCCGAAGTGGTTAGCAAAATCCAAGCATCCGCAAGCCCACACGGTTCTGTTGACTCAAAAGCCGAATCCTCCAAAACTACCTCCTTCACCTTTAAGCAATTTAACCTACATCGACCCGACTCTTTCACGGGAAACGATGGTGCTACCGCTATGCTCGAATGGTTCGACCACATCGAGCTAATCTTCATCAATAGCGAATGCCCTGACGATCTCCGCACTCGTCACGCCACTAGTGTCTTCAAATCAAGGGCACTCGAGTGGTGGAAAAGCGAGAGAGTCACCCATGGAAACGGAGCCGCTTTAGCTCTACCGTGGGAGGAACTCAAGCAACTCATGATTGAGGAGTTCTGCCCCGCCTAAGAGATTGAGCGACTCGAAGATGAGTTTTGGAAACTCAAGCAAAACAGTGGTGATAACCCAACCTATACCAATCATTTCAAGCAACTCCTTGTCCATGTACCTCACCAATTCAACACCACTAAGAGAATCATAGCTAAGTATCTCAAAGGCCTGCCAATGAGTGTTCGTGATATTGTTGAAGGAGCCGAACCCACCACCCTAGAAAAAGCCATTCGTTTAGCTTCCAAAATCTCGGATCACCAAGTGAAAGATGGAACCTTAACTATCCCAAACACCACCAAAACCCTCAATCAAACCACCACCATTCCCACCGACAAACTAAAGGAAGCCAAACCCCATCAACCCATAGCAATAACCGCAAACGCAAGTCCCGAAACCAAAACTATGCCGTTACCATTCCATCCACCGAAGCTCAAGCTCCAACTCCTCTTAACCAAGTGCCTGCCAAGAAACCTTATACCGGAGTACACCCAAAATGTGCCATATGCCCTTTTCACCACCCAACTAATTCAGCTTGTCGTCTATGCACCAATTGTAACCACTATGGACACCTAGTCCAAAACTGCAAGGTTGCCCCTAGAACCCAAAACAACCAACCTCAAGTTGCCAACCAACCCCGAGCTGCTAACCAACCTCCTCTAGCCATCGGCAATGGGCATGCATGTTTTAAGTGTGGTGATCCTAGCCATTTTGCTCCTCAATGTACCCGCAACAACCAAGCTCAAGTTCAATCTCCGGCTCAAAATCAACCACCAAGGGATCACGTTTTCAACCTCAATGCGGCCCAAGCTTAAACTGAAAATGATGATGTGAACGGTACGTTCCTTGTTAATGGATCTTATGCTTCTATACTCTTTGATACTGGTGCGGATAAGAGTTTTGTGTCTCTAGAATTTGAACCCTTACTTGCTTGTGCACGATCTAAGTTATCGGAACCTTTCACCGTTGAGGTTGCAAATGGTGAACCCATCTCTATTGATTTCATTATCAAAAACTGCACCTTGAATCTTAATGACCATGATTTCTCCATAGATCTAAATCCTATGCAATTGGGAAGTTTTGACATCATAGTAGGCATGGATTGGCTTGCGAAACATCGTGCCGAAGTTGTTTGTTTTGAAAAATTCACCCACATACCGCTTCCTAGCGGTGACACTTTACAAATCTATGGTGAAAAAGCCTCCAAAGGACTCAAGCTCATGTCTTGTATCAAAGCTCGAAAGTATCTCCGTAAGGAATATGTTGCATTCTTGGCTTATGTGGTAACAACCAAGACAAAGAAAAAGGCATAAAAGACATACCTGTCGTTTGTGACTTTCCCGAGGTCTTTCCCGAAGATCTACCCGGTCTTCCTCCCGCTCGTTCTGTTGAATTTCGTATTGACCTCATACCTGGTGCTACACCTGTTGCAAAAGCTCCATATCGTCTTGCACCTTCCGAGATGCAAGAACTTGCTAGTCAACTCCAAGAACTGCTCGAAAAAGGCTTCATACGCCCGAGTACTTCTCCATGGGGTGCTCCTCTTTTATTTTTCAAAAAGAAAGATGGATCTTTCCGTATGTGCATCGATTATCGTGAGCTTAACAAGCTTACTGTAAAAATCCGATTGATTATCTCTTTGACCAGCTCCAAGGATCTACTTGTTTCTCAAAAATCGATCTTCGTTCGGGATACCATCAACTTCAAATCCACGAAGAAGATATTCCAAAAACCGCCTTTCGCACAAGATATGGTCACTACGAGTTCATGGTGATGCCTTTCGGTTTAACCAATGCACCCGTAGTATTCATGGATCTAATGAATCGAGTGTGTAAACCTTATTTGGATCGTTTTGTGATTGTCTTCATTGATGACATCTTGATCTATTCCAAATCCGAAGACGACCATAAATGACATCTCCGTTTGATTCTAGAACTCCTACGTGCCGAACGACTTTATGCCAAGTTCTCTAAATGTGAATTTTGGTTAAAAGAAGTTCAATTCCTTGGGCATATTGTGAACGATAGGGGTATTCATGCTGATCCTGCCAAAATTAAAGCCGTTAAAAATTGGATTGCACCAAAATCTCCTACTGAAGTTCGTTCTTTTCTAGGATTGGCGGGTTACTACCGTCGGTTCATCTCCAACTTTTCCAAAATTGCTACACCTCTCACCGCTTTGACCCAAAAGTCAAAACCTTTTATTTGGGGTCCTAAACAAGAAGAAGCCTTTCAAACCCTCAAGGACATGCTTTGTGATGCTCCTATTCTAGCTCTTCCCAAAGGGAATGATGATTTCGTGGTTTATTGTGATGCATCGAATCAAGGTCTTGGTTGCATTCCTATACAACGAGGCAAAGTCATCGCCTATGCATCAAGACAACTCAAAATCCACGAAAAGAATTATACCACTCATGATCTCAAACTTGGTGTTGTTGTTTTTTCCTTAAAAATCTAGAGACATTACCTCTATGTTACAAAATCTGCTGTTTTTACCGACCACAAAAGCCTCCAACACATTTTCAATCAAAAGCATCTTAACATGCGACAACGACGATGGGTCGAATTGTTAAACGACTACGACTGCGAAATTCGCTATCATCCTGGTAAAGCGAATGTAGTAGCCGATGCTCTTAGTCGAAAAGGTCATGTAGAACTATGCAATATTTGAGAAACTGACCGTCTTCGCAGCTCTCAATTTCAAAATGATCTCCTCAACCGTATTCGAGACGCTCATCATACATCGGTCAATGAAAATACTCTATTTGAAGAAATGTCTTGGGGTGCTGAGTTACACTTGGAATCTAAGGCAGATGGGATTCTTTATTATCTTGATTATGTTTGGGTTCCCAGTCGTAATGACCTTTGTACTCTTATAATGAATGAAGCGCATAAATCCCGATACTCCATTCATCTCGGTGCGGATAAAATGTATCAAGATCTCCGTCGCAATTATTGGTGGCCCGGTATGAAAAAGGACATTGCTCTCTTTGTGTCCAAATGTCTCACTTGCTCCAAAGTAAAAGCCGAGCACCAACGGCCGTCGGGTTTGCTTGAACAGCCCGAAGTCCCCACGTGGAAATGGGAAAGCATTGCTATGGATTTCATTACCAAGCTTCCTCGAACATCATCTGGTCATGATAGTATTTGGATAATCATTGATCGTTTAACCAAGTCAGCTCACTTCCTTCCCATTCGTGAAGATTACAAATTTAAGAAGCTAGCCCAGATCTACACCAAGGAAATCATTTGTCGTCATGGTATTCCTCTTGACATCATCTTAGACCGTGATGGTCAAACTGAACGTACGATCCAGACTCTTGAGGATATGCTTCGATCTTGTGTAATCGACTTTGGTGGAAACTGGGATGCTCATCTACCATTGGTCGAAGCCCTCTTTGGCCGAAAGTGTCGTTCTCCTATATGTTGGCATGAGATTGGTGAAGCACAAATCACTGGTCTCGAAATCATCTAGGAAACGACCAACAAAATCATCCAGATCCATGATAATCTCTTAGCTGCTCGAAGCCGTCAGAAAAGCTATGCTGACAAGCGGCGAAAGCCCCTTGAATTCAATGTTGGTGATCAAGTACTCCTCAAAGTGTCTCCTTGGAAGGGAGTAGTCAGGTTTGGAAAGAAAGGGAAGTTATCTCCACGGTATGTTGGACCATTCAAAATCATTGAGCGGATTGGGAAAGTAGCTTACAAGCTCGAGTTACCCCAAGAACTCAACAATGTCCATCCCACCTTTCATGTTTCAAATTTGAAGAAGTGCTTAGCCGAAGGGAACATACATATTCCTCTTGATGACGTACGAATTGACGAGACTATGCATTTCGTCAAAAAACCAGTGGAAATAACGGGTCGTGAAGTCAAACAACTAAAACGAAAACGTGTTCCGCTAGTTAAATTCATTAGGAATCGAAGAATGGACCCGAATTCACTTGGGAACATGAAGAGCAAATGAAGAAAAAGTACCCACATCTTTTCAGTCAAGACACTTGAATAAATTTCGAGATGAAATTTCCTAAAGTAGGGGAGACTGTAACACTTGTATTTTTTCGTATTTTCCATTCTAGTCCTTGTATTCTTGTATCTTTCCATTTTGTACCTTGTAATCCCGAGCATATGATCAATGGAAAAGTATTTTATCAATTGCATTTAATCTTAATCCATTTCATTTATTCTATAAATTCTAAGTGACGCAAACTTTATGTGATGCAAACTCTATATTTGACAAATTCCAAATTCGCCTTTACTCGCTTCTTTTATGTTACTCGTACCAATTCTTGACGAGTCGTCAATATAATTTATCCTAATCAATTTAGAAACTCATTTAGTTAAGATCTTAATATATATATTTATTTTAAATAAAACACACACACACACACATATATATATATATATATAATACTTTAAGTTAAAAAAAACAAGCAAAAAAACGTGACTTTAGTCACTTTTACTTTGTCACAACAAATAACAAACAACATAAGTCAGACTTATGTTTTCGTTTGACTCTTTTTTTTAAAAAAAAAAAAAAACTCGATTGATCAGTACATGAACACTAGGATTATTACTTATCATAATTAAAATTAATCCCCATTTAATCTCCTCCCAACCACCCCATTAACTCTATTTAATGCCAACCACCTAAACCCACCTATAAATTCAACCCCTCTCTACACCTTAATCTCTGGTTCACCTAATTTCTCCCTAAAACTCTCTCTAACTCTCAAGGTTTTTGAGCAAACTTCCTGAAAACACATCGGTAAGTTTCTAAGCTCAAACCTTCAATTCTTTTCCATTTTTCTTCTTCTTTTTCATCTAGAACTCCTTGGAGAAACCTCTAGGGTCTTCCACATATTTATCCACAGAAGTGTGATATGGGTAGAGCACCTAAAAGATATTCCAAAGGTGGTTGTTTTCTGAATTATATAATAATATAAACATATACTTTCAAGTTTCTATCTTACTAGCTTATTATTAATCCTTGGAAGGTTTGTGGTTACACCCTACCTTACCAACTCTCTTGACCCTTCTTGTGCTATGGATTTATCCACACTAGAAAGGGGAAATCCCGTGTCCAAAACCCACGTTTATTCTAGAAGCGAAGTGGTTATGACATGAACCTATCAAATGGATTCACATTCCTAACTTCATACCACCCGAATCATCTATGATGGTTTTGAGCTTGGTCTAACTTAATCTCATGACCATCTGAATTGCCCTAAAGGCAATTTGTGTTTGGTTTGCCTAAAAGGCTTGCATAACTCTCGTGAATCTATAACCTAAACTCGAACCTAAGACCCTTTATTATTTAAATCTAGATAACCAAGGCTAAAGCTAAACCTTCCAAGACTTACCTTTTTGGAACTCTATCAGATGCACCCAAAGGTGAGGTCATACTTGTCCCCCTTTTATTCTTTATTCTTTAGGGCTCAACATGTATCACTATCAAAACTTAAACGATTTCATACTCTTAAAACTATTATGCTCAATCTAAATGCTTATATGTTATGCCATGCTAGAATTCTAAGTCTTACATACAAATGTACGATTAGCCAACAACCCACCTTACATGTATAGCGCTATAGGTTGACACGCCGCCCCCTTTATGGGTCATGATAAGTATAAGTCTTTTGTGTTATCGAGTGTTGTTGCTGTTTGTATTGTTCTACGTGCATATGCCTATAACATGATGATTTGAGTAGACTTTCTTATACTATGTACTTAGACTCAAAACTAGTATGCTCACCAATGCTTTATGTGTTGACGGATATTTTATACATGTTGCAGGAAATGTTTAATGCAGGATTTTCAAGAAAAACTACTTAAGATTGGACTCGAAACTCACGCTAGTTTAAGTTCTATATTTTGGTGTTCTATTTTTCTTTTCATGAAACAATTTGTATTATGTTATCTTTTTAGATAATGATTATGCTATGAATGAAATTATATCCTTAAATTATATTATCACAAATTCTAGTGTCATGAAGTCTTTGAACAATCTATCCCAAGTCTCGCCCCGATGAATTCCGCCATCGGTTGGGGTGTGAGACTTTTATGATCTCTTGTCTGATAGGCAACATGACTGTCAGTATTGCATTGGCAGACTTGGGAGCAAACATTAACCTTATGCGATACAAGTTTTTTGAGAATCTGGAGCTAGGTGAACCTTCACCCACAAGGATGTGTATTCGGCTTGCTGATCGTTCGATCAAGTACCCGCGGGGGTTTGTTGAGAATATGCTTGTCAAGATTGACAAATTTGTGTTTCTCGTGGATTTTGTCATCCTAGATATGGATGACGACTCAAAGGTGCCCTTGATTCTCGGACGTCCTTTCCTTAACACAACTAGGACGATAGTTGATATGGCTGCGGGCAAAATAACACTCTAAGTTAATGATGAGCATGTGACTTTTGATATTCAGAGGTCGATGCGTCATCCAGAGAGTCAGGATGATACCCTATACTATCTTTATATAGTAGATACGTGTGTTAGCTCTCATTTTCAGGGCACAGTTGAGGAGGATGTTTCAGATACAATCTGTTGTGTGGGGACCAAGCTGGCATTATGCAGGAGGGCCAAAGAGTTGAGCAGCCAGTCTATCAGATCGGTGATGATGGTTCCCAGAGTCTGGAGCGTTTTGTTGAGATTGAGCGAGAAGAGGAGAAGAAGTCGAAGCAGTCTGTTGATGATCCACCGAACTTGGAGCTAAAGGAGCTCCCACCACATCTTGAGTATGCATTCCATGACGAGGAGGGTCTTTTTCCTGTTATCATTATGTCTTCATTGGTAGCAGAGGAGAAGAGCTAGTTGCTCGCGGTATTGAAACTTCATAAGAGGGCAATTGCATGGAAGATAAGGGACATCAAGGGAATCAATCCCTCATTTTGTACTCATAAGATCTTGATGGAGGATGTCCATAAGTCGTGTGCTCAGCACCAGAGGCGTCTGAACCCAAACATGCAGGAGGTTGTAAAATCTGAGGTGATTAGGTTGTTAGATGCTGGATTGATATATCCGATCTCAGATTCTGTTCGGGTAAGTCATGTAAATGTTGTGCCCAAGAAAGGTGGCATGATTTTTTTAGAAATGATAGGAATGAGCTAATTCCTACCCGAACCGTCACTGGATGGCGAGTTTGCATTGACTATCGCAAGCTCAATGACGCCACCCGCAAGGATCACTTCCCGCTTCCATTCATTGATCAGATGTTGGAACGTCTGTCGGGAAAGTTGTATTATTGCTTTCTTGAAGGATTTTCGGGTTACTTTCAAATTCCTATTGATCCTGAGGACCAGGATAAGATGACCTTTACCTGCCCCATTGGCACATTCACCTACAGGCGTATGCTGTTTGGGTTGTGTAATGCACCGACGACCTTCCAAAGTTGCATGGTTGCTGTAAGGTCAAAAAGGATTGACAAGCCAGTACAAACCTTAGTCTTACATCCTCTTGTTATTTTGTATCAAGCTGCTGAAGTAGAAGATTACAAAGTCCTGAAGAAGCTGATAACAAGTCCTGAAGAGTAAAGAATCAGAAGTTCTGAAGATGAACCGGTCAGACATCTGAAGAACAACTCCTGAAAGACAAACTACTGAATTTTACTCATCAGAAGTTTGTCACTCATAAGCACTTTGTTGGAAGCTTCCTACCGCCCTTAATCTTCAGCAGTTTTATTTTATATTAGTTTAAGTTACTTTATGAACAAGTTGCAGATACTACAGCCTGTTGTGGTATTATTATAATCATTTGTATACTTCCAATGTTCGTATTCTTTGGTCTATAAATAGATGGGTTCATCCCCTCTATTTTAGACAATCTTTTGCAGTAACATTTCATATAGATATTTTGATAATCATTCATAGCTTTTACTGTTTTATTCATTGCTTTGATTCTCATTTACTACTATAGTGCATTAACTGAGGGGGAGTAATAACTCCTGTTTAAAGTAAAATCTTAACTTAGAACACTTATACTTATTCCGCTGTGCTAAACACTTTGATATATCCTAGCAAGTGTTCTTGATAAGAATCTGTTTACAAGTGGGAAACTGATCCAACAGTTGCAATTTTTCATGGCCTGATCAAGGACTCCATGAAGGTGTTCATGAATGATTTTTATATTTTCTGGAGTTCCTTTGATCAATGTCTGAAAAATCTGAAACGGATGTTGAAGAGTTGTGAGGAGACCAATCTTGTGCTCAACTGGGAAAAATGCCACTTCATGGTGAAGGAAGTAGTAGTCTTGGGCACAAGGTCTCCCAAGCTGGGTTGGAGGTTGATCCAACAAAAGTGGACATCATTTCTTGACTCCCCCCACCTCAGTGAAAGCAATCTGTAGTTTTCTTGGTCATGCTAGGTTCTACAGACGATTCATAAAAGATTTTTCAATAATCGCCTGTCCCATGACCAGATTGTTTGAGAAGGACGCACCATTTGGCCTTATGAAGAGTTTGCTTGATGAGGCCCCTATTTTTGTGGCGCCTAACTGAGCACTGCCATTTGAGATTATGTGTGACGAGAGTGATTTCGTGATAGGGTCGGTCTTGGGACAGCAGAAAAATAAGCATTTCCACCTGATCTACTACACCAGTAAGACTTTACATAATGCTCAAGAACATTAGACAACCACATAAAAGAGCTTCTGGCTGTAGTCTTTGTATTCGACAAGTTTAGATCATATTTAGTGTTGTCTAAGACCATTGTGTATACAAACCATGCAGCGATCAGTTACCTGTTCTGCAAACAAGATGCCAAACCGTGTCTAATCAGGTGGATTCTAGTGCTGCAGGAGTTTGACATTGAGATTCAGGATAAGAGGGGTGCCCTGAATGTTGCTGTTGATTTTCTCTCAAGACTCGAGCACGAATATGTTGAGGATTCGGTGTGGGAGATGATAAACGACAACTTCTCACAAGAATTTCTGATGAGTATTGAGTCTAGTGATGATACATCACCATGGTTTGCGGACTTTACAAACTACCTTGCTTGCGGGATCCTTATCAAAGGGTTGTCGCATCAGCAGAAGAAGAAGTTCTTCGCAGACCTTAAGCATTATTTGTGGGATGACCCGTTCTTGTTTAGAGTCAGGGCGGATCAGCTTTTCCGCAGATGTGTGTTTGGAGTCGAGGCGGCTCATATTTTGAGAGATTGTCACAAGGGGCCTACCGGAGATCACCATGGAGCTAACTACACCGCAAAGAAGGTGTAGGACTTCGGGCTTTACTGGTCCACACTGTTTCGTGACGCACAGATATTGGTTGGTGCATGTGATTGTGCCAGCGGGCGACGAACATATCAGCACGCGACCAAATGCCTCGAACCCCATTCAGGTCTGTGAAGTTTTTGACATATGGGGCATTGACACGTGTAAGATTGTAAGAAAATGATTGAGTCACTTAGGACATCCTTATGATTTAGCCTTTTCTTTTCATTTTATCCGTTTCCTGCACCCAAACGTTATCCACTAGTTAACCCTGTTGAGCCTATATCCCGTGTTTTTTTTTCTTATTTACCACACCATTTCACCACTAAACCAAATTTAGCCTTTTATTTTAAACCTTTTGTGTTGAAACTCGGTTTAGGTTATTGTTTGACTCGTTTTGCGTTGTATATAGTTCGTGTCCGGGTTTATATATTTAGATATCGTGTTTTGTATATATTCATTTTATAGTTATTGGTTATATTTGATATTGTATATTATTAAAAAAAAAGAAATCTAGAAAATTCCAGAAAATTCCAGAAAAATAGGATACCCTAAAATAGGGTGAGTTAGTAGAGTTTGAGCAGTTTTCAGTGCTGTAAGGTTAGAATTTTGTAGTTAGCTCAAAGTAAATAAATATCGCCTATATTCTTTAAAACAATTACTACCACCCAAAATATAAAAAAGCAGAAGCAGACCAACTGTTATTGTTAAAAGAAAAACTGCATTTCCTAACGTCTGTTCTTTCCACGATACCAGTTAATAATACTGATTAGATGTTTAATAATTCAAATGTTACAACCAAAGAAAAAAAAGTCTACACACGGATTAAAGCTATGTTGAGATAACACATATTAAAACAAAAAAGAAGATCACCAAATTAAAAAGTCAAATCTAAACATCAAGATACATAGCTAGTTAAACGAATTAATAAAGCATCAAGTTGTGCATGTAGATCTTTAAATTTTGCCAAAATTTCTACGTCCTTAATCCCGGGCGCTGAATTGCACAACAACGACAAATCACGAACCGCAGTCGAAGGCATTGACTTCAAAATCCGCTGCACATCATCTCGGTCAAATGTGCCCAGGTGCAAACTGTCAAAATAAATCTTCAAATCTTGATAGTATTGTGCTGTAATTTGATTAAGAACAAATTCCTTCATTTCATCTTCTTGGTTATTATTTGGCGATGCCATTGATGCCATTGATGAAGACTGAAATGTAAATGTTAAGATGGTTTATAATGAAGTTTGGGATGTGTTTACTAATTTATACACTTATCATAACGCGTGAAACGAAAGGTCATATGATAGTATAGTTATTATACTTGGGTTAACGTGTTAAACGAAAAGTTTTGTTATAATTATTATTTAATTTCAAAACGTTTATAGTATCTAAAAAGTCTATACAACTTGTGAAACATAAATGGATGAATGCTTTGGAAAACGATTAGCCGAAATAATCAAGTATCAGTTGTAGAAATCAAAGATTTAATAATTATACCAAATATCGCGTGAAATTAATTATCTTTCGAAATTAGTACTATAAATATGTTCACATCCAACCTAAAATTTATCTATAAGTTCCACACAATACAGATTCCAAACTTTATCTACCAAAATGGCAAACAGATCATACTATCATTTTGCTGATACATCAGACGTTTAGTCAATATCCAGCGCTTGGTCATTAAGAGAAAAGGAAAAAGACGAAGATATTAGGAATGAATTAGAGAGGACGGAAGAAACAGTTAAGGAAAAATCATGGACAAACATTAGCCTGCTAGATATGGTGTTGCATGAACCAGCAACTGGTTTAAGAGACAAGATAGAAGACTACTTGACTCAACAACTACAAATCGACAATAACATTCAAGAAGCATTGATGCAGTTAAAAAGGATCTTTCAAGTGAGATTCTGAAAAAGAAAGAAAGGATTTTCGAAATTTTAATTAAGTAGTTTATACAGTAGATATGGTTTTCATTATGTATGTTTTAAATGTTAAGTACTATTTAGTAAAAACAAACATTAAGAATCCCATCGTCTGTTATTTGACAACATCTGTTTATTACCATCTGTTTGTTTCTTTAAAACAATTACTTTAAGGTCCGTTTACTAATACTAACATTACGAATCCAATCGTCTGCTGTAAACAAGACCTGTTTACTAACATCTATTTCTTTCTTTAAAACAATTACTAACCAAGATATAAAAAAATGTAAATAGACCAACTGTTATGCTCTGTTTGGTAAAAACCAAATTAAAGAGTCAATCTACTGTTAAAGCAAAAACTGTATTTCGTAACGCATGTTCCATTCACAATACCAGTTAATAATACTGATCGGATGTTTAATAAGTTAAACTATTAAAACCATGGAAAGATAAATCTACAGACAAATTAAAGCTCTGTTGAGATAACACATATAAAAACAAAAAGGAGGATGGCCAAATTAAAAAGTAAATCTAAAGTTTAAAGAAAAACTGTATTTAGTAATGTTTTTCAAAGCACGCCGTCAATTTAGCAAAATTTTTAAAATACTGTGTTTAAAACACTAATTAAAACAGCTGTAAATTCAACTGTTTAGTTAATTTTCCCACTACAACAACTCTTCAAATTCTTTTCTTTTTTTTAAATACAAATTTTCAGACAAACACAAATACTATTTACCAATACTTGTAGAAATATAAACATGAGATGTTCTACGTTTTTCATATTATAAATAACTGTTTAAATTCTGTCTTATGTAAATTGAACATGAAAAGGTTGTTTAACTTCGTTTGGTAAAAAGACACAGTCACTAACAATGGTTATCTAAAAATTCTTACCAAATAACCGTCAATCAAAATTCCATAATTACAATTCAATAATTTGAGTTAAACATTGAATTTAACAAAAATAAATAAAAAATGGAAGACTTATAAAAGAACAAATATAAATATCTCTAAAAAAACTGCTTTAATTACAACACAATTACAATATGTGACTTTTCAAACTAAATAAAAATACAAGGAAACATAAAAAAACCCTACTAACAATCAAACCCTAGAGAATGATCTTTCTTGCCAGCATCATCGAACCAAATCACAAACAAAAACAATGAAAACCAGTACACGACAGCAGCTCGTATCTAAATATCATCCAGATCCGAAAACCCTAACCATTGACAATAGGAACTGGATGTATATATGTAATAATGAATTGATGTTTTCCTTTGATTGGAAGAATCATTGGAAAACATCAATTCGAAGTTGTTTACCAACCAACTGTTGGTAATCTATTTTCCTTTGATTGAAAAAAATCTTTCGAAAAATTTATGGAAACAGATTTAAAAGTAATATCATAATGCATATTGAATGGAGAGATGTAAATTGAGAATACTGAAAATAAATATTGGGAATTCATCCCCTTTTATAGGCTGAAATATAATAACTATTCGTAAAGTTGGTTTTCAACTTTATTAGTTGGATTTGAGAAGTAAATATAAAGTTTGAAGTTACTTTTGGAAATTTTAATTTATTTTTTATAGAAAGACAACTGCAACACAACAATAATAATAAAATAATGTTTTTAATAAAGTAACTTCAAAATCATAATCATTATTTTTGGGACTTTTTATAACATCTGTTTATATGCGTAGTAAATGATGAATTTCGCTACTTTCCCACTGAAACAACTCTTTAAATTCTTTTCTTTTTTTAAAATACAAATACTATTTACCAATATTTATAGAAATATGAACATGTGATATTTTACGTTTTTCATATTATAAATAACTATTTAACTTTTGTCTTATGTAAATTGGACATGAAAAGGTTGTTTAATTTCATTTGGTAAAAAGACTTTGTCATTAACAATGGTTATCTAAAAATACTTACCTAATTAATAACCGTCAATCAAAATTCCATAATTTGAGTTAGTAACACTGTTCCTTTCAAGATACCAGTTAATCTGTTTGGTAAGATCTGTTGCAAATCATTTAATTGATGGTTATGCCTCTGCTACGCGTTATCACTGATTACTAATGATACAGCTGACGTTTATACACTGATAAGGAGATTTTTCTAGAACAGCTGTTACAACAAAGAGTTGTTGATTCAAATAGATATTCTTCAATAGTTTCTTCAAACAGTTGTTGCTTTAAAATAAACTTTACGAATCATATATCTTTTTTAAAACAATTATTATGAACAAAATATAAAAAAACATAAACAGACCATATGTTATGGTCTGTTTGGTGAACAACAAATTAAAAAGTCAAACAGTTGTTATACATTCAACCTTATATTATTACAATGACATAATTTGAATGAAATATTTAACCTAACAAAAGTACATACAAAATGGAAAACTTATAAAAGTAAAAATCCAAACAGCTATAAAAAAGTCCTTAATGACAACAACATTACAATATCTGTTTTACAAACTACATAAAAATACAAGGAAACATAAAAAAAAAAGGCTTCTAACAACCAAAACCTAGAGAATCATATTTTCTGCTATTGTCATCAGAACAAAAACAAAATCAAACTTGAAAAACCCTAAAGATGAAACATAGCGTATGCATATATAGTAAAAATGGATTGATGTTTTTCTTTGATTGTAAGAATTATTGGAATACATAAATCCAAACATCATTACCAACAGAATGTTGGTAATCTATTTTTCTTTGATTGTAAGAATCTTAGAGAAGATTTGAGGAAGGAGAATTGAACGTAATATAATTATGCATATGGGAGGGAGAGTTGTAAAGTGAAAATACTTTCAGAAATATAAAGTTGGAAAATGAATATTGGAAATCCGTCGCCTTTATATAAGTAGCAATTCAATTAAATATATGGCTTTTTATAAAGTGCACGACAATGGAAAGACATCAATAATAAAATAAAGTAAGTTCAAATTCGTAATCATTACTTTTGGGCCTTTTTATAACATCTGTTGCCTTTTCAACAGATGTTAAGTAAGTTCAAATTCGTAATCATTACTTTTGGGCCTTTTTTATAACATCTGTTGCCTTTTCAACAGATGTTGCCACACAAAATTCCCTCAGTATTATCAAAGCTTTTTTAATCGTTAGAAGGAAGAAAAACCGTCAAAAATCTCAGTGTAACATCTTTTATTACAACATTAAGAAGCCAATCGTTGCTGCAAGGAAAATTTGTTTACTAACATCTATTCGTTTTAGGATCGCAGTTCATAGTACTGATCAAATGTTTAATACTAAAACGTGTTACAAGCACGGAAAGATGAAATAAATAGATGTATTAGACCTCTGTTGAGATATCAAATATTAAAAATAGAGGATTCCCTAAATATCAACCCATCTATTTCATTTACAGAGAAAAATTTTGGTAACTTCAATATAGTGACAACTAAACAACACTTTAAATAGGTAAAAATATATATATACATGAACATCTATGTATAACCCCATGTGAAAACACAGAAAGAGTATTATCTTTATTTTAAACAATTAATCACCAAAATATAAAAAACGCAAAGGATGGAAGAATTCTAAGAAAAAACTCCAATATCCAATCAAAACTGAAGTAATGCTAACTATGACATTTCTTCCATTAGAATAAAAAATACATACAAAATACAGACAGAAAACGACCAAAAAAACTGAAGAAGACAAAAACAAAAAGAAAAATAACTACACAATAATGGCTCTAACTCCCCAAGAATCATA
The DNA here is from genome assembly GCA_028751855.1 of Ambrosia trifida. Lineage (NCBI taxonomy): Eukaryota > Viridiplantae > Streptophyta > Magnoliopsida > Asterales > Asteraceae > Ambrosia > Ambrosia trifida. The sequence continues at coordinate 126,495,773 of CM054122.1, forward strand.
AACATATTATTTCTTAATAGATCCATCTATAATTAGGCAGGCTGTAAAGGAGATTGTGATAAAAATAATATTTTTCTTTGATTGTAAGAATCTTCCGAGAATATCAATTTCAACTTGATTACCAAAGGCTTTACTCCTATACATTTTTCTTTCATAGGAAAAAAATAATATTTTTCATCGACGATGGCTTTATTTATCAAAATAAATGAAGAGAAATAAAGTTGGAAAATGAAATGACGAATTGCTTGCCTTTTATAGAGGGAAAAAATATCTTACATATTATAATAAGATTTTTTTACCCCTTACGTCAATAGTAAAACAATTAGAAAAACAACTAATAAAATAATGTTATAAATAGTTTACTATTTTTGTCACTAATACAAATTTACAATCAGTTGTTAAATGTATACGGTAGCATATATCTGTTTTTCCAAAATCTTCAAACTGAAAAACAGCTACAAACTCAAATAATAAAATAATAAATAAATATTATAAATAGTGTAATAGTATTCTGACTATTATAATAATTATCATAACAGCAATATAAAAGAATTCAAATAAAAAAAAAACTCCAATATCGATACAAAAGTGAAATAATACCAACAAACACCTTTCCTCTATCAAACCACAAATTACATAGAAAATACAAGCAAAAGACACAAAACAAAACAAAATAAGAGAAAACTCAAAACAAAACTAAATAAGACAAAACTCAAAGCAAAACAAAACAAAAGCCAGACGATAATATGTCTCTAACGCCTGAATGAGCCGAAGACATATTATTTCCTTATACACTCATCTTTGTTTAGACAAGCTCTACTTGTGCTAATGATACAAATAATATTTTTCTTTGATTGTAAGAATCTTCAGAGAACACCAATTCAAACTTCATTATGAAAGGTTTATTGGTAATAGATTTTCTTTAATTGGAACAATTTTGAAGAAAAGTGATGATAGGAAATTTGAAGGAAATAAGATTATGCTGGAAATATTGAAAGTTGATTTATTTTTCAAATGGTTCAAGGGCTTTAAAGTTGCAAGCTGAAATGACGATTTCCTTCCTTTTATAGAGTGAATATATAGATGTTATAGAAACAAAACATGTAAAAAGATTAAAGAAAGATACAAGTAGATGTTTATACAGACTTCGTAATACTTAAAAGTATTATAATATAATTTATAATTATAATTTACATTGAAACATTATACAGATGTTTATAAAGTTGAATGGAAAATTTTCAAAATTGTAATGATTAACTTTGGTACTTAATGCTAACATATGTTATTGGTTGTGCTAATAATATAAATAAATCTAAATTATATTAGTCTTTTCATGTTCATAATTACAAACAATTAAGACACCTAAAAGTCTATGATGTCAAATATACACATGATGAATCTAGATGTAAATTTTCTCTATTTAAATTAAAATAAGTATATATCTTTAAAAATATAAATTTACATGAAGATAAGTCAATAAAACTAATATTTTGAAGAAATAAATTAATTAATTACATATAAATCGCTTCAGTCTTCATAACAATAACATTTTTTCTTTCAAACAACAAACTACATACCGTATTCGGTAACATCTGTTCAAAACACCGTCAAAAGTCTCAGTGTAACATCTTTTATGAGAAGATTAAATTTGTTATTAAAGTATCACTAAATAGTTAAATAAATTACAAAAACCTTTTGAAAATTTGTTCATTCAACTTTATATCAAATTATTCATTATTCATTATTATAATATTGATAATAATGTTAGATTTTTAATAATGTTATTTTATTATCTTATTATATAGGGTGAATGAATAACTAACAAAGTAACTATCCGTAAAGTTCGTTTTCAACTTTATAAGTTACATTTCAAGTAAATATCAAGTTGGAAGTTACTTTTGACACTTTTAATAAACTGCAAGAAAATTGCAACAGAAGAATAATAACATAATATTGTTAATAAACTAAGTTCAAAATGGGAATCATTACTTTTGGGCCTTTTTATAAAACCTGATGACTTCTCAACAGTTGTTATAGAACTCTGTCAATGTAAAACGTCAAAAATCTGAGTATAAAATCTTTTATTACACATTTAATTTGTTATTAAATTTGTGACACCCGGCAACTTCCGATCTACACTGATGTGATTTTTATTATTAAAAATTAAATATTTATTTTAAATATTGTTAATTATTGAGTTTCGGAAGTTTACTGACTGTTTTTACGATCGAAACTGCGACCGGTTAAATTAACGCGATTTAAACGCGTGTTCTGAAAACACGCGTCGGACATCAAAAATATTTATATTTATGCTCGGTTTTGTATTTCGAACAAAACCGACTACTTTTTATAATTAATTATCGAGCCTAAAACTAAACCGAGACGTTTACGTTTAAAACGGGTTAGATACGCGGTATTAACCTACCTACCAAAAACCCTACCTATAAAAGCTCCTAACCCTCTTCTTCTTCCCCATTTCTGCCGCTCATCTCTCTCTCTCTCTACTCTCTCTCTAAAACTCTCTCTCTCTCTCTCACGAGCTCTCTCTCTCTCTCTTCAGCTCACCCTCTCTCTACATCATCCCTCTCTCGCCATCCAACCATCCCTTCCCTCTCTCAGACAGGTCCGACCACCACCGTCTTGTGTGGTGGCGGCGTGATAAGGTGGCAGCGCTGTGAAGAACAAACAACAATGGTGGCGGCACTTTATTATTACTCGTTTTCATATCTGGGTTCAGGCCTCAAGTTTTAGCGGTGGTTCGTTGATTGTGGTAGCCGATGGTGGGTCTGGTTGTTTGACAGGAGTATTTTGGTTGGTTATGGTGGATTTATGGTGGTGATTTAGACCCGGAAAGGGGTTATCGCGGTCTGTGGGGCTCCGATAAGAGCGGTATTCTGCTCGGATGGTGTTAGGTTTGGATTGTACCGGGTTGTGAGGGTCGTCGTGTGCAGATGGTGACAGTTTGGTGCTGGGTTGGTTCGGGTCAGACTTGGCTCGTCCAGGTCAGTCACAGGTTTGAGTTGCTTTGTTTATTTATCTGATGTCGAGTGTTATGGTCTGCTGGTTGCTTGATCTTGCTTCGGGTCCGATTGTGGTTCAAGTTTTGGTCCAGGATTGGGCCAGGTTATGTTCGGGTCTCGGGTCCTTGGTGCAACCTCGGAATGATTTTTGGTAAAGTTTCCGGTCTAGCTCGATTTGGTTGCTGCTTGGGTTTTGGTTGGAGTCTAGTCAAACCCGGGTCAAAGTTCAGCAAGCTAGTCATACCGAGTCAACTCAGTCAAGACCTCGGTCAACGTGCAGCCAGTTCGGTCAACGTTACGTTCGAGGCGGTTCCCGGTTAAGCGCGTGCGATTCGGTATACTTAATTTTGTATTTATTATTATCTTATTTATAGATATCATATATTTATAAATGTTATGTATTTGTAAATATTATTGTATTTATGAATATTATAAATTTATAAATATATTGATATGGACAAATAGTTTTAACTCGCGAACGGACCGAATAATACTAAACGGTAACTACGTTATATATTGAACGACTTGGTAAATGGTTAACTTAATATGACTTATGATATCGAACATCGGACTAAATAACATTGGACTATATCGTCGGACTATATTATATATATTGCTATATATATATAACTATACATATGTGACGAAACGTATACAGTCTCGTGAATCGAAGTTGTGGATAAAAGGACTTGACGGATTGTGTTTGAAAGTTGATTTTGGGGAAAATTGTAGACAACGGGTGTTGTCTGGTTTGTACAAAAACAGAGGAAACTCTGCCCAAATTTTTATAAAATCAAAACGTAACGAACTACTATTTCTATAAATAAATTCCCCTAAGTGTTTGGACAAACAAATCGAAATGCTTTCAAGGTCTGTTTATTCGTAACGATAAAGATGATTTTCAAACAATATTTGGGATAAAGTAACAAATGTTATTGATCGGTTTAATAACTAAGTTTGTAATTTCTCAAAGGGTATTTTCTAACATATAATTACGCAAAGCAAATACATTTACATGATTTGCGAGACGAGCTACGATTCAGGATAATTATACGTTTCGGGGTATTAGTCCAACATGGTTTATACACAAATAGCGACAAGTGTGCAACTTGGGTGCTATGTTGTATATGTGAATTAAGTTAAGTCATTGTCGGTTCGTCGAGTTGAAACATATTTAAACTCGTGTTGGCACACACGAGTCTAGACAGTCGAGTAGGCTATCTTGTAAGCGGTTAATAAGCTAGGCTTATGTGTGATAGACTGTTAAGGTGTCCTTTGTTGGTATTTAGGGCACGAGGAAGTCGGTCGAGGTTTCAGGCTTGTTTGCTAGCTTAGCATGGAAATTAAGGTGAGTTCATGACCCCACTTTTTATCGTTTTATAAATGCTTTCGGGGGGGAAGACATGCTTCTTTTATGAAAATCTGATGAAATTAAAGTGATCAAGTTTTGGGAAAAGTTTAACATTTCAAACACTTTGAAAAATCGTACATGGGAAATCAAATGGGTTGCGTGAGTTTCACGGCCCCACTTTACGTTTTTATATTTCGGGGGAGACACATGCTTTATACATATTTCATAAATTATCATGTTATACTAGTGTTAAATTCATTTGTGCTATACGATACGTAAAGTCCCGGGGAAACCATGAATATGCTGGATAGCATAACGGGGGAAATGTGGATAGATCTATTGGGACTGACAGACCCCACCCGTCGGCTGGGAGCCGGGCGGGTGCATATTGTCTCGGTCATAACGCTACCGGGGAATGGTAGTGCATAATCGTTTCGGGCAAAATCATATATCGTTGTCTGTAATGGTTTCCGGTCATAGTGGTATTATTCATGCGTCTAGCTAACGCTATCATTTCTAACATAGTGATAACATGATGGCTTTTAAAACTTATGGAAATGTTTTTGTAAAACTTTATTCCTGGTTTGGAATAACATAACTTTATTCCCTGGTTTGGGGTTACACAACTAGTTCCTGGATTTGGACTACATAGATTTCGCTTGAAATGATTTTGGATTAAACTTAACTTTTGGTTTCGCAAACTTATGAACTCACCAGCTTTATGTTGACTTTTTAAGTATGTCTTTCAGGTTTAAACTTTGGTAACGGCACGGTTGGAGTATTCGACGTATTGGGATCGGGGATCCTAGAGGTTTAGAATTGGCGTTCAGGGAACCAGAGTCTTAGATGCATCTTTCCGCTGCGCTGGCAAAGGCACCAAACGTCGCAACCGACGAGGGAAAAGTCGGGGTGTGACAGTTTGGTATCAGAGCCATAGGTTTTAGCGAACTAGGTGTCTGGGTAGATATCTAGGCTTTAACCTGAGTTTGTTTTGAAGTTGGGACCAAAATTTCTAAGACATGATATTTAGTATGAACGCCTAGGAACTGGAATTCCAACCGTTGCCAAGTATGTTACGTGACTATTAGTGTATCACACTAGCTCAGCGTGCATTCCTTCGGCGCAAGGAACATCTATTTTTCTTATGTGAATAGGAAGTCGGTATTTTTCTATAGTGGTATATAGAAAGGATAATAACACGTGGTGGTTAGGCATACCTCACTGGTGACTGGCGAGTCATCGTTTTAGACTTCAGAGCGGTTATTCACATAGAGTTAGCTGAGTCATTGTTTCTTGGTATGAGGAACAATCTACTTGTTTGTATACAACGTGTATTTATGTAAAGTATATATAGTACGTATCGCCAATGGTTGTCGACTCAAGCTTGGACGTATTGGGAACGCTCACACGTGTCGCGTTAGTTGGACTAGTTGGCAAAGGGATCGTTGCGGCATCTGCGGTCTCACATCCCTGGTTCGGAGTATGCTATGTCATCAAGGTCGGGTTGGGCCGAAGGCGTCTTGATGAGGCACCTCGTTTTGCTGATGATGCTGTGAAGCGGGAATGCGGACGGGAAGAGCACTCGGAAAGGTGGCGCACACGACGAACATTATATTATGTTGTATATATATACGTGTTATGATATGAATGTGACGAGTGCTCGTGATACAACTTATGATGGAGGTTAATAGGATGATCTGGTGAGGTAAATTTTTGATAACGTAGACGTCACGTTATTGCAAATTTACAGGCACCTGATAGTTCTAAGAAATTCTATCATGAGGGTATCCTATGTGTTGTTGTATATATATTTATATATATAAATAATGGATAAGGGTTTTTCATATTTTGTTGTTACGGACGTGATTGTCGATTCTCCCATGTTCGTGTCATTTGTGACCTTGCTTTTCTAAAACCAGTTTAAGATCTTGATGACCTTGTTTCTTGAGCTTCTAAGGTTCCTGTTTTAGAACCTAGTTATATCTTTGGACACGATTTACATCTCTCTTCTTTTGTGTTTGTGGTCTTCAACATTTTATCATAAAGGAATCTAATTTTTGTTGATTCCTTATTTTTCCACAGAATTAGACACGTATTTTTGTACACGTGTCAACTATTGCATGTTTGAATTCTCTAAACCTGTGAAGGTCCATTGTAGGGCTTCGCATCAAACGATTGTTTCATTAGTGATTTGTCTTGTCATTACGTTGCTCGTAATGCTTGTTTTCTAATCTTGATGTGTCAGGCCATTGTGGGCAATGAATCCTTTGATACTTCGTCGATGAGTTTCTTAAAAGTCGACATTTCAGTTGAATCGAATTGTTGGAATTTGATACAGCACCTTGCGGTGAATATTCAAATCGACTTGGAATAATGAATGATTTTTATTGACATGTCTTACTTTCATCAACTCGTTTGTTGTTGCCTTAAATGCAGACACACCTCGTGGTGTGTAACGAAAAAGTTGGTGCACTAGTTGTTTCGTTTGAGGTGCGCCAATTGTATTTGTTGACAGAGTTGTTGTTTACACTTTGCATTCAGTTGATTCTGAAACTTTATTTAGTGCCATTTGTACCGGCAAGTCCGTTGACTATTTTGTTGTACTACCATTAGTTCTTGGATGATATCCTACCTCAAATTTTGAGGACAAAATTTCTGTAACATGGGGAGAATGTGACACCCGGCAACTTCCGATCTACACTGATGTGATTTTTATTATTAAAAATTAAATATTTATTTTAAATATTGTTAATTATTGAGTTTCGGAAGTTTACTGACTGTTTTTACGATCGAAACTGCGACCGGTTAAATTAACGCGATTTAAACGCGTGTTCTGAAAACACGCGTCGGACATCAAAAATATTTATATTTATGCTCGGTTTTGTATTTCGAACAAAACCGACTACTTTTTTATAATTAATTATCGAGCCTAAAACTAAACCGAGACGTTTACGTTTAAAACGGGTTAGATACGCGGTATTAACCTACCTACCAAAAACCCTACCTATAAAAGCTCCTAACCCTCTTCTTCTTCCCCATTTCTGCCGCTCATCTCTCTCTCTCTCTACTCTCTCTCTAAAACTCTCTCTCTCTCTCTCACGAGCTCTCTCTCTCTCTCTCTCTTCAGCTCACCCTCTCTCTACATCATCCCTCTCTCGCCATCCAACCATCCCTTCCCTCTCTCAGACAGGTCCGACCACCACCGTCTTGTGTGGTGGCGGCGTGATAAGGTGGCAGCGCTGTGAAGAACAAACAACAATGGTGGCGGCACTTTATTATTACTCGTTTTCAGATCTGGGTTCAGGCCTCAAGTTTTAGCGGTGGTTCGTTGATTGTGGTAGCCGATGGTGGGTCTGGTTGTTTGACAGGAGTATTTTGGTTGGTTATGGTGGATTTATGGTGGTGATTTAGACCCGGAAAGGGGTTATCGCGGTCTGTGGGGCTCCGATAAGAGCGGTATTCTGCTCGGATGGTGTTAGGTTTGGATTGTACCGGGTTGTGAGGGTCGTCGTGTGCAGATGGTGACAGTTTGGTGCTGGGTTGGTTCGGGTCAGACTTGGCTCGTCCAGGTCAGTCACAGGTTTGAGTTGCTTTGTTTATTTATCTGATGTCGAGTGTTATGGTCTGCTGGTTGCTTGATCTTGCTTCGGGTCCGATTGTGGTTCAAGTTTTGGTCTAGGATTGGGCCAGGTTATGTTCGGGTCTCGGGTCCTTGGTGCAACCTCGGAATGATTTTTGGTAAAGTTTCTGGTCTAGCTCGATTTGGTTGCTGCTTGGGTTTTGGTTGGAGTCTAGTCAAACCCGGGTCAAAGTTCAGCAAGCTAGTCATACCGAGTCAACTCAGTCAAGACCTCGGTCAACGTGCAGCCAGTTCGGTCAACGTTACGTTCGAGGCGGTTCCCGGTTAAGCGCGTGCGATTCGGTATACTTAATTTTGTATTTATTATTATCTTATTTATAGATATCATATATTTATAAATGTTATGTATTTGTAAATATTATTGTATTTATGAATATTATAAATTTATAAATATATTGATATGGACAAATAGTTTTAACTCGCGAACGGACCGAATAATACTAAACGGTAACTACGTTATATATTGAACGACTTGGTAAATGGTTAACTTAATATGACTTATGATATCGAACATCGGACTAAATAACATTGGACTATATCGTCGGACTATATTATATATATTGCTATATATATATATAACTATACATATGTGACGAAACGTATACAGTCTCGTGAATCGAAGTTGTGGATAAAAGGACTTGACGGATTGTGTTTGAAAGTTGATTTTGGGGAAAATTGTAGACAACGGGTGTTGTCTGGTTTGTACAAAAACAGAGGAAACTCTGCCCAAATTTTTATAAAATCAAAACGTAACGAACTACTATTTCTATAAATAAATTCCCCTAAGTGTTTGGACAAACAAATCGAAATGCTTTCAAGGTCTGTTTATTCGTAACGATAAAGATGATTTTCAAACAATATTTGGGATAAAGTAACAAATGTTATTGATCGGTTTAATAACTAAGTTTGTAATTTCTCAAAGGGTATTTTCTAACATATAATTACGCAAAGCAAATACATTTACATGATTTGCGAGACGAGCTACGATTCAGGATAATTATACGTTTCGGGGTATTAGTCCAACATGGTTTATACACAAATAGCGACAAGTGTGCAACTTGGGTGCTATGTTGTATATGTGAATTAAGTTAAGTCATTGTCGGTTCGTCGAGTTGAAACATATTTAAACTCGTGTTGGCACACACGAGTCTAGACAGTCGAGTAGGCTATCTTGTAAGCGGTTAATAAGCTAGGCTTATGTGTGATAGACTGTTAAGGTGTCCTTTGTTGGTATTTAGGGCACGAGGAAGTCGGTCGAGGTTTCAGGCTTGTTTGCTAGCTTAGCATGGAAATTAAGGTGAGTTCATGACCCCACTTTTTATCGTTTTATAAATGCTTTCGGGGGGGAAGACATGCTTCTTTTATGAAAATCTGATGAAATTAAAGTGATCAAGTTTTGGGAAAAGTTTAACATTTCAAACACTTTGAAAAATCGTACATGGGAAATCAAATGGGTTGCGTGAGTTTCACGGCCCCACTTTACGTTTTTATATTTCGGGGGAGACACATGCTTTATACATATTTCATAAATTATCATGTTATACTAGTGTTAAATTCATTTGTGCTATACGATACGTAAAGTCCTGGGGAAACCATGAATATGCTGGATAGCATAACGGGGGAAATGTGGATAGATCTATTGGGACTGACAGACCCCACCCGTCGGCTGGGAGCCGGGCGGGTGCATATTGTCTCGGTCATAACGCTACCGGGGAATGGTAGTGCATAATCGTTTCGGGCAAAATCATATATCGTTGTCTGTAATGGTTTCCGGTCGTAGTGGTATTATTCATGCGTCTAGCTAACGCTATCATTTCTAACATAGTGATAACATGATGGCTTTTAAAACTTATGGAAATGTTTTTGTAAAACTTTATTCCTGGTTTGGAATAACATAACTTTATTCCCTGGTTTGGGGTTACACAACTAGTTCCTGGATTTGGACTACATAGATTTCGCTTGAAATGATTTTGGATTAAACTTAACTTTTGGTTTCGCAAACTTATGAACTCACCAGCTTTATGTTGACTTTTTAAGTATGTCTTTCAGGTTTAAACTTTGGTAACGGCACGGTTGGAGTATTCGACGTATTGGGATCGGGGATCCTAGAGGTTTAGAATTGGCGTTCAGGGAACCAGAGTCTTAGATGCATCTTTCCGCTGCGCTGGCAAAGGCACCAAACGTCGCAACCGACGAGGGAAAAGTCGGGGTGTGATATAGTTAAATTACAGAAACCTTTTCAAGTTCATAAATAAAATCTTGATATGTTTAATGAATGATAAAGAAAATTGACAAAACTTGGTAACTATTACTTAAAGTTAATTTTCAAAAAAATAAAAAATAAAATAAAAATAAAATAAAAAAACTATTACTTAAAGTTTACATATCATAAACTTATAGTTACATATTGAAACAAAAGATACATATATAATAAACATCAAGTTTAAAATCAATATTTTTCAATAATAAACCATAAACATTAAGATAAAAAATAACTACATTGTAATAATATTCATATTTTAAAATGCAATATTATAAAAACATTTAAATTTCACCATCTTCACCACTTGATTTTATATCATTCAAACTTATTATTACAATTACAAACTCTATCAGTTTTTAAAGTATCCTCATTATATTTAATATCCAGTTTACAACAGTTGTTGAGTTGACAACAACTTTTCACAAACAACTCTCATTCAATTAAAGTTCCAAATCCTTTCATTGATGCTTATGCTTCTTCCACTGGTAACCACTGATGAATGAAATAGCTGATGATTATCCACTAATGAAGCAAGTAACAAATGATTTTGAAACTTCTGAGGACACGGGAAGACATCTTTTTTTAAACAGGTTTTTTCTTCAAAATTTTATCATATTTTTTTCAACACTTGTTTAACAAAAAAATAAACATCTGAGTTACACAAACATACAAGATACAAAATACAAACAAAATATCACAAAGAAAACTATTTACAAAACATACAACATAAGAGTATTGTAATTAAAAGAAACGAAAATATTGATACAAAAGCGAACTAATACCAACTAACAAATTTCTTCGAAGTGCTCTTTAGGTAAAATCATAAATCATGAGAACATAAGTTTGAGGCTTGGTGCAGAATCTCGAACAGACTACAAAATAGATACAAAATACAGGCAAAACACAAGAAAACAAGGACAAAACCAAAGAAGACAAAAATGAAAAAAAAAAAAAAAAACACAAACACAACACGTTAATGCCTCTAACTCCTCAAGAACCAGAAATATATTTTTCACCTATACCCACATCTCTTTCTAAACAGGCTCTAGATGTCGTTCTGATACAAATAACATTTTTCTTTGATTGTAAGAATATTCCAATAACAAAAATTCCAGCTTTACTAACAAAGATATATTAGTAATAAATATTTCTTTCATTGGAAAAATTTTCGAGAAGACTAATAGTAGGAAATTTAATGAAAATAACATTATCTGCACGTATTGAAGGTTGGTTTCTTTTTCAAATGGTTCAAGAGATATAAAAAGTTTCAAACTGAGATAATGATTTCCTCGGCTTTTATGGAATGCAATAAAAAAGTGATATCTACTAAAAATAAAATACTAAAATAATAATAATAACTTGCTGGACCTTACGTCAAGTAAAAAACAACTACAAAAACCAACAATAAAATAATATTTTTATTTATAATGGAATATTAAAAGTGATAACTACATTGTAATAATATTTATATTTGAAAATGAAATAATATAAAAACATTTAAATTTCCTCATCTTCATCACTTGGGTTTTATATCACTCAAACTTATATTTGTTGACTTCTAAACAGATGTAGTCAAAGAACTGTCATCCATTACAATGCTCATCCCTAATTCAGATTAATAGTTTACAAATACTATTAAGAAAAAAGTATAATATTTGATGACTTGTCAAAAGTTGTTGCCAAAACAACTATGATCCAATACATTTTTCACTAAAAGATGATATAACCAGATTTTTTAAACAGACTTTGTAAAACTTAAGTTGTAATCAATATGTAGCAAAATAACTATAAATCTAAATTACATCAGTCTTTTCAAATTCATAATTACAAAACAGCCCACACCCCTAAAAGTCTATCATGACCATTGCACAAATAAAAGATCTAGATGAAAACTTACAGAAAATACAGCCATAATTAATGCAACATGTACTTGTTTTTACTATTTTTAAACGACTAAAAAATCATACCATAACTTTACACAATGTCCATTTTATATTAATTAAACACTTAAAACTATTTTTCCTAGAAATGATTTGAAATATTTTTTTGTTCCTATAACTTTAGAATATGAACATATATTAAAAAGCAATAAAAATTCTAAAAAAATATCACTATCTCTAAAACATGTAATTATAGTTTTTATTGACGACTTATTATGTTTTAAATTAATAGTATTTCCATGATAAACTTGTTTAACAAATGACGTGAAATTTACTGATTGTAACTAAAATTCAACAAAAGTTAATAATGCCCACTGTACATATGAACGGTTTGTAAAATAGAAGTTACTATTTCCGTAAGACATATTTTATAGTAATAAAAATTGTTAAAAAATCATTATTGTAAAAAGTGTAATAATAGTTTTTATTCACAACGTATTACGTTTTAAATTATTAGTATTAACATTATCATTAGTTTCAACGTCCTACTAATAAACTTTCATATACAAACGTATTCTAAGTTGAAAGCTATACAAAATTTGATGACTTCGCAACAAATGTTTTCAAACAACGGTGATCCATTACAATTTTCAACTGAAGGATGATGTAACCAGATTTTTAAAACAGACTTTGTAAAACCTAACTTGTAGTCAATATCTAACGAAATAACTATAAATTTAAATAACATCAGTCTTTTCAAATTCATAATTAAAAACAGTTGACACAGCCCCAAAAGACTTTCATGGCCACTGTACAGATGAACGATCTAGATGGAAAGTTACCATAAATTTACACATTATTCTTTTTGTATTAACTAAAGAATTAAAACTATTGTTCTTACAAATGATTTGAAGTCTTTTATTGTTCCTATAACAATAAAAAATGAACATATGTTTTATAGCAATAAAAATTCTACAAAAATATCAGCATCCATAAGATATTTAATTATAGTTTTTATTGATGACTTATTATGTTTTAAATAAATAATATTTCCATGACAAACTTTTTTAAGAAATGACATGAGATATACTCACTGTAACTAATATTTTAATATATGTAAACTGAATATTTACATATAAGTCACTTAAGTTATTATAACCATCTGTTTAATACTGTTTATCAACATCGATAGCATTGTCAACAGATATTGAAATACAATAAAAGTCTATGATGGCCACTGTACAGATAAAAGTGCTGTAAATAGAAATTTACGAAACAATACGGCTATTTACGGTAGATGAAATCATTTTCAGTATTAAGAAACAACTAAATAATGTTGCCGTAACACAATATATTATTAACGTAACACATATGTTTATAGCAATAAAAATACTTAAAAAAATCAGTATTATTAAAAATTGTAATAATAGTTTTTATTCACAATATATTATGTTTTAAATTATTAGTATGAATATTATCATTATTTTCAATGTCCTTATAATAAACTTTTGTATAGAAACCTATTCTAAGTTCAATGTATACAATATTTGATGACTTGTCAACGGATGTTGTCAAACAACTGTGATCCATTACAATTTTCAACTGAAGGTTGATGTAACCAGAGTTTTAAAACAGACTTTGTAAAACTTAACTTGGAATCAATATCTAAAGAAATAACTATAAATTTAAATTACATCAATCTTTTTAAATTCATAATTACAAACAGTCACCACAGCCCTAAAAGTCTTTAATGGCCACTGTACAGATGAGGATCTAGATGGAAAAATACTATAAGTTTAAACATTATTCTTTTTATATTAATTAAACAATTAAAATATTGTTCTTACAAATGATTTGAAGTCTTTTATTGTTCCTATAACTTTAAAAAATGAACATATATTTTATAACAATAAAAATTCTACAAAAATATCACCATCTATAAAATGTGTAATTATAGTTTTTATTGACGACTTATTATATTTTAAATTAAAAATATTTCCATGAATTTTTTTTTTTTAAAATATTGTTTGAACAGGTATTGGATAACTGAAGTTAAAACAGATGAAATTAAAATAACATAACATCTACTGCAACAACAGATGTTAAACAACAACTGTTAACTAAAATATATTCACCCCAAGTTGTTAAACCAGTCTGTACAAAATTAACATACATATCTTTGAACTTCAAAGATGTTAACAAAAACTTACAACTAAAAAAACTTAACACACATCTGAATACGTTAATAATAAGTTCCTAACTTTCAAATCTAGCTGCCTTCTTCTTCAACCTTTTGCTTGTAGAAGTTTGCTCACCAACATTTACATTACCACAATCTTCAACACTTCTTTTTCCATTGGGACTTATGGCAGTATCCATAATGGCATCATCACATACAACATCCTTCAAACAAAACACGAAACAGCTAATAAAACGTTACATAACAATACAAGCTGTAAAAACAACTTAGACATACTTGCACAAAGGTATAAATACCTTAGAAGTAACTTAAAACCCAAGTTGCGAAGATTCTAAAATGTTAACAGACACTTTTCGACAAACTTCCCGAATGACCTAAAAAGTGCATATATACAAATAAACATAACAGATTTGAACGTCTACTAAAAATAAATGCTTATTAATTAGAATAAATACATCGCCAGAATTATCCTGTACATTCTCATATCCATCAACCAACTCTTCAATTATAACAGGATCATCACAAATCTTGACGACAGTGTACACATGGTACTCATTTGTAAGATTGTAATCAGAAACATCAATCTTGAAAGCCAGCTTCATTTCAACAATTCGAGACAACTCATGCGGCAAACTTTTTGTGTCGCTTTCCTTCAACTGCCTTTCCCTAATATCACATGAAGCAGCTACAATGATCCTCATGACATCTTTATCAAACATCACAAATGATACACTGCCGGATTCATCTTGTACCCTTATCTGCAACTTGAACCTAAAACAAATAAAACATACTTTATCTAAAAAACCTGCATGAAATGAAATGAAAAATCTGGAAACAAAAAAAGTGTATACATCTACTGATTTACATACTTTGTGGTAATGGAAGTACATTCACACTCGCATTTTCGACAAACCAACGCAGTAGCAGCCAATTTGAGAATTGCTTAACACACTTCTTCAACATTTTGCAAATACTCCGATTTACTTAAAACTTTCTTGTTACACTTGCGGCAGGCAGCATAAAACCAACCATAGCTTTCTTCAACACTTTTTATGGTGGCAACCACAACAAAAGACATTGGCTACAAACACAATGTATATTCAACATACACTTTTAAAGAATAGAAACATATAGTAAAGTGAAGACATATGTAAGACCCTCAAAACCGACAGGTCAAACAATTGGCATTCAAATAATAAAACCATGTTCACAATTCAAAAGAAATCTTTTTTTTTTATTTCAGAAAATACGCAGCGGAATATTAAAGATGTTATTAAATTACTAAACATGGTTTTCCCGAGACAGGTCAAAAGAATATTAAATAAACAATTGAAGTCTTTGGAAATAATATAAATAACGTTCGAGCAATCTCGTAGACGTCTTCTAAATTGAAATGTCAACCGCAATTGAGTAGCTCCACTACATGCCAAGGCATCCCTTTTATTCTTCAAATACCTGAAATCAATCTAACGTGTATGCAAAAGTCAGCTACGCTGAGTGAGTTCAAGTTTTATAAATTTATATAGACAAGTAATTTGTCAATTTAAGAATTAACAAAATACCTCAACCTCAGAGTTAACAATAAGCGCAAACCGCCAATTTGTTCCCTAAGCAAAAATGTAAAGTCTAGAATAAGCGCAATCCGCCTACTTAACATAAGACTTTACCTTAAATCTACAATAAGCGCATTCCGCCTATTCGTCACAAAACTACAACAAGTCTACATAAGCGCATATCACCTACTAAGACTCAAACCATAATTATAAATCAGAGCAGGCATACTGTAAAACTATCATAGCTCAATTTATAATACCAGGTAACCGTCATACACAGTTTATATATATAAAATAATTATATAGTAACACATTTAACCTAACAAGTATAACTTAGGGCAAGTCCCGATCTAACAAGCAAGGTTTCTAATACGTGGCAAAGACATTAAGCGCATTCCGCTTATTAAATAAAAACTTAAGCCTCACTCTAATCAAGACAACCGTCTATCCATATATATAATAACATATATAATTCAAGCCATATAATGGCATATTAGGCGCATTCCGCCTACTTACGTTTCATGCCAAAATAATATAAATGAGTTCACAAAAATATTTATAACTTTATAAAAATATTTTGTGACTTCATAAAAATAATCTTGCTAGTTTAGCATGCACGTCAGCCCAAAAATATTTAGAAAAACAATAACTAAAAGAGTGGGCGCAAGAACTCACCTCGAATATAATGTTTGCTTCAAAAACAAGCTAGACAATACGATACTGAATATCACGAGCCAGGAAACATGATTCCATAACTAGCCAATATCCCCAATTGAAATACATGTCAAGATGTTAATTAGCATTTCAACCGATGACACCATTAAAACCCCATCCCCCAATGATGAAAGCACATCATCAAATCTTGGTCAATTAATTAGGTTTGTGAATGTATGTTCCAGGCCCCACAACCCATTCTTTATTCTAAAGCCAAGTCAAGACCATAAGTTCACCAATTTTTCCATGCAAATTATGCCAACGTCATGCACAACATTAACAATTTCATTTAGATCAGTAGGTGACCTTATCTTGAGGTTCAATCTATAATTCCGTTACCTGCTTAACCAAGGTCAAAAGATCAAAACTCATGGAATCTGATAACACGGCATCTACAAAAACCATAGAAAAGGGTCCGCTTCTTTCCATCTTTATTGTTAACTCCATGATCATCATCTTTACATAACCATAGCCATCCTACAACAATTACTTTACCTTGTACGTACTCTACTCCACGCAACATAGTCACCACGTCAACTTGCCTGGAATGTGTGCTAATGCCATGCTTACCTCAAAGAGGCTTATTCGAATATCAACATCGCAACACATGAAACCATGTGTCAACATCGTCACCCGAAACCTGGAATAACTTCGCTTTAAACCTAGGAAATTCCAGAAAACCGAGTGAGAGTTACCAAAGCAAGCAATTCATGTTCTCATATACCACCGTCAAGCACCCCATATTTACCTCAACACCCTAGCTGATCACCGCCTTAGACGCGAACCACTCGACTATCATCACTTGTACCGTCTCCTTGAGCTTCCACCACGCGCCACCATCACTTCACCGCCAACGGGCACAAGGTACACCACCATTGACATCGAATGCCGTCGCCATCCGCACTGTTTACCCCGCTGGCCACCACCATCATCAACCGAACCACTCACAACCCTATTCATCACCATCGATTTCCACTACTCGCCTTTTACCATGACCAAACCCAAACCAACCGTACCCCGAAATCGTGTAGAAACAGTAAACGATGAGAGTAGAAGGTTACCTTGAGTGTACTCCATGGTTGTTAACATTCAACCAAGAAAACAAGACCTAGGTGATCCAGTTCTTGGCCAATTCAAATCACGGATTCACCTATCACTCTAAACCGCCACTGGTTAATCTCTGGGTTCGTAGAAGGAAGAACCAAACCGAATGCTTATATCCGAACCGGGCCCACATATAATCGTGGGTTTGATGGAAGGATCATGAGTCAGACGTTCTTTTTTTTTTGTGCTTGCGGCGTTAGGGTTATTGGAATCAACATGGTGATCTACAGTAGGGTTGATTATACTTATAAGGTTAGGTGATAATTTGAAGGTTACACATGAGTCCTTTTAATTTCATTACATATCCATCACATAACATGTAGTTTCAAAACTTTCTCTTAATCCTCCTAATTTCATATAAGTATAAAAGACTCCAATATTTCTTTGACAACGAGTCTATTTACGCAAAGTCAAGCAACAAAATGTTGTGGACGAGAAATTTTGGGGTGTTACAACATATAAAAGGTACGTATAAAATATTGAAACCTCTTGAATTAATGACACAATGAGTTCATCAACACGCGTCTTCTGTGTTTCAACTATGAATTCCTGACGTGATGGATAAATTACAGTCTGGGAAGAAAGAACGGTTTGAGAAGTACAACCAGACTCTTGTTCTTGTTTCAACATCAAACTACACAATGGATAAGCTGTCTTCCACTTTCTTATGACTCAAGCCTTCATGTGCCACATCTCTTTGATTGGATTCAGATCACAATGGTTTTCTTCATTGTCTATTGATGTCGACATTGTTTAAAATTTTAAGAGGGAAATTTGAAAATCTTTGTTTAGAAAATTCAAACCTGATATTAAAAATGGCTAGATTCGTTATGCGCTTATATATAACGAGTTAATGAAGCACATTTCCCTACATCGATTTAAAATTTTCCCCTTAAAATTCAAACTTAGGGCCTAAATAGCTGCAACATATATGCATTACATCTGCTGATTAACGGCAGACCCAATGATTCAGAACCGCTGTTGAGAACAACAGCGGTACTTTCACATGGCCCACGTCTTTTTTTTTTAATATTTTAAGCTGATTAATGACGTCACTTTTTGCATCATACAGGCATTGGTGGCCTGTCTCTCCGGTTGACACATCAGCTTTCTTATGTCACTCACGCTTCTCCTATTATGGAAAGTATAGATAGATTATTATTATTATTATTATTATTATTATTATTATTACTACTACTACTACTACTACTACATAAGTGTTGATGCACTATTATGTGGACGTCACTGTCGAATAGACTAGAGTTGAGTCTTGTATTGTATTACATGAGATTGTGGTGATCCATAAGGGCATTTTATGGATCTGATGCATTTGTAAATATAGACCATAATCATAAGCTATATTCGACCTTTTTAAAGGGTCGAATGTGGAAAAGTTCCACATTCGATCTCCTTAAATGGGCGAAGGTGGCTTATGATTTTAGACTATAAATAGCAATCTCATGTGTTGGTTTTCATTTATAGATTTGAGTTTGTGCTTTGAATGCTCTCAAAGGGGAGGTCATGCCCGACCTCCCCCGGCCCCGAGATAGATGTTTATCCTACTGATGACAGTGTCTGTAACCGTTTCTAATGTAATACGAATCTGTGATGACTTTGTTATCGTATATTTCTGTCTCGTCTCGAATCTCCCGTCTGAAACTGAGTTGTTTTCGCTTATTCGATTCATGAATTCGGTTTTCAACGGGATTCTCAACTGGTATCAGAGCTATGGTACCGATTTGAACGATCTAACAGACGTTTGAATCAATCACAGCTCGTTTTCATGATTTCATACGTTAAAATTCAGCTTTTGATTGAAAGGTTGAAACCCTAGAAACCCTACATTCTTAATTGAACCCAAAATCATGTGATTTCATCATTTTTTTGTGAATTCGAGGGTTAGGTTTTCATTTCCGCACCTTTCTATACAAGTTTCATCATCAAATTCGAACAATCAGAGTGTTTATGGGCTGATTTGCAGAAAATATTGAAGAAGAACACGTTTTTCTGCAAACGGTCGAATGTGCAGTAGATTAGACCTTACGAGTGGTCGAACGTGGCTTGTAAACGGTCGAACGTAGGTTTTGAAGGTCGAATCTGCTAATTTGAGTTGATAAGAAAGGTCAAACCTGGAAGTTTTCCACATTCGACCTCACGACTGGTCGAATGTGGAATCTTAATTTTAGTCAGGTTTAGATGAACTTGGTTCGACCCAATCATGCTACATTCGACCATACACAAGGGTCGAATGTAGGTTTATTTCCACTTTCGCCCCTTTGACATAGAGAATGAAAAATTGGTATTTTAAGGAGTAAAAAATTTCAAAAATTTTCTATATGGCAATTTTTGAAGATTTTTGGGAGAATGGTGATGATGTCTACATAAATTGTTGAACAAATGATGATGATGAAACGTTTTATTGTGGGGTAGTCATGAGAATCAACAGTATGATAATCAGATTCAAGTGACTATTATGGGCCAGAAAATAGACAGATTTTATTCCGCAAGAAGAAGAACAGTCAACCCAATTCTAGTGAGATTGTAGGAACTTGTTCAAACAAAGTTGTTATATCAAGAATGAGATCTCAATGTTCCAAAAGTAATGAGGGATCCTAGTAGGAGTCATGTAGCACGTAGATTCAACGAATGTTTCAAGGTTACAGTCCTGAAGAATTTCAAGAGCTGTTGGTGGTTATTGTTGGCCCTATAGAAAACTTCAATTTCTGAAGCATTTCAAGTCCACGATTTTACCGGTAGTTCCTGCTGAAAACTTCTGATTGCTTGATTCACTCGTCTACGGCTAGTATTCTGTCAAACAGATGAAGTTACTCAAGAACATTTAAAGAGAAGAATGTGTTAATGCAATCACAGTCAGCACAGATGAAGAATTTCATAGAAGTACAAGTGTCCGAGTGGATTGTTTTGCACATAATCACATTTGAGATGTTTAATTGGGTACTGACAGTTAGACTTCTCCAGTTGGTGTGAAGGGTGATGCAAAGGTTAAGTGCAGATATGAGACGTAAATTAGTGGTAGTACCTACGTGTTACGTTGAATATCTGATCGGTCAGTATGGAATCCTTCTAGTAGGAGTCTTATTAGGCTAGTTGGATTGCGCGTGATGTACTTGGTGAAGATGACATCCCTGGGTACTGATGCTACGAGACTGCAGTGCATTACATTGTCAACTACACATTGGCGTAAATAGGTGATCTGGTTGTAATTCATCGGCTCGCTGATTTCGCAAATGATATACGTGGTCTAGCTGATTTCCTGCGTATTGATGCTGAGGATCCGTAGTGCATTACTTGGTCGGTTCACGAAGGATATTGTATTTCTAACTCAATGCAATAGTGCATGTATTGAGGGGGAGACCTGTGATTTTGACTGTTGATGTGCAAGAGATTTGTGGATTCGCCAGCAACGTCCAAGGGGGAGATTGTTGATGCACTATTATTGTAACACCCCAACCGATGGCGGAAACATCGGGATGTCACGTATTGATAATTGTTTCAGTAGCACATGGTATAAATTGAATTTTAAATAATTTATTCATAATATAAATATCCAAAATAAAGTGATGTCTAGAAATCCAAATACATGATAACAAATAAAGCAACAACTTCAAATAACTTCAAACAAAAACTTCATGATAAATCCTCATGCATACTCAAGCCTCAGCTTCATTGTTACCTGAAATATGTTAATTTTGAAAATATTTTTGGGTCAACAAAAGTTGGTGAGAATTACATAGGTTTTGATAATCGAATAAAACTTGTACAATTCAAGTGTCATGGCAAGTCTAGTCCATATGTGAAAACATACTAGAAGTAAATCGAGTGCATAATCAACCCTTGTGACTGTTATAATGTGGTACATCCCATACGCTCATGGTTCACTCGAATATGTTATGCGATAAGAATAACCCACGCTACCTTTGTAGGAGGCACGTATCCGGGTGGGATTGTCAGTCCAATAGATCTATCATTGTATACCGTCGGCTGATCAATGTTAATGATTATGCTAGAATATTGTGCTTACCCTAGTCATGTTTAAGACATAATGCAACATAGAAAAACACATAGACACTTTATGATTGAATTGCATATTGAATGATGTAACATGTTTCACCCCAAAAATGGTGATAAATAGAAAAGGGGCTATGTAAAACTCACCTTAGCAAAATGTTATGTGTCGTGAAAATAGAATATGTGTTGCCCAACGATGCCCAGTATTACCCTATAATTAAGGTAATAAATATGTCTAAGTCTTTCTAGTCTACAAATATTTTCTAGGGTTTCGAATTGGGGATAAGTATTCGTTTGATTAATAAATAAAATGTTTAATAAATAAGAGAAATTCGATAAATAAATAAACAAAAGTCTTTTTGTAAATTTTAGATTAAAGATGGTCACATCATAAAGTTTTAAGTATGAAAAATAATTTTTATAAAATTATTTTCTTAAAAATAGAATATTTAATCTATTTATTTCGAATTGTCAAAATGTAACTTTAATATCTAAAAATATTAAAATTAAAGAATTTTTTGAATTAAAAATTGTACTTCTGTTCTAAATGGATAGAAATAATTTATATAAAATTTTGGTGCAAAAATATTGAAAAATGAATTTATTATGATTTATTTATGATTAAAAATAACAAAAATTGATTAAAAATATTAAATAAATGATTTTCTAAAAATAAAAATCATTTCTAGAATGTTTATTGTTTTATAAACTCAGAATAATTTTTGTGGAAATGTATATAATTGTTTTGATATTTTTATAGAATTTTATAAATAAAATAGAATAAACTTGAAATATTTATTATATATATTAAATAAATAATTTTTGAAAACTAAAAAATTGTATGTTAAACTTTTCTACTAGAATAACATAAAATAATTTTTATAGAATTTATAAAGTAGTTTTAGTATTTTAAAACTAATTTTAAAAAAATATAAGGGAATATTTATATTTAAGCTTAAATGAAAAAAAAAATGTTTTGTTGATGCCAAGAATCGAACCCGCGTCAAACCCGGGTCGGGTGTTTTAAATCACAAGCCCAGACCAGTTGGTCTGGACCCTGAGAACGAATAAACTAGATTCGAAATTAATTATATAGTATATGTGAAAACTGATTTATAATCCTTTTAAAATTTAAAAGCAAAAGTTCGTGGGATACGGGACTCGAACCCGCGTCCTTTTGTTGGCAAACAGACTGACACAACCACTTGATCTAGATCAGTGGTTGTGTTTGTCTCATTTCTGTTTTAAATATATATTCATGTCTGCAACAAGTATCTTCCCCAATTCAAACGTTCGAGCCCTAGACTTGTCTGATCATAATTCAGACTATGATAGCTCGATTAATTAGAGGGTTTTTAACCCTTAGACGATCACGCATCTAATAGCATAAAAAAAACTTACGAATTTGAAGGAGAACGAGGGTGGATAGGACCGAACATAAAACGAGCATAAGACTGAAAATCCGACGAATTGGATGTTTGTAAGTGAAATATACTTTGGGGGTTCTTCTAATCGGAACCTTTAGGCTTCATTGGTGGGTTTAATTGTGATATACCATCCTATAAATACAGATTTGAATTGTGACATAAGGAAGGTTCTTAATTGCTTTGACCAAGATACGGTCAACCGCGTCATAAAAGGAAGGAATTGAACTGTTTGTTCGTAAATTGTGGGATGAAATTGACAGAGGATAAATTGTCGGTCAAGTCTAATAAGTTTAACTTGTTTCAAGTTTCCATTTCAGCTTAAATTTTGCAGTCAAAGGAGTTGGTCAAATCAGACTTCATGTCTGCGAAAAAGGAAAGGAACAGCAAGAAGGAAGGGAATTAAGTGGGTACAGGCTTGGGTTTTGACATGGATTTGGTTCAAAAAAAAATTAAACTTTATATGTATTATTATTAGTATTATTGTTATTACTAAATATATAAATATAAATATACACATAAATTGTGAGTTAAATAAGATAAAGACATGCCTATTAGTATAAAATTTATGATAATAGGGGTAAATATGTATAAAAAAAATAAATAAGGGCTTTTAATTATTAAAATTTAGGAAAAATTTTTGCAATGTTACAATTATGTGGACATCACTGTCGAATAGACTAGGGTTGAGTCTTGTATTGTATTACATGAGATTGTGGTGATCCATAAGGGCATTTTATGGATCTGATGCATTTGTAAATATAGACCATAATCATAAGCTATATTCAACCTTTTTAAAGGGTCGAATGTAGAAAAGTTCCACATTCGACCTCCTTAAATGGGCGAAGGTGGCTTATGATTTTAGACTGTAAATAGCAATCTCATGTGTTGGTTTTCCTTTGTAGATTTGAGTTTGTGCTTTGAATGCTCTCAAAGGGGAGGTCATGCCCGACCTCCCCCGGCCCCGAGATAGATGTTTATCCTACTGATGACAGTGTCTGTAACCGTTTCTGATGTAATACGAATCTGTGATGACTTTGTTATCGTATATTTCTGTCTCGTCTCGAATCTCCCGTCTGAAACTGAGTTGTTTTCGCTTATTCGATCCATGAATTCGGTTCTCAATAAGTTTTGAAAAAATATCACGTTGTTTGCTTAATTGATATATATATGTATGTATGTATGTATGTATGTATGTATGTATGTATGTATGTATGTATGTATGTATGTATGTATGTATGTATGTATGTATGTATGTATGTATGTATTATACGGTGTTTTAGTGTTTAGTGATTGTTCTACAGAATTCGAATTCGTTGTTCTATGAGGCGAACTTATGTTTGATAAGATTCGTAACCGACTGATTGGAATGAAAAAATATCCAATCAGAGCCGGGCATTATGTTAGGATCTGAGTTTGATTGTTTTGATATATTTAGAATAAGATGATAAATGAATGATGTAAGTATATATGGAAAGTGCAGCGGAATGATAAACTATAATCAAAACAACATGAATAAATGTTTTCAATGATCAAATGCTTTCATTAATTGAAAGATTACAATCAGTACAAATACTCCCCCTCAGCCTGATCACACAGTGATTGTTTGTCTGAGAGAATGTTTGTGTGTGATGTGATAGAACAGTACAAGCACTGTTCTATTTATAGACAAACCTAAACCGCTGATGACCTGTGCTGACGTCACCTAAGATAGTGACCTCTAACAGGATAACAACACAAAACATCTGCCCTATACAAACTACTGTTATATTACAAAACACTGTAAAAGTAAACTACTGCTAAGGGAAAACTCTGATGGTCTTGCAACATCTGTTGGAGTCTAAGTGCTGTTGACTCTAACAGACCTTTAGTCTTCAGTACTTGATCAGCAGTTGTTTCTTCATCAGACCTTTGGTCAGCAGTTGTTCTCTATCAGTTGTTCTCTAGCAGTCCTTTGTATCAGCAGTTGTCACAGCAGTTATTTGGATGGAACAGTTGTTAGGGTCAGCAGTCTTTTGGGAAGAGTATGTTGTAAAGACTGTTTATTTGTGGAATCAACTGTTAGCATATTTTGGCTTTTCAATCATCTGTTCTTCTCCAGGTCAGCAGACCCAACACATTATGAGCTGTATGAGTAGATAGGCCAAGGCGTTAGCGCTTCGGTTTATCGAGCCAAGTGTCTGGATAATGATGAGATTGTTGCTATCAATGTTCTCGATTTTGAACGTGGAAACTGTGATTTAGTATATTTAGATTTTGTATGATTTTTTGTTGTGTTTATGTTATGATATGTTAATGTGTGTGTATGTATGTTGATGATCTTTTCTTCTTTGATGATATTGCAGGTGTCAATGTTCAAAGTTGTGAAGAAGTTGCTATTAAACAGGTATTCTTGATGTTCATTCTTAGATGGTGTTGTTTGATTAATCATTAGTGTTGTTGTCTGTTTCATATTAGTAGAGATGATCACTTTTATGTTTATTGGATATATGTGTGAATCTTCTTAAATATTGGTTAAATAAGGCATGAGTATCACACCACGCCAAGGCAGAAACACAGGGATGTGGTTCGAAAGGTTTTCAAGCACACGATTCGAGCAACACACAAGATTTATATTAAATAGATACCATCGAAGGATGGATGATGTCATAAATTATTGATATAACATAACATCGTCTGAAATTACGAAAATGTCTGAAAACTCATAACTTTAAACTCCATGATAACGTATAACTGGCACAACCACATCCATGACGGTACCACCTAGTGCAAGCTCAAACCAAGCCCTCAAATCCCGCTCCTCATGATTTGTTACCTGAAAAACATGTATAAAAGGTTTGTCAACAAAATGCCGGTGAGTTCACAGGTGTTAATGTACTACGTAAAGTGCTCTTGTAATTCGTGTATGACCAATCATAGGCTAGCTAAGCGAATGATTACTGTGCAAACCATGAGTCCCATAACCAAACCTCTAGACTGTTGTGCCTCGCGCATTGTACAATAAAGACAACGTATGTATAGTAGAAAACTAACACTCTTTCGTATGTAACCGGTTAAAAGCGACTAACCAAGAGTGGGGGTGTCAACACAATAGATCTATTTAAGTGTTCCATGCTTTTTGATAGCTAATGGTTACGGTGTAAATGTGACACCCGACATGTTTAGGTCAACATTTTTCAAACACATAAGTCTACCTTGGCGAAAAACATTTATTAAACATACTTAACAAGGTCAGTTGAGTCAGAACACAGAACGTATTGTCCAGGGTTCAATGATTTGGAGGATCATTGGGTTAATCACACACATACACACGTTATGAGTCCCGTTGTTGGTGAATTACATGAATTAGATTAAGTAACAAACGTGAATTGATCCGCATATGGTGTAGAATATGCAAATGCATGTTTAAATGATGATTAGATGATTATCCATGATTATATATGCTTAACATAGGTTAGGATTGCATGTTCATGTGTTAGGATGTGTTAAAATGCGTTAAAACGACAAAACTGGAAAATCTGGAAAACACATGTTTAGATTCGACCTTAAGGGGGGTCGAACCTGGGAATGGAAAACACAAGAAACTCCCTTCGAACACATGTAGTCTCATTCGACCTAGGTATAAATACCATACTTTGTCATTTTCATCATTTCACAAACCCTAAACGCCTCTAAACACTCTCTAGCTACTTTAATCACTGGGGAAGGAGTTTTTGCTCTTGTTTTTCATAATCTAACCTACAAACATATTCTAAAAAAAGATCAAAGGTGTGTTTCTTCATCCTAAATCCTTTTTAAAGCATTTTGATTCGTTTTCATTAAACCCCAAAGGTCCAGATCTGATTCAAACATGTTTTCATGGATAAAAACCTTCCTAACATCTTCCTAAACAAAACCTTTTCATAAACAATGAGTTTTCATACAAATTAACATGTGTTAATGGTGTTTTATGTTATGTTATGTATTGTTTGATGATTGATTGTTATGTAGATGTTATAACAATGATCTAGGACTGTTGTTGATGATGATTTATAATTGAGATAGGTTACAATTGGTTATTGATGATGTTTTGCTCATTTTGGGGATTTTGGGTTAGATCTAGGGCTTGTTCATAATGTTATTGATAATGATATGATTGGGGGTTTTCTTGCACATGCTAATATGAGAATATTGAGCTAATTGATTGATAATTTTGATAAGTTTCCATATCGGGTAAAGATTGCATGCGTATGATGTGACATTTCCATAATTTGCCATTTTGGGTAACTTGTAAACCGGACGGATTTCGGGATAAAATTGGTAGGGTTTTGTGTGAATATGTTAATGATAGTTGACTGCTGTGATTGGTGATGTTTCGTGATGTTTTCGGACTGTTTAGATGCGTTTTGTTGCGTTTTATGAAGTTTTGCAGCAAAGGGTCGAACGTGGAACTCATTCGACCCTTTGTGGGGTCGAATGTAGCTCAAATAGGTCGAATGTACATGCCTGAGGTACATGTCTGGCGTCAAATGTGCATGTCTGGGGTCGAATTAACACGTGTTAGGGTCGAATAAACATGTGTTAGTGTGGAGGATCGTTTTGTCAAAAACAAGTTGTTTGATCAAACAACTCTACCAATTTAGGTGCCGAATCCCTAAATCAGTTACGAAATGATAGTAATATGAAGTTCATATTACTATCATTTCGTAACTGATTTAGGGATTCGGCACCTAATATTGTTTATTAATGAAATGGATCTTAAAAGGTGATTTGCGTGTTTTGTTCATATTCTGAACAAAACACGCAAATCACCTTTTAAGATCCATTTCATTAATAAACAATATCAATAATCCTTAAAAATGTTGTTTACAATGAAATAGTTAAGTTTCAGAAACAATTAGAACACTAGAGAGAATTACAGGTCAAACAGGAAAGACAAATGACAAAAAGTTAACATTAAAATGAAATTTTCAGTATATAGGCCTGCACATTCGCCCCCCCCCCCCCCGGTAAGGGTCGAATGTGCAGGTTCGCCCTTCCAAATGGACGAATCAGCACATTACTCTTCAGACTTCCACATTCAACCTGATACTCCACCTTCGACCCTTCAAAATCCACCTTCGACCCCACGATTTCACCAAAACATAATAGAATGTACAATCCAATAGCACTAGTCGCAAAACGTGCATCAACAAACTCCCCCTCGACTATTGCTTGGATTGTTGTTGTTGGTAATCAAGCGTCTTGTTCATCAACTTAATACGCACGTTTGTCTTCTGCTCTTTCATCATAACTGGTTCGAAAGTTCGTTTAGATTTCTTCTTTTCAATTGGTATCTTCACAAACTTTCCCAGTTTCTTGTCGTAGTCACATCCCGCATTAACATCCCAAGCAAAACACAAGCATACCACACATTGGTATTTCAGAGCTTGTTCGTTATCCTTCTCTTCACAATAGATTGGGTTGTAATATAGCATAATGATGTCTTCATGTGAGCAATTGATCAACCACATCGGATCAAAAATATGAATCTTCTTGAACTCATCCCTCCCATCCTTCAGTAAGATAACTTCTTCTGCGGTCTTCCAATCATAGTACCACCACATGAAATCTTTTGAAAAGTGTTGTGGAATCGGCATCAAAGGAATATGTTTCAGTACAGTCGGTGGTTTATACTTCAAAGTCACCTTGTTCATCCCAGTAATCTGATCTTTAATCTTCTTATAAGCAATCCTTTTAGGATACTATGGAGTAAACACGTCCCATTTTGTTCTGCTCTCTCTAGCCATGCGATCTGCGAAATAGCCAACTGCATCGTTGTTTACAGTTGCACCTGACAAAGTATGTTGGCAGATGTCGCGTACAGCCCAGTAAGGTAGTGTTTTGATGTCATGGAATCTGTTGAAATACAGAATTCCCTTCTCCCATTTCACAGCAACACACCTTAGCTGCCTCAGGTATTTCCAACCGAGAGCTCTTCCTGTGAATAATTCGTTGTGAAATTTGTAGAAACCTCCCTGAATCTCAGTCTTTGGTCAGTTGGCTTCTTTTTCTTTCAGTTTCCTCAACAAGCTTTTCAGATCATCAGATTGTTCAACATTTGGTTTCTGACTTTCTGAATTCTTGAAGACTTCATCAACGAATGTCTTACTCTTTTCTCGTGCAAGTTTCTTAGCTTGATTCAGCACTTCTTCAGAAAATTCAAGAAATGCAGAATCCTGTTTGTCTTTAAAATACTCTGGATATTCCTCACTGGTAATATCCTCTATCTCAACATCTTCAAAAACTGGTGCATCTCTATCATCAGAGTGATTTCCCGCTTCTTTCTCAGGAATTGAGAATCCAGTTAAAAACTGAATTCATGGATCGATTAAGCGAAAACAACTCGGTTTCAGACGGGAGATTCGAGACGAGACAGAAATACACGATAACAACGTCATCACAGATTCGTATTACTACAGAAACGGTTACAGACACTGTCATCAGTAGGATAAACATCTATCTCGAGGCCGGGGGAGGTCGGGCATGACCTCCCCCTTGAGAGCATTCAAAGTACAAACTCAAATCACCAAATGAACAATAACACATGAGATTGCTATTTATAGTACAACACCCAAGAGCCACCTTCGCCCCTTTGGAATGGTCGAATGTGGAGCATTTCCACATTCGCCCATTTGTAATGGTCGAATGTGGAAAACCTCCACATTCGCCCAGTGTATATTAGGTCGAACTTGGCTTTGATTTTGTCCTATATTATACAAATGCGTCAGATCCATAAAATGCCCTTATGGATCACTACAATCTCATGTAACACTATACAAAGACTCAACCCTAGTCTATTCGACAGTGACGTCCACAGAAAGTGCATCAACAATCTCCCCCTTGGACGTTGCTGGCGAATCCACAAATCTCTTGCACATCAACACATTCTCCTCTTTGAAAATTCCTAGCATCTTTAGTCAATAATTGTTGAAGTATCAGACACATTGTTACATCAACAATCTCCCCCTTGACTGATGCTTTACCAAGTTTCTCTGAGATCCCGTATGATAAATCAATCATGTTCTTGAGTAACTTCATCTGTTCGACAAAATACAAGCTGTAGACGAGTGGAACAAGCAATCAGAAGCTTTC
Source organism: Ambrosia trifida (assembly GCA_028751855.1). Lineage (NCBI taxonomy): Eukaryota > Viridiplantae > Streptophyta > Magnoliopsida > Asterales > Asteraceae > Ambrosia > Ambrosia trifida. The sequence goes on from CM054122.1 coordinate 126,526,064, forward strand.
ATCAGGAACTACCAGTACTAATTGAGGACTTGAAATGCTTCAGAAACTGAAGTTTTCGGCAGGGCCAACAATATCTACCAATAGCTCTTGAAATCTTCAGGACTGTGATCTTGTAACTTTCGTTGAACCTACGTGCCACATGACTCCTACTAGAATACCTCATTACTTTCAGAACATTGAAATCTCAAACTTGATTTCCTTCTTCATAACAGTTCTTCAGAACAAGTTCCTTCAAACATACAGGAACTGGGTTGACTGTTCTCTTCATGCGGAATAAAATCTGTTCTGTTTTTGGCCCATAATAGTCATTTGAATCTGATTATCATACTGTTGATTCTCATGACTACCCCACAATAAAACTGTTTCATCATCATCAATTCTTCAACAAGTTTGGGTAAACCTCATCACCATTCTCCCAAAAATCTTCAAAAATTGCCTTAAATTCTACATTCGCCCCTGGGAACTCCACTTTCGCCCAAACTAGAGACCCGAATGTAGAATATCATTACACAAGTTCCACTTTCGTCCACAACCTTCACTTTCGTCCACTTCATTTCCACATTCGCCCGCCCGATGAACCGAATGTGGAATCTGTCATCCGAATGTGAAAATTGACATAACAAAATTCCAGGTTCGCCCAAAATCTCTCCACGTTCGTCCTAAAAATGCTACCTTCGCCCAGTAACATTCCACATTCGCCCACCCGACTTTCTAAAAGGGGCGAATGTGCAGACAGAACGTGTTCTTGATCAATATTTTCTTCAAATCAGCCCACAATCACTCTAATCCTTTGAATTTGATGATGAAACTTGTTCAGAAAGGTGCGGAAATGAAAACCTAACCCTCGAATTCACAAAAACATGGAGAAATCACATGATTTCGGGTTCAATTAAGAATCTAGGGTTTCAAGGGTTTCAACCTTTCAATTTTAATCTGAATTTAACGTCTGAAAACAGTAAAAACGAGCTGTGATTGATTCAAACGACTGTTAGATCGTTCAAATCGGTACCACGGCTCTGATACCACTTTGTGAGCGTTGGATTTTAGCTAAAACAGGATTATATGATCATACAAGTCACAAATCTAGGTGCGGAAACCCTAGATCTGAACAAATTGATAAAACACAAATCACGACACAATCAAGATCATTTTCAATAACATTTCATAGATTAACTTTCATTCAAAATGCATTTACAATGACTTTATGTTAATCTAGATCAAACAGACAATCTCTCAAAAACACCTACAAACCTGATCTGAACCTGGACACAAATGACAACACTCTTACATAATCAAAAACTCAAAATCTATATATAGGCACTGCACATTCGCCCCTTACAGATGGTCGAATGTGAGTATATTCCACATTCGCCCACTAAGAGTGGTCGAATGTGTCTTCTAGTGCATGTCCAAGCTTCCTTCGTCCACTTCAGTTCTACCTTCGCCCCATTCTTGTTACCTTCGCCCAGTCTGAACCACCTTCGGCTATCTACTAACACATGTTAATCAAGTATATCCAATCCTTAGTCGCAAAACGCATCAACAAACTCCCCCTCGACTATTGATTGGATAGTTTTCTTTGATAGTCCATCGTCTTGTTCATCAGCTTGATTCTGAGCTGCTTCTTCTGCTCAGAAGTCATTGGCGGCTCGAATGTTTTCTTCACAGGCTTTGACACATTAGCGATCTTCACAGTCTTGCCAAGTTTACCCTCCAAGTTGCTTCCTGCATTTATATCATATGCAAAACAAACTCCCACAACTTGAGTGTACTTTCTCGCTTGAGCAAAGTCATTGGGTTCATAGTATATCGGATTGTAGAACAACATGATGATGTCTTCGAATGTGCAATTGATCAGCCACATAGGATCAAATACATGAACATGCTTGTATTTATCCTTTCCATCCCTCAACACGATCACTGCTTCTGCCTTCCTCCAATCGTAATACCAAAATATGAAATCAGCACTGAAATGCTGTGGCATTGGCATCAACGGTATCTTCCTCATCACATTAGGTGCTTTGTAGATTAAAGTAACACGTTTCATATTGGTTTGAGGATCAATATCCCTATGCACTTTTCTTCTGGGATATTGAGGCTGAAATCTCTTCCATCGTGTACGACTTTCCCAAACCAATTTATCAGCACACCAACCGACATGCGATCCATTTACCTCGGCACCTGACATTGGGAATCTGCATAAGTCTCTTACCGCCCAGTACGGTAGAGTAAGCAAATCACAGAATCTGTTGAAATACAGAATTCCGGTTTCCCATTTTGCAGCAATACACTTCAGTCTGCCTAAGTAAGTCCACCCGAGAGCTCTGCCTTTGAACTTGGCATTATGAAAACGATAAAAGTTGCCTTGAGCTTCAGGCTTAGGTCGGTTCTCATCCATCTCCTGAATCTTGCTCTTGATGATCGTCTGATTCTCCCAGTAGTCATACTTAGCGTTCTGGTAAAAGTCTTCAATTATGTCTTTGTAAATGATGGTTGGTGTGGCTAGAGCATGTACAATCCTGCTCCTCTTCAGAAATTCAATAATCCCTGTAAACTCTGTGTTCTTCTCAACATCTCCTAGATACGCGCAACAGTTGTGCGATCGTTCAAAAGGCCAACTGCTCGGAGTGGATGTTTCAGCTACGGGGACTGGATCTTGAACTGTGATCTCTGCTGGAGTCTCAACATTCACTGCTGGTGATTCAATATTCTCGGGTTGTTCAGCCATCTGCACATGAAAATCAATAAAACGCGTCAAAACACAAAAACGACAAAAATATAAAATTCTGGTCAAAAACTATTCTGCACGTTCGCCCGTTTAGAAATGGCCGAATGTGGGAATAACTGGTCGAATGTGAAATTGTATGGACGAAAGTGAATATGATCTTGATAAAAAGTCACATTCGTCCGTTTTGTTATACATTCGTCCAAACCATTCCACTTTCGCCCGTTTTAAAACAACCGAAGGTGAAAAATTTACCCCCAAAATTTAAAATTTTGCCATTGTTAGTTTTAACTTGTAATTTTGATCCTAAAACGTACTAACATGTCCGACTAACATTCGTCTATTACCAATGTTGTCAATTAATCAGTTTACATAGGTTTTCAAGTGGAATTAGGGTTCAACAGTATTCAAACGATCAAAACTGACATCTAAACATGTTATAATCCTAATTCCTTCAATAATCTCCCCCTAAAACCTATGAAAAATGATCGGAAATCAAAAACAATCATCAATCAACATCAAAAACCCCTAGAACAGAAACCCTAGGCCCCGTTCGTTAAACAAGCAATTCTGATCTGTTTTCATGTCCAATACCTGTAAAATTAGGCTTAAAATGATGAGCAATGATCAGGGAACAAATCAAGGGAACTTAAAATGCACGAGCAACAAGGTCTGGTTATGATGCAATTTTTGAAAAAATTTGTGAATGAAGGGTTCGAAGGTGACAGGCTTATTTATAGGGTTCCACGTTCGACCGGTTGAAGTGGACGAATGTGGGTTAAATCCACATTCGCCCCAATTTAATGAAACGAATGTAGATACAGTCCACCTTCGCCCCTATTGAAAGACCCGAAGGTGAAACTTGGTACCCGAAAGTGGAATTTTCACCCGGAAGTGTAAATATCCACATTCGCCCTTTTACACAACGGTCGAAGGTGATGATTTTACCACATTCGACCCATTTAAGGGGCGAATGTGAAATGAAAAAATCTGAAAATTTCGCCAAATCACAAATTCGAATCCCGTTCAACATTTTTCAATCCGTTAAACTTCCAAAACTCAAATTTTCACATTTTGAATATTACAAAGTCCAGATGGTGTTAGCAAATCTCAGAAATTGACCATCAAGCATCCCCGGGTATCAAAAATAAAGCAGAAAGGCAAATCTTTTGGATTTTCTGAAATTTTTATCAAAACACACCTAAAATCTTTTTGGATTTTGTAACTGTTTGACAATAAAAGTAAAATGCGACAAAGTAAAATGCATCAAAGTAAATGAAAGCAGTAAACATTTTGTGATTTCCGGTAAGAGGATCATATCAGTTTTCTGAGAAATCTGAACACAGCGTTGATCTGGTTCAATATTATCATTAGAAACAATATGTGACACGGCAATTGCTGATATTGTTGTCCACATAAGCTCACATGCAGACAATTACGCAATGCCTTAAAATGATACGAATTAGATGTATTAGACTAACACATTGTGGTTCCCACACACACGACATACTCCCGTATCAAGAAGTAATCTGCACAAAGACTCATTGTAAAGCGTGATTATGCTTTCGTCGTCTGTAATTGTACAAGATATAATGCATAGAGGTATACAGGTCAGCAAATTAATGCAGCAAAGTAACATATGCACCATACCAGGTTGAGGACTGATATTAATCATGATTTGCATCAACGATCAATACGATATTATAGATAATCTTTGATCATCATATAACATGGAAAGTTCCTCAATTCGGTAACTTTAGGTTTTGGCATAAAGCTCTTTTATAAAGACATCCTGTCTGATCTAGGTCCGTAATGACTTACAGCAGAAGATCAGATAGGCTATCCCCAGACAACTAATAACATAACGACCCTAAACCTCCGAGTTTTGTACAAACACCCTATCAAACGAAATTACGGTACTAAGACCATATGCCCATGAGGTGTTCATCCACAAACGCATAGTTTGTTATGTTTGTATCACTAATGCACGCAATATATAGTCTACGAAGCCTATCAGCATATCACACGTAATCAACATACGTCTCATTAAACTATACAATTCTTTAGCCTGTGTCAGATCCCCACTGATGTACTATCATTTCCTCTTTTTATCCAGGAAATCATTTTGGGTTTTTCTAATTTTTAGGTATTTTGAAAATTTTTCAATGTTTTTGGTTTTTCTGATAAAATGACTCCCCCTAAAATAAAGAACATATTTTTTGGTTTTTAATTTTTCTGAAAAACGAAAACAAAAAATTTGAAAGAAACAATCCACTTGAAAGCATCAACTTCTTTGAGGATTAAACAACCCCCTCGAAAGCATCAACTTCTTTGAGGATTATGAAAGTAAAGAGAAATTCCCAATTAGCAAAGAGAAATTCCCAATTAGCAAAAATTTAAAACTAAAACTAAAAACTAAAAGTGATATACCGAGGAGCCGATTAGTCCTGTTTTTCCTTTATATTGTTTACTTTCAAAAGATATTCAAAGCGGGATCTGTCAAAAGCTTTTGTAAACAAATCTGCACGTTGGTAGTCAGTATGGATTTTGACCATGTCAATCAATTCCTTAGCATAACAGTCACGGATAAAATGATATTTAATCCGGATATGTTTAGCTTTAGAATGATTTTCAGTATTTTTAGTTAATGCAATTGCGGCTTCGTTGTCACAGTGTATAGGGGTTTTAAGAAACTGCAAACCGTAATCGACCATCTGTTGTTGGATCCAGAGCACTTGCGAACAGCAACTCGAGGCTGAAATGTACTCGGCTTCACATGTAGACAGTGCGACGGAAGTCTGTTTCTTGCATTGCCAGGTAATTAACCTGCTCCCTAAAAACTGGCAACCGGCTGTTGTTGATTTGCTGTCTTTGTCACAGCCGCCCCAATCTGCATCACTAAAAGCAATAAAATCAAAATCATCATCATTAGGGTACCAAAGTCCTTTTGATGGACAACCCTTCAGATATCGAAGGATACGCTTGACCGCAGTCAGATGACTTTGTTTCGGCTTCGATTGATAACGCGCACAGAGACACGTTGCATACATAATATCTGGTCGAGACGCTGTCAAATACATCAGAGATCCGATGATTGCTCTGTATGTAAATGGATCTGTCAGCTCCCCCTTAACGTCCACTCCAATCCCGTGATTGGGTTGAATCGGGGTATCCATCGGCTTAGAGTCCTCCATCTGGAATCGGCTCAAGATGTCGGCTACGTATTTCGTCTGGTGAATGAAGATCCCGTCGGGTCTTTGATCCACCTGTAAGCCGAGGAAAAACTGCATTTCCCCCATAGCGCTCATTTCGAACTTCTCCTGCATAACAGTTTCAAATTCCCTGCACAAGAGTTCGTTAGTTGAACCAAATATAATATCATCAACGTAAATCTGTACTAGAAGCAAGTCATCTCCCGTCTTCTTCGTAAAGAGGGTGCAATCGACGAGGCCGCGCTTGAATCCTTTGGAGATGAGGTATGTACTTAGCTCCTCGTACCACTGTCTTGGAGCCTGGTGCAAACCATATAAAGCTTTGTTCAGCACGTAGACCTTGTCCCGGTGGATTGGGTCCTCAAAGCCTGGTGGCTGCCCGACATAAACCTCCTCCTTGACTTTACCGTACAAAAATGCGCTCTTGACGTCCATTTGATAGACTTTGAATTTCTTATATGAAGCAAACGCAAGGAACATCCGAATAGCTTCGATTCGTGCTACTGGTGCATAGATTTCGTTGTAATCAATTCCTTCGATTTGATGGAAACCCTGCACGACCAATCTGGCTTTGTTCCTTACAATAACTCCACGATCATCCTTTTTGCACTTAAACACCCACTTAGTGCCAATTTTCTTTCTTCCCGGCGGCAAATCTGTGAGCGTCCAGACTCCCAATTTCTGGAATTGCAATAACTCCTCCTGCATTGCCTCAACCCAGGCATCTTCATTCAAAGCGTCTTTGTATGTCCTTGGCTCTACCTGCGACACGTAACATGCAAACGACCAATCATTTTGGTCACCAGATTTCTGAATTTTGGCATACAATGCTAAAGCACCAAAACTTTCTGGCGAATTAACGCTTTTAAGCTGCCCTCTGGTCATCACTCCACTACCAGGATCACCGATTACTTGCTCCAGCGGGTGAATACGATGAATCCGAGATTCCGGATTAACAGGTACAATCACTCCCGTCTGAGCAGTCAAATTCTCTACAGCATCCTGATCATGACCCGTGTTAGATGATGAAGCAACATCTGGATTTGGAGTTGGGTTCACAGTTTGCTCTTCTAAGTCTTCTGCATGTTCAAGAACAGCTTCTTCAAATTGTTCATCTTCAGATTCTGAAGTATCTAATGAAGTTGAAGCTTCTTGAAACAACTCTTCTTCTTGTGTAGGAGCACTGGTATCATTAGAAGCTGGTGGGGGGTTTACGGTGATTGGACGCATCAACGGTGAAGTTGCCGCATTTTCACACTCGTAAAGTAATCTGATAACAGCTTCTTCAACCAAGCTATCTAGGTTGAATGATTCAAAGAAATCTTTGTAATCAAACATCCAATCAGGGCCCGTGCCTTGCAAATTTTGTGTGTATCGTTGAACTTCCACGTTAGCCCAATCCTCCACTTGACGAGTTTTCTTGTTGAATACCCGTTTGAGCGGGGTTGCATATCCAACAAAATATCCCTCCTCAGCTTTAGGACTAAACTTCTCGCTTGGATTCAACATCGTACATGGCGCCCCAAATGGTTCTAGATACTCTAAATTGGGCTTTCGTCGGTGTAACAGCTCATAAGATGTTTTTCCAAACTTCTTCACTGTCAAAACCCCATTTAACGTGTAGTTTGCTGCATAAATCGCCTCATTCCAGAACATTACTGGAAGATTTGAGTCAGCGAGCATTGTTCTAGCAGCCTCAATCAGAGTCCTATTCTTTCTTTCAGCAACACCGTTCTGTTGCGGGGTATACGGAGCTGAATATTCATGATGAATTCCTTTGCTTTCACAAAGTTCATCCATCTTTGCATTTTTGAACTCCGTCCCGTTGTCACTCCTGATCCTTTTTATCTTCAAGTTGTAGATATTCTCCAGTCGAGTGAACAGAACTTGTAGGTTGGTAAAGGTGTCGCTTTTGTTCTTCAAACACATCACCCATGAGAATCGTGAATAGTCATCAGTGACAACTAAACAATAAAGCTCTCCAAGATGACTTTTGCGCTTGACCGGTCCAAATAGGTCCATGTGCAATCGCTCAAGCGGCATCTCAACAGAGTTAACTTTCTTCACTTTATGGGATTGTTTGTGTTGTTTTCCTTTCATGCAGCTCACACACTTGTCGTTCAGATGGAAATGTTTCACGTTTACTCCATCAACAAGTCCATTTCTCACTAATTGATTCATTTTCCTCAGATGAATGTGCCCCATTCTGCGATGCCACATTATCGATTCTTTTTCGGTCGCCTTGGATAGAAAGCATGTTATCTGTCCCTGTGATGTCATCGCCTTGGACATATCAAGAATATAAAGATTGTTGACTCGAGGTGCCATCAACATAACCCACTCCTTTGGAATCTTGAAGCCCGGTTTGAGGATGTAGCAGGATTTGTCATCAAAATGCACAGAAAATTGTTTATCGCATATTTGACTGACGCTCAACAGATTATAGTCTATCTGTTTGACATAAGAAATCCGCTCGAAAGTCACAATCCCGTTACTCACGCTTCCTTCCATCGTTATATAACCTCCTTTATTACCCGCGAACGCGACATATCCTCCATTAATATTCTTCACATCGAACAGCAAGGCCAAATCCCCCGTCATGTGGCCTGAAGCTCCACTATCAACAATCCAGAGACTGCTAATAGGGCCAACTGAAGCTCCCTGCACACAAAAAGTAAACATTTAGTTCTTTCGGGGGACCCAAGCCTGAGTCTTGGGCCTTTGAACATTTGATTTCAAAGAAACATCCTCAATGACTTTTTCAACAACTTTGTGTTTTGAATCAACCGATTTCTGATTTTTCAAAACAGATTCATTTTTCTCACTCACCTTCGAAGTAGAAGCTCCTGGAGTAACATTAGGTGTCCAAGATTGTTCTGACCTTTTGAGAATTCGAATTTGAGATTTTGATTTCTCAATAGGTTTCTGAACATTGTTACTAAAAGTAACTTTCTTAGCAACCTTATCTGAATTAACAGACTTAGGTCCAACATTTGACTTGACAATTGGTTTTTGTGGAACCTTTTGTCTATCAGCTGTTGTGTTCACCACAGGTTTTCTCCAAGATTGTTCCATTGCAATCCGATTCCTCCGATCATATTGAAATGGATGGTTATTCCTCATTTGAAAATTGTTTTGATTATAAAAATGTTGTTGTTGAGGAACAGCCCGTCTATGTGGTGGTACATAATGATCAATCGGCTTTCGCATGGAATTCTTAACCTCAACCTCATGTCTTTTGTGCCTTACATATGGACACTGAGCAAGTAAATGCCCGCGTTCTCCACATTTAAAGCATTTTCTATATTCCTCAAACACATAATGAGCATTTGGTGAAGCAAATGATCTGACAGGAAACTGATCATTATACTGTTGATTTCTTAAACTCTCAGGAAGTGGTCCTTTCGAGTAAGAAGGTTCATGAAAACCATTTGCTTTATCATTTGGACGAATAAACTCAGTGACATGGATTTTTGGTTCTTGAGGAACTTCTGAAAACAATTTCTTTAAAATTTCTGGTGGAATTTCATTGGTTCTTTCATGTTTTGGAAACCATATTGTGCTTTCTTGCCAGATTTTATCAAGTTTAGAATAGTTAACATTTTTAATCGGAAATTCCTCATCAGAAATGATTTTATCGGATCCTTCCATCCGATAAAACACTTTAACCGGTTTGTCACTTGGTTCATTCAGCTCATTCTTTTTGACCTCATTCTTAACAACATTATCTTTCTTAACATCAACCTTTTCAGACTTACTATCACGATTAGCATTTGCCATCGGATGAACATGATCAGATGGTGACACTGGTTCAGTAGTAACGATGTGATTTTCTTTTGGAATCTCACATTCATTAACAGATTGATCACTACCAGTATCATCATTGTCTGAGTCTGAACTATCACTCTCAGCATAAACACCCTCATTGTTCAAGCCCAAAATCGGTCTCACATCGGAATATGGATCACCAATACTCGAGGTATTAGATTCCTTTTCCGATGATGAGTCTGATTTTACCGAACTCTCCGGTATAACTTGGTGATAGTTATGGTTTTCAAAAAGAACCGGAGATGGTACAGATTGTAATTTGTGGTGTTATCATCAATGATATGATCTACGACATAAGCAACATTCTTATAACTTTCCAACTTCTTGTTAACCTTTTCAGCAAAGCATTTTATGGCTGCCATTTCCAACTTGGTGTTTTCAATTTCATTGATGTAGTTGTTTATGGCCAATTGTTTCAATGACAAAGTGTTTTTCAAGTCGGAAATGTCCTTTTTATAGCCATCTAATACTTTGTTAAAAGCATTTAACTCTTTGCGAGTAGATTGACAGTTCAAAATAGCACTATCTCGTGAAATTCGGAGTTGTTTATTCTCCTCTGTCAATCTATCACATGTTCCACAATATTTATCACTCATAACATCAGTGCTAGATTCAGAACTTACAGGTTTTGGCGGTTCAGTCATGGCCATCAAAGCAAAATGAGCTTCCTTTCCAGTGAAAAACTTTGAGTAGTCGATCTTGGTGAAAGCATCATCAGCTATGCACGACTTCCTCGTCATCAAAAAGTCAGCTTCTGCCAGCAACTGATCAATATCATCATCTAAGGAATCAACACTTCCCTCTGTGTCTGATTCGCTCTCAGAATCTGAATAAACTGATTTACACTCCTCAGGAACATCAGAAACTGAATCAATCACCATCCCAGAACTCTTTTCCTCAGCCTTAACCTCAACAGGTTCACTCTCCACTTCCATCTTGGTTTCAGAATCATCACTTTCACTCTCCACAGTTTCTTTCTTCTCCTCAACTGCCACCGACTCTTCCATATCAACCTGATAGGCAACACATGCCACATTCCCACCAGTAGTCACTTCCTCAACTCCTATTTGCATACCCGACCAGTCAAACCTCTCATCCTGCTGAGTCACCAAAGCTTGGTTCTGACTCGCATTCTGTTGAGTCTCATTAGGTGTAGTAATAGGTACAACTGTTCGGTTTGGGTGATTAGGAGATTGGTTTTGAATCTGGTGTTGAGTGTTTGGTTGTCTGTTTTGGTTGTTAAAGTTTCGGTTTTGGTAGTTGTTGTTATTTTGATAAGAAACTTGGTTTTGTTGACGGTTCTGGTAATTTGCATTGAAAGGGTTTCGATTACCTTGTTTAGGTGGCTGGGTGCATTCCCTTTTGAAGTGTCCTTTCTCTCCACAATTAAAACACGTAACCTTCTCCTTGTTGAAACCATAGGTTGTGTTGGGAGAAGTTGCTAAATCAGTTCTTCCAGTTTTCTCGATGAACTCTGTTGCTCTCCTCATTATACTCGCAAAAGCCCATTGAATGTCAATGAGTTCCATCTCTTCCTTGTCTATCTGTGCGTAGTCTTCGTTGGTTAAGTTGTTGTTCCCAATCTGACTAGCAACCAACCCATTGTAGGATGAAACCATTGCTGAGACTAATGCAATGTGTTGCTGAGCAACCTCCACAGTCACATTTCCCAAGTTTGATGTATCTAAAACCACCGGTTGTTGTTTATGTTGAGTAACTTGGTTTAATGGTTGTTGTGTTTGGTTAGCAGTGTAAAAACTTGCTTGTTGCATTGGAGAAACTGGTGAAATGTAGGAACTATATTGTGGTGGTGTGTATGATGGTTGTGAGTAGGAATTGTATTGTGGTGGTGTGTAGTTTGTGGTTGGTTTTGATGAATCCATGACATTGGAAATACATGCAACATGTGGTGCAACACTTCCAGAGTTCGAGTTTCCAGCTGAAACTGAAGTACCTCCAAAATACAAACTCGGATTCTGAGGAATCTGTGACCTTCTAGCTTTCCTCCTGTCCTCCAACTCTTTGTTCTCCAGCTTTTCAATGAACTCTGAAATGGTCCAGAATTGATAAGCATCCTTCTCTCTGAGTACCTCCACATGCTGATCCCATTGTGGCGGTAAAGCATCTGCAAACTTATCCACCTGCTTAGTCATTGGAATCTGTACACCATAACTAGACAATTCAGACAATAAATGCATATATCTCGGAGTTAGTTCTTTCAAAGTTTCATTATTAATAAAAGAAAAATTCTCAAACTCCTTGACTAATTCCTCCATTCTCAGACTCCTGGTCTTCTCGTTACCATCATGCTTCCTTTTCAGCTTATCCCAAAGCTGCTTTGACGTAGTACATGTCCCAAACTGATGCAACAGGTCACTTGTGATTGCCTGCGTCAGTTGAGAGAACGCCTTCTTCTCTACCACATATTTCTTCTTTTCATCCTCAGTCAAGCTCTCCAGAGGAATCAACTCACCTGTATTCTCCAGAATCGGTGCTGTGTATCCTTTGACAATCATGCTCCATGCCTCTGCTCCTTCAACTCCCATGCCTTCCAGATGGATCTTGAACATGGTGTGCCACTGGTTATACTCTTGCATATCCATGAGCTTCGGTGGCCGAGTTCCACTACCTGTAGACAAATCCTTAATCAAAGTAGAAATAGCATTAGTGGTTTGAGTATTTACCGCCGCTGCAGCTACTCCCCAGTAATCTGATTGTAGTGCCGGATGTGCTACATTTTGAGGCATCGTGCTCGTTGTTGTCATGTAGTTAAGTGGTTGTGAGGATTGCGTGTTCGTCTTTTGTGCTGCCACTGTCCATGGGTCCATTGTCTGCTGTTGTGGTTGTGTTGGTGCTGATCCCGAAGTAGTTTGAAAACGCCACATGATCACAATCTGAAAATCTCAACACTTAGAAAAATTTTTCAGCAAAAATCCTAGGTTTGCCCGAAATTTACACTTTCGTCCAAACTATCCTTGGTTCGTCCAAAATGTCACACTCTCGTCCCTTCTGATCTTCTTTCGACCAAACAGTAACACCCGAATGTGAAAATGACCAGAATGTAAATCACACTAACACACTTTCCACTTTCGCCCGAAATGAAACGGTCGAATGTGGAATTTACCACCCGAAAGTGAAAAATTTCTAGACAAATTTTCAGGTTCGACCACTTTTTCCTCAGGTTCGCCCACTTTTAGTCACTTTCGACCACAACTCTCAGTCCAGGTTCCAGGTTCGCCCAAAATCAGCAGATCTCATTTTTGAAAAACGGTTATTGTTTGAAAAACGGTTATTTTGATCTCAGATTTTCAAAAGTTCATGGATTTGAATGATCTTAATCAGGTTATGTTTCGGAATTGATTTGGAACAACTTTAAGTCTTGGAAAACTTGAATTCGACCACAAATTCACCTTTAAATCGATCAAAAACAATGTTTTTAAGAGTTTTTGTAAAAACAGATGATCTTATGTCAAAAACATGTCCAAATCAGCTCTGATCTTATCAAATTTGTTGTTGTATGATCCTCTATGCTCTGATACCAATTGAGAATCCAGTTAAAAACTGAATTCATGGATCGATTAAGCGAAAACAACTCGGTTTCAGACGGGAGATTCGAGACGAGACAGAAATACACGATAACAACGTCATCACAGATTCGTATTACTACAGAAACGGTTACAGACACTGTCATCAGTAGGATAAACATCTATCTCGAGGCCGGGGGAGGTCGGGCATGACCTCCCCCTTGAGAGCATTCAAAGTACAAACTCAAATCACCAAATGAACAATAACACATGAGATTGCTATTTATAGTACAACACCCAAGAGCCACCTTCGCCCCTTTGGAATGGTCGAATGTGGAGCATTTCCACATTCGCCCATTTGTAATGGTCGAATGTGGAAAACCTCCACATTCGCCCAGTGTATATTAGGTCGAACTTGGCTTTGATTTTGTCCTATATTATACAAATGCGTCAGATCCATAAAATGCCCTTATGGATCACTACAATCTCATGTAACACTATACAAAGACTCAACCCTAGTCTATTCGACAGTGACGTCCACAGAAAGTGCATCAACAGGAATGTTAGGAATCTGATTATCACTCATCAACTCTTCAAGAGATTTACCGACTTGTCTAGCCAATCCTTCAAGTATCTCTTTTGATATAGCTGCAGAAACTTCACCATCTTCAAGATCAGGATCATTATACTCAAGCTCAAATCTCATATCGTCCGACTCAAATATTTCTGGAAACTTTCCTGTAAGCTCAATCGTCCAGACTTTCTTAGTCAACATCTGACGATATAACTTCTTGTCTTCATCTGATAAAGATCTGATCTTTTCATTCAAGAAAATATTATCATCATCAGTGTTACCACCAGGAGCTTTCGAACTTGATTCTCCTGCATCTTTACTAGAATCTGTCTTTTCACACTTATATTTATCAGTATCATCATCATCGTCATCATCATCATCATCATCTGCAGAAGTGTTATCTCCAGAATCATCTCCAGAACCATCTTTATCATCATCATCCTTCTTCTCAGGAGCATCACCGGCATCCTATTCTAATTCCTCATCATCATCTTCTTCTTCTTCTGATTCAGACGGTTCAAAATCAACAAGTTCTTCTTCACGTTCTTTATCTTCCTCTCCTTCTTTCAACTGAGGAGCTTTTTCATGAAGAGCGTCAATAAGCTTCCTTAAGCTCTTATTGTCTTTCTTCACTTTCTTGTTCTCGAGTCTCAAAGAAATATATCTTCTAGTATTTCTCTGTTCATGAGTTAACAACTTCTGATTTTCTTCCTGAAGTTGTTTTATCTTCGCTTCTAACTATTCTTGACTCTCATGTGAAGATTCAACAATATCCAACATCTTTTTATCATTCTTTCTCAATTGTTCAATTTCTTGCTGTTGCTGAGTAATAATTTTCATCATATCTGCATGCTTCTGGTTAACTGCATTCATAACATCACTTCATACAGTAACCTGTGGAGTTGAAGCTTCAGCAACAGGAGTCTTTTTCTTGAATTTATTCAACACTCTTTCCATGGCAGCATTAAAATCTTTAGTTGGATCAACAGTCTTCTCAGCTGCAGATTTCTTCTGCTTCTTTGCAATTGGGGATGTCACGGGAGTAGCAGATTTAGAACTACTAACATCAGGAACTTTCTTTCCTACAATCAAGATCTCAACTTCTTTATCTCTTCTCTTCTTTGGATTCTCCGTATCATCCTTTTTAGACATGGTTTTGTATTTGGGCTTCTTTTGTTTTTCACCCATCATTGGAGATCCACTGAAGTCTTGTTCACCAATTCCAAGACCTAGATCAATATCATCCATCACAATCGGACTTTTCATTCTCTCCTCCTCTAGGGTTTTGTTAAGACTTTCAGACTCACCAGCCACAGTGGCCTTGGGCTTGGTTTTTTTTACCGTCTCTTCACCCGAATCCCATCTTTCATCAGTTTGAGTCTACTCAAAATCGGCAGACTCTTCATCAACAAGCATAGTCCCCTTTCTTGCTACGCTTTTCTTCCTTCTTGATGTTTTCTTTGGAGGTTCAGCCTCATCCTCCGTTTCTTTACCTTTTCCTTTCCCACTCTTTGCACCAACATTCACCACTTGTCTCTTCCTCTTTGCTTCCGGGTTAATGTGAAACAAAGGATCATCATTATCAGATTCATTGTTTGCATTTCTAGCCTTATCCACACCCGGATCCTTATAATCAGGATTAATCAAATGCCCGAACAGATTCTTCGGAGGTGGTCTTTCATTCTCAGGAACACCTTTGTAACCTTTCATTCTTATCAAAGTGTTCAAGCTTATATGATCTTGAACTAGAACCTGTGTAGGATCTTTTCTCAGCTTCTTGTACTTCTGATCAAATATCATTTGTAGAAATCTGGGATATAATAGAAACTTCTTGTGCTTCAAACCTTTCAGTGGTTCAAGCATGTGATCCAAAATCATCCCTGATACATTAAACGGCTTGTTCAGTATAAGAGCAACCATCAACGAACTGATGCTCTTTCTCATCACGTCATAGCCACCACTAACGGATCCAAAAACGTGTAACATCACAGGAGCTAAATATTTGAACTGTGGGCACAGTTTTCCTTTATGCAAAGCTCCATCTGTGATTGGTCCGTTGTATTTCATGCGTAGAAATCATTTTCTCTGTTCAGTCCAGGATAAATTTCTCGGATCTGTCGGCTCATCCTTCAGTCTCAAGGCTTTTCGAATATCACTTTCAGAAACTATTGCAAGCTGTCCTTGAATGTTGCTTACAATAGCTGTTTGATTATCCCAAAAATCTATCTTCGCATTCTTCCAGAAGTCTCCTTGATGATCATTATAGATAATGGCAGGTGTAGCAATTGTGAGCCTCCTCAAATGGCAATTCTTCTTCCGGTTTCTTACCAGCAGCCTTTTCAGACGATCCAGCTGGTATATCTGTGTTTTGAGGTTTTGCCATTTGGAATTCTGCAAAAACGAAACACGAAAATTCATTAAAAAGGACAAAATTTGCAAAATTGAAATTTGGTTTTGAAAAGTCCACATTCGACCCATCGGTGGTTCGAATGTAGAAATTCCAAGGTTCGAATGTGAAGAATAGGTTCGAATGTGAAAAGCCTGTTTTAAAAATGTACATTCGACCTTTATTCCACTTTCGACCCTATGAACAAGTCACCTTCGACCGAAAAAGCCACATTGGACCATTCTTAAGTGGTCGAACTTGACTGTTCATATGACCAAAATCACAGAATTCAAATCAGTCCATCTTAACATTGGATTTTCATTTGTTTATCTTCTAACTTGACCGACTAAGCCTTTTCATCAATCAATTGATTCAGTTATTTAGTTTTTGATTGTTTTTACCAAAATCTAGTGTTTATCAGTTTTTAAATAATCAATTAATCAATCTGTTGTGTTTTAATCCTAGATTTTGTTATATTCTCCACCTAAAACATTCAACAACTAAATCCTATTCAACAATTAGGTCAATAACACCCTCTAATTGATCTAACAGTCCAAGTTTGGGTTCGAAGATAAAAACATTGAATCTAGCTTCGTTTCTTGTCCATTACCTGTGATTATTATATGAAAATGATAAGAATCAATCAAGGATCAAAGTTGTAGGATCTAGAAAACACGAGCAACAAGGTTTGGTGATTTCAGAATTTTGAAAAGATTTTCGAATGAGGTTCGAATGTGCAGATAGGTATATATAGGCTCCCACATTCGACCGTTTAGTGAGGGTGAATGTGAAAATATTTCTACATTCGACCCTACTGAAAGGCTCGAAAGTAGAAGTATGGTTCGAATGTACAAAATACACTGCAACACTCACACTTGACCGTTTTAAAAAACTCGAATGTAAGAAAAAATTCCACATTCGACCTATCGAAGGGGCGAATGAAGATTGGAATTTTTGAAAACTTTACCAAATCTCAAAATCAAATCCCGTTTAATCTTCTTCACACCTTTTAAGCTTCAAACATTCATCATTTAACATTTAAAAGTTACAAAACTCAAATGGTTCATCAAGTTTCAGAAAAATGACCATCAATCACCATCTGTTATAAAAAATAAAGCAGAAATATAAAATCTTTTTGGTTTTTCTGAAATTTATGCTAAAACACACCTAAAATCTTTTTGAGTTTTTTTGTAAGTTTTGAACAAATGTGAAATGCAGAAATGTAAATATAAAACAGTAAATATTTTGTGATTTCTGGTAAGAGGATCATATCAGTTTTTGAGAAATCTGATCACACCGTTGATCTTTAGTGTTTATTATCATTAAAGACAATGTGTGATCCAGCAATTGCTGATATTGTTATCCACATAAGCTCTCATGCAGACTTTTATGCAGTGTTTGATACAATTATCTATAGTATACACAAATTTGTCTGTGGTTCCCACGCACACGACATACTCCCGTATCAAGGAAAAATTGCACAAAGACTCATTGTAACACGTGATTATGCTTTCGTTATCTATAATTTTACAAGGTATTGAGGCACAGAGGTGTATAGGTCAGCAAATCAATGCTGCAAAGTAACGTATGCACTCTACCAGGTTGAGGGCTAATATCAATCATGATTTTCATCAATGATTGGATACGATGCATTAGATAATCTTTGATTATCGTCATACATGGAAAGTTCCTCAATTCGGTAACTTTAGGTTTTGGCATTAAAGCTCTTTTTCTAAAGATACCCTGTCTGATCTAGGTCCGTAAAACCTTACGACAAAAGATCAGAAAGGCTATCCCCATATAACTAGTAACATAACGACCTGCAACCTCCGAATTTTGTACAAAAACCATATCAAACGAAATTACGGTACTAAGACCATATGCCAATGAGGAGTTCATCCACATAACAATTCGTTTGATATGTATGTATCTAACGCGCAGTAATAGGTCTACGAAGCCTACCAGCACATCTCGTAGACTCAACACATGGCTTATATAACATTTCAAATCTTTAGCATGTGTCAGATCCCCACTGACTATCATTTCCTCTTAATCCAGGAAAATCATTTTGGGTTTTTCTAATTTTTATGGCTTTTTGGATTTTTCAATGTTTTTGGTTTTTCTAAAAATCTAAAAACTCCCCCTAAAATGTAAAACATATTTTTGGGTTTTTGGATTTTTGAAAAACAATAAAACTAAAACTAAAAGTGATAAATTGAGGTCATGATTAGTCTTATTTCTCTTTTATACCGTTAGCTTTTAATAAAAATTCGAATCGAGATCTATCAAAAGCTTTGGTAAAAAGATCTCCACGTTGGTAATCAGTGTGGATTTTGACCATATCAATCAGCTCGTTGGCATAACAATCTCGGATAAAGTGATACTTAATCCGGATATGTTTAGCTTTTGAGTGATTGACCATGTCTTTAGTTAATGCAATTGCGACCTCGTTATCACAATGAATAGGGGTTTTCAGAAATTGCAAACCGTAATCAACCATCTGTTGTTGAATCCACAGAACCTGTGAGTAGCAACTTGAAGCTGACACATATTTTGCTTCACATGTAGATAGTGCGACTGCCGTCTGCTTCTTACACTGCCAGGTCACGAGCCTGCTCCCCAAAAATTTACATCCAGCCGTTGTGGATTTGCTGTCTTTGTCACAACCGCCCCAATTTGCATCACTAAAAGAAATTACGTCAAAATTATCATCATTAGGGTACCATAGTCCTCTCGACGGACAACCCTTCAGATATCGTAGGATCCGTTTGACAGCTGCAAGATGACTTTGTTTCTGCTTCAACTGATATCGTGCGCAAAGACATGTAGCAAACATTATGTCTGGTCTAGATGCGGTGAGATACATCAGAGATCCAACGATTGCTCTGTATATAAAAAGATCAGTCAGCTCCCCCTTAGCGTCAACTCCAATCCCGTGGTTAGGTTGTATTAGGGTATCCATCAGCTTTGAATCTTCCATCTGGAACCGGCTCAAGACTTCAGATATATATTTGGTTTGGTGAATAAAGATCCCCGTTAGTCTTTGTTCCACCTGCAATCCAAGGAAAAACTGCATTTCTCCGATCGCAGTCATCTCGAACTTTTCCTGCATCACTTTTTCAAATTCTCTGCACAAAAGTTCGTTAGTAGATCCAAAAATAATATCGTCAACATAAATCTGGACTGGAAGCAAGTCATCCCCTGTTCTTTTAGTGAACAGGGTGCAGTCTACCAAACCGCGTTTGAATCCTTTGGATAGTAGGTACGTGCTCAGCTCCTCATACCATTGGTGTGGAGTTTGGTGTAACCCGTATAGTGCTTTGTTGAGAACGTAAACCTTATCCCGGTGGATAGGATCTTCAAAGCCAGGAGGTTGACCGACGTATACCTCTTCCTTGACCACACCGTAGAGAAACGCACTCTTGACATCCATTTGTTACACCTTGAATTTCTTGTAAGAGGCAAATGCTAGAAACATACGAATAGCTTTTAAACGTGCCACAGGTGCATAAATCTCATTGTAGTCAATTCATTCCACTTGATGAAAACCTTGAACTACCAGTCGATCTTTTTATCTCACGATTACGCCTCTGTCATCCTTTTTACACTTGAAAACCTATTTAGTTCCAATTTTCTTTCTGCCTGGAGGTAAATCTGTTAGTGTCCACACTCCCAGTTTCAGAAACTGCAATAAATCGTCTTGCATCACCTCAACCCAAGCATCATCCAAAAGAGCATCCTTGTAAGTCCGCGGCTCAACCTGCGAAACATAACAAGCAAAGGACCAGTCATTCTGACAACCAGATTTTTGAATTTTTGCATATAAAGCTAAAGCGCCAATATTTTCCGGTGAATTTGCACTCCGAAGTTGTCCTCTAGTCATAACACTGCTTTTAGGATCACCAATAACTTGCTCAAGCAGGTGAATACGATGAATCCGAGATTCCGGATGATCAGGTACTTGAGCTCCCGTTTGAGTAGTCAAATTCTCTGTCGAATCCAGATCATTACCCAAGTCGGATGATGAAGCAACATCTGGATTTGGGTTCACAGGAGGTGTCTCTGTAGCATGATCTAGAATAGCTTCACTTGTGGCATCATCTTCATCTTCCGATTCTGATGAATTAAGAGTAGTGGAAGCTTCTTGGAAAACTTCTTCTTCAGCTGCAGGAACATTGGTATCATTAGAAGATGTTGGAGGAGTTACAGTGATCGGACGCACCAACGGTGAAGTCACTACGTTTTCACACTCATAATAAAGTCTTAATACATCCTCTTCAACCAAGTTATCTACATTGAATGATTCAAAGAAGTCTTTGTAATCAAACATCCAATCTGGACCGCTACACTGTATATTCTGAGTATATCGTTGAACTTCAACGTTAGCCCACTCCTCTACCTGACGAGTTCGTTTGTTGAATACCCGTTTGAGCGGGGTTGCATATCCAACAAAGAATCCCTCTTCAGCTTTTGGTGCAAACTTTTTAGACGGATTAAGCATAGTACACGGTGCTCCAAATGGTTCTAGATACTCCAAGTTTGGCTTTCGCCTGTTCAACAGTTCATAAGAAGTTTTGCCAAACTTCTTCACTGTTAACACACGATTCAGTGTGTAACATGCTGCGTATATGGCTTCATTCCAGAACATTACTCGAAGGTTAGAATCCGCAAGCATTGTTCTTGCCGCTTCTATTAAAGTCCTGTTTTTCCTTTCTGCGACACCGTTCTGTTGAGGGGTATACAGAGCATTGTATTCATGATGAATTCCTTTATCTTCACAAAGAGCATCCATCTGTGCATTTTTGAACTCTGTCCCATTATCACTCTGAATTCTTTTGATTTTCAAACCATAGGCATTCTCTAAACGAGTGAACAGAACTTTCAGATTGTTAAACGTGTCGCTTTTATATTGCAAGCACATTACCCATGAAAATCTAGAATAATCGTCAGTAAC
Source organism: Ambrosia trifida (assembly GCA_028751855.1). Taxonomy (NCBI): domain Eukaryota; kingdom Viridiplantae; phylum Streptophyta; class Magnoliopsida; order Asterales; family Asteraceae; genus Ambrosia; species Ambrosia trifida. The sequence goes on from CM054122.1 coordinate 126,547,267, forward strand.
CACAAGACAGTAAAGCTCTTCGTAATGACTCTTACGCCTGACAGGTCCGAATAGGTTCATGTGCAAACGCTCAAGTGGCATTTCAACAGATTTCACTTTCTTTGGTTTGTGAGACTTTTTGTGTTGCTTCCCCTTCTTGCAACTCACACACTTGTCATTTAGATGAAAATTTTTAACATTAATGCCTTCGACAAGCCCATTCTTCAGCATATGATTCATTTTCCTGAGGTGAATGTGTCCCATCCTCCTGTGCCACATAATAGATTCTTTCTCTGTAGCCTTGGAGAGGAAACACGTAACTTGGCCCTGAGTTGTCATCACCTTTGACATATCGAGAATGTAAAGATTATTCACTCTCGGTGCTTTCAACATGATCCACTCTTTTGGAAAAACAAAGCCGGGTTTGAGAATATAGCAAGATTTATCACCAAAGTGTACAGAAAACTGTTTGTCGCAGATTTGGCTGACACTAAGCAGATTATAGTCGATCTGTTTCACATAGGAAATCTTCTCAAAACTAACAATCCCGTTACTCACACTTCCATCCATTGTGATGTAACCTCCTTTATATCCAGCAAACGCTACATATCCGCCATTGATGTTTCTGATATCGAATAGCAGCGAAAAATCCCCTGTCATATAACCAGAAGCTCCACTGTCAACAATCCAAAGACTGCTAATAGGGCCAGTTGGAGCTCCTGCACATATCAAGAAAATCATTAGTTCTTTCGGGGAACCCAAGCCTGTTTGGTCTTAGGTCTTTGAACATTCAATTTCAAAGATTCATTAACACAAACATTTGAATTTGAATTGACCTTATTCTGATCAATCAAATTTTTCTCATTTTCAGATTTTTCATTGACTGTTGAATTAGAAGCACCAGGAGAACCCACCGGTGACCAAGATTGTTCCGAACGTTTCAAGATCCTGATCTGAGATTTTGGAGTCTTAGTCAGTTTCTTTGTATCTCTTAAATGAAACTTCTTAATTACCTTCTCTGATTTAACGGAGACAGGTCCAACTGTTGTTTTAACAGCAGGTTTTGGTGGAACCTTTTGTCTATCAACAGTTGTGTTCACCACTGGTTTTTTCAATGGTTTTTCCATAGCAATCCGGTTACCACGATCATATGCAATTTGGCGATTATCCCTCCTTTGAAAATAACGGCTTTGATTATAAAATGGTGCTGGTTGAGGGACAAAACGTCTTTGTGGATAACAATGATTGTCGACTGGACTTCTATATGTCTGTTTCACTTCAACTTCGTGCCTCTTATGCCTCACGTACGGACAGTGAGCAAGTAAATGCCCGCTCTCCCCGCACTTGAAACATGCACGGTATTCCTCAAAAACATTCTTAGCATTCGACTTAGCATAAGAAGTGATAGGATATTGTTCATCCACACACCTTCGTCTCAATCTCTCAGGAGTTGGGTCCTTTGAGTAAGTCGGCTCAAGAAAACTGTTAGCCTTTTCTTTTGGCTTGATGAACTCAGTGACGTGATCCTTAGGTTCTTTTGGAATATCCAGATAAATTTTCTTTAAAATTTCTGGAGGTACATCATTGGTCCTCTCATGTTTAGGAAACCAAATAGTACTCTCCTGCCAAATTTTCTCGAGCATTGAGAAATTGGCAAATTTTATCGGATATTCTTCGTCAGAAATAATCTTATCGGATATTCTTCGTCAGAAATAATCTTATCGGATCCTTCCATCTGATAAAATACTTTGACAGGTTTGTCAACTGGCTCATTTTTCTCAACTTTCTTTACTGACTTATTCACTCGATGAGCATTTGCCATCGGATGTGAAATCTACGAGGGTGATACAGGTTTATTTGTAATAATGTGATTTTCAATGGGAATATAACTCACTTTCTCGGGTTCCTCATCATCTGAGTCAGAATCATCAGTCACAACAATCACTCCCTCATTATTCAATCCTAAAATCGGTCCAACATCAGAATGTGGATCCCCAACACTAGAAGTGTTAGATTCATCATCCGTTGTAGAATCAGATTTGATTGAACTCTCCGGTGTTATTGAATGTAAAGTGTGATTCTCAAATAACACTGTAGATGGAACAGCCTTGTAGTTTGCACTACTAGGTTGTGAGGGTTCTTCAATGACATGGTCAACCACATAAGCAATGTGTTTATAACTTTGAAGCTTTTTGTTGACCTTTTCAGCAAAGCATTTGATGGTTGCCATTTCTAGTTTAGTTTCTTCAAGTTCATTGATATAACTGTTTATGGCCAATTGTTTTAAAGAAAGAGTTTTCTTCAGATCAGAAATATCCTTTTTGTAACTATTAAGCACTTTATTGAATTCATGTGCTTCTTTGCGATAAGATTGACAGTTAATTCTAGCACTCTCAAGTTGAACTCTGAGTTGCTTGTTTTCCTCTGTCAATCTATCACAAGTTCCACAATATTTATCACTGTTCATATCTATAGTGGATTCAGAACTTACCTGTTTCGGAGGATCAGTCATCGCCATCAAAGCAAAATGCGCTTCCTTTCCAGCAAAGAATTTAGAATAGTCTATTCTTGTGAAAGCGTCATCAACTATGCATGACTTTTGAGTCATAAGAAAATCAGCTTCAGCCGGAAGTTGATCAATATCATCATCTAGTGAATTAACACTAGCTTCAGAATATGGCTCACTCTCCGAATCAGAGTATATCGAATCACACTCATCAAGGATATCAGTGACTGAATCAAGAATCATTCTCGAAGTCTTCTCAAAAGGAATATCAGCTTCTTCTACCATCTCCTCAATCTTCACTTCAGAAATCTTCTCATTCTCCAAAACTTCTTCAACTAATACCGGCTCCTCTAAATCAATCTTCTGAGCAACACAAGCTAGATTACCAGCTGTAATCTCTTCAACACCCAGTTGCATCCTAGTCCAGTCAAAACCTTCATCCTTTTGGATCACTAAAGCCTGGTTTTGGTTTTCAGTTTGGGTTTGGCTATTTGGTGTCGAAATGGGAATAATGGTTCTTGTTGGGTTACGCGGTATTTGAGTTTGAGTCTGGTTTGGTGTAGTTGTTTGTCTAGCAGAGTTGTTTGGTGAGGTGTTCTGTCGGTTTTGGTAATTGTTTTGTGATTGATAGTTGTTGTTGTTTTGGCTTTGATAGGTTACCTGATTCCGAGATTGACGGTTTTGGTAATTTGTGTTGAATGGATTCCTGTTACCTTGTTGAGCTGGCTGTGTGCACTCTCTTTTGAAATGACCTTTACCACCACAGTTAAAACATGTGACTTTGGCTTTGTTGAAACCATAAGTGGTGTTAGGTGATGTAGATAGATCAGTTCTACCAGTCTTCTCAAAGAACTCTGTTGCTCGTCTCATAACACTTGCAAACGCCCACTGGATATCAATAAGCTCCATCTCTTCCTTATCAATTTGAGCATAGTCTTCACTGGTTAGATTGTCGTTACCAATTTGACTAGCTACCAGACCATTATAAGAAGCTACCATTGCAGATACCAATGCGACATGTTGCTAAGCAACTTCAACTGTGACATTGTTCATGTTTGATGTCTCCAGCACTATTGAACTTTGACTTGGTTGACTTGGATTCATTTGAGGAATGTAAGGTTGTTGTTGAGGTTGATTCATGCTAGCTGAATAACATGCTGCTTGTTGCATTGGTGAAAAAGGTGGAATGTAAGTGGTAGTGTATGATGGTGGTGTGTAAGATGAAGTTTGAGCAAGATAGTTTATCAGGGTTTTGGGTGGTTCCATAACACTTGAAACACAAGCAATGTGTGGTGCAACAGTACCACTAGTACTAGAACTAGTCAAACTAGAAGATGTACCACCATGATATAACTCCGGATTTTGAGGAAATTGTGCTCTTTTTGCTTTCCTCTTCTCTTCCAACTCTTTGTTTTCCAGCTTTTGAATAAACTCATTGATGGTCCAATATTGATAAGCATCTTTCTCCTTTAGGACCTCAATATGTTGGTTCCAATATGGTGGTAGAGAATCTGCAAATTTGGCTACCAACTCAGACATTGGAATCTGAATCTCATAATTCGACAACTCCGTCAAAAAATGACAATATCTGAGAATAAGCTCCTTTAGAGTCTCATTTCCAACATCGCTGAAGTTCTCAAATTCCTTTCTCAATTCTTCCATCCTCAACTTCCTGGTTTTCTCATTACCATCATGAAGATTCTTCAACATGTCCCAAAGCTATTTGGAAGTATTACATGATCCAAACTGGTGTAAGAGATCAGTAGTGATAGCCTGAGATAGTTGAGAGAACGCCTTCTTTTCCACTGCAAACTTCTTCTTTTCATCCTCAGCTAAGCTCTCAATAGGAATTGGTTCATCTGTATTCTCTAGCACTGGTGCAACATATCCCTTAGCAATCATTTGCCATGCCTCAGTCCCTTCTAATCCCATTCCTTCCAAGTGAATCTTGAACTTTTTCTGCCATTGGTTGTAGTCTATCATCTCCATCAGCTTCGGTGGTCGACTCCCGCTACATGAAGACAAATCATTAATTAGAGTAGAAATAGCATTGGTAGTTTGAGAGTATACCGCGGCTACTGCAACTCCCCAATAATCATTCATGGGTTGTTGTGGAGGTTGAACAACAGTCTGTGGCATCGAACTAGTCATTGCGAGGAAGTTAATTGGCTGAGATGGTTGACTGTTCGTCTTCTGTGCAGCTACAGTCCAAGGATCCATAGTAACGTGTTGTTGTTGTGTAGTATTAGGCCTAGGTGTTGTTGGAAAGTTCCACATATCGTCTACAAAGTCCGGAATGCAAAACACTTAGAAAAATTTTCAATCAGCTTCTATGTTCAACCCTTTTCAACAATCGTGGGTTCGAATGTGGAAAAGTTCCAGGTTCGACCCTTCCTTCTGACTCGAATGTAGAATATGAAACAAAAACTCACTTTCGACCACTGAAATCCCACTTTCGACCTCCCGTAGGGTCGAATGTACAACAATCTGGTCGAATGTACAAAACAACACACACAACCTCTAGGTTCGACCTAAAATGGTTCACTTTCGACCGAAATATCTCAGGTTCAACCCAAAACACTACACGTTCGACCTTTCTCTCCTGGGTTTGACCCTGTTCATTTGAAAAATGGTTATTCTTTGAAAACCGGTTATTTTGATCCCAATTTTTCAAAAGTTGATGAATTTTGATGATGTTTTGCAGGTTTTGCTTCGAAATTGATTTGGAACAAGTTTAATAAAGAGAATTCTTGATTTTATCCATGAAAACTAGTCCGGATCAATCAATTTTCATCAAAAACCATTGTTCATTCAAAACAGAAAAATTTTGATCAAATTTAGGTCCAAATCAGTAATCAGTTCAAAAACTATCAATTCGTAGTTGTATGATCCGTATAGGCTCTGATACCACTTTGTGGAGGATCGTTTTGTCAAAAAAAAGTTGTTTGATCAAACAAGTCTACCAATTTAGGTGCGGAATCCCTAAATCAATAATGAAATGATAGTAATATGAACAAAACACGCAAATCACCTTTTAAGATCCATTTCATTAATAAACAATTTCAATAATCCTTACAAAATGTTGTTTACAATGAAATAGTTAAGTTTTAGAAACAACTTGAACACTAGAGAGAATTAGAGGTCGAACGGGAAAGCCAAATGACAAAAAGTTAACATTAAAATGAAATTTTCAGTTTTTATAGGCCTGCACATCCCCCCCCCCCCCCCCGAAAAGGGTCGAATGTGCAGGTTCGCCCCTCTAAATGGACGAATCAGCACATTACTCTTCAGACTTGCACATTCGACCTGATACTCCACCTTCGACCTTCAGCTATCCACCTTCGACCCTTCAAAAGCCACCTTCAACCCCACGATTTCACCAAAACATAATAGAATGTACAATCCAATAGCACTAGTCGCAAAACGTGCATCAACAGTTAGGGTCAAATAAACATGTTTTTGGTCGAATGAACTTGTGAATAGGTTGAATGAACATCATGAGGGTCGAACCAAGGTACCATGGGTCGAACCAGAAGCCCTTGGTGTCGAACCAAACCCAGAAATCTTCCGATTCGACCTTACGGCTTCGGCACACCTTTGAGATCTGTCTTGGATTTGGATATCTTCCCTCTATGCTCTAATGTACACACTTTCCTACACACACTATCATGCACTAGTACTTGTCATAGTACACCCCTGAGTGATTGTTCACTTTGGGATCCTTGTGCGATAAAACGTTTCTTTTAAGAATGTGGGTATCGGATGACTTGAAGTTCTAGCTAGGAGCACGCCTAGAAGACCATGTAGAGTGATTTATCATTTCGGGTGCACACGAAGTTATAAATCGAAATGCACGGAAATCCTGGTGGACTTTGTATTCGGACCGATAGTATGCTTGAGCCCAGTTCTGAATTTCCTTGGTCACTAGTAGTTGATCTTATGGTGGCATTGAGTATCTTGTTCCATGTTTTGGTAGAACATGTCTGGTTATACTGGTGGACGTACTAGGGGACGCCGTGGTGGCGGGGGGGTCGCTTAGGCGGTGTACGAGGTGGTAGAAACATCACCATGACACAGGCTGAGTTGGATAGCATGTTGCAGCAGCAATTGAACATTGCGTTGGCTGCTTTCCAGGCTGCTCAAAAGACCCTGGGAAATACTAATCAGGTGCAGTCTGGGTTCACCTACAAGAAGTTCATGGACTGTAAGCCCCATAACTTCAATGGGACTGAAGGGGCAGTGGGACTGATTCGGTGGTTGGAGAAGATAGAGTCGGTGTTTGCTATGTGCAACTGTCCTGACGCTGATCGTGTTAAGTATGCTTCAGCTTCTCTGGAGGGACATGCTTTGACCTGGTGGAACTCTACCACTGCAAACCTTGGCCTGGGTGAAGCCAATGCCATGTCGTGGTCCGAGTTTATTCTGATGTTGCGAGCGGAGTATTGCCCGAGGGATGAGATCATGAGGTTGGAACATGAGTTCTGGAATATGAAGATGGTTGGGTCAGAGATCAAGGAGTTTACTGCTAGGCACAATGAGTTGGTTGTGAAGTGCCCCGGTTTGCTACACCTAAGTACCGGAGGATTGAGCACTACATTGTTGGGTTAGTGCCGGAGATTGCTGGGCATATTGCAGCCGCTGACCACACTACCATGTTGGCTACTGTTCGGGCAGCTCACAAGCTGACCAACATGAAGATTACTGAATGTGTTTCCTCCTTGAGGCACTACTGTGAAGGTTTCTCAGAGTAGTAAGAGGAAGTGGGAGAGCGTGGAAAAGAGTTCAGCCGTCGTTCAGCGACAGCCACCGGCGAAGAAGGTTGAAGCATCAGGGACAGCATCGGATCAGAGACAGGGAGGGTATGCTGGAAAGAGCCTTAAGTGTTGACTATGTGGTTTTCATCATTATGGTACTTGTGATAAGTTTCGCTGTGAGCGATGTAATCGGACCGGTCACTATGCGAAGGATTGTAGGATCAATCTTTCGTCCAAGCCGGCTCAGGCTACTACTACTACCCCTGCTCCATAGGGGAACCAAGGCTGCTACCACTGTGGGGAGGCGAGCCATTTCAAGCGAAACTGCCCAAAGTTGAACCATGTTGATGTAGGGACAACAGGGAAGGCTGGAAACAACGAGGGCGGCGTTCGGGCTGCTCGTGCTCACGCTTATATCATTGGTGCAAGGGAGAATCAGGAGGACCCTGATACTGTTACCGGTGCGTCTTCTGTAACACCCCGAAAATCATTTTCGCTTAATCATGCCACTTGGAGTGATTAAGAAATAACAAAACAAATTAAATAGTAGCGTGAATGTTCTATCAACGAATAAAACGAGGCTTTTGTTATAATAGGAAAACAACCCTGCTAAATCCGTTAATCGATTCAAAGCCTAAACATAAAACACTTGGAAATGAGACTTGAGGGACTATAATCGCCAATGGTGATAAACATGGTTTTATTATTAAAATTTAAAAAAACAAAAAACTCACACATGTATGTGTAATCGTTTTCATCAGGAGAGTCTTATTCTCCAAACACACACAAACACAAACTAGCCATAAAACTCAAAACAAGCTCAATCCAAGCCTAGATCAATGGGATTTTTGTCTGCATGAGCCCTTAATCGAGTCATCTCAGCTTGATACACCTCAAGGTACCTTTAATTCTTGTTAAATTAGATGAATTCTATAGCTATAGCTTGAGGAGAATTCTAGGTCAAATGTTTGATAGTATAATTATGTTGTTTGAAGGTTACCCTTGTGATGGGGGACCTAAATTATGCCTAAAAACGTTATATAGGTGTTAAATTACAACAAAAAAAATATGTTTATGATTCTTGAAGTGAAATGAAGAAAATGGGTTTTGGACCCTAACCATGAAATCTACCTTGTAATATGAATCACTATGTGTTATAATGTACAAAATTGAATGGGTATGCTTTGGGTGATGAAAATACCTAATGGCTACAAATAGGATGGACAATGGTAACATCCATAAGACTTGTAGAGTTAGATACTAAACTGTTAAATGATGCCTATAAAGTGTTTGACGAAACGCCTCAATGACTTTGTTTGCAAATTGAGGTGATAACTTGATTTGGGTAAGCATGGAATTACTCGCATATAAGATGTGAAATAAATGCTTGAAAGATAAATCATATCATATGCGAAAATGTAGCCTAATGATGATTAGGAAATTGATAATACATATGATCATGCTAAGGGTAGTTGACCTTTAGAAGTCAAATTGATCCGAACTTAGAATGTAATATAATCGTGTGAATAAACTCATGAGGTATGTTAGTTATTGGGCATGATGACTAACTTGAACAATCTTATGAGTATAGTTAAAGTTGATCTTGTCAAGCTAGGTGCAAGCTTGGAAGGAATGGATCAACAAACAAACGGGTCAAGCGGATACAAGCTTAAATTATAAAGAAATGGGAGTGAATACAAGGTAAGTATTACATACGCTAATAGATCATAAGCATGGCTCATGTGTTGCATATTATTAATTTAGTATGTGTAATGATTAAGGTAGAACCCCAAGTAGTGAAACCCACTCAGCGGGTTTAATCGCGTAAGATTGAATAGAAACTTGTTTAATAATGATGCTTTTTAACAAGTTTGATGAAATAAGATATGGTTCAAGTTATAGTTATGATCATTGGATGTGAAAAGAGGTTTTGATGTGGATAAATACAATCAGCTTTGCTATGTGAACAACAAAAAAAAAGTAACCACTAGGCTGTTTTAAAAAAATTCATATCAAATCGTACAAAATTCCTTAGGAGATGAGCCATATATGAATAGAAAGCCCAATGAGTCTACTTTAATTTATATTTGAACATATAGAGCTAATTCTAGTCGTAAGTGGGTCAAAACAGTTGGTTTAAGCAGCATCACAGAAAATACAGCATAGCTGATTGGAATAAATATGTTCCTGACTTGTTTTTATAAGAGTCGTGTAAAATCAACCGTAACTCAGATTGATGTGATTCTTTTTGGATTGGAAAGCTGCTGGAATATACTTTTATTAATCTGTGAACATGTTGGAATGGTTAAGGCAAGAAATGGGTCAAAAATGATACGAACAGGGCTGCACCTAAAGTGCCGCACTGACAGTTGGGTTTTCCGAAACTAAATAAAAAGGTTTAACTCAGTAGAGTTGAATTAATGATAAAAACCAATTGAATATAGTTGAATATTTGTGTCACATGAAGTATATCGTAGGAAGTAACGCGCTAAGGGTGGATTACAATGTCAACGATTTAAATTGAATGTTGTTAATGATCATGATTAAAATGCTATGAATCATGTGAAGTAACATAAAGGATTTAATGGCTTTGATATCCATAATGCAAATTATAATTATATGAAAGGTGAAATTGTTTTCAAGTTAAGTTTTGGAAGGCTTGAAGACGACAAACTAAATGGGTGAAAAATGGTAACGACAACAACCAACGGGCCAAGGTGAGTGTTACTAGAACCATTCCTTTTGCAAGTATTTGATCAAAAGGACTAAGTCATGATGGATTTACTTGACTAGGCGTTTTTAGCCATCAAAGGGCTACACTGTCAGTGGATTAGATTCTTCTAAACAACCTTGGAATGGTTTTACACGTTTCAAGGCCTTGTAATAGAGCCTAAAAACAAAGTTCTAAGTGGGTCGGGAATTGATATTGTGGCTGCGTAAATAAGCGACTCGGCGCAGGTCATATTGAGCTAAACGGCAGCCAACAACAACAGCCAACCGTAACCTACGACCCAGAGCCGTAGGCTACGGCTAACAAGCGACCAGACCCGAAAGGCCAGACCGTAAGCTACAGCCTGTGACCGTAGCCTACGGCTGGTCACATTTAAAAAAAAATATTATTAAGCCGTAAGCTATGGTCCTGTGACCGTAGCCTACGGCGAGAAATGAGTTAGAAGAGAAAAGCTGAGCTTGGTGGACAGTAAGCTACAGTCTAGTAACCGTAGTTTACGGTGGACATTATTCCAAAACTAGTTTTTCTATTTATGTCTTAAAAACGATTTCAATGCCCAAATTGGGTTTATAGGCTATCTTTAAACCCAAGTACGGGCTCATGGCGGGTTAAACTCCAAGCATTTGAATGGTTGATTAATCGAGTTCGTTGAAATTAGTTGTTGCGTATTATTATGCTAACTATTTTGAATGTGTAATATCAACCCAACTAACCATTCTTTGTGTAATGGTGCTAGGTAAACTTTTGTTGGCATAATCGGAGCAAAGATCAAGTCACGATAAGAACCAAATACACCCGATCACTCAATAGCTTCCGCATCTATTTTCGATTAAAACACAAATCATAACATTCGTTTTTTTTCTTTAAAATTCTAAAAATGTAGCTTGTAATCTAAATTGGGACTGTTATACGGACTAAGCAATTCGAGTTGGGTTTGTAAATATCAAAGTTTTAATCGGGAGTGAGTTTTATTAAGGACAAAACTTGTATGATTAAGCGTTAATCGTTTGATTACCGGTTAGGGCCTTACAAGTGGTATCAGAGCAATTGGTTTGAGGGATTCGAGTGTCGGGAAGGATACTTGGACTCAAACTGTGCGCTCACAGTGTTGAAGCTTGTTCGGTTCGAGACTTGATCAAGGAATCCGGTAAGTATGACCCGAAATAAGAACCCGGTTTGATCGGAGATAGTTATAAGTAATCAATAGGGATATTGCGTAGATGCACGCTATCTCAAAAGCTTGGAAAAGAAACGGTTAGGTAGCGTAGGTCCTAGCCAAAGACTAATCGGATAATGAAATGCCTGTGTAACAAGTACATCGTAATTTTATTACAATGATGTATACTAACAATGAGTTGTTAAGTTGTTAATCAGTTGTAAATGTGACAGGGATAAGAACATTGTATTCGATAAGGATGGGATCAAATGGTTCACCCAACATGATGGTGGAGGGTTTCAGAGCACGGCTAATAGCATGCTCACTAAGGACCACGTCAAGTAACGACTAAGATTAACGGATCGATAACAAAAAGGAACATAAGGGAAAGTATCAACCAGGTACACACTCTGAATCATATTATGAGTATTAGTATGCAATCATCACATGACAAGCTGTAGTTGCATACGCAAGCAAAAAGCTAAATGAAAAAAAAAAAGATGTGTATTATTCACAATAGTGAGTAATAAATGCTCAAGAGTGACCTGAGCATAGAAATCGGAATGGGGGATAATCACCTAAGCCATTGTTTAAAATCAAAGGATGTTAGAGTTGCATAGTGGTCATGCCAATGAGTATGATCACTTAACAAATAAAGGTGAACCCCAATGTTAACTAAATATCGAGAAATTGGTTTTTTTACCAAATAAAATAAGGGACACAAGCATGAGCTGAAGCTTTGCTTACATAGGATGCAATGCACCAATTCTAAAAACTCCATGTGTACCATATGCGGATTGCTTACCCTGGCCAGGTAAGTGTTAAACATATGATACTGTGGGTTTCTTACAATTGATGCATATACAACCTATGTAGCAAGGACTAAGTAAGTGTGAGTTGTCGGGGATAAAGAGAAATCATGGATTAGACAAACATGGTCTAGAGGGCCATGATTGCCTAAGAGGCATGTGAAATCCATATATTAACCAAAACTACGGTTTTGGTTGATAAATCATAAATAGTGGACTTGGGCCGTGATAAATCAGTAAGTCATAAATCTTTGGATTAATGACATAAACAGCGGACTTGGGTCGTGATATATTAGTAAGTCATAAATCTTCGGATTAATGACATAAACAGCGGACATAGGCCGTGATAAATCAGTAAATCATTCAACCCTCGGGTTAATGATGAAAAAGTGCAAGTTGTGATAACATTAGATTGTATACTTGGTACAATCTAATGCAAACTGTGATAACGTTAGGTTGTATAGTTGGTACAACCTAATGCAAACCTTCATAACTTGGGATTAGTCTATACAATCCCTTGTAATGTCAAATCAACATCGTTTTATTGTGAAAAGAAAACCAACCTCAACTTATGTTGAGAATGGTAAATCAGAAAAAAAGATTTTTAGAAAATAAGCATTCAAAATAGATAAATGATTTGAACTCTGAAACTCAAAAGTCCTTAAATGGGTCGCTTGGGGGCAATAACCACTAATCGAGTTAGCAAAACGGGAACTTGGGAAACCCAAATTCAAATTGACGGACACGAATTAGATATGTTACGGTGAAAGCCCAAGCATAATGAACCCGGATAACTCACTTGGTGTGAGGGCGGAAAAAGGGGTAAGCCTTAGGGTTATACCTTAGATTAAGATACTTGAAATATATTAGCCTAGTAAACCAACTGAGCAAAGTGTGGGAATTGGTAACGATTTTTACAACAATCACGAAGGGTAGGTGGAACCTAATAGGTAGATCCAAGGGATTAGAAAACGACCATGTTAAAAAGCCGGGTTAGTCTTGGAAACCAAGACAAATTACTTGTTGTTAATAGATGCATAGACATGTATACATATGCATACTACAATTGAGTAACACCGTAGATACCCTAAGGTGCATGATAGAACGGACCCTTAAATCATTACATCCTTCGGAATAATCGTAGACGGTGGATAGTCTACGGTTCTAAGGGGGGTCTATGAGGAACACAAATAGTTAAAATATCCGGTAGGGGTGTGTATGTAGATAATACACCATGAGACAACATCCAGTCAATCGAAAGGGTAGTATAACTTAAATTGCGTTATGAAAGCTAAGGCTTTTAGGTTAATAAAACTATGTATATAGTATTAATTGTTAAGACTATAGAATGACAAAAGAACGAGCGGTGCTCAAATTGGTTTGGAGAAACTAAATTTCCTTAAGATGGCCAAAGCAACTACAAGAGAAAGGTTTCGAGGACGAAACCTCTCTAAGGGCGGTAAACTTGTAACACCCCGAAAATCATTTTCGCTTAATCATGCCACTTGGCGTGATTAAGAAATAACAAAACAAATTAAATAGTAGCGTGAATGTTCTATCAACAAATAAAACGAGGCTTTTGTTATAATAGGAAAATAACCCTGCTAAATCCGTTAATCGATTCAAAGCCTAAACATAAAACACTTGGAAATGAGACTTGAGGGACTATAATCGCCAATGGTGATAAACATGGTTTTATTATTAAAATTTAAAAAAAAAACAAAAAACACACACATGTGTGTGTAATCGTTTTCATCAGGAGAGTCTTATTCTCCAAACACACACAAACACAAACTAGCCATAAAACTCAAAACAAGCTCAATCCAAGCCTAGATCAATGGGATTTTTGTATGCATGAGCCCTTAATCGAGTCATCTCAGCTTGATACACCTCAAGGTACCTTTAATTCTTGATAAATTAGATGAATTCTCTAGCTATAGCTTGAGGAGAATTCTAGGTCAAATGTTTGATAGTATAATTATGTTGTTTGAAGGTTACCCTTGTGATGGGGGACCTAAATTATGCCTAAAACGTTATATAGGTGTTAAATTACAACAAAAAAATATGTTTATGATTCTTGAAGTGAAATGAAGAAAATGGGTTTTGGACCCTAACCATGAAATCTACCTTGTAATATGAATCACTATGTGTTATAATGTACAAAATTGAATGGGTATGCTATGGGTGATGAAAATACCTAATGACTACAAATAGGATGGACAATGGTAACATCCATGAGACTTGTAGAGTTAGAAACTAAATTGTTAAATGATGCCTATAAAGTGTTTGACGAAACGCATCAATGACTTTGTTTGCAAATTGAGGTGATAACTTGATTTGGGTAAGCATGGCATTACTCGCATATAAGACGTGAAATACATGCTTGAAAGATAAATCATATCATATGCGAAAATGTAGCCTAATGATGATTAGGAAATTGATAATACATATGATCATGCTAAGGGTAGTTGACCTTTAGAAGTCAAATTGATCCGAACTTAGAATGTAATATAATCGTGTGAATAAACTCATGAGGTATGTTAGTTATTGGGCATGATGACTAACTTGAACAATCTTATGAGTATAGTTAAAGTGGATCTTGTCAAGCTAGGCGCAAGCTTGGAAGGAATGGATCAACAAGCAAACGGGTCAAGCGGATACAAGTTTAAATTATAAGGAAATAGGAGTGAATACAAGGTAAGTATTACTTACGCAAATAGATCATAAGCATGGCTCATGTGTTGCATATTATTAATTTAGTATGTGTAATGATTAAGGTAGAACCCCAAGTGGTGAAACCCACTCAGCGGGTTTAATCGCGTAAGATTGAATAGAAACTTGTTTAATAATGATGCTTTTTAACAAGTTTGATGAAATAAGATATGGTTCAAGTTATAGCTATGATCATTGGATGTGAAAAGAGGTTTTAATGTGGATAAATACAATCAGCTTTGCTGATTGGAACAACAAAAAAAAAGTAACCACTAGGCTGTTTTAAAAAAATTCATATCAAATCGTACAAAATTCCTTAGGAGATGAGCCATATATGAATAGAAAGCCCAATGAGTCTACTTTAATTTATATTTGAACATATAGAGCTAATTCTAGTCGTAAGTGGGTCAAAACAGTTGGTTTAAGCAGCATCACAGAAAATACAGCATAGCTGATTGGAATAAATATGTTCCTGACTTGTTTTTATAAGAGTCGTGTAAAATCAACCGTAACTCAGATTGATGTGATTCTTTTTGGATTGGAAAGCTGCTGGAATATACTTTTATTAATCTGTGAACATGTTGGAATGGTTAAGGCAAGAAATGGGTCAAAAATGATACGAACAGGGCTGCACCTAAAGTGCCGCACTGACAGTTGGGTTTTCCGAAACTAAATAAAAAGGTTTAACTCAGTAGAGTTGAATTAATGATAAAAACCAATTGAATATAGTTGAATATTTATGTCACATGAAGTATATCGTAGGAAGTAACGCGCTAAGGGTGGATTACAATGTCAACGATTTAAATTGAATGCTGTTAATGATCATGATTAAAATGCTATGAATCATGTGAAATAACATAAAGGATTTAATGGCTTTGATATCCATAATGCAAATTATAATTATATGAAAGGTGAAATTGTTTTCAAGTTAAGTTTTGGAAGGCTTGAAGACGACAAACTAAATGGGTGAAAAATGGTAACGACAACAACCAACGGGCCAAGGTGAGTGTTACTAGAACCATTCCTTTTGCAAGTATTTGATCAAAAGGACTAAGTCATGATTGGACAAGGATTTACTTGACTAAGCGTTTTTAGCCATGAAAGGGCTACACTGTAAGTGGATTAGATTCTTCTAAACAACCTTGGAATGGTTTTACACGTTTCAAGGCCTTGTAATAGAGCCTAAAAACAAAGTTCTAAGTGGGTCGGGAATTGATATTGTGGCTGCGTAAATAAGCGACTCGGCGCAGGTCATATTGAGCTAAACGGCAGCCAACAACAACAGCCAACCGTAACCTACGACCCAGAGCCGTAGGCTACGGCTAACAAGCGACCAGACCCGAAAGGCCAGACCGTAAGCTACGGCCTATGACCATAGCCTACGGCTGTTCACATTTAAAAAAAATATTATTAAGCCGTAAGCTATGGTCCTGTGACCGTAGCCTACGGCGAGAAATGAATCAGAAGAGAAAAGCTAAGCTTGGTGGACAGTAAGCTACAGTCTAGTAACCGTAGCTTACGGTGGACATTATTCCAAAACTAGTTTTGCTATTTATGTCTTAAAAACGATTTCAATGGCCCAAATTGGGTTTATTGGCTATCTTTAAACCCAAGTACGGGCTCATGGCGGGTTAAACACCAAGCATTCGAATGGTTGATTAATCGAGTTTGTTGAAATTAGTTGTTGCGTATTATTATGCTAACTATTTTGAATGTGTAATATCAACCCAACTAACCATTCTTTGTGTAATGGTGCTAGGTAAACTTTTGTTGGCATAATCGGAGCAAAGATCAAGTCACGAGAAGAACCGAATACTCCCGATCACTCAATAGCTTCCGCATCTATTTTCGATTAAAACACAAATCATAACATTCGTTTTTTTTTCTTTGAAATTCTAAAAAAGTAGCTTGTAATCTAAATTGGGACTGTTATACGGACTAAGCAATTCGAGTTGGGTTTGTAAATATCAAAGTTTTAATCGGGAGTGAGTTTTATTAAGGACAAAACTTGTATGATTAAGCGTTAATCGTGTGATTACGGGTTAGGGCCTTACATCTTCTTTCTTATCTTTTGTTATACTTTGGTTTTATCCTTATTCATATCATTGGGCATTTCATATCCATTGAGTGTTTTTGGTATTGGACCTGTCATCATTTTACATTCATTAATTTGATGTGGGTCCTTTGGAGATGCTACTTGGACGGTACCGGTGTGTCATTTATACTGATAACAGTGGTCTCCATTAGGCCTTCGATCAGGAGGGATCTTTTGTCTTGTATTCACCTTGGGGAAGTGGTTCCCCGGCTGTTGTTATCACCTATCGTTCATGACTCTCATTTCGTTTGCATTTTGGGAAAACGTTACTTGGGTACACACGGAGGTCAGCATTCATTACTGTTGAAGCTGAGTGAATCTCGGGATGAGATTCCTTTCAACAGGGGGATGATGTGACGACCGGAAAAGTTTTTCTTTTTATCATTTCATTCTCTTTGGCTTCGGGAAATTTTCTGGACGAAAATTCTTTCAAGAGGGGGGGATGATGTGACACCCGGCATGTTTAGGTCAACATTTTTCAAACACATAAGTCTACCTTAGCGAAAAACATTTATTAAACATACTTAACAAGGTCAGTTGAGTCAGAACTAAGAACGTATTGTCCAGGGTTCAATGATTTGGAGGATCATTGGGTTAATCACACACACATACACACGATATGATTCCCGTTGTTGGTGAATTACATGAATTAGATTAAGTAACAAACGTGAATTGATTCGTATATGGTGTAGAATATGCAAATACGTGTTTAAACGATGATTAGATGATCATCCATGATTATATATGCTTAACATAGGTTAGGATTGCATGTTCATGTGTTAGGATGTGTTAAAATGCGTTAAAACGACAAAACTGGAAAATCTGGAAAACACATGTTTAGGTTCGACCTTAAGGGGGGTCGAACCTGGGAATGGAAAACACAAGAAACTCCCTTCGAACACATGTAGTCTCATTCGACCTAGGTATGGGGTCGAAGGAGGATTTAGTATAAATACCATACTTTGTCATTTTTCATCATTTCACAAACCCTAACCGCCTCTAAACACTCTCTAGCAACTTTAATCACCGGGGAAGGAGTTTTTGCTCTTGTTTTTCATAATCTAACCTATAATCATCTTCTAAACAAAGACCAAGATGTGTTCTTCATCCTAAATCCTTTTTAAAGCATTTTGATTCATTTCATTAAACCCCAAAGGTCCAGATCTGATTCAAACATGTTTTCATGGATAAAAACCTTCCTAACATCTTCCTAAACAAAACCTTTTCATAAACAACGAGTTTTCATACAAATTGACATGTGTTAATGGTGTTTTATGTTGTTTTATGTATTGTTGATGATTGATTGCTGTGTAGATGTTATGACAATGATCTAGGACTATTGTTGATGATGATTTATGATTGAGATAGGTTACAATTGGTTATTGATGATGTTTTGCTCATTTTGGGGATTTTGGGTTAGATCTAGGGCTTATTCATAATGTTATTGATAATGATATGATTGGGGGTTTTCTTGCACATGATAATCTGAGCATATTGAGCTAATTGACAAATAATTTTGATAAGTTTCCATATCGGGTAAAGATTGCATGCGTATGATGTGACATTTCCATAATTTGCCATTTCGGGTAACTTGTAAAACGGACGAATTCCGGGATAAAATTGGTAGGGTTTTGGGTGAATATGTTAATGATAGTTCACTGCTGTGATTGGTGATGTTTCGTGATGTTTTTGGACTGTTTAGATGTGTTTTGCTGCGTTTTATGAAGTTTTGCAGCAAAGGGTCGAACGTGGAACTCATTCGACCCTTCGTGGGGTCGAATTTAGTTCAAATAGGTCAAATGTACATGCCTAGGGTCGAATGTACATGCCTGGGTTCTAATGTGCATGTCTGGGGTTGAATTAACACGTGTTAGGGTTGAATTAACATACGTTAAGGTCGAAAAAACATGTGTTAGGGTCAAATAAACATGTGTTAGGTCGAATGAACTTGTGAATAGGTTGAATGAACTTCATGAGGGTCGAACCAAAGGACCATGGGTCGAACCAGAAGCCCTTGGGGTCGAACCAAACCCAGAAATCTTCCGGTTCGACCTTACGACTTCGTATATGCGATTTTTGATGCAAACTAAGTGTTTTATGCTTGAAACTTATGTGTTAACCTTATGTACTTGACTAATTGATGTAATGGGTCACAAACGGGATGTCGGATCTATCTGGTATGTCCGGTTAACGTTTAAACACACTTTTAAACACACATAGTCAAGATCTGGACAATTGGGGACCTGTTAACCTTCGGGTTAGTAGTCAACACACTTACTTAAGCTCATTGATAGGTCGCCATTAGTTGGGGCTATCACACACATATTGGATTTACGTTTAAATGGAAGGAGCAGTCTAAGGTGAGTTCACGGCCCCACACTTTACTAGTTTTGTTTTCAGGGGAGAAACATGCTTATACATTTTGATCACACATTTACATGTTATACATTATAAACACACATTTTCATGTTATACTATGGCTCACATTTCATTACTATACGGGGATGTAGCGGGGAAATGTGGATAGCGCTATTGGGCCTCACAAACCCCACTCGACGGCTGGAGGCCGGGCGGGTGCATATTGTCTTGAACACACAAGGCCTACCGGTGATGACGGTAGTCCGGAACATAAGGGTATCACACAGTAACAACACAGTCAGCAATGGTTTCACCCGTATGAGTAACACACATGACGCCTAGCTATCGTACACACAAGCATAGTATGAACAGTAACAGTAACGGTTTTCAAAGGATTAACAAAATGTTTATTGAAAAAGAAAAATCTGTGAACTCACCAGCATTATATGTTGGCGTTTTTAGCATGTTTTCTCAGGTCGCTAAGGTAGCAGCAGTTGGGCTAGGCGCACGGATTCGCACTCGCGTCTAGGATCATGTTTCATGTTTCACGTTTTGGATGTCAAAACTAAAACTCATGTTTTATCTTTATTCGGTTTCTGTAAACTTAAATTGCTTCCGCTATGATTTGAATCATGGTTTTTAAACTATTGCATGGTTTGGTTTACGTATCTTTTCACATATAGTTTTCGTTCGTTGTGACCATTGACTTAGATCCTGGTATGTCACGCGCCTCGCGGTAAAACCCCGTATGTGGAATTTGAGGGTGTGACAAATTGGTATCAGAACCAATGGTTATAGTGAACTAGGACTGCATGTAGAGTCTAGTCTATAGTCGAGTCTCACACACATTAGACGGTCACACATATTTACGAGTCGTGTCATTTGGTAAACATACTAACCTTGTCGGGGTATCGGTGTCCTCATCACACAGTATTGTATTATCTATCTTTGGATTATCTCTACATTTACTCTATCTTCTTCTTTGGGTTTGAAGATGAAGAGGCTTATCGCTTATCTCTTACGCACGGCAGTAGTGTACATTGGGGTGGCTTCGGCACACCTTTGAGATCCGTCCAGGATTTGGATATCACCCCTCTATGCTCTAATGTACACACTTGCCTACACACACTATCATGCACTAGTACTTGTCATAGTACACCCCTGAGTGATTATTCATTTTGGGATCCATGTGCGATAAAAAGTTTGTTTTAAGAATATGGGTATCGGATGATTTGAAGTTCTATCTAGGAGCACACCTAGAGGACCATGTAGAGCGATTTATCATTTCGGGTGCACACGAAGTTATAAATCGAAATGCATGGAACTGCTGGTGGACTTCGTGTTCGGACCGATAGTTATGCTTGAACCCAGTTCTGAATTTCTTTGGTCACTAGCAGTTGATCTTATGGTGGCATTGAGTATCTTGTTCCATGTTTTGGCAGAACATGTCTGGTCGTACTAGTGGACGTACTGGGGACGTCGTGGTGGCAGTAGGGGTCGCACAGGCAGTGGACGAGGCGGTGGAAACATCACCATGACACAGGCTGAGTTGGATAGCATGTTGCAGTAGCAATTGAACATTGCGTTGGCTGCTTTCCAGGCTACTCAGCAGACCCTGGGAAATACTAATCAGGTGCAGTCTGGGTGCACCTACAAGAAGTTCATGGACTGTAAGCCCCATAACTTCAATGGGACTAAAGGGGCGGTGGGACTGATTCGGTGGTTGGAGATGATTGAGTCGGTGTTTGCTATGTGCAACTGTCCTAATGTTGATCGTGTTAAGTATGCTTCTGCTACTCTGGAGGGACATGCTTTGACCTGGTGGAACTCTACCACTGCGTACCTTGGCCTGGGTGAGGCCAATGCCATGTCGTGGTCTGAGTTTATTCTAATGCTATGAGCTGAGTATTGCCCGAGGGATGAGATCATGAGGTTAGAGCATGAGTTCTGGAATCTGAAGATGGTTGGGTTGGAGATCGAGGAGTTTACTGCTAGGCACAATGAGTTGGCTGTGATGTGCCCCGGTTTGGCTACACCTGATTACCGGAGGATTGAGCACTACATTGCTGGGTTAGTGCCGGAGATTGCTGGGCATATTGCTGCCGCTGACCACACTACCATGTTGGCTACTGTTTGGGCAGCTAACAAGCTGACCAACATGAAGATTGTGGAATGTGTTGCCTCCTTGAGGCACTACTGTGGAAGGTTTCTGAGAGTAGTAAGAGGAAGTGGGAGAGTGTGGAGAAGAGTTCATCCGTCGTTCAGCGTCAGCCACCGGCAAAGAAGGTTGAAGAATCAGGGACAGCGTCGGATCAGAGACTGGGAGGGTATGCTGGAAAGAGCCCTAAGTGTGGACTGTGTGGTTTTTATCATTATGGTACTTGTGATAAGTTTCGCTTTGAGCGATGTAATCGGACTGCTCACTATGCGAAGGATTTTAGGGTCAATCTTTCGTCCAAGCCGGCTCAGGCTACTGCTCCTACCCTGCTCCACAGAGGAACCAGGGCTGCTACCACAGTAACGGTAATCGTTTTTAAAGGAGTAAGGAAACGTTTATTGAAAAATAAAAACCTGTGAACTCACCAGCATTATATGTTGACGTTTTTAGCATGTTTTCTCAGGTCGTTAAGGTAGCAGCAGTTGGGCTAGGCACACGAAATCGCACTCGCATCTAGGATCATGTTTCATGTTTCACGTTTTGGATGTCAAAAATAAACTCTTTTTTATCTTTATTCGGTTTCTGTAAACTTAAATTGCTTCCGCTGTGTTTTGAATCATGGTTTTTAAACTATTGCATGGTTTGGTTTACGTATCTTTTCACATATAGTTATCGTTCGTTGTGACCGTTGACTTGGATCCTGGTATGTCACGCGCCTCGCGGTAAAACCCCGTATGTGGAATTTGAGGGTGTGACAGTAAATGTAAGTACGAGGATTGTTGAGCTCATGAACCAATGTCTCATGTTCCACATGGTAGTCACGATAGAATAACACATAAAATGAAACGTACTAGAAATGTAGCATGTTTATCCCCCAAAATGGAAAAACTGTAAATGGGGCCGTGAAACTCACCTGATGATAGTATGTGTGGCGTGGTAAAGCTGGGATGTGAGGTATTACTGTCCTAACAATGATGGCCCTATGATTGTCAAGAGTATAGTAAGTTGCATGTTCTTGTTGTTTATCATACCATTTGTTCACCCGACTTTGTGGTCCTTTGTGTTAGTGTATGTGGTCCATGTTTTTATGTGTGACAATCTTTCTTTGGTTTATGGGTACTTGTAAAACATACGTTTTCGAGAATCCTAGGCGTTTTATTGTAAAAACGTATCTATAGTGAAATATATGGTCCCCACACATCATCATAGGTAATATATTATTCCCTAATCTAATGTGTGGCATGTTTATGAAAACTATATGTTTTGTTGTGTAGAGACATGGACCCTATTTTAACATGTGTTTGGTGCCTCTTAACATATGTTTATAACAATGGCCGAAACCTTTGTATGTTTAAAGGACTCGGATTCGATAGTTCAACATATCAAGTGACTTACTATTGATGATTAGGCAAACCGAGTGTCAATAGGTGTGTGCTAGTGCCTTAATTCAAGGTTGTGTAAGCTGTGTCTCTACGCAAGGTTTGCACTTGGAGATTCCACCAAGAGAGAGCTTCGTCTTGAAAAGTGCAAGTAGAGTACTTCACTTTCTGATCCTTGGAACAACCGCTGATGTGATCCTTGGAACAACCGCTGATGTCAAAAAATGGCTCAGTCTTTTCGATCCAACGAACAATCCCAAAGGCACCTTCGGTACCACGAAAATTCCATGGTTTGCAAGCCATGAAAGTTTTGTATGAACATCCCCGAACAGGATTTTCAACTTTTGTGTATACAATAGTAAATATCATTAACATAAAGTTTTGTGCGGGAGTAGTAAGTAGAGAATTTAGACCCAAAATCATCCTAGCCAGCTCAGCAAGAGTGGCTGGTAGTGGTTCGCCATCATTGGTTCGTGCAAATTGTCGGGTTTGCATGATTCCATTCTAATACATCACATATCAAAAGTATAAGACACATATTTCACAAATATTGTCATTCATACAAATGCAACAACCAAATATAACCACGCATAGTAAGTCAATCACAACCACGAGAATAAACAAGATATAACATAGATCAAACACCATTACCTGCATTACATACTCATAGTTTAAAGTGCATCAATGTCAAAGTACAAAAGACTGGCGGCCAAGCTGCAGTAGTTTAAACTACAATCATAAAGTAACACAAAGTACAACCATGAAATATCCAACAAAGATGAAGATGGAAAATTAGAGGCGAGGGTAGCAACCGCATCTCTCGTGTGCTGGTCCATCTCAGCCATCCTCCTCTCCAATGCCTCCAATCGTCTCTCAGCTTCAACTCTCCCCATGACAGCCGCTAGCCTCCCCTGCTCAGCCTCTGACGCGCGGTCCTTTAGCTCCCGGATACGAACACCCATAGTAACTAGCTGTGCGTCATGGGACAGTAGAACGCCACGCTTGGTGTACAAAGGTCTCCCAGAAGATCATCAAAATGTCTTAGCCTCTGCATCATCCTCCTCCTCCTTGTGGGCCAAGTCACCTACAAGACTAGGGAAGTGAGGCCGCTTGCGGGCCTGGGAACGCCTCCTCAATCGCCTGGATGGTTCGGGCATAGGTACGGGCGCCTCCACAGCATGTGGCTCCGATGTAGGGTCAGTAGGCAGATCAGGCTCGCCGGTAGGGATAGAGTCAGCAGGCAGCGTAGTGATCGGAGCACGGGTGGGAAGGGCAAGGACTACTGTAACACCCCAACCGATGGCGCAAACATCGAGGTGTCACGTAAGAATGAGTATACAGTAGCACATGGTATTCAAGTTTTAATTTGAAATTTATTTAAAGTAAAAATATCCAAAATTGAAAATACATAATAAGTTTTGAATGGAATTCTAATACATCAAATAACCAAATAAAGCATAAACTTCAATTTGTCTTCTCATGCTAACACTCTAGTCTTCACGCATCATTATTTCCTGTTGAGTTGTAAAAATGGGGGGGGGTCAACTAGAAGTTGGTGAGAATACATAAGCCATGTCAAGCAATTAAGTTTACGAATAAAAGTTTAGCAATTCATATGTCTATCGTAAGTTTAAGTCTACATGAATAAACATGAAATGTTGAATCGACATAATCAAACCTCCGACTAGTTTAGGTCCATCCCGTCATCCACGGTTCACCTTAATAATATGTTGGAACGATAACAATCACCCGCGCTCCCCATAAAAGATGGTCAACGAATCTAGGTGGGATTGTCAATCCAATAGATCTATTATTGAGTATCGCCGGCTTGGCCATAGCTAATGATTATGTATTGTTGAAACTTGTTGAAACTGTTGTTGTTGTTGTCTAAATCATGAGGCATTAAAGTTTACAACTAGACATGTATGTAGAATTGCTTAAGTATAATGTTGCAAGTATAAAGAATTGCATAAACATGGCTACGTAAACTCACATTGGCTAAGGTGAATTATCCTCTAAGTGTTGTGAATGTATGCGAGGCGAATCCCAAAGACTCAACAACGTAGCTAGTCCAAATTGAAGAAAACGAAAAAGAAAGAATATCAAGCTTCCAATTCGCCAATTACAAGAGCTTATAATCAAAGCTTCAATTGTAGAAGTAATAGACTATAGAAGAAAGGTATGAGGGAAAGTTTAATCGGATAAAAACAATCGATTTAGAGGTGCAAAGTATAATGGGTCATAGGTGGGTTTTTATACTAGTTTTGGAGTCAATTAGCCATTAAAATTGGTCAACACCATAAAGTAAGGTTTTATGATGAATTGACTATTTGACTAAGACTTTGACTGTTTGACTAAGACTTTAACTGTTTGACTAAGACTTTGACTAATAAATTTAAGGAATGTGTTAAGTTTATTTTCTTCTGAAATACTACACAAGATGATAGTTGGCTCAGTTGGTTGTCACTGTGTGTTGGTTGGCTGTGGACGCGGGTTCGAGTCCCGGTCCACACAAATCTTTTTTTGGCAATTATTTCCCTAAAAAAACTATATTATTCTAAATTCATAATATGATTATATAAGCCCGAAAGTGACTCGAAATATTTTTAAAACGTACAAAAGTGTCGAGATACAAATAATTATTAGTTTAAGGTATTTAAAACATATATTGTTTAAAACAATACATTCTTTTTATCAAAAAAAATTAGGGGGAATTCGCGATGTTACAACTACCACCTGTCGCACTCTCTTCCGGAGGGTGTACTTCTGGAGAGTACGGCTCGAAAAGTCGATAGGAAACGAAGGGGCCAGGTGTAACATCCCCAAAATTTGCTAGACGCATATTTAGATGTAAACAGTTACACGGTTATTATCAAGTTTGGTGCTTAGAACTTGATTTAAGGTATTTGGAAGGAGCCCAAGTTAACATTGTTTATAGAGATTTTATGTTTCTTTGAGAACAAGTTGCATAAACGAAGGACTTAAGGGCCTAATGTATAAATTCTAATCAAAATCTCCTTTTAAATCCTCCTTTCTCGCCAAAAGAAGAAATCATTCATCACCGTCCTTTTCTTGAAACCCTACCTTCAGTGTATATGTTTAAAAAAAACGCAGCCTCAAAGCTTTTTCCTCTGGAGCGACGGATCAAGAAAAGGGGGTTGCTTGATTGTTTGCTAACATTCACCAAGTTCCGGGTTCGATCATTGCGTCGAGTAAGTTTCCATTTAGAGAAGCCGCGCACATTCTCATCTCTATCCATCGCATCAACTAGTCTCAATTCCTGCCATTGAATACGACCTAAAAGAGTATGGTCCAGGTATGTCATTTATTGTAGACTTCTCGGTTTGGAATGGACATACGCATACGGGCGGTTGCGGTTCGTGTCTAGGTTGTCGGTTCAGGTTCGGACGACTTGTATGAGGTCACGACCAGTCCATACATGGTGGGTCATGACGTCAACCGGTTAGGATTTGGATCGGTTACGGGTTGGCAGTAGTAGTAGCGTGCGATGGTGTTGGTGATTGTTTGCAGCGGTGACGGCGGTGCAGTTAAGCTCCGAAGTTTGGCGGTAACAAAGGTGTTTTGATTGTGAAGACGATGTTGCTGGTTATGAATGGCTCGGTGGCGTGCGGCAGTGGTGATGTAGGTGAACGACTGTACCGTGGTGTCGGTTCACGGCGGTCTCAATAATATTGTTACACACACTTGTATTCGGTTATACAAAAGTGGTTGGTTGTTGGGTAACAAATGTTGAATGGATTATTGAATGTAAATCCTAATGAGGATATTTGTTGGTTATGATGGTTTGTTCATGTCATGTTATTTAAAAAAACCTTGAGTGGACAGAAGGTTCGAAATATACAATAGTTTGACTTAGGTTATTTAATTTCAAGTAAAAGGTGGGTGGAGCATGACATGGATTTGAGTGTTGAGATGTTAGTATATTTCATGAGAAGCTATGTTGACATGCACATGCACGCTAAACACGAGTTCGGGTGACAACGAAGAACCATGGGAATTATGCTTTGGTCCTCATCTTATGGCACTTCTCTAGGGTCATCTAACTCGTTGTGAAGCGAGCAATAAATATGATTTCACGGAAGTGCCGTTCACGACGGCTAATACGTTGACATGGGAGCTTTGCAACTGGTGAGTTCTTGTGCCCACTCTTTTAGTTATTATTTTTCTAAATATTTTGGGCTGACGTGCATGCTAAACCAGTATGATTATTTTTATGAAGTCACAAAAATATTCTTTTAATGAAGTTACAAATATTTTTGTATACGAACGAAATCCGTATTAACTCATACATATTATTTTGGTATGAAATACGAGTAGGCGGAATGCGCCTAATGTGTTATTATATGGTTTGAGTTATATGTGTCATTATATATATATATATATATGAATAGAATGATGTCTTGATTAAGGTGTGGCTTAAGTTTTTATTTAATAAGCGGAATGCGCTTAATGTCTTGGCCACGTATTTGAAACCTTACTTGGTAGATCAGGTTTTGCCTTGATTGTTACTTGTTTAGGTTATAAGGGTTACTATATGTAAATATAGAAATTGTGTATGATAGTTGTTGGGAATATAAACTGAACTATGATAGTATGTGATATGCCTGCTATGAAGGATAGTTAGGGTTTGAGTCGAGTAGGCGGAATGCGCTTATATACACTTGGTATTGTTGTGCCAAATAGACGGGATGCGCTTATTATGGATTGTAACTAAAGTCTTGGTTGAATAGGCGAATTGCGCTTATCCTAGACTTTAAATGTTGCTTAGGGAACAACCAGGCGGATTGCGCTTATTGGTAACTCTAAGGTTAAAGTATTTTGTTATTATTATTTTAACAACTTACTTATTATTGAAAACTTATAAAACTTGAACTCACTCAGCGTAGGTGACTTTTGCATACACGTTAGATTGATTTCAGGTTGTTGATGAATAAAAGACGCCTTGGCATGTAGTGGAGCTACTCAGTTGCGGTTGACATTTCAATTAAGAAGACGTCTACGAGATTGCTCGAACGCTATTTATATTATTTTCCAAAGATTTTAGTTGTTTATTAAATATTCTTTTGACCCGTCTTAGAAAACCATGTTTGGAAATTTAATAACTTCTTTTAACATTCCGCTGCGTATTTTCTGAGAATAAAATAAGACTTCTTAAGTATTAATTATGGTTTTAGTCTTTGAATGCCAACTGTTTGACTCGTCGGATTTGAGGGTCTTACACCAGGTTTGAGGCATAGTAGGTAGTGGGAGGTGTCACTGCAGGATGGACGTTGGGGTTAGCAAGGGAAGGAGGGACGTCATCCTCAGTGTCATCATCGGAGACACGTCGTGCCACATGTGTAGGGTCTACATCCATTTCAGAGTCAAAGAGAAAACCTCCTCCATGATGAGGGAAATCAGGGGCCTCATAGGGAACGGGGGCAGGCTGGATGTCCTCCTCTAGGGTAACGTCAACAAGATAGTTGTCCTCAGAGTCAGATAAGATAGTGAGGTCAACCGAAATGGCCATGATCCTGTCAAACGCATGCATATATATATATATATATATATATATGTGTGTGTGTGTGTGTGTGTGTGTGTGAACATGTATGCAAATAAATGAACTACTATACCCGTGGGTCATCGTGGAGCAGCTTGAGACTTGAGAGGTGCAAGGCGAAATATTGTGGCACTTTGGGAAAACGTTTCGAAAATGTTTTCGGTTATAGTTGACTCAAAAGAATCTTAGTTCGCTATACCCTTATGCTCGGATACTAATTTGTCACACCCCGCCAAGGCGGAAACACGGGGATGTGGTTCAAAAGGTTTTCAAGCACAAGGTTCGAGCAACACACAAGATTTATTTTAAATAGATACCATCGAAGGATGGATGATGTCATAAATTATTGAAATAACATAACATTGTCTGAAATTACAAAATTGTCTGAAAACTCATAACTTTTTAACACCATGATAACATATAATTGGCATAACCACATCCATGACGGTACAACCGAGTGTAAGCTCAAACCTAGCCCTCAAGTCCCGCTCCTCATGATTAGTTACCTAAAAAACATGCATAAAAGATTTGTCAACATAATGTCGGGGAGTTAACAGGTTTTAATGTACTACGTAAAGTGCTCGTGTAATTCGTGTATGACCAATCATAGGCTAGCTAAGCGAATGATTACTGTGCAAACCATGAGTCCCAGAACCAAACCTCTTGACTGTTGTGCCTCGCGCATTATACAATAAAGAAAACGTATGTATAGTAGAATACTAACACTCTTTCGTATGTAACCGGTTAAAGCGACTAACCAAGAGTGGGGGTGTCAACCCAATAGTTCTCTTTAAGTGTTCCATGTCTTTTTGATAGCTAATGGTTACGGTGTAAATGTAAGTACGAGGACTGTTGAGCTCATGAACCAATGTCTCATGTTCCACATGGTAGTCACAATAGAATAACACATAAAATGAAATGTAGCATGTTTATCCCCCTAAAATGGAAACACTGTAAAATGGGGCCGTGAAACTCACCTGATGATAGTATGTGTGGCCTGGTAAACCTGGGATGTGAGGTACAACCATCCTGAAAATGATGGCCCTATGATTGTCAAGAGTATAGTAAGTTGCATGTTCTTGTTGTTTATCATACCAATTGTTCACCCGACTTTGTGGTCCGTTGTGTTAGTGTATGTGGGCCATGTTTTTGTGTGTGACAATCTTTCATTGGTTTATGGGTACTTATAAAACATACGATTCCTAGAATCCTGGGCATTTTATTGTAAAAACGTATCTATAGTGAAATATACGGGGTCCACACATCAGCATAGGTACTATATTATTCCGTAATCTAACATGTGTGGCATGTTTATGAAAACTTGAAGTTTTAACATATGTTTGGTCGTGTAGAGACATGGACCCGGTTTTAACATGTGTTTAGGGCCTCTTAACATATGTTTATAACAATGGCCGAAACCTTTGTATGTTTAAAGGACTCGGATTTGATAGCTTGACATATCAAGTGACTCACTATTGATGATTAGGCACACGTTTTGTTCTAGAATAGTTGATTCATTATTTATGTCTTAACATGAAATGCTAGCTTCGGCCTTAAGTGTGATCAGCCATGTTCATTTCATCACAATGTATGTGTCGTGTGTGAGTATGTGTGTTAACACAGATCTAACTTTGGAAAACAAATTATCACAACATATATTTGATTATCAAAACATTGTTTTAGGGCGTTCAAATGTCGAGTGATGGTGCCGATTATCTAAGGAGGTCGGGTGTTCAATGTGGGACGAGAGGTTAATGGTTTCAAAAGAATATGATGGTTAGATATCTTACCTATTCGAGATAATGTAGAGCTGGTTTGTCTTGAACCTTCAAGCCTTTGAATAGAGCCTCTAATCCTTGAGTCTTGCACTTGGTGTGAAGTTGTTATAGTGCTTGTTGTAAGGGGTAATCGGATGAGAGTTTAAGAGAGCAAAGGGTTGAGAATTTTGTGTTAAGTTCCATGATCTTGGTGATTGTTTATATAGGCCAAAAAGAGGAATGTGACAAAACAAATAAGGTAATCTCATCCCCCTTAATTGGTGTTATGTTTAGGAAGTTCTAGCATGATTTGGTGATTATGTGCAAGCTTCTCATCTTGTCCCTTTCTTGGAGTTTTTGGCCGATTGCTTATTGTCCCAAAGAGGAGGTTTGTCATACATGAACTATGGTAATGAGCACTTTTGCCTTATATCTATTTTTATGTAAGAGAATGTATGTCATCCATGAGGTAAACCTTTTTGTCCATCATCGGCTTTGATGTAGGAGGATCAGGATATTTTTGGCAAGGGATCAAGAGTTGACCAAAGGTAAGAAAATGATTAGGGTCTTTCTTGGTATAATACTTGGTTGTCAAGTGAAAGTGACCCATGAGAGGGTCTTGTCTTTGGCCGAGCTTCACCATGGAAGAAAGGGACTTGTAAGGTGTCATGTGGTGTTCTTATGTTGAGTCATTATCAAATGTGGATTTTTTTTTATCCTTGTTAATCGTTAACATCATCATCACCATCACATTTTTGGCCTTTGTCCATGGGGTTTGGAAAGGGTATCAAGGGAGTACAATACTTATTGAAAGGGACATGTTATGGGAGCCATGATTAGGTGAAAGGGATGGTTCTTGTTTCCACTCTTTTTGTCGATGAGGTATCACCCAAATGTGGTAGTTTAGTTGTTAGTTATAGGTGAGAAAAAGAGTCAACTCAACTTATATGGTGAAAGCTTTGGACACACTTGGGTCAATGGTTTGTGGATAGGTTCTGCCTTTGTATAAAAGTGAAATAAGATAACGAAGGTATATTTATATATGTGTGTATTGTCGTGCATAGACATGTGTATACATACATAGATATATATATATATATACATAGGTGTAATGTCGATTGAATGGATCCTTAGTTAGTGTATAGCGTGTCGTGTGTTTCAATATCGATATTAACATGTATCGAGTTTCATAAGTTATAGTTTTATGAACACATGTTTGTTAGGTGTTAACACATGATAGTTTGTGTGATTCACTTACATGTGTTAATGAGGAGTTATCATGTGTTAGTGGGAGGTAGCCTCTTATAGCACTTTGTGATAGAGTGGGTTTGGGTGAATTGGGTATCTATCCATCTAGACATTGTCACATGTATTGTTATTCTGTACAACTGTGTTAATCGGGTATCCAGTTGCTCTCTATTGAGCCTGTGATTGGCTTTACTGTTCAACGCCAATTGTTTTTTATAAACGGGTATTCTGTTGAGTTTTCCTCAATAATCGTGCTTTACCAGACTGGGGGTATAATGTGTACAAGATGTCCAATTCTGCACATGAAATGACAATAATAAGTAAAATGCGTACGGATGTTGATCTGGATCGTTGACTGGTGTCACAGTGAAGGACTAGCAGATGGCTATTAACTTTACTGATGCAATTCAAGATTTTTCTTTTACCAATTCGGCTAGGTTTTTAGTGCTTCTTCATATTGAATTATTATCATTGGATTTATAGATTGTTTTAGGTTAGGTATTGAATATTGATATTAGAGTTATGCATTTTTTAGCCTTTATGATATGTGTTAATATTAGAGTTATACATTATTTTAGGTTAGATATTGAATATTGATATTAGAGTTATGCAATTTTTAAGCTTTTATGATAGGTGTTAATACTAGAGTTATATATTGTTTTAGGTTAGGTATCAATATTAGTATGTTAGAGTTGTATATTTTTTAGCCTTTAGGATATGTGTTAATATGAGAGTTACATTGGACTTATACATTGTTTTAGGTTAGGTGTTAGCATTGGAGTTATACATTGTTTTAGGTTAGGTATTAATATTAGAGTTATGCATTGTTTTAGGTTAGATGTTTACATTATAATTTTATACATTGTTTAATGTTAGGCGTTAACATTGGAGTTATACATTGTTAATTGTTTTAGGTTAGGTGTTACCCAAAACTTTCCTACATGTAACTGTAAAGCGCATCAATCTATTTTATATGTAAATTTGATGTTTCATATTAGATTTCTCAACATCGGGACGCTCCCAAGATATAATCTAGTTAACCATATACTTGATTATCAAATGGGCGAAAATTCTCTGTACCATTCTCACACACAAAAAAAATCCCATATAAAAGAACTTTAAAAAACATGATGCCGTTTTTTAAAATCTACCATTAACTCACAATTTCCTCTCTTGTCTCTACCTCCTTTGCCCTTTCACCCTTCTTTATCCTCCAGTTACACTGTGTTCCCGAGTTTCATTAAAGGATGGAAGAGAAAGGATCTCCCTCCTCTTCCTTTCTCTTCAATTCCTTTCAAATTGGAAAGATTGAAAATCACACTAAAATCCTCCTTATTATCCCTCTCATTCCCTCCCTTTTCCTCCTACAAAAAACTCTGGAACACATTTTTTCCCCACTTCCTTCCCAATCCTTTCTCTTCCTTCATTTAATGAAACTCTGGAACATAGTGGGAAGGAGAGGTGCTCGTCGAGAAAGAAATCACCACTCACCGCCACGTCAACTACCATAGAATGCCACTCCATAACATAATTAGAGTTGGATTTGGTAAACAACGCACGTATACCCCTATCTGGTAAACCGACAACAACGATGTTACCAAATAGATAGGGGCACCTGGTCACCTCACCCTATTGTTTCTTTCTCTACATAAGCTCTAAATACATCACAATAATTAAGTAATTGAAGAAGTTAGTATAAATAAATTTAAAAATATAAAACGTGAAAATTTACAATAAAAATGTTTTTTATGTTGAACTACGTACAATAAAAAATAGCTTGCATTAATAGGATACATTAAATGAATATTAGAAGACGTAATTCTCTGTCTCTATTTATGTGTATTTTAAATATAAAGAGAGATAGGAATGGTGTCAACATTAATTAAATGAATATTAGAACACGTAATTCTCTGTCTCTATTTATGTGTATTTTAAATATAAAGAGAGATAGGAATGGTGTCAACATTAACATTCTAGAAAAGAATTCCCGCTTGTGGCCTAATAGTAGGAAGGCTTGTGTTCTCCGGTGCAGACCCAAGATCAATCCCACTTGTGAGGTTATCGGTTCTAATTAGGGGTGTAAACAAGTCGAGCCGAGCCCGAGCCTGACTGGGCTTGAGCTCGGCTCGTTATGGTTTTATGAAGCTCGAGCTCGAGCTTGGCTCGGTTTGAGCCTACAATCTTGAGCTCGAGCTCGGCTCGCTAGCAAAATAAAAAGCTCCAGCTCGGCTCGGCTCGAGGTGATTTGAGAACAATCTCAAACGAGCTCAAAGCTCGGCTCGAGATCGCAAAAGCTCAGCTCGTGAGTGTTATTAAATGGTCCTATGAAATAAGGACTTGGGCTTTAGAGATATGGGCTATAAATTATATGAGATATATAATAACTCATAATTATGTTTGGGCTCGTTTAGGCTCGCGAGCCCAATCGAGCTTTGTATCTAGGGCTCGGGCTCAGGCTCGTTAAGCCTCGGCTCGTTCGGGCTTTTTACCGAGCCGATCCCGCGTAGCTCTCGAGCCGCTACGTGTCATTTAGACCCCTTGTTTTAATCCTCAGCTCACTTGGGTTTCATCCCACCGTGTGTTACGCCAGAGAGTTCTACCCTTGTAGTAGCACAATGAGTGTTAAGTGGCATCCGCCGGTATGATTTTCTGGGAGAACGCTCAAACCAAACTCTAAAGTCAGTGTGGGTCTGATTAAGACATTTTAGTCTTACCAAACTCAGGCAACGGTCCCTTCAATTTAGAGAGTGCGATGAAAAAAAAACAAGGTGGTCATTAAAAAAATAAATAAATACATTCTAATTAGGGTGGATGGGGTGGTCACCACCCCATCACAGTCATCACACTATCACACTCAATCAGATTGTGTCACATCATTTCATCACATTCAATCACATTTCATCACTAAACACATGTGGTGGTGTTCACTTTTCATCACAAAACTTTTTTTTAAATAATCTAGAAACATTACATTTATAAAAAAAACATTACATTAAATAAAAAAACATAAAAATTAAAAAACTTAAGTGAGCAGTGGGTGCGCCTCCTTGAACTCGATATGTAAACCACCCACATGTTCCGTTAGATCAAATGGAAGCTGATAGTGGGTTTGTTCATTCCGCAACTCCAAAAGAATATCATCGGTAACATTTGTTGCTGTCAAAGGATCTATAACGTAATCCGGAAATATTGTGAGCCCCTCTTCCTTTATCAACATATTGTGCAATATGACACACGCGTACACAATACTCCTTATTTTCGCTTGATCAACCAAACGCACCGGGCGATCTATTATGTGCCATTTACTTTTCAATACACCAAATGCCCGTTCAACGTCTTTTTTTGCAGTTTCCTGTAGCTTCTTAAACAATATTTCTTTTTCGATTGTCGGAAACGAATAAGCTTTCACAAAAACTGACCTAGTAGGGTAGATGCCATCAACAAGATAGAATCCACGTCTATATTGTCATCCGTTCACCGAAAACGGACACGTCATGGCGGTTCCTTGTATCTCTGTATCGAATAGCGGTGATTGATGTAGAACATTGATGTCATTGTTTGAGCCGAGGGACCAAAATACGCATGCTAAATCCATAAATTGTTTGACGCAACGGCTTCGAGGATTATCGTCAGTTTTTATGGCCACCTCTCATAAACTAACCTCGCAAAGCCGTCGGGCAGCGTCTCCATTCGATGTGGGTACAATCGATGCTACCAATCATCCCGGGAAAATGCCATCTAGCTTCATGTGTGGAGTATAAACGTGTTATGTCATGTCTAGTTGGTCTTTGGAGATACTCCTTACCATATTAATCAATAATAGCATTGCAAAAATAGTGAAGAGACTCACTTGAAATTCTGCTTAACATATTTAAATGTTCATCAAATTTGTCAGGAACATTACCGGTAGCAAGTTGACGAATCGCGGATGTGCATTTTTATATCGCCATAAAGCTCATTTTCCCCTAGCATCATACCCTACTTGACACCATTCGAACTTAGCTTCGATGTCTCCAACAATCTTGAAAAATAATTTCTTTGATAAACGGAATCGATTTTTAAACATCTCGTCGTTGTATTTTGGGTTTTCTACAAAGTAATCATTCATCAAAACTTCATTTTCTCCCCACCGATTACGTTGCACTATTTTTTTCTTTGGACGTTCCGTATCTTCACGGTGCGCGGCCTCGCAAACCATTGCAAAAAAAAAATCCATTTCAGAACCCGACGAGTCGGAAGAACTAGATGAGTCGAATGGACAGGAGGGGCCTTCCATTTGATATATATACTTTTTTTGTTTGATTGTTGGTGGTATTGATTTTGGTTGAAAATGAAATATATATATATATATATATATATATATATATATATATATATATTCTATAATATATAAATGAAAGCTAATGAGGGACAAATGGCACCTTATGAGAGCTTCCTTTAATTTTTCCCCCTCATTTTACTCGGTCATTTAGATGGGTCATGGATACTCCATCTACTATTAAATTATTTTTTCTGTATCATGTGCGTGCCACATACACTTTCCCCCATGATTTTTAAATGTTAATAACTTTTTTAAACGACACTTTTTTTTGAAAAAAAATTACACCCAATTAACGAGCGTTTTATTATCTTTCCAACGAGTACCATAGTTGTCACACCCTCAAATTTCCACTGCGGGGTTTATACCGCGAGGCGCATGACATACCAGGATCCCATAGCCATAAGTCATATAAACGAACTCTAAATGCCCAAACCATTTAGTTCGTTTTCAAAAACCAAGTTACTTAAGCTGCAGAAGCGTAAACCAAATTTAAACCTTTAAAACCATGCGCAAAACAACGCGCCCAAATTAAAACCATAAGAAAGAAAATGTAAAAGCACGATATATAATTTAAGCGTATGCCCAAGACCCCAAATGCAGTGAAGTGTGTAGTGCTTTCTAATCGTGGCACCGGAAGCTAACTACCTGCAAAAGCATGTATATCTTGGGTCAACAAACAATGTTGGTGAGTTCACTAAGTAAAGAAAATGAGTAAGTAAATGCGCTGGTTTCCAAAACCACGTAACCAAGTAAAAGCGTAGGTCCTCCAGACCAAAATGTTCAAGAGTTATCAGTTTAAGCGTGTCAGGGGTAGCTAGCCCACTCAATGTAACTAAACAGGATTATTGGGACACCTTCAGTAATGTAATAGTTTGCCTCAATAACTGGTGTCTATCAACACCAGTTCTCAAATGTGGTCAGAAGTTCATGCCCGTGCCTCAAGCACCTCAGACATGAGGTTGCTGCACAACCTAATAGCGCTATCAACTAATACCCCGCTTGCCTCCAGCGATTAACCCAATAATATGCAAGGACTTTCCAAATGATAGAGTGTTTAGTTCACAAAGGACCAATAAGTTTTAAACTGATCAAAAACCCGATCCATGCAAGGAATCGTAAACCCGACCCACACAAGGAGTCAAAACCCGACCCACACAAGGAGTCAAAACATCTCAAAACCCGAGATATAAAAGTAGCCCCAAAACCGGACTAGAAAACGTTTTGTAAGTTGTCTCAAACCCGAGACGCATGCTTTTGAGAAAAGAATAGTGAAACTCACCTTAGAATGCAAGCAAATAAATCCAACTCCAAAGTAGGGTGTGCTACCAACTCCCTAGTACATGTGTCACTAAGTGAGTATATGTGTAATACCATTACACCATATAATCCGTTTGTCCAAGACGTTTAAATGTTCAAAAGCGTGTAAGTGACACCTAGTGATTCTACATGCATAAGTAAATCCTACGGACCCGTTGGTGAATATGTTGGTTACCATTAGTTTTACACTTCATATGCATCTCATATAAGTGCCCATTCAAATATATATCAAACACATACCACATAGGACTCCAATTAGTTACACAAACACAAGATACACAATCTGTGTTTTTAGGACAGATTGTGCATCACCAAAACTAATTCATTTAAAATACTAAATCAGTGAGTTAAACTCCCAAATTTTTACTGAATATTATTTGGGATTCATTTGATAACCCATATTTTTGTTTTGTCTCAAAACCAAACACAAAAATCATGAAAAATCGTACATCACAGATATGTCCAGAAAGTTTCTACAGCAGGTCAGGTTAGTAGAAAAAATCCCAAAAATCGTGTATTCATCCAAACGGGATGAATCCACTTGGAAAAGCCAAGTTATTCCAATTTTAACCTACTGTCCAAATTTCATAACTTAATTCCTTGTAAAACTCGAGTTATGATTGTTTAAAGTTGACTCAGTTTGTTAATCCGAAAATCTGACATGACCTTTAATCAAAGAAAATTCCAAAAACATATCAAACGACATCCAAATCAGATGATTTTGCCCATTCTAAAAACCTAAGACCATGTACAATCTATTCATGCAAAGAATAGATCAAAACAATTACTTTCAAGCCACGAAACAGACCCTACAAGTCGACATTCAGATTCTTTCCAGATTCTAATCATGCAATATTATCAATTATATCAAACCCTAGTTGCATATTATCAATCAATAACACCTAATAATCATCAATAACCATTACCAAACATTCCTAATACCTATTGTGATCAGATTCTATCATTATTCATGCAAAGATTACAACTTTAATGATCAAAACTTCAACAACTTGCGCAACAAGACCTATGATATTACTAATCGCCTATCATCATGTTTAATTCGTTTAGTCTTCAAAAACCTCAAGTTTTAATAATTATCAAAAGCTTTCAGACCTGGACAAACCTTGTTATATGATTTTTATAACATAAAAATAAGATTAAAGCGTAAAGGATTAAAGATTATACCCCTAGCTCTTCGATACAATCAACCGAACGCCTTTGGAGCTTCCCAATCGATGATCTTGAGCCTTTGCAGGTTGTTTGGGGTTTATAATTCGTAAGGGGCAATAAGGGGGCGATTAGGGTTGAGTTTAGAGGTTGCATGGGGCTTAAGAGTGTTTAAATAGGGGTTTGAGGCGGTTTAGACCCGTCAGGCTATTTCGCGTGGCCGCTCGGGCCCTGTGAGCGGCCGCTCACAGGCCCTTGGCCCGCGTGGGTTGCCTGTTTCGTCACCCGACGCGTTTTCCTTCGACGTTTTCGTTATTTCGGACCGTAACAAGTGCAACCCCATGCGTTAAGACCCTAATCAACCTAATGATCCACCTTTAGTGATTTTATTAACGTATTCGGTTTAGGTTCACACAATCATGTATGGTTTTCACATAAGTTCATCGAATATCACATAGACACGTAATCGCAATCAATCCAAATTAGTTTACTCATTATTATTATACTTCATTATTCACGAACGTCCGAGGTTCACTAATCATATATTAAGTTATTAACTCACAACAATGCAACGTGTGTCCTATCTAGCTAACCCTAGTTAAGTATAATGCAAGGAACGTAACTAGAGTTTAGTTAAAGTGAGAACCTGAATTTGCGGGGTATCGCAATAGTGCTATACAAAGAACGAAAAAAACGAGCGTTTTATTACTAATGGGTCTACTCTAAAAACAAACTTCTGATGACAACACCTGTTGAATGCAAACCACTGCTTTCATCAGAAGTTTGTTTCATCCTCTGTTGCTTGCTTCATCCGTGGATAATCATCAGCTGATTCATTCATCAGTGGTTACCGATTCATCAGTGGTTTCCAATCAACTATTTCATTTATCGGTGGTTACTAAAGGCAGAAGCACAACAACCAATGAATGGATTTTCA
Source organism: Ambrosia trifida (assembly GCA_028751855.1). Lineage (NCBI taxonomy): Eukaryota > Viridiplantae > Streptophyta > Magnoliopsida > Asterales > Asteraceae > Ambrosia > Ambrosia trifida. The sequence goes on from CM054122.1 coordinate 126,586,211, forward strand.
GTTTTTGTTGGATTTAGTGTTCCCGTGTTTTCACACGGGATTTCACCTAGTGTGTGTGTATATATATATATATATATATATAGTTTTTGATTTTTTTTAAACCAAACGGTCATTTAACCGTTGGCCAACGGTCAAAACCAAGCAATTGTGGCGTAATGTGTGTCACGACAATTGATCATCGCGACCATGATATATTTGATGGGGTTGTGGTTTTGATACACCCACTTACGTCATGCTTACGTCATCCCAGATTCTATACACCCACCTAAACTACTGTTTAATTAATAAAACGTAAACAACAGTTTATCTTTATTGGGAACAAGTGAATTGCAGAGAACAATGGCAGGAATAATGGCAGAGAATAACCCGTACCACCATAATTAACTTTGATACAATCACAACCCATACAAGCACACAACCCATACATGCTCTTTTCTCTTAACTTCCATACTTGAAGTTGGTTCATTCTTGCAAGATCATCTCAACCACCACCATAAATCCCATTAAATCTCATCTACCACATTAAATCCCATCTACCACCATAAAACTTTTTCATCTCAACCGCCACTATAAAACCTTTTCAACTACACTGAAGAGACAACCCCATAAAATCCCATCGCAGAGCATAAAAACCACCATATAGCAACCATCGCAGAGCCACGAGCCACCACCGTCTTTGTTTCTATCAAGGTTAGTATATCTTCTTTATGTTTTTGTGTTAAAATATAGATGGGAAAGGGGTCGGTCAGGCGGGTTGGATACACGAATAAGACCATTGTACACACGAATACACCAACTTTCTTGAGCAGGGCATAAAAACCACCATATAGCAACCTCTGCTGACCCGTCTTCTAAACCCGAGACCACTGTAACCCACGAATCACCACCGTTCGACCTACCACGAATCACCACTGTTTATCATCTCTCATCATCACCACGACACCACTGTAACCCACAACTTGTGAGAAAACTAAAACCACCAACGACTACATCGAAGCTATGACTCACTCATATATCCACCATCTGTTGTATGCTCCATTGAAACTACACACAAATCTGTTATATTTATCCATTGAATACGGGTTGGTTATACGGGTAGGTCAGCTCTGGAAACAACTAACCACCTCCTTATCGAGTGCGGCTTTGCTGAATCAGTATGAAAGTTTGTACCATCCTAATCCACCACAGAACCATCACCACCGTGACCTATTGTAACCCTCCATCTTAATAACCATAGCCATTCACCACCATAATATTTAGAAAAGATGAGGGATTTGACGTGTTGAAAACAAATCAGGACCCACGACACCATCACGACACCATCAGATCTGGTTCAATGTCGCGTGTTCCAGATTATGACCACCCGTATATCCAGTTTCCTGAAGGATCAGTTTTCCATAGGAAGCTGCAAACATTAAAAAATAGGAAATTAGTAAAAAGCAATTCTATATCTTGGAAGCTTTTACGTGACGTGGGTGAGGAGACACGGGCACAAAACATGCTCACTCTAGCTTGGGAAAAGTTTTTTAATATTAAAGGCCCGATATACCAGGACCTTTATTTATAGTTTTTTTCTACCTATACCTTTGACCCATCGGTCTGAGATGTGAAGTATGTTTATTCATAAATTTCATTTATTTATGCTTTCAATTACTATATCATATTTTAATTTTACCGTTTTATTATTTTGCAGTAGAGCGGATGCTATAACATTTAATCTTGGGGGGATGAGCTACAAGTTTTCTATAGCCGAGTTTGGTGAGGTGATAGGGGTGTACACCGCGGAGGAGACACGGAATGATGGTTTCAAGAATTCTCTTACCAAATTCCCGGATGATATATCAGAGCAATCTTTTTGGGCGGAGATTGGTGTGGGGATTTATGAGGCTAATAACAAAATGAAGGCCACGGCTATGTACGACCCCCTACACAAATACTTCCACCCGGTCATTTCGGAGAGTATCGGTGGGCGTAGGGTAACAGGAAGTGGAGTGAACAAGAAAGATCTCTTTTTGCTTTACTGTTTAATTAAAAAACAGCCTTGCAACATTGCCTACATGCTTGCCGACTATTTTACTCATTGCATTGGGAGGCAAGGAAAATTTACTGATGGGCATCTTTGTGGGGGAACGTATGTTACCCACATTGCAAAGCAATTGGAGCTCTTGAATGATGACAACTTGGAGCAGTTGTCCGATCCTGTTCTCTTCTCTGGGGTTGTTGGTCGTGAAATATGTGAACGGAAGAAAACGGTCGTTTACAGAAAAGTCCAAAAAGGACAACAGCTTTTCTGATCTCTCTGATGGCATGTGTTCCCATCAACAAAGCTAAACTGTCGTTTACTTTCAACACAAACGGTCGTTTACAGAAAAGTCCAAAAAAGGACAACAGCTTTTTTGATCTACTCGGATGTCGCGTGTTTCCAGCAAAGTAAAACAATTGTTTGCGTCAACATAAACGGTCGTTTAACTTGAATTTTCCCTCCCAAAGTTTTAAACATTTCACGTTCTTTTTCAACTCCCCCCAAAGCCAACTTGCAGAACACAAATACCCTCCTAAAAAGTTTTAACATTTCATTTTTATTTTCTCTTCACCATCTCTTTAATATTTTGAACATTTCATTTTCCACTTTCACTCTCTCTTTCACTTTCACGATTTGCTAATATTTGATAAGTGACATATTTTTCACAAAGAAAATATTTGATTCAAAGGTAAGATTTGATACTTTCATTGGAATATTTTTTCTTTTCCTTTATTATGAGCATGGTATTAAAATTGAAGTTAACACTTTTATGTTTTTTTTTAAAGAAAATGTCCCAACATTCATCACCTTCTTCTGCAAGTTCGAGTACATCAAGGTTCGATGTTGCAGATGTGATTTGCTATAAATGTGGTGAAGCGACTTGCTATCGTAGATCCAAAACGGAGGCCAACCCTGAAAGGCGTTTCTTTTGTTGTGTAAGTGTTCAATGCTAAATAAAAAACAAACAAATTACAAAATGATGTTTCTAAAAAAACTAGCAACAATTATAGCCATGCGAACAATAAGTCAACAACTCAAGTTTTCAACGCAATTAATTAACAATAATTAAGAGGGTTTAGTTTTTTCTTCTTTTTTAATTATTTGGTTTTTATTTTATACAACGCCTGTTTTCTTTTTCTTTTTTTAAATTTTGGGTTGTTTATTTTATAAAGGGAGTGGGGATCGATAAGTTAGATTTTTTGATTCTTTTGTGGTTTGAATAAAACATGCATCAGAGATATTATGCATATCGGCCCAATTATGCAGCCCAAGCATCAGAGATATTATGCAGATCGGCCCAATTAGATTTTTTGATTCTTTTGTGGTTTGATTCTTTTGTGGTTTGAATAAAACAAGCATCACCCCAATTATGCAGCCCAATTATGCAGCCCAATTATGCAGATCGGCCTAACATTACTAAACCAATAACAAAAGATGTGATCCATAAGCCTAGCCCATACCCAATTATCTTTAAAATTACTACTAGTAACATCCAACCAATACATTTGGACTCGGACACCCTACAAATTAATTAATTAATTAGTTAATTTCATTACAGATGGCTGGTTGTGGTTGGTTAGATTGGGCTGATACTCCTAAGTGTCAAAGATGTGAAAATACTCCAAAGTGTCAAAGATGTGAAAAGGTAATCCCTGCTTTGTTGCGAACTACCAAGGATAAAGAGGAATTGGCGAAATATAAAGCTATGGAAACAAAAAAATGGAAGATTATCTTAGGACTTAGTTGGTTGTTTTTTGTTGTTTATTTATTGAAGTCTTGAAAAGTATTTTAATCGGATTTGACCTTTAACGGATGTAATTATGGTTGTTTAATTATGTAGTTAATATTATTTATGTTCCAATCTCGTATAATATGGTATTTATCTAATTTTGTATTTTTAATACGTGTTGTAAGGATGATCAAGGTGATGAGTTTGAAAAAAAAGCTACAAATTTGAAAGAGAAAGTAGACAAATATGAGAATGACTCCAACAATCTTAAAGAAGAGGTGGATGAAAATGATTATAAGAGTCCCGACAAAGAAGTTCAAGAACAATATGAAAAGGATCAATATGAAGACTATGACCCTGAGGTATTGAAAACGGCTTGGGTTTACGACAGTCCAGAGAAAGATGATTGGTACCATGATCCATACGAAGGCGAGGATTTGGATTCATGGAGGTCGGATGATGATTGTCATTGGAAATAACTTTGTAACATCTAGTTGTTTGTTTGTCTTATTTTGTATTGGTTGACTTCGTATTTTAAATATATTAGTAGATTTGTAATGTGTTGTATTTAATATGTTTAGAGAACGATTTGTGATGAATTTACGTGTTGGGATTTCGGATAAGTTTGTGTCACGCCATGACGTTAAAATAATATAGAATATATACACACATTAAAATAGCTTTGCTAGCTTACTATTATATTAACCCGAGAGTAACGAATATTAAAATCACACTATCTCTCTCGATTAACGACTGAAATTGAGTTGCACCAATATTTTTGTGCATATACACATATATTAAAATTAAGATACATACACATACTAGTGTACAAGAGTGTTTTTTTTTTCAACAGTTTATATATACAATGTTCAACAAAAGTGGATGAATTGTTGTTCTCAAAAAGTGGACGAATTGGTTGTTATCATTAAATAATGTCATTTCAAAAAGTAAGTGAATTGCTTGTTCCCAATAAAGCATTTGTTGGAAAAACTGCAGTCTATGTCTGTATCAAAACGACAGTTTTGAGGAAAAGTACTGCAAAAAGCTGCAAAATGACAGTGGGTGTATAAACCCTAACAGGGTTGGTGTAGAGTTACAGGGCCCCTATTTGATGGGGCGGTGTTTGTGATGATCACAGTTATCGTTACTAGTCCATCATAGACCGACCCGAGTACCCTTAAAGAAAAAGTAATAAATGAAGTGGTTGTGGCATATGGTGTTGGGTAGGATCCTAGTAGATTACACGTAGGAAAGCGGAAGGGTCTAGAATCATGAAAAAGGATAAAAACGACGTCTCCGTACCCATTTACCCATAATAGAATAGAATTTTGGCTTTGGCTACAAGATTCTTCTGTAACACACTTGAGATCTCAAGGTATACTATTCTTCCTTGTTGCTTTTCAATTATTTTCAACGTTTCCTTCTTATTCTAATATTCAAACTATAATATATCATCAATTTCATATTTATAAAATAAAAATGTTTTATTAGTTTTGTGATTTCATGATTCAATCTCTACTCTACTCATATATTAATTACAGGAAGTTGTGAAATTATATGGATTATAGGCCGCACCACGAGGAGGCTTCTTTGGAGCACACCAGGGAATCTCTTATTGCTATTTCATATTGTGAACCGCCAGACAAGATTGGTGATTCAGTTGTGCATGAAAAGGTAAAATGCAAAGAGAAAGCTGTTGATGAAGTCAGGTCTAAATTGATTTCGATTTCTAACATGGTGGCAGCTGCTGCTGCTGGTACTAAGGTTGCTGATGAGGAGGATTGAATATCGTTGCATGTGTAGTTAGTTAGTAATGCGTCCCAATGGTTTATTATGTTTGATGATATGTACAATGTGAAATGATTGTTATTAATGAACATTTTACTTTGTTACATGTGTGACCACTGACGAACTGTCAACAAAATTTATTGGGAGGCTGAAAATTCTGAAATTCACAAGACTCTTAAATTAGTGGGGCTGAACTCCATTTGTATAAAATTTTCAACTGTAATGCTAGTAAATTAACACCATTGGATTAAAAAACATCATCCCTGTTCTCTTTAATATATCCTTCGCCCATGGGAAGAAGAGACGTGGACGTCCTGAAGACGAGACGTGTGAACTATGTGTCTTGAGAGAAATTCAAGTTGAAATGTTGATCTATGTGCGTGGTGTTTCTGTCCTTCTATAGCGATAAGTCTTATATAATTTGATAAATATCGAGGCAGAACTAACAAATATATATATTTTTTTAGAGGTTTGGGCCAGTTTGCCACTCCAGTACAAAAGTTTATTTTTTTGCAATTCCTTCCCTGAGTTTTAGATTTTTTTGCCAAATTCGTCCTTTTCACTATTCCAGTTAAAAAATCTCGTTAAGGTCAGGGGTATTTTTGTCTTTTTACCTATAATTTAAAATTTTAATAAAAAATCTTACCCCACCCCCACCCCACCCTACCCCATATATATCTCTCTGACTCTCTCCCTCTCTCTCTCTCTCTCTCTCTCTCTCTCTCTCTCTCTCTCTCTCTCTCTCTCTCTCTCTCTCTCTCTCTCTCTCTCTCTCTCTCTCTCTCTCTCAGATTAATAATAATAATAATAATAATAATAATAGCTCCATCTCCAAACACCTCCAACTCCATCCAGACCACCACCCACAACCCGACCCAGAACCACCGATCACCAACATCACAGAAACAGAGGGTTTCAAGCTTAAACCGCAAATTATCGATTTGAAAGAATATAGAGATTAGATCTGGTTTGAACGATGGTGGTTGTGTAGCAAGAATGACCGCCTTCGATTAGATCTGGTCTGAACCTGACCGGCTGAAACCTTCGTCACCACCTTCAATTTAGGTCTGAACCTGACCGGCTGAAACCTTCGTCACCGTTTCAGGTTGTTGTTGTTGAGACGAAGTCTCTGTTGCGTTCATAGTTGTCAATAGCGATGGTAGCGACCTCGATCGTGAATAGCGTCGCGTATCTGCTAACCATCGCTATGTTGGGTTTAGCGGGCCAATAGCGTGAATATAGCGACATACCGGCGACTTCCGGCGAGGATTCCGGCGACGGAGCTCTGATTTCTACCGGAAAGAAGGGAGGAGGATGAAAAGTCGTTGCTGGAAGATAGAAATGAAAAGCGGCTGCTATCTTTTAATTTAGGGTAGCCTTTTTAGAGTTAATATAACTTTAACTATTTTCACATTTAACCCTTCTAGTTTTTTATTTGTTTACATTTGGTCCTAAAACTTCTAATTTTACATAAAAAGTATAAAATTAGTTTGTGTATATAAACATTTGGTCCTTATACTTGTAAATTTATACATAAAAATATTTTTAAATATTTTAATACCTTACCGCTATTTACTAAATAGCGGGCGCTACGAGTGTAGCTATCGCTACGTAGCATATCGGTAGCCCGTCGCTATTTACCGCTATTCGCTATCGATAACTATGGTTGCGTGAATGGTGAGATGAACGATTGTGTGAATGGTGAGATAATTAAAAGAGAGGAAGTCGTTGTTGTTTGCAGAGGATAATTAGAGAGAGAGAGAGAGACAGAGAGAGATTGAGTGAGTGTTATGTGTTTGTGAGAGAGAGAGAGAGGAGGGGTGGGGTGGGTAGGGTAGGGGAAGACTATGTTTTTTTTTATTTAAAATTATCATAGGCTATAAAATGACAATATTATCCTTCATTAAAGTGGGAAAAAGACAAAAATACCCCTGACACTAACGACTTTTTTTAACTGAGTTAGTGAAAAGGACGAATTTGGCAACAAAATCCAAACCCCAGGGAAGGAATTACAAAAAAATAAACTTTTATACTGGAGTGGCAAACTGGCCCAAACCTCAGAGACGAAAATGGCTATTAACTCTAAAGAAAAAATTAACCCGGCCATGTTTTGACGTGTATTTAATAAATATGATACACTAGCATTTGTGGCGTATAACATGCATTTAGGCATAGTGCATAGTAATTAGTGGCTTTGAAACGTGACTTTACTTTAACCCAACTTTTCGATAAGCATGAAGAAGATGATTAGTCTACAGTTTATTTAAGGTATTTAGGAATCATACATCTTTTTGACACTCTTTTTATGACATACTCTATTTAATGACATGCAAAAGTGCATGTCATAAAAAAAATGTCATCTTTAATAAAAAAAATGATAATTTCTTAACGTTTTTTTATGCATGTCAATAATTTTCTATCATAAAATAAAAAAGACGACGGTTTTAAAATTAGCGTGATGTTTTTTTGTCACATAAAATTTCAAATCCTTGTTCTCTCCCGCGCGCTCTTCCCCATAAACCTTCACCTTCCCCTTCCCCTCTCTCTCATACCAAAATAAACTCTCTCAAATAATCTGCAATTCCTGCTCATTCCAAACCTAATTGATGATCAATCTCCTGCTCGTTCCGAACCATAATCGATGCTCAATCTCCTGCTCGCGCCAAACCCCTCCTCCTGCTCGTTCCTTCTCAAATCAAACCCTAATTTGAAGTTTGAAGTTTGAAGTTTGATTGTGTTAAAATCTGATCTGAGTTGTCGATTGTGCTGGTAGGTATATTATTATTATTATTAATATTATTAGGTCGCCTTCCTATAAATATCCCAAACAAACCCCACTTCGTCACTATCTCTCCACCCGATCTCCGGCCACCTTTTCTCTTTACGATCTCATTGTTGACTCAGACACCGTCGTAGCAATGGCCTTCGCTAAAATTAAAGTCGATAACCCCATCGTTGAGATGGACGGTCAGTCACATACTTAATACTCTCTATATTAATATTCATTTCTCGTTGTTATTATACCTTTATTGCTCTTATCTATAAATCGTAGTTAAATTGAACAGATCATTGCTCTATTTCTGTTGTTTTAGATATTTGCTTATATTGTTATTTATGTTCGTTACGTACGATCTGATTGATTGATTAATAATAGTTAGGTATAAACTCAGAACCGTTAGTCAGCGATATATCGGTCAAATGTTGGTCAGTAATGCCGATAATATTGGTACCGATATTATGACCGATATTTTACATGGGGACCGATAACCGAAATATCACCGGTATTAACTGCATAATTAATTGGATATTTTGTGTGTATGAGCTTCTGGTTTTGTAGTGTAAAATTTGTGCCTCAATTTGTTATCATATCATTATTCATTTATTCTTACACTCTATCTGCAAGTGATCACAGAAAAAAAATCAAAAGTAATTTAACATTTGTAGCTAATTTTGGTATATAATTATCTATTTGTTTAATGTTTATTACCAATGGTATGCACGATTCTGTTTTGTTATGACTTAGGTATCTTTTTTTATTATTGAATGATAATCCAAGTAACGGTCGGTTTTGTTAAATCATGAAATACTTCATTGTTTTTTCAGGAAGATGATTTGGTTGGAATTGTGGTTTTATTATTCTTTTTTATGTTGTATGGTAAAAACCACTATTACCTCGGGTATGCTAGATTTATTCATCATGTTATTTAAGGGGACAATTCACTGGTTATAGAGTTTCTGATAGAACATATCATTCACAGATGAGGCTTGTATGAAGGAGTTCACCTTGAAAAGCATGTGGAAGAGTCCAAATGGGACACTGAGGAATATACTGAATGGTTAGTGATATTCCTTAGTCCACCGACGATAAAAATATGGATATATCATTTCAGTGTGTATGAAATCGCTTTTTTGCACTTCTTCAGACACGGTTTTTAGAGAACCTATTCTTTGCAAAAACATCCCCAGACTAATTCCAGGTATTAACCTTTTATGTCATTGATTTTTTCTTTGCCACTTTTTTATCGTGGTATGTTTATCAAGTCTGAAATATACACCAATTTTATCGACTTCATTATACAGTCCATTACTGCTTTTGCTGAGGCCTCAATGAACACAGCCTATAAAAAAAAGTGGCCACTTTATCTTAGCACGAAGAACACTATTCTTAAGATATATGATGGAAGGTATGTTGCATTAGCCGCAGCTTTCATGCATGAATATGATCCTTAGAATTTGTAAATGTTTATATTTGGGACAATTTCAATCTGTAATATTCAAAAACTTGTCATACATCAGCCACAACCAAGGGGATGCTGATCTACCTCATGATCATCATCAAGGTACAGTTACAAACTATGTCTAAAGTTATTTATGGATATATTTTGGTGGACGCAGGTGTTATGATTCAGTCAAATGTTCCTGATGGTGTGTATAATGTTTGTTTTCTCAGCTGATATTGAAAATATCACCCTATTTGATTGATTTGATTCACACCAGACTGATGCAGGCCCCTTCAATCAGTTTGAGAGGTGGGTTACTTTGCTGTGATGGGAAGTACTTGTGCTGTTAAATACTGCAATTTAAACTTATTCATATATAACTTAATGGTGAAAATAACAGGTTTGGCATTGAAGGGGATGATATGGACGGGATGATGTGACACTAGAGAAAAATACTTCACATAACCATTCCCATGACCTGCCAAATACTCTTGTACCCTCTCCGCCTTTGCAGGACGAGCCTAAAATACGTAAGTATCGGTTAATTATCTTATTTAAAGACTTGGGTAGAGGTAGCAATTTGACCCGTTTAAATGAATGCGTTGTTTTTGGCTTATGTTTAATCCCTAACGGGCCATATTAGTAAAATCAGATTTATTTGAGCTAAAATAGAAATGGGCGGACTCGTTAAAGGCCACACTGTTTACATCTTCTTAAATCATTTTAGCTTTTAAAATAAGATATTTGTTGTAATAACATAGGTCTTGTAAATTGTAACCATACTCAACCAATTAGCTACTTATATAAATAATGGAGATACTATTTGTGTAGCATCCCAGCCCGACTACGTGTTAACCACCTGACCCGCCCGTTTGGGTCAAAACAAGTATCGAGGTGGTTTTCTCTAATAAAAGGGGCTTGTTGACCACAATTGTTGGTGAAATCAAGTCGAAAAGTTTGATGTGGGTCAAAACAAGGTCTAGGTGTGCTGAATTAGATTGGAATGTTTGGAAAGGATTTAGACTATATAAGGTTGGCTGGTAATTTGTTGTTTTTTGGCGTTTTATTGTATTGTATGTAACACTTGGTGTTTGCTAGTACCCTGCTAGCCTTGGCGATTAATAATAAGTATACTTTGTTGGCCGTTCAAAAAAAAAAGTTGGTTGGGGTTGACCCGACATCATTTTTCCTTGGAACTTTCATAAATAATTATTTATGGAAATAATTGGCCGGACTTGACTAATGTATTAATTTTATTGTTGTCTCAGGTTGGGGGAGGAGCGGATTATTACGCGGATGAGGACGTGGATGTCATTCGCGAAGAATGGTCAAGCTACGCCGCGACATTTATTTTCAAGTGATGAAGGCAATGTATTGTTGATACGATATTTTTGTAAACGTTAAACGTTTGTCTTGGATTTGTTTGTAATTTGATAAATATGTGTTATATAATGATATGATGTTTTTGTTATTAATTTGCTAATTATTTTGCAAATAATAAAATGGGTATAAATTCTGGAGGGTAAATTTGTAATTTTACAGGATTTTTTTTAGATTAATAAATTGTGACACGCAAAATGAACGTCATAAAATTCTGTCATAAAATGTGTCGTTAAAATGTCAATAAAAACTGTCATAAAAATGTGTCATTAAAAAGTGTCATAACGTGTGTTAATAAATACTGTCATAAATGTGTGTCATAAAGAGATGACACGCCAAAATATGTCATGTTAAATTTATGACACCGCCATTCTTGACATTCTTTTTCTTGTCATCAGACCCCTTTCTTGACACGCAATGCACGTCAAGAAAGGCATTTTTTCTAGTAGTGTTTATTTGTTTATATCTAAAAGCATGTTTGGCTCTCCTTATTTTCACCTCCTTATAACTTATAACTTTTCCAAAAAACTAATAAGTTAAAAAAAAAAAAGTGTTTGGTAAGAGAAAAATAACTTTTTATTTTAACTTTTTGTTTGCATATGATAAGTTATTTTAGAAAAGTAAGGGAGAAGTGACTTTTTGAATCTCCTTATAACTTATTGATAGTCATTTATCTACATGCCCTTCCTATATTCTTACACATTCCCTCCTTATACCCTTTTTAGTCATTTTACCAAAATAAGTTAAACCAAACACTTTTCTACAAAATAACTTATCACCTTATTGTTTTTCCCCACCACATAAGCTAATCCAAACACTTTTCTAAAAACTCATTTTTAAAAAGTCATAAGTTAATAATTCATTTTAACTAAAAGTCTTTTTTGACTCAAATAAGTTTATCCAAATATGTCCTAATTTTAATTTTAAGTTTGGGAATCAAAATGTGAAACAAAAAAAGATATTGGGTTGTGATACGCAACTTGGAACTTGATAAGAACGTTTATCTGTTTGTTGGTATGTAGCCGGCTAACCATAGAACTTGGACCGTGTTTAATTCTTAGACCATTTTTTTACGGCGACTTTTCAAATACATTAAAGAAATAACAATTTATTTCAACCAATCCACTTATGATAATTTAAATAATACTACTGTAATTAGCAAGGCACTTACGCTATAGGATGTGAAGACAAAAAAAAGTTAATGTCTCAATGTCATCTAGGATGTCACCTAGGACAACACCCATATTCTCATTTTTGAGACATGGTAAAAGTGTGAAGACACCAAAGAAACCGTGTCTCTTGCATTTATTATTATTTAATTCATTTTTTAATATTAAAATAAAAAATAAAAAACCATGTCTCTTACGATATTCCACTATATACTAATTTCTATCAAATGGAGACTCAGTGCCTATTTTGTTTTTATATTGTTGTCTTTTTTGTGAGGTATCACCTCACATAAACCCACTAGCCAAATAATAATAATCATCACCGTCTTTTTCCTCCGATGATGCCTACTCACCGGAAAATAATCGCATCGGAATATCCATCCACCACCACCGTACCCTTCATACACCGGAAACCACTTCCCCTGAAACCACCACCATCAATAGCCACTTCCTCCTCTTCCCTGAAAACTACCACCACCACCGATACCCACTTCCTCCTCTCCCCTGTAAAAAAAAAAAAAAAACAAAAACAAAAACAAAAAAAAACAAATTTTTTTTAGTTGACCGTTGCTTTTGCAACGGATATAATATTCCAACGGTCAAAAATCGAAAAGGATGGTTTGTGATTGGCCCGTCGCATACGTTATGAGAGTGACGAGAGGGACGGGGGGACGGGGGACGGGGGGAGGGGGCCGGTGTTGGTGTCTCGGACGGGGGCAAAAAGTTGGAACGGGGGTGGCGCCCCGTCTCCATACCCTACAACCTTATGCATTATTTGGTTATACTCAATGCTTTAAAGATGTTTATGGATATGGTGGTTGTGCTCAATGCTTAAAGATATTTATGTATAAGGTGGTTGTATTCAATGCGTGCTTAACAGATCGGGTTCACGGGTTCGCGGGTTCAACCCGACCCGAACCCGAAAATTTTACATGAAATCGAACCCGACCCGAACCTGAAAATTGTGAGATACATATGAACCCGAACCTGAAGAATCAAATAGTCTTACCTACTATACAGGATGATAATGCTATGTTCCCCCAAAGATTATCCTTTACTAGTGGCTTTATGGAACCGGATTGACCTATAAACACAAGAAAGATTCAGGTAGGGAGACGACTACACGTGGTAGTTAATTATGACAAAAACTGGGGTGAATGGCCGGGGATACTATCAGTGATAGCTCTTCGGGTTAGCAAAAAGTGTCCCCTCAGTTGGGGATGCAATCCCATATATAGAGGTGGACGTATGCCACCATTATCCAAAACCCTATTCATGATGGGTCGGGACCCGATTAAGGTTGTCTCCACTACCCTAAGTTATATTAGTAAAGTAGTTAAGGGGGTTATATTTAAGGAAGCCATGGAACGATTACCGCTTTTACTGCTCTGCACGCGTGTTGTTCTCCGTGATTGTTGGTTGATAGTTGACCGATTGTGTGCTGCACACGTGGTCTTGATTGCGTGAGTTTCTTCCGCGCCAGCTTTAGACCGGGTTTGGGCTTAACCGCTTGGTGGTTTAGTACCCAATCCCATCAAGTCCCCCCAGTCCACTGTGTCTGATATCTCTGAATTTGTGAGGAGATATTAGGGACGCTGGACTTAAAAATGGAGAAACCTGGATGATAGCTCATCCGTTGATGGTAATGAAGACGGGGCATTGGTGTGGAATTTGTAATGCGGGGACTGTGTATGCGGAGTGGGGTAGATTGTACCTTTGCGGACACGCAATGCGGAGAACGGTATTAACAAGTTTATGTCAATTATCCGCAGTTTATGTGACACGTCAGCAATAGGTGGTGGTCAGTTGTCAACTCCCCACGAAGCTGAAAAGGTGGAGGTGTGCTGTCGGTATTGATGGGACATGTGTAGTGTGTAACACCCCAAAATCATCCTTTCGCCTAATTACGCCATTAGGCGTGATTAGCAAAATAATAAAGTGATACTCGAATAATGAGAACTTGGGTTATGTCCTATTATGGGAATAACACTAGTTTTGCTAAATGAGTTTTAACAACAAAAGACTCTGGAAAAACTTGAGGGGCCATAGTTGCCAATATGATGAAGTGGGGTTTATTAATAAAAATAAAACAAATAAAACATACACAATGTGTGTGTGTGTGTTCGTATGATCTTCAGGAGACCCCAAGAAGGGCTCCAACCCTAACTCATCTACCAAGCACAAATTTGCTCAAATCAAAGGAGTTTCTTGATGCATGATGAAATTCTTGTTTATCTAGTGTTCTACACATCACAAGGTATCTTTAGACCCATTTGATTTCACCTAAAACACTTGTATGTGGAAGATGGTAAATTAGGGTTCACATTAAAAATGTGAATTCCTAGCTTCTATGGATTTCTATGTGTTAGTAGACATCAAGGAAGCTATAAAACGTGATGAATTGTTATATGATGTTGATTCATATGAATTTGTGAATTCTCATTATGCATAAGTAGTGGGTTTTTACCCTAAACATGAATTACCCTACTATGTGGTAAATCTTGCAACTATTTGTGATTTTTATCATGTATGTATGCTAATTGGTGAATTGATCATGTGCAAATGGTTAGCTAAGCCATGGTGGAATCTAGAAAGTCTTGAACACCTAGAACTAACATGATGAAATTAGTTCATATAAGGTGTTTGATGAATTGCTTGAATGAGAAAATAAATGTGTAGAACATGTATGAACATGAAAACTAGAAATGTAAATGTTGAGCTTGAGGAAAAAATGAATACATGATGCCATGGATTATGAAAGAAATCCATATTATGTGTTCTAACAAAAAAAAAAAAAAAGGTTTGACATGTCCCTAAGTTAGGTACAAGGACTAAGGAGCAAACGGGTCAAACGGATGCAAGCTCAATGCGTACGAAAGCGAAATGGATATAAGGTAAGTAATACTTACACTACTACTCTACAAATACAACTCTTGTATTGATATAAGTGTTTAAACTTTGAAGTGGGAAAAAAAGGTATGACCTCAAGGGGTGTACCTACTAATCGAGTGATTGATGCGATTTCATGTCAAAACAAAATTCATAGTCATAAATGAGTCATATAGTGTTGATCAAATGATGGAAATCATCAATTGGGTCAACCAATAAAGCCATATGGTAAACAAGAGTCTAAACTCAGATTTTGGATGAAAATCACATGAATAAGGAAGTTAAGTAATCATGAGTCTTAACGGGTCGAAGGGGTGATTCCCTCACCATTCGAACCCGACATTAAAATCCAGTTATCTAAGCTTTAAGAAACTTGTGGATAACGGGTCAAATGGTAAATGCAATACCATTGAGTCCCAAGAGACTAATGTGGTCAATCTAGAGTGTATGCAGGAGAACACTTGGAAAATTGGGCACTCGTTGCCTAAGTAATCCATATGGGTGCAAGGTATGGGTCAACGCCACCCGGTAAGTCCATAGCTAAATAAACGCCTTTGGGCAAAGCAATGTGGGTACTAAAGCTACTCACATAAAGTGTGGATGTCAACCAAGTAAGTTATTTCCATCACCATGTCTAATGCGCGCTAATGCGCTTAGAATTTACTAAATAAGAGAAAACTTGAGAAAATGTGAAAATCTAAGTCCGGAAGGACTTAGAGGTTTTTAAACAAGTCAATGAGTTAAAAGCAATGGGTTGAAACAAAAGTGTCACCATGGATGGCTAAACTTATAGATTTGGCTATAAAGGGGCATTTTGGGAATTTATAGATTTACTAAAGGTTAAATCTAATAACCAAGTCATAATGACACAAAACGGAAATGCTTTTAGTTGAACATGTGTCCAATGAGTTGACAATATGATTTCAATGACTTTGGTGTGATCAAAAAGTGTCTTGTAGAGTCCAAGGCCTTAACGGGTCGATTTGGGTAAAAATCGACATAAACATTTAAAACTGGGAACCGGGTCTTAATGACATAAACCGGATGATGTTTTTAGTTAAACAAGAGTCCAATAAGTTCACAAAATGATTATTATGCTTTTTGAATGGTCTAATGAGGTTTTGTAAAACCTATGGCCTTAACGAGTCATGGTTCCCCTTTTTGGATACGATCCAGAACCTAAAAGGGGGATCCAGGACCAAAAAGGGGATCCAGAACCTCAAGAGGATCCAGAACCTAAAAAGGGGATCCAGGACCTAAAAGGGGATCAAGAACCTCAAGAGGATCCAGAACCTAAAAAGGGGATCCATGACCTAAAAGGGGATCCAGAACCTCAAGAGGATCCAGAACCTAAAAAGGGGATCCGGGACCTAAAAGGGGATCCAAAACCTCAAGAGGATCCCGAACCTAAAAAGGGGATCCAGGACCTAAAAGGGGATCCAGAACCTCAAGAGGATCCAGAACCTAAACGGGATTAATGTTGGAAATTATAGTAACAAAACTCTTTTTCTTATACTTTCCATCCTACTCGATTCTAGTAACAGTTAATGGGTTAATTAATCGTGTTTAACCCACAGGTACTCGGTTGCACTGGATGGATGATGATCAAGACTTGTTAGAAGAACCGAACACACTCGAGCACTCATCAAGCTTCCGCATTTGAAGATCCCGATTAAACGCAGGATTTAGTACATGTTTTTAGTAAACCTAATTACAAAAATTTTGTTGGGACCTATAATGTAGAAATCAGAATGGGTTGGATTTCACAGATATCAAAGTTTTAAATCGGGAGTGTTATTCAATAAGACCAAAGCCCATAAGTTTTAAAGTTAATCGCGTGTTTACGGGTTAGGGTCTTACATAGTGGCAGTTAACGTCCTTTCAGATGCGTTTCGTGATGCATGTCAGACGATTGGGCGCGTGGTGGCGCGTGTGCCGTCTTCCAGACTGTTGTCAGACACGTGTCCTACGATTATTAGGCACATGTTTGAAAAGTCGTTCTGCCCACGTGCCATGACGTCAGCCATATTATTTGCACATCCTATATAATCATTTCAAAATCCCAATTTTCCCACTTCTTATACACATCTTCCCGTGAATTTCAAACGGTTCCATTTTTCTTCTTTCCTTCTCTTCCAACTTTCTTCATATTTTTCTTGCCATGTCTCAAGAGTCACCGGTCATTTCTGATCAAGCAAAAGGTACAGACTCTACCAAGGAAGATGCAGGATGGAAAAGCATTGATACCACCACCATCAAATGGAATGCTGGGTCCTTTTCCACATTCCTTGATCAGTATGGGATTCAGGCTGACTGGGATCCGAAATTACCTGCTGAGGGTAAAACTGCCTTGCAAGCCACAGAAGGGAGGATAACCTTGTATGAGTCATTTTTCACTAAATGTTGCTTCATGCTTCCAACCACACATTTCTTGGTGAACACCCTGCTCACTTATGGTGTTCATCCTACCCAAATGACTCCATTCGGGCTGATGCGCTTAATTCACTTTGAAGTGACTTGTCGTGCCTTGGATATGGAACCCACATTTGACAAGTTGAATGTGTTCTATGTATTGGAAGAAGCTCGTGGTGGGAGTGGGTGGTATAGTTTGGCTGCGCGTAGGAAGGTTATCCAACTTGTTTCAGAGAATCCCAAGTCAATGTATGACTGGAAAGAGAAGTTCTTTTATGTGAATCGAGGAGTCATCCCCGCACCTCTGCAGTGGATGACGATTGGTGTGAAGGAGAAGATTGCAGAATTTCCGTCGATGGAGAACTATAAGCAGCAAGACTGGTACAAGTCATTGTGTGCGTATGCTACACCGCTTGCAATGCATAAGTTCCCTAAGGGGGTGTTGGTAATGCTGGAGTTGAGCCAGTTAGGCACCCCTGAGGGATATGATCCGTGTGTGCCCGAGGAAGGTATGTTCCTTTATTCCTTGTTATTGGCGTTGTGAGACGTGGACTAGTTCCAACCTTTTTATGCTTTATGGCAGGTATGCCCAAGTTTGAGTTGTTTGAGCAGAGAGGAGCTGCTCAGGTTGTGTATAGTACTGTCCCCAGGGGATCCCAAACTTTAGTTGAGAGGCTGAGTGTGAAGTTCATGGCTCCCATGCTTGTGGATCCTCCCAAGCATTACCGTATGATAGGTTAGAAATATTATTAAACGAACCTTGATATTTATAATTATTATGATGAACACCTCCTGCGCCTGAAGGGTGCGCAATTGTGTACATTATGCGTGCTGACATGACGCACCCTTCTTAGCAGGAGTGGGTATCCAACCCCGCAAGAAGGTGGTTATTGACTTAGAGACGCACTCCCAATGTCGTAAAAAGCAAGCTTGTACAAGTGATTATTGTGGTCCATTGTTGAATTCCGTGTTCCGTCCTGTAATGTGTAAATATTATGTTTTGAAGGTTCGAGACCCAAGAAACATTGAAGGCGGTCTAAGAAAACCAAGGTTGTTGAATCTTCGTCTGCGCTGATAAACGAGGAAGACGAAGCGACTGAGTCTGATGAAGAGCTCAAGCCCAAACGTCACAAAGAGAGATCACCGGGGCCAATCCTTGAGGCCGTACCCAATGATTTGTTTCAGCAGCGAGTGGAAGCGTTTGCGCGGACACAAGTACAGATCCCTAGACCAACGGGTGAATTTGTGTCCGCTGTTTCCACGGAAACTGTCCCTGCCATTCCTCTCAATGTGTCTCCACCACCTGTAATGTCTAAGGGACCCATGATTAAGATGAGTATGATGCCCCCACACCCCCCACCAACGTGGAACCCTATTCGATTCAAGACTGTAAAACCAACTTCTGGTAAGTTTGTTTAATATCAGGATTTGTATGTTTGTGCCAAAAAGGTTGATAAGTTCCCTTGCTGATGTCCATGCGTAGGTGGGACTTCCGCAATGGCGTCTCCGTCTACTAGGGAGCCCTTGGTTAAGAAGGATTCCTCCTCCAAGAATCCACAAATTGAATCCGAAACTATACGGCATGAGAAAGCTCTACTTGATGCTGAAGATGCTATACGGCAAAAGCAAGAGTTAGCTAATGCGGAGGTTGCTAAAAAGAAACAGGAGTTGGAGAAGTTTGAAGGAAAAAAGAAGGTTGATGAGACTACTCCCTTGAAGACAGTTGAACGCAATGTGACCCAGGCCTCTCCACAAGGAAAAACAGAGGTTGTGAAGATTATTGTTGATGTAGATCCGTTTGGGGTCGACAGATGGGCTCCTGACTCGCGGGACGTGGCGCCCAACATTCTTGAAAGTAACGTTAAAGGGTCCGAAAAATGTCCACGGGATCCCCCATTCCGCCCCCAGACCGACTAAGGTGTCGAGGGAGTCTCGCGGATCAGGATCATCTGGCAGTGGTAAGAGTAGGATTGTTCAATGGGAGTATGATCCGACTCGGCCTTATCAGCCACGATGGGATATCATGGCTTCAACCCGGTTTTCTAACCCTCTTTATGCTAAAGAGTTTGTCGCTTATTCTGTGCCTCCGAGTGAGCGCGATTATCAGGATAGTCTGGATCGTCGTGAGTTGTTTAATGATATGAGCATGAATGTAGCCTTGCAGGTGGCCGGGCTTGGTTCCTTTGTCCGTCGTGAAAATGACTATATACATGCGTGGGAGAAGTTAGGGGATTCTCAAGCCTCCCTTGTGCGCAGAGAAGAAGAATTCCAAAATTCTTGTGCCCATATCAAGTCTAACTTGGAGCATTATAAGCAAAAAGCCCGCATTGCTCAGGAGGAGGTGAAGAAGCTGAAGGCTAACCACGCATAGGTTGCGCTGCATTGGAAAGAGTCTTGAAAACGGACCAACAAGGATTTGGAGCGTTATCGTGGGAAAGTGGAAAAGTTGAAAAATGATGTTACTCGGTTGACCCGGGAGGTTGAAGAGAAGCGGAAAGCATATGATGCCAAGCAGGCTGAGCTGTTCGATACGATCATGAAACTGAACCAGCAGCATGACGCTCTCTTGAAAGACACATCCCGCATGTCTGAGTTGGAGACTGAGGTTAACTCCTTGAACCAAGATAAGAGCCTCTTGGTGGAGAAAAAGTTGTTTTGGAGTCTTCTCGTGCACAGCTTGAAAAAGACTTACACCAGACCTCAGTCGCATATCAAGACGCTGCTACTGCTTCTATGGCGGCCCGTGAACGCATAAACTGGATGATGCTATTTGGCGTCCAAGGGGTAAGTATTCATATTCAAATCCTTGTTTCATGTAAGTGTTCCCTGTGCCTAGATTCCTCATCATCTTGCTGATTTTCAAACGTGTTTGGAATGAACTCAAATTTGGCGATGCCGTTGCCAAAATTGGCAGCATCTCCATGAAGGCTGGCATTCAAATGGGATTTGAGGAAGGATTTCACCATCATGCATCAGGGAAGAAACTTGAAGAAGGTGCTTGATGTGTGTGGGTGTTTCAAGAAAACTTAACTTCTTTTCAAAAAGGGAAAAGTCCTAAAGGATATGCCAAAACCTTTAGTGAATAGGTGAGTAAGTTAGAAAACAATAAGACACTTGCAAGTTTTAAATTTATAAATTAAAATGATAGTTGCTCAACGTTCCACGCCCAGCACAATAGGCAAGTGTACCTATCGTGTATAGTATAAAATATGCAAGTACCGAGTATCGAATCCGTGGACACGATTTTTACTACTCAACATCCTAAAATTACTTAAAAGACTTTTTAAAATGCGAGAAGAAAAATAAAAAGAGAGATGTAAACTTTTAAGAGAAATCAATGATGTCACACCACGCCAATGGCGGAAACACGTGGCGCGACGTTCGAAGAGTATAAAACCAAGATTTACACAAACTATAAGTAATTAAGAAAAGGATCATTTATTTAAACGTCGAAAGTAGTTTCATGTTCGTACATTCTCAAAACATCATAGTTTAAAACCAAAAGTAGAGATTTCACTATTATATTCCAACCCATGGAAAATAAAGGTAAAACCCCGTCAAAATATCTGACGTCTTATGAGATCCCAACCCACTCCTATCCATGTAGTCTTCCAGCAAATTAGTTACCTGAAAGATATGTTAAAAATCATCAATATATAAATATATAAATATTGGTGAGTTCATAGGTTTTAATTTACAAAACATTTTAACAACAACATTTTGGGAAATAAACACAAGTAGTGACTATTGTAAGAGTTGCAAGTTCCTACAATCTACTTGAGCCCATAACCAAACCAAGACTAATAATGCCTCGCTCGTAGTTGTTTCACGGAAAATAACAACTTAGTTCAGAATACGTGCACCCCTGGCATACACAGTTGCATAAATCGACGTTATCGATTAGGCTTGGGCCTTGTCAAGCCCCAATAGTACTATCCAAATATTCCTTCGGTTTTAGATTTCATACATACACACGAATAAATGGTTACAGTAACAAGGACGCACCCCGAGTGGCGAACAACAAACTCAAGTATTCAACATATCACATATTTCCGTAACATATATTTCCCCCAGAAAGTAAAAATAGTAAAATGGTGCCGTGAAACTCACCTTAAGCAAACAGAACAATCCAAACTCAGAGAATAGCTCGTCCAAGGTCAGACACCTACAAATGTCCTAGACGTATAAATCACAAGGTCTATAGCGCGCATGTTTCGGCAAGTTGTACATCCAACTCCCAACTCCCAACACCACTATTTAGTTCAATTACCCGTTTAATTAAACGTGTATCCTAGGTTCGTTGGTCATGGATTACCCTTGATATCAGTTACGCTTATACTCTTGTATTAATTAACTTGTTTTATATCATTATCAACTCGACTCACTTTACCGCATAATTATTTTCCCATTAGATAATTATACTAGGATTTTGTCGATCGATATTACATTGTCAACACTCGACTCGACTCACTTTACCGTATATTTACATTCCCATTAAATAAATATACTAGGATCTTGTCGGGCCGAACATTGTCAAGTTCTTATACTTGCTTTACACTTGTAATCCTGGTAGATTATTTACGTTAATTCTCCCATGAATAGATTTTCAACACTTAGGAAAGTATTATGTATTTCACACAAGTTATATATTTTAGTTCATAAAATATATATTTTTATTTCCACATTCAGACGCAATAACATATATACATATCTTGTAGGAAGTTATACAATATATATTTATTTGTCTGTTTTACATTTTGTCCGTTAACACGTCGTGATATAAATACGTTACATTGGTCACTAGTATTTATATATTTCATGTCCCGAAATACACAAGTTGTGTATACATATTTTTGTAGGAATATATACTTGTCGTTGAAATATTATTTTTCCTACTTCCAAAATATATGCTTTTGTTATTTTTGTAGGACATCTAGGGACTAACTAACCTACGGGTTATTAGTCTAATTACTTGTAACTGTCACATGTTAGGTCGCCGTTTTACGGGGCTAGCATAGCTTGCTGATCTTATTCGTATTTTCGAAGTAACGCAACCTAAGGTGAGTTTACGGCCCCTGTTTTAACTGGTTTCACTTTTTGGGGGAGAAAACATGTGTTAAACTTATGTTTTGGTAACAACTGTCATACTATGGGTTTCTATGGTTTACTATACGATCTTTGGAAGTCCCGGGGGAAACCATGAATGTGCGGGTTAGCACAACGGGGAAATGTGAATAGATCTATTGGGAATGACCAACCCCGCTCGTCGGCTTGGAGGGCCGGGCGAGTGCATATTGTCTCAAACAGGAACAGGTTTACTATTCGGGCACAACATCTGGTTTGCGAGTTAGTAATGGTTTTCCAATCGTAGATGTAACAAAACATACGCCTAGCTAGCGTACTTTAGTTTGCAAATTGATATAGTATGGACAGGTTGAACTTGGTACTTTAATTACAAACCTGTAAACTCACCAGCATTTTTGTGCTGACGTAACTCTTACATGTTTTCTCAGGTCGCTAAGGTAGCACTACGAAACTAGGGCGCACGCGTCTGCACGGCGTCTAGTTAGGATTGCATGGTTTTCAAACATTGAATAATTTGGTTTACTTTTGGATTATGTTTTGAGAATAAGCTTCCGCTGTATTTGGGGATTTAAACTATGTTTTTGAAATTGCATATGTTCATTTAGATTTGTTTATTGTGATCGTTGACTTGGATCCTGGTTTGTCATGCGCCTCGCGGTAAAACTCCGCAAGTGGATTTTGAGGGTGTGACACGTTTATTACGAGTTATTTCAGACATATAATTAACTCCTAATTACCGTTAAACATAAGTTATTTTAGGCATTGGTAAGTTATTTATGTATTTTATTGGGTAAATTTACAATTTTCGCGCGCATCGGGTGCGATACACGAACTTTATTCATTACAAAGAGATTTGTGTTTGGAGTTTCCACATATGGTTTTGGAGTTCCAAAACACATAATATTTCATGGAAATTCCCTTTATTTCATATCCCGGGTGTTCGGGATCATTTTGGTTAATTAACAGTTGTCGGGTAATCACCAACGTCCGTTCCGGACAAGTTTATTTGCACGCGAGTTCGTCGTGCTTCAACATTAAACATGTGCATTCATATGCATCTTATAGGGAATTTACTATTCTCTAAGGCTTAATTAAAACAATTAGCACGAAATTGCACTTAATTACGTTATTTACGAATAATTAATTAGTACGGAATTACCTTTATTTTCCCGATTGTCACAAATGACAAAACAATGATGTTGCTTCATGATCAGATGGAATCTGGTATGATGATAGTTATCTTTATTCAAAGTGGTGTGTTTGAGTTGCACACTTGTGCTTAAACTTAGAATTGCTACATCATTCTTTATAGGTGACCGTTTTCGCATAACTGTACAAACAACTGTGTTCTTAATGTTATTATGAGGGTCTCCTGAACCGGGCAGCTCACCTCTCAACACTGAAAAGAAAATTATTCGAGACTGTGTCGACTCAACCCCAAATTACCCGCCTCCCAGTGTTGCGATATAGATATCAAACTACTCTAGACTTTTATGAATAACCTGCTGGTGGCCGGAGCATGACCGAACAAGTTACCACTTAATATCATAGAGGAGTCGCTGGTGGCCGGAGCATGACCGAACAAGTTACCACTCAATATCATAGAGGAGTCGTGACTAACCAGAACACGTGCATCCCCTACTTGATTTAATTAACTTATCAAAAAGTGAGTGGTCTATTATTAACTGTGCGACAGTATAATAATGAAAGAAAATAAAGACCGTTTTCTTTCAACACGGGTTCATCAATCCTTAACTTACGTCAAACCTTTCACATAGACCATGAAGCTAAGTCGCAAAATTAAGTCTTGACTTATCACTAGGACCGAGTATAAAGACCGTACCGACCCTAAATGATATCTTGATAGTAGAGGATTAAGCCACTAAGTGTGTGTATTTCTACCCACAAATGGGCTAATCACTACTCACGGGATTAGGTTAGCTCACAAGTGCATGGGTTTTTACACACCATGGATACACTCATGAGTCCTCCCACTTCCTATCAAGACACCCACAAGACCAAAGACTAAGTGATTTATTAATTAGATCATTAAACAATGTTTAGAATAGAAAGAATTATTAAGAACAACAAAACACCACTTTAAAATTAAAGATAAACTATATTAATTCATACCAAGTTTCCATCATTACCCTAGCAACACCAATAGAAATCTAGCCTAGCATGGTTGATACAACAAGCTCACAAGGTTGGGTTTGTGTACAAGACATGGTGGAAGGTTGCATGGATATTTCTAAGGGTTTTGGATGATTTTGGGTTGTTTCTCTCTTGATCAAGGTGTGTATGGAGTGATCCTAAGCTCTAAAGGGCACCTACAATCCTAAAGGAGGGCAGAAACTTTGTAGAGAAGTGTTGGTTTGTGAGTGGAAAGGGATGCTTCAAAATGTGGGGTGGAAGCCTCTATTTATAGGCAAATGAGCTTAAGCACGTCCATGTTTATACCTTGGCACGCCCATGCTCGACAGTAGGTAATCTTGCAGAGTCCTTGTGCAGAAAATGTTGGAAAGTAGGTTGAGCATGCCCGTGCTCTTATCCCAGGCACGCCCGTGCCACTCAGTATAGTTAACCGTTATGTCCGTTTTGGTCGGTTTAAGCCTTGGAGAACACGCTGGAGTAAAGCACGCTCGTGCCATACAGTGGGGCACGCCCGGGCACTTCCTGAAATGCTGAAACTAACCACTGTTGACTTAGAAATGTTGACTTGTTGACCCGGGACAGTTGCACGGTCGTAAGCACGGCCGTGCCATATCTGGCAGAGCTTCAAAGTCTTCGATTCTTCGTCCGTTTAGTGTCGTTTTTGTGCGTGTTTCCACTTCTTTTCACCTCCTGGCCTCGGATCCTGCAATTATCAACAAAGAAAGATAAATCATGATAAACCAGAGATAAAAGCACGATTTTGAGTATAAAATAGGTGATAATCATGTGTGGAAACATATCAATTTCTCGGCACATCAGTGCTCATTATAAGAAGCCGTATGAAGCAGAAATGCAGACATCGCAAGAAGAATTTGAGGCGCTTTCATTTGATGTGTTTAACTTGGTTGGTGAGTGTTTGAAGACGGATGATCCGGTTAGTTAGTTGCGCGCGTATTTCAAGGAGTCCGACCGTCTTGGAGCAGAGTTGGCCGAGAAGGCGCGCAAGGAGGAAAAGGACTGTCAAGCAGCCTTGTCGTGCGGGACTGGTGGGTCCACTTCGGCGGGCGTGGGAAATGGTGCGCATGAGGGGATTGCCGATGTTGATGATTTTGATCAGTACACTGATGTTACTGATTATACTTAGTGTTTGATGTAGTGAAACAATTGAATTTGTGGTTGTGTATTCAGACAATTTGCTTCCTTTGTGTAATTGTGATGGCATGTGTCTTTTTATTTCCCTTGCGCATATATAATCATGATTTGTTGTAGGGTGATGTCATCCTCATCATTAGGCATCTTGTGTTAGTGCCACTTGGCACTGTTGACAAGACAGATATGGCGGCTCCTGTTAGCTACTCGACGTGAAGCCTGTCATATCAAGTAGCCAATGAAGTGTTTACCATTAATGGCTAATTAATGTAATGTACTTCTTTTTCTATAAATAGGGAGGTTCAGATGGAGTTGTTGTCATCACCATCATTAGAACTAGTTTTAAAAAAGAAATATGGTTTTGTCGAAAGTTATGGTGGGTTATGGTTTATGGATGGGTTGTGATTCATGGGTGGGTTGTGGGTAGTTCACGGATAGTTGATGTGCTATGTATGGTCTATAAATAAATACCTAACCTAGACACCTAGTAATATAAAACAGACTCAACTAAACTAGACCACACGACAGGCAAGTGTACCTATCAATGCAGTACAGACTAAGTAAGTCCGAGTATCGAACCTACAGGACACAACTAGAAAACAAAACTAGACTTAACTAAGACTTAACAAATTTGGTTTTAAATATGATTTTGGGTTTTTTTAATAATTAATTAAAATAAATAAAATAATTAAATAAGGATAAATAAGCAGCAAGGGTAACTGAGGAAAATATCAGGATAGGAAGGCAACTACCTAGGTTAAGAATCCTACGTGCAAACTCACAACTCTCGGTAATGGAAACCTGAATGGATACCAGATTCTAAAGATAACTTAAGAAACCCTAGGAGGTGCTAGATCTCCTCCCGGTCTCACTAACACACCCCAAAGAATCCTAAAGAATAAAACACTGGCTATCTAGCTCGGATCACCTCCCGGTCTCACCTTACTAAGAATGTTTACATTCTAAAGAATAAAGGTACTCAAATGACTCAATCACCTCCGGGTCTCTCTAATCACAATACACCCGAAGATGTAAAGGAGTAATTAATTGGGTTAACTATGACTTGGAATTGCAAGAAACTAAAGACAACTAGGATAAGATCACCTCCCAGTCTCACCCAAAAGCTAACACCTAAAGCTCTAGACAACCCAACATTCCATCACCTCCCCGTCTCAAGAATGGAAGAATACTTAAGTCCTCTAAATTCTCTAATCAAGTTCCTATGGCTTTTTGTACCAAAACCATAAACTAAGCTACAAGCACCTAGCAGGTAACCCTAATAATCATCCAAACATGAAAGACATTCACTAAGATGATTATGGAACTCTCAAAAATAATAAATTAGACTTAAGTACGCACACACATCATAATAAACACCAACCAAATCATTACCAAAACATTAACCATTCAAAAATAAATCCAAAACCGAGAACTATAAATTTAACTTGCGATCATCATACAACCTAGGTAGTGGTTCAAGATTTAGCTACACATAATAATGAAAAACAATAAAAACAAAGGTTCATCATAGAAATTAATCATGGTCTCAATATTCAAGAACACGGAGTAAATAAATATAAAAACTAAAACTTTTAGTGATCGAACCCGTAGCTTCACTCTTGAACCTAAGCCTTCCTGGCCTTCAATTAACCTCTAAACAATTCGAAGCTGCTGTGTTGTTCGATCCCCTCTTCTTGACTTTGGTGGCTGTTGGATGTTTCAGAATAATAATATGTGCCGCTCGACTCTATGATATATTCTGTTGATGTCCAAATATATATCATACTAAACCTCTTTTGTTTTACCGTGAATTCTTTGACTTGGGCTCTGTCACACCCTCAAATTTCCACTGCGAGGTTTATACTCCGAGCCGCATGACATACCAGGATCCCATAGCCATAAGTCATATGAACGAACTCTAAATGCCCAAACCATTTACTTCGTTTTCAATACCAAGTTTAGTTCAGCTGCGGAAGCGTAAACCAAATTTAAACCTTTTAAAACCATGCGCAAAACAACGCGCCCAAATTAAAACCATACGAAAGAAAATGTAAAAGAATGATATATAATTTAAGTGTATGCCCAAGACCCCAAATGCAGTGAAGTGTGCAATGCCTTCTAATCGTGGCACCAGAAGCTAACTACCTGCAAAAGCATGTATATCGTGGGTCAACAAACAATGTTGGTGAGTTCACTAAGTAAAGAAAATGAGTAAGTAAATGCGCTGGTTTCCAAAACCATGTAACCAAGTAAAAGCGTAGGTCCTCCAGACCAAAATGTTCAAGTGTCATCAGTTTAAGCGTGTCAGGGGTAGCTAACCCACTCATTGCAACTAAACAAAATTATGGGGACACCTTCAGTAACATAATAATTTGCCTCAATAACTAGTGTCTATCAACACTAGTTCTCAAATGTGGTCAGAAGTTCATGCCCGTGCTTCAAGCACCTCAAGCATGACGTTGCTGCACAACCTAATCCCGTTCGCCTCCAGCTATTCACCCAATAATATGCAAGGACTTTCCAAATGATAGAGTGTTTAGTTCACAAAGGACCAATAAGTTTTAAACTGATCAAAAACCCGATCCACACAAGGAATCAAAACCCGACCCACACAAGGAGTCAAAACCCGACCCACACAAGGAGTCAAAACCCGACCCACACAAGGAGTCAAAAAATCTTAAAACCCAAGATATAAAACTAGCCCCAAACCGGACTAGAAAACGTTTTGTAAGTTGTCTCAAACCCGAGACGCATGCTTTTGAGAAAAAGTAGTGAAACTCACCTTCGTATGCAAGCAAATAAATCCAAACTCCACAGTAGGGTGTGCTACCGACTCCCTAGTACATGTGTCACTAAGTTAGTATATGTGTAATACCATTACATCATATAACCCGTTTGTCCAAGACGTTTAATTGTTCAAAATCGTATAAGTGACGCCTAATGGTTCTACATGCATAAGTAAACCCCACGGATCCATTGGTGAATATGTTGGTTACCATCAGTTGTACACTTCCTATGCATCTCATATAAGTGTCCATTCAAGTTCATGTCAATAACATACCACATAGGACTCCAAATAGTCACATAAACACCTAATACACAATCTGCGTTTTTAGGAAAGATTATGCGCCATGAAAACTAATATGTTTAAAATACTTAACCAATAAATTAAACTCCCAAATTTTTATTGAATATTATTTGGGATTCATTTGATAACTCATATTTTGTTTTTGTCTCAAAACCAAACAGAAAAATTATGAAAAATCATACATCACAGATATGTCCAGAAAGTTTCTACAGCAGGTCAAGTTAGTAGAAAAATTCCCAAAAATCGTGTATTCATCCAAACAGGATGAATCTACTTGGAACGGCCATCTTATTCTAATGTTAACCTACTGTAAAAATTTCATATCTTAATTCCTTGTAAAACTCAAGTTATGATTGTTTAAAGTTGACCCAGTTTGTTGATCCGAAAATCTGATATGACCTTTAATCAAAGAAAATTTCAAAAACATATCAAACGACATCCAAATCAGATGATTTTGCCCATTATAAAAAGCTAAGACCATTTGCAATCCATTCATGCAAAGAATCGATCAAAATCAACAATTTAATGTCACGTATCAGACCCTAGAAATCGACATTCAGATTCTGTCCAGATTCTAATCATGCAATATTATCAATTATATTAAACCCTAGTTGCATATTATCAATCAATAACACCTAATAATCATCACACAACATCAATAAGAGCCACATCTGATCAAAACCCTAATGATACATCATAAACATAATCATTCATAAACCCTAGGAGTCTAAAACATCAAGAACATGCATAATCATGCCACCTATCAATTTCTAATCGCATAGGATTATGTTTAACCCATTCAATCTTTATAAACTTCAAGTTTTAATCTTTATAAAAAGGTTTCAGACCTGGACAAACTTAGTTATAGGTTTTTATAACATATTAAGAAAGATTAAAACACAAGAGATTGAAGGTTATACCGCAAGCTCTTCAAAACAATCAACCGAATGCCCTTGAAGCTTCCCGATCGATGTTCTTGAGCCTTAGTAGGTGTTAGAGGCTGATATTTTCGTAACTAGGTGTAAGGGGGCGATTAGGGTTGATTTTAGGTGTTGTATGAGGCTTAAGATTGCTTAAATAGAGGTTAAAGGCGGTTTGGGCTCGACAGACACCCGTGAGCGGCCGCGCGGAGCCTGTGAGCGGCCGTTCACAGCTCCCCGGCTTGCTCCGGGCGTCCTGCTTCATTGTATTGTCCGTTTCCTTCGATGTTTTCGCTATTTTGGACCATAACAAGTGTAATCCCATGTGTTAAGACCCCAACCATCCTAATGGTCCATCCATTATGGTTTTTATTAACGTATTTGGTTTAAGTTCACGTAATCACATATAGTTTATACATAGTTTCACAGAGTATCATAAAAGCACGTAATTGCAATCAATCTCAATCAATTAATTCACAATTATTTAACTTCATTGTTCACCAACGTCCGAGGTTCACTAATCATGTATACAGTATGGTAATTCCCCGAATTACCACTTCATGCAGTTATTAACCTATAAATGTGCAACGTGTGTCCTATCTAGCTAACCCTAGTTAAGTAGGATGCAAGGAATGTAACTAGAGTTTAGTTAACGTGAGAACCTGAAATTGCGGGGTATCACATCATCCCCATGTTGAAAAGAATTTCGTCCCGAAGTTCAGCAAGTAAACAATAAAGCCAGCTAGAAAAGTGTGTGCTTGATTCCCGGATGTCACATCATCCCCAAGTTGAAAGGAATTTCGATCCGAAATTCACTTTGAAAGAGTTGCTTTATGTTTAGCGTTCAATCTATATTCAGGTTCAAGTTCAGAAAAGTGGTGTGGGTATTTAAGTCGCATTTGATCCCTGTGTTCCCACGTGTATTCCTTTCCTAGACGGGAATTCCATCGCACCTTAACAGTCGGTATGATGCTCTGTCTGAGTTTCTTGACGCCCCGCTCAAGAATCTCCATCGGTTCTTCCTTGAACCGCAGCTGATCGTCCACCTAGATATCTTCCAGTGGCACCACCAGTGTTGTATCCGATAAGTATTTCTTTATGTTCGATACGTGGTGTACATCATGTACCCCATTAAGTTCATTAGGCAGGCTCAACCTGTAAGTTACTGGACCAATCCTTTCGACAATCTCGAATGGTCCAATGTATCGCGGGTTCGACTTTCCCCGTTTTCCAAAGCGTATCACCCCCTTCCAAGGTGACACCTTCAATATAACCTTGTCCCAAACCTGGAACTCCAAAGGTTTCCTACGCTTATCAGCGTAGCTTTTCTGTCAATCACGAGCAGCAGCCATCCGGTTTCGGATTTGCATTATCTTCTCGGAAGTTTCATGCACGAGTTCGGGACCTGTTAGCTGGCTATCCCCAACTTCAGTCCAGTAGATGGGAGACCTACACTTGCGTCCATAAAGTGCCTCTAAAGGCGCACTGTATCGAAGTGTGGTAATTGTTGTTATACGAGAATTCAATCAAAGGCAAGTGCTTATCCCAACTGTTGTCAAAATCCACCACGCACATTCGTAGCAGATCTTCCAATGTTTGGATGGTTCGTTCACTCTGTCCATCTGTCTGTGGGTGATAGGATGTGCTCATATCTAAGTGAGTTCCCAAAGCGTTTTGGAGAGTAGTCTAAAAATGAGAAGTGAATCGCGCATCGCGATCAGATATAATAGAAGTAGGAACCCCATGCCTAGAGACTACCTCCTTGACGTAGAGATTTGCTAGTTTCTCCAGCGAGTCCGTTTCCTTTATTGCCAAAAAGTGTGCCGATTTGGTTAAACGATCCACGATAACCCAAATCATGTTATGGCCAGTTGGCGTTCTAGGGAGCTTCGTGATGAAATCCATAGGGATTTCTGGTTGCTGGAGTAGGCCTGAAGGTTTCTGATATTCAATCTTAACCTTCGCACAAGTCAAGCACTTACTAACATAAATGGCTATTTCAGCTTTCATGTCTGGCCACTAGTAAAGAGTTTTAAGATCTTGGTACATCTTGTCCGAACCAGGATGTATCGAATATCGAGATGTGTGGGCTTCATCGAGCACCAGTTGTTTGAGATCCCCAAAGCGTGGTATCCAAACTCGATTCATATAGTATTGAAGACCATCTGTCTTCAGTTCCAAGTGCTTACCAGCACCACATAAAGTTTCAAGCCCGATATTTTCTTCTTTCAAAGCCTCGACCTGGGCTTCACGTATCTTATCAAGAAGATTAGAATGAATGGTGAGTTGTAAGGCTCGCACCCGTTTAGGTTTCGTTTCCTTACGACTGAGGACATGAGCTACTACGTTAGCTTTCCCTAGATGATATTTGATGGCACAGTCATAATCATTCAGAAGCTCGACCCATCTACGTTGTCGCATGTACAGATCCTTTTGATCGAATATGTGTTAGAGGCTCTTGTGATCAGTGTAGATCGTACACTTCGTCCCATAGAGATAATGCCTCCAGATCTTTAGAGCAAAAACCACTGCTCCTAGTTCCAAGTCATGGGTGGTGTAATTCTTCCGATGAACCTTTAATTATCGTGAGGCATACGCGATCACCTTATCACGCTGCATCAGTACACGCCCTAACCCTTGGATAGACGCATCACAGTACACCACGAAGTCCTCTGTACCCTCAGGTAATGATAGTATAGGTGCACTGCAAAGTTTCGACTTTAATAATTGAAAAGCAGATTCTTGGGCATCTCCCCACTTGTAAGTAATACCCTTTTGTGTCAAAACAGTGAAGGGTTGAGCGATCTTAGGGAATCCCTCAATGAATCTGCGATAATATCCCGCAAGACCAAGAAACTGGCGCACCTCTGTGGGAGTTTTAGGAGCCTCCCACTTTTTAATAGCATCAATCTTGGTGGGATCGACATGTATTCCTGCCTCGTTAACCACATATCCAAGAAATTGGACTTCTCGAATCCAAAAGTCACATTTAGAGAATTTTGCATACAACTGCTTATTTCCCAAAAGTTCCAAGATCAGCTGTAGGTGTTGCTTGTACTCTTCCCTGCTCTTAGAATAAATCAGTATGTCGTCTATGAACACTATGACGAATTTGTCCAAATAGGGCTTACACACACGGTTCATCAGATCCATGAACACAACCGGTGCATTGGTTAGCCCAAATGGCATCACCAAAAACTCATAATGTCCATACCGAGTTCAAAAGGCTGCATTCGCCACATACTCCTCTCGGACTCTCAGTTGATCATATCCTGACCTCAAGTCAATCTTAGAATAGAAACTCGACCCTTGTAGCTGGTCGAACAAGTCATCAATACGAGGCAAAGGGTAACGGTTCTTAACCGTCACTTTTTTCAACTCCCGATAATCAATACACATGCGGAACTCCCATCTTTCTTCTTAACAAACAGAACTGGAGCTCCCTATGGCGAAGAACTAGGTCTAATAAAGCCCCTATCCAATAGCTCTTGGAATTGGGTAGACAGTTCTTGAAGTTCGCCTGGTGCTAGGCGATATGAT
The DNA here is from genome assembly GCA_028751855.1 of Ambrosia trifida. Classification (NCBI taxonomy): domain Eukaryota; kingdom Viridiplantae; phylum Streptophyta; class Magnoliopsida; order Asterales; family Asteraceae; genus Ambrosia; species Ambrosia trifida. Next base: position 126,619,757 of record CM054122.1, read on the forward strand.
GCGCGTGCAACTGGAGCTGCTCCAGGCGCAAGATCAATTTGGAACTCCACTTGACGAACGGGTGGAAGTCCAGGTAATTCCTCTGGGGATACATCTGGGAAATCTCGGACTACTGGGATGTCCTCAATCTTAGCTTCAGTTTCATTTCGAGTGTCAAATATGTTAGCCAAAATGGCTGAACAGCCCTTACGAATACACTTCCGGGCTTTCAAAAAGGAAATGATGCCCACCATGGCACCACCACAATCACCCTATATAGATAAAAGTTCTCCACTTGGGAGGGGGGTATGAACAATCTTCTCCTGATAGAGAATTTCTGCGTGTTGCTTAGACAACCAGTCCATGCCAACCATGAGATCAAAACTTCCTAGGGTGATAGGTAGAAGGTCGATGGCAAACGATTGTCCATCTAGCTCGAGCATACAATCACGATGAATATGGGTTACCTCAACAGGCTTCCCGTCAGCTAACTCTATAGAGTACGGGGTATCAAGAAGAGTAGGAACTATCCCTAGTTGTTTGTTAAATTTCGATGACACAAAACTATAGTCCGCACCAGTATCATATAAAATAAAAGCAAGAGTGTCGTTCAAGGAGCACACACCCGTCACGACATTGTTATCAGTCCTAGCTTCCCTAAAGCCAATCACAAATGCTCTTCCCCGAGCCCTGTTGTTGTTGTTACCGTTGTGGTTGTTGTTGTTGAAGGACTTATACCTCACACTATCTCACGTTCTCTTGCTATCACCAAAAGTAGAAGATGAAGCACCATGCTTTGGAAAAGTACCACGCTCAACAGCCTCAGCAGTGAGTTTGCGAGCCAGTTGAAAGATTTGTTAGATTATGGGTAGGTGAGCTGCAATGGCCAAGCCATGAATCTGAGGGACCCACCCTTTTGGTATGAAATTCGATCCGCTGGAAAAGTTGGTTAATTAGATTCGAGCACGAAGTATCTAACTCCTGTAGCTTGGTAGTGTAGACGTCGATCTCAGACCCATCCGTCTTTATATAACAAATTTCTAGGTTTCATCACAAGGTGTTACGTTCTTCATCCAAGTATCTGTAACTCATCGAGTGTGCATTTAGCATACTTTACCCCATCCTGCCTGGGGCAAATGCACATGGCAAAGACTTATACTATCGAAGCAATCAGACGGTCTCCTTCAGTTCAGTTGGAGTTATCAAGGTTTACAACCAATAAAAGGCTTGAAAATACGATGGCAGGTTGTTGTTGTGGCATGTACGCTCAAGGTATAAGAAAGTGCAAACGTGGAAGTCAGGGGAAAAGAACGATTTAGTAAAATGGATCTTTAATAGGTTGGAAAGATGCGAGGGCTTCAACCACCCTATCGTTGATCATACGAACCCAGTCTTATCTAAGTTAACAAGGGAAAAGAAAAGAAAATATAGGTAAGAAAAAGGTAAGAGCCAATAGTCGCCACGTTCTGTCTAGATAGTAGAGCCTTCATCCTCACTTTCCATGTGCTCGCCCTGCTCAGGTTCCCCTTCCATCCCTTCTTCCTCCTCTTTCTTGGTGACAGTGTTATATGGTTCTCATCACGTACAGTCTCCTTCTCTAGTCCTATGTAAGCCAGTTTAGTGGTAAGCTGTACCACTCGTTCCTCCAATCGTGGCTATCAGCCATTGGTAGGTTTCGTCATCCTCTGAGATACTGCACTGCATCGCAGGCCTTACATAACTCCCCAAGAGTGTGTGTAACAAGTCCCGATCTGATGTGTTCCCAAGAATCTACTATATACTCACGAGAAACAGTGACACAAATGTCATGTATCGCTTGCTCGTACAGGGCGTAAATGTGTTAGAGTAAGGTTAAAATTCTATATGAGTAACCCAGTCTCGTCTGAGTTCCAAATGGGAGTAAGAAAGGTCAAATAACAAGGAACAGAAACTAATTGTCTCCTTGCTCAGTGAAAAAGGATAAGTCTCAGTATTTGACTTTCTTCGAATTAGATTTGGTTTAATGGTACCACGTCATGCACATCGTCCAGCTTTCCTGTGTACGCGCGCCACAACGCTCGCAAGGGCTTTCTCCCCTGTACAATTGTTGTTTCCTCATCCACGAGATTTGTTAGGGTACTACTCCCAGTAATGTGCCACCTGGTGTAACCCTGGGTTCCCACCATTGACGTATTCAGAATTAGGTCTAGAACCAGAAGGTAACATATCTCCCGAAATCATATGTTGTAGATATATTTACCTAAAAGCTAGTTGTGCACTTAAGTTGTGAGTGTACTTATGCTATGATGATTATAGACTAGACTCAACATGCAGTCCTAGTTCACTATAATCAATGGCTCTGATACCAATCTGTCACACCCTCAAATTTCCACTACGGGGTTTATACCGTGAGGCGCATGACATACCAGGATCCCATAGCCATAAGTCATATGAACGAACTCTAAATGCCCTAACCATTTAGTTCGTTTTCAAAACCAAGTTTAGTTAAGCTGCGGAAGCGTAAACTAAATTTAAACCTTTTAAAACCAAGCGCAAAACAACGCGCCCAAATTAAAGCCATACGAAAGAAAATGTAAAAGCATGATATATAATTTAAATGTATGCCCAAGACCCCAAATGCAGTGAAGTGTGCAGTGCTTTCTAATCGTGGCACCGGAAGCTAACTACCTGCAAAAGCATGTATATCGTGGGTGCTTCTAATCGTGGCACCGAAAGCTAACTACCTGCAAAAGCATGTATATCGTGGGTCAACAAACAATGTTGGTGAGTTCACTAAGTAAAGAAAATGAGTAAGTAAATGCGCTGGTTTCCAAAACCACGTAACTAAGTAAAAGCGTAGGTCCTCCAAACCAAAATGTTCAAGGGTCATCAGTTTAAGCGTGTTAGGGGTAGCTAACCCACTCATAGCAACTAAACAAAATTATTGGGACACCTTTAGTAACATAATAGTTTGCCTCAATAACTAGTGTCTATCAACACTAGTTCTCAAATGTGGTCAGAAGTTCATGCCCGTGCCTCAAGCACCTCAGGCATGAGGTTGCTGCACAACCTAATAGTGCTATCAACTAATACCCCGTTCACCTCCAGAGATTAACCCAATAATATACAAGGACTTTCCAAATGATAGAGTGTTTAGTTCACAAAGGACCAATAAGTTTTAAACTGATCAAAAACCCGATCCACACAAGGAATCAAAACCCGACCCACACAAGGAGTCAAAACCCGACCCACACAAGGAGTCAAAACCCGACCCACACAAGGAGCCAAAGCATCTCAAAAGCCGAGATATAAAAGTAGCCCCAAACCGGATTAGAAAACGTTTTGTAAGTTGTCTCAAACCCGAGACGCATGCTTTTGAGAAAAAGTAGTGAAACTCACCTTAGTATGCAAGCAAATAAATCCAAACTCCACAGTAGGGTGTACTACCGACTCCCTAGTACATGTGTCACTAAGTGAGTATATGTGTAATACCATTACACCATATAACCCGTTTGTCCAAGACGTTTAATTGTTCAAAATCGTATAAGTGACGCCTAGTGGTTCTACATGCATAAGTAAACCCCACGGACCCGTTGGTGGATATATTGGTTACCATCATTTGTACACTTCCTATGCATCTCATATAAGGGTCCATTCAAGTTCATGTCAATAACATACCACATAGGACTCCAAATAGTCACATAAACACCTAATACACAATCTGCGTTTTTAGGACAGATTATGCGCCATGAAAACTAATCTGTTTAAAATACTTAACCAACGAATTAAACTCCCACATTTTTACTGAATATTATTTGTAATTCATTTGATAACCCATATTTTTGTTTCATCTTAAAACCAAACACAAAAATTATGAAAAATCGTACATCATAGATATGTTCAGAAAGTTTCTACAGCAGGTCAGGTTAGTAGAAAAATTCCCAAAAATAATGTATTCATCCAAACGGGATGAATCCACATGGAAAGGCCATCTTATTCTAATGTTAACATACTGTATAAATTTCATAACTTAATTCCTCGTAAAACTCAAGTTATGATTGTTTAAAGTTGACCCAGTTTGTTAATCCGAAAATCTGATATGACCTTTAATCAAAGAAAATTTCAAAAACATATCAAACGACATCCAAATCAGATGATTTTGCCCATTATAAAAAGCTAAGATTATTTACAATCCATTCATGAAAATAATCGATCAAAATCAACAATTTAATGTCACGTATCAGACCCTACAAATCGACATTCAGATTCTGTCCAGATTCTAATCATGCAATATTATCAATTATATTAAACCCTAGTTGCATATTATCAATCAATAACACCTATTAATCATCACACAACATCAATAAGAGCCACATCTGATCAAAACCCTAATGATACATCATAAACATCATCATTCATAAACCCTAGGAGTCTAAAACATCAAGAACATGCATAATCATGCAACCTATCAATTTCTAATCGCATAGGATTATGTTTAACCCATTCAATCTTTATAAACTTCAAGTTTTAATCTTTATAAAAAGGTTTCAGACCTGGACAAACTTAGTTATAGGTTTTTATAACATATATAGAAAGATTAAAACACAAAAGATTGAAGGTTACACCGCAAGCTCTTCAAAACAATCAACCGAATGCCCTTGAAGCTTCACGATCGATGTTCTTGAGCCTTAGCAGGTGTTAGAGGCTGATATTTTCGTCACTAGGTGTAAGGGGGCGATTAGGGTTGAGTTTAGGGGTTGTATGAGGCTTAAGATTGCTTAAATAGAGGTTAAAGGCGGTTTGGGCTCGACAGACACCCGTGAGCGGCCGCGCGGAGCCTGTGAGCGGCCGTTCACAGCTCCCCGGCTTGCTCCGGGCGTCCTGCTTCATTGTATTGTCCGTTTCCTTCGATGTTTTCGCTATTTTGGACCATAACAAGTGTAATCCCATGTGTTAAGACCCCAACCATCCTAATGGTCCATCCATTATGGTTTTTATTAACGTATTTGGTTTAAGTTCACGTAATCACATATAGTTTATACATAGTTTCACAGAGTATCATAAAAGCACGTAATTGCAATCAATCTCAATCAATTAATTCACAATTATTTAACTTCATTGTTCACCAACGTCCGAGGTTCACTAATCATGTATACAGTATGGTAATTCCCCGAATTACCACTTCATGCAGTTATTAACCTATAAATGTGCAACGTGTGTCCTATCTAGCTAACCCTAGTTAAGTAGGATGCAAGGAATGTAACTAGAGTTTAGTTAACGTGAGAACCTGAAATTGCGGGGTATCACATCATCCCCATGTTGAAAAGAATTTCGTCCCGAAGTTCAGCAAGTAAACAATAAAGCCAGCTAGAAAAGTGTGTGCTTGATTCCCGGATGTCACATCATCCCCAAGTTGAAAGGAATTTCGATCCGAAATTCACTTTGAAAGAGTTGCTTTATGTTTAGCGTTCAATCTATATTCAGGTTCAAGTTCAGAAAAGTGGTGTGGGTATTTAAGTCGCATTTGATCCCTGTGTTCCCACGTGTATTCCTTTCCTAGACGGGAATTCCATCGCACCTTAACAGTCGGTATGATGCTCTGTCTGAGTTTCTTGACGCCCCGCTCAAGAATCTCCATCGGTTCTTCCTTGAACCGCAGCTGATCGTCCACCTAGATATCTTCCAGTGGCACCACCAGTGTTGTATCCGATAAGTATTTCTTTATGTTCGATACGTGGTGTACATCATGTACCCCATTAAGTTCATTAGGCAGGCTCAACCTGTAAGTTACTGGACCAATCCTTTCGACAATCTCGAATGGTCCAATGTATCGCGGGTTCGACTTTCCCCGTTTTCCAAAGCGTATCACCCCCTTCCAAGGTGACACCTTCAATATAACCTTGTCCCAAACCTGGAACTCCAAAGGTTTCCTACGCTTATCAGCGTAGCTTTTCTGTCAATCACGAGCAGCAGCCATCCGGTTTCGGATTTGCATTATCTTCTCGGAAGTTTCATGCACGAGTTCGGGACCTGTTAGCTGGCTATCCCCAACTTCAGTCCAGTAGATGGGAGACCTACACTTGCGTCCATAAAGTGCCTCTAAAGGCGCACTGTATCGAAGTGTGGTAATTGTTGTTATACGAGAATTCAATCAAAGGCAAGTGCTTATCCCAACTGTTGTCAAAATCCACCACGCACATTCGTAGCAGATCTTCCAATGTTTGGATGGTTCGTTCACTCTGTCCATCTGTCTGTGGGTGATAGGATGTGCTCATATCTAAGTGAGTTCCCAAAGCGTTTTGGAGAGTAGTCTAAAAATGAGAAGTGAATCGCGCATCGCGATCAGATATAATAGAAGTAGGAACCCCATGCCTAGAGACTACCTCCTTGACGTAGAGATTTGCTAGTTTCTCCAGCGAGTCCGTTTCCTTTATTGCCAAAAAGTGTGCCGATTTGGTTAAACGATCCACGATAACCCAAATCATGTTATGGCCAGTTGGCGTTCTAGGGAGCTTCGTGATGAAATCCATAGGGATTTCTGGTTGCTGGAGTAGGCCTGAAGGTTTCTGATATTCAATCTTAACCTTCGCACAAGTCAAGCACTTACTAACATAAATGGCTATTTCAGCTTTCATGTCTGGCCACTAGTAAAGAGTTTTAAGATCTTGGTACATCTTGTCCGAACCAGGATGTATCGAATATCGAGATGTGTGGGCTTCATCGAGCACCAGTTGTTTGAGATCCCCAAAGCGTGGTATCCAAACTCGATTCATATAGTATTGAAGACCATCTGTCTTCAGTTCCAAGTGCTTACCAGCACCACATAAAGTTTCAAGCCCGATATTTTCTTCTTTCAAAGCCTCGACCTGGGCTTCACGTATCTTATCAAGAAGATTAGAATGAATGGTGAGTTGTAAGGCTCGCACCCGTTTAGGTTTCGTTTCCTTACGACTGAGGACATGAGCTACTACGTTAGCTTTCCCTAGATGATATTTGATGGCACAGTCATAATCATTCAGAAGCTCGACCCATCTACGTTGTCGCATGTACAGATCCTTTTGATCGAATATGTGTTAGAGGCTCTTGTGATCAGTGTAGATCGTACACTTCGTCCCATAGAGATAATGCCTCCAGATCTTTAGAGCAAAAACCACTGCTCCTAGTTCCAAGTCATGGGTGGTGTAATTCTTCCGATGAACCTTTAATTATCGTGAGGCATACGCGATCACCTTATCACGCTGCATCAGTACACGCCCTAACCCTTGGATAGACGCATCACAGTACACCACGAAGTCCTCTGTACCCTCAGGTAATGATAGTATAGGTGCACTGCAAAGTTTCGACTTTAATAATTGAAAAGCAGATTCTTGGGCATCTCCCCACTTGTAAGTAATACCCTTTTGTGTCAAAACAGTGAAGGGTTGAGCGATCTTAGGGAATCCCTCAATGAATCTGCGATAATATCCCGCAAGACCAAGAAACTGGCGCACCTCTGTGGGAGTTTTAGGAGCCTCCCACTTTTTAATAGCATCAATCTTGGTGGGATCGACATGTATTCCTGCCTCGTTAACCACATATCCAAGAAATTGGACTTCTCGAATCCAAAAGTCACATTTAGAGAATTTTGCATACAACTGCTTATTTCCCAAAAGTTCCAAGATCAGCTGTAGGTGTTGCTTGTACTCTTCCCTGCTCTTAGAATAAATCAGTATGTCGTCTATGAACACTATGACGAATTTGTCCAAATAGGGCTTACACACACGGTTCATCAGATCCATGAACACAACCGGTGCATTGGTTAGCCCAAATGGCATCACCAAAAACTCATAATGTCCATACCGAGTTCAAAAGGCTGCATTCGCCACATACTCCTCTCGGACTCTCAGTTGATCATATCCTGACCTCAAGTCAATCTTAGAATAGAAACTCGACCCTTGTAGCTGGTCGAACAAGTCATCAATACGAGGCAAAGGGTAACGGTTCTTAACCGTCACTTTTTTCAACTCCCGATAATCAATACACATGCGGAACTCCCATCTTTCTTCTTAACAAACAGAACTGGAGCTCCCTATGGCGAAGAACTAGGTCTAATAAAGCCCCTATCCAATAGCTCTTGGAATTGGGTAGACAGTTCTTGAAGTTCGCCTGGTGCTAGGCGATATGATGCGCGTGCAACTGGAGCTGCTCCAGGCGCAAGATCAATTTGGAACTCCACTTGACGAACGGGTGGAAGTCCAGGTAATTCCTCTGGGGATACATCTGGGAAATCTCGGACTACTGGGATGTCCTCAATCTTAGCTTCAGTTTCATTTCGAGTGTCAAATATGTTAGCCAAAATGGCTGAACAGCCCTTACGAATACACTTCCGGGCTTTCAAAAAGGAAATGATGCCCACCATGGCACCACCACAATCACCCTATATAGATAAAAGTTCTCCACTTGGGAGGGGGGTATGAACAATCTTCTCCTGATAGAGAATTTCTGCGTGTTGCTTAGACAACCAGTCCATGCCAACCATGAGATCAAAACTTCCTAGGGTGATAGGTAGAAGGTCGATGGCAAACGATTGTCCATCTAGCTCGAGCATACAATCACGATGAATATGGGTTACCTCAACAGGCTTCCCGTCAGCTAACTCTATAGAGTACGGGGTATCAAGAAGAGTAGGAACTATCCCTAGTTGTTTGTTAAATTTCGATGACACAAAACTATAGTCCGCACCAGTATCATATAAAATAAAAGCAAGAGTGTCGTTCAAGGAGCACACACCCGTCACGACATTGTTATCAGTCCTAGCTTCCCTAAAGCCAATCACAAATGCTCTTCCCCGAGCCCTGTTGTTGTTGTTACCGTTGTGGTTGTTGTTGTTGAAGGACTTATACCTCACACTATCTCACGTTCTCTTGCTATCACCAAAAGTAGAAGATGAAGCACCATGCTTTGGAAAAGTACCACGCTCAACAGCCTCAGCAGTGAGTTTGCGAGCCAGTTGAAAGATTTGTTAGATTATGGGTAGGTGAGCTGCAATGGCCAAGCCATGAATCTGAGGGACCCACCCTTTTGGTATGAAATTCGATCCGCTGGAAAAGTTGGTTAATTAGATTCGAGCACGAAGTATCTAACTCCTGTAGCTTGGTAGTGTAGACGTCGATCTCAGACCCATCCGTCTTTATATAACAAATTTCTAGGTTTCATCACAAGGTGTTACGTTCTTCATCCAAGTATCTGTAACTCATCGAGTGTGCATTTAGCATACTTTACCCCATCCTGCCTGGGGCAAATGCACATGGCAAAGACTTATACTATCGAAGCAATCAGACGGTCTCCTTCAGTTCAGTTGGAGTTATCAAGGTTTACAACCAATAAAAGGCTTGAAAATACGATGGCAGGTTGTTGTTGTGGCATGTACGCTCAAGGTATAAGAAAGTGCAAACGTGGAAGTCAGGGGAAAAGAACGATTTAGTAAAATGGATCTTTAATAGGTTGGAAAGATGCGAGGGCTTCAACCACCCTATCGTTGATCATACGAACCCAGTCTTATCTAAGTTAACAAGGGAAAAGAAAAGAAAATATAGGTAAGAAAAAGGTAAGAGCCAATAGTCGCCACGTTCTGTCTAGATAGTAGAGCCTTCATCCTCACTTTCCATGTGCTCGCCCTGCTCAGGTTCCCCTTCCATCCCTTCTTCCTCCTCTTTCTTGGTGACAGTGTTATATGGTTCTCATCACGTACAGTCTCCTTCTCTAGTCCTATGTAAGCCAGTTTAGTGGTAAGCTGTACCACTCGTTCCTCCAATCGTGGCTATCAGCCATTGGTAGGTTTCGTCATCCTCTGAGATACTGCACTGCATCGCAGGCCTTACATAACTCCCCAAGAGTGTGTGTAACAAGTCCCGATCTGATGTGTTCCCAAGAATCTACTATATACTCACGAGAAACAGTGACACAAATGTCATGTATCGCTTGCTCGTACAGGGCGTAAATGTGTTAGAGTAAGGTTAAAATTCTATATGAGTAACCCAGTCTCGTCTGAGTTCCAAATGGGAGTAAGAAAGGTCAAATAACAAGGAACAGAAACTAATTGTCTCCTTGCTCAGTGAAAAAGGATAAGTCTCAGTATTTGACTTTCTTCGAATTAGATTTGGTTTAATGGTACCACGTCATGCACATCGTCCAGCTTTCCTGTGTACGCGCGCCACAACGCTCGCAAGGGCTTTCTCCCCTGTACAATTGTTGTTTCCTCATCCACGAGATTTGTTAGGGTACTACTCCCAGTAATGTGCCACCTGGTGTAACCCTGGGTTCCCACCATTGACGTATTCAGAATTAGGTCTAGAACCAGAAGGTAACATATCTCCCGAAATCATATGTTGTAGATATATTTACCTAAAAGCTAGTTGTGCACTTAAGTTGTGAGTGTACTTATGCTATGATGATTATAGACTAGACTCAACATGCAGTCCTAGTTCACTATAATCAATGGCTCTGATACCAATCTGTCACACCCTCAAATTTCCACTACGGGGTTTATACCGTGAGGCGCATGACATACCAGGATCCCATAGCCATAAGTCATATGAACGAACTCTAAATGCCCTAACCATTTAGTTCGTTTTCAAAACCAAGTTTAGTTAAGCTGCGGAAGCGTAAACTAAATTTAAACCTTTTAAAACCAAGCGCAAAACAACGCGCCCAAATTAAAGCCATACGAAAGAAAATGTAAAAGCATGATATATAATTTAAATGTATGCCCAAGACCCCAAATGCAGTGAAGTGTGCAGTGCTTTCTAATCGTGGCACCGGAAGCTAACTACCTGCAAAAGCATGTATATCGTGGGTGCTTCTAATCGTGGCACCGAAAGCTAACTACCTGCAAAAGCATGTATATCGTGGGTCAACAAACAATGTTGGTGAGTTCACTAAGTAAAGAAAATGAGTAAGTAAATGCGCTGGTTTCCAAAACCACGTAACTAAGTAAAAGCGTAGGTCCTCCAAACCAAAATGTTCAAGGGTCATCAGTTTAAGCGTGTTAGGGGTAGCTAACCCACTCATAGCAACTAAACAAAATTATTGGGACACCTTTAGTAACATAATAGTTTGCCTCAATAACTAGTGTCTATCAACACTAGTTCTCAAATGTGGTCAGAAGTTCATGCCCGTGCCTCAAGCACCTCAGGCATGAGGTTGCTGCACAACCTAATAGTGCTATCAACTAATACCCCGTTCACCTCCAGAGATTAACCCAATAATATACAAGGACTTTCCAAATGATAGAGTGTTTAGTTCACAAAGGACCAATAAGTTTTAAACTGATCAAAAACCCGATCCACACAAGGAATCAAAACCCGACCCACACAAGGAGTCAAAACCCGACCCACACAAGGAGTCAAAACCCGACCCACACAAGGAGCCAAAGCATCTCAAAAGCCGAGATATAAAAGTAGCCCCAAACCGGATTAGAAAACGTTTTGTAAGTTGTCTCAAACCCGAGACGCATGCTTTTGAGAAAAAGTAGTGAAACTCACCTTAGTATGCAAGCAAATAAATCCAAACTCCACAGTAGGGTGTACTACCGACTCCCTAGTACATGTGTCACTAAGTGAGTATATGTGTAATACCATTACACCATATAACCCGTTTGTCCAAGACGTTTAATTGTTCAAAATCGTATAAGTGACGCCTAGTGGTTCTACATGCATAAGTAAACCCCACGGACCCGTTGGTGGATATATTGGTTACCATCATTTGTACACTTCCTATGCATCTCATATAAGGGTCCATTCAAGTTCATGTCAATAACATACCACATAGGACTCCAAATAGTCACATAAACACCTAATACACAATCTGCGTTTTTAGGACAGATTATGCGCCATGAAAACTAATCTGTTTAAAATACTTAACCAACGAATTAAACTCCCACATTTTTACTGAATATTATTTGTAATTCATTTGATAACCCATATTTTTGTTTCATCTTAAAACCAAACACAAAAATTATGAAAAATCGTACATCATAGATATGTTCAGAAAGTTTCTACAGCAGGTCAGGTTAGTAGAAAAATTCCCAAAAATAATGTATTCATCCAAACGGGATGAATCCACATGGAAAGGCCATCTTATTCTAATGTTAACATACTGTATAAATTTCATAACTTAATTCCTCGTAAAACTCAAGTTATGATTGTTTAAAGTTGACCCAGTTTGTTAATCCGAAAATCTGATATGACCTTTAATCAAAGAAAATTTCAAAAACATATCAAACGACATCCAAATCAGATGATTTTGCCCATTATAAAAAGCTAAGATTATTTACAATCCATTCATGAAAATAATCGATCAAAATCAACAATTTAATGTCACGTATCAGACCCTACAAATCGACATTCAGATTCTGTCCAGATTCTAATCATGCAATATTATCAATTATATTAAACCCTAGTTGCATATTATCAATCAATAACACCTATTAATCATCACACAACATCAATAAGAGCCACATCTGATCAAAACCCTAATGATACATCATAAACATCATCATTCATAAACCCTAGGAGTCTAAAACATCAAGAACATGCATAATCATGCAACCTATCAATTTCTAATCGCATAGGATTATGTTTAACCCATTCAATCTTTATAAACTTCAAGTTTTAATCTTTATAAAAAGGTTTCAGACCTGGACAAACTTAGTTATAGGTTTTTATAACATATATAGAAAGATTAAAACACAAAAGATTGAAGGTTACACCGCAAGCTCTTCAAAACAATCAACCGAATGCCCTTGAAGCTTCACGATCGATGTTCTTGAGCCTTAGCAGGTGTTAGAGGCTGATATTTTCGTCACTAGGTGTAAGGGGGCGATTAGGGTTGAGTTTAGGGGTTGTATGAGGCTTAAGATTGCTTAAATAGAGGTTAAAGGCGGTTTGGGCTCGACAGACACCCGTGAGCGGCCGCGCGGAGCCTGTGAGCGGCCGTTCACAGCTCCCCGGCTTGCTCCGGGCGTCCTGCTTCATTGTATTGTCCGTTTCCTTCGATGTTTTCGCTATTTTGGACCATAACAAGTGTAATCCCATGTGTTAAGACCCCAACCATCCTAATGGTCCATCCATTATGGTTTTTATTAACGTATTTGGTTTAAGTTCACGTAATCACATATAGTTTATACATAGTTTCACAGAGTATCATAAAAGCACGTAATTGCAATCAATCTCAATCAATTAATTCACAATTATTTAACTTCATTGTTCACCAACGTCCGAGGTTCACTAATCATGTATACAGTATGGTAATTCCCCGAATTACCACTTCATGCAGTTATTAACCTATAAATGTGCAACGTGTGTCCTATCTAGCTAACCCTAGTTAAGTAGGATGCAAGGAATGTAACTAGAGTTTAGTTAACGTGAGAACCTGAAATTGCGGGGTATCACAGGCTCGTAGCCCAATTCAACTTTTGCCCTTTTTTTCCTTTTATTATTAGTATTATAACTCAATGTTTTTGACTCGGGTGTTTTTGGCTTGACCAAAGTTCCTCGTTTACGCTCCAACGTCCATGACCACCTGCACTCAAGTGTTCGTGTCTCGATTAAAATTCTTTCGTTTTGAGCTCATTTTCCACGAACACCTATAAAATAATAAAATAAATAAATACATAATAAAAATGACACGGAACGAATAAAAACTTGACCAAAGAACATACAAAATACATATGAAAAGAGATGTGTTTTGCAACACATCAACAGTCAAGGTTAATGAAAGGATATAGTGCCAAAAGCAAATGACACCATATCAATAAAAGCAACACATTCTTTCCTACTACAAGAAGTCAAGACATCAGAAGAAAGAAGAATGACTGATTAACAACAACAACATGTTGCGTCCATAAAACATTACGTAAGTTCTCCCGCCCGTTCTACTTCGATGGACAAAAACCACTTCAGACACACTAGAGTTGTCCTTCCGCCCGTTTTACGTCAGCGCAGTAACCTGCATCTACGACAATGACGCCAGTCCTTCCGCCCGTTCTACGTCAGCACCAAGTTTGACACAAACGAAGCTTCCTTGACACGAAATGTTGAAGCTTCGTCAACACAACTGAAAGATACCTTTCTAGGCAGCATCGAGACACACACCCCACGACAGACATGCGTTGGATAACTGCTCCTAATGTGAAAGACTGTTCGTCAGAGTCTGCGACCAATCAAAGGCCACGCCTGGTCTGACAGCCAGAAAGGACGACGATGTGCCAGCACCTCAGCCAAGGCATCTTTGACAGAAGACTTTATTAACCCCCACTTGTCACCAGGTTCAAGAAGAAGAGATGATTACTTACCGCGCAACAAGCCAATGGGCGGACACCACGTGTCCGCCGATCCTCTGCGTCCACTCGATGGACGCCACATGGATTTTTGAAAGGACGGTAACATCTCCCTTTCTCCTTTTTTCACATAACCACTTAAACCAAATTGGGCTTAGGAATTTGGGCTGGAGACTGGGACACACCTCTACCAGGGTCGGGCCCCATTAAGGGTAGAGGATAGATTGAGAGAGTTGGATGTCGAGGTGCTATAAAAGGAGGAGCCCCTTCTCCCTTTATTGGTATCTTTTCTCCTAAAAAACTCCCATTGAAAAGCCTACGAATACATTGTACTTTTCCAGCCCTTGTTTTATTTCCAACGTTTAGAGGCTCGGCTCTTCTAACCGGTTGTGTCTTTCTTTCATTTGTCTTAATCCTTAGACCCACATTTTCAAATACACATTTTCCAAACTAAACCTATATCTCCCTGTGTTTCTTCATTGGCATCATCCGTGGCGTTACCATAACAATCTAATACCAAAACCCTTTGCCATTTCACAAAATGACAACATTACCAAACAAAGTCTATAGTCCATATGGGGTTGTCGATGACATCACCTTAGGCCCAAACGCACCCGAGGGAAACAACGACGACAACCCAGACAATGTTATCATAACGGCACGAAACATAGACTTCAACGTTGCCGACGATCCCCCTCCGACTCATGAGGAGATTGACGCCTTTAACAATGACCGGTATGAACACCAAAAAAAAACTATTAGACGCCCAACTAGAGTGTCACAAGGTGAAATCGAACATTTGTGTATTTGAAATCTGAACAAATAGTGTTTAGTAACCAAAAACCTTAAATAAAACTCGTCACATTTAGTGCTTGGTAAAAACCATACATATTTGTTTGAAAATATTGTCCGAGCTTCAATTATTATTGTCACAACCAATAATTTATTGAAGCGTTGGGATTTTGCGTAAAATACACTTGTCAAACAGTTAGAAATTGGTTAATAAAAACACACAACAATATCGCCTTTGCGCTTCGGATTTTATAAAATTTTGGCAGAGTTTCCTCTTTTTTGTACAAACCAGACAACACAAGTCGTCTACAAAATTCCCAAAATCAACACACCAAAACAAGACAGTAATCTATTTCCGCAATTTCCATAAACGAGACAATTATACATTTCAACAACTTTAGATATTACACTTATATTTATTTAAATATATAGTCCAACAACACAAGTCACGCTTCATTGACAAACTATGATCTATATATAGTGGAGAGTTCAAATAAGAAGAAATTTTCTTATAAAAAAGAAAAAGAAGAAATTTAAACCAACAGAAATCTTCCACTTAATAGGTGTATTTAATGTTAAATATTTTTTTAAGTTTTTGTAACTCTCATAAACTAGTTAAATAAATGAAATCATAAATTCTTTTTTAAATATATATCTTTAAAGCAAAGATAATTTATAGTGAAGGATAAATTTCGGTATGTGTAGGATGAATTTCTACATTTGTAGGATAAACCTAATGATATTTTCGATATGTGTAGGATAAAAGTATGACAATTTCGATGTGTGTAGGATGAGTTTTGATATGTGAAGGACATGTTTTGATGTGTGTAAGATAAAATATTTAAAAGTATTTAATTGAATAATTAATGTGAAATGAGTTAAAGTATTTAATGTTATTTCTTTTTTTTTTCTTCTCAAATTGAAATTCTTTTCAAATGATCCTCCCCATATATATATATTTACGGTTCGTTCGCGAGTAAAACTGTTCGTATTATAAATGTATATATTTATAAATACTACACAAAATAAATACGAGCTTAATTATACCGAAAATCATGTGCGCGTCTCGATCTACCAATTGACTGAGTTGACCGGGTCTTGACCGGATCCGAGTTCTGACCCGTTGACCAGGTTGACCAGATCTGAACTTGACCCGGGACTAGAAAACGTGACTCGAAACATACCAGATCTAACTCGAGCACCCAAAACTAACCTGAACCTCAAAACGAGCCCGAACCGATCTGACTCAAACCGAGCCAGATCTGACTCGAACTCAACACCGAACTGAAATCGAGCCTTGACTCGATTAACAACGAAAACAAAACCCAAAACCACCTTAAATCGATGACACCAAGACCACCACCATCGACACCACTACATAATCGAGCCGTCACCACCTATAACCGCCTCCACAGCCACCCCTTTCCAGACCAGAACCTGGCTATTGTACCACCCTTGCCACCGAAGTCCACCACTACCATACGAGCCACCAACAAAAACCACGGCTTCACAGTTGCAGCCGGACCAAAACCCACGAAACTTGACTCGACCGAACCCCGAATTGAACCATCAACCATCCACCGAGCACCTTAACCACTGTCATAAGGTTCCCTTCATAACCACCACCATCGTCGTCTACAACCACCATGCCGCCACCTATCTACAACATTCAGGCCAACAACCACCACAAGCTTAACCCAATCCCCTTTCACATTATGCTGCCTTTAACCGTCTGCAAAATACCATCATAGCCCCACGCCCTTTTCTGTGGGCTCAACACAGCGCTGCCACCACCGAAGTGGGTGGTGGCTGGCTGTTTCTTTAACCGGGAGAGAGATAGAGCAAGTAAGGTGAGAGGGGGGGCGATAGAGAGAGATTGTAGAGAGAGGAAATTAGGGTTTGGATGATTGTGGCTACACAAAAGTGAAGAAGGAGGAGGAAAGGGGGCTTTTTATATCTAGGGTTTGGTTGGTAGGTGGATACCGTGCTCTCGAACCCATTTAAAACGTAAAGCGTCTCGGTTTACTCTTGGCTCGTAAATAAATCAAGATACTTAGTCGTTTATTATCGTTATCAGAAATAACACTAAACCGAGCACTTAGTTGTTAATTTCGTTATCCAACATATGGATTCGTAACACGCGTTAAAATCGCGTTAGTTGATCCGGTTGCGGTTTACTTCATTACAACAAATCCGTCAATTTTCGAAACTTGATAAATAACATTATTTGTACTAAATAATTATTCTGAAAGTTTGATTATGGTTATAACCACGCATTTTTGATGTCCGATTCCCACGTCAGTTACTTTCCGCGTTCCCAAAACGCTGCGTGTTTGACTGTTTTTCACGTCGATTTCACATTCGATCGCATCAATAACAAATACGTGTCGTATTTACATACAATAACCTTATGTTTGTCCAGTTTGATTTATTTTTACTGGCGTCAGTTCGTTAACGTTAATGACGCGAAGTCTTTCTTTAAAGGCATCAAGGCTTCTACGAACTTTCAGGAAACTAAGTGCTGATTAGATATGAGGCTAGTGCGATGGAATATAGGATGTCGGATACTTGTCGGGGCTTCATCAATATTTTCCATTGGGTTGGGACTTGATGGAAAAACCCCATTCGTTGTTTGTTGTTTTGTGAAATGTTGTAACAAGGTACTCATTTTCGACATCTTAATAAAATAATCTTTTCTCATTAAATATGGTTTGTGTTAATCTTAACTTTGATAAGATTTCAAGCGTTGCGCCACGTATTTCCACCATTGGCGTGGTGTGATAGTATCAGTTTTATTTATGGTGTTATCATTAGGAACCACTCTCACATAAGGGGAAGAGTGATTGGTCACAGGTTTTTGGGTGAAAGTTGGGTCTTGTGCCGAAGATTGGCCTTGTTGTGGGTAGAGTCTCTCAAAGTTCGAGAAGGAAGTTATTGGAGAAGTGTGAGTTGTGCTTGGTTGTGGTAAAGATGATGCTTGTGAGAGTGATGGTAGGAGATTATCAAAGTTCGGGAATGGTGGAATTTGTCGCGATTGAGTAGTGGATTATGGTGGAGGTTCAAAAGTGGTGAATGTATTGGGTGATGGATGGTTCTGAGTGGGTGAAAACTGTGGTTGAGATGTTGGTTCAGTGGTGAGGTTTGAATTCTCCGTTGATTTGAAATGTGAAATTGGAGATTGTAAAACCTTCTTCTCTAGGTGAAGTACTTGGTTCTGCCGAGCTGTTTTCTCAACCTCTTGATCGAACACTAGTGGAGATGACTTCCCTAAATGTCTTGTATGATGCATGCAACTGAAGAGTTACCTACACAAAACAAACACGAAAACCGAGCGTAATACTGAACAATAAACTAAACAAACAGAAAACAAATATTTTTGTATTCTTTTTTTAATTTTTGTATTAAACTAAAAAATAAACACTTTGTGCACGACTCCCCAGCAACGGCGCCAAAATTTGATCGGTTTCGAAGGACCGGTAAAAAATAAGAGTTTTAAAATGTTCAAACTACCTTATTAGATAGGGTAAGTTGAGTGTCGAACCACGAAGAGTATTTGTGGAAAGTGTTATTTGTAACAAGTAAATTAAACTAAACTAAACGAAAATGTAAAATCAATTGGTTTGGATGTTAATTAAAGTGCAATTAATAAAAACGACTTAAAAGAAAACGAGTTGTAAACAGTATAAGAAATGATGACCTCTCCAGGATCCCGGTTAATCTCTTTAGACAAGGTTTAATATATTTTGCCAATTGATATCACATAGACATGATATGTGGTTAATATGATTGATAAATAAGGTTGATTAATGACTTTGCTGACAGCCGATAACTAGACCGCGACTGTTGACTCTATTGATTATTACCTAACAATATCTTACTGACTCGTAATATTGAAATACACGACTTGCAAGTATTCAATGACCCTCGATAAGAAACCGTGTTGGTTAATGAAATTCAAAACAAGCATACCATTCAATAAACGTTCAACATCAATATTAAAATAATCCACAACTGAACTCGAAAATTAAACATTCAAAATCTCAATTCAATTTGTTCGACCAACATAAAACCTTGCAATTATAAGTAACCATTAACCCGGAGAGGTTCACGGGTAATTAGCCGCTCATGGTGGTGAAGAACGTGCTTATGATATGATTAACACTTGATACCATGATGATTCAGTTGAAGAGATTGGTTATATGATGTTATTTTGTCTTGATTCTTGCTCAAACTCCTGCAATTGATACTCCTTTTTCGACCAAATACGGCTGAGATACTCCTAGGGTTGATAACTAGCTTTTATACTTTCCAAAATTCAAGTGCATGATCGCCGTCCCTTATGGCCAGCACAGCTGGGGTTACGGCGGTCAGGCACTGCTCTCTGTATTATTGTTAGCTTCTTCATAGTAGTAGTAGTGGTGGTGGTGGTGGTGGTGGTGGTGGTAGTGGTAGTCGTGGTAGTGGTGGTGGTGGTAGTGGTAGTCGTGGTAGTGGTGGTAGTGGTAGTAGTCGTGGTAGTCATGGTGGTGGTGGTGGTGGTATCCATCAATTCACTAGCAATCGTGCTTACAACTAGGCACGATGTGGGGCATTTGCAAGGCACGAGGCTATATTTCTAGGCAACATGGCTTGGGGAGACACACCTTGTGACGGAGAATTAGGGTTCGATTCCAGAGAGGGAGCCTGAGAAACGGCTACCACATCCAAGGGACGAGTAAACCGGTGCACACCAGAAGGCGGACCGGCCGACCCAACCCAAAGTCCAACTACGAGCTTTTTTACAGCAACAACTTAAATATAAGCTATTGGAGCTGGAATAAGGAATCAACGGTTCCTCTCGTACTAGGTTGAATTACTATTGCGGCACTGTCATTAGTAGTGTTAAACTAACCTGTCTCACGATGGTCTAAACCCAGCTCACGTTCGGTGGTGGTGGTGGTGGTGGTGGCAGCGGTGGCGGGTGTTCTTGGCTTATCCAAGGTTCCTCTTCAACACTCTAGCGTCCATGAACACCTATCACTTTCAATGCTCGCTTTCAAGTGTACGCGACTTGATCATTTTCCTTCGGCTCACACACGTTACATGATTCCATCTTAAGTCCATCCATTTTAGTCGCTTCACCTGCGGTTACAGAATGTAGCGTAGTTACAATGTACTCATCCAATTCACATTAATACAACACCGTTACATACATTAAGGTCATGTTTTACCCCGTTCACCAGTATGAAGATGTGTGGCATGCATTCTTGATTCTCCATAAGGTCCATCACCTCAATTCTTTCATTCTCCTCATCAAATCCATTGATTTCTAGGACAAATAACTGTTTGCTTGGATATTTGTGCCCTGGTGTAAACTTTTCTGTACATCAGAAACACTCCCCCTTTGCCCTCTCGGCCTCAATTTCCTTACTGTTCAACTGTTTGGTATTTGCCAGTTTTTTATTAGGTGGTGGTGTAGGAAGTAACGTTAAATGGGATGCATGCACAGGTGGTTTGACATTTCCTTGACTCTTATAGCCATAGGAGGTTGGGTTAGACTCAAACATGCCATTAGAGGTGGTCTAACTGATGGACTTGTTGGTATTGTTTTGTACCTTGGCCAAGTAATAAGCCTCCTTCATGTTCTTGGGCTTGAACATTCTTACTGGCCCTCCAGTATCTGGTTTCAATGCCTGTATGAAGATACTCACAACATATGGCTTAGGTATGGACACCTTCAATAGGCATGCATCAAATTCATCACATAATTCTTCTAATGGGCTTCTTTGCACCATAGAAGTTAAAATATCCATAGCATCCCCAGACAAGACATCTGAGAACCTGTTCATGATGGATTCTGAGTAATCAAGCCAAGAAATTTCTAAAATTGAAACTCTCTTTGTTTTCAGAAAGGTTTCATGCCACTTAACTGCTTTTCCTTCAAAGTGTATGGCTGCATACCTCACCTTAAAGTTTTATGGGGTTTCGTCGACATTAAAGAAATGTTCACACTTATACAACCAATCGTCCACATCAGTGCCAATAAATTTAGGAAAATCAATTTTCCCAATCCGATGCAATCTCTCAGGTTTGTTTACAATTATTCCCAAAGTGGTAGAGGTTCCATTAATATCGCCATTGCTGGATGAACCTGTGTTAGGCTTAGTCAACAGACCTTGCAGACTAGCATTCAGGTTTGCAATGGTGGAATCTGTTTTTTGCATGAATGCATTAAGTTTCAGTAAAGAAACTGAATGTTTTTCAATGGTTTTCTCTATGGTTGACTTCTTAGTATCTGAACGACTCCTGGTAGTCATGGTTATGGAAATGAAACGAAACAGAGAGCAAAATTGAAGATGGATAAAGATTGGACAAATCACGAATTGATCGATCCAAAGAGTGAATTGATCAACGAACGATCAATCCAGGCTAAGAACTGAAAAGAATTATTGAAAAGAATCAAAAAAGAAGAAGAATTTTGATGGAGTTGTTCGGAGAAGATGACCGTCCATGGTGGTGATGGGTAGTAGCTATGGCGGTTAGACGATAGAATATGGTGATCCGAGTACCAAGATCGGTGCACTGATACCAATGATATGAACAGAATCAAGACAGTAACTTCCCCTCTCAAACTAACAGCTAACCACTAAACTATAGTTCTGACCCTTAACTACTGATTATTACACATTCAGTCCGTGCACTATCTTTCACTTATTACATTTTTAGCCCCTGTACATATTATTTCATATCATTTTTTCATCAACAGTTAGTGTAGTTATTGTATAGATAATTACAAAATCAAATTATTTCAGTAAATAATCTATTTAATCTTAACATAGACTTGGGCATCTTTCAACCCCTTAGAGATGAAACATAGCTCGAATCATCTCAAGTGAATGTGTTACTGACATATGTGGTTGGCCAACATGTTCCTTCGTCTGTGTGGAATCGTTTGGTGGTGGGTTTAAATGCGCAGTTGAGAACCGTGAGGAGTGGATTAATATGGTCTGATTTAGTTCCTGTTAGTAATTGGATAAAGACTTTCATGATTGAGGTTGGATGGTTTCAAGCCACCGCTAGCGGTTTCTATCAGTTGGGTATTTATTTTGGTAATTGTTGGTGATGATTGATTCTTTTCACAACCTCCACCCTATCTGTGTTCAGTCAAGAAACACCAAGGTAACTCTTATCAGTTTATTGCATGCAATATTGATTCATATAACTAATTGAAGAGATTAATGTATCATCCAGAGCATATTGTTAAGCAGCTGCAGTCACATACAAGTCATGCATTAAACCGTAAAAAGGTGTCCTGTGTAGTTAATGGCGGTATCATTAGTAAGTTTAGTAGAGGTCATAGAATCTATGCACTCTGGAATGCTTGCTACTTCTCTCTTTCAAACATAGTAAGTTTATCCTATTTAGGGTTTATCTGTGTAGAACTGTTTCATGTGTAAGGTTTAAGATTTATCTGTTGATTATCTTCACTCTTATCCAGGCTGTGGCGTTCACAATCACATGTGGCCTGGTTCATTATGGATTTTTTTTCGTTCCAGATGTTCACAGAGGCTACCACATAGGAAACCAGAAGGTAAAAAAAAAAAAAAAAAAAAAAAAAAATTATCACAACTATTAAGTTTCTGATTATTTTATGAACAGCGAGGACGAGGAGTGGTGGTTGCTACCAACATTGCTGGTGATACTGAAGGTGATACAAGCACTGTTTGTTGACAAACTTAGAAGTTGAAGATTTGTCGCTCTTGTCCAGATCCTGATACTTTTTGGGTGGGTTTATGAGACTTTTTGCAGTTGACTTTGATGTATATAAATCTGTACAATTGTTTGAGTCTTTCTTTTTTTTTTTTTTTCTCTCTTGGAGATAGATACAGGAAGTAACAAGAGTTGAAAATATACTCATTATTATTATTATTATTATAATATATATTGGAGATACATACAGTAGGAAGTAACAATAGTTGAAAAAGCTGAATCATAACAAACAGTGAAGAAGGATGTTTGATAAAAAATGGTGTTATAATCTTGAATGCTGTCTCCAAGGGCAGCCACCTTCAAAAGCATGTTCCAGTACATCTTCCATTCTCTTAGCCACCAGGATCTGCAACCATAATAAATATGTCATCATCCTCAAAAGCTACAGATTTCAACCTTTTTCCATATCTAAAGGGCGCTACTATCCAAATTTTCGACCTAAAAAGGGTTATGTTCTCTTATGCTTATCGAAAATTAGCTTAAATGGGTCATGAATATAAAAGTGCTATGTTTTGTGTCGAAATGGGTCGAAAGTCTGTATATAACTGTAATTTAAATTATAAAAACTTCTCTAGCGTATTATTTAAAATTAGTAGCGTATTATTGAAACAATGCTCAACTTTTTTTGATAAAAAAGTGTTTCAACTTGATGCTCAACTTTTTTTGATAAAAAAGTGTTTCAAGTGAAGGCATGTACCAAACAGTTATCCATTTTGCCTAACTTTGTTTCATATCAAGTTGAAACTTGAAAATAAATCCATTTGACCTCAAAAGTCAATCTCAAAACCCAAACCCCTTTTGGGTATGGAAGCGGTGGATACTGTTATAGTAAAATTTATCAGGTAACATTACGCCTCCATTCTAAATCCTTGAGATTGTGCAACAAAGTAAACATACCTCCATACTCCCAAGAACATTTGCAGGCACTTCAGCCAAGTCTTTCAGATTTCTTGCGGGCAAGATAACTCTCTTAAGCCCGTACCGGTGTGCTGCCAAGACCTGCTCAATTTCATGTCAGAAAAGAGTTTTTGGATATAGGTTTCGGAACTGATTATCACATCCTAAAAATAAGGTAAATATTGGATGGGTGACCTTATCTTTGATGCCACCAACAGGTAAAACAAGTCCCCGCAAAGTCATCTCTCCGGTCATTGCTGTATCCGATCTTACACGTCTACGACTGAAAAGTGAAACCAGTGAGGTGACAAGTGTCACACCTGCTGACGGTCCATCTTTTGGCACTGCCCCGGCAGGGAAATGTATATGGATATCCCGCCCTTCAAGCAGATTACTACTTTCTTCTGCACAAGCCAAATTAAGCTCTGTTGACCTAGCTCTTACCTGTCACCAAACAAAACACAATGCTTGAGAAAAGATTTAGTCCTGAATTTAACCCTATTCTCACTGCGTATGAAGGTGGCAATCTTGACCCATTTACGTTGACTCGACTCGAGTCAGGCTTAAAAACATGTAAGAGAAAAAAAAAGAACACGTCAAATGGGTTAAAATGTCTCAAGAGTTTTGTTAGCGCATACAGCCTACTAAAACACTTTATTAAAAAAAAAAAAAAAAAAAAAAAAAAAAAAAAAAACTAAAACTAAAACTGTTGAACATATCTTTTAATTCATTTTTAACACGAATTATATAGATAATAAACAAAATGTGTTTCAAGTCAACCCAACATGACGCACACGTTTTTAATTTATACAAAACATTCTCATCATTCCTCATGAATTGATTTTTTGGTCTTCTATTCATAAAAGTAAGAAAATTAAAAGTAGAAAATACCCAAGTCAATGCTATCTGTGCTGATTCTTTGATGACATCACCCAACTGCCCAGTGAGGTGTAAATCCCCCTTACCCACCATTGATGTAGCTTCAACGAATTGGACTTCACCACCAAAGGAAGTCCAGACTAGCCCTACAGAAACACCGGGAGTTGCAACTCTCTCTACTGTTTCTTTATCATCATATTTTGGAGGCTGCATTCATTTCAATAACTCAAATTCAGGAAGAAAAAAAAACAGAGAGATATACAATTACAAGAACAATAATAGCAAAATTGTTATGCAAAAGTCAAGTAGTTACCCCTAGTACTTTTTCCAGCATATCTTCGTCTACAATTAAAGTTGACATAACCCTAAATGCACTTGAAATTTCATGATTCTTGACGCCCATGGGTATGACTTCCATCTCCATGTCTCCTGCTTCAGCAAGTCTACTACTCTCCAGCAATGGTGATGAAATTTCATGAACATCTTTGTTTAAAGGAAGTGATGTATGCTCGTGTTCTGCTACCCTTACTGCTGCTGCACGAGCTAATGCTGCAAGGGTTCTCTCCAGGTTCCTTACACCCGCTTCTCTAGTGTATTGTTGAATAATAAGTTTCACCATTGCCTATCACATACATATATACAAAATAAATTTTAACCAAACTTTAAGCAATTGCGTGAACTTTAGAAAGAGGAGTTGACATACCTCAGGAATTTTAAGGAATTCAGAATTCAAGCCGTGCTGACATAGAACACGTGGGATGAGGTGGCGCATTGCTATTTTAAGCTTCTCTTCAGTTGTGTATCCTGGAAGTTCAATGACTTCCATCCTGTCTAAAAGTGGTGGAGGAATTGGTTGTGCTCTATTTGCAGTCGCCACGAATATCACTTTTGACAGGTCAAAAGGAACATTTAAATAGCTTTACGGAAAACGATGAATGAAGGAATCAATTGCTGAAACAAAGTGGCAAGTAGGTCCACCATCAAACTCAAATGAAGACGGTTTTTAGTTTGATCTTATTTCTAAAATTTGTTGCTACATCATCTATCTATTATTATATTTTAACAAATTACCCGTGTATATAAGGCTACAAATTTTAATAAATCTTAGGACCTTTCCTAAAATAGGATACTGATCATTAAATGACTTGTTTTGCTCAGGGTCAAGAACCTCAAGTAGCGCCGAAGCAGGATCA
The DNA here is from genome assembly GCA_028751855.1 of Ambrosia trifida. Lineage (NCBI taxonomy): Eukaryota > Viridiplantae > Streptophyta > Magnoliopsida > Asterales > Asteraceae > Ambrosia > Ambrosia trifida. Next base: position 126,645,542 of record CM054122.1, read on the forward strand.
CCGCGTACATCAGATCCTGTTTTATCAATCTCATCTAGTAACATAACAGGATTGCAAACCGCAACTTTCTAAAAAGAAAAAAAAAAGCGTCAAAACTAGAACAAGCAAGGGTTATTTGGTAATTATGATGAAACGGATCTGTATCTGAAATCAAACTTCACCTTTAGTCCATCAATTAGCCGCCCTGGCATGCTGCCAATGTATGTCCTCCTATGGCCCCTAATATCAGCCTCGTCTTTCACACCACCAAGTGATATCCTTACAAACTTCCTACCCAAAGCAGTAGCAATAGATGATGCCAAAGATGTTTTCCCGACCCCTGGTGGGCCCACAAAGCATAACACTGGGCTTCTTGCATCTGGCTTTAACTGCAATGCAAAATTCATTTCAGAACTCAATTCATTACGGCACTAATCAATTACAAAAGAGAAGTGATGCAGATTATTGGTCAACCTTACGAACAGCAAGATATTCAATTATCCTTTGTTTGACTTTTTCTAAACCAAAGTGGTCACTGTCAAGCCGTTCTTTTGCTGCTTTTAGGTCTAATTCTACTTCTACTTCTTCTCCGGTCGTGTTCCATGGCAAATCAGCAAGAAACTCAAGGTAAACACGAGAGCTGTTATATCCAGGTTGCTGAGGTTGCATTTTCTTCAGTCTCCTGATGAAGTGTTTATGGTAACAGTTAAATTTGATCATGTATTTTGCAAGGGCAACAAAAATCTCTCTAATTATGCAAAAAACCAAGTTATATTATGTTCTCAAAAACCCATAAAAAGTAGACCTTAGTTCTCTCTGTGCAAGTTTCCAGACATTCGGAGGCATTCCAGCAGCTTGCATTTTCCTTTCAAGGCCAGCTACATCATCATCTTCATCATTATTGTCACCAAGTTCTTCTTTGATAGCCTTCATCTGGTTATAATGTATAAAGAATACAAATAAGAAACTGTCGAGATACAGCAAACAGAAATAAAGCCCATGATATGCGAAATCACACCTGCTGACGAAGAAGATACTCCTTCTGTGATTTTGACAACTGTCCTTCAACCTTTTTGGTTATCTTCTCTGCCACGCGTGTTGACTAGTACAAGTTTTAACAACCCCATCACACAAACAGTCAGTGTAAAATTGATAAGCATTTAAACAGAATCTCTCACTTGGCCTATCAGATTACCTGCAGGTGCCTATCAACTAATTCTGTGGCTTTTGAAAGCCTTGCTTTTACATCAACAGAATCTAGCATTGATAGCTGCTCTTCAAAACTAATCTCAAAGCTTGCAACAAATATGTCTGCAAGTTTGTGTAGAGGGACCGTTTCCAGAAGAACCTTGGTTCTCCCGCCAGTTTTTTGTTTCTAGAAAAAAAAAATATATATATATATATATATAAAAAAAAACAGCAACCTATCCTGATAGGAAAATGCCAAACTCAACTGTAGTGGATTGAAACGATAAAGCAATCAACAAGCATTAAGGGCAAGGAGCATGTCAAACAAAGTTGTTTCCTTACAGACTTGAAACATATCAGTTGTTCCGGACAGGTATATTTCTTTAGAGTGAATTCAAGATCCAGACTAGTGTATCTTCTATCTGAATCTGACTTAAAACTAAGCAAATATATCTTTGATTTCCTTTAAAAAGAAGTTGAAAACCAAACTAGTTTTGGAGTTGAAAAGTATTGATTAAGTGGAAAGGTTTACAGAGCCAAGGGAAGGGATTGGGCTTTAGCTTGCTAGGTGACAATACCTTGTAGAATCGACAATGAGAATAAACTAAGACAGCATAAATGGTAAATCCCTATCGAAGTTGAAAAAATAAGATAACAAATAACAAACCTTGTAACTAAAATAAATTGTGGGCCGGCCGGCTACATATTATTAGTCAGTGGTACCTACCTGCTCGAGAAGAGAAATAAGGTCCATGGCAGTGAATTTAAAGTGACGAGATATAATCGGGGTCTTGTTGAAGTCGCTCCATCTCTAATTGAGATGAGAAAAAAAGATGATGAGGGCATACATACATACCAGCGTTAGTGATATGAAGAGGGGATATTGTTGCAGTAGAATAGGAGGAGGTATTAAGCGGCTCCAGGACGCGGAATCTACAAAGACCTTCAAGAACAAGGGTGTAGGAGACCCTGCCACTTGGTTTTTCAACTCCTCTAGACAGATGTAGCGCACGAGCGGCAACCCCCCTAACATAATTAAAACTTGCATCAGATTCACATGAATAATGAGATTCTTCTTCTATCTACAAGGGGTAAAATGCCAATAACACCTTTCTCCTCCCTCTGCCATAATTCTTCTTCCACCAACTTCACACTATTACCAATCACATTCAACCAAACACAAAATCATCATCATTATCATTATGAAGCTTAGCACACCAATTTCGACTGACTGATGATGAAAACTTAAAAAAAAAAAAAAAAAATTAAGAAGGACCTGGAAGGAGAAGTGCAACGAATTCGAATGATAGCGCCAGGTAACAACACTTTGTTCTTAAACGGAAGAATACCAATCTCACAAGGAATAACAACCTCACCCATTATTATTATTATTATTATTATTATTATTATTATTATTATTATTATTATTATTATTATTATTATTAAGTCAAGTGAAGGAAGGAAGGAAGGAAGGAAGGAATTTGTGTGAAACCAAAAGCAGCACACACAATAAGAAGAAGAAGAGGATGGAGATTAGAGAGTGTATTACTATTATTACTATTGGTTGATCAATGAATGAAGCAGTGCCTACTCTTCATATAGTAAGTAGGTGGAGAAGGAGGATTTGAAGAACAAGAAGCATGAATGAAAACTACCATTTGCTCCGTCGGCTACTTTCATGTCGGCTTTTTATTCATTATATTTTTATTTTCAAACTACCCTTCTATTAATAATAAATTTATAGTGCTTTTGACTTCTCTTTTATTATTATTTTTTTTAACGGCTAACGAATCAATTTCCAAGCACTCTCGGGCACCATTTTGGTGAATCAGATACTTGAGAGTACCCAGGCCACCAATTGCCACCAATTCTAGAGAAAACCCGACCACTCACCCGCCCGAAGACACGACAGTGAAATAATCGGTAAAACCGATCGGGATCAGGACTCGAACCCAAGCCAATGGCCGGGTCATCCCTCATTTCCCATCCACCAATGTCCTCCAAATGTAGCTAGTGAGAATTGAACCCAAGCCTTCATAGGAAACTTTAAGCCCTCAACCAACTGGGCTACAAGTGTTCGACATTCTCTTTTATTATACTTTCATATTTTCTATTAACCTTATCACTTCAACTCTTTTTTTTCTTTTCCATTATTTACATTTTCTTTTTTTTTTTTTTTTATTTTCTTGCTAACTATTTCATTAATATAATTTTATCATCATACTAAATTCTATAAACCGTTTGTTAAATTTAAAATTTAAGCCTACAAGTTTTTTGCTTTTCTTACAAATTTTGTCCCCCTTACTATATTTTACTATTTATTACTATAGAATTTTTCTCAAATAAATTTTTGTATTTTTGTATAGTATGAAGTATTAATAGATTAACATATTTTAGGTGCATACTTGTAAAAAGGTTATGAAATCACAATTTTATTAGCATTGACACCATGTGAGCGAGACTAGAGTTTTAGTGCGTGCATGTAATGTTTCAAATCAAACCTAGCTAATATCGATCAAAACCCCGTCTCATAGAACGGGTATATTTACTAGTTTCATCTAATCAACAAATTTGGTCCTTACAAAATAAACACATTTGGCAGACGTCCCAAGTTTCGTGTTGGATCACGGATTTAGGAATTCGCGTTATAAGAGAACAGCTTTGGTGTGCCCAAAAATAACGTTTTAAAATCGGACTAGATGCTGAATCGGCACATTGCTGGTTTGTTAGATCTTCAGTCGGACCGTGCCTAAGAACCGTATAACATATTATTAGTTTAAAATATAATATATATTAAAATATAGTAGAAATAAATTTTATAATAAACAAAGGGATAGGCTAAATGCACCCCTATCTTTACTAGGGGTGTTCAAAATCGGATAATCCGAATTTCGGATAATCCAAAATTTCGGATAGTCAATATTGAGATCCGAATCCGAATCCGAAATTTCGGATATCCGAAATTCGGATATCCGAAATTTCGGATTCGGATTCGGATCATCCAACGGATAATCCGAAACTTAAAAAAAATTAAAAAAATAATAAAAAAAACTATAAAAAAACGTTCTCCTTTATGCCTAAAACGTGAACCTATTAAAAAACAAAAATCGAAGTTAGATAAACGAAATTTGAACAACAAATATATAAAAAAAAAAACTTATTATGTTGATGGAAGGGGTCTGTGGAGATCGGATACGAGGTGGACGGGGGCTGTTATAGAGGAGAAAAGAGAGAGCAACAACTATGGATTAGAGGAGTATGGACTTAGAGTTAGAAGGATTAAGGATTTAGGATTGTGTATTGTGTTATGTAGTGTATATAATATTATATATTTATATATATTTTTTTAATATTCGGATTCGGATAATCTGATTATCCGAAAATTTTCAAAATCAGGATCCGAATCCGAATCCGAAATTTCGGATAATCCGATTTTCGGATATCCGAAAATCGGATTATCCAAAATTTCGGATAATTCGGATTCGGATTTTCGGATTTTTCGGATTCGAATTTTGGATTATCCGATTTTGAACAGCCCTAATCTTTACTTTTCAACCCCCGTGTAGAAAACCATTTTAAAAATTATCAAAATCCACCTCTCTAAAAATCCATATTTTTATTTTAGATGCGGAAGTTACGGGTTGTGAAGCCATAATCATTCTAAAGTAGGGGTGTAAATGACACGTAGCGGCTCGAGAGCTAATCGGGATCGGCTCAGTAAAAAGCTCAAACAAGCCAAGCCTTAATGAGCCCGAGCCCGAGTTCGAGCCTGAAATATGACTCGTTTGATTGTCGAGCCCGAGCTCGAGCCTTACATACATAACTCGTTTAGGCTTGCGAGCCTAAACAAATCTATATATTATAATAAACCAAAGTTCAAAATCTCACATGACACTTAAAGAGGGTGATGTGTGCAAATAAGTATATAATTAAATTGATCAAGTTAAAATCCTAACTCTTCTAAAACCACACACTATCGGCAAGTGTACCGATCGCTAGTAACAAGTAGGCAAGACCAGGTATCGAACCTAAGATTTAACACTTTTGAGATCACTTTTAATGAATTACCTATTATATTATTATTACTATTAAATTGATATGTTGATTGGGGGTTTAAACTGAAATTAAAGTAAATTAATTGAAACTAAATAACTAATTAAACTAAGAAACTGACAATAAATGAAAACAGACGAATTCGTTTGGAACTTCTAATGAAGAGAAGACCGGTAACCTGGGTAGAATCCCCAGACTTTGGTTATAAAAGCTGACTTATGTAATCTGGTTGGAGACCCTGTTCTCACCTAATAAACCTCCTGTCAAGGATAGCCGACTAGACTCAAAGCGGGACAAGTATTGAGATGCTAAAATGAGAGTGGATCGCCCCTGCGAAACCAAATCACACACTAATCCTTTAATCAACCACTCTTGGATCGAAAACTCCCAAACTGCGAAGCAGTCTTAACTAATACGAATGAAATCCTAGGAAAGCTCTAAACACGAATAAGTAACCAGTCTCGCCCCAGCGATAACCAAATTACCAAACAATGCCTTGTTAGTCAACCTAGAAATCCCGAATTATATTCCTAACCTTCGGGAAGGGATTGCACACCTTAGCTAACTAATTTTAAAAACCTGTTAAACTTGCGCTATTCCTAACTGCAAGAACTAGCTCAACAAAAAAAAGTAAATCAAACTAGAATGATTTCTAGATCTAGGGGATATTCCTATGTGCCTAGAACATCAAAACCAACAAACAAGTAATCAAATCACTAAGCACTAGTACACAGATATTCAAAATCAAACATAAAAAATAAATCATGTAACTCAACACATCCAAAATGGAAAACATAAGTCTTTAATTAAAAACCAAAATCTAGTTCATCATCTCAAGTCACCAATGAAAAGTTTATCAACTCATAATATTCATGAAAACAAAAACTAAGTTCAAACAAAGGAAATCAAACATGTTTAAGACGATGAAAAACAAATAAATAACTTAAAACCGAACCGAAAGCTCTTCGAATATGCGATGTATAGCTTCGGTAGGCTCCTCTTGCTCCAAAATCTCCAATTCAGGTCTCAAAATTCGTCCAAGAGGTGTATGTCTCGAAAATAGGGTTTGCTTAAGTATTTATATGGAGTTTATCCCTGATTTGTTGGTTAAAAGATAATTGTTTCGACATATAACCCCCTCACGCCCCTCTGGGGACTCCTCGAGGGTCTCGGCGCATTCATCAGTATGTGCAATTGAGACCTACATTGATTTGGGCATAATTCTTGCTTTGGGCTTCTTTTTTTTGGGTTTTTATCTTTAATTCTACAAACAATAAACATTGTTGGCTCAATCTTCTTCTTAGCTCCTTAAAATGAACTTCTTTACTCATCAACTCTCGAGCCCGGATATTCGGAACAAATATTATTTGTCCGATTCATGTCGTTTTTCCGCCGAACATCTAAAACAAACAAAAATACGAAATAATAACTAAAAATAAATAAAACCTATAAGATTACTAAATAAATAAAAACCAATTAAAAACTAACTAAAATGATAAATAAACAACACGAAAAACTACTAAATTGCTAAGAAAAAGTGCATGTGTTTTGCAACACATCAAAGGCAACCTCCTCCTTAAGGAAAACTGTTGTTGCTGCCTGCTGCTGCTGCTACTACTACTAAAGTTTTGAAAAAAAAATCACGTTGTTTGATTAATTGATTGGATATATATATATATATATATATATTATTGTGTTTTAGCGTTTATTTATTGTTTTACAGAATTCAAATCCGTTGGTGTGTGAGGCTAACTTATGTTCGATAAGATTCGTAACCGACTGATTCGAGTGAAGAAATATCCAATCGAAGCCGAGCATTATGAACTGTATGAGGACATAGGCCAAGGCGTTAGTGCTTTGGTTTTTCGAGTCAAGTGTCTTGATAATGATGAGATTGTTGCTATCAATGTTCTCGATTTTGAACGTGGAAACTACGATTTGGTATATTTGGATTTTGTATCGTTTTTTGTTGTGTTTATGTTAATATGTGTGTGTGTATGTATATGTATGTTGATGATCTTTTCTTCTTTGATGATATATTAAGTGTCAATGTTCAAAGTGGTGAAGAAGTAGTTATTAAACTAGTATTGTTGATTTTCATTCTTAGATGGTGTTGTTTGATTAATCATTAGTGTTGTTGTCCATTTCCTATTGGTAGAGATGATCACTTTTATGTTTATTTGATATATGTATGAATGTTCTTTAATCTTGGTTAAATAAAGCGCGAAGGACTAGCAAATGGCTATTTACTTTACAGATGAAATTCAAGATTTTTCTTTTACCAATTCGACTAGGTTTGTAGTGCTTCTTCATGTTGAAGTATAAGCATTGGATTTATAGATTGTTTTAGGTTAGGCATTGAATATTGATATTAGAGTTATGCATTTTTTTCGCCTTTATGATAGGTGTTAATATTAGAGTTATAAATTTGGTTTCATGCCAGAGCGGTCAACTACGGAAGCAATACACATTCTACGGAGGTTGATGGAAAAGTATAGGGAGAAAAAGCGGGATCTTCATATGGCCTTTATAGATCTTGAAAAGGCATATGACAGTGTGCCACGTCAACTGATTTGGGACAGTCTAGAGAGTAGAGGGGTCCCTGAGAGGTATATAGACTTAATTAAGGATATGTATAGAAGAACCGAAGCTAGTGTTCGCTCACCTGTAGAAGATACCGATTCCTTCCCTGTGGGGATAGGACTCCACCAAGGATCTGCATTTAGTCCGTTCCTTTTTGCAGTCATCTTGGATGAGTTGTCCAAGTCGATTCAGGAGACAGTGCCGTGGTGCATGCTTTTTGCATATGGTATTGTGTTAGATGCAGAGTCCAAACTTAGGCGGAATGAGAAACTGGAGGGTTGGCGCACAGCTTTAGAGGGCAAGGGTTTAAGGATTAGTCGTTCATAGACTGAGTACATGTATTGTTGTTTCAGTGGTGCCACCCATGACGAAAGTACTCTAGCTACGATTGAAGTTCAAGTTGTACTGTAGAGAAATAAGTTCAAGTACTTAGGATCATTTGTTCAGAGGGATGGGGAGATAGATAGTGATGTCACCCATCGCATACAAGCTGGTTGGTGTAGGTGGAGGGCTGTGAGTGAGATTTTATGTGACAAAACGTTCCCTGTTAAATTAAAAGGAAAATTCTATAGGGTTGCGGTGAGACATGCTATGTTATATAGGACAGATTGTTGGCCATCAAGAAGACACATGTGCGCAAGATGGAGGTAGCAGAAATGAGGATGCTAAGGTGGATGTGCGGGCACACGAGGGTAGACCGGATAAGAAATGAGGTTATTAGGGATAGGTTAGAGGTAGCTAGTATATCAGACAAGAAAAATGAGGGAAGATTAAGATGGTATGGGCATGTGAAGAGGAGGCAAATGACGATCCTAGTTAGAGTATTGGAAACCCTCACTGTAGAGGGAAAGAGGTGTAGAGGAAGACCCAAATTGACTTGGGATGAGCGGATTAGGCATGATTTAGTTGAGATGCACCTCTCTAAGGACATGGTCGAGGATAGGGGTTCGTGGAGGCAAAAGATTAAGGTTAAGGATTATTAGGGATGGTCTGGTTGTATCGTAGCGGGGTTCTAGGACCTTAGACTTTTTCTTACACCGGTAGGAGGTCTGTAAGTGTGACTTGTATTTTGGGTGTTTATAGTTTATGTTGTTTTTATGGCGTATATACATTTGTTTTACCACGTGACGCTTTCAACGTTTTCTCTAAATTCGGTAGCTCTTTATTAATTTTAGGGTTGTTTGCTTGTCGATTGTGTGTTGTCGAGCCGGGGGTCTCTCTGGAAGCAGTCTCTCTATCCGCAAGGATAGGGGTAAGGTTTGCTTACATCTCACCCTCCTCAGACCCTACTCTTAGCTTTGCTAATTGTGGGATTTACTGGTTATGGTTGTTGTTGTTTGTATTATTTTAGGTTAGGTATTGAATATTGATATTAGAGTTATGCAATTTTTAAGCCTTTATGATAGGTGTTAATACAAGAGTTATATATTGTTTTAGGTTAGGTATCAATATTAGTATGTTAGAGTTGTACATTTTTTAGCCTTTAGGATAGGTGTTAATATTAAAGTTACATTGGACTTATACATTGTTTTAGGTTAGGTGTTAGCATTAGAGTTGTACATTGTTTTAGATTATGTATTAATATTAGAGTTATACATTGTTTTAGGTTAGATGTTAACATAATGTAAATCTTTTACTTCATATCATAAAGGGTAAATTACATAAGGATGGTAGGCAGGCGGGCAACAAGCTGCGCCGCCACCCTTTTCTGGATAGAAAATCCTAATCTGATAAAAACAAACCCCCGCCCTTGAGGAAAGTTTTTGTGCACTACTCGCTGAACCCAGGCCAAAAACCGCACCGCTTCTAGTGCCAAGGAACCGAACGTGTCGAAGGCCAAGGGAACGAAAACATGTTGATTATCCTCACATGCTTTAGCGTGCTTTTTCACTTTCTTAGATTCAGCTCTCATGACCGCTTGCCCGGCCACAAACCCACTATCCCGAAGCCCAAATAGGGGGGACAACCCGGTAAGATCAACACACACATGTTTCCTACCTTCCCAACCAAAAACTAAGACGTATGCTGGGCGCAAGGTGGACCTCCCTCCGCGGGGTCTGTGAGAAAATTAACTGACGCCTCTTTTCTTGTGGAGATCCCCGCTCTTCTAAGGATGTCTGCTAATGCATCCCAGATAAAATCGTGTCGATATTTAAACCCTGGCAATTCCTTACAATGTAACGGATGTTCCCCATACTCATCAAGGCATTAGAATTATACATTGTTTAAAGTTAGACGTTAACATTTGAGATATACATTGTTAATTGTTTTATGTTAGGTGCTACCCAAAGCTTTCCTACATGTAACTGTAAAGCACATCAGTCTATTTCATATGTAAAATTGATGTGTCATATTAGATTTCTCAACCCCGGGACGCTCCCAGGGTATAATCTAGTGTTATATATTTTTTTATGTATGGGATTTTGTCCTTAGAACATGTTTAATTTTAATTAATAATATTGGTGAGCCGAGCTCGAGCCGAGCTTTTGCTCGTATAATAAGCCATTGAAGCGAGCTTGAGCTGAGCTTTTTGGTAGTTTAAAATTGTTTTCAAATTACCTTGAGCAGAGCCGAGCTCGAGCTCTTATGTTTTACTTTCGAGCCGAGCTCAAGCTCGAGCCTCAGAAAAGCATGACGAGCCGAGCTCAAGCCTAGTTGGATTCGGCTCGGCTCGGCTCGGCTCGTTTACACCCCTATTCTAAAGAAATTAATTAACTATTTGAGTATATGTAAGTCCAAGATCTTCTCTACCGGGTATCAAACCAACCACTCAATGGATGCGGAATATCGATTGAATGGTGAAGAACAAGAAAGAGACTTAGAATGGAATGATTATATTATCAAGTGCACACGTCTTCTAAAGAGACGTCTGGTACACACACTAGCCGAGTACAATATGAATCAAAGATAATCAAAATGACTAGCAACCCCAAAACAACTAAGTAACCCCCTATTTATACTAACATAGGGCGGTCATATTACATGGGCCATAAGGGCCGAAAACCCACATACTACACTAATATCATCCAAGACAACGCAAACCTTCCAAAATATAGCCCAACAATATCCCCCTAGGTTTGTGTTGACTTGTAATGGCTTTAACGCTTTTTGCTGCTTTTGTTGCGCTTCTTTGAGCTTTTCTTCTTCTCTTCCATAGCTCTCTTCCATTCTTCAGGTGACTTACCAACATACGGACCAAACAATTCTGTCTCCACCCTTCCTCTCTTATCGGATTCTAACCCCAGTCTATCCACTTGTGCTACAGCACTAGTAAATGATTTAGCACAGACCTCATACGTGGGGTCACACTGAATCTGATGTCTAGCTAGAACTTGAACATCTTCCGAATGCAGACTCATCAAATCTCTAGCATCAGATATCCTGAATTCGTCTGTATCACAAGCAATCACTGCAGAAGAAGAAGTAGGATCATACACCCAGAATCTCATGTCTTTAAAGCAACCTCTATTCATTGGCTTGGTCAAGGGGATAGTCTTCAATTTCTTAGTCGGTGGCCATTGAACAGTTTTAAAAGGCTTTCCATCAGCACCTCGTACACCTTTATATTCCACCAATAGTGAACTGGCAGTCTTCATATCTCTGAAATTTACTTTTGCCTGCTCCTGAATCCTCTTATGAAACGTGAGACCTATCTTATTCCTTGGATTCCTTGTCTGGTTTATGAAAGGGGATCTAGCAAGTTCAGTCAAATCAATTTTTGTCCAGGAGTTGAAAGCAGACGTAGAAGCATAATATTCAACCGCTCCATTCTTTCTATGAACCATGAAAACTCCTTTATCATCATTATACCTCCAACACTCTATCCCAGTTCGATTACCGTACGTGTCATACCTATCACTGGTAATCGTCACATATCGTTCTGGATGCTCTTCCATTGGATCAATAGACGGTTCAGCTAAATTCTTGAGAACGTATGCACTTCCAGGTCGACGATCTCTAACCCTGGGAACTTGATCTTCGAAATACTTCTTCATGTGTTCTTCATGTTCTTTCTCTGATCTTTCACGTTCAGCTGGAGTCAATACCTTATCAACAAAAGAAGATGTCTCAGAGAACTCCTTTCCAAACTTGTTCTCGAGTTTCTGAGTCAAATTAAGTAATCTCGCTGAAACATCGCCCAAACCGGTCTCCAATTCAGCAATCTTCTTTTCCTTCTCAGTGACAGTCTCCATCAAGCTCTGCACCTGAGCTGTTAACCAAACATTCTCAGTCTCCAGTTTCAACACTTTAGCCTGTAATCTGTGAACGTCCACTTCTGCAAACACATCTTCATCACTTTCAATCTCTTCTCGATTTTTCTCTCTTTCTTCAGTCGTCAGAAATTCCACATCCACCTTCTTTCCTTGTTCTTTATCTGCAAGAAAAGCCATCTGAGCTTTCTGAAACTCTTCCTCATTAAACAAAAGCTTTCCAGAACCAGAAGCACCAGAGGATTCAGTTTCCTCACTAAGTCTCCCAGTGATAGGTGCTTGGCTCATGAATTGAGAGAAAGCTTCGGTTGCAAGGATTGGTGAAGTAGAAGAAACAATAGTGCCAACAGGAATATCAGGTGAAATTTCAGCATCTGTCATAGTAGTGTCAGCAGTAGCAGGAATAGTCTCTTCAGCAGAAGCCTCAGTAGTAACATTCAGCCGTGGGTCCCTTTTACTTCGCTTTCTTGGCCGTAAGTCAGAACCTGTATCTTCAGCAACTTCATCATCAACGACTGTCTCAGCTGCAACAACGGTTGGAGGAATCCTTTGTTCAGCCTCTCGAACAGTATCTAATATGCTTGACAATACCTCTGCTTAAGGAATAATTGACGCAGAAGTAGAAATGTCAGTAGCTTGAGTCACAATTTCTTGTCCTACTATCTCTTTCTCCGCTTCAGTCACAGACTTTATCTCAGCGTTCTCAAGAATGAAATCATCTATCTCATCATCATTCAGGTCATCAAACTCAAAGTTCTCAAACTGATCATCTTCATTTTCTGTAGTCAGTTTGTCATCTCTTACTTCCTTCTCGTCTTCGCTTTCTGTATCAGATTCACTTTCCACCTCAGTCAAGTCAACTTTTTCAGTAGGAGAACGTAGTTCGGCAGATGGTGGATCAATGATCTGAACATCATGCTCTTCGGCAACAAGAGCAGATGAAGTAATTTGCGCTTCTTCAACAATCTCAGCGAAATTCCCGAATTTCTCCAGAGGAAACTTTCCTTCAAACATTTGCTTAGCATCCTTACGGTTCTGTTTTATCAGTCCAAAAGCCTGAGGAGCCATACACTTTTGATCATACGTCTCAATGGTTCTCTCCAGATTTGGATATTTCTTTTCTAGTATCATTTGAACAAATCGTGGAAACTTATAGAAATACCTCTTATTCAGTGTCTTCACATTAACTATCATGTCCTCAAAAACACACCTTGAAAAGTTAAAATCCCATCCTTCAATCAACGCCACTATTCCCGAAGTATACTTTAAATTCATCTGATCTAAACCACTCTTATTTCCTCCCAAACTTGCCAGAAACATATGAATCAGCATTCTCCAGTAGCTGGGAAACAGTTTCTTGATAAATGGAGAAGCATTTAAATCACCCTCATAACCCATCCTTCTTAATGTTGGAGCAACCTGCTCTCTTGTAAAACTAACAGGGTCTTCATCAGAATCACCAAAAAGCAGCACCTCACGAATATCCTGTTCTGAGATCGACACCTCAGTTCCCCGAATCTTTGATCGAATAAGAGTATCTGACTTTCGTGCCCTTGCATTATCCCAGAATTAAGATATCCAGTCAACAAGTATCACGGGATTGACACTCCGCCAAAGTAGATTTCCTGTCAATGTCACAACCTCCAAAATCGCTGTCAGAAAACGCATGTAAATCAAAAGGAGAATCCTTAGGATACCAAAGACCGAATCTGGGTTTCCCCTTAAGGTATCTAAAGATTCTCTTGACAGCATGTATATGAGAAATTCGAGGATTAGCCTGATAACGTGCGCATTGACACACTGCGAACATGATGTCTGGTCTGCTAGCAGTCAGATACATTAGCGAACCAATCATTGAACGATAGAGTGTTTCTTCTACGGCCTCCCCGTCTAGATCTTGAGTGAGACCTGGTCTTTCAGACATTGGTGTGTCGGCTGGCTTGATATCATTGAAGTTGAATTTTGCAAGAATGTCGTCCACATATTTTCCTTGGTGAATCAGGATACCCTTGGAATTCTGACGAACCTGCAAACCTAACAAAAAGGTCATTTCACCAAGAACACTCATCTCAAACTGCTTTTTCATCACTTCTTCAAATTCTTTACACAGAGCATCATTTGTAGAGCCAAAAATGATATCGTCCACATAAATTTGCACCAGAATACGATCTTCATTTATTGTCTTGACGAATAGAGTCTGATCAATAACATCGCGAGTGTATCCATTTGCAAGCAAGTGTTCAGTCAAGGTAGCATACCAAGCACGCGGTGCCTGATGTAACCCATACAACGCTTTGTCGAGCTTGTACACATGCTCTGGATACTTTGGATTTGTAAAACCTGGTGGTTGACCAACATAAACTTCTTGCTTCACTGTTCCATAGAGGAACGCAGTTTTAACATCCATTTGATAGACAAGAAATCCTTTAAATGACGCGTATGCAAGAAAAATTCTGATTGCTTCCAATCTCGCCACCGGTGCATATACTTCATCATAGTCGAGTCCTTCAATCTGTCTGAACCCTTGCACGACTAACCTAGCTTTGTTTCTGACAATGACCCCGCTATCATCTCTTTTGTTTCTGTAGACCCATCTTGTGCCAAGTGGTCGTTTTCCCGGAGGTAATTCAACTAACTTCCAAACTTTCAATTTCCCAAACTGATTCAATTCATCTTGCATTGCATCAACCCAACTTGGTTCTTTCATGGCCGTAGCGGTTGACTTTGGCTCAATTTGAGAAATGAAACACGAATACAAACATCTGTTGATGTCACCAGTTTGGCTCCTTGTGAGAACGCCTGCGTCTACTGGACCAATGATGTTTTCTAGTGGGTGGTCTCGTTGAATGCTAGTGGGAATGACAATGTCTAGAACTGAGGAGGATCCAGGGAGAACTGTGATACTACCTGCTGCAGGCTCTTCCATAGAATCATGATCATTTGCGACTGCATCATTATGCTCCACCATGCAATCGGTAGGAATGGGGTCATGGAATGTGTGAATTGAAGTTTCATCAGACACATTGTCATCATCGGCCTGTGGCATAGAATCTGCGGAGGATATGAATGGTTCGGCAGGAACTGAGAGTGGCTGTGGTAATTGAGATGTGGGTGCACCATCCCCCTCATCCGTTGCATTATCAGTCATGGAGGATGAGGATCCAGCAGTGAAAGTTGAGGAATCTGCAAAACCTGTATTTACACTACTAGAGACATCATCAAAAATATGAAAAGATCGAAAGAGAGATTCATAGTCAAACAACCAATCGGGGCCCACTCTAGCATCTGTTGCATTTTCTTCAAGCCAACGTACGTCAAACGACTCTATTATTTGCCTAGTTTGTTTGTTATAGACCCTATATGCAGTTTTGCCAGCATAACCGACAAAATAGCAGTCGTCAGCTTTCGCATCAAACTTTGGTATAGCGTCCAAGTGTAGCAGTGTACATGGACAGCCAAAAGCACGAAAATGCTTGACAGAGGGTTTAGTACCAAACAGCACTTCGTAGGGTGTTTTCATCCGAGCTTTGTTGACTTGAACTCGGTTTTGCACATAACAGGCTGTGTTGACAGCCTCTGCCCAAAAGAAAGTCGGAAGTTGTGTGTCACACAACATTGTGCGGGCAGCTTCAATTAAGGTGCGATTTCTTCTTTCTGCGACTCCATTTTGTTGCGGTGTCCTTGCTGAGCTAAATTGACGGGCAATTCCTTTTTGAGCACAGTAATAGTTTAACTCAGCATTCTTGAACTCAGTCCCGTTGTCACACCTAATACCCTTCACCTTCAAGTTGGTCTGATTCTCCATCAAAATTATAAACTGTTTGACTATTTCTGCAGTTTCACTCTTGTTAGCCAAAAAGAAAACCCAGGTAAAACGTGAGTAATCATCAGTTATTACCAAACAGTAAGCTTTACGAGAAATACTGAGTACATTCACTGGGCCAAATAGGTCCATATGAAGTAGCTGCAGTAAGGAATCAATAGTGTTTACCAACTTGGAATAATGTGGTTTTCGATGATGCTTTCCTCTTGCGCAAGCAACACATTTTTCAATTGTTATAAAGTCACGTACTGGCAAATCCCTTACCAATCCCAGTTTTGCTACTCGGTTTAGATTCTTAGCATTTGCATGTCCAAGACGACGATGCCAAAGAATAGCAGTATTTTGAGAAACTTTAGAGAAAAGGCATGTGACGTTGTCGGAAGGAGCTTTGTTCATGTCAATGACAAAAGCGTCACCTCGACGATCCGACTTCAGTAAAACCCATTCATCTGGAATGACTACTCCAGGTTTCAATATTAAACAACCTTTATCAGTGAAATGAGTTGAGTAGCCATTGTCACAGATTTGTGATACACTAAGCAAACTATGCTTTAATTCAGGAACGTAATTTACCTTATTAAACTGAAGAGCAGCATTTCTTACCGTTCCTCTTTGAGTTATCTGACCTTTCTCACCTCCTGCGAAGGAGACAAATCCACCATTGAAAAATTCAACCTCTGTGAGTTGGGACAAGTCTCCTGTCATGTGCCTTGAACAGCCACTATCAATGTACCAGAGACGAATGATAGTCCTCCACAGCCGTTCCTGCACATGATACAGGATTAGTTAGTCATAGGTACCCAGGCCATAGTCGTTTTGGGTACACCATTGGTATCTGTATATTGGACTTTTATCCATTACATGTCAATGTTTGAAACATTTGCACAATAATAAGATTTATCATTCACAGAACATGAAGAGCCTACAGACGGGGAAGAGATTGGAATAGAGCATTTTGGCTTCCAGTAAGATTTGAATTTAGAAAACCATCTTTTGTTTGAACTAAATGCTGTCATACTAGGCATAGTCTGAGAATTGAATCTTTTATTAGATTGTTTGATCAGTTTATGTCTATTCCAATCACCATCAGAAGGCTTCACCTTGGATTTGTCATTCCGCATTGCCTTAGGTTTTTCAACCTGCATAGGCTTGGTATGATTATGATTCCCGTTTGGAGCCTTCTGATGTTTCCAGCTTGCAAGATTTTGTTGAACAGTTGGACAATTTCTGGCAATATGTCCTGGGATTCCACATGTATAACATGTTTGACGTTTGACATGTGGATCCCCCTGAGATGTTGCATACTTTCCAGGCTCGGAAAGCTTGGAGACATTTCTATACCTGTGTGAAGCAGTTTTGGAATAATGAGTCTTTTGTTTTGAAAAGTTCTGTTTTTTATATTTTGGTAAAACCTGTTTTGGTGGGACATATTTCTCTGTCCTGTCCCTACTTGATTGTTTAACCAAAAGATTTTTCGTTTTATCACAAGCATGTGGCAAAATAACAGAATCTGAATGAACAAACAACGAATTAGATGAAAAGTCACAAGGTTTTATGCTCAAAACAAACGAGCCCACACAAATATTGTTGTCTTTATCAGAAATTGAGAAATCGTTTTTCTGATTTTTATTATTAAATGCAAGTAAATCAGTGTCATCGACTGCCTCCCCATCATCTACCCAATCCTCAACAATCACATTTTCTGCACAAGAATCAACCAAATTAGTAATGTTCTCATTGTTAGTAACATTTAAGCAATTTTCTGTTTGTTCTGAATTAAATGAGCTTGAAGTGGACACAGAGATACATTCACTTTCTTTTAGCATGTCTTCAGATGATTCTTTGGTCTCACATGACTGATGACTGGATGAGTCGGTCTTTTCTGAGTCTAAATCAGATTCAGACTCAGGTGCAGTCTTTTTTGAATCATCTGAATGAGGCTCAGAGTTGGTCAGATGATTTTCACTTTCTGCTATTTGCTTTAGACAGAGTTCTCTAATTTGCTTCATGAAATCAAACTCATAGTTTACACTAGAGTTTTGCTGAGTGGATGAATCAGAAATTTGGTCTTTTTCTTTTAAATCTTCATGTTTAGATTCTCTAGACACTCCTACGAATTCATCTGATTCAAATGAGGATGGAACCTCATCTTTGCTAACCTCAAAAACTCTGTCCACCTCTTTATTTTTCTCATAATTTAGTGTCTCAGTCTGCTTTGAAACATCTTGAGGCTTAACAAATGTTTTTGAGGGAGCCATCTCTGGGTTAGATTGTTTTTGTTTGGGTTTAGAGATTCTAATTGGGATCGATGCAGGTTTAGTAATTTCAACTTGATCCCTTGATGGTCGAATGGTTGGCTCTTCTATTGGTGGACCATATCCTTTCAAAGGAAGAGCCAACAGTTCTTCATCTGACATAGGAATTGAAGAATAGTTTTCATTGAAAGGTGGAGGAATTTCCACAAATCCAATTCCCTTATTCCTCACGTCCTTTGGTCTGAACCTTAACTGGGTATTGATCATTTTTTCAACTTTAGGACTAGAACAGTCAAATTTTTTAAAATGAAAATCTGCATTTTCAAATTTTGATTTTAAGTCGATCAATTCTGTGGTCAAGGTGTCATAAAGTAGTTTGAAGTGCAAGTATCGACATTTATGATCACTCACCTCCCGATGCAAACGCTTGATATCGAGTTTTTGTTTTTCGACCATTTCTTTATAAGAGTTAAATTTCTTTTTAATGTCCCAAGAGGCCATTTTTTCATATTCAAGCTGTTTGAATGCGGAGAGAGTTTCTTCCCTAAAACCCTTAATTTTTCGTTTGCACCTTTCAGTGCAACATGATTCGGCTAAAGTTTCGGAAAATACCTCAGCTGCGGACGGAATATAGTCATCATCCATCTGTGCCATGAGAGCCTTGTACACAGTATCTTCAACAATTTTAAGATCTTCCATCTGAGAAGACCAATCCCATCCCCCTCCTGATTGAACAACCATTGCCTTGTTGGAGTTAGAGGACTCAGATCTAGTGTGAGTGGTAGGTGATTGATTTCCTTGAGTAGCATTTGATGAGGCAGCTGCAGGAGTAGAATTGTCTCCTTCTCTTTTTGGCTTGGTACATTCACGAGCAAAATGTCCAAGTTCATCGCAGTTGTAACAGCGCATCTTCATCTTGTCCCAACCCAGTTTCTTTGATGGGTTTTCCCACACATTTCTACCGGTCTTCTTTCTAAACTTGTTGGCTCTATGCACCACCATAGCTATCTGCCAAGTCAGGTCCATTTCTTCAATGTCATCTTGATTAACGTCATTTAAGTCACATGCTCCAACATCTTTTGATGTAAGTTGACCTGTCAGAAATGCGTTATAACAGTTCATAAATCCTGCAAATAAGCCTAGATTATTTTCAAGCTCCTTTGGAATTTTAACTGCTGACTGAGTTGTTGTTGAAGAATGTGAAGCAGATGATGAGGATCTAGCATTAGTGATTGCAGAAGAAGCAGGCACAGCTGACCCTTTTGAAGTACTGGGTGCAAACATAGGTGGATACGAGGAGCCACTTGCTGGATAAGAGTACAATGATGGACGCGGAGTTTCTTGCTGAGACATTAAAGCATTGCTGGGAGTTGCAATGATTGCATTGTTGTAACTGGCAGTCTGAGTCATGTAACGTTGTCTGTCATCAAGGTCATAGGATTTGATCAAAGAGATGGTCTCAGAAAGAGTGAGTCTTGCTAGATCTTTAGTTCTCTTGATGAGGGTGACATTTGAATCCCAACTCCTTAGAAGAGTATTGAGTAGCTTTTTGTTCATGACTGAGTTGTCTACCCTCATATCGTTTGCCTTCATTTCACTCACTAATGCCACGAAACGCTGGATCTGACTTTCAAGTGATTCTCCTGGAATGTGATTGAAGGCGTTAAACTTTTCACTCAGCATCTCCCTCCTGCTTTCCTTCATTTCTTCATTTCCCTCATACAAATTTTCAAGAGCTTCCCAAAGTTCTTTGGCAGTGGCATTGTCACGAACTCCAATTGATACTTCAGGTGACAGTGCTTGATGAAGGTAAGCCATTGCCCTCTCATCAACGTCCTTTTTCTCTCGATCTTCATCGGTGTACATAGTCGATGGCTTGATTGCAATGTCTCCAGTTGTTTCATTGGTCACATAGGTGATCACACATGGTCCATTCTGAATAGATCGTAGAGCCTTTGCATCTTTAATCTTCATGACTTGAATGAACCTGAACTTCCACTCAGAATAGGACATCCCAAGTTGAAGAACAGGTATTTTCTGATGTGTGCCAATGAGAGATTCCATAGCTTTGTCCAATTGAGCAGCCACAAGTAGTTGATCAGTATGTAGTCCATTCAAATTTCCCTGATTAACAATTTGGTCCATTTCTTTCTTGCGATGAAATCTTCCTTGATCTTCTCCTTTTTGATACCGAACCGAGCCTTCGTGAGACTACTTAGGCTCTGATACCAATTGTAAGTCCAAGATCTTCTCTACCGGGTATCAAACCAACCACTCAATGGATGCGGAATATCGATTGAATGGTGAAGAACAAGAAAGAGACTTAGAATGGAATGATTATATTATCAAGTGCACACGTTTCTAAAGAGACGTCTGGTACACACACTAGCCGAGTACAGTATGAATCAAAGATAATCAAAATGAGTAGCAACCCCAAAACAACTAAGTAACCCCCTATTTATACTAACATAGGGCGGTCATATTACATGGGCCATAAGGGCTGAAAACCCACATACTACACTAATATCATCCAAGACAACGCAAACCTTCCAAAATATATCCCAACAGTATAATATATTATTATTAATTCAATATGGATCAAGGAGAATTAGCAAAAAGAGATCCAACATTGTTAACGTAACTATAGTTTTACATTAACATCTATGATCTAACTACACAGTACACGTTTATTTTGTTTTCTGCTAAGAGCATTTACATTTGGAAAACCAAATGTATGTGAGTGTGTCCACCAAATTATATGCTCTATTATAAAACAAGGTCTGGGAGGCTGAGTACTTCCCGAGTAATTGCTACAAGGTAGGTTGCCGAGTCCCGAGTACTCTAGGCTAGGCCGAGTACTCCCCGAGTCCTCTCCGACTAGGCCGAGAACTCCCCGAGTACTCCCGACTCCGACTAGGGAGCGCCTAGCGACTTTTGCAACATTGATTATATGGGGTGAGTGTAAGTGGTTGTGAGTGAAGGAGAGAGAAAATATTTGGTGGAAGCACTGTTCACTCCTATATTTAAAAAGCTACTGTTCACCCTTAAAAATATTTTAATATTTTTGGAAGTGGTTGTGAGTGAGAAGCGAGAAAATATAATGATAAAAGTAAGAAAAAATATTATTATTTTAAAAAGGAGAAAATTTTTTAAGGTGGAATAGTGATTTTTAGTGTAATTTGATGGATGAAATTTGATGGAGGAGATATGAATGCTCTAAGAGATTTTTTTTAGTACATCAGTACACATATGACATTTAGGAGAGTACTCATTTAATTCTTCATTTGCACACACATAACAGAGTACTTGGCTTTTAATTTCTAGTTATGTTTTTTTTTTCCGATATTTCACTCGCACAAATAACACCTTATCTTTGTTAGAGTAAATTACTAAAACCGTCCCTAAGGGTTGGGCCAATATGCCTGTGCAGTCAAATCTTTTAAAATTGCTTGAACACTCCCTGATCTTTAAGAAAATAGGGCAAAACAGTCCAATCACTAAACCCAGTTAAATTTTTTCAGTTAAGTCAGGGGCATTTTCATCAAGTCAGTTAAAATTTTTAAATCCAGTTAACCTTGTCCCCTTTATAAACGTTTTAACCCTAATTGTTCCTCTTTTATGTCATAACCCTCCTCCTGCTTTCATCTCCCTCCAAAATCAACAATCCTTTGCAATTCTTGTTACCCCGTTGATCATGGACGACGAAGAAGGATGGCGTATCAGGAAAGACGGTCAAGAATTTGATCACGACTCCAAATATGGTAAGTACAACAGTTTTCGTCTATGTTGTCTTAGTAACCTCCGTTTCTATGATAATGTGCTTCATAACCTCTGTTTCTATGATCATACAAGTTCAAGCAAAGAGAAGTTTTCAATTAAGCTTTATCATGCTGGTGAGTTTAGTGATCCTGATGTAGCTATGATGTATCTAAATGCCAAGGTTAACTACATTGATCATATGCACACTGATTGGTTTGTTGTGGTAACTTTGTATGACTTTTTGTCTGAACTAGGGTACCTACAAAGTGATGAAGTTAGGATTTTTTATAGGCAGCCAGGACAAAGTCTAGATACTAGTTTAAGACCAATCCTATTTGATAAAAAAAAGTCTTAGAACTACTCAAACTAGCTGAGACTGAGAAGCTAATTGAGGTATATGTTGAACATATAGTCCTACACTATGAAACTTTAAAAAACAGAAAGGTTAGTGAAGTTGTTAATCAGTCTGATGAGGAAGAATTCTCATATCAGACAGATTTGGATAAGTGGGAATGTACTGATAGTGAAGATACTGCTTATAAGCCTGATAGGGATGTGGACAATGAATCATCTGATAGTGGGGATAGTGGTGATGCAAACACTAGGAACAAAAAGAAAAACATGGAGATTGTAGAGACTGACATGGACACTGCAGAGAAGGATGATGATGAGGACTCTGACTTTATTGTAGATGAGGACAATTTAGTAGAGGATTGTGAGGTTGATATGGAAAAATACAAGGCTGCAGTAGACCCAGATGGTAGTGAAGGTGAGGAATCAGAGGATGAAATGGAAGATGAGGCTGAAGTAGATTTAGATGACTTTGACAGTTTGAGTGATGAGAATGATCCTAAGTTGCATAAGTCAATTAGGAAGAAGAAGAAATAGAAGAGAAGAAGCAGATCAAAGAATGATGACTGTACCTTTTATCTTACTCAAACATTTACTTATAGAGCTGTTATAAAAAAGATGTTGAAGGACTTTGTTGTGGAAACCAGGAGGCAGCTGAGAATAGTGAAGAATGATAAGGGTAGATTCAGGGTTGTTTACTAAGGTATCAATCCACAATTTGGTGGTGGTTGTGCCATTAATGCAGATAAGGCAAAATTGTGGGGGGGGGGGGATTTTTGTAAACCACCCCAAAATAGTTAAAAAAAAGGAGGTGCAGGAGCCTCCACCTCAAAACCGAAGAAACCTAGAAAGAAATACCCCAAACCTACCTGTCCCTTTGCCCTTCACATCTCCTATAGTCATGTACTTGGGGCTTGGGGCTTGGGTTGTGAAGGCCTTAATCACATATCATTCTTGTCTTTAATGTCAGGGTGTTAAATTATGCACAGCTTCTTAGTTGGCTTAGGAGATAGAGCATATTGTCCAAGCAAGTCCAAACATAACAGTTGATGCTTTAGTTGATATTGTTCAGAAGAATAGGTAGGTTCAGATGACCAAAAACCAGATGTTTAGGCCAAAAGTGAAAGCATACAATAAAATGGTAGGTTGTTATACAACTCAGTATGCCATTCTTAGGGATTATTGTAAGGAGTTTATGAGATCTAACCTTGGAACATCAATCAAAATTGATGTGGAGAGAGCATACAATCCAGATAGCCCTACAAGCCAGTTTAGAAGAATTTACATTTGTCTAGGTGGTTTGAAACAAGGGTGGAGGTTATGTAGTAAGGAAATCTTGGGTTTGGATGGTTGTTTCATGAAGGGACCCTTCCCTAGATAGATTTTAACTGCTGTGGGTGTGGATGGTAACAATGGAATTTATCTAGTGGCTTATGCATTGGTGGAAGCAGAAACAATGGAGACATGGAGTTGGTTCTTGGTGAACCTGGGAGATGATTTGGATATTGGTCCCAATTCAAATTTCACTTTTATAAGTGACAGGCAGAAGGTAACTTTCATTCTTGTTTCCTTACTATCTTGTTTATGCTAACAGTTCAATGATGGTTTGCCATATGTATTTATGCAGGGTATCATACCAGCTATCTCTAGGCTACTCCCAAAGGCAGAACATAGGTATTGTCTTAGGCATATCCATGAGAACATGAAGGCAAAATGGAGAGGGGCAATGTTTAAGGAGTTTCTATGGAGTTGTTCAAGTGTGACCACATCAATAGGCTAGGAGAAGGCTATGATTGCAGTAGCCAAAACTGATCAACCATTGCATGATTGGCTGAAACAGATCCCACGAAAACACTGGTTAAGATCTCACTTTAATGGTATGATTCATCTTATTTATGTTTCATGTGCTTAGAATGTATGTTAGGAAAACTAAAATATACTATGTCCTTGATTGATAATGCATGTAGGAAGGCCAAAGTGTGATATGGTGTTTAATAATATATGTGAAGTATTCAACAGCCATATCATTGGTGGTAGGGACAAACCAATCATAACTTGCCTTAAGTACATAAGGGAGTACCTTATGAAGAAGATTGTGGTTTTTAAGAAGATGATTGCAAAGACCGATGGGCCTTTAACACCCGCTGTAACCAAGTTATTTGAGAAGATAAAAACTGAGGCATCACAATACAATGTGATATGGACAGGTATGTTTCCAATACTCATTTGATATGATCTTTAATGCTGCTGGAAACCATTTTGACTACTCATGTTTTATACAGGTGGATCCAGGTACCAAGTTACTTGCTATGCTACACATAACCAAAGGGCTGTTAACCTTGAGGAAAAGACTTGCTCTTGTAGGAAGTGGGACCTAACTGCTATGCCATGCAAGCATGCAGTGGCTGCCATATGGTGTTATGTAGAGCATAGATTTGATAGCATACCTGAGAGGTGGGTTGATCAGGTTTATTGGTTGGAAACTTGGAAGAGAGTGTATGAATGTACCATTGCTCCAATCAATGGTATGGATTTTTGGCCAGAATCAAGATGCCCAACCACCCTAACCCCACCAAAGCATCACAAGCAACCAGGCAAGCCAAAGAAGTCAAGAAAGAGATCTGCACAAGAAATGGCTGAGTCCAGTCAAGCTAGCCAGGTTGATAATGCTTCTCAGTCTGCCATGCCAACCATTCCAGACAAGGGTAAAATGCCAAGAAAAGGTTAGACAGTGACTTGTCTTCTCTGCAAGCAGAAGGGGCATAACAGGAGGTCATGCAAGCTAAAGAAGACTTCCCAGGTTGGTAGCAGTGGCACTCAGGCTGGTGGTGGCAATAACACTCAGGATGGTGGATCACAAGTGGTTGATTAGTAGGCTATGTTGGTTGTCATGAAATTTGAACAATATTATGTTTATGTTTATGTATTTTGGTTGTGAACTTATGGGTTGTGAACAATATTATGTCTATGTTTAGGAACTTATGGGTCTTGGTTGAATTATTTATCACCATTATGGTCAAATTTTGAATGGTATGAATGACTGTGTTATGTTGTTTTATGTTCTATTATTTTATGTTGACTGTGTTATGAATGACTGTGTTGTGTTGGTTTGAATAGTATGAATGACCAATTTGGTTGACTGTACCATGACGCATTTGAACTGCACAGTCTTTTAAAATGTGCATGACCCGTTTGAATAATACAATAGCTACCAAATGTTTGCAAAAGTGCACATTTCATGACCCATTTGACCCATTTGGTTGACTACAAACCTGCATGACCCATTTGGTTGACTGCAAACCTGCATTCCCCATTTGTTCAACTTCATGGGATGCATTATAATGTTTAACTGATACATGAACTAATACATAACAAATAGATCAAAATAATTGCATTGAAAGAACATTCATTCATTAATTCTTGAGTCAAACTGATATATGAGCAAAACATAACAAATACAACCATAACTACATACTGACCCTAATGACACACAATACAAAATGATTAACACCCAAGTTACACCCAAATACATCTTCAATCTTCTGTTGCACTGTGTCAACCTTTCATTTTCGACAGTCAAGTTTGAAAGGGCCACCTCATGCACACAATGATGATCCACCTACCCAACGAAGCCACCACCACCTCCCTATTAGTACACATTCGTTAGAAATTGAAAAATTAACAACTTAAACTTTTCAATTCGAAAACTTACCTTTCGATTACAACAATAAAACTGTCATCTAGGGTTTATTGATGTCCACGAAGTCTTGGTAATAGTTCCAGTACCACATGAGCAAACAACCATGTTGATTACATGCCGAATTGTTGGGGAAGAAGGATTTGGGGAATTTGGTTATGAACAATTAGGGTTTATTAGGATTTGGGGAAAACAAAGGGTTTATAAAGGGGGGACAAGGGTTAAATGGGTTTAAAAATTTTAACTAACTTGATGAAAATGCCCCTGACTTAACTGAGAAAATTTAGCTGGGTTAAGTGGTTGGACTGTTTTGCCCTATTTTCTTAAAGATTAGGGAGTGTTCAAGCAATATTTAAAATATTGGACTGGACATGCATATTGGCCCAAACCTCAGGGACGGTTTTGGTAATTTACTCTTTTTGTTACATTACTTTTTGTTATGGGAGCATAAAACCCTGCCACAAGTGTTGGGATCATAAAACCGTGCTAACTAAATAACCAGAAAAAGCATAAAACATAAACATGAATTTTTAAAACCAAGTGATTCATGTGACGTAAAACTTAGACGGGTCAAATTTATACCGATAATTTTGTTGAAGTTTAAGGTGAAAAAGTAATTTGGTTAAAGAAAACGAAAACGCAATGATTAAACATCAACACATAGACCAACTAAAACCGTATATATAATAAATAACGACCCCATTTTCAAAAAGATCTTATGTCGACGGGGTTAAAATGACATTTAGGCTATAGGGTGTGGAGGAGGATCATCTTAGAAGATGGTCCTCCATTTTATCTGCCACATCAGCATGGGGTATGTACATTATCTCTATGATGGTCCAAGGGTGTGGAAGCTGGGTCTCTCCCTTTTTTTTAATTAATAAATATTCTAATTTTAAAAAAGTAAAATTAATATTAATATTAATATTAAAAAAGTAAAATTATATTAAAAAACATTACTTAAAAAAACAATTACTAAAATTACATTAAACTAATCTACATTAAAAAATTGCAAATAAGCTAGTCTTGTCCGTTGTTCCAAATATATTCAACCAAGTCCGATTAAAGATTTTGATGTGTGTACTCGTTATGTAACGAGAACTCGTTTAAATCTTGTTGGTGTGGCTCAACCGAAACATCATTCTCCGTCTGGGCATTTTCTTCATACTTACAAATGGTCGCGCCTTCATCTTCGAGGATCATGTTATGCAACAAGATACAAGCATAAATACAGTAAACACAACTTTTTTGGGGTGAAGGCAAGTGCTGGGTTGTCAATGATGTGTCATCTTGATTGTAGAACCCCAAATAACCGTTTAACGTGTCACACCCTCAAATTTTCAATGCGGGGTTTATACCGCGAGGCGCATGACATACCAGGATCCCATAGCCATAAGTCATATGAACGAACTCTAAATGCCCAAACCATTTAGTTCGTCTTCAAAAACCAAGTTTAGTTAAGCTGCGGAAGCGTAAACAAATTTAGACCTTTTAAAACCATGCGCAAAACAACGCGCCCAAATTAAAACCATATGAAGGAAAACGTAAAAGCATAATATGTAATTTAGGTGTATGCCCAAGACCCCAAATGCAGTGAAGTGTGCAGTGCTTTCTAAACGTCGCACCGGAAGCTAACTACCTGCAAAAGCATGTAAATCGTGGGTCAACAAACAATGTTGGCGAGTTCACTAAATAAAGAAAGTTAGTAAGTAAATACGCTGGTTTCCCAAACCACGTAACCAAGTAAAAGCGTAGGTCCTCCAGACCAAAATGTTCAAGAGTTATCAGTTTAAGCGTGTCAGGGGTAGCTAACCCACTCATTGCAACTAAACAGAATTATTGGGAAACCTTCAGTAACATAATAATTTGCCTCAATAACTGGTGTCTATCAATATCAGTTCTCAAATGTGGTTAGAAGTTCATGCCCGTGCCTCAAGCACCTCAGGCATGAGGTTACTGCACAACCTAATAGCGCTATCAACTAATACCCCGTTCGCCTCCAGCGATTAACCCAATAATATGCAAGGACTTTCCAAATGATAGAGTGTTTAGTTCACAAAGGACCAATAAGTTTTAAACTGATCGAAAACCCGATCCACACAAGGAATCGTAAACCCGACCCACACAAGGAGTCAAAACCTGAGTAGTCCCAAACTGGACTAGAAAACGTTTACCAAAGTTGTCTCCACCCGAGACACATGCTTTTAAGAAAAAGTAGTGAAACGCACCTTAGTATGCAAGCAAGTAAATCCAAACTCCAAGTAGGGTGCACTACCGACTCCCTAGTATAAGTGTCACTAAGTAAGTATATGTGTAATACCATTACACCATATAAACCGTTTGTCCAAGACGTTTAAATGTTCAAAAGCGTGTAGGTGACACCTAGTGATTCTACATGCATAAGTAAATCCTATGCACCCGTTGGTGAATATGTTGGTTACAATTAGTTTTACACTCCATATGCATTACATACAAGTGCCCATTCAAATACATATCAAATACATAACACCTAGGACTTCAATTAGTCACGTAAACACATAATACACAATCTGCGTTTTTTGGACAGATTGTGCGTCACCAAAACTAATTTATTTAAAATACTAAATCAGTGAGTTAAACTCTCAAATTTTTACTGAATATTCTTTGGGATTCATTTAACAACCCATATATTTTTTTTGTCTCAAAACCAAACACAAAAATTATTAAAATTCGTTCAACACAGCTATGTTTAGAAAACTTTCACAACAGGTTAGTTTAGTAGAAAAATTCCCCAAAATTGTGTATTCATCCAAACGGGATGAATCCACTTGGAAAACCCAAATTATTCCAACATATTCACAACAAGTCGACTCAGTTTGTTAACCCGAAATTCTGATATGACCTATTTTCAAAGAAAATTCCAAAAACGACTCAAACGACGTCCAAATCACTCGATTTTACCCATTATGAAAAGCTAAGACCAGGTATGATTTAACCATGCAAAGAAAACATCAAAACCATCATGTTAAAGCCACGTAACAGACCCTACAAGTTAACCTAAACATTCTGTCCAGATTTTAATCATGCATAAACCTTTATTTAAACGACTCACGTGTGCGTATAATCGATCAACAATCATCAACAATCATTACAAAACATTCCTATGACCTATTAAGATAAGAATCTATCATAATACACGCAAAAATCATAACCCTAACGATCAAAACATCAACAACTTGCGCAACAAGTAATCTATTATATCACTAATCGCCTATCATCATGTTTAACCCGTTAAATCTTCAAAAACTTCAAGTTTTAATATTTATAAAAAGGTCTCAGACCTGGACAAACTTAGTTATAGGGTTTTTATAACATAATAATAAGATTAAAGCATAGTAGATTAAGGATTATACCACAAGCTCTTCGAAACAACCAACCGAATGCTCTTGAAGCTTCCCGATCGATGTTCTTGCGCCTTAGCAGTTGGTTTGGGGTTAATATTTCGTAGGTAGGGCAGTAGGGGCGATTAGGGTTTGAGTTTAGGTGATACAAGAGGCTTAGGGTTGCTTAAAAATGTGTTTAAGTCGGTTTGGTGGCGTCAGGCACCCGCGAGCGGCCCGCTCGGTCCCTGTGAGCGGCCGCTCACAGGGCCTTGGCCCGCGTGGGTGGCCCCTTTCGTCACCCGACGTGTTTTCCTTCGACGTTTTCGCTATTTCGGACCGTAATAAGTGTAACCCCATGTGTTAAGACCCCAATCATCCTAATGGTCCACTTTTAACGATTTTTATTAACGTATTCGGTTAAAGTTCACATAATCACATATGGTTTACACATAGTTTCACCGAGTATCACAGAAGCACGTAATTGCAATCAATCCAAACCAATTATCTCACAATTATTAAACTTCATTATTCACCAACGTCCGAGGTTCACTAATCATGTATACAGTCTGGTAATTCCTCGAATTACCACTTTATGCAGTTATTAACTTATAACTGTGTAACGTGTGTCCTATCTAGCTAACCCTAGTTAAGTATAATGCAAGAAATGTAACTAGAGTTTAGTTAAAGTGAGAACCTAAAATTGCGGGGTATCACATAACGCCCTTTCTTGCCGCCTCTTGATACTTGGCAAATTTCTTTTCTTTTTTTTTTTTTTTTTGTCGATTGGGTGCAGTAGTTTTAACGATTGTAGAGTAGGGTGGGTATATTCCATCAGCAAGATAATACTCGCGCATGAATTCCATCCTTGATACCGTAAAGCTGGTATCCGGACCAGTTCCTTTTGTGACGTCATCGAAAACCTCTGATTGATTGATGACATTAATGTCGTTATTTGAACCATGAACGCCAAAGAAAGCATGCCAAACGCATAGATCTTGTGAATAAACAACCCTCAAGATTATTGATGGATGCCCTTGATCGCCTCGTGTGAACATTCCGTGCCATGCATTCGGGCAATTCCGCCACAGCCAATGCATGCAATCAGTGCTTCCGAGCATTCCTGGAAAACCATGCTTTTCGTCGTGGAACTGATACAATTATTGGATCTCACCAAAGTTTGGTTTTTGCAAATATTTGTTGCTGCATAGTTTCACCACACATTTGCTAAACTTGTACAAACATTCTTTTGTAGTTCTTTTGGACATATTTAAATATTCATCCCACGCATCAGCCGCAGTCCCGTATCCCAGTTGGCGAAGTGCCGCAGTGCATTTTTGTATGGTGGTGAACCCCCTTTTACCTCTAGTATTGTATCGTAAGGTAAAAAATTGGTGAAAACTCGACACATCATCGGATATACGTAAGAACAGTCGTCGACTCATTCGGAACCTACACCTAAACAAGGCTGCCGAGTACAAGGATTCATCGGCAAAATAATCGGCTACCATTCTTTCCAAAACTTCTACCAAATAACCAGATCTGCATGGGGAGACAGGTTCAGGCTCAAAAAAAAAAAAAAAAAAAAAAAAAAAAAACCTTAATCAATGATACATAGGGCTGCAAACGAACTGAACTTTCAGCGAATAGTTCACGAACCATTTGGCGGGAAGTTCACGTGTGTTTGTTCGTTTAATAAATGAACGAACACGAACAAAAAAATATGTTCGTTTAGTTAAACGAACGAACATGAACAAAGGTCGCGTTTGTTCGTGAACGTTCGATAACGTGTTCGTTTAAGTTCATTTATGTTCGATAGTTTAATGAGGTTTTTAATTTTTATAACGTTTTTTACATTTATTAATTTTTATTTATTTTACCAAAATAAGTAAATAATTTATATGAGGTAAACATATGGCTATACAAGATCAATAAACCCTATTTTTAGTGTATTCATTAAATAAATAATTAATAAAGAGTTCAAGTTTAAATAGCCAATTAATGAAAACTTCAAGTTTAAGATGCGAGCTTAGTTTATTTAGACACTACTTTATCATGTTTACCAATATTATGTTAAGTACTAAGTATGTTTGTATAACTATGTTATATTTTGGGTGGATCTAGTTAATATCTTAGTATATGTGAATTTGATACTATTGAAGTTAATATGTGTCCCTTTGTGTTTGTTTCCGTTCATAAACACTTTGTATTCATGCACACCTGTTTGTGTTCATTAATGTCCGAATGTGTTCGTGAGCGTTCATGAACAAAATTAACAAATGAACATAAACGAATACGAACACGAGTGTTTTCTTAATAAACGAACACGAACAGAAAATCTCATTCGGTAAGTGTTCATAAACTGTTCGTGAACACATAATTTCTTTAACAAACGAACACGAACAATGCCTTATTCATGTTCGTTCGGTTCGTTTGCAACCTAATGATACACAAACCATGTATATTGTAGAAAGAAATTAATAAAACATGAAATGATTGTAGTTGTCTTTTTCATGTGTTTCCCTTTGTCAATATAATTTGTTTTTGACTTTACGTGCTAATGATAACAAAAAGTAGAATGGTCACCATTACTTTTGTCTCACGTTTATGTTAGACTATACGTGTTGACATGAGTGAATCGTCATATGCTACTATCTATATGATGTAATATGCATGACATCATCTAACAAAGGTATGCTACTAGAATCATAACACCTAACATAATTCACATTTGATTATAAATCTAAGCATATGTGTAGTGAGGGGCTCCATAAGCTTGATAGGGAATAAAATATTATAAAGTAATTGAAGGAACTCCATAGGGCTTTATAAAAAAAGAGGGGTGTAGTGAGAAAAGGCTCCATAAAGCTTTATAAATGATTGAGTAATCGTTGCTTAATTATTATTATTATTATTATTATTATTATTATTATTATTATAGTATTAAATACAAGTTTGTTATGCTTTATGATATGTACATCATGCTTCATGTTTTGTACCTTACATAAATTTATAATAATAATAATAATAATAATAATAATAATAATAATAATAAGCAAAAGGTATATTAAAACCCACCACCTTGTTATCCCGATAACCCTAAAACCATCATCTTCTTCGTTACAATTAAACAGTTTATACCCAAATAAAAACCCTAAAACCATTAATCTTCATCTCCACTATAAAACCCCTAAAACCATTGATCTTCATCTTCTTCGTTACCATCAAACGGGTTATCCCCATATACCATCAACCCTTTCACTGTAAAGAGAGAGAGAGAGAGAGAGAGAGAGAGAGAGAGAGAGAGAGACCGGGGAGCAGAGAAAATGGCTCCCGTTATGTAAGTCCCAATAATCTAGATCTTTAAGTGCAAATGATTGATATCATACAAAAACATCTATTGATTAGGTGTTTTGGATGATAAATCTATATAAAACCGAAAGACACTAGATGAACAATGAAAAACTGACACACAAGATAATCAACTAAAGATTTCCATTAAAGATATCACGTTAATACACCATGGAATTACAAATAAGCACCGATTAGAACTTGTGCTATCTTAACCACCAAAAACCCTAGATAATGAGCTGCACATACCCTTCTATTTAACTTAAATATGCTGGGCCTTTTGACTAGTAAACATCCATTACAACTATCCAAAAGTCTATATTCTGGTAACTGTACGTGGTCTCAAACGAACCCAACAATACTCCCCCTAGACCACAGCTACCAGTTCTTCATCAGTCAGCTTCAAATCTAGATATCACTCGATTCACCTTCTTCTGTTTGCTTCTCTTGCACTAGTTGTTCTGGAACAGTGACTCCTGTAACTTCTGTTGATTCAGGCTCTTTTTCTTTGTCAGCTTTGTCTTTGTTAGAAATTTCCTTTTCTATGTCTCCAAGCTCCTTCTCTTTGTCTGCAGCCTCGATCATTTCCAGCTTCATGTCTTTAGCACGATCTACGGCTCTTTGAAATAACATTCCTTCTTCCAGCAGGGTCTGACCGGCTCCAACTCTGATTGTGTTCCCAAACAGTTGCATCAATTCTGATAGATTAAACATGAATACATCTACCAGATCGAAGAATCTCACAATCTCGCCCCCTGCACTGTTCTTGATCACAGACTGGATGATGATCAGGATTATATGCAATAATCACATCTCACGGTCGAGAACATATTTTAATACTCCCCCTAAACTTTTTATATTTTGTACATCTTCTTTTTCCTTTTTTTTAAATAAAAGCAAAAACAACGAGAGGGGTTAACTGTTTCTCACCTTTTGCATACAAGATCATACTAACCATACCTGTCGGACCATCTTTCAATTTTCCATGGATAGCTGCGGCTCAAGAAAAACTGTCGGTATATTTGTCCGCTTAAGTCCATGCCTCTCGTCTTTCAAAACACGTTTGGTGATTTTTTTTTTAAAATTAGGTAAATATATTAAGAACCATTTAGCTAGTGGTTCCCACACACACGCCATACTCACGTATCAAGGTATGCACAAAGCTTCCTCGTAATAGGTGAGTATATTGCTGTCATCTGTTTTTTTTACAAGGCACGAGTTCACTGGTGAACAGGTCAGCACAGAAGTGTAGCAGAGAGACCAGTGAGATCCCGGCCAGGGTTAGGGCAGATACCGAAAATCAGTATTATTATTTTTAAACATACTTAACTCAAAGGGCATAACAACCAAGTCGCCATCCCGGAGGGTACATCCATGAGCTTCAGTATATATGTATTTGATTTTCGGTACGATTAGCTATAGGCGATTTTGTTGCCTATTTAGCTAATAAATTCTCTTTTGATGTTTAAGAATTAGGGTTTTGGCATTTTCTTGCTCTTACTAGGTGTCCCGGTCGAATCAGTCAGCGTATGATAATCTTAGAGGTGCCTCAGCTCGGCTGCGAACCCAGCGTACGACACATTAGCCTTATACATATCCGCAAACCGACCAGTTCACCCCGGATGGGCCAACAATATAAAGACCTGAAATCTCAGATTTTGGCAATCTCTCAAACGAAATTACGGTACCAAGACCATATGCAAATGAGATGTTCATCCACCATGCTTGTAGGTGCACGAATGTGACTATCGCTTTGGATTTACATAAAATGGCGTTTATTATAAAGACTTTGATATTCTGAAGACACATTCGTCCTGACGTGGGGTCGAAGGGGACTTTTGGATGGTCGAATGAAGCTTATATATGTTTAATGATTTGGTTCGAGCTAGGATATGGGTCGAAGGAATCCATTCGACCTATGCAATGGGTCGAATGGGACTGCCTATATAGTTTATGTTTTTTTTGTTTTGAATGTATTTAGTTGGTCATTTTGTCTAGTGGGTGTGTTTTCCAAGGTGTATCTAGGACCTTCTAAAAGTCACTTTTCATTGTAAACCTAATCGTTATTGAATGTAATTCAATGTTTATCAATGGAAATGTTTATTGAAAATGATTTAATTGTTTTTTGATTTGTTTTCTATCATTTCGCATGTGATTTAGGGATTCCGCACCTAAATTACTTCACTTGTATGATTACGTAGTTGATTTCTTACAATCCAATCCTTTGCAAAGTGGTATTAGATCTTTGCTCAATCATACATTTGCAAATTGAGAGATTTCGAACATATTTTTCACCAAAAACATCTAAAGTTTTTGTGTTTTGCATGAACTTTGAATGATAATGGAGATTGATTGACATAGAGTCGTTTTTACAGATAAAATCAAAATTTCTTTCACAAAACTTGATCTCCATCAATTCCGAAGCAAAACCTGATTAACATCATTGAAATCCATCAACTTTTGAAAAAATTGGATCACAATAACTGACTTTTGAAGAATAACCATTTTTCAAATGGGTCAGATCGAACCAGAGTGTTTTTAGGTCAAACCAAGTGTTTTTGAGTGTGTTGTGCTTCCATTCGAACTTTCATTTCTCATTCGACCTTACGGGAGGTCGAACCGGAGTTTTGTCAAGGTTGAACCAGAGTCTTTGTGTCACGGATCTTCATTCGAGTAAATTGTTAGGGTCGAACCAACCAGTTTTCTTCATTCGAACCCTCGATTACATAAATTAGGTCGAACCAGATTTCTGTTTTACAAGATTTTCTAAGTTTTGACATTCCGAGCATTATGGACAACATTTGGGGATTTCCGACGACACCTAGACCTGCTACAATACAACAACATGTTCCTATGAATCCTTGGAAGTTGCATCTCAAAAGACAAACACACAACCAACACATCCGATCAATTCCCTTGCCATGACAAGTTCAACACCACCAACTTTTACTCATCCTCAACAACAAGTGCTTGATTTTTGGGGACTTGCAGCAGCAGCGTTGCAGAATCAAACTTTGAATGCGTTTACTACATTGATCAATGACTTATCATCTGGTAGTGGTAATAGTCCTCCAAAGCTGTTGGACATGTCTGAATACTATTAATGGCAGAAGAAGTTTAAGATTCATTTGGAAGGTATAAGATTTGAAGGAGGAGAGGCGTGGCAAATGATCATGAAGGGATATAATCCTCCAATGGTTGAGAATACAAACATCCTAATTCCTCTTGATGACTTAAAAGATGACGAAAAAAAGAAGTCTGCTGTTGAGAAGAAGGCATTTTCTCAATTATCTCAAGCATTAACCACAGATCTTCTACATCAGTTTGGATCATGCACTACTTCAAAACAGTTATGGGATATTTTGAAGACCAGGCATGATGGTAATGATAAGACGAGAAGATTGCGCATGGAAGAGTTGAAGAAGGAGTTCGAGAATTTTAGTTATGTGTGAAATGAAACATTGAAGGAACTTGTTCCTAGATATTGTCATTTGTTGTCTGAATTGTCGAACTATGATATTAACCTTCCTATGACAAAGTTAGTGGATAAGTTTGCTAACTCGTTGCCTCCATATTGGGGACAACATGTTAAAGTACTGAAGGAAAAGGATGCATATCAGTACTGGACTATCAATTAATTCATATAGAAGTTGGAGAACAAAGAAATGGAGGAGAAGAGGAAAGCCAAAAGAGCACAATTCCCACAAAAGCCAGAGCTGTATCATGCTACAACATCTTCCTCTATGTCTTATACATCAGGAGGAGCGAGTGTTGTGCCTCACATTGCTTGTGTTTCAAATGTTGTTGAACCACAAAGAAATCAAATCAACTATCTTGCTCTAGGACCAACTTACACACCAACTTCTTTTATACCAACTCAACCTCAAATGTCTGCAACTTATTATGTTGCTCCAATGATGACACAAGCATCCTCAAGCCAAAGTCCAATCATGCTGGAAACCTTCAACATGAACTATGTGACTGTAGAAGTGGCACAACAACACATTTCTCTAGTTTCAGCAATGGTCGCTTCGTACAACGGATTGGTGGCAAGTCAGATAGGAAACAACAATCTGACTAATGAGGATTATGCCCATATCGACAAGGAAGAGATGGAATTGATCGACATTCAATGGGCATTTGCAGGTGTGATGAAGAGAGCTACTGAATTCATAGAAAAAACTGGCATAACTGATCTCGCTGCCTCACCGAATACTACCTATGGTTTCAACAAAGCCAAGGTAACTTGCTTCAACTGTGGAACTTGAGGTCATTTCAAGAGAGAGTGTACCCAACTAGTGCAACAAGGTAACTGAAACCCGTTTAACTCCAACTATCAAAATCGCCAATCACAAAACCAAGTCACTTATCAAAGCCAAAAAACAACAACTATCCACAACAAAACAATTACCAAAACTGACAAAACACCTCTCAAAATACCACACCAAGATAAACATCTACAACCAACCAAAATCAAACTACACCTAACCCAACCAGAACCATTGTTCCTATTTCTACACCAAACACTCAACCTCAAAATGAGAACCAGGCATTGGTGATATAGAAAGATGAGGGTTTTGATTGGAATTGTATGTAAAACATGCAATTGGATGTTGAAGAGGTAACCTGTGGTAATGTAGCTTGTTTTGCACACGAGATGGTATTCGAGGAGCCGGTGATAGCTGATAATGATTTGGATTCTGAGAAAGTTTCTGAAGTTGTGATTGAGGAGATTGTTGAAGAGATCGTTGAAGAGGTTCCAGATTGTGTTGCTGAGAAGGTTGAGGAACCGGTTGCTGAAATGGTTTCAGGGACGATTATCGATTCCGTTGCTGATGTCTCTGATGAACCAGAATTTGTCTATTCTGATTTAGAAAGCGAATCTGATTCGGAAGCTAGCGTTAATTCTCTTGATGATGATACTGACCAATTGCTAGTTGAAGCAGATTTTCTGCTAACGAAGAAGTCATGCATGGTGGATGATGCTTTCACGCAGATCGGTTATTCAAAGTTCTTTGCAGGAAAGGAAGCTCACTTTGCATTGATGGCCATGACAGACCCGCCTAAACCGGTAAGTGCTAACTCTTCTACTAGTGATAAATATTGTGGTACTTGTGATAGATTAAATGATGAAGTTAAGCAACTTAAGCATCAGCTTAAGAGTGCTAAAATCGTCATTCAATCTTATCGCAAGGACGAGCATGATTTCAACAAAACACTTAAAGGTTATAAAAAGGATTTTCAGAATTGACTAAAAATCTTTCTTTGAAACAAATAGACATTAAAAATTATATTAATGAAATTGAAGAAACTAAACTTGAAATGGCTAAAATCAAGTGTTTTGCTGAGAAAATCAACAAAAAGTTAGAGAGTTACAAACATGTGGCGTATGTTTTGGACCACATTGTTTAGGAACCATTACAATCCAGTAGTGCAAACTACAAGGCTATTCTTGCTCAAGTGTTATTTGAAAACCATAATCTAAATTCAGTAACACCAGAGAGTTCAGTAAAATCGGATTCCTCATCAGATAACGAATCAAACACGTCAAGTGTTAGTGATCCGAACTCCGATGTGAGACCGATTCTTGGGTTGAATGATGAAGGAGTGATTGCAATAATTGATGATTCAGATACTGAAGATGAGGAACCTATGAAGAGTGTTGATATTCCATTAGAAAATCACATTCGAACAAATGAGATAGTTTCACCTTCTCAGGTTCCACATCCTCAGAAAATTGAAAACAAAAATGTATCAGCCAGGTAATAAAGTAGAAAAGAATGAATCAGTTGACAAACCTGTGAAGGTTTTCTATCAGCTGGAAGGATCCGATAAGATAATCTCGGATGATGATTATCCCATACAATTTGCCAATTATTCTAAAATTGAGAAAATCTGGCAAGAGAGTACCATTTGGTTTCCTAAACACGAAAGGACAAATGATATTCCTCCCGAACTGATTCGGAGACTGTATGGTGATGATTCCAAACAACCGAAGGTTCATGTCACTAAGTTTGTGAAGCCAAAAGAGAAGGCTAATGGGTTTTATGAATCGGCTTACTCAATGGAGCCCGCTTCTGAGAGTTTAAGGCGTAAGTGTATTGATGACCAACACCCGGTTAAATCATTCGCTAAACCTAACTCTAAAAATACTTTTGAGGAGTATCATGCATGTTTCAAATGTGGGGAGAGAGGGCATTTAATTGCTCACTGCCCATATGTGAGACATAAGAGGCACGAAGTTGAGAGAAAGCAGACTTATAGGAATTCGGTTGAAGATCATAGACATTCTTTTTCACCAAGACCGTTTTTCCCTCAAAGGCAACAGTCTTATAACCAAAATCATTTTTTTCAAAAGAGAGAAAACCACTCAATTGTCTATGATAACAGAAACCGAATTGCCATGGAGAAAAAGCTGAAGAAACCTATGGTGAACTCGGCCAATGACAAACAAAAGGTTTACCCAAAACCTGCTGTGAAGTCATCGGTTGGACTTGTATCTATTAAATAAGATAAGGTAGCCTAGAAAGTTTCTTTTTCGAATGATACAAAGAAACCTATTGAGGTTAAACAACCTCAAATAAGGATTCTTAAACGTTTTGAACAGACTTGGACAACAAAGGGTTCTCCAGGTGCTTCTATATCATCCGCTAGAGTTGAGATTAAAAGTGAGAAAGTTTTGAACAAACAAAAAAAGGTTGATTCAAACTTGAAAGTTTGTGAGAAGGATTCTTTGAAAGCTAACATTTAAAGACCCAAGACCAAGCAGGCTTGGGTCCCTGTTAAAAACTAATCTTGTTTTTGAATTATGCACGGAGTTCCAGCTGGACCTGTTAGTAGTCTCTAGATTGTCGACAGTGGAGCTTCTGGGCACATGACCGGTGATTTGATGCTACTTTTTTTTATATCAAGAACATTAATGGAGGTTATGTAGCGTTCGCTGGGAACAAAGGAGGGTATATAACAATGGAGGGCAGTGTTAGTGTTGGAATCGTGAGTTTTGAACGAATATCGTATGTGAAGCAGATTGATTATAATTTGTTGAGTGTGAGTCAGATATGTGATAAGAAGTTTTCTGTTCACTTTGATGACAAATCTTGCTACATTCTGAAACCTGGTTTCGTTATTTTGAAAGAGTGGATCATGCTAAAAGCTCCAAGAGTGAACAATCTGTATATTCTTAACATGAGCAAGGCAACCATAACTCAGGGCCAAGTCACGTGTTTTCTGTCCAAAGCTACTGAAAAAGAATCTATCATGTGGCATAGAAGGATGGGGTATATTCACCTAAGAAAAATGAATCATTTGGTGAAGAACGGGCTTGTTGAAGGAGTAAATGTGAAGAATTTTCATTTGAACGACAAATGTGTGAGTTGCAAGAAAGGAAAACAGCACAAACAGTCCCACAAACCCAAGAAAGTAAATTTAGTTGAATTTCCACTTGAACATTTACACATGGGCCTTTTTGGACCGGTTAAGCGCAAGAGTATCATTGGAGATCTTTACTGTCTTGTGGTTACCGAAGACTATTCAAGATTTTCGTGGGTGATGTGCTTGCAACATAAGAGCGAAAAGTTTAATAATCTGAACGTTCTGTTTACCTGGTTGGAGAATATCTATGGTTTAAAGATCAAAAGAATTCGAAGTGACAATGGGACGGAGTCTAAGAATTCTCAAATGGATGTATAGTGCGACACAAAGGGTATTCATCATGAGTACAGTGCACCATATACTCCACAACAGAACGATATTGCTAAAAGAAAGAACAGGACTCTAATTGAAGCGGCACGGACCATGCTTGCAGATTCTAATCTTCCAGTTATGTTCTGCAATGAAGCCATTCAAGTAGCATGCTACACTTTGAATCGTGTGTTGACGGTGAAGAAGTTTGGCAAACCTTCTTATGAACTGCTTAACAGACGAAAGCCGAACTTAGAGTTTCTAGAACCATTTGGAGCGCCATGCAGTATGTTGAATCCTAATGAGAAATTTGGACCAAAAGCTGAAGAAGGTTATTTTGTTGGATACGCGACACCACTTAAACACGTATTTAACAAAAGAACTAAAAAGGTTGAAGAGTGGGTGAATGTTGATGTTCAGCACTACACTCAAAATGTTCAAGGTAGTGGGCCCGATTGGATGTTTGACTACAAGTAACTATTCGAGTCATTCAATCTAGAAAGTATGGTTGAAGAAGCTGTTTTACGATTATATTACAAGTGTCAGAATGCAGTAACTTCACCGTTAGTGCGTCCGATCACCGTAACTCCTCCAGCAGCAACTTCTAATGATACCAATGCTCCTGTCAATGAAGAAGAGATTTTCCAAGAGGCTTCAACAACTCTTGATTCATTTGAGTCGGAAGATAATGATGAAGTTTTCAGTGAAGCTATTTTAGATCATGCAACGGTATCACCACCAGTGAACCCAAATCCAGATGTTCCGTCATTATCTAATACGGGTAATGATTTGGAGACAGCAGATAATCTTAATGTTCAAGCAGTGATTCAAGTTCTTGATCATCCGGAATCTTGGATTCATCTGATTAATCCGCTTGAAGAGGTTATAAGTGATCCGGGTAGCAGTGTGATGACAAGAAGTCAACTTAGATGTGCAACTTCACATTACAACATTGGAGCCCTTGCCCTGTATGCTAAGATACAGAAATCAGGTTGTCAAAATGATTGGTCTTTTTCTTGTTATGTTTCTCATATTGAATCGAGAACATACAAGGATGCTTTACAAGACGAATCATGGGTGGAAGCAATGCAGCAAGAGTTACTACAGTTTCAGAAACTCGGAGTCTGGACGCTGACAGATTTACCACCAGACCGAAAGAAAATTGGCACTAAGTGGGTATTCAAGTAAAAGAAGGATGATCGAGGTGTTATTGTCAGAAACAAAGCTCGATTGGTCGTTCAAGGTTTTCGTCAAACAGAAGGGATTGATTACAATGAAGTCTATGCACTGGTTGCGTGCATTGAAGCAATTCGAATGTTTCTTGCGTATGCATCTTACAAGAAATGTAAGGTGTATCAGATGGATGTGAAGAGCGCTTTTCTGTATGGTGTGGTCAAGGAAGAAGTATATGTAGGGCAACCACCAGGTTTTGAGGATCCTATCCACCGGGATAAGGTCTACAAGCTAAACAAAGCTTGGTATGGTTTGCACCAAGCTCCAAGACAATGGTATGAGGAGCTTAGCACATATCTTCTTTCCAAGGGATTCAAACGAGGTTTGGTCGACTGTACCATGTTCACAAAATGAACAGAGGGTGACTTTCTTCTTGTTTAGATATATGTTGATGACATTATATTTGGTTCTACTAATGAACTTTTATGCAGAGAATTTGAACGAGTCATGCAGGAAAAGTTCGAGATGAGGGCTATGGGAGAAATGCAATTCTTTTTAGGCTTGCAGGTGGATCAATTACCAACGGGCATCTTTATTCACCAGACAAAATATGTTTATGAAGTCTTGAGCCGATTCCAGATGGATGATTCAAAGCCTGTGGATACTCCCATTCCAACCAATCACGGGATTGGAGTTGATGCTAAGGGGGGGAGCTCACAAACCCCCTTACATATGATCTTTGATGTACTTGACTGCATCTCGGCCGGATATAATGTTGGCGACATGTCTTTGTGCTAGATTTCAATCGAAGCCGAAACAGAGTCATCTTACAGCTGTCAAGCGAATCCTACGATATCTGAGGGTTGTCCCTCGCGTGGACTATTGTTAGGACAAAAAGGATTGGTGAAACCACTTTTGTAAACCTTAGTCTAATTCACTTCTGCAAAATATCCTAAGTATAGAACTACTAAAGAAAGAAGACTAAAGTACTGAAGAAGGATTCAACAAGTACTGAAGAAGAAGTATCAGAAGTTCTGAAGTCTAAACCAGACAGTTCACTGAAGAACTACTGAAGAAAAACTACTCATCAGAAGTTTGTCATTCATCAGCTCTTGTAAAGAATCTTTTTCACTGACTTATGTTTCAGTAATTTATTAGTTTAGTATTACTTTATCTTTTTGTACAAGTTCCAAGAATGCAACTTGTTGCAACTTGTTTCTGACTTGCTTTTTGGCAAGGTTCATGCATATGTAAAGTCTATAAATAGATGGGTTCATCCCTCTGTTTTATTATTGATTTTTATTGAAACAAGAATCCTTCAAAGCTTATTATTGTTCTGTTCATTTCATTTATTGAGAATCTGTTTGAGTATTTATTATCATTCATATTCAATACTTAGATTCTCATTAAACTTGTCTTTAGATTTCAAACATCCACGGGGAGTAATAACTCATGTTGATAGTGTAGCTTTACTTAATCACATAAGTGTTCACTAGCAAGCAATACATCAAGAGCAATACTGATCCGACAATTGGTATCAGAGCACTGGTTTATTTGATCACATATCAATCTAACACATTGAGAATCAGACACAGGCTCTTATTTATATTCAATAAAGGATAAAAGTTCACTTTTATCAATATCCATCACTTTAAGAGATATTTGACAAATCAATACTCTTTAAAATGGATCCTCATAATACTGGTTCTACCAATAAACCTGCTATGCTAGTAAGAAATGAATACAATATCTGGCAAAGGAGAATGGCACATACATTATCACAGACCAACACTGGTTGCTGGAAATCTGTGATATGTGGTCCTCACAAACCAGTAAATATCAATCTTGAAACTAAAGAAGAAATAACAAAAGACCCAAAAGACTATACAGATGATGATTTCCTAAAACTTGAGCTTGATGCTAAAGATTTCTCTATGTTAGCAATGGCACTCCCAAATGAAATATACTCTGGCCTATTACATTGTGATAGTGCCAAAGAGCTTTGGGACTGCCTCAAAGAACAGTTTGGAGGAACTGAAGAGATGATTGCCAACACCAGAGAAATCCTGGCTCAACAATATGAAACCTTTGCTCACATAAATGGGGAAACTTTAACTCAACAATTTGAAAGATTCTCCTCATTAATATCTGAGCTAAAATTAAATGGTCAGACCTACACAACTGTATCTATGATTCATAGATTTTAAAGGTCTTACCTGAAAAATGGGAAACATACTCTATAGTCCTAAGATCCTCACCAGACTTTAGCTCCCTCACTCTTACAAAATTACATGGGAGATTACTAACTTTTGAAAGAGAAATTGATCAAAAGAAAAAGTTGCAAAGTTCTGGTAAAACTGATGATGACTATCTACCAGGTAGTACAACACTATTGGGACAAGATTCACCTACTTGTTCAAATAGTTTTGGATCATTTGACCACATTGACATAACTGCTGGGATCTCATCAGAAAGATCATTCCCAGGTTATGACAATGAGGAATATAGTCAAACTGCTGATAACATGTGTTTTATCATGGATGATTTAAAAAATTTCAGCAATGATGACTTAGAAGAAATGGACATTTTACACCAACTGGCCATGTTAAGTATCAAAACAAACAAATTTTACAAAAGGCCGGGAAGGAAATTTCCAGGACTAAACAGTTCTACAAAAATTGGTTTTGACAAATCTAAACTTAGATGTCACAAGTGTCAAAAGTTGGGACACTTTGCTAGAGAGTGTAGAAGCTCTAGCTACAACCAATCTCAGTCTGGAAATCAGTTTAACCCTAGTTATAATAGGAATAATGGAACACAAGGGAGTGCACATTTTGTACAGGCACAAGCTCCACAAATCCAATATGTGCCACAAGTACAATATGTACAGATGCCTGCTCAACAAATGCAGAGCCAACAATCAATCCCTCCCATTCCAGCTGCTCAACAACCTCCACAGACTCAGCAACCCTCACAACAAAGCTTGTTCACCTCAGGGTATGTTGACTGGAGCAGTCTTCCTTTTGACACTACAGAGTGTAATCCTGATGCAGACAACAAAAAGTTTGACATCAACTGGGGAGAACCTGACAATTGTAGAAAGAATTTTGCCTTAATGGCATTTGAGGGCTGCACCTCAAAATCTACCCTGTCTCAGGTATCAAAAGAATCTTTAACAAAACTTTGTTCAACTTCATGTAAAGAATCTTTTGCTCTCATAAGAGAGACCAATGTGCACTTACAAGGCAAAGCAAATGACTCTGAGAGAAAATTCACTCAGATGAAATGTGATTTAGAAAGAAAACTTGCTGCAAAGGCAAAAGAAAATTCTAAATTAACTAACAATG
This sequence comes from Ambrosia trifida, assembly GCA_028751855.1. Taxonomy (NCBI): domain Eukaryota; kingdom Viridiplantae; phylum Streptophyta; class Magnoliopsida; order Asterales; family Asteraceae; genus Ambrosia; species Ambrosia trifida. The sequence goes on from CM054122.1 coordinate 126,690,351, forward strand.
CTATTGAAACCCAAGCATAACTTAAAATCATGATAGATTACCTAGGAAATGTCAGAAAAGAGCTTGCTGACACCAAGGTCACTTGTAAAAAATGGGTAGAATCTTGTAAGGGGTACCAACTGCTGCTAAACAAACAAAGTTCTTCAAATGTTAGGTTTGGCATAGGGTACAATAACACTGAAACACCAACAGATTTTCCCCCAAAACTACTGAAGATGGGAGAAAAATTGTTTCAGGTGAAACTTCTGAAGAGAAAGAATGCACATCATTCCATGAAAACTTTCTAAAAACTCACAAAGAAAGTTCTTCAGAAGTACTGATAAAATCTGACTTTAAGCCATCAGTAGTTTCATCTACATCAGGAGTTGAGAACCTGAAAACTACTGATGACCTAAAACCAATCAACACAGTCAGAAATTTGCCTTTAAATGAAAAAGAAAAGGCAAAAGAATGTGAAATCTGTGGTCTGTTTAACCACAAGACAGAATTTTACAGATATAGAAAAGGAATTAAGTACAACAAGAAATTTCACAACTGGTTGTGGGAAAACAAATCAAAAATGATTTTAAAGAAACTTTTTCTCCCAGAAAACAACAACCAGCAAACACCTTTTCTCAGAAAAAGATGAAATCTCAACAAAAGTCTTTTTCTCAAAATTCTCTTTCAGTAGTTAGACCTACATCATCAGCAGTTTCACAAATTGCTGAGATAAAAGATCTCATGAACATGGTACAACTACTGATGACCAGGGTTGATGGTGGTCCTCAAAAGGATACCACCATTGCTCTTAATGAAAAATCCATTGCCAAAAAGACATGGATTCCTCAACCTGGTCAAGAACAAAATGTTAATGTTCTCAAGAGCAAACCCAAAGCCAAACTGGCTTGGGTTCCTAAATCTAACTAATTTGCTACTTTGTGCAAAGGGTTTCCAAAGGCTTAAATAGCATTTGGTATGTGGACAGTGGAGGCTCAATGCACATGATAGGATGCAGATACCTGATAAACAATTTTATCAGTCAAAGAGAAGGATCTGTATCCTTTGGGAACAATGCTAAGGGATATGTGATAGGACATGGCAATGTCTCCTCTGGAAAAATACAGTTTGACAAGGTCAATCTGGTTGAAAACCTTGAGTACAACTTGCTAAGTGTGTCTCAAATGTGTGATAAAGGATATTCTTCCTTTTTCACAAAGACAACATGCAAGATCATATCACCAGAAGGCCAAAAGTTGATAGAGAAGATTATTGAAGATCATACTTTGTTGATAGCCAAAAGATGTGGCAATGTCTATGCAGTGGACATTGAAAAGGACAAAGTACTGAACAACACTGCTTGTTTCTTCTCAAAGGCATCAACTTCAGAGACTGATCTCTGGCACAGGAGACTTGGCCATGTGAACTTTAAAACCATAAATAAAGTCACAAAAATGGGCTTGGTCAGAGGTCTACCTTTGAAAGTATACCAGTGTCAAGAACACTGTGTATCCTGTTTAAATGGAAAACAACATAAGTCCTCCTATAAGTCTATTGAAGAATAAAAAACAACTGCATGTCTTCAACTACTCCATATGGACTTATTTGGGCCTGTAAAAATCATGAGCCTTGGTAAGAAGAAGTACTGTTTGGTCATCATTGATGACTATTCAAGATTCACATGGGTATTCTTCTTATTCTCCAAGGATGAGGCAGCTGAAATCATCAAGTTCTTCATTCTACAAGTAAAGAAACAATATTATCTATCTGTCAAAGTCATTAGAAGTGATAATGGGACAGAGTTCAGGAACAAAACTCTGGATGAATTCTGTTTGTCTAAAGGGATTATTAGACAATCCAGTGTTCCCAGAACTCTTGAACAAAATGGTGTGGTAGAAAGGAAGAACAAAACCCTGATTGAAGCAACTAGAACTATGTTAGCTGATTCAGGCCTACCATTGTGTTTCTGGGCTGAAGCAGTTAACACTGCATGTTATGTTCAAAATAGAGTCCTTCTCAACAAGAGACACTCCAAGACTGCCTATGAAGTTCTTCATGGCATGAAGCCCCTTATCTCCTTTTTCAGGGCTTTTGGATGTCAATGTTTCATTCTAAACATTAAAGACTCTATTTCAAAGTTTGGTGCTAAAGTTGATTCAAGTTACTTTCTTGGTTATTCTTCCACTAGAAAAGCCTACAAGGTTTTTAATTCAAGAACCAAGATAGTAGAAGAAACACTGAATGTCAAGTTCAATGAGTCAAAACACACTCTTATTCCAGTACATCCTGCTGAACTCTTTGACCTTGACAGCTTCCACTTTGGACCTGAAAAGACTGTTACTTCATCTAAACCTACTTATTATGGTTATCAAAGGTTTGATTATGATGATCCAGCACCATGGACTCCTCAAACAGTCATTAAATCAACTTTCAAACCTTCAGAAGTTTCACAAACTTCTGATTCAAAAACTGCTGATGTAGAAACTCAAACATCTGCTTCAGCACCTACAACTACTGAAGACACTCAAACAGCTGAACCAGACATTATAAACCTCGGTGGTTTGTTTGATGAAGTACAAGAGCCACCTACACCTGTCAGTGGTTTACAACAACTGATTGAACACAAAGATCATCCATTGGAACAAATCATGGGTGATATTGCTTCAGGTGTTCTCACAAGAAACCAACATTCCAACTTTTGCTTCTTCTCAGCATTCATTTCTCAGTTGGAACCTAAGAAGTACCAAGAAGCCCTCAAAGATAACAATTGGCTGGAAGCTATGCAAGATGAGTTGCTTCAGTTCAAGAAGCAACAGGTTTGGGAAATATGTCCCTTACCACCAAAGAAGCTACCAATTGGCACAAGATGGGTTTTTAGGAACAAACAAGATGAAGCTGGTATGATCATTAAGAACAAGGCAAGACTGGTGGTACAAGGTTACTCTCAAGAAGAGGGAATTGATTATGATGAGACCTTTGCTCTAGTTGCAAGGCTTGAGGCCATCAGGTTATTCTGGCCTATGCCATTTCCAACAAAATAAAAGTTTTTCAAATGGATGTTAAGAGTGCATTTTTGTATGGAAAGATCAAAGAGGAAGTGTATGTTTGTCAGCCACTTGGGTTTGAGGATCCTTCTCATCCTGAGTGGGTGTACAAACTTGACAAAGCTCTTTATGGGCTCAAACAGGCTCCAAGAGCCTGGTATGAAACACTTTCCAACTTTTTACTCAAAAATAACTTTACAAGAGGCTCCATTGATAAAACTCTTTTCATTAAAAATGTTGGAAATCATGTATTACTTGTTCAAATTTATGTTGATGATATTATATTTGGTTCAACTAACACAAAATTGTGTGATGAATTTAAGAAACTCATGCAATCAAAATTTGAGGTAAGTACAATGGGAGAACTGCAGTACTTTTCAGGACTTCAGATTAAACAACAAACTAATGGAACTTTTATACATCAATCAAAATATGTTAAAGAATTATTGAACAAATTTTCTTTACAAGACTGTAAATCATGTTCCACTCCCATGACCCCTACCACACAAGTTGAACCAGATGATCAAGGAAAACAGGTTGATCAAACCATGTATAGATGTATGATAGGTTCCCTTTTGTATCTAACTGCTTCTAGACCAGATATTATATTTTCAACATGTGTCTGTGCTAGATATCAATCAGCTCATAGGGAATCACACCTCATTGCAGTCAAAAGAATCTTCAGATATCTGAAAGGAACTCCTACACTTGGAATTTGGTATCCTGCTTCTAGCAATACCAAGTTATCAGCTTTTTCAGATAGTGACTATGCAGGGTGTAAAATGTCAAAAAAATCAACATCTGGTGGTTGTCAATTCTTGGGAAACTGTCTATTGTCCTGGCAATCAAAGAAGCAAACATCTGTTGCAACTTCAACTGCTGAAGCTGAATACATTGCAGCTGCAAGTTGTACATCACAGATACAATGGCTCCAATATCAACTTCTTGATTATGGAATCAAAGAGACCAAGACACCATTGCTTGTAGACAGCAAATCTGCCATTTGCATCATTCAAAATCCTGTTCAGTTCTCAAAAACTAAACATATTGAAATCAAGTATCATTTGATCAGGGATTGCTATGAAAAAGGCAAGATTGAACTGAAGCATGTCACAACAGCTAATCAGATAGCTGACATATTCACAAAACCCCTTGACACATCAACATTTCAGAAGTTAGTATCCATGCTTGGGATGCTAAATTTGTAAGTGTTTCTTTTACTTCTCTGCACATATTTTATTTTTCACTTACATCTGTTTTTAGACCAAAAACTTCTGAAAAACAAAAAGAGAGAAACTACTGATGAACAAAAAACATCAGTATGGGAATATTTTCTGAAAAATGATTAACTTTTGATAAAATAATCTTCAGAAGTTATGAATAAAGTGTTTATAAACATTCTCATCAGTTGTTAACAAACTACTGAAGAGAAAATGGGAACTACTGATGACAATTGTTCTTCATCAGCAGTTTTGTCATTAAGGGCAAATCAGACATTTCCCACTTCAGAAGTTTGACCTAGGGCGGTTACAAACTTCTGATAAACACCTTTTCCAACACTTATCCATTCAAAAAGCAAAAATTCTCTCCTTCTCTCTCAAAAAGCTCTCAAACCCTGAACTTGCAAAAACACTGTTCGATCCACACACACACAAACCACATGGCTCTAATACTGAAATAGGGACACAATCAAAGAGGCTACTTCAAGAAACATGAAGCTTGGTCCCAATACAACGAAATCATTGATTTAGTCGTTAAATCCCAATACTTTACTTCCCTCACCATTGATCGTCCAATCCACACTGAGACTCTTAATGAGTTCTGGGCAAATGCGGAGACGGTGACAGTAAATGATAAGGTGATCTCCCTCAATTCAACCATCCAAGGGAGAAGAATGGCAATCACACCCGAAACTTTGGGAATTAGACTGGGTTTAGATGATGTTGGTGCCCCAGATCAATTTCCAAACTCTGAAATTCATCTAACCATGACAGAGTGTGGTTACCAAGGTACTCTCTCACATGCTACTATTTTTAAGAAATATTTTGAACCTAAGTACAAACTTTTGTTTCACTATATAATAGTGTGTTTGAGTCCAAAAACTGGATCTTATGATCAGATGCCCTCCACTTTTCAACCTATTTTTCATTCCATTGTGAATGAAACAAAATTCAGGGCATCAACACTTTTCTTTAATGAGTTGGTGTTACATCATCTTAATTCTAAAAAGAAGTTTTTGTTGTATCCAAGATTTATTATGCAATGCATAATAAAGGAACTTGGAGAAGAGGTCCTTGTGGGTCAAACAACTGTTTTAAACCCTTTAACCTCACAAGCATACTCTAGGCACAATAAACCGGCCACCTGGCTAGAAGATGACCAAGGGGAACACACAACAGTCCCCAAGGAACCCTCATCTTCCAAACCTTCACCCAAAAAGGCCAATAAACCAAAACAGCAAAAACAAAAACCCACCAGCCTGAAAAGAAAGGCAGTTCAGGAGGTTGAGATGCCTGAACTTGCTAATGTGCAATCTACACTTGATAAAGATGTGACTGAAACATCCTCTCAGTCTCATCCATCTCAAACCCCCACTATAGCACCAATCACCATCTTATTCAAAAGAAAGAAATTCAAGAAAACAATCCCCATTGACTCTTCTTTTGAAACTGCTGAACCCATAGACCAAACTACTGAACTAGCACCACAAATTTCTGAACCTGAAGCCCTTGAAATTGCCAAACTTCTCTCTAGGCTAAAAGAGACCATCCCATCAGAACATGTCAGTCCCCAACAACCACATAAAACAGGGGACATACCTTCAGCACTTGACATGGATGTGGATATCCATAGCCCTAACCCAAGAAATGAGGATGAACCAGAGTCTCTAAGCTCAAACTTAGAAACTTTAGGTACATTTGAGGCTGCTACTACTCATATACCACGAAGTTGTGGATCTGAGGATAGAAGTAACATTGCTAAGACCTCACTTGTGGCAACTACTGATGAAGGCTTAATGCCTGAGGTAGGAAATCCTCTGAACCAAGAACAAGAGGTACATGAGACAACTGGGTTGGGCCCAGCTCATGATGTAACTGATACTGTCCTCATTGAGGAAGTAAGCAGGGATTCAGACGATTCCATTGATTTGGATGATGAGTCACACTCCACTAAAATTGAATTGACGGCTGCTAGTGAAGGTCCTGCACCTGGTGTCTCTAAGCTCAAAGAGCTGGTCACACCAGATCAGGTTAAAGTCCACTTGATCCCTGATTCCCCTAAAGTGGCATCTTCTGTACAACATGAAGATCACCCAAAAAACACACCCCTCACTGAAAATTCCTACCCAATTCCCTGGGTCATCCAGCATAGACTTGAACCAACTATAAAGCCCAGATGGTCCCCTATACTAGCTGATGAACACCCTAATTGCCAATCACCTCAAACCTTTCAAAACTACTTTGGAGTTGTCAACCAAAGCTCAGTTTGAGGTGATCAACAAGAAACTTGGTGAGCTGTCCAACAAAATAGACAACAACTCAAGACAGCTTGCTGAACTCACTGGTAGAACTTCCAAACCCAGCAGGCTTCCAGAAGTGGATGAAGCCAAAAAGGGGGAGAAGATTAAGGAACCTAAAGAGTCACTGGAAGCCAGGATAAAGGCAAGAGTGGCTCTACAATAACAACAACTTCTAGAGAAAGCCCAAAAACAAAAAGAAGATCAACAAAGGCTTGTCTCTAGAACTGAAGTTGAAGCTGAACCTTTCTCAAGGCCATAATGAAGAAACTGCTGAAGAAACCTCTGATGATTCAGAAAGTACTGAAGACAATCCTTCAGTAGTTGACACATCTGTCAACACTTCAGCAGTTAACACTTCCAACATACAAATAGCTGAAGAGCCTTCCAAGACAACTGAACAACAATAACAACCAACTCCTATTCCAAGGCCTACAACAACTACAACAATGACTGTGTTGAACCCTTCTCCACTATCAATGTCTAAAGAACTACTTGAGAAGAGTTTGATTGCAGCCCACAGAAAGGCTAAGGAAGAAGAGATCTGGAATAACTTGGAGGCAAGGGAAGATCTAAGCTTAAATGAAAAGCCTCAAGCTTATGAAGCAGAGTTGAATAGGCAAGCTGAAACAGAGAGAGTTGCTGAAGAAGACAAAAGACAACAACTGTGTCTTTTATAACAAAGAACAGCAAAACAAAAGCCTATTCACTCAAAGGGCTCTCAATGGATGAGCTGACTAGAAGAGCTCAACTTGTTGCTGACAAACTTGCAACAAGCAAAGATGGAAAAGCCAAGAGAGCTGAGATGATTGAAGAACTGGTAGCAAATGACTATGGTTCAAAAGCCTCTGTGTCAAGATGGAAAGAAGATAGACTACTGGACACATACAAGAAGTACAAGGCTGCCAAGGCTGCTAATCCAGAGAAGTTCAAAACTTCTGAAGTATCAACTTCAGTAGTTAGAACTTTTGGTATTAAAAGACCAGCTACCAAGAAGAAACCAGAGGACAATACAAAGACTGACTTCAAGATGGTGTTGCTGGAAGGCAACACAGTTGTTCAAGGAGACTTTGATATTGAAGAGAAGCCTCTGATAACTCAATTTAGGGATCCTTCAACATTTGCTTACCAAATTCAAAAGACTATCACTGACAGACTGCACACACAGGTAGTTACTAAACATCATTTACCAACCTTTAAATTACCTGAAGTAGTGCAACAAGAAGATAGAAGTGAATCCCACCTGAGAGTCATCGAAATAGAGAATATCCAACACTCAGGAACATCCCAGGGATCCAGCATGGTTCCTTATACTTCAAACTTTGACAAGTCTAAAGTGCTGATCATCAGATGGTCCTTTACTAATGACAACTCAGTATTGGTGATAAGAAGAGATCTTACAAGCAAGGCCTACAAGTCAATGAATGAACTGAAGAAACTATCAACTCAGGAATTGCTTACAATTCAACATCTGGAACCTCAAAGGGGATCTCTCACTGATGAACAGCTTAATCAATTGAAGAATTCCATGTTCAAGAAGATATGGAAGATTGTGAATGACAGAAGAAGATAATAAAGAATTAGAAAAGGTTTTGGCTTCATCAATCCAGGGGGAGATTGTTAGGACAAAAAGGATTGGTGAAACCACTTTTGTAAACCTTAGTCTAATTCACTTCTGCAAAATATCCTAAGTATAGAACTACTAAAGAAAGAAGACAAAAGTACTAAAGAAGGATTCAACAAGTACTGAAGAAGAAGTATCAGAAGTTCTGAAGTCCAAACCAGACAGTTCACTGAAGAACTACTGAAGAAAAACTACTCATTAGTTGTTTGTCATTCATCAGCTCTTGTAAAGAATCTTTTTCACCGACTTATGTTTCAGTAGTTTATTAGTTTAGTATTACTTTATCTTTTTGTACAAGTTCCAAGAATGCAACTTGTTGCAACTTGTTTCTGACTTGCTTTTTGGCAAGGTTCATGCATATGTAAAGTCTATAAATAGATGGGTTCATCCCTCTGTTTTATTATTGATTTTTATTGAAACAAGAATCCTTCAAAGTTTATTATTGTTCTGTTCATTTCATTTATTGAGAATTTGTTTGAGTATTTATTATCATTCACTTTCAATACTTAGATTCTCATTAAACTTGTCTTTAGATTTCAAACATCCACGGGGAGTAATAACTCATGTTGATAGTGTAGCTTTACTTAATCATTCCGCTGTGCAAATCTGATTGAGCAATACTGATCCGACAACTATGGTACCCTAATGATGATAATTTTGACTTTATTGCTTTTAGTGATGCAGATTTTGGCGGATGCGATATTGACGTTAAATCCACAACGGTTGGATGTCAATTTCTGGGGAGCAGGCTTGTGACCTGGCAATGTAAAAAGCAGACAACAATTGCATTAACTACTTGTGAAGCCGAATATGTGTTAGCCTCGAGTTGTTGTTCACAGGTTTTATGGATACAACAGCAGATGCGCGACTACGGTTTGCAATTTATTATAACCCCCATTCATTTCGATAATGAAGCAGCCATCACACTTACTAAAGACACTGTTAATCATTCTAAGGCTAAGCATATCCGAGTTAAGTATCACTTTATTCGTGATTGCTATGCTAAAGGATTGATTGATCTGGTCAAAATCCACACTGACTATCAGAGAGCTGATCTTTTTACCAAAGCTTTTGACAAATCATGTTTTGAATTTTTATTAAAAGCTAATGGTATTAAAGAGAAACAAGACTGTCGTCATGTCGGTTTATCATTTTATTTTCTTTTCATGTTTTCAGAAAAATTAAAAATCGAAAAATATGTTTTTAATTTTAGGGGGAGCACTTTATTCAGAAAAACCAAAAACACTGAAAATTTTGAAAAAAAAAAACCATAAAAATCAGAAAACTCAAAATGATTTTCCTGGATAAAAAGAGGAAATGATAGTACATCAGTGAGGATCTATCGCATGCTAAAGATTTGAAAAGTCAAATGCTTGATCAATGTTGACTTTGTGTGATGTGCTGATAGGCTTCGTAGGCTTATTACTACGTGCCTGATACATACATATCAAACTATTTACTATGTGGATGAACACCTCATGGGCATATGGTTTTGGTACCGTAATTTCGTTTGATAGGGCATTGTACAAAATCGGAGGTTTTGGGTCGTTAAGTTGTTAGTTATATGGGGATAGCCTATCTGATCTTTTGTCATATTGATTTACGGACCTAGATCAGGCAGGGTATCTATAACATTTCGCATTAAATACTATGTACGTTACGACATTTCTTAATGAAACGCCAATTTTTATCAATATCGCACCTTTTTAAAAATATTTCGTGACACATTTGGACCCCTAGTACCCTATTATAAACATATAATATCTATATATTAGTGATAAAATTGTTTAAAAAATAAAGGCATGGGCCGGGGTTCAAACCCGAGCGCATGGCCGGTTCAACCAAACACCACCACAACATAACAAGCTGGTCTACAAGCTTCACTTGGTGTAAATATGAATAATATATATATATATATATATATATATATATATATATATTACAATTTTTGGCAGAGTTGACTATTGAGAAGTCAACCTGCGAGCAATCTTCCACAATTACATCGCCAATCCACATTAAAGGCTTGATTGTTGATTGCCTTGACTGAGACCCATCCATTACACGACCAATTATCATCAAAACTTTCCTAAAAATGTCCAATTACGCGTTTATTATCAAGACCCAAGGTCAACTTACCAATTCGTAACACTAGCACCCCACACTATAAATTGAACCCTCCATTATACTCTCAACTCGCCGATTACTCTTTCTTCATCTCCAATTTCTGATAAATAATCATCATTTCAAGATTTTTGTTTCGCGTTTGACTTTTCTGTTGACCGCACAATTATCACGAAATCGTTTTTGTAAGTTTCAATTTTTTGTTAGGCTTTGTTCATCGGCCATCTACAAACAATAACCCTATGTTTAATCGGGTTATTGTTTGTTAGATTTGATTATTATTAAATCTAGGGTTCGTTAGTTTTAAATTGGGGAAGAACTTGCTGCAGACATGAATATATAATTAAAACAGATACAAGACACACACAACCACTGATCTAGATCATGTGGTTGTGTCTGTCTGTTTGTCAACCAAGGAACACGGGTTCGAGTCCCACACTTCACAGCTTTTATTCTTTTCTTTTATAAAGGTTTTAAATGTGTTTCAAACATAACTATATAAATATTTCAAACCTAGTTTATTCGTTCTTAGGGTCCAGCCCAGTTGGTGGCTGGGCTTGTGATAAAAACACAAACCGGTCCCAGACCCGGGTTCGATTCCCAGCATCAACAAAACATTTTTTTTACCATTTAAGCTTTATATATATTCACTTATATTTTTAAAATTAGTTTTAAAATACTAAAACTCCTTTACAAATTCTACAAAAATTATTTTATGTTATTCTAGTAGAAAAGATTAACATACAATTTTTAGTTTTCCAAAAATTATTTATTTAATATATATAATAAATATTTCAAGTTTATTCTATTTTAATTATAAAATTCTATAAAAATATCAAAACGATTAAATACCCACAAAAATTATTCTGAGTTTATATAACATTAAACTTTTCTGAAATGATTTTTATTTCTGAAAAATCATTTAGTTTATATTTTTAATCAATTTTTGTTAGTTTTAATCATAAATAAATCATAATAAATTCATCTTTCAATATTTTTGCCTCAAAATTTTATATAAGTTATTTCTGTATATTTAGAACAGAAATATAAATTTTAATTTGAAAACTCTTTAATTTTAATATTTTTAGATATTATAGTTATATTTTGACAATTTGAAATAAATAGATTAAATATTCTATTTTTAAGAAAATAATTTTATAAAAATTATTTTCATACTTAAAACTTTATATTGTGACCATCTTTAATCTATAATTTACAAAAAGACTTTTGTTTATTTATTTATCGAATTTCTCTTATTTTATTTATTACTCAAACAAATACTTATCCCCAATTCGAAACACTAGAAAATACTTGTAGACTAGAAAGGCTTAGACTTATTTGTTACCTTATACATAGGGTAATACTTGGCAACTTTGGGGCTACACTTATACTTTTCTCGAGACTTAATACTTTGCTAAGGTGAGTTTACGTAACCATGTTTATGCAATTCTTCATACTTGCAACATTATACTTAAGCAATTCTACATACATGTCTAGTTGTAAACTTTAATGCCTCATGATTTAGACAACAACAACAGTTAGACTTACGCTTCAACATACATAATCCTTAGCTATGGCCAAGCCGGCGATACTCAATAATAGATCTATTGGATTGACAATCCCACCTAGATTCGTTGACCATCTTTTATGGGGAGCGCGGGTGATTGTTATCGTTCCAACATGATATTAAGGTGAACCCTGGATGACGGGATGGACCTAAACTAGTCGGAGGTTTGATTATGTGCATACAACACTTCATGTTTATTCATGTAGACTTAAACTTACGATAGACATATGAATTGCTAAACTTTTATTCTTAAACTTAATTGCTTGACATGGCTTATGTATTCTCACCAACTTCTAGTTGACCCCCCCCCCATTTTCCAACTCACCAGGAAATATTGATGCTTGAAGTCTAAAGCTAGCGTGAGGAGTTATTTGAAGTTTTAAGTTTCATTTGTTTGTTTGATGTACTAGACCTTAATGTAATTCAATAATGTAATGTAATAAAGGATTATTTAAACATATGTATTACCATGAGCTATTGAACAATCATTCATACGTGACACCTCGATGTTTCCGCCATCGGTTGGGGTGTTACAGATTGGTATCAGAGCCATGGTTATAGGGAATTAGGTTATTAGAAAAATAATCTAGTGTATAACCATAGGATTATAACCAGTATTTGCTCCTTTTACTTGCTATTCTCTATCTCCCTCCTACCCCTTGTCCCTACTTTAAATCCCTACAAGAAGATTGCTCTCCATCACTGGATCTACTCTTAGACTAATAGGACAAAATCCCCAGGTTTAGCCTGAACCACCTTGAGATCTCGTCGAAATTCTAGAATTTTAATAACGAACACGTGCAATCTGGAAGGGTGAACGCCTGTATTCTGAGTCTTCTGTCTAGGCTGGCATTGCGCATATATCCCATTCAGACGAGGGACCCGAATGCCTACCTGGGAATTCTCGGGATGAGTGTTCACTTATAGGCTAAAGCATGTCTTCACTATGTTATTAGAATCTAGAATCTTTGATAAGTCAACGTTTTCGTTTATTCGTTTTAATTAATGAATAAATGATTACATTCCTTATATTACCTCATTCATTTCATTGTGCCTCTTACAGATCATGCCTCCACGTCGCAGCACTCGCAATAACAGTGGTGAAAATCAAGAGGAAAGTAGCAACAACCATAACCACGACACTAACCACAACAACAACAATAACAACAACAACAATGGTGTTGATGCCCAGCTGGCTGCGATCATTTCTCAACAAATGGCGCAACAGATCGCGACTCTGGTTCCTAACTTACCGGCTCAAGTCATCCAGATGAACGGAAATGGTAATGGAAACGGAAACGGCAACGGAAACGGTAATGGAAACCACAATGGAAACGGGAATGGTCTCCCAGCTTGCACTCTTAAGCACTTTAATACCTGTAATCCCCCTAAGTTCAGTGGAGATGAAGGAGCTACGGGTCTTCTGCAATGGTTCGAGGGTATTGAGAATACCTTCATTAACAGTTAGTGTCCTGATAACTTTAAGGTCCGTTATGCAATGAGCGTTCTTCACAAACGAGCACTCACTTGGTGGAATGAGGAAAAGCGCACCCGTGGAACTGAAGTCGCACTGGCCTTAACTTGGGATCAAGCTAAAGACATTATGAAGGCATAGTTCTGCCCTCGTAATGAAATCAAGAAGTTGGAAGACGAGTTTCACGATCTTGCCCAAGATAGTGGAGAAAACCTTGCCTACAACACTCGTTTTCACGAACTTAGTCTACTACTACCACACAAGGTCACCCCCTTGCCTATTGCGATCGAAAAATACATTGGTGGCTTACCCATGCAGATTCAGGACACGGTGTGGGGAAGGAACCCTGCTACTCTGGAGGAAGCAAAGCGTTTGGCGGCCACCCTAACAGATAACCATGTGAAGGCAGGAACCCTGACTCGGAAAGGGGAAAAGAAAACTGTTGCGAAGGATACTCCCCAACCTGCCGTTGAAATTAAAACTGAGGCCTCAACCAATGGAAGGCGCAAGGTCAGGAATTTTGCAATAGACGCCACTGTCCCACCCAACAAGAAACAATATAACAGGAACCAACCTAAGTGTGACACCTGTCAGTATCACCACCCAACCCAAGTACCCTGCCGTCAGTGTTTCAATTGTCAAAGGTATGGGCATCTTGCGGATGTTTGTCGAATTCCTGCTGCAAATGCCCTTGCTGCTCCGAATAATCCTGCTAGGGACCCTCCAGCTACTTAACAACAAGCTCCACCGTTTGAATGTTATTTTGCATTCAAAATTCTATGTATTGACGCTTTTGATTCAAGTATTGAAATTTTTGTCTTTTATCTAGTATGATCACTACACTTGGATGCATGCTTGTTTGAATGCGAACTAATTGCTATATCAATATTTAAATCTATACAACCACAACTCCCATACTATACTCATTATACTTATAAACTTGCTTACATAAACATACTATCTATTTGCAATAAATGCTACACTGATAGAGGATGAAGTACTTGTTCAACAGTTAGTTGACTACCAAATAACCTACTCAACGATTGGTAGAGGTCATCATGTCTTTTCAACAGTCGAGAGAGGCCCTACAACCTGCTCAACGACTGGTGGAGGCTATCAAACCTGCTCAACAATCGGTAGAGTCATAGAAGGACACAAAACCCTAATGTAAGGTAAATTGGTGATTGCGGTCCGGAACGTAATCATGAATTTACAGGTACGTTAAGGTAGTGTGAAATTCTATCAAGATTTTCGGTAGATAACCAATTATAAACTCTAGTTATCTGGTAGTTCATTTAGTCTTTCTATAGTCCATTAACTCATGAATTTCTTTTAGGATTCCTAAAACTCAAAATTCTTATGCTCCTTGCGATTTCAAGACACACCTAATCCTACTCTCTTATCCAAATTATTTGAAACAAGATTATTCTAATCATGTCATAACACAAAATTTCCAGACCACACTTGTCCTGATTTCTACCCAATCACCTTCAACCTTGTGTTTTCAATAAACTTCGGGACGAAGTTCCTAAAAGTAGGGCAGACTGTAACATTTCGCATTAAATACTATGTACGTTACGACATTTCTAAATGAAACGTCAATTTTTATCAATATCGCACCTTTTTAAAAATATTTCGTGACACATTTGGACCCCTAGTACCCTATTATAAACATATAATATCTATATATTAGTGATAAAATTGTTTAAAAAATAAAGGCATGGGCCGGGGTTCGAACCCGAGCCCATGGCCGGTTCAATCAAACACCACCACAACATAACCAGTTGGTCTACAAGCTTCACTTGGTGTAACTATGAATAATATATATATATATATATATATATATATATATATATTACAATTTTCGGCAGAGTTGACTATTAAGAAGTCAACCTGCAAGCAATCTTCCACAATTACATCGCCAATCCACATTAAAGGCTTGATTGTTGATTGCCTTGACTGAGACCCATCCATTACACGACCAATTATCATCAAAACTTTTCTAAAAATGTCCAATTACGCGTTTATTATCAAGACCCAAGGTCAACTTACCAATTCGTAACACTAGCACATCACACTATAAATTGAACCCTCCATTATACTCTCAACTCGCCGATTAATCTTTCTTCATCTCCAATTTCTGATAAATAATCATCATTTCAAGCTTTTTGTTTCACGTTTGACTTTTCTGTTGACCGCACAATTATCACGAAAGCGTTTTTGTAAGTTTCAATTTTTTGTTAGGCTTTGTTCATCAGCCATCTACAAACAATAACCCTATGTTTAATTGGGTTATTGTTTGTTAGATTTGATTATTATTAAATCTAGGGTTCGTTAGTTTTAAATTGGGGAAGAACTTGCTGCAGACATGAATATATAATTAAAACAGATACAAGATAAACACAACCACTAATCTAGATCAAGTGGTTGTGTCTGTCTGTTTGTAAACCAAGGAACACGGGTTCGAGTCCCACACTTCACAGCTTTTATTCTTTTCTTTTATAAAGGTTTTAAATGTGTTTCAAACATAACTTTATAAATATTTCAAACCTACTTTATTCGTTCTCAGGGTCCAGCCCAGTTGGTGGCTGGGCTTGTGATAAAAACACGAACCTGTCCCAAACCCGAGTTCGATTCCCAGCATCAACAAAACATTTTTTTACCATTTAAGCTTTATATATATTCACTTATATTTTTAAAATTAGTTTTAAAATACTAAAACTCCTTTACAAATTCTACAAAAATTATTTTATGTTATTCTAGTAGAAAAGATTAACATACAATTTTTAGTTTTCCAAAAATTATTTATTTAATATATATAATAAATATTTCAAGTTTATTCTATTTTAATTATAAAATTCTATAAAAATATCAAAACGATTATATAAATTCCCACAAAAATTATTCTGAGTTTAAATAACATTAAACTTTTCTGAAATGATTTTTATTTCTGAAAAATCATTTATTTAATATTTTTAATCAATTTTTGTTAGTTTTAATCATAAATATATCATAATAAATTCATCTTTCCAACATGATACTAAGGTGAACCGTGGATGATGGGATGGACCTAAACTAGTCGGAGGTTTGATTATGTGCATACAACACTTCATGTTTATTCATGTAGACTTAAACTTACGATAGACATATGAATTGCTAAACTTTTATTCTTAAACTTAATTGCTTGACATGGCTTATGTATTCTCACCAACTTCTAGTTGACCCCCCCATTTTTCCAACTCAACTGGAAATATTGATGCTTGAAGTCTAAAGCTAGCATGAGGAGTTATTTGAAGTTTTAAGTTTCATTTGTTTGTTTGATGTACTAGACCTTATGTAATTCAATAATGTAATGTAATAAAGGATTATTTAAACATATGTATTACCATGAGCTATTGAACAATCATTCATACGTGACACCTCGATGTTTCCGCCATCGGTTGGGGTGTTACAGTATCTTAATAAAAGAGCTTTAAGGCCAAAACCCAAAGTTACCGAATTGAGGAACTTTAAATGTGTGATGATAATCAAAGATTATCTAATGCATCGTATCTAATCATTGATGATAATCATGATTGATATAAGACCTCAACCTGGTAGAGTGCACATGTTACTCTATAGCATTGATTTGCTGATGTGTACACCTCTGTGCCTATTACGGATAACAATAGCATAATCACGCGTTACAATGAACCTTTGTGCAATATTTTTTTGATACGTGAGTATGCCGTTTGTGTGGGAACCACAAGTTAATTAGTTTATAATATACATAGCAGTATCAGTCTAAAGCATTGCATAACGGTCTGTATGTGAGCTTATGTGGACGACAATATCAGTAGTTGCCAAAGTTACATTATCTGTATAGTTAAAATGAAATAGAATAACGGTGTGATGTGATCTCTCATAAACTGATATTGTCCTCTTACCGGAAAATCACAAAAAGTTTACTGCTTTCTGTTGATTTAGTTCATATATACAAAAACTCAAAAAGATTTTTGGTGTGTTTTAATATAAATTTCAAAAAATCCTAAAAATTTTACATTTTTGCGTTATTTTCGATAAGCGATGGTGAATGATGATCATGTTTTGAAGTTTGACAGACCAAATTGAGTTTTCTATCATTTAAATGAGAAATGATGAATGTTTGAAAGTTTAAATGGTCTAAAATGACAAAACGGGATTCGAATTTGATATTTGGTAAAAATTTCATTTTTCCAGTTTCTCATTCAACCTTTCGTTAGGTCGAATGGAATTCTGAGGCCTTTATTCGAAACTTAATTAAGAGGTCGAATGGGAGAGTTTGACTGATTATTTTCATTCGAACCTTTAAATTGGTCGAATGAACATGGAAATTTCTCATTCGAACCATTGCAAGGGTCGAACGAAGGTGTTTATATAATGAAATCAACTCATTCGAACCCCTTTCAAAAAAATTTCAAAATTCAATCATAACTACCACTTGTTGCTCGTTCATTTTACACCTTTGTTTATTGTTCCTTGTGCTATTGTGATCATTTTAACACCAAATTTGCAGGTAATCATCCATTAAACAGTTCAGAATCCTTGATTCAAACTATCGAACCCTAGACATTCAATTTGTGCAGTTTAACTGATTTTGAACAACAATTGATCATGGTTTAACAATTATTGATGGTTTTAGGGGGAGAATAATCAAAAATCCAGTGTTTAAACAACATATTGAACAAAATTGATTATTAAAGCCTAGATTTTAAGAGAAAACCATCAATAACTGTTAAATTGTAACAATTGATCATTGATAAAGGTTTATCGGTCATGTTAGGATCTTTTACAAGCAAGATGTGATGTTTATCATGGTTAAATTGAGTTTTGGACAATTTGAATTAAAACAGGGGCCATTTGACCATTTTAAAAGGTCGAATGAACATTTTTGAGGTCGAATGGAACTTTTGTTCTTCATTCGATATAACATTTTCTCATTTAAACCCACGATGAGGTCGAATGGAAATTGTTTTTGACTAAAATTTCAAATTTATCCGAATTGAAGAATTTTCATGTTTGTTTGTTTTGTTTTGCAGGATATTATGGTTGAACAACCAGTATAAGAGATTCCAGAGCAGGAAGCACCAGTTGCAGAACAGTCAGCACCACCAAAACAACTGAATTCGAACAAGTTCACAATTGCTGTGCATGCATTGGAGAAGTCGGGAAGTATGAAGAATTCTCTGGCATAATAGAATTTCTAAAAAGAAGCAGAGTAATCTACGCTCTTGCTACACCGAAGACTATTTACAGAGATCATCAAGTCAACTTATGGGAGAAAGCAGTGATTACTTTATGGGAGAATAAGTTGGTGATTGAAAGCAGAATACAAGGTCAACGGGTGCTTGTTAGTGAACAAGACATCAGAGAGGCTTTGCAGCTTAATGATTCTCCTACAGATCCTACAGAACTATCATGGACGGAACATAGGAAGTGTTTCTTGAGAATGAAGTACAACGCTCCTATTACAGACTGTTTGCTACATAAAGCCAAGCTGTGTCCGTAGTTCAAGTATCTATTACATGTGATTCTACATGTATTTGGACCAGTGAGGGGAGGCTATGATGTGTTGAGGAAGAGTTTGTGTTCTTTAGAGGTTGCTCTAGTTATGAACAAATCATTCAATGTATCTGGTATGATTTTCAAACACATGCTTGAGGTGTTACAAGGATTGAGGAAGGGCAAGTTCTTGATGTATCCAAGATTTCTACAAATGGTGTTCGACAACAAATATCCTGATTTATTAAGAGATCTAGTGCAGATTGTAAATCAAATGCATATGAATCAGACTACTCTGGGAAGGATGAAAGTGTAGAAAGGTGTTCCTGATGATCAAAAGCCACCGCACAAGAATTTGTTTGGACATCTGAGATCAGTTTCTTATAAGGATCCAAGTCCAGATAAGGCAAGGAATGAGAAGAGTGACTTGGACTTTGATAGCCCTTTATGTCCTGTTGACAAAACTGCCAAAAGGAAACGTCAAATTGTTAATAAAGGTGCTAAGTCAGGGAAGGGAAAGCAACAAGTGATAGAGGTTGAAACCAAAAAGAAGAAAGCTGTGAAAGGTAAAGGTAAAACTAAGACTTTACTTATTGATGAGGAGTCTGTTGATTCTGAAGAGACTTAAGATGATGTTGAGTGGGATTCGGATGCTGAAATAGCCAAAGTTACCAAACCCAAGGCCACTGAGGTTGGTACAATTAAAGGAATAGACAAAGTTATTGAAGAACAGAGAAGCAGAGTGTTAGAAGATGAAGATTATGCATTGACTTGTGATAATCTTGATTTTCAAGGTTCTCCTGTTATGGGTGTTAAGTCAAAGAAAGGTAGAGGATAGACAATGGCAAAGAAAAAAGCTCCTAAGAAGAAAAGAGATAGGGAGATTGACTTGTTACTTATTAGAAAGAAAGTACCGGCGATTGGAAGCTCAAAAGTTACAACACTAGTCACATCCCCAGCTACTAAGAAAAATAAAGTTGTTCAGGAGGCTATTGCAACTAATCCATCATCTAATGTTGATCCTAAAAACTTTTCTGCGTTATTGAAGAATGTTTTGGAAGAAGTTCAAAAGAAAACATCTAAACCAGCTGCTACACTAGTTGTTGAATCATCTACACCACAGGTTACAGTTTTGAATGAAGTGTTGGAAGGTATGAATCGTCAGATTGGAAATGTTATGAAGGCATTTAATCAGCAATAAGCTGAAATCAAATAGATGAAGGAAGATGAAAAGACGATGTTACAGATTGTTTTATCTTCCAAAGCTAATTAAGAATAATTGGAAGCAAAAGTAAAACAGCTTGAAACTAAAAACAAGATGTTGCTTACTCGTGGAAAGAGGAATACAAAGAAGATCAAGCTGCTTCAGATTGAAAACAAAGGAATAAAAGCTGAAAATAAAGATATGAGGAAGCTAATTGATTATCTGTACTCTAAAGCACCGCAGTTGAAAGGAACCGAGGAGGAAGAGAAGGATAAGGAAGAAGAGAAGGTTGATTATGAAGAGTCTGATGAGGAGGGTCTGTATGTGTATAGGATTGGCTATTCAAACAAAGAATATGATCAAACAAGTTCAATTCAGGTGCGGAATTCCTAAATTGATCACAAAATGATAATAAAACTAGCAAAACACACAAATCATCACAAACGTTTTCATTTCATTCATAAACATTGTTAATAATCCTTACAAAGCTTGTTTATAATGATTAAACTCAATTACAGACTTGACAAAAACACTAGGGAGACAAACACTCTGAGAGGGAAACAAAATGACCAAAAGTTAAACATTCAAAAATGATTCAGCCTTATATAGACCTGCACATTCGACCAAACGATTGGGCGAATGTGCAGGTTTGACCAAACAATGTGGGCGAATCAGCATATATGTACAATCAAAACTACATTCGACCTCCCAGAGCTCCCTTCGACCAAACTATTCTTCCTTCGACCATCTTTGACCATTTGACATCAGTAAAACATATTAAGATCCGCAATTCAATAGCACTAGTCACACTTCGTGTATCTACAAACTCCCCCTTGACTATTTCTTGAATTGCTTCAGCCTTCGGTCTTCATCCATTCTCTTGTTCATCAGTTTGATATGCAGTAGCTTCTTTTGTTCTTTCGTCATAACTGGTTCATAAGTTTGTTTTGATTTCTTCTTTTCAACTTTCTGAATCTGAACAAACTTCCCCAGATTCTTATCAAAGTCACAACCCGCATTGACATCCCACACAAAACATAGAAATACCACTCGTTGGTATTTAGCTGCCTGTTCGCTGTCTTTCTCTTCACAGTAAATCGGATTGTAATATAACATGATAATATCCTCGTGCGAGCAATTGATCAACCACATCGGGTCAAAGATATGAATCTTTTTAAAATCTTTCATACCATCCTTCAGAACAATTATAGCCTCTGCTATCTTCCAATCGTAGTACCACCACATAAAATCTTTCGAAAAGTGTTGTGGAATTGGCATCAAAGGAATATGCTTCAACACATTTGGTGGTTTATACTTCAAAGTTACTTTGTACAACCCCGTTATCTCATCTTTCTCCTTCTTGTGTACTATCCTCTTAGGATACTATGGGGTAAACACATTCCATTTCGTTCTGCTCTCCCTCGCCTTGCGATCTGCAAAGTAACCATCGAGATTGTTGTTTATTGAAGCACTTGACATTGTATGTCTGCAGATATCGTGAACAGCCCAATACGGTAGTGTCTTTATATCATGGAATCTGTTAAAGTACAGAATTCCTTTCTCCCATTTCACAGTGACACACCTAAGCTGTCTCAAATACTTCCATCCGAGAGCTTTTGCTTTGAATAGTTCGTTGTGGAATTTGTAGAAACTACCTTGTACTTCAGTCTTAGGACGGTTAGCTTCTTTTTCTTTAAGTTTCCTCAAAAATTCTTTCAAATCATCAGATTGTTCAACATTTGGCTTCTGACAGTCTAAATTCTTAAACACTTCTTCAACGAACTTTTTGCTCTTCTCACGAGCAAGTTTCTCAGCCTGGCTCAACAACTCGTCAGAGAATTCAGGAAATCCATAATCTTTATCATTCTTGAAGTATTCTGGATATTCCTCACTTGTAATATCCTCCAACTCTACTTCTTCAAACACTAGAACATCTCTATCATCCGAGTGATTACCTGCTTCTTTCTCAGGTATATTCGGTATTTGGTTCTCACTCATCAACTCTTCCAGAGATTTACCAACCTGTTTAGCCAGTCCCTCTAATATCTCTTTAGACACGGCTGCAGAAACTTCTCCGTCTTCTAGATCAGGATCATTATATTCAAGCTCAAAACGCATATCATTTGACTCAAATATTTCTGGAAATCTACCAGTCATTTCAATCGTCCAGACTCTATCAGTCAACATCTGGCGATATAACTTCTTATCTTTTTCAGATAAAGCTCTGATTTTCTCGTTCCAGAAAATATTATCATCGTCAGTGTTTCCACCAGGAGCTTTCGAGCTAGACTCTCCTGCGTCTTTTCCTGATCCCCTCTTCTCACACTTATATTTATCAGTATCATCATCATCATCACTATCAGCAGACCTATTACCGTCACCTGAATCATCATTATCACCATCATCTTTCTTCTTAGGAGCATCACCGGCATCCTCTTCCAATTCTTCTTCATCTTCAGATGGTTCAAAGTCGACCTGTTCTTCTTCAGGTTCATTATCTTCCTCTCCAGCTTTCAGTTGTTGAGCTTTTGAGTATAACTCTTTTATGAGATTATTCATGCTCTTGTTGGTTTCTTTCAGCGTTTTGTTCTCATGTCTCATAGTAATATACCTTCTAGTATTTATCTGCTCATGTAATAACAACTTCTGATTCTCGTCCTGAAGTCGTTTGATCTTAGCTTCCAATACCTCTTGGTTTTCCTGTGAAGAGACAACTACATCCAACATCTTCTTGTCATTCTTCCTTAACTGCTCAATCTCTGCTTGTTGCTGATTAATGATTTTCATCATGTTAGTCAGCTTCTGGTTCACTACATCCATCACATCACCTGATACAGTAACATTTGGAGTTGAAGCTTCAGCAACAGGAGTCTTTTGTTTCTTCAGCTTTTGCAAGACTCTATCTAAAGCAGCATTAAAGTCATCAGTTGGCAGTTCAGATTGCTCAGCAGCAGATGATGTTTTCTGTTTCTTTACTACTGGGGATGTCATGGGAGATTTAGAACTTGATACTGCAGGCTTCTCAATCTCATCAGCCTTTACTTTCTTTTTGTATGTAGGATTATTCTGTTTCTCACCAGTCTTTGGCGATCCACCAAAATCTTCAGATCCCAAACCCAAACCTTCATCAATATCATCCAACGCAATCAGACTATTCATCCTTTGTTCTTCTAATGACTTGTTCAGACTTTCAGACTCACCAGCCACAGTGGCCTTGGGCGTGGTGCTCTTAACAGTCTCGTTATCAGAATCCCATCTCTCTTCAACTGGAGTCTCTTCCGAATCCATCGATTCTTCATCAACCAAGTGTGTGCCTTTCTTGTCAACACTCTTTTTCCTACGAGATATCTTCTTTGGTGGTTCAGCATCATCCTCTTTTTCTTTTCCTTTCCCTTTGCCACTCTTCGCACTAACATTCACTACTTGCCTTTTCCTTTTTGCTTCAGGATCAACAGGACATAACGGATTGTCTTCGTCAGAATCACTGTTCACATTCCTGGCTTTGTCAGTACCTGGATCTTCATATCCTGGATTGATCAGGTGACCAAACAGGTTCTTCATTGGTGGTCTTTCATTCAATGGCACACCTTTATAACCCTTCATTCTTACTAACGTACTCAAACTCATGTGATCCTGAACTACTATCTGTGTAGGATCCTTTTTCAAATACTTCTCATAAAAAATTATCTGCAGGAATCTCGGGTATAACAAAAACTTCTTATTCTTCAATCCTCTCAATGGTTCCAACATGTGTTCAAGTATCATTCCAGATACATTGAATGGCTTGTACAAGATCAGGACAACCATTAAAGAGCTAATACTCTTTCTCATTACGTCATAACCTCCACTCACAGATCCGAAAACATGTAGCATGACATGAGCAAGGTAGTTGAACTGCGGGCATAGTTTTCCTTTATGTAATGAACCATCAGTAATCGGTCCATTATATTTCATTCTTAGGAAACACTTCCTCTGCTC
This sequence comes from Ambrosia trifida, assembly GCA_028751855.1. Lineage (NCBI taxonomy): Eukaryota > Viridiplantae > Streptophyta > Magnoliopsida > Asterales > Asteraceae > Ambrosia > Ambrosia trifida. The sequence goes on from CM054122.1 coordinate 126,714,376, forward strand.
AATCCAACAAAGAACTCTCGAATCAGTCTTCTTATCTGTCAGCTTCAGTGCTTGTCTAATGTCATCTTCAGAAATAATCACTAGCTACCCCCTTAATCTTACTCATGATAGCAGATTCGTCGTCCCAAAAATCCATTCTAGCATTCGTCCAGAATTCTCTTTGGTGGTCTCTGTATACGATGGCAGGAGTAGCAATGGCAACAACGACATGACTTCTCTTCAAAAAATCAACAATACCGGTGAATTCGGTATGCTTCTTTAGATCGCCCAAATAAGCACAGCAGTTGTGTGCTTCTTCAAACGGTAAATCTTCTACGGGCTTCTTCCTAGCTGCCTTGTCTGACGATCCTGTGGGAATATCAGTACTCTATTTTTCAGAGATGATTATACTGCAAAACAAAACAAGAAAACACGTTAAAAACGAACAAAATATTCAAAACTTGAAATTTTTGATTTTTGATTTTTGATTTCCACATTCGACCATTTAGGGGTTCGAATGTGAAAATTATGAGGTTCGAATGTGGAATATGGTTCGAATGTGAAAAATCAGTGATAAAAATATACATTCGACCGTTTTGTTCCAGTTTCGACCGTTTGAACAGCTACATACGACCAAAAAGCCACTTTCGTCCCTTTTGAATTGGTCAAACGTGTCTGTTCATCTTCAAAATTTGTAGATTTCAATTTAATGTGTTTTAACATGCCATTTTGATTTGTAAAGCATCTAATATGGCCAATAAACCTTTCCCAATCAACAATTATTATAATTATTCATTGTTTAAGTGTTTAATCCTAAAAACTAGGGGTTTAAACTTTTAAACAATCAATTGGTTAATCTGTGATGATTAAACCCTGGATTTTGGTATATTCTCCCTCTAAAACATTTAAACACTGAATCCTTATCATCAATTGTCACAAACAAGGTCCAGAAAACATGATTTGATTCATGTTAGGGTTCGAACAGAAATTTGATGATGATTACCTGCAAATGACCTCTTAAAATGATCCGTAATAAACAAGGATTACAATGGTATGATTTTTAACAATCGGGAAACAAGCTGTCTTAATCACAGAAATTTGAAAATTTTTTGAAATGAGGATCGAAAGTGCAGAAATGGTATATATAGGCTCCACATTCGACCGTTCGTGTAGGGCGAATGTGAAATTTTTTTTCACCTTCGACCCTATTTAAAGGTTCGAATATAGAAAAATGGTTCGAATGTGAAACTAACATAAGAACACTCACATTCGACCGTTTTGAAAGGTTCGAATGAGCAGCAAAATTCCACATTCGACCCATCGAAGGGGCGAATGGAGATTGGAATTTTTGAACTTTTTACCAAATCTCAAAATCGAGTCCCGTTCAATATTTTTCTCAACTCTTAAGCATCCGACATTCATTATTTCTCATTTAAAGATGACAAAACTTAAATGGTCCATCAAGTTTTAGAGAATCACCATCAACTACCACCGGTTATCAAAAATAATATAGAAATGTAAAATCTTTTGGATTTTCTAAAATTTTATTAAAACACACCTAAAATCTTTTTGAGTTTTGTATATTTTGACGAGAAATGTAAAATGCAGAAATGTAAAGATAAAACAATAAATGTTTTATGATTTCCGGTAAGAGGATCATATCAGTTATTGAGAAATCTGATCACACCATTGATCTTTTGATTTATTATCATTAAAGACAATGTGTGATTTGGCAACTGCTGATATTGTGATCCACATAAGCTCACATGCAGACTTTTGTGCAGTGCTTTAGACTGATACTATTATTTATAGTATAAACTCAATTGTTTGTGGTTCCCACGCACACGACATACTCTCGTATCAAGAAGCAAATGCACAAAGACTCATTGTAACGCGTGATTATGCTTTCGTCATCTGTAATTTTACAAGGTATGAGGCACAGAGGTGTACAGGTCAGCAAATCAATGCTACAAAGTAACTTGTGCACTCTACCAGGTTGAGGGCTGATATCATACGATGCATTAGATAATCTTTGATTATCGTCATACATTGAATGTTCCTCAATTCGGTAACTTTAGGATTTGGCTTTTAAAGCTCTTTTATAAAGACACCCTGTCTGATCTAGCTCCGTAATGACTTACAGCAAAAGATCAAAGAGGCTATCCCCAGATAACTAATAACATAACGACTCTAAACCTCCGAATTTTGTACAAATTCCCTATCAAACGAAATTACGGTAAACTCTATCAAACGAATTTTGTATAATTTTTATGGGTTATTTTTTTTTTTTTTTGAATTTTCAATGTTTTTGATTTTTCTGAAAATAAACTCTACCTAGAATGAAAACATATTTTTGGATTTTTGTATTTTTCTGAAAAACAATAAAAACTAAAACTAAAAAGCGATAAACCGAGGTGATGATCAGCCTTGTTTTTCTTTTATACTGTTAGCTTTTAAAAGATATTCAAATCTTGATTTATCAAAAGGTTTGGTAAAAAGATCTGCACGTTGATAGTCAGTGTGGATTTTGACCATATCGATCAACTCTTTTGCATAACAATCACGGATAAAATGATATTTGATCCGGATATGTTTAGCTTTCGAGTGATTGACTAAATCTCTTGTTAATGCAATTGCGGCCTCATTATCACAGTAAATAGGGGTTTTAAGAAATTGCAAACCGTAGTCCACCATTTGTTGTTGTATCCAAAGAACTTTTGAGCAGCAGCTTGATGCTGAGACGTATTCTGCTTCACATGTGGATAAGGCGACTGCCGTTTGTGTCTTGCATTGCCAGGTCACGAGCCTGCTCCCCATAAACTGACATCCAGCCGTTGTGGATTTGCTGTCTTTGTCACAGCCTCCCCAATCTGCATCACTAAAAGCAATTAGGTCAAAATTATCATCATTAGGGTACCATAGTCCTCTCGACGGACAACCCTTCAGATATCTAAGGATACATTTGACAGCTGCAAGATGACTCTGTTTCGGCTTCGATTAATAACGTGCACAAAGACATGTGGCAAACATTATGTCCGGTATGGATGCGATGAGGTACATCAGAGATCCGACGATTGCTCTGTATGTAAAAGGGTCAGTCAGCTCCCCCTTAGCATCAACACCAATCTCGTGATTAGGTTGTATCGGGGTATCCATCGGCTTGGAATCATCCATCTGGAATTGGCTCAAGACTTCAGAAACATATTTAGTCTGGTAAATAAAGATCCCCGTTGGTCTTTGATCCACCTGCAAGCCTAGGAAAAACTGCATCTCTCCCATCGCACTCATTTCGAACTTTTCCGGCATAACTTTTTCGAATTCTCTGCATAAAAGTTCATTAGTAGAACCAAAAATAATGTCATCAACATAAATTTGCACTAGAAGCAAGTCATCTCCTGTTCGTTTTGTGAACAGTGTGCAATCTACCAAACCTCGTTTGAATCCTTTAGATAGAAGATACGTGCTCAGCTCCTCATACCATTGTCGTGGAGCCTGGTGCAACCCATAGAGAGCTTTGTTTATAACGTAGACCTTATCCCGGTGAATAGGATCCTCAAAGCCTGGTGGTTGACCTACGTAAACTTCTTCCTTAACCACACCATAAAGAAACGCGCTTTTAACGTCCATTTGATACACCTTGAATTTCTTGTAAGATGCAAACGCTAGAAACATGCGGATAGCTTCTAAGCGTGCAACCGATGCATAAATCTCGTTATAATCGATTCCTTACACTTGATGAAAGCCTTGTACAACCAATCGAGCTTTGTTCCTAACAATCACTCCTCTGTCATCCTTCTTACATTTAAACACCCATTTAGTTCCAATCTTGTTGGGTCTGCTGACCTAGAGAAGAACAGATGATTAGAAAGCCAAAATATGCTAACAGTTGATCCTCTCAATAAACAGTCTTTACAACTTACTTCTCCCAAAAGACTGCTGACTCTAACAACTGTTCTATCCAAACAACTGCTATGACAACTGCTGATACAAAGGACTGCTGAATAAACAACTGATGAAGAACAACTGCTGACCAAAGGTCTGATGAAGAACAACTGCTGATTCAAGTACTGAAGACTAAAGCACTGCTGGAGCCAACAACACTTAGGTTCCAGCAGAGGATACAAGACCATCAGAGTTTTCCAACAACAGTAGTTTACTATCAGTGCTTTCAATGTAACAGTAGTTTGTAATAGGCAGATGTTTTATGTTTGTTATTCTGTTAGAGGTCACTGTCTTAGGTGACGTCAGCTTAGGTCATCAGTGGTTTAAGTCTGTCTATAAATAGAACAGTGCTTGTACTGTTCTATTGCATCACACACACAAACATTCTCTCAGACAAACACTGTGTGATCAGGCTGAGGGGGAGTATTTGTACGATTGTAATCTTTTAGATAAATGAAAGCATTCGATCTGAAAACATTTACTCTCTTGTTTTGATTAACAGTTTATTATTCCGCTGCACTTTCCATCTATATTCGTTTCACTTTTATCATATTTAGTTAAACATAATCAAAACAATCAAACTCAGATCCTAACAATTGATATCAGAGCTTGGTCAATTAAATTCGATCTAACAAATCAATTTAATAATCAGCTCACAATTATTGATATCGTTTGTCTATTGGATTGAAAACAGAGTAATAGTTTTTAAACAGACTTTGTTTTTTGAAAAATCAGAGAATGGCTTCAATCAATCACGATCCACATAACACTGGCACGAACAACAAGCCACTGATGCTTGTTAGATCTGAATACAATATCTGGCAATGTCGGATGAGCCATGTTCTAGCTCAACAGAACACTGGGTGTTGGAAGTCGGTTATCTTCGGACCACATGTTCCGACTGTGCCGAGTACTGAAGATCCCAAGGTGTTTGAGCCAAAGAAACTTGAAAACTACTCCGACCAGGATTTTCAGAAAATTGTGTTAGATGCTAAGGCCTTCAGTATTGTGGCCATGGCTCTACCCAATGATATATATGCTGGGTTGTTACACTGTAACAGTGCAAAGGAGTTGTGGGATGCACTGAAAGAACAGTTTGGTGGGACTGAGGAGGTTATTGAAAACAATCGTGAAATACTTAACCAACAATATGAAACATTCAGTCATGTCAAAGGAGAGTCATTAACTCAACAGTTTGAGAGGTTTAATTGTTTAATTAGTGAACTAAAATTGGTTGGTCTTACTTACCCTCATTCAACCTTGAACCATAGGTTTTTAAGATCACTACCAGACAAATGGGACACTATTGCTATTGTGATGAGAAACTCAATTGGATTTAAAGACCTATCACTGACCCAGCTTCATGGTAAGCTCTTGACCTATGAGAGAGAGCTTAACCAGAAAAAGAAGCTCCAGGACTCTGGAAAAGTGTCTGATGACTATGTATTTGGGAATACAGCACTTTTGGGTCATGATGAGGTGCCTGGAAACACTAAGGATCAGAGTTATGATCATTTCATTGACATAACTTCAGGTTTTAACTCAGGTTTTAACTCTGATTCTTATTCACCAAACTATGCTTTCACAGCAAGTGGTGGTGATATCCAGGCATCTGACAATATATCCTTTGAGTATGATGACCTGAAATACTTTGACCCTGCTGATTTGGAAGAAATGGACATTATGCACCAATTGGCCCTTCTCAGTGTAAGAACTAACAATTTTTACAAGAAAACTGGGAGAAGGTTTCCAGGGTTAACTGGCAGATCTAAGGTTGGGTTGGATAAATCAAAGATAAAGTGTTACAAATGTCATAGACTTGGTCATTTTGCTAGGGAATGTAGGGGTCAACATGGTACACCTATGATCACCTATCCAAATCAAAGACCACAGACCAACACTTATCAGAATTCCTATAATGCCCCTGGACCAAATGTGCAAAACACTGCTCATTTTACACAGTCCTCAAACACTGTTCCTGTCCAGTATGTCCAAACCACTGTTCCTCAGATCCACTATGTGCAAACACCTGTTGCTCAAGCACCTGTGCAAACGACTGTTGCTTCATCCTCTGCTCCTGCAGGGACCAGTCAACAGAGCTTCTTTACACAAGGCTTTGTTGATTGGAGCAGTCTACCTGATGAGTTAACAGATGAAAACTTTGCACTAGTTGCAAAAGCTGAAAATGAACCAGAAAACTTTTGTTTCATGGCTATGGTTGACGAGATTGAATCTGAGGAGGTGGTGACTGAATCTGATGTTGTGACTGATGATGTTGTTAATGAGGTTGTTACCGGTGAAAAACCTGAAGAAGAGGTTGTGAATCTCTCAGATCCCTGGGGTGCATCTGATGACTGTGAGTGCAAGTGTGATTGTGCATTGATGGCTGCTGCTAAGGTATCTCCTCAAATTCTCAAATAATTGTGTTCTGACAAATGTGTAATTGCATTTGCTAACATCAAAGAGGTGAATGAAAACCTTAGAAAGAAAATTTTGGATGATGAAGTTAAATTTGAAAAACGTTCAAAAGATTTAAAAACAAGTTTAACTGTAAAAGAGTCTGAAATAAGCAGATTAAAACATGAAGCAACCATAACCAAAGACCAGCTCCAAACTATGATAGAAAAATATCAATGTTGTAAAAGTGAGCTTGAGTCCACCCAAGTTGAATGTGAGAAATGGGTGGAATCATGTAGAGGTTTTGAGATGCTACTCAACAAACAAACTAAAAGTCATGTGAAGTTTGGTTTTGGTTTTGAAACCACTGCTCCAGCTTTTGAAAACACTGACAAAAAGGGTCAAAAGTCTGTTGAGGTAGTACCAACAAACTTGCAGGGTCAAGAGATTAAAATCACTGAACCAAATGGTAAGAAAATTGTTCTTGAAAAACCAGAAGGTTCCTCATCTTTTACTGAACTTGAAAAGTATGAATTTAAACCTACCTGGTCTGATGAGTGTGATACTCTTGAGAATTTTAAACCTGTTGATTTCAAAACACCTGAGGGAAAGACAGCTCCTCAAGAAAAAGTCATTCCCCTGGCAAAAGTCATTCCCCTGAAAAATCTTCCAGCAGATGCTCAAACATCTGCTGAAAAGAAGGCTGAAAAGGGGAAGAAGAAAGAAAAGACTGTCAACTTGTTCTGTGATTTCTGTGAAAAGAAGAATCATGTCACTAAAAACTGTTTTCTTCTAAAAGCATATGACATTAACAAATGAACAAGTGAATGTGATTCCAAAGCCACATGCTCAATATGTGGGAAAAAGAATCACAAGACCAAAGAGTGCTTGTATCTCAAAAATTTTGATGTAAAAATACAAGAATACAAAGTTAAAACTCTTGCAAACCCTGTGGTTAGTACTCCAAAAGGAAAGCCCAAACAGACTTTCACCCCTGTGCAAACACCTGTTACTAAAAGGCTTGAAACATCTGCTTCTAGAGATGTCCAAGTAACAGATGCTCCAACCACAAGCAAATACCCAAGAGGTTATGGACAACCACCATGTCATAGTCTGCCACATGTTGATGAGGAGCCAAAAAGGCCCTCTAAACCAAGAGTGAACAGAAATCCATATGGGTATTATCATCTGTCAGGAAGTGATCAAACAACTGCTGCCCCAAGTGTTGACATTCAAGCACTGGCAAATGGTCAGCAGCAGTTGTTGAACTTAATTCAGAAATTAGTCCAAACCACTGATCACCTTCCAAAGCTTGAGTCTGAAAGGTCTGGGGGCCCATCCAAAGCCAACTTGGCTTTGGACACTCACCAAAACTAATCCATTACTGATGTGCAGGGAGCTTCTGCTTGTTTAGATAGTCTTTGGTATGTAGATAGTGGAGGCTCCAGGCACATGACAGGATGTAGAGCCCTTCTTCTGGACTTCTTGGCTCATGGAGGGGGTGATATATCCTTTGGTAATGATTCAAAAGGTAAGGTGTTGGGGTCAGGGACTGTACAAGCTGGAAAACTCAAGTTTGAAAATGTCAATCTTATTGATAATCTCAAGTTTAATCTTCTGAGTGTTTCACAAATGAGTGACAAAGGTTATGGCTCATTTTTCACAAAGAAAACTTGTAAGATTATTGGGCCAGAAGTGGTGAAAAAGATTGATACCATTATTGCTGAGAGCAAAGCACAATTTGTTGCTCACAGAAGTGGCAATGTGTATGTTGTTGATATGTTAAAGGACAATCCTATGGCAAATGTCTGTTTGTTTTCTGCTGCCTCCACTAAGGAGACAGAATTGTGGCATAGGAGATTGGGTCACACCAACCTTAACACTATCAACACACTCTCCAAACAAAGCCTTGTCAGAGGTTTACCATCAAAAGAATTTAAATGTGATGAGCATTGTGTTTCTTGTTTAAAAGGGAAACAACATAAAAGCTCTTACAAATCCATTGATGAGTCCAAAACCAGTCAGTGTCTACAACTGTTGCACATGGACTTGTTTGGCCATGTTAAAATCATGAGTCTAAGAAGAAAGAGATTTTGTCTTGTCATAGTTGATGATTTTTCTAGGTTTACATGGACTTACTTTTTACATTCTAAGGATGAGACTGCAGGTATATTGAAGGACTTTGTCACCAAAGTTGAAAAACAATATGACTTGCCAGTAAAAGTCTTCAGGAGTGACAATGGAACAGAGTTTAAGAATAAGGAGTTGGATGACTTATGTGTGTCAAAAGGGATTGTGAGGTAGTACAGCATCCCAAGAACACCAGAACAAAATGGGGTGGTTGAAAGGAAAAATAGAACTCTTATAGAAGCTGCAAGAACCATGCTAGCAGATTCTGGTTTGCCACTGACCTTTTGGGCAGAAGCTGTAAACACTGCTTGCTATGTTCAAAACAGAGTTTTGATCAACCCCAGACATCAAAAAACTGCTTATGAGATTTTGTTCAAAATCAAACCATTAATTTCATTCTTCAAAATCTTTGGCTGCCCATGTTTCATTTTAAATCTCAAAGATTCCATTTCAAAATTTGCAGCCAAAGTAGATTGTGGTTATTTTCTGGGATATTCTTCTACTGCCAAGGCCTATAAAGTGTTTAACACAAGGACCAAGACAATAGAAGAAACTCTGAATGTAAAGTTCAATGAACTTTCATCTCTAAAAATCCCTGCAAACCCTGCTGAACTATTTGATTTAGATAAATTCAAATTTGAAGATATCACTGTTAAAACTAACAATGCAGGTATTCCACAGTCTCCACAACAAGATTACAGAATAGATGTTGTGATCCCCAGTCACTACAAAATCTATTCTGCCTCAGAGGAAGCAGCTGTTCAAAACAATTGTCAAAACTCTGCCACAGCTGTGTCAACCACTGTTGGCCAGTCTTATCCTCAAACCACTGCTTCACCCCTCACAATCACTGACCTATCATCTGTTGACAAAAGTCAATCATCTGTTGACAAAAGTCAGTCAAGTTTCACACCACTTGGACCCATTCCTCCATTACCATTCCAAACATCTGATGGCACTACAGAAGTACCAACAGATGTTACACCAACAGAGTCACCTAACCTCTTTCCATCACCTCAAAATGCCATCGTTCCATATCAGGGAGATCTTATTTACTTAAGAGCTCATCCACCAGACCAGATCATTGGCAACATCAGAGAGGGTGTGCTCACAAGAAGCTAATCCTCCAATATCTGTCTTTTTGCAGGTTTCCTATCCCTCACATAACCTGTCAAGTACCAAGAGGCACTAATAGACAACAGTTGGGTTGAAGCCATGCAAGAAGAACTCCTTCAATTTAAAAGACAACAAGTATGGGAGCTTGTACCACTTCCTAAGGATGTTTGTCCTATAGGAACAAAGTGGGTCTTCAAAAACAAAACTGATGAAAGGGGTATTGTTGTCAAGAATAAAGCCAGGCTTGTGGTTCAAGGCTTCAGACAAGAAGAAGGAATAGATTATGATGAGACTTTTGCTCCTGTAGCAAGACTAGAAGCCATCAGACTCTTTTTAGCCTTTGCTGTCAACCACAACATAAAGGTCTATCAGATGGACATCAAATGTGCTTTCGTTTATGGCAAAATTCAGGAGGAGGTCTATGTATGTCAGCCACCTGGTTTTGAAGACACATTCCATCCTAACTATGTTTACAAGCTCAACAAAGCTTTGTATGGACTCAAACAAGCACCAAGGGCCTGGTATGAAACTCTTTCCACATTTCTCTTATCCATTGGCTTCACAAGAGGTAAAATAGACAAAACTTTATTTCTTAAATGGAAAGGGAAACACTTAATGATTGTTCAAATATATGTGGATGACATCATTTTTGGATCCACATGTAACCAAATGTGTGAAGAGTTCAGAAAACTCATGACAGCAGAGTTTGAGATGAGTGCCATGGGTGAGCTTCAGTGTTTCCTTGGTCTTCAAGTGAAACAACTGCAAAATGGCACATTCATTCACCAAAACAAATATGTAAAGAATTTATTAACCAGATTTGAGATGAATGATTGTAAGCCATGTAGCACACCCATGAGTACAATCAAGCTGCTCACTATTGATGACAAGGATGAACTGGTTGATCAAACACACTATAGATGCATGATTGGGTCTTTATTGTACTTAACTGCATCTAGGCCAAACATCATGTTTGCTACCTGTGTCTGTGCAAGATCCCAGGCTTCACCCAGAAAGTCAAACCTTATTGCTGTGAAAAGGATATTCAGATACCTCAAAGGTGCTCCCACACTTGGTATCTGGTATCCTGCTAATGGAAACATTGAGCTTTCAGGTTATTCAGATAGTGACTTTGCTGGCTGTCACACCACAAGAAAATCCACATCAGGAGGGTGCCAATTTCTAGGGAATGCCTTAGTTTCCTGGCAAAGCAAAAAGCAGGCAGCTGTTTCAACTTCAACAGCTGAAGCTGAATACATTCCTGCTGCAAGCTGTACAGCCCAACTCATGTGGCTTCAAAATCAACTACTGGATTTTGGGATAACTGCACTACAGACTCCACTCATGTTGGACAGTCAAGCTGCTGAAAATATCATCAAGAATCCAGTCTCTCATTCCACTACCAAACACATTGACATAAGACATCATTTTGTCAGAGACAGCTATGAAAAAGGTTTGATTTCTCTGCACCATGTTCCAACAGAGGATTAGTTGGCAGATGTGTTAACAAAAGCTTTAGACACATCTACCTTTACAAATCTGATTTCCAGAATTGGTATGTTAAACATGGATTAAACAAATAATTTTTTTAATAAATCATAATAAAATGTTTCAGAAAATCAAAATTTATTCAAATAGCTGTTTGGTTGAAAATTTGTTTATAACATCTGATCAGATAAAACAACCACTGTTTCATTCATATCCACTGTTGGTTGAAAAATCTGTTTTAAAACATCTGATCAGATAAAACAACTGTTAGTTGAAAAATCTGTTTCAGAACATCTGTTCAGATAAAACAACTGTTTCCTTATCTATTTATACTATATCTATATAAATGAAAAAAAAAACAGTTGGTTCCATCAGCTGTTTGTATCAGTTATTTGCCAAAAACAGCTGTTCTCCACCAGATGTTTCATCCATCAGATGATTGCCACGTCTGCTCGTATAAGCAGAGGTTTGGCCACATCAGCGGTTTCCTTGAGCCTATAAAAACTCTATTTTACCACAACAGATGTTACACTGTCTCATTGTATTCAAAATACTGAAACCGCCTTCTTCATTCTCAAACCCTCAATCAAATTTTCATTCATCTTCACCTTCGAAATCCATTACAATGGACCTTCAAGCCAAAGCCACTCACAATTGTCTCCCCTATCTGGTTAAAACAGATGACAACGTTTCATTCCATTCCACCATCGACATTCTTCTAAACTCCAAATACTTACCCATCTTAACCGCTGACGCCCCCATTTATCTCGATACTCTCCAAGAATTCTGGTTGAATGCTGAGTTTTTACTCCAAGACAAAAAGCCTACTTCCATTATTTCCAAAATTGGAGAAACCAGTATCGTCATTACCCCTGAAACCATATCCACAACCTTCTCACTGAATGACCTGGCAGGTAAGGACTCCTTCACTAAAACATAGCTTCACACTGAGTTCCAAGAAAGAGGGTATGATGGTCAGATGACTGGATCAACTCTTTTCTAAAAGTTTTTCCCTCCAGTCATGAAATTTTTCTTCCATACTCTTCTTCTATGTGTCTCTGCTAAGTCCACATCCTTTAATGAAATCCCATTAAGGATGCAATATCTGGGTTATGCCATGTTGTCAAACTCTGACTTCAATCTTTCCCAGGGATTGTTCATGGACTTAGTATCAAATGTGAAAGCAATCAAGTCTGGGTCTAACAATGCTTTTCTTATTTACCCAAGAATTCTTAGTGTAATCTTACAAAAAGTCTTACCAGAAAAAGTTTTCAAAAAGGGTGAGGCAATGCAAATGAAAAGCTTAACTGATGAAACTTTCACTAGAATGCTGGGTGGAAGCACCCAAGAAAAAGTGTCTAAAGTGTCAAAAGTTTCTAAAACACAAACAAAGAGGACAAAGACAACAACTGTTGTCAAAACCTCTGTTGTTGAGCCCACTGCTCCTGGTGATCATGGCACTACATCCAGTGCTGTGAAACCCACACCAGCCACTTCCAAAAAGAAACATCCATCCACAAAAACCACCACTCAACCACAAATGAGACTTCTGGATGATGAGGTACCAGAAGAAACCTCTGTTGCACCACAAAAGCAACCTGAAACCACTGTTGTTACTTCCTCACAACAGTTGGACATACCTCCACCTGACCAAACTCCTCATGAATCCTCCCAAAAGGATCATGTTGTAAGCCAAGGGGACACACATCATGATACATTTGAGTCACTTGGCCAAATGTTCACAAGCCCCTCTCCCAGGGCTAATTCTCTTGTTACTCCTCCACCCTCACCATCACATCATGTTCCACAAACCATGCAACCTCTGTTTGAGGCAATTGACAAATCTCAGGAAGATCCCAGTTCCTCTCTTCCACCTATCACTGAGAGCATACTCCCACAAGTGACTGGTCCTGAGAACATTCAATCTGCTATCCCACAAACAGAAGAGGAGGTTACACCACCTGTGTTCAATGCAACTCTAGGTGAGTTTTCAAGTGGAGCAGCCACTACTGATGTAGGGACCACTGTCTCACATCAAGACAGTGATTACATTGCTAAGACTCCCTTGAAGGCAACAACTGTTGAAGCCACTATAGTGTCTCCAAAAACAGTTGGAAGTCCCCAGTACCAAGAAAAAGGGGCATCTGATTCACCTATTAGGACTGAATCATGTAGAACTACCACTGGTAGGGACTCAGATGATCCTATTAACTTAGGAGATGGGTCAAAATACCAAGAATTGACGGACAGAGTTTCTGCAATTGAAACCTCTGTAGCTGACATCAAATCAGATGTCAAGCTTATACTGAGCTCCATAGCAGACCTTTCCAAGAGTCAACCATCAACAGCTGATATAGCCAGTGAGCTATGGAAATCCGTTTCCCCCATCATCATAGCTCACAGAAAACTGGCTGATCAGACACATGAAACTTATATGGCTGAGATCAGAAACATGGTGGATGCAAGGTACAAAGATACCCATGCAGATATTAAAGCCATCAAGGACCACCTGCTGAAGACTACTGGCTCTGCCCCTACCACCATTCTCAGGGATGAAAATGATGATGCTTTCACGGCTGATGATGCCAAAAAGGGGGAGAGTGGCAGAGATAGGCTACCAAAGCTAGATCCCTTTGGTTGTCCTCCTTCTCAAAAAGGCCAAGCCAAGTCTGCCAACAAACCAGAGTCTACTAAAACAGCTCCACAACAACAACAACAACAAGCAACACCAATAGCACCACAACAAACCACTGACAAGAACAAAGCAGTTGATGACTCTGCAAACATAGAAGCTGAAAAGGCTGCTCAAGAAAAACAGAAAAGAGCTGACACCTTGGAAGTTAAAGCAGAGTCACTAGTAGAACTCAAGAAGAAACAACAGCAGGAAACTGAAGATGTGGGATCCTCTAAAAGGATGAAAAGGCCTACTAAGCATGTCCGAAAACCACCATCCAAGTTAAACACCTCTGTTGACAAAACCACTGCTACTGAAACCACTGCCACCCAAAACACTGAAACCACCCAAAACACTGCTTCCCAAACCACTGTACCCAAACCAACAAACACACCTGAACATACAACCACCAAACCTACATCACCAGTCAAATCCCAAACATCTGCTGGACCTACTAAAAGGCCAACAGATGTTAATCCAACCACTGCTACCAAATCACCATCCCCTAAAATCATGTACACAAGGAAGAGAAAATCAACCTTTGTTGTACATGATGAAAACATACACACATCACCAAACACCACCTCAACTGCACAATCCACTCCTCCTATCACAGCTATTCCAATCTCATCATTCTCACCACACACATCCAAATTCAGATCCCATAGACCACCACCAACCATTACACCATTGGTTGTTCAGTATCCCTTTGAACTTGATCTACTCAAGGGGGAAATACAATCCTTCTACAATACTGAACAGCCATCAGACAGATCCTTCCCATCTCTCCCAAACTTCCCTGTTCCCCTCAACATTGATACTTATCTGAAATACAAGGGTGAACAGGTGGATGCCATCATTAAGGAGAAATGCAAAGGGAAGGATGACAGGACTGCTCAGGGCATCCATTCAGCAGAGCTTAGCAAACTCAAAAGGATTGAAGACTTTGCTAAGACCCTGAGCAACTCCATGTCCTCCATGCCTCTCAGTGGTGACTTGGTAAAGGAGGTAAGGGATTCTCTTCTAGAACAGATCTTGGCAACCAAGCCTTACAAAGCAACCAAGAAGCAGTTTAATGGTTGGACCACACATGCTTTAAGAGAAGAACTTCTCAGAATAGAAGAAATGGCCAAAGACCCCAAGGCTAAAGTCTCTACTCCTAATTTTGGCAAAGGCAGAGACCCAGTCAGAGCCTTGAAGTTTAAAAGGATGAGGCAAGAGATAGTAGCTGCCAACTACGGGGAAATGAGGTCAGTCTCTAGATGGTCTGAGCTAAGGCTGGTTGAGACATACAAGAGTCTGGAAGAAAACAGAAAGAAGGATCCCAGCCTACCAAGAAAACCTGTTTACACTGATGAGCCAATGATGAAGAGACCCCAACAGACCTTTACCTTGGAACTTGAAAGAGACGAAGAAGACTTGTTTGCTTACAGTCTATGTGCAGAAGATCACCAAACATTGCTAAATCTGGAACTTGAAAGAGACGAAGAAGACTTGTTTGCTCTGAACTACAATTCAAAGGTCAAATCAGAGAAAGTCTGACGAGGAATAAAGATCAATAAATAAAGCTGAGTTTTGGCATCATCTGTTCTAGGGGGAGATTGTTGGGTCTGCTGACCTGGAGAAGAACAGAAGATTAGAAAGCCAAAATATGCTAACAGTTGATCCTCTCAATAAACAGTCTTTACAACTTACTTCTCCCAAAAGACTGCTGACTCTAACAACTGTTCTATCCAAACAACTGCTATGACAACTGCTGATACAAAGGACTGCTGAATAAACAACTGATGAAGAACAACTGCTGACCAAAGGTCTGATGAAGAACAACTGCTGATTCAAGTACTGAAGACTAAAGCACTACTGGAGCCAACAGCACTTAGGTTCCAACAGAGGATACAAGACCATTAGAGTTTTCCAACAACAGTAGTTTACTATCAGTGCTTTCAATGTAACAGTAGTTTGTAATAGGCAGATGTTTTATGTTTGTTATTCTGTTAGAGGTCACTGTCTTAGGTGACGTCAGCTTAGGTAATCAGTGATTTAAGTCTGTCTATAAATAGAACAGTGCTTGTACTGTTCTATTGCATCACACACACAAACATTCTCTCAGACAAACACTGTGTGATCAGGCCGAGGGGGAGTATTTGTACGATTGTAATCTTTTAGATAAATGAAAGCATTCGATCCGAAAACATTTACTCTCTTGTTTTGATTAACAGTTTATTATTCCGCTGCACTTTCCATCTATATTCGTTTCACTTTTATCATATTTAGTTAAACATAATCAAAACAATCAAACTCAGATCCTAACAAATCTTTTTCCGTCCTGGCGGTAAATCTGTCAGTGTCCACACTCCCAGTTTCTGAAATTGTAATAACTCTTCTTGCATAGCCTTTACCCAAGCGTCATCCAAAAGAGCATCCTTGTATGTCCGCGGCTCAACCTGCGAAACATAACAAGCAAAAGACCAATCATTCTGAAAACCTGACTTTTGAATTTTAGCATATAAGGCTAGAGCGCCAAGATTTTCTTGTGAGTTAGCTTTCCTTAGTTGACCTCTCGTCATAACACTGCTACCAAGATCACCAATAACTTGCTCTAGCGGGTGAATACGATGTATCCGAGATTCCGGATAATCAGGTACTTGCACTCCCGTTTGAGTAGTCAAATTCTCTGTCGAATCCAGATCATTACCCAAATTTGATGATGAGGCACCATTTGGATTTGGGTTCACTGGAGGTGTCTCTGTAGCAATATCTGAAATAGCTTCACTTGTAACATCATCATCATCTTCCGATTCTAATGAGTTGAGAGTTGTGGAAGCTTCCTGAAATACTTCTTCTTCAGCTACAGGAGCGTTGGTATCATTAGAAGTTGTTTGAGGATTTACGATGATCGGACGCACCAACGGTAATGTCACTGCGTTTTCACACTCGTAGTATAATCGTAATACAGCCTCTTCAACCAATCTATCTAGATTGAATAATTATAAGAAGTCTTTGTAATCAAACATCCAGTCTGGACCGCTACCCTGTACATTCTGAGTATACAGCTGAACTTTAACGTTAGCTCACTCCTCAACCTGACGAGTTCGTTTGTTGAATACCCGTTTGAGCGGGGTTGCATATCCAACAAAGAATCCTTCTTCAGCTTTTGGTGCAAACTTCTCAGATGGATTAAGCAATGTACATGGTGCTCCAAACGGTTCTAGATACTCTAAGTTCGGCTTTCGTCGGTTCAACAGCTCATAAGAAGTTTTGCCAAACTTCTTCACCGTTAGAACACGATTGAGAGTATAACAAGCTGCGTAAATTGCTTCATTCCAGAACATTAATGGAACATTGGAATCCGCAAGCATTGTTCTTGCCGCTTCAATTAGAGTCCTGTTTTTGCGTTCTGCGACACCGTTCTGTTGAGGGGTATACGGAGCACTATATACATGATGAATTCCTTTGTCTTCACAAAGAGCATCCATCTGTGCGTTTTTAAACTCCGTCCCATTATCACTCCTAATTCTCTTGATCTTCAGACCATAGACATTTTCCTTCAGATTATTAAACGTGTCGCTCTTATGATGCAAGCACATAACCCATAAAAATCTGGAATACTCATCAGTAACCACAAGACAGTACAATTCACCAGCATGACTTTTATGCTTGACCGGTCCAAACAGGTCCATGTGCAAACGCTCAAGTGGTAGTTCAACTGAATTGACTTTCTTTGGTTTATGGGATTGCTTGTGCTGCTTTCCTTTCTTACAACTCACACACTTGTCATTCAAATGAAAATGTTTAACATTCACGCCTTCGACAAGTTAATTCTTCACCAAATGATTCATCTTTCTAAGGTGAATGTGTCCCATCCTCCGATGCCACATGATTGATTCTTTTTCAGTAGCCTTGGAGAGGAAACACGTTACTTGACCTTGGGTTGTCATGGCCTTTGACATGTCGAGAATATACAAATTGTTCACTCTCGGTGCTTTTAGCATCACCCACTCTTTTGGAAGTACGAATCCTGGCTTGAGAATGTAGCAAGATTTTTCATCAAAGAATACAGAAAACTGCTTATCACATATCTACCTGACACTAAGCAGATTATAGTCTATTTGCTTCACGTAAGAAATCTTCTCAAAACTCACGATCCCATTACTCACACTACCCTCCATCGTAATGTATCCTCCTTTATTCCCAGCAAATGCTACGTATCCGCCATTGATATTTCTCTGTCATCGCCATCAATGCAAAGTGTGCTTCCTTTCGAGCAAAGAATTTAGAGTAGTCGATTATGGTAAAAGCATCATCCACTATGCACGATTTGCGCGTCATCATAAAATTAGCTTCGGCAAGAAGTTGATCAATATCTTCATCTAGTGAGTTAACACTAGCTTCAGAATCAGATTCGCTCTCCGAGTCAGAATAAGCTGAATCACACTGTTCAGGAACATCAGTAACAGAGTCAAGAATCAATCCCGACTTCTTCTCAACATAAACATCACTTTCTTTACTCAACTCTTCAATCTTCACCTCAGACATCTTTTCAGTCACCAAAACATCTTCAACTGACACTGGCTCATCCAAATCCATCTTTTGAGCAACACACGCCACATTACCAGCAGTGATCTCCTCAACACCGAGTTGCATACCAGTCCAATCAAATCCCTCATCTTCCTGGATCACCAAAGCCTGCTTCTGGTTATCTGATTGGGTTTGGCTGTTTGGTGTAGAAAAAGGAATGATAGTTCTGGTTGGATTGTGTGGTGTTTGATTTTGGTTCTGGTTTTGTGTAGTGGTTTGTCTAACAGTATTGTTTGGTGAGGTGTTTTGGCGGTTTTGGTAAGTATTTTGTGGTTGAAAATTGGAATTGTTTTGGCTTTGATATGATACCTGATTTTGTGATTGACGATCTGGTAATTGGTGTTGAAAGGATTCTTGTTTCCCTGTTGTGCTGGTTGTGTGCATTCTCTCTTGAAGTGACCTTTCCCACCATAGTTAAAACATGTCACTTTGGCTTTATTGAAGCCATATGTGGTGTTTGGAGAAGTAGAAAGATCAGTTCTGCCCGTCTTCTCAATGAACTCAGTCGCTCGCCTCATGACACTAGCAAACGCCCACTGGATGTCAATGAGCTCCATCTCCTCCTTGTCAATTTGCGCATAATCTTCACTGGTCAAATTATTATTACCAATTTGACTAGCTACTAACCCGTTATACGAAGTGACCATAGCAGAAACCAAGGCTACATGTTGCTGTGCAACTTCAACAGTAACATTGTTCAAGTTTGGAGTCTACAACACAATTGGGCTCTGGTTAGGTTGACATGGGTTCATTTGGGTTTGATTCATTTGAGGAATGTAGGATTGTTGTTGAGGTTGGTTCAAATTAGCGGAATAGCAAGCAGCTTGTTGCATAGGTGAAAATGGTGGGATGTATGTAGTAGTGTATGATGGTGGTGTATAAGATGAGGTTTGAGCAAGATAGTTTATGGGGGGTTTTGGTTGGTTCAACAATACTTGATACACAAGCAATGTGTGGAGCAACAGTAGTACTATAACTTGAACTAGCTAGAGATGAAGATGTACCGCCATGGTATAACTCTGGATTCTGAGGAACTTGTGCTCTTTTCGCCTTCCTCTTTTCCTCCATCTCTTTGTTTTCAAGCTTTTGGATAAACTCATTGATGGTCCAGTATTGGTACGCATCTTTCTCCTTGAGGATCTCGATGTGTTGATTCCAGTATGGTGGCAATGCATTAGCAAACTTATTCACCAGCTCAGACATCGGTATATTAGTCTCATAACTTGAAAGTTCAGTCAATAAGTGGCAATACCTTGGAATCAACTCCTTCAGCGTCTCATTTCCCATATAGCTGAAGTTCTCAAACTCTTTTCTCAACTCCTCCATTCTAAGCTTCCTCGTCTTTTCATTCCCATCGTGACGATTTCTTAACATATCCCATAATTGTTTAGAAGTGGTGCACGACCAAAACTGATGTAACAGATCAGTGTTAATGGCCTGGGACAATTGTGAAAACGCCTTCTTTTCCACCGCAAACTTCTTCTTCTCGTCCTCAGCGAGGCTCTCTAATGGAATCGGCTCACCAGTGTTCTCCAAAACTGGAGCAACATACCCCTTAGCAATCATTTGCCTTGGAATCGGCTCCCACTACCCGAAGATAAGTCATGAATAAGCGTCGAAATCGCATTGGTAGTCTGAGAGTGTACTGCCGCTGCTGCAACTCCCCAGTAATCAGCCATAGGTTGTGATTGTGGTTGTGCAACTTGTTGGGGGCATCAAACTAGTCATCGCCAAATAGTTAATCGGTTGAGATGGTTGACTAGTCTTCTGAGCAGCTACCGATCAAGGATCCATAGTTGTTTGCTGTTGTGGTGTTGTATTAGGTCGTCGTGTTGTCGAAAAGTTCCATATATCGTCTGAAAATGATAAAACACGAAACGATTAGAAAAATTTAACAACAGTTTCTACGTTCGACCGTACACAATGATCGTGTGGGCGAATGTGGAAATTATTCCAGATTCGACCGTTTATAAAGGCTCGAATGTAGAAAATAACAAACTCGTTTCACTTTCGACCAAATCTTTTTCACTTTCGACCGCCCGACTGGTTGAATGTACAACTGATGGTCAAATGAACAACAACACACTAAAAATTTCTAGGTTCGACCAAATAACACTCCACGTTAGACCAAAAACTCGCTGGTTCGACCTAAAAACTCACTCTCGACCTTTTCTCCCTAAGTTCGACCCTTTCATTTTGAAAAATGGTTATACTTTGAAAATTAGTTATTTTGATCCAAAATTTTCAAATGTTGATGAAATTTGATGATCTTATGCAGGTTTTGCTTTGGATTGGATTTGGAACAAGTTTAACAAAGAGAATTTTGAATTTTATCCATGAAAACAAGTTCAAATCAATCCATATCACCAAATTCAAATGTTCAATGAAAACAGACAAGCTTTGATCAAAATTGGGTCCAAATCAACTGAAATATTATCAATTCGTGGTTGTTTGATCCTTATGGCTCTGATACCACTTTGTATGTGTATAGGATCGGCTACTCAAACTAAGAATATGATCAAACAAGTTCAATTCAGGTGCGGAATCCCTGAATTGATCACGAAATGATAATAAAACTAGCAAAACACACAAATCATCACAAACGTTTTCATTTCATTCATAAACATTGTTAATAATCCTTACAAAGCTTGTTTATAATGATTAAACTCAATTACAGACTTGACAAAAACACTAGGGAGACAAACACTCTGAGAGGGAAACAAAATGACCAAAAGTTAAACATTCAAAAATGATTTAGCCTTATATAGACCTGCACATTCGACCAAACGATTGGGCGAATGTGCAGGTTCGACCAAACAATGTGGGCAAATCAACATATATGTACAATCAAAACTACATTCGAGATCCCAGATCTCCCTTCGACCAAACTATTCTTCCTTCGACCATCTGAAAGCCACCTTCGACCATTCGACATCAGTAAAACATATTAAGATCCGCAATTCAATAGCACTAGTCGCACTTCGTGTATCTACAGGGTCACTACTAGAAAACAGGCCTAATGCAACCTTTTAGAAGCAACCTTTTCAAATAAGTTGCATTTCTCTCAAATGCAACTTTGTTAAACATAAAGGTTGAAACTTATTCTAAAAGTTTACATTCCAAACATATGTGGTGCCGTGTCATAACTTATTTACTTATTTCTTCACAAACTTTCAAGACCAAAACATTTTACGTTGAAAAGTTCAATAAATACGATAAAATTATATGAAGACTTTATTTGTAAAATTATTGGTTATTACATTTGAAACCCAGAACCAAACCCAATTATCTCCATTCACCTACCTTTTTTGGGATGTGGAGCCTTAATATACTCCATGACAAATGATGAAACAAGACGCGCCTATAGTGAAACTCCCAAAAAATATTTAAATTTCCTTCCCACTATTCAAAATTTTGGATTTCCCACATCCCCAAATCTATTTGCTCTCATCATAACCTCCCTCCCTCTATCGATATCTATCGGTTCCAAATCATTAAAAGACCACCGCACCGATATGAACGGCTGAGCACCACCACTACACTTATTTCTATTGGGAAGGTCCTTTGAACCTCGTTCAGTTGCCTTTCACCTTGGAGTCAATGTTTTTAACGCACTCCTTCAACCTTTGTTATGCCCAAAAGCAATATCTATCTTGTGAAAGGAATAATTTGACTATGTATGGTAAGTATTTCTTAACCTAAAGTTATGCTTTTTTTTCAACTGTTTGTGCGTACGTTGACAAAATGTTTGACAAAAGCAATATCTATCTTGTTATGCTTGAAGGTTTCACATGCACATCAACTGTTTGACAAAATGTTTACATTAGTAATTTACTAGTTTTAATATAAATTAATAGAAATTAAGGATTTGTTGTAAATAAAGTTGACCCCAACTAAATAATGACTTTCTATTACAATGAAGTGAATCCAAACTCTAAAAGTTGAATCTAAATACAATGTGTTCAGCTAAATGCTCAGAAGAACTTATTACCATATGTAATGTTTTCCCACAAACTTGTAGTGACGAACTTTTTTAATGGATCGGAAAGGAATATAATGGATTGATGTATTCTATGGTAAGTTGATGTATTCTATGGTAACTATTATATCGATTTAAATATTGAATTCACTTTCAACATGTATGCTAATTGGGTGGTATTGAAATTCAATTTAACATTGAAGCTTAACAATCAACCGGTTGAACGAAGGATACAAGATACAAACACTCCTACGGGTGGATGTAAGTGCATCTACACATTAAATTCATTATAGAATGACATTTACTTTTTTTAACGGCTAAATTTTGTCACTCGTGGGATTTGAACCCTTCACCACTCGGAAAGGCAAAGCCTTATCCAACCCCTTGATACCATTACGCTATAGGTCCTTTGGTTAGAATAACATTTACTTAGTTGTTTATATGTGAGTGTCTCACAACCCAAAAAGTATGGCTTACTATTAAACAAAAAATTTATAATGGGACGACGTAGTAACTTCCTAAGAATTTCAATGGTATTTGGAATTGTAGTAGCTATCATCAAAGATATCAAATCCGTATGATGTTAAATTATTAATCATGATAGAAGCCTTTCATTTGATGTGTTTCTGAGAATTTAGTAAATTAATTAGATGTCTAGTACAATTGGAGTATGTACTAGAGTGTATTGTTCATACAAATGGAGCAATAACTAATAGTTTGTGCAATTATACCAAACTTCAGTGCTATGATAAATGTAATGAAAAAGGATAACAGTTGTGGATATTACAACTTGTGAAGGCTTCTACACAAGCATCAAACTCCAATAGCAAACAAGTGTTGTTGCACTTTTCTCAAAGGTGGAAAAAACCGTTTGTGCGCTATTTTTCTGCCTTCCATATGCACTATTTTATAATTTCTGCAGAATTATTTGGCAAGCTTCTTAATAAACAAATTGGTAGACGTTTTATGTTTTTGTGCGTGTGTGTGTGGGGGGGGGGGGGTAAGCACGCACTAGTTAGTAAATATTTTTCTTGTCATCTCATATATCGTTTTAATGAGGATGTTGTAGAAGCAACTACAAATATGTTGGTAGACTGACCCGATTCATATACAAAAGTTAGTTACCTTGACCTGTCTTAGTATTTACTGATTGAATCCTAGTTTCTCTGTTTGTTTTCTAATACTCATGTTGCTTTGTGTTCTTTTTAACGAGCAACTCGTATTGTCAATTTATTGGCTGTTGATTTTTTAAATATTTTCTTATTTCTTTTGAAGGAACAAATGAAGAAATACAAAGTGATAAAAAATGGATAGTATTGAGGAACCATATTTGATATTGGGCTGGCTCATAGAATTATTCAAAGGAAGACTTGAAAATGAAAAAAAAACATAGTTGCTTAAAATGCGAAACGATATTGAAGAGGGGCATCATGAAAAAAAGTTACGGTAGAAGCTATGCAGAAAGGTTTTGACAACCAATTAGCAAATGCCAAAGCTATGAAAGTACCATGGAAAAACAACCTATTTGACTACTTCGGGATCTTAGAGATGACTAGGAGGTTTTCCTTACTTTTTATCATTGTAATTGACATTTTTTTTATTAGGTTGGTATTTTGAGTTTGGACACATGTTAAATTACAATATAAGATATCTATTATATTCATGTTATTATTGTGCTGGTGTAATCTAGCTACCATTGCATATTAATGGAAATTTTAGTACTTTAAACAATGATGCTTTAGAGTTGCATTTGATTTTAAAAAGGGTTGCATTTTAATAATTAAATTACTAAAAAATATTGCATTAGATGTAAAAAGGTTGCATTTTTTGTGTAGTAAAGGTTGCATTTGAGTGCTACAAAAGTTGAATGTAAAAGTAAAAAAAGTTGCATTAGCATCACAAAAAGGTTGCATCATAAAAGGTTGCATTTGAATACTAAATACAACCATTTCTAAAAAGGTTGCATTATCTAAAAAATAGGTTGCATTAGGTCTAATGCAACTTCACCTAATGCAGCTTTTGATAAAAGGTTGCATTAGTCCTAATGCAACCTTTTTAAGGCCTAATACGACACTTTACTGGGGTTGCGTTAGCTCCATTTTCTTGTTGAAGATGATGATGATTTTGATGATATTTCTGATGATGATACAGGAGGTAAGAGTGGTAATAAAAAATAATGATGAAAGTTGTAGATGCACGGATTGCGACTAGTTGCTTTGGATTATCAATAAAAGTGTTTTATGTGTTTACGAGGGGTCGAAGGAAGATTATAGATAGGTCAAAGGAAGATATCTTTGGTCGAAGGGAGAAGACAGAAGACATAAGTTTGGTTCGAGCTATGATGCAGGTCGAAGGTACACATTCGACCTAGTCGAGAGGTCGAATGTGCAGGCCTATATAAGATTAAAGTTTTATTTTGTTTGTAACTTTTGTCAATTAGTCGAGTGTGTATAGTCATTATTCTCTCTGTGTTTCAGGAAAGTCTAGAAGTGATTTATTTCATTGTAAACCTAAATTGTAAAGCATATTAACAATGTTTATGAATGAAATCATGGTTGAAAAGGTAATTGATTGTGTCTGCTTCGATTTATATCATTTTGTATACGATATAGGGTTTTCGCACTTGTATGATCATATTGTTGTTTTCATAAAAACTGGTCCTTTACAAAGTGGTATCAAAGCTTATCTGGATCATACAACTACAAATTGATATATTTTGAACAGATTTTGATCCAAAATTGTCCAAAATTTTTCTGTTTTGCATGAAGAATGAGTTTTAATGGAGATTGATTGATTTGGACTAGATTTTACGGATAAAATCAAAATTTTCATTCATTAAAGTTGATCTCCATCAAATCCGAAGAAAAACCTGATAAAGATCATCAAAATCTAAAAACCTTTGAAAAATTTGATCAAAATAACTGATTTTTGAAGAATAATCGGTTTTCAAATGGGCTAGGTCGAACCAGAGAGAATAGGGTCGAACGTGTGAGTTTTTGGTGTAGATGCGTTTTGTGACTAATGATTGGATACTAACATATGTTAAGTTTTGTTGTTTGGGCGAAGGTAGAAATATGTGGGCGAAGGTAGATTACTAGTGGACGAAGGAAGACTGGATGCTGACAAAGAACACGTTCGTACCTTTGGAATGGGCGAATGTGGAAGAACTCCACATTCGACCATATCAACTGGGCGAACGTGCAGAGTCTATATATAGATTTTGTGTTTTTGTGAATGTAATAGAGTTGTTAGTTGTGTATGTGTTCAGGTCAGGTTCCAGGTCATTTTGTGAGAGTCTGTATTTGATCTAGATTAACGTGTGTGTGATTGTAATTGAATATTTGAGAAAGTTAATCTATGAAAAAGCTTTGAAAATGATATTGATTGTGTTTTGATTAGAGTTTTATCAGTTTGTTCAGAACTAGGGTTTCCGCACCTGGTTTTGTAACTTGTATGATCATATAATCCTGTTTTAGTCAAAATCTTTCGCTTACAAAGTGGTATCAGAGCAATACGGATCATACAACAACAAATTTGATAAACTCAGAGCTGATTTGGACATATTTTTGATCAAAATACATCTGTTTTTGCATGAAAATGGTTTTTGAGTGTTTTTGATTGATTTGAAGTTGTTTTTGTGGTTAAAATTCAAAATTCCAAGTATTAAAGTTGCTCCAAATCAATTCCGAATCATAACCTGATCAAGATCATTCAAATCTATAAACTTTTGAAAATCAGAGATCAAAATAACCGTTTTTCAAAGTGTAACCGTTTTTCAAATCTGAAAATTTCTATAAAATGGGCGAACCTGGAACCAGTGGGCGAAAGTGAGTTGTGTTTGGTCGAACGTAGAAAATTTTGGGCGAACCTAGAATTTGTTGGTTAAATTTTTCACTTTCGAGTCACATTTTTCACCTTCGGTTGATAAAACGGGCGAACCTAGATTCATACTGGGCGAACCTAGAATTTTTCTGGACGAACGTGAATAGTGTTAGTGTGTTTTTACATTCTGGTGAGTTTTTACCTTCGAGTGGTACTGTTTGGGCGAATCTGAATCAGAAAGGGACGAAAGTGAGACTTTTTGGGCGAACCTAGGCTTAGTTTTTGGAAAATTTTCTAAGTGTTGGATTTTTCGAAGTTCGTGATCATGTGGAATTTTCCAACTACTCCGAGACCAGCAACGACACAACCACAACAGCAAGTGATGGACCCATGGACAGTGGCAGCACAAAAGACGAGCACACAGTCTTCGCAACCGATAAACTACATGGTGATGACGAGCTCGATGCCTTAAAGCGTAGCACCTCCAGCACCACAACCTGACTACTGGGGAGTAGCAGCGGCGGTGGTAAACACTCAAACTACAAATGCTATTTCTACATTGATTAACGATTTGTCTTCAGGTAGCGGGAATAGGCCACCGAAGCTCATGGACATACAAGAATACAATCAGTGGCAGAACAAGTTCAAGATTCATTTAGAAGGCATGGGAGTGGAAGGAGCAGAGGCATGGAGTATGATTGCTAAAGGTTACACAGCACCGATTTTGGAGAATACAGGTGAAATGATTCCGTTGGAAAGCTTAACTGAGGATGAGAAGAAGAAATATGTGGTGGAAAAGAAAGCCTTTTCCCAATTGACTCAGGCAATCACAAATGATCTGCTGCATCAATTTGGGACTTGTACAACATCTAAGCAATTGTGGGATGTGCTTAAGAGGAGACATGATGGGAATGAGAAGACGAGAAGTTTGAGGATGGATGAACTGAGAAAGGAGTTTGAGAATTTTTCTTATATAGGAAATGAAACTTTAAAAGAATTAACTCCTAGATATAGTCATTTGCTAACTGAATTGTCTAGTTATGGTATACAGATTCCTATGAAGAATTTGGTGGATAAGTTTGCAGATGCTCTACCACCTTACTGGGATCAGCATGTGGAAGTTCTCAGGGAGAAGGATGCATATCAATACTGGACTATTCAAGAGTTCATACAGAAGCTGGAAAACAAGGAAATGGAAGAGAAGAGGAAAGCTAGAAGAGCACAGGTTCCTCAGAATCCTAGCTTATACTTTGGAGGTACTTCAGTTCCTGTGAGTAATTCAAGTTCAGGAGGGATAGTTGCACCACATGTTGCTTGCATTTCCAATGTTATGGAATCACCAAAACCTACCATCAATTACATGGCACAAACTTCATCCTACTCACAACCATCATACACACAACCACCACCACAACAACAATACAACAATTCCTACATTTCACCATTCTCCCCAATGCAACAAGCATCTTTCTATACTGCTAGCCAATCTCAACAACCAATGAACCAAGTTACTCAACCTAATCAACAACAAGTGGTTTTGGAGACTTCTAACTTGGGCAATGTGACAGTGGAAATTGCTCAACAACATATTGCACTAGTCTCAGCAATGGTTTCATCCTACAATGGACTTGTTGCTAGTCAAATTGGGAATAACAACTTAACCAATGAGGACTATGCACAGATCGACAAGGAAGAGATGGAACTCATTGATATCCAATGGGCTTTTGCAAGTATCATGAGAAGAGCAACGGAGTTTATAGAAAAGACAGGTAGAACAGATTTGGGAACTTCTCCTAACACAACCTACGGGTTCAACAAGAAGAAAGTTACTTGTTTTAACTGTGGAGAAAGAGGTCACTTTAAACGTGAATGCACCCAGCCACCAAAACAAGGTAATAGAAACCCATTCAATGCAAGCTACCAGAATCGTCAACAACAAAACCAAAACCGAGTTTCTTACCAAAACAACAACAATTACCAAAACCGTCAAAACAATTCTAACAACAACCAAAACAGACAACCTAACACATCAAACCAGATCCAAAACCAATCTTCTAACAACACTAACCGAACAGTTATACCGATCACTACACCAAATGAGACACAACAGAACACGAGTCAAAATCAAGCATTGATGACTCAACAAGATGAAAGGTTTGATTGGTCGGGATTGCAAATAGGAGTGGAAGAAATCACTACTGGTGGTAATGTGGCTTGTGTTGCATGCAAGGTTGATATTGAAGAGTCGGTGACGGTGGATGAAAAGAAAGAAACTGAGTGTGAAAGTGATGAGTCTGAGGCTGAGATGGATGTGGAGAATGAACCTGTTGAGGTTAAGGTTGAAGAAACTAATTCTGGAGTGGTGATTGATACTGTTTCTGATGTTCCTGAGGAGTGTGAATCGGTTTATTCTGATTCAGACAGTGAATCGGATACGGAAGCAAGTGTTACATCACTAGATGATGACATAGATCAGTTGCTAGCAGAAGCGGATTTTCTGATGACCAGGAAGTCGTGTATTGCTGATGATGCTTTCACCAAGGTTGACTATTCCAAATTCTTTACTGGAAAGGAAGCTCATTTCGCGTTGATGGCTATGACTGAACCGCCAAAACCTGTAAGTTCTGAATCTAGCACTGATATTAGAAGTGATAAATATTGTGGAACATGTGATAGATTGACTGAGGAGAATAAACAACTCCGAATTCAACGTGATAGTGCTATCATGAACAGTCAATCTACTCGCAAAGAGTTGAATGCTTTCAACAAGGTATTAGATGGCTACAAAAAGGACATTTCCGACTTGAAAAACACTTTATCATTGAAACAATTCGCAATTAACAACTATATCAATGAAATTGAAAATACCAAGTTGGAAATGGCAGCCATAAAATGCTTTGCTGAGAAAGTAAACAAAAAGTTGGAAAGTTATAAGCACATTGCTTATGTGGTAGACCACATCATAGATGATAACACCACTAATTACAAGTCTGTGCCATCTCCGGTTCTTTTTGAAAATCATAACTATCACCAAGTTATACCGGAAAGCTTGGTAAAATCAGACTCATCATCGGAAATGGAATCTAATACCTCGAGTATTGGTGATCCTCATTCCGATGTGAGACCGATTTTAGGCTTGAATGATGAGGGTGTTTATGCTGAAAGTGTGGATTCAGACTCAGAGAATGATGAAACTGGTAATGACCAAACTGTTAATGCATGTGAAATTCCAAAAGAAAATCACATCATTACTACTGAACCAGTTTCACCATCTCAACATGTGCATCCGATGGCAAATGCTCATCGTGAGAAAAAGTCTGAAAAGAATGAGATTAGAAAGGACCTTGAAAATGAACCATGTGACAAACTTGTCAAGGTGTTTTATCGGATGGAAGGATCCAATAAAATCATCTCTGATGAGGAATTTCCAATCAAAAATGCTAACTATGCTAAAATAGAAAAGATTTGGCAAGAAAGCACTATTTGGTTCCCAAAACATGAGAGAACAAATGAGATTCCACCAGAAATTTTAAAGAAATTGTTTTCGGATGTTCCTCAAGAACCAAAGGTCCATGTCACAGAGTTCATTCGACCAAATGACAGAGCTAATGGTTTTCATGAGCCCACTTACTCAAAAGGACCACTTCCTGAGAGCTTGAGGAATCAACAGTATAATGATCAATATCCTGTTAGATCATTTGCTCAACCAAATGCTCAATATGTTTTTGAAGAGTATCGAAAATGCTTTAAATGTGGGGAACGTGGGCATTTGCTTGCTCAGTGTCCATATGTAAGGCATAAAAGACATGAGGTTGAAGTGAGAAATTCCATGAGAAAACCGATTGATCATTATGTTCCACCACACAGACGAGTTGTTCCTCAACAACAACAGTTTTATAATCAAAACAATTTTCATCAAATAAGGAACAATCGTCTAATTCAATATGATCAAAGAAATCGGATTGCTATGGAACAATCATGGAGAAAGCCTGTGGTGAACGCAACAATTGATAGGCAAAAGGTTCCACAAAAACCAATTGTCAAATCAAATGTTGGACCTAAGTCTGTTAACTCAGATAAGGCAACCAAGAAAGTTACATTTGTTAACAATGTTCAGAAACCGACTGAGAAACCAAAATCTCAGATTCGTATTCTTAAAAGGTCTGAACAATCTTGGTCACCCAGTGGTATTCCAGGAGCTTCTACTTCTAAAGTCAATGAGAAAAATGAAAATGTTTTGAACAATCAGAAAAAGATTGATCCAAAACAAAAAGTTGTTGAAAATGTGATTGAGAATGTTTCTTTGAAAGTTGATATTCAAAGGCCCAAGACTCAGGCTTGGGTCCCCCGAAAGAACTAAATGATTTACTTTTTGTGTGCAGGGAGCTTCAGCTGGCCCTATTAGCAGTCTATGGATTGTTGATAGTGGAGCTTCAGGCCACATGACAGGGGATCTCGCATTGCTGTTCGACGTGAAAAACATCAATGGAGGGTATGTCGCATTTGCTGGAAACAAAGGTGGATATATCACAATGGAGGGGAGCGTGAGTAATGGGATAGTGAGCTTTGAGCGGATATCTTATGTGAAGCAGATAGATTATAATCTGCTGAGTGTCAGTCAAATATGTGATAAACAATTTTCTGTGCATTTTGATGACAAATCCTGCTATATTCTCAAACCGGGCTTCAAAATTCCAAAGGAGTGGATAATGTTGATGGCACCTCGCGTCAACAATCTCTACATTCTTGATATGTCCAAAGCGATGACATCACAGGGGCAAATAACATGTTTTCTATCCAAAGCGACTGAGAAAGAATCGATAATGTGGCACCGAAGAATGGGGCACATTCATCTGAGAAAAATGAATCAACTTGTGAAAAATGGGCTTGTCGATGGAGTAAACGTGAAACATTTCCATCTGAATGACAAGTGTATAAGCTGTAAGAAGGGAAAGCAACACAAACAGGCCCACAAAGTGAAGAAAGTCAACTCTGTTGAGATGCCACTTGAGCGACTGCACATGGACCTATTTGGACTGGTCAAGCGCAAAAGTCATCTTGGAGAGCTTTATTGTTTAGTTGTCACTGATGACTATTCACGATTTTCATGGGTGATGTGTTTGCAAAATAAAAGTGACACCTTTAACAACCTGAAAGTTCTGTTCCCTCGACTGGAGAATCTCTACAATGTGTGTAACACCCCAACCGATGGCGGAAACATCGGGGTGCCACGTATTGATGATTGTTTTCAGTAGCACATGGTATAATATAAATTTTAAATAATTTATTCAAACATAATATCCAAAATGTGAAATAATGTCTAAGAATTCAAATACATAACATCAAATAATAACTTCAAAAACTTCAAATAAACTTCAAGATAAATCCTCATGCTAACTCAAGCCTCAGCTTCATTGTTACCTGAAACATGTTAATTTTGAAAGTATTTTGGGTCAACATAAGTTGGTGAGAATTACATAGGTTTTTGATGATAAATGAATAAAATGTTATGCAATTCATGTGCCATGTTAATCTAGCCCATATGTGAGAACATATTAGAAATAAATCGAGTGCATAATCAACCCTGTTGACTGTTATAAAATGATACATACCATACACTTATGGTCCCAATGAATATGTTATGCGATAACAAACACCCACGTAACCTTGGTAGGAGGCACGTATCCGGGTGGGATTGTCAGTCCAATAGATCTATCAATGTATACCGTCGGCTGATCAATGTTAATGATTATGCTAGAATGGTGCTTACTCTAATCATGCTCAAGACAATATGCAACATAGAAAACACATAGACACATTGATGATTGAATTGCAATGAAAATGTTATAACATGTTTCACCCCAAAAATGGTGATAAAAGGGGCTATGTAAACTCACCTTTGCAAATGTTAAACTTGTTGAAAATATGAAATAATTGTGTTGCCCAAAGTGATTCCAAATATCACCCTATAATAAGGTAATATATAATAAGTCTAAGTCTAATTAACTAATATGTGCATCCTAGGGTTTCGATTTGGGGATAATCAATTGTTGAAATTTAAATTAAAATGTTTAATTAATAAAGGAAAATTGGATAATTAATGAAAAATAGTCTTTTTATAAAATTTGAATTTTGAGTGAGCACATTAAAGTGTTTGAAGCAATAAAATAATTTTTATAAAATTATTTTATTTAAAATAGATTTTTAAATCTATTTATTTATAAATAGCCAATTATTAACTTTAATATTCAAAAATACTAAAATTAATGAATTTTTATTTTAAAAAACATATTTCTGTTCTAAATGATTAAAAATAATTTGTATAAAATTTTGGTGCAAAAATGATGAAAATTGGATTTATTATGAATTAATTATGATTAAATCTAACAAAAATTGATTAAAAATATAAAATAAATGATTTTACTGAATTAAAAATTATTTCAGTAAAGTTTAACTTTATAAAAAGTTAGGATAATTTTTGGGGAATTTAATAAAACTGTTTTGATATATAAATGGATTTTTATAAATATAATTGTATAAAAATGATTTAATTATTATAATTATTAAATAAATGAATTTCTGAAAAATAAAAATTACAAATAAAACTTTTATATCAGATTAAACAATAATAATTTTTTTTTAGAATTTATAAAATAGTTTTGGTATTTTAAAAAGAATTTAAATGATTAATAGGATTTAATATATTATATATAATTATATTTGTGGTTCAAAAAGAAAAGAAAAGAAAAGAACAAAAAACCGGTCAGAGCCGGGACTCGAACCCGGGTGACCTCAGTGGATAACAAGGGTCACAACCACTTGGCCTAGGCCGGTGGTTGTGTTATCCTCTGTTTTAAAATAAATAAATACAATACACTAATCCAGTTTTATCCCCAAATTAAATCGCGATGAACCCTAGATTTACAATTGGATGATTCAGGCAACTATAGCCCGATTAATGTTAGGGCTATTGTTGCCTGAACGCCGATGAACAAATCCCACAAAACTAATCGTACTCACAGTGTGGTATTGATGTTGATAGTCGGGTCAAAGAGAAAGTCAACCACGAGCAAAATAATCAATATCAGAGTGAATTAGAGTGAAATAGAGATTGAGAGAGAGTTGTGAGCGATTTGCCAAGACTCGCAGACCATCTATTTATACTAGAGGATTAGGGTTAGGGTTAATTAGAAGGTTTGACTTTCAATTGAATGTATACGCGTCCAATTGAATAAAAAGTCAATGATTGACGTGTAATAGACGTGGATTCGTGTTGTACAAGGCCGGTTAATGCACGAATTTGCCAAAAATAGTTCAATTACGCGTTTAATTGTTGGATTGATCACCAAGGAATCCCACAGTTGACTTTCCTTGTCAACTGTGAGGATTTAGTATGCGTATAAGATTAATATGTACCCGGGTTATTTCAACAAAGAAGGCTAGCCCAGTTGGTTTGTGCTCGTGTGTTGATCAACCCGGCCTTTGGCGCGGGTTCGAATCCCGGCCAAGGCTTATATTTTTTTGAGATAATTATACAATCACACACTTATATATAATATTATATATAGTATTAGGGTTCCATAATCGCGACAAAAATAATAAATGCGAATATAAATATGAAAACTTGACGTTTTATTAATGTCGATGCGTAACGTACAAGTATTTAATGCGTAATGTTACAGTCTCCCCTACTTTTAGGAACTTCGTCCCGAAGTTGGAGTTGGAGAGTCTGGTGGAAAAAGATGCGGATACTTCGTCTTCATCTGGTCTTTACGCTCCCAAGTGAACTCTGGGCCTCGTTTAGATTCCCAACGAACCTTAACGATCGGAATACGACTGCGCTTGAGTTTCTTGACTCCAGTGTCAACAATCTCGACGGGTTTCTCGATAATGTGCATGCTTTCATCGATTTGCACATCCTCAAGAGGAACATGAAGGTTCTCATCTGCTAAGCATTTCTTGAGATTCGAAACATGGAAGGTCGGATGAACATTGCTTAGCTCAGGTGGAAGGTCAAGCTTGTAAGCCACTTTTCCAACTCTGTCAAGAATTTTGAAGGGGCCTACGTAACGAGGAGCTAGTTTTCCCTTTCTACCGAAACGAATAACTCCTTTCCAAGGGGATACCTTAAGTAGCACAAGGTCCCCAACTTGAAATTCCAAGGGTTTACGACGTTTATCAGCATTAACATGGCTCCTTTTGAGGCACTCTATGGTCGGAAATGTCGTTCTCCTGTCTGTTGGACCGAAACATGATTGTTTTCAGTAGCACATGGTATAATATAAATTTTAAATAATTTATTCAAACATAATATCCAAAATGTGAAATAATGTCTAAGAATTCAAATACATAACATCAAATAATAACTTCAAAAACATCAAATAAACTTCAAGATAAATCCTCATGCTAACTCAAGCCTCAGCTTCATTGTTACCTGAAACATGTTAATTTTGAAAGTATTTTGGGTCAACATAAGTTGGTGAGAATTACATAGGTTTTTGATGATAAATGAATAAAATGTTATGCAATTCATGTGCCATGTTAATCTAGCCCATATGTGAGAACATATTAGAAATAAATCGAGTGCATAATCAACCCTGTTGACTGTTATAAAATGATACATACCATACACTTATGGTCCCAATGAATATGTTATGCGATAACAAACACCCACGTAACCTTGGTAGGAGGCACGTATCCGGGTGGGATTGTCAGTCCAATAGATCTATCAATGTATACCGTCGGCTGATCAATGTTAATGATTATGCTAGAATGGTGCTTACTCTAATCATGCTCAAGACAATATGCAACATAGAAAACACATAGACACATTGATGATTGAATTGCAATGAAAATGTTATAACATGTTTCACCCCAAAAATGGTGATAAAAGGGGCTATGTAAACTCACCTTTGCAAATGTTAAACTTGTTGAAAATATGAAATAATTGTGTTGCCCAAAGTGATTCCAAATATCACCCTATAATAAGGTAATATATAATAAGTCTAAGTCTAATTAACTAATATGTGCATCCTAGGGTTTCGATTTGGGGATAATCAATTGTTGAAATTTAAATTAAAATGTTTAATTAATAAAGGAAAATTGGATAATTAATGAAAAATAGTCTTTTTATAAAATTTGAATTTTGAGTGAGCACATTAAAGTGTTTGAAGCAATAAAATAATTTTTATAAAATTATTTTATTTAAAATAGATTTTTAAATCTATTTATTTATAAATAGCCAATTATTAACTTTAATATTCAAAAATACTAAAATTAATGAATTTTTATTTTAAAAAAACATATTTCTGTTCTAAATGATTAAAAATAATTTGTATAAAATTTTGGTGCAAAAATGATGAAAATTGGATTTATTATGAATTAATTATGATTAAATCTAACAAAAATTGATTAAAAATATAAAATAAATGATTTTACTGAATTAAAAATTATTTCAGTAAAGTTTAACTTTATAAAAAGTTAGGATAATTTTTGGGGAATTTAATAAAACTGTTTTGATATATAAATGGATTTTTATAAATATAATTGTATAAAAATGATTTAATTATTATAATTATTAAATAAATGAATTTCTGAAAAATAAAAATTACAAATAAAACTTTTATATCAGATTAAACAATAATAATTTTTTTTAGAATTTATAAAATAGTTTTGGTATTTTAAAAAGAATTTAAATGATTAATAGGATTTAATATATTATATATAATTATATTTGTGGTTCAAAAAGAAAAGAAAAGAAAAGAACAAAAAACCGGTCAGAGCCGGGACTCGAACCCGGGTGACCTCAGTGTATAACAAGGGTCACAACCACTTGGCCTAGGCCGGTGGTTGTGTTATCCTCTGTTTTAAAATAAATAAATACAATACACTAATCCAGTTTTATCCCCAAATTAAATCGCGATGAACCCTAGATTTACAATTGGATGATTCAGGCAACTATAGCCCGATTAATGTTAGGGCTATTGTTGCCTGAACGCCGATGAACAAATCCCACAAAACTAATCGTACTCACAGTGTGGTATTGATGTTGATAGTCGGGTCAAAGAGAAAGTCAACCACGAGCAAAATAATCAATATCAGAGTGAATTAGAGTGAAATAGAGATTGAGAGAGAGTTGTGAGCGATTTGCCAAGACTCGCAGACCATCTATTTATACTAGAGGATTAGGGTTAGGGTTAATTAGAAGGTTTGACTTTCAATTGAATGTATACGCGTCCAATTGAATAAAAAGTCAATGATTGACGTGTAATAGACGTGGATTCGTGTTGTACAAGGCCGGTTAATGCACGAATTTGCCAAAAATAGTTCAATTACGCGTTTAATTGTTGGATTGATCACCAAGGAATCCCACAGTTGACTTTCCTTGTCAACTGTGAGGATTTAGTATGCGTATAAGATTAATATGTACCCGGGTTATTTCAACAAAGAAGGCTAGCCCAGTTGGTTTGTGCTCGTGTGTTGATCAACCCGGCCTTTGGCGCGGGTTCGAATCCCGGCCAAGGCTTATATTTTTTTGAGATAATTATACAATCACACACTTATATATAATATTATATATAGTATTAGGGTTCCATAATCGCGACAAAAATAATAAATGCGAATATAAATATGAAAACTTGACGTTTTATTAATGTCGATGCGTAACGTACAAGTATTTAATGCGTAATGTTACAATGTGAAGATAAAGAGAATTCGAAGTGATAATGGGACGGAGTTCAAAAATGCCAAGATGGTTGAACTTTGTGAAAGCAAAGGGATACATCATGAATATTCGGCTCCATACACCCCACAGCAGAACGGTGTTGCTGAACGAAAGAATAGGACTCTAATTGAAGCGACTAGAACAATGCTTGCTGATTCAAATCTTCCGGTAATGTTCTGGAATGAGGCGATTTATGCAGCAAATTATACACTAAATCGGGTTCTAACAGTGAAGAAGTTTGGAAAAACATCTTATGAGCTGTTACACCGACGAAAGCCCAATTTAGAGTATCTAGAACCTTTTGGGGCGCCATGCACGATGTTGAATCCAGGTGAGAAGTTTAGTCCTAAAGCTGAGGAGGGATATTTTGTTGGATATGCAACCCCGCTCAAACGGGTATTCAACAAGCGAACTCGTCAAGTGGAGGATTGGGCTAACGTGGAAGTTCAACGATATACTCAAAATTTGCAAGGCACGGGTCCTGATTGGATGTTTGATTACAAAGATTTCTTTGAATCATTCAATCTAGATAGCTTGGTTGAAGAAGCTGTTATCAGATTACTTTACGAGTGTGAAAAGGCGTCGACTTCATCGTTGGTGCGTCCAATCACCGTGAACCCCCTACCAGCTTCTGATGATACCAATGCTCCTATACAAGAGGAAGATGTGTTTCAAGAGGCTTCAACTTCATTAGACTCTTCAGAATCTGAAGTTGAACAATTTGAAGAAGTCATTCTTGAACATGCAGAAGAACCAGAGGCAATGCCAGTGAACCTAACTCCAACTCCAAATGTTGCTTCATCATCAAACACGGGTCATGATCTGGATGCTGTAGAAAACTTGACTGCTCAGACGGGAGTTATTGTACCTGTTTATCCGGAATCTCGGATTCATCGTATTCACCCGCTGGAGCAAGTTATCGGTGATCCTGGAAGTGGTGTTATGACCAGAGGGCAGCTGAAAAGCGTTAACTCGCCAGAGAGTTTTGGTGCTTTAGCATTATATGCCAAAATTCAAAAATCTGGTAGTCAAAATGATTGGTCGTTTGCATGTTATGTGTCGCAGGTAGAGCCAAGGACATACAAGGACGCTTTGAATGAAGATGCCTGGGTTGAGGCAATGCAGGAGGAGTTATTGCAATTCCAGAAATTGGGAGTTTGGACGCTCACGGATTTGCCACCGGGAAGAAAGAAAATAGGCACTAAATGGGTGTTTAAGTGCAAAAAGGATGATCGTGGGGTTATTGTTCGTAACAAAGCCAGATTGGTTGTGCAGGGTTTCCATCAAATCGAAGGGATTGATTACAACGAAATCTATGCACCAGTAGCACGGATTGAAGCTATTCGGATGTTCCTCGCGTTTGCTTCATATAAGAAATTCAAAGTTTATCAAATGGACGTCAAGAGCGCATTTTTGTACGGGAAAGTCAAGGAGGAGGTTTATGTCGGGCAGCCACCAGGCTTTGAGGACCCAATCCACCGGGATAAGGTCTACGTGCTGAACAAAGCTTTATATGGTTTGCACCAGGCTCCAAGACAGTGGTACGAGGAGCTAAGTACATACCTCATCTCCAAAGGATTCAAGCGCCGCCTCGTCGATTGCACCCTCTTCACGAAGAAGACGGGAGATGATTTGCTTCTAGTGCAGATTTACGTTGATGATATTATATTTGGTTCAACTAACGAACTTTTATGCAGGGAATTCGAAACTGTCATGCAAGAAAAGTTCGAAATGAGCGCAATGGGGGAGATGCAGTTTTTCCTCGGCTTGCAGGTGGACCAAAGACCCGACGGGATCTTCATTCACCAGACGAAATATGTATCCGACATCTTGAGCCGATTCCAGATGGAGGACTCTAAGCCGATGGATACCCCGATTCAACCCAATCACGGGATTGGAGTGGACGCTAAGGGGGAGCTGACGGACCCATTTACATACAGAGCAATCATCGGATCTTTGATGTATTTGACAGCGTCTCGACCAGATATTATGTATGCAACGTGTCTCTGTGCTCGCTATCAATCGAAGCCGAAACAAAGTCATCTGACGGCGGTCAAGCGTATCCTTCGATATCTGAAGGGTTGTCCATCAAAAGGACTTTGGTACCCTAATGATGATGATTTTGATTTTATTGCTTTTAGTGATGCAGATTGGGGCGGCTGTGACAAGGATAGCAAATCCACTACAGCTGGTTGCCAGTTTTTAGGGAGCAGGTTAATTACCTGGCAATGCAAGAAACAGACTTCCGTGGCGCTGTCTACTTGTGAAGCTGAGTACATTGCAGCCTCAAGTTGCTGTTCGCAAGTACTCTGGATCCAACAACAGATGGTGGATTACGGTTTGCAGTTTCTTAAAACCCCTATACACTGTGACAACGAAGCCGCAATTGCATTAACTAAAAATACTGAAAATCATTCTAAGGCGAAACATATCCGGATTAAATATCATTTTATCCGTGATTGTTACGCTAAGGAATTGATAGATATGGTCAAAATCCATACTGACTACCAACGTGCAGATTTGTTTACAAAAGCTTTTGACAGATCCCGCTTTGAATATCTTTTAAAAGTAAACAATATAAAAGAAAAACAGGACTAATCGGCACCTCGGTTTATCGCTTTTTAGTTTTAGTTTTAATTTTTTAAATGTTTGCTAATTGGGAATTTCTCTTTGCTAATTGGGAATTTCTCTTTTCTATCATAATCCTCAAAGAAGTTGATGCTTTCAAGAGGATTGTTTAATCCTCAAAGAAGTTGATGCTTTCAAGTGGATTGTTTCTTTCAAAATTTTTTGTTTTGTTTTTCAGAAAAATTAAAAACCCAAAAATATGTTCTTTATTTTAGGGGGAGTCATTTTATCAGAAAAACCAAAAACATTGAAAAATTTCAAAAAGACCTAAAAATTAGAAAAACCAAAATGATTTCCTGGATAAAAAGAGGAAATGATAGTACATCAGTGGGGATCTGACACAGGCTAAAGAATTGTATAGTATAATGAGACGTATGTTGATTACGTGTGATATGCTGATAGGCTTCGTAGACTAAATATTGCGTGCCTTAGTGATACAAACATAACAAACTATGCGCTCGTGGCTGAACACCTCATGGGCATATGGTCTTAGTACCGTAATTTCGTTTGATAGGATTGCCAAAATCTGAGGTTTCGGGTCGTTATGTTATGGTTATCCGGGATATTCTGATTAAACTTCTGTCGTATTGATTTACGGACCTAGTTTCATCAGAATATTTGCAAAAAGAGCTTATTGCCAAAACCGAATGTTACCGAATTGAGGAACTTTATGTTTTATTGATCAAAGATCATTATTACATCGTATTGACTTTCTGATGCAAATCAGTGGTTAATATCAGACTCAACCTAGTGTATACGCACATGTTACTTTGCTGCATTCATTTGCTGACCTGTACACCTCTGTGCTATATACTTTGTAAATTTTACGGATAACTCTGGCATAATCACGCGTTACGATGAAGCTTTGTGCAATTACTTGATACGGGAGTATGTCGTGTGTGTGGGAACCACAATGTGTTAGTCTAATACACCTAATTCGTATCATTTTAAAGCATTGCGTAATTGTCTGCATGTGAGCTTATGTGGACCACAATATCAGCAATTGCCGTGTCACATATTGTTTCTTATGATAATATTAAAACAATCAGATCAACGCTGTGTTCAGATTTCTCAGTAAACTGATATGATCCTCTTACCGGATATCACAAAAAGTTTTACTGCTTTCATTTACTTTGATGCATTTTACTTTGTTGCATTTTACTTTTATTGTCAAAAAGATACAAAATCCAAAAAGATTTTAGGTGTGTTTTGATAAAATTTCAGAAAACTCAAAAGTTTTGCATTTCTGCTTTATTTTTGATAACCGGGGATGCTTGATGGTCAATTTCTGAGATTTGATAACACCATCTGGGCTTTGTATCATTCAAAAAGTGAAAATTTGAGTTTTGGAAGTTTAACAGATTGAAAAATGTTGAACGGGATTCGAATTCGTGATTTGGTAAATTTTCAGATTTTTCCATTTCACATTCGCCCCTTAATTGGGTCGAATGTGGAAAAATCATTACCTTCGGCCTTTCCATTTTGGACGAATGTGAAAATTTATAACTAACTTTTACCTTCGGGTACTCATTTTACCTTCGGGCCATTAAGTTGGGGCGAAGGTGAAATAGTTTCACATTCGCCCACTATAAACGGGCGAAGGTGGACTTCTATATAAACCATTTTCACGTTCGAACCTTCAGTTATAATTTTTCAGAATTTTTTCATCAATACCAAACCTTGTTGCTTGGATTTCTTTTTCATGTGCTTTTGATTCCTGATCAACTACTGATCATTTTAAACCTAATTTCACAGGTAATGGAGCCCTAACGAGATCAGAATCATTGTTTTTGTAACCGGACTTAGGGTTTTACAGTTTAGGGTCTTAGAGTGTGTTTTAGTGTTTGATTTTGATTGCATTTCAATTCTCATCAATTTTAGGGGGAGAATAAAACAGGAATTAGGATAATAACAACATCAGATGGTTAATTGATCATTTAAAACAGTCGTGACCTAATTCCTATGAAAAACTGATGAAAATTGAAATTAAGGAACAATTGGTCATTGACGAGTGTTGATCGGCCATATTAGAATGTATCCTAATCAAAATCAAGGGTTAAAAACAATTTTGGCAAAATTTTAAATTTTGGGGATGAACAGGTTTCATCTTCGGGTCAACAAAACGGGCGAAGGTGAATTATTGTGGACGAATGTACATTTAAATGGGCGAATGTGTTTTTAAATCCAATACTTTTTCACGTTCGACCAAAATATTCTACATTCGACCAGATAGATTTCACATTCGTCCAGAACAAAAGGGGCGAATGTAGAACCTTTAAAACCTTAAAATTTTTAATTTTTTGTCGATTTTGTATTTTGACGTTTGTTTCTGTTTTTGATGTGCAGATGGCTGATCAGACTGAGAATGTTGAAACTCAAGTGGAGAATATAGTTTCAGAATCAGTTCCAGAGAACGTTCAGGAAGGAGAATCATCAAGTACAGGCAGTTGGTTGTTCGAGAAAACGCATAACTGTTGTGCTTATCTGGGCAATGTAGAAAAGAATGTCGAGTTTACTAGAATCATTGAATTCTTGAGGAGGAGCAAAGTTGTCTATGCTTTAGCTACTCCTACTATCATCTACAAAGACATAATTGAAGATTTTTACAAGAATGCGAAGTATGATTTCTGGGATGATCAGACCATCATAAAGAGCAAAATCCAAGACATGGAGATGTTTATTACAGAGTCTGACATTAGAGAAGCACTCCAGATAAAGTTCGAAGTGAGTGAAGATCCCAGAGAATTGTCATGGACTGAACAGAAGGCTTGCTTCTTAAGAATGAAGTACAAAGGTCCGATTACTGATGGATCTATGTATAAAGGGAAGCTGAGTGTGCAGTTCAAGTACTTTGCACATGTCATTATTCATGTTTTTGGATGTGTGAGTGGAGGATATGATGTTATGAGGAAGAGTTTGAGTTCGATGATGGTTGCGTTGACTCTCAACAAACCATTCAATGTATCTGGGATGATATTGGATCATATGCTTGAGATGTTAAAAGGTGTAAAGAAGAAGCAATTTATGCTATATCCGAGATTTCTCATGATGATTTTTGACCACAAGTATCCAGAATTGAAGAAGGATCCAACTATGATTTTAGGTCAAGATCACATGAACATTCGTACTTTGGTGAGAATGAAAGGATACAAAGGTGTGCCAGACAATGAAAAGCCACCTCACAGGAGATTATTTGGAGCTTTGGCTAGTCAGGATTACACTGATCCTGGCAAGAACAGAGCAAGACATGATGACAGTGATTCTGATAATGATGATCCTTTGGTGTATGTTGATGCAAGTACTAAGAGGAAGAGACAGGTAGTCAATCCCGGAGCCAAAGGGAAGGGTAAGGGAAAGACTGATCAAGAAAGCTCTAAGCAACAGGTGGTGAGGAAGAAATCAACTGCAAAGAAAGGTACTTGTTTGATTGATGAAGAATCAGTGGATTCAGAGGAGACTGAGGTAGAAGAAAGATGGGATTCTGATACTGAGAATGTTAGGGCCACCAAACGTAAGGCCACTATGGTTGGTGAGTCTGAATCTTTGAACAAATCCATTGAAGAAGCTGAGAAAAGAAAGAAATCATTGAATGATGAAGATGAAGGTTTAGGTGTTGACTTGGAAGAGTTGAATATTGGAGAGACTGTAGTTGTAAACTTAAACAAAGCCAAGCACAAGACCATGTCCAAGAAGACGAGCACTAAACAGTTGAGAGAGAAAGAGTTAGCACAACTGTTGAAAGGAAAAAGAGTGCCCGATGCTGGTACATCATCAAAGCTATCTTCACCTGTCACCAAGAAGCAAAAGAAGTCTAAAGAGGCAGAAACAATATCAGCTGATCAACTTAATGTTGCACTGGACAATGTACTTGACATGTTCAGAAAGCCTCAGAAAGAAAAGGAAGTTGAGCCATCCAGATCCAAATCCAAGAAAGTCACTATGGATGATGATGTGATGAAGCAGGTGAACAGGAAAATGGATGATATGATGAAAATGATTGTAGCTCAACAAGCTGAAATAGCCAAGTTTAAGCAAAATGAAGAGAAAATGCTTCAGATTGTGGTTGCTTCTAAATCTAATCAAGATGAGATCAATGAGAAGGTTAAGATGCTTGAAGCAAAGAATGAAAAGCTTGAAGGAAAGTGTGCAAGAAACAAGAGTAGAATTAAGTTGATTAAAGCAGACAACAA
Source organism: Ambrosia trifida (assembly GCA_028751855.1). Taxonomy (NCBI): domain Eukaryota; kingdom Viridiplantae; phylum Streptophyta; class Magnoliopsida; order Asterales; family Asteraceae; genus Ambrosia; species Ambrosia trifida. Next base: position 126,758,022 of record CM054122.1, read on the forward strand.
AGAACTAAGGGCTGAGAACAAACGCCTTAGTGATTTGATTGATGATTTGTATAATACTGCACCCAAGTTGAAGGAGGGTGAAGAAGATAAAGAAGAAGAAGAAGAGAAAGTTGACTATGAAGATTCTGAATCGGATGAAGAAAAAGATGATGATGAGGATGATGAAGAGTCAGATAAAAATGATGATGAGGATGATAATGATGATGATGATGATGCTGAAGGGTCTGGGAGACAGAAAGAAGATGATAGTGAGAGTGATGATGATGATGATGATGGAGGTGATGATACTTCAAAGTTTACATTTGAAGAAAGAACATCCAAAAAGAAGAGTACTGGAGAATCAAGTTCTAAGAAGAAGAAAGGTGAGAACGTTGATTCAGATGAAAGTATCTTCTGGAATGAGAAGGTGAGGTCTTTATCAGATGATGCTAAACAAGTGTATAAAGACATGTTGGAAAAGAGAGAATGGACCATTGAGTTCACAGGATGTTTCCCTGAGATATTCCAAACTGATGATTTGAGATATGAATTGGAATACGAAGATCCTGATCTTGAAGAAGGAGAAGTACCTGCTTCTGTGGCAAAGGAAATTTTGGATGGACTTGCACAGAGAGTAGGGAAAACATTTGAGGAGTTTATTGTAGATGAGTCGATTCCAGACATTTCTGAAAAAGATGTTGGAAGTCACTAAGATGATAAGAATACTCCTGAGCTTGATGAAGTGGAGGTTGAAGACATAACTCATGAAGAGTTTCCTCAGTATTTCAGAGAAACAGATGAAGATGAAATATTTCCTGATTTCACTGAGACACCGAACAATTCAGCAAAGCAGAAAGCACAGCAAAGGAGTGCAGAGTTTGTGGAGAAGGTATTTGGTGCTGATAAGCAAGAATCTTCAACTCAATCTGATGAATTGAAGAGTTATTTGAAGAAGTTGAGAGAAATGGATGAGAACCGACCGAAGCCTGAAGCTCAAGGAAACTTTTATAGATTTCACAATGCCAAGTTCAAAGGAAGAGCTCTCGGGTGGACATATTTGGGCAGGCTGAAGTGCATAGCTGCTAAATGGGAAACTGGAATCTTGTATTTTAACAGATTCATTGACTTGCTAACTCTACCGTACTGGGCGGTCAGAGATCTTTGCAGATTCCCTATGTCTGGTGCTTCAGTTAGTGGTACTCATGTCGGTTGGTGTGCAGACAAATTGGTTTGGGAGAGTAGAACAAGATGGAATAGATTTAAGCCTCAATATCCCCGAAGGAAAGTTCATAGGGATATTGATCCTCAAACCAATATGAAACGGGTTACTTTGATATACAAAGCACCTGAAGTGATGAGAAAAATACCTTTGATGCCTATGCCACAACATTTCAGTGCTGATTTTATTTTCTGGTATTATGATTGGAGAAAGGCTGAAGCGGTGATTGTGTTGAGAGACGGGAAGGATAAATACAAGCATGTTCATGTATTTGATCCTATGTGGTTGATTAATTGCACTTTTGAAGACATCATCATGCTTTTCTATAATCCGATTTACTTTGAACCGAAAGACGCTGCTCAAGCAAGGAAATATACTCAAGTGGTTGGAGTGTGTTTTGCTTACGACATTAATGCTGGAAGTAATTTGGAGAATAAACTTGGCAAGACAGTGAAGATGGCAAATGTGTCGAAACCAGTGAAAAGAACATTTGAGCCTGCAATGACTACTGAGCAGAAGAAACAGCTCAGAATTAAGTTGATGAACAAAGCAATGGACGAAAAGAGAAGACAATCCAATCAATAGTCGAGGGGGAGTTTGTAGATGCGTTTTGCGACTAATGATTGGATACTAACATATGTTAAGTTTTGTTGTTTGGGCGAAGGTAGAAATATGTGGGCGAAGGTAGATTACTAGTGGACGAAGGAAGACTGGATGCTGACAAAGAACACGTTCGTACCTTTGGAATGGGCGAATGTGGAAGAACTCCACATTCGACCATATCAACTGGGCGAACGTGCAGAGTCTATATATAGATTTTGTGTTTTTGTGAATGTAATAGAGTTGTTAGTTGTGTATGTGTTCAGGTCAGGTTCCAGGTCATTTTGTGAGAGTCTGTATTTGATCTAGATTAACGTGTGTGTGATTGTAATTGAATATTTGAGAAAGTTAATCTATGAAAAAGCTTTGAAAATGATATTGATTGTGTTTTGATTAGAGTTTTATCAGTTTGTTCAGAACTAGGGTTTCCGCACCTGGTTTTGTAACTTGTATGATCATATAATCCTGTTTTAGTCAAAATCTTTCGCTTACATTTGGGTCGAACCAGGTTATTTCAGATCGAATCTAAGTTTGTTTAGGTCAAACCATAACTTTTCTAGTGTGTTGTTTGTTCATTCGACCATTTGTGATGCATTCGACCTACCGGGAGGTCGAAGGAGAGTTTATTGTGGTCGAAAGAGTCTTGTGTGTTACATTTCTACATTCGAGTCTGATTAAGAGGGTCGAACCTAGGGGATTCTACATTTGAACCCACGTTTGCTGATCAGAGGTCGAACCTAGTTTGATGTTTGGAAATTTTTCTAAGTGTTTACATTTCGAACATCATGGACAACATGTGGGGATTTCCTATGACACCTAGGCCTACAACAACGCAGCAACAACACGTTCCGATGAATCCATGGGCTGTCGCATCTCAGAAGATGAACACTCATTCATCTTAACCGATATCTTGCCATGAGTAGTTCTATACCACAATCTGTTACTCAACCTCCACAGAAACTAGTGACTGATTATTGGGGCGTTGCAGCAGCAGCGGTACATTTTCAAACTACTAATGCTATTTCCACACTAATCAATGATTTATCCTCAGGTAGTGGAAATCGTCCTCCGAAGCTAATGGACATGGAAGAGTACAACCAATGGCAAAAGAAGTTCAAGATTCATCTTGAGGGCATGGGTATGGAAGGAACTGAAGCTTGGCAGATGATTGCAAAAGGGTATGCTGCTCCATGTCTTGAGAATTCAGGTGAACCTATTCCACTTGGAGGTTTATCTGAAGATGAGAAGAAAAAGTTCGCAGTCGAGAAGAAGGCTTTCTCACAACTATCTCAAGCCTTGACTACCGATCTACTACATCAGTTTGGATCATGTACTACATATAAAAAACTATGGGATATGTTGAAGAACAGACATGATGGTAACGACAAAACAAGAAGATTGAAGGTGGAAGAGCTAAAGAAAGAGTTCGAAAACTTTAGCTATGTCGGGAATGAAACCTTGAAGGATCTTATTCCGAGATATTGTCATCTGTTAACCGAGTTGTGAAATTATGATATCAAGATTCCGATGTCAGAGTTGGTAGATAAGTTTGCTGATTCATTACCACCATTTTGGAATCAACACATTGAAGTTTTGAAAGAGAAAGATGCATATCAGTATTAGACAATCAATGAGCTGATTCAGAAGTTGGAGAACAAGGAGCTAGAGGAGAAGAGGAAAGCAAGACGATCAAAATTCCCACAAAATCCGGAATTGTATCATGCTACTTCATCCACATCTATGTCTAGTTCAAATGTTAGTGGAAATGTGGCACCACATATAGCTTGTGTTTCTAGTGTTGTTGAACCACCAAGAAACCCAATCAACTATCTTGCACAAACATCAACCTATCCACCAAACTATACCACAAATTCTTACATTCCACCTCAACCTTAAATGTCCACAGCATGTTACACATCAAACATGAACACACCTCAACAACAATCATATGTTCCACCGACGACACAAGCTTCATCAAGCCAAAGTTCGGTCGTGTTGGAAACTTCCAACATGAATAATTTTATAGTTGAAGTAGCTCAACAACACATTTCTTTGGTTTTAAAAATGGTTGCTTCTTATAACGGACTTGTGGCGAGCCAGATTGGGAATAATAATCTGACCAATAAAGATTATGCCCAAATTGATATAGAAGATATGAAATTGATAGATATTCAATGGGCATTTGCAAGCGTGATGAGAAGGGCTACAAAATTTATTGAGAAAACAGGCAGAACTGATCTTGCTACCTCACCAAATACCACTTATGGCTTCAACAAAGCTAAGGTTACATGCTTTAATTATGGTACTCGAGGTCACTTCAAAAGAGAGTGTACTCAACCGATGTAGCAAGGTAATCGAAACCCTTTTAATTCCAACTATCAAAATCGTCATTCACAAAACCAGGTTGCCTATCAAAGCCAAAACAACAACACCTATCCACAACAAAACAATTTCCAAAACCGACAAAACACCTCTCAAAATACCTCTACTAGACAAACATCTACACCCAACCAAACTCAAACTTAAACTCCAAATAACCCAACCAGAACCATTATTCCTATTTCTTCACCAAATAGCCAACCTGAAACCGAGAACCAGAATCAGGCGTTGGTGATTCAAAAGGATGAGGGTTATGATTGGACCGCTATGCAATTGGAGTTGAGGATATTACAAGTCGGAATGTGGCATGTTTTGCGAAGGAGATGGATTTAGAGGAGTCGATGATAGCTTGAAGATGTTTTGGAATTTGAGAAAGTATATGAGGTAGTGATTGAGGAGATAGATGATGAACAACAGGTTTCTGTTGCTGAGATAGTTGATGATACAACTGATAAGAAGGTTTCTGGAACTATCATTGATTCTGTTACTGAAGTTCCTAATGAACCTGAATCTGTCTATTCTGATTCGGAAAATGAAGCTGATTCGGAAGCGAGTGTTAATTCATTGGATGATGATATTGATCAATTATTAGCCGAAGGAGACTTTCTTATGACGAGGAAATCATGCATTATGGATGATGCCTTCACAAAGATTGATTATTCGAGGTTCTTTGCTGGAAAGGAGGCTCATTTTGCGCTAATGGCTATGACAGATCCACCCAAATCGGTAAGTTCTGATTCTACAACTGATATGAATAGTGATAAATACTGTGTTACTTGTGATAGATTGACTGAGGAAAACAAGCAACTCAAGGTTCATCTTGAGAGTGCTAAAATCAACAATCAATCTTATCGTAAGGATGCACATGAATTCTGCAAAATACTTGAAGGGTACAAAAAGGACATTTCAGATTTATTAAAACCAATTGCCATTAACAATTACATTAATGAGCTTGAAAATACAAAATTAGAAATGGCCACCATCAAGTGTTTTGCTGAAAAGGTCAATAAAAAGTTGGAAAGCTATAAACATATAGCTTATGTTGTTGACCACATAATTGAAGAACCATCACAGTCCGGTAGTGCAAACTACAAAGCTGTTCCTTCTCCAGTTTTATTTGAGAATCACAGTTTGAACTTAATTACACCGGAGAGCTTAGTTAAATCGGACTCCGCATTAGACAATGAATCTAACACTTCTAGTGTTGGAGATCCACATTCTAATGTGAGACCGATACTCGGATTGAATGATGAAGGGGTGGTTGCAGTGATTGATGATTCAGACACTGAAGATGAGAAATCTAAGGAAGGTAGTGATATTCCTTTGGAAAATCACATAACTACAAATGAACCAATATCACCTTCTCAGTTTTCTCATCCTCAAGCAAATGCACATAGAGTGAATCAATTAGTAAACAGGAATGTGAAAAATGATTCAGTTGACAAACCCCTCAAGGTTTTCTATCGGATGGAAGGATCCGATAAGACAATCTCTGACGAGGAGTATCCAATCAAATTTGCAAATTATTCAAAGATTGATAAAATTTGGCAGGAGAGTATTATCTGGTTTCCTAAACATGAAAGGACCAATGATATTCCTCCTGAACTTTTAAAGAAACTGTATTGTGATACTCCTATGGAACCAAAAGTTCACGTCACTGAATTCATTAAGCCAAAAGAAAAGGCAAATGCATTTTTTGAACCGACTTACTCAATGGAACCCGCTCCAATGAGTTTAAGACGTAGATGTGTTGATGATCAATATCCGATCAATTCATATGCAAAGCCAAATGCTAAAAATGTGTTTGAGGAATACCGTGCATGTTTCAAATATGGGGAGAGAGGTCATTTACTTGCTCACTTCCCGTATGTGAGACACAAAAGGCACGAAGTTGAGAAAAAGAAGCCTTATAGAAGTCCAGTTGATAATCATAGATATCCACAAAGACATTTTGTCCCTCAAAGACCACGTTTTTATAATCAAAGTCGTTATTTTCAAAAGAGGGAAAATCGTCAATTTGTCTATGATAATAGAAACCAAATTGCTATAGAGAAGAAACTGAAGAAACCAATGGTGAACACAACTAATGACAAACAAAAGGCTTTTCCTAAACCGGCTGTTAAGTCATCAGTTGGACCTGTTTCTGTTAAGTCAGAAAAGATAACCAAGAAAGTTTCATTTACGAACGATACAAAGAAACCTGCTGAGACACAAAAATCTCAGATTAGGATACTTAAACGTTCAGAACAATCTTGGTCACCAGTGGGTTCTCCAGGTGCTTCCACCTCAACTGCTAATGTCAAAACTCAAAGTGAGAAAGTTTTGAATGATCAGAAAAAGGTTGATTCAAAACCAAATGTTTCTGAAAGTGAATCTTTGAAGTCTAACATTCAAAGACCCACGACCAAACAGGCTTGGGTCCCCCGAAAGAACTAATCGTTTCTTTGATTTGTGCACGGAGCTCCAGCTGGCCCTGTTAGCAGTCTATGAATTATCGACAGTGGAGCTTCTGGGCACATGACCGGAGATTTAACACTGCTATTTGATATCAAGAACGTTAATGGTGGGTATGTGGCGTTTGCGGGATACAAAGGCGGTTATATCACGATGGAAGGGAGTGTTAGCAACGGGATTGTGAGTTTTGAAAGAATATCTTATGTGAAGCAAATCGATTATAATTTGTTGAGTGTTAGCCAAATTTGTGACAAATAGTTTTCTGTACACTTTGATGATAAATCTTGCTATATTCTGAAACCTGGTTTCGTCATACAAAAAGAATGGATTATGTTGAAAGCACCAAGAGTGAACAATTTGTACATTCTTGATATGAGCAAGGCTATGACAACCTAGGGCCAAGTCACGTGTTTTTTTTATCCAAAGCTACAGAAAAAGAATCAATAATGTGGCACAGAAGGATAGGACATATTCACCTAAGAAAAATGAATCATTTGGTGAAGAACGGGCTTTTAGAAGGGGTTAATGTGAAACATTTTCATCTCAATGATAAATGTGTGAGTTGCAAGAAGGGGAAATGGCACAAACAGTACCACAAACCGAAGAAAGTGAACTCTGTAGATATGCCACTTGAGCGTTTGCATATGGACCTTTATGGACCTGTCAAGCGTAAGAGTCATTATGGAGAGCTTTACTGTCTTGTGGTTACTGACGATTACTCAAGATTCTCGTGGGTGATGTGCTTGCAACACAAAAGTGACATGTTTAATAACTTGAAGGTTCTATTCACCTGATTGGAAAACATTTACGGATTAAAGATCAAACGAATTGGCAGTGACAATGGGACGGAGTTCAAAAATTCTCAGATGGATGCACTCTGTGAAGACAAAGAAATTCATCATGAGTATAGTGCTCCGTACACTCCACACCAGAACGGTGTTGCAGAAAGGAAAAACAGGACTCTAATAGAAACGACACGGACAATGCTTGCGGATTCGAATCTTACAGTAATGTTCTGGAATGAAGCTATATACGCAGCTTGTTACACCTTGAATCGTGTATTAACAGTGAAGAAGTTTGGCAAAACTTCTTATGAACTGTTAAATAGACGAAAGCCGAATTTGGAGTATCTAGAACCTTTTGGGGCACCTTGTACGATGTTGCTGAGAAGTTTGCACCGAAAGCTAAAGAGGGATACTTTGTTGTATACGCAACCCCGCTCAAACGGGTATTCAACAAAAGAACTCGACAGGTAGAGGAGTGGGCTAACGTTGAAGTACAACAATACACCCAGAACGTACAAGGAAGTGGTCCTGATTGGATATTTTATTATAAATATTTCTTTGAATCATTCAATCTAGTTAACTTGGTTGAAGAGGCTGTTCTACGACTTTATTACGAGTGTGAAAACGCAGTGACTTCACCGTTGGTGCGTCCGATCACCGTAGCTCCTCCAGCAGCTTCTAGTGATACCAATGTTCCCTCAAATGAAGAAGAGGTTATTCAAGAATTTTCTAGTACTCTTGACACATCTGAATCGGAAGATGAAGATGACATTTCTAGTGAAGCTATTCTAGATCATGTTACGGAGGAACCATCAGTGAAACCAAATCCTGATGTTGCTTCATCATCAAATATGGGTAATGATCTGGATATGGCGGAAAATCTAACTACTCAAGCAGGAGTTCAAGTTCCTGATCATCTGGAATCTCGGATTCATCAGATTCATCAGCTTGAGCAGGTTATTGGTGACCCCGGAAGCAGTGTCATGACTAGAGGACAACTTCGTTGAGCAACTTCACATGATAATATCGAAGCCCTAGCCCTGTATGCTAAAATTCAAAAGTTTAGTTGTCAAAATGACTGGTCCTTTGCTTGTTATGTTTCGCAGGTTTAGTCGCGGACATACAAGGATGCTTTACTAGATGATGCCTGGGTTGAAGCTATGCTAGAGGAATTATTACAGTTTCAGAAACTGGGAGTTTGGACACTTACAGATTTACCTCAAGGAAGAAAGAAGATTGGAACAAAGTGGGTGTTTAAGTGTAAGAAAGATGATCGAGGAGTAATTGCAGGAAACAAAGCTCGGTTGGTCGTTCAGGGTTTTAGTCAAACTGAAGGAATAGATTATAATGAAGTATATGCACTTGTGGCACGTATAGAAGCTATTCGAATGTTTCTAGCGTTTGCTTCCTTCAAGAAATTCAAGGTGTATCAGATGGATGTGAAGAGCGTGTTTCTGTACGGTGTGGTCAAGGAAAAGGTTTACGTTGGTCAACCACCAGGCTTTGAAGATCCTATCCACCGGGAGAAGGTTTACGTACTTAACAAAGCACTTTATAGGTTGCACCAAGCTCCACGGAAATGGTATGAGGAGCTAAGCACGTACCTACTTTCAAAGGGATTCAAACGAGGTTTGGTAGACTGTACCCTATTCACAAAAAGAACAGAGGGTGACTTGCTTCTTGTTCAGATATATGTTGATGATATAATTTTTGGTTCTACTAACGAGCTTTTGTGCAGAGAATTTGAAAGAGTCGTGCAGGAAAAGTTCGAGATGAGCGCAATGGGGGAAATGCAGTTTTTCCTAGGCTTGCAGGTGGATCAATGGTCAACGGGCATTTTCATTCACCAGACGAAATACGTATCCGAAGTCTTGAGCTGGTTCCAGATGGACGATTCCAAGCCTATGGATACCCCGATTTAACCTAATCACGGGATTGGAGTTGACGCTAAGGGAGAGCTCATTGATCCATTCACTTATTGAGCCATCGTCGGATTGTTGATGTACCTGACTGCATCTCGTCCAGACATAATGTTCGCAACATGTCATTGTGCTAGATTCCAATCGAAGCCGAAACAGAGTCACCTAACAGCTGTTAAACGAATCCTGAGATATCTGAAGGGTTTTCCGTTGCGTGGACTTTGGTACCATAATGATGATAATTTTGACTTTATTGCTTTCAGTGATGCAGATTTTGGTTGTGAAAAAGATAGTGTATCCACAACGGCTGGATGTCAATTCTTTGGGAGCAGGCTTGTGACCTGGCAATGCAAGAAGCAGATAGCAGTCGCACTATCTACTTATGAAGCAGAATATGTAGCAGCCTCTAGTTGTTGTTCACAAGTTCTGTGGATTCAACAGCAGATGCGCGATTACGGTTTGCAATATCTTAAAACCCCAATTTATTGTGACAATGAAGCTACCATAGCACTCACTAAAGACATGAACAATCACTCTAAGGCTAAGCATATCCGGATCAAGTATCACTTTATACGTGATTGCTATGCTAAAGGGTTGATTGATATGGTCAAAATCCACACTGACTATCAGAGGGCTGATCTCTTTACCAAAGCTTTTGACAAATCAAGATTCGAATTTTTGCAAAAAGCTAATGGTGTAAAAGAAAAACAAGACTAATCGTCACCTCGGTTTATCATTTTGTTTTTTTTTAATTTTTATTTTTACGGTGTTTTAGAAAAATCAAAAATCCAAAAATATGTTTTACATTTTACGTGGAGTCTTTATTTTTCAGAAAAACCAAAAACATTGAAAAAGTCAAAAAGCCATAAAAATCAGAAAAACACAAAATGATTTTCCAGGAGTAAAAGAGGAAATTATAGTACATCAATGGGGATCTGACACATGCTAAAGAAATTAAATGCTATATAAGGCGTGTTTTGAGTCTGTGTGATGTGCTGGTAGGCTTCCTAGACTTATTACTGCGTGCCTGATACATACATATGAAACTATTTGTTATGTGGATGAACACCTCATGGGCATATGGTCTTGGTACCGTAATTTCGTTTGATAGGGTTTGTACCAAATTCGGAGGTTTCGGGTCGTTATGTTATTAGTTATCTGGGGATAGCCTGTCTGATCTCCTGTCGTAAGATTTTACGGACCTAGATAAGACAGGGTATTATTATAAAAGAGCTTTAATGCGAAAACCAAAAAGTTACCGAATTGAGGAACTTTAAATGTATGACGATAATCAAAGATTATCTAATGCATCGTATCAAATCATTGATGCAAATCGTGATTGATATAAGACCTCAACCTGGTAGAGTGCACATGTTACTCTGTAGCATTGAGTTGCTGACCTGTACACCTCTGTGCCTCATACCTTGTAATTACAGATAACGAAAGCATAATCAGGCGTTACAATGGGTATTTGTGCAAAATTCCTTGATACGGGAGTATGTCGTATGTGTGGGAACCACAGATGAATTAGTTTATAATATACATAGTTGTATCAGTCTAAAGAATTGCATATTAGTCTGCATGTGAGCTTATGTGGATAAAAATATCAGCAATTGCGGAATCACACATTATCTTTAATGATAGTAAACAATAAAGATCAACGGTCTGATTAGATTTCTCAAAAACTGATATGATCCTCTTACCGGAAATCAAAAAAATGGTTATTGCTTTATGCTTACATTTCTGCATTTTACATTTACATTCTGCAAAATATACAAAAACTCAAAAAGATTTTTGGTGTGTTTTAGTATAAATTTCAGAAAATCCAAAAGATTTTACATTTCTGTTTTATTTTAGATAACCGATGGTGATTGATGATGATTTTCTGAAGTTTGACACACCAATTTGAGTTTTGTGACATTTAAATGGAAAATGATGAATGTTTGAAGGTTAAAATGTTTGAAAATGATTAAACGGGATTCGATTTTGAGATTTGGTAAAATTTTCAGAATTCCAAATGTTCATTCGCCCCTTCGGAGGGTCGAAGGAGCATTTGTGTCTTCATCCGAACCTTAAAAATGTGGTCGAATGAGAGTGTTTTACTGAACTTTGTTCATTCGAACCCTTCTGATTCATTTGAACCTTTCACTAGGGTCGAAGGTGGCTTGAAGTTTCTCATTCGAACCTATAACAGAGTCGAATGTAGAGTCTATATATATATATATATATATATATATATATATATATATATCATCACCTCATTCGAACCCTCATAAAAAAAATTTCAAAACTATGTGATAACAAGACCTTGTTGTCTTTTGTTTTTTAGACCATATAATCGTGTTCCTTACAATTCACTGATCATATCCATATCAAATTCACAGGTAATGGACATCAAACAAGTTAAGAATGATTAATTTTGTTCCTGGAACCCTAGACATCAAATTGGACCCTTAATTGACATGTTTTTGCAAAATTGATGATTGCTAAACAGTTTTCAATAGTTTTAGTGGGAGAAGAATAAAAAATCTAGTGTTAAAACAAAACCTTTAACTGGATTGATTGTTTAAAAGTGATAAACCCTAATTTTTAATTGAAAACCATCTAAAACTGTTTGTTTCTTGAAATTGATCATTGAGTGTTGTTAATCAGCCATGTTAGGATTCAAATAAACAAAAATGTGATGTTAATCATGGTCAGATTTTGATTTGATAATTTTAAACTTTAAACAGTCAGATTCGACCACATTAACAAGGTCGAATGAGACTTTTACAGGTCGAATGAAGCTTTATTAGGTCGAATGTGATTATTTGAGGTCGAAGGTGGAAATTTAGGTCGAATGAAACATTTGTTCATCTGATTTTCACATTCAAACCACACAATTTCTTCATTCGAACCCACGTATGGCTTGAAGGAAGAAGTTTTAACCAAAATTCAAAATTTGCTGAACAGGAAAAACCCAAAGAAAAAGTGTTGCTATTTGAAGAAGCACACAACTGTTGCGCTTTTATTGGAGAAGTAAAGCAAAATGTTGAATTTGCTGGGATTGTCGAATTCTTACTAAGAAGCAGATTGATTTATGCTCTTGCTACAACAACTACCATTTACAAAGATCATCAAGTCAAATACTGGAAGGATGCTGTGATTGATTTTTGGGATAACAAAACAGTTATCTGAAGAAAGTTCAGGGATAGCTTGTTTTAGTGACTGAAGAAGACATTCGTGAAGCTTTATTATTACAAGATTCTCCCACTGATCCAAGAGAGCTTTCATGGATTGAACAGAGATTGTGTTTCCTGAGAATGAAATACAATGGTCCTATCACAGATGGATTATTACACAAAGCTAAACTGTGTCCACGGTTCAAGTATCTAGCACATGTGATATTGCATGTTTTTGGACCAGTTAGTGGAGGTTATGATGTGATGAGGACTAGTTTGAGTTCTCTAATGGTTGCTTTGATATTGAACAAACCGTTCAATGTATCTGGAATGATTTTTAATCACATGCTAGAAGTTTTGAAGGGACTGAAGATTGGTAAGTTCCTGATGTATCCTAGATTCTTACAGATGATTTTTGACAAGAAGGATCCCAATTTGAAGAAAGATCCAAAGCAGGTTGTAGTTCAAAATCACATGAACCTGAGTACGTTAAGCAGGATGAAAACATATAAGGGTGTTCCAGAGAATGAAAGACCTCCACACAAGAACTTGTTTGGACATTCGATCAATCCCGGTTACAAGGATCCAAGTCAAAACAAAGCAAGGAATGATGACAATGCATCTGATACTGATGATCCTTTATTTGCAGTTAATCCTGATGGAAAGAGGAAAGTCAGGTGATTAACAAAGGTGCGAAGTCTGGAAATGGCAAAGCAAAGGTTGTGGAAGCTGCACCTAAAAGGCCAAAGAGTGTTGCTAAGAAGAAATCTGGAAAAACCAACACTTTGCTTGTTGATGAAGAGTCGACTGATTCTGAAGAAACTCAAGACAATGAAGAATGGGATTCGGGTAATGAAACTGTCAAGACCACTAAGCCCAAGGCCACTAAGGCTGGTGAGATTGAGAGCTTGAATAAAACAATTGAAGAACAGGAAAAGAGTCCTCCAAGAGTGGATGATCAAGATCTGGGTTTGACGATGGATAATCTTGATTTTACTGGATCTCCTGTTACTAGGGAAAATATTAAGAAGCCTAAGTTCAAAGCGATGGCTAAAAGAGATAACCCGAAGAAGAGAAGGGATAGAGAAGTGGAGATATTGATTACTGGGAAGAAAGTTCCTGATATTGAAAGTTCCTGATATTGAAAGTTCTAAAGTTCCCACACTTGTGACATCCCCGATTGCAAAGAAGGAAAAAAAATCAGCTGAAGAAACAACAGTGAATCCTCTTGCAGATTTTGAAACTACTTTGGAAAATGTGTTGAAGAAGTTTCAAAAGAAAAACTCTCCCGTTGCTGAGGCATCTACACCTCAGGTTACCGTTTCTGGTGATGTGATGGAAGCAGTTAACAAGAAAATTGCAGAGATGATGAAAGCTTTCAATGAGCAACAGCAGGAGATTGAGAAGCTGAAAAAGAATGAAGAAATGATGTTAAAGATTGTTGTATCCTCGCAAGAAAGTCAAGAAGAGATGGAAGCTAAGATCTGTAGATGCACGTTTTGTGACTAGTTGCTTTGGATTATAAATAAAAGTGTTTTGAATGATAATGAGAGGTCGAAGGTAGGTTTTGAATAGGTCGAAGGAAGATATAAGTGGTCGAAGGGAGAAGACTGAAGACATAATCTTGGTTCGAGCTGTGATGCAGGTCAAAAATACACATTCGACCATGTCGATGGGTCGAATGTGCAGTACTATATAAGTTGGAAATTTTGTTTAGTTTATAACTTTTGCCATTTCAGAGTGTGTATTGAGTCTAGGTTTTCTCTCTGGGTCTAGAACATTCTGAACTTGAATTATTTCATTGTAAACCTAATTTGAAAGCAATATTAACAAGTTTATTAATGAAAATGGATGTTGAAAAGGTGATTGATTGTGTTTGATTCGATTCATATCATTTTGTAAACAATCTAGGGTTTTCGCACATGGATTTGTTAGACTTGTATGATTGTATAACTGTTTTTATCAAAACCTGTCCTCAATAAAGTGGTATCAGAGCCTACCGGGATCATACAACTACAAATTGATATGTTTTGAACTAGTTTTGATCCAAAATTGTCCAAAATTTTTTTGTTTTGAATGAACATTGAGTATTAATGGAAATGATTGATTTGGAATGGATTTGACGGATAGAATCAAAATTTTCATTCATTAAAGTTGTTCTCCATCAAATCCGAAGCAAAATCTGTTTTGAATGAACAAAAATTTGGATCAAATCAACTGATTTTTGAAGAATAACCATTTTTCAAATGGGATAGGTCGAACCAGAGAGAATAGGGTCGAACGTGTGAGTTTTTGGTCGAACCAAGGTTATTTCAGGTTGAATCTGAGTATTTTAGGCCGAACCAAAACTTTTCTAGTGTGTTGTTTGTTTATTCGACCAGTTAGTGTTCATTCGACCTACCGGAAGGTCGAAGGAGAGTTGATTTTGGTCGAAGGAGTCTTGTGTGTTACATTTCTACATTCGAGTCTGATTATAGGGGTCGAACCTAGCTGTTTCTACATTCGAGCCCACGTTTGCTAATCAGAGGTCAAACCTAGTCTGATTTTGGAAAAATTTTCTAAGTGTTTACATTTCGAACATCATGGACAACATGTGGGGATTTCCTATGACACCTAGGCCTACAACAACACAGCAACAACACGTTTGGATGAATCCATGGGCTGTAGCATCTCAAAACACGAACACTCAGTCATCTCAACCGATTAACTACCTTGCCATGAGTAGTTCGATACCACCACCTGTTACTCAACCTCCACAGCAACCAGTGACTGATTATTGGGGCTTTACAGCAGCAGCGGTACATTCTCAAACTACTAATGTTATTTCCACTCTAATCAATGATTTGTCTTCAGGTAGTGGAAATCGCCCTCCAAAACTGATGGACATGGCAGAGTACAATCAATGTCAAAAGAAGTTCAAGATATATCTTGAGGGCATGGGTTTGGAAGGAACTGAAGCTTGGAAAATGATTGCGAAAGGGCATGCTGTTCCGTGTCTAGAGAATTCAGATGAACCTATTCAACTTGACGGTTTATCTGATGATGAGAAGGAAAAGTTCGCAGTTGAGAAGAAGGCTTTTTCACAACTATCTCAAGCCTTGACTACCGATCTACTACATCAGTTTGGATCATGTACTACATCTAAGCAGCTTTGGGATGTGTTGAAGAACAGACATGATGGTAACGATAAGACAATAAGATTGAAGGTTGAAGAGCTAAAGAAAGAGTTCGGAAACTTTAGCTATGTCAGGAATGAGACTTTAAAGGAACTTATTCCGAGATATTGTCATCTGTTAACCGAGTTGTCAAACTATGACATTAAGATTCCAATGTCAGAGCTGGTAGATAAGTTTGCTGATGCATTACCACCATTTTGGAATCAACACATTGAAGTCTTGAAAGAGAAAGATGCGTATCAGTATTGGACAATTAATGAGCTGATTCAGAAGTTGGAGAACAAGGAGTTAGAGGAAAAGAGGAAAGCAAGACGATCACAATTCCCACAAAATCTGGAATTGTTTCATGCCTCTTCATCCACTTCTATGTCTAGTTCAAATGTTGGTGGAAATGTGGCACCACATATAGTTTGTGTTTCTAGTGTTGTTGAACCACCGAGAAACCCAATTAAGTATCTTGCCCAAACATCAACCTATCCACCAAACTACACCTCAAATTCCTATATTCCACCACAACCTCAAGTGTATGCAGCGTGTTACTCATCAAACATGAACCCACCTCAACAACAATCATATGTTCCACCAATGACACAAGCTTCATTAAGCCAAAGCTCGGTCGTGTTGGAAACTTCCAACATGAATAATGTTACAATTGAAGTAGCTCAACAACAAATTGCTTTGGTTTCAGCAATGGTTGCGTCTTACAATGGACTTGTGGCGAGTCAGATTGGGATTAATAATCTGACTAATGAAGATTATGCCCAAATTGATAAAGAAGAGATTAAGTTGATAGTTATTCAATGGGCGTTTGCTAGCGTAATGAGAAGGGCTACAGAGTTTATCGAGAAAACAGGCAGAACTGATCTTGCTACCTCACCAAATACCACATATGGCTTCAACAAAGCCAAGGTTACATGTTTCAACTGTGGTACTCGAGGTCACTTCAAGAGAGAATGTACACAACCGATGCAGCAAGGTAACAGAAATCCTTTTAATTCAAACTATCAAAACTGACAGTCACAGAATCAGGTTACCTATCAAAGCCAAAACAACAACACCTATCCACAACAAAACAATTTCCAAAACCGACAAAACACTGTTAGTGCATGTTCGTGTGACAAACGCTTCTCTAGATTAGTTTTGTTTTAGTGTCGGCTGATAGTTTAATTGTAACATACTTGACGGAGTTATAAGTCAAGTATGATAGTCTTTTGTTTGAATCCTAGCTAACATTGTTGATGAACGAAGATAGCTTAGGAAAAGATACCTTTGAGTATCTTCTCCTGAAGGAGAAGATAGTCATCTTCTCCTAAAGGAGAAGTTAGGCCATCTTCTCCTCAAGGAGAAGATAGAAAAAGGCATCTTTTAGGTGGGTTCTTCGTTCAGCCCATGCACTATATATAGGTGCATGGGGTGTAGGCTAGGGTTAAGGTTTCACAGTTCAACAAGCTTGTAATTGGTATTTGTTCCCACTGAAATAATATCAATAGACAAGCAGGTTTTAAAAGTATTCATCGTGTTCTTCGTTGATTCATTGTTTGCATAAACATCTATCAAGGGATTCCGCACCTTGATAGATCTGATCTTGCTTGTATCGATCCATTCAAAGGACCTACAATTGGTATCAAAGCTTTCATGCTCGATTGTACGGTTCAAGCTTGATTTTTGCAAAAATTGAATCATCTGTGTTTAATCATCTGGATTAATAAATTCTGCTAATCTATTTAATATTATCAAATAAAATTAAACAAAATATCTATGAAACTATGAAAATGAATGTCGAAAATAATTAGTCATAGTTTAATTTTATCGTGATAATCTGTATTTTGGTTAGTTTGTTTTGGGTCAGAAGATAACTAGACATAGCAGCGACCAAAGAGCATCTTCTTGAACAACATCTTCTCCTCAAGGAGAAGATAGAAAAAGAGCATCTTCTTGAACAGCATCTTCGCTATTTATTAAAATAAAAAAAATAAGCATCTGCGCTACTTACAATCATATGTGTCTTCTCCACGGTAAGTTAAAACTAAACTTGAAGTTGGACTGTGTGAATTGGACTTGGACTTTGGACCTTTACTTGGATCTTGGACATTTAAATTAATTTAATTCATATTAAACAAAAAAAAAATGTCAACTCTAAACAAGAAGTTAGAAATGGACCATGAAGTAGGCAAGTCAAACTCACCACCTAAAATGATTTCAGTTAACGATTATTATTGGTGGAAGGACAGGTTTGAAGAATGGGCAAGGTTTTATATGATGAGAGGATGGATTTGCATTAGAGATGGATATTTCAAACCATCTAGAAATGTAGAAGGTAGAATTGTGGAAGTGGCCTTTAAGGATATGGAAGAAGAAGATAAGCTTATGTTTGAAGCAGAAAACAAAGCTCATGCTGCCATCACAATGAGTCTACCTCGGGAGATTTTGCATACCTTCAAAAAATACCATGAGGCAAAACAATTATGGGATGCTCTCGCGAGAATATTTGAAGGAAACGATAATGTCAAGAAAAATAAGACCGATTTACTGAAGAAGCAATTTGTTGTCTTCAGGGGAATGAAAGGAGAAACTCTTGAGGAAATTATAACACGATTTTATCATCTTGTGACTGAATTAGGGAATCACAGTATATAGTATACTGAGGCTGAACTGAGTACAAAAATTCTAGATTCTCTACCCTTAAAGTGGGAGGTTTATACTCTTCTAATAAAAGATAATCCAGAGTTTGAAAGTGCTACTCTTGATGATGTGATAGGGAAGCTGAGGGCTTATGACTTGGCCACACAGAGAAAGGATGCCGGATATGATCAAGTTCAAGATCCGGGAGTTTACTATGCAAAACCGACATCCAAGGACTCGTCCAATAGCAGTGGGAATGCAACTGCATTCTTCTCAGGTGATAACTCAGGAAATATTATTTTGGACTGTGATGGTGAAGTTTGTTTTGTTTCTGTTTCAGGTGAGTCTACGAAAGTGAAGGATATTCCCTTAGAAAAAGACAAGGGAAAGAGCACTTACTCCAAATGTGATCACAAGTCATGCAAGTCTATGCCAATGAGTGTGAAATCAGCAGAAGAGCAACTTGCAGTTTTGTCTTCCTTTGTAGCTTCCTACGAAAACTACATACAAGGGAAGATAAACGATCCGGCAGTTTTTGATGACGACTATGATCAAATAGATCCGGATGACTTAGAAGAAATGGATTTGCAGTGGAATCTTGCTATGATCTCCAGAAGAGCAAAAAGGTTCATGGATAGAACTGGAAGAAAGCTGGTGGGAGGTCGAGCCGGATTTGACAAATCAAAGGTGAAATGCTACAACTGCTACAACTTCGGTCACTTTGCAAGAGAATGCTCCAGACCAAAGAACCAGAACCAGAATCAAAATAATACTGTCCGGCAAAGCTCGTCAGTGGGGCAATCTCAAAGCAACACTAGCCCTAAGGCTCTAATGGTAGCAAAACCTGATGGTATGTATGACTGGAGTTGTATTCTTGATGGAACTGATGGATCAAGCAATCAGGCATTCATGGCTGAGATTGTGGAAGAAAAGTCTGAAAGTGATGGAGAATCTGGTGTCGAAACTGAAGAGAAAGAAAGTACAACTGAAGAGGCTGAGGCAACCAAGATTGAAGAGGAAGAAGTTAAGTAGTCAACTGCACAGGTGCTGGATCTGACAGCACCAACTGAGGGTATGTTTGCTAAAGAATTCATGGCTTACATGGCAGACTTGTCCTCCAATGAGAAAAAGGTACTCCTTCCTCTACCTCTAGTTGTACAAGCTTGTAATAACTGTGTTGATTATGCTGAGCGTATATTGTTACTTGTGAAAGAAAATGATAATGTTGCTGAGCATAATAAATCATTAGTTGTGCTTCTAGATAAAGAAAAGGAGTTTAACATAGGCAATAAGATTAGAGAAGGGAATCTAAAAACTTCTCTTACTGCTGCTAAGAAAGATCTAAAAGAACTTAAATACATTCTTAGTGAAAAGATAGATTATCTGAATCTAACACAGTTGGCTCTAGTTGATAAACAAGAAGAAATCGGTAAGAAAAATGCTGAAATAGACCAACTTAAGATTAAGGTAGTCGATCTGAACAGGCAAATAGATCATGTTCGCAGCTCAAAATATCTTATAAGTGCTCTAATAGACTCTGGAAGAGACAACAAGAAGTTTATTGATGAAAATGGTGGCTTAGGTTACCAAGATGTGCCTCCTCCTCTAACAGGAAACTATACGTTTCTACCAACTGAGAAGGAGGTAAATGAAGAAATCTGTAAGCCTAAGATAGATGAGAAGAAAGTTGATGTGAGTGAAAATGAAAACAGTACTGAGAGTGGTATTTCATCTAGTGTGTCTGAGGATGAAGAAATAAGTGAAGTGTTCAAGAACGGTACTGGGTCGGGGGTTAATAAAACTAATCCAGTTAAAACTATCCCAACTGAATCAAAGACCCAACCCAATAAGGCTGAACCAAAAATTATTTTGAAAAATCCTAAATTTGTTAAACAAGGTGAAGCCAAAACAGAAGAAATCAAACAGGGTAATGCTGAATGTTCCGGTAACACTTCACCTAAATCTGCTAGCAATGAGGGATCGACTTCAAGGGGACAGTACAAAAAGCCCCTTGAGAAGCGATCTTGTTTTAAATTTCATAAAAAGGGTCATGTAGCTAGCATGTGTACTGTCAAAAAGAAGGACAACACTGCATCAACTGATGCAAAGAAAGGTGAGATTCCTGCTAAATCCGAAAGCAGGAAAGAGGTGAGCAACTCTGCAAAGAAATCTTTGCAAAGGCAATTAGAGAAGGAACATGATGGTGGGTCTAGGGATCCAGGCAAACGACCAGTTAACACAAATTTTGAAAAGCCTGCGTTTGTCCCTAGACAGGTGAGTGTTGGCCACGCAAGCACTTCTAGTGCTGTTTCTCCAAAGCAGTCACCTCCTGGTAATGCCAACAAA
Organism: Ambrosia trifida; assembly: GCA_028751855.1. Taxonomy (NCBI): domain Eukaryota; kingdom Viridiplantae; phylum Streptophyta; class Magnoliopsida; order Asterales; family Asteraceae; genus Ambrosia; species Ambrosia trifida. Next base: position 126,778,662 of record CM054122.1, read on the forward strand.
TACCAACCACCACATATGCAACAACGTCACCAAAGTCCACAAGGTGACAAATTTAATTCTGTAAATAATTATAATAATCAAAATGGTTATAGGGATCGACAGTATTCAAATAACAAACATTTTTCAAGAAATAATTACAATCAGGGATATTCCAACAGAGGAAGCTATCCTCAAAATACCAATAACGGGCCAGTGAATCAAAGAGGATATCACAATTCTTAGACTCAAAGGCCCTACAGGAAATTTGACCAAATGAACAGAAACAGCCCACCAAGATCCAGGACTCCAGTGGGGAGTGATGGATATTGGAGGGAGTTCACTGTAGTTGATGAATTGGGACGACCCAAGACTTTCACAGCTTGAGTCCCCTACTCTAACTAATCCTCTTTGTGAATGCAGGAGCTGCTGAGGAGGGTTATCAACTGGTGGTATGTTGATAGCGGCTGCTCCAGGCATATGATAGGGGAGTTGAGATTGTTGATCGAATTCATGAAATGTGATGGAGGTTTTGTAAACTTTGCTGGCGCCAAAGGCGGGCGCATCTCAGGAAAGGGGATGGTCACTAATGGCAAGATCACCCTAGAAGGAGTGAACTATGTAGAGGAGCTCAAACACAATCTCATGAGTGTCTCACAAATCTGCAACAAGGGGCACTTGGTTCACTTCACCAAGAATGAAGCTTTAGTGTTGAAACCAGGAGTAGTAATTCCAAAAAAGTGGATAATTATGAGGGCTCCTAGAAGAAACGACACGTATATCATGGATATGAGCATGCATGACGATTCTTCAACGAAGACTACATGTTTATTGTCCAAAGCATCTGCATCAGACTCACTTCTTTGGCATAGAAAGATGGGACACATCCATTTCAGAAAACTAAACTACATTGTAAAACATGGTTTGGTAACGGGTGTTCCTTTAAAAAGTTTTGGGATTGAGGACAAATGTGTCCCTTGTATAAAGGGAAAGCAACACAAGAAGCCTCATCACCCAAAAACTGTTAATTCTATTTCTGCTCCTTTTGAATTGCTTCACATTGATCTTTTCGGTCCAGTGAACGTTAGGAGCATTGGTGGAAAATTTTATTGCCTTGTGATTACTGATGATTTTTCTAGATTCTCGTGGGTGTTTTTCTTAGGTACGAAGGATGAAACTTCTGAAATCTTGATGAATTTCATTCTTCAAGCAGAGAATCTGTTCAACACCACACTGAAGAGGATCAGAAGCGACAATGGCTCAGAGTTCAAGAACAGCACATTTTCAATCTTTTGTATTCGCAAAGGAATTGAACATCAATTCAGTGCTCCCTATGAGCCTCAACAAAATGGAGTCGCCGAGAGGAAAAACAGGACTTTGATTGAATCTGTTCGAACCATGCTAGCTGACTCTAAGCTTCCCGTTCATTTTTGGGGGGAGGCTGTGAACACAGCATGTTATGTCTTGAATAGGGTTTTGACCGTTAAGAAACACAATAAAACATGTTATGAACTCTTAAACGGTCGTAAACCCAACATCAAAGATTTTGAGCCATTTGGAATGCCTTGCACTATTCTAAAAAATAAAAACCAACCAAAATTTGGTGAGGTGGCAGACGAAGGATTCTTCCTTGGTTATGTCCCAGGCTCACCAAACAAACGTGTTTGGAATAAATCAAAGGGTGTAGTTGAAATTGCTTTTAATATTGAAATAACAAGTTACTCACCACCAGATATTGCACAGGAACCAAGTTGGAAGTTCGATTATGACTCTGTTTTTAAGTCTTTTAATGTTCCTAATACCTTTAATGCAGAACCACAGGAAAAAGAACTAGTAATTGTTGATGAGGATGATGATGACTTTGTTTCACCTCGGATAATAGTCCCGATTTCTGCAAAAAAGACCAAGACAGATGCAAGTACCAGCTCTTCGGGAAACAACCAGCCTTCATCTACACCAGAGGTCACTGAAACCGAAGAAGAACCTTTCACGAATCCGTTCGGGATAGATTCTACTGATGATGAAGTGGCAGCAGGAGATATTGGCTCCAACTTAGATGAAGATATGCCGGTAGACACTGTGATTTCAACACGCGCAAATAGGGTTCATCCAGTTGACTTCATACTGGGCGATCCTAATGCGGGTATTCAGACTCAGAGAAGTTTTGCTAATGCCAACTGCATGTATGCAAGAATCGTTGATTCAGGGATTGTGAACAAATGCTTGAAGTGCTTTATCTCGCAAATTGAACATAAGAGTTATCAATTGGCTCTTCGGGACAATGCGTGGGTAGAAGCCATGCAAGAAGAGCTCTCTCAGTTTAGGAAGCTCAAAGTCTGGGAGTTGGTTGATCTCCCTCGAGGTGCACAGGAAATTGGCACCAAATGGGTTTTTCGAAACAAGAAAGATGACAATGGTGTAGTGGTCAGGAATAAGGCTCGTCTTGTGGTAAAAGGGTTTAATCAACAGGAAGGGATAGACTTCAATGAAGTGTTTGCACCAGTTGCTAGGCTAGAGGCAACTCGCTTGTTTCTGGCATTCGCGTCTCACAAAGGCTTTAAAGTTTATCAGTTAGACGTTAAAAGCGTCTTTCTGTACGGAAAAGTCCAAGAGCTGGTGTATGTCTCACAACCACCGGGGTTCACTGATCCAGAACATCCAGATCGGGTCTACAAACTTGACAAGGCCCTTTATGGACTTCATCAGGCACCCAGGGCATGGTATGAGACACTGTCTTCTTACCTCTTGAACAATGGTTTTGAGAGAGGAAAGATTGACAGTACACTTTTCATTCGTAGAAAAGGTGAAAATTTTCTGCTGGTACAGGTGTACGTTGATGACATCATCTTCGGGTCACCAGATGAAGACTTATGCAAGGAATTCGAGCATGTCATGAAAGGAAGTTCGAGATGAGTGCTATGGGGGAGTTAAAGTTCTTTCTTGGTCTACAGGTGGATCAGAAGGCAGATGGAATGTTCATCCATCAAACTAAGTATGTGCATGACATCCTGACTCGTTTCAAGATGAATGATTGCACACCTTATTATACTCCTCTACCGGTCAACCACGGTCTCGGTCCAGATACTGAAAGTGACAAATATGTCGATCCCACAGAGTACCGGGCAATGATTGGTTCACTCATGTACCTAACTGCTTCTAGACCTGATATTATGTTTCCAGTTTGTCTTTGTGCCAGGTTTCAGGCGGATCCAAAGGAGTCACATATGATTGCGGTCAAAAGGATAATAAGATACCTTAAGGGGAAACCCAAATTAGGTCTCTGGTATCCATCAGACGGGGATTAGATCTCTTATCCTACACCGACTCAGACTACGGAGGATGCAACCAAAACAGAAAATCGATGACTGGTGGATGTCAATTACTTGGGGGGAGACTCGTATCCTGGCAATGCAAAAAAGCAGACTTCTGTAGCGGTGTCCTCATGCGAGGCTGAATACGTTGCAGCTGGCAGCTGCTGTTCACAGGTTTTGTGGATACAGCAACAAATGCGGGATTACGGTTTGAATTTTCAAAATACTCCTATTATGATTGATAACAAATCTACCATATCCATCACTGAAAACCCAACCAACTTTTCTAAAACAAAACATATTCATATCTGGCATCACTTTATAAGAGATTGCTTTGAAAAGAGAATGATTCATTTAGAAAAAGTTGACACGAAAGATAATTTGGCAGACCTTTACACCATGGCATTTGACAGGGCTCGTTTTGATCTGTTGGTGCAACTGAACGGGATGAGGAATCCTGAATGATTTTATGTTTCCCATAAGTTTCTGAAGTTTTTGTAAAAAAATTTTATTCCAAAAAAACGCGAGTTGTCACTGCGAGAAAGAAAAGATATGATAGTACATCAGCTGCTTGACTGTCGCACTTAAAACAAAACAGAGAAATTAAACTGCTAAGTGCAACTGCAGCTTCATCATGTGATATACCAGTAGGCAAACTTACAATGCGTACTTAGTCCTCAACAATAATAATAATAGCAAAGAGCTGACTATGGTACATGTGGGGAACATAACATCGGCGTACGATCTTATGATCTTAATTCTTGCGTTAATAGATTGCCAAAATCAGAGGTTTCTGGTCTTTATATTGTTGATCTATCCGGGGATAACCTGGCTGTCCTTCTGCTGCATCCAGATATATGCTGACCTAGGCACAGCCAGGATATCTTAAAAGAGCAAATCCAAAGGATAAATGCCAAAACCCTATATGCTAAACGGCTATTTCAAAAAGCCCAAAGCTAAAATTCGTGCCAAACTGGTATTTGCCCTAACCCTGGTTGAGAACACACCGGTCACTTTGCTGCATCCAGAAATATGCTGACCTGTACACCCGTGTGTCTCGTACCTTGTAAATTATACGGATACCATCAATATACTCACCTGTTACGATGAAGCTTTGTGCATACCTTGATCGCGGGGGTATGTCATGTTGTGGGACACGCAGAACTCACAGTCAGATGCTCAAAATCGTAATAAGTACAGTGAGGCTTTGAAGACAATGATGTAAGTTTGTTTAAGTGGATCAATATACTGGTAATCGCCTTGGACTGCGACTGTGCTTAAAATAATTTACCCTTAATTATTCTAACTCGTGTGTTCAGTCTTGTTCTAGCTGATATGATCTTTTCGCCGGTGACATCTCAACAAAAATAGAGTGTTTACTTTTTGAATTTTATTATTTTTTTTATTATATAAATATTCAAAAACCACAAAAAGATTTTCTATTTTTCCACTTCAGGTCTTAATGCACGGGAAATGGTCATTTAAGGGAGTACTCGTACTGTTCTGGAAAACGTCTCGTTTTCGTACACACCAAATTTTCTCAAAAGCCAAGTCATTGCTTCGTTACAAATTACTAAAAACAGAAACTTTTTAGGAATGGATTTATATTCAAGGCCCAGTTCTGAAATATGTTGGGTTAAGTTGTTATTCAAAAAATTGTTTTCAAACCATCAGGCCCAATTTTAATTATTGAATGTTTAAGTTGTTTTGTTAATGTTTGAAAGTGATATTGTTGCAGACTCACCACAGAGGTTGGAACCTCCTTCTGATACTGTGGGGGAGAAACGGAAGAGAGATGATGATGAGACTGGCAAATACTATCAACCAGAAGATTATGATGATGATGGTGATGATGATGTTCCACCTCACTGAACTCGTCAGAAGAAGAGAGGAGGAGTAGTTTTTTCGTGAGTCAAGCTCACAGATGCCATCAGCAACCTTAGCAGTCACCGTACCACAACAACCACCACTTACAGGCAAAAGATAGAGCTTTGATACAGACACTTCTTAAACAGACTGCTGAGTTGATGAAGCAATTGCAGGCTCAGGCAGAGAATGTGACGTGTAAGGGTGATGAATTGATGATGATCCCGACAATGATCCTAACCGCTTTGTAGGGAGTGAGCCTGCAAGTGCTTCGACAACATTTGGTGTGCAAGCTACTACTCAGGGGGAGTCGGGTACTGTAGTAGAGGTTACTGGTGCTGGTGATCCATGGAAGAGGCCTGTTGATGATATGCCTCAACCTGCAGATACTTTTATACCAACTGATTTACTCGAGGAGTTGTTTCCAAGGTTTGATGAGTTTATCTTTGAGAGTTTACTTAACTTTGGGGATGCAACCAAAAACCTCAAAGAGACTGGATTACTTTCTGAAGAATCAGACAGTGAAGATGTGTATGATTTGGAAGAAGTTGAGATTATTCCAGATTATTTTGAAGATTGAAGACTGCAGAAGGTTGAAGATCTAGAGAGCATTCGTCAAAAGGGAGTTTGTTAGTGCATGTTCGTGTGACAAACGCTTCTCTAGATTAGTTTTGTTTTAGTGTCGGCTGATAGTTTAATTGTAACATACTTGACGGAGTTATAAGTCAAGTATGATAGTCTTTTGTTTGAATCCTAGCTAACATTGTTGATGAACGACGATAGCTTAGGAAAAGATACCTTTTAGTATCTTCTCCTGAAGGAGAAGATAGAAAAAGGAATCTTTTCCATCTTCTCCTGAAGGGGAAGTTAGGCCATCTTCTCCTCAAGGAGAAGATAGAAAAAGGCATCTTTTAGGTGGGCTTCTTCGTTCAGCCCGTGCACTATATATAGGTGCATGGGGTGTAGGCTAGGGTTAAGGTTTCACAGTTCAGCAAGCTTGTAATTGGTATTTGTTCCCACTGAAATAATATCAATAGACAAGCAGGTTTTAAAAGTATTCATCGTGTTCTTCGTTGATTCATTGTTTGCATAAACATCTATCAAGGGATTCCGCACCTTGATAGATCTGATCTTGCTTGTATCGATCCATTCAAAGGACCTACAAACACCTCCCAAAATACTTCTACTAGACAAACACCTACACCTAACCAAACTCAAACTCAAACTCCAAATAACCCAACCAGAACCATTATTCCTATTTCTACACCAAATAGTCAACCTCAAACCGAAAACCAGAGTCAGGCGTTGGTGATTTAGAAGGATGAGGGTTATGATTGGACTGCTATGCAATTGGGAGTTGAGGAGATTACTAGTGGGAATGTGGCATGTTTTGCTAAGGAGATGGATATAGAGGAGTCAGTGATAGTTGCAGATGTTTTGAAAAATGATAAGGTGTCTGAGCTGGTGATTGAGGAGATAGTTGATGACTCTCAGGTTTCTGTTGCTTAGCAAGTTGAAGACATTACTGATGAGAAGGTTTCTAGAACTATTATTGATTCTGTTACTGAAGTTCCTGATGAGCCTGAATTTGTCTATTCTGATTCGGAAAGTGAAGTTGATTCGGAAGTGAGTGTTAATTCATTGGATGATGAGATTGATCAGTTATTAGCCTAAGCAGACTTTCTGATGACAAGGAAATCATGCATTGTCGATGATGCCTTCACAAATATTGATTACTCGAAGTTCTTTGCTGGGAAGGAGGCTCATTTCGCGCTGATGGCTATGACAAATCCACCCAAAGCGGTAAGTTCTGATTCTACAATTAACATGAATAGTGATAAATAGTGTGGTACTTGTGATAGATTGACTGAGGAAAATAAACAACTCAGGGTTAACCTTGAGAGTGCTAAAATCAACATTCAATCTTATCGTAAGGATGCACATGAGTTCAACAAAACACTTGAAGGGTACAAAAAGGACAATTTAGAATTAAAGAAAACTCTTTCATTAAAAACAAATTGCCATTAACAATTACATCAATGAGCTTGAAAATACAAAATTGGAAATGGCCACAATCAAGTGTTTTAATGAGAAGGTTAATAAGAAATTGGAAAGCTATAAACATATAGCTTATGTTGTTGACCACATAATTGAAGAACCATTACAATCCGGTAGTGTAAACTACAAATCTGTTCCTTCTCCAGTGTTGTTTGAGAATCACAATTTCAACACAGTAACACCGGAGAGTTCAGTCAAATTGGATTCCATATCAGATAATGATTCTAATACTTCAAGTATTGGAGATCCACATTATGATGTGAGACGGATACTCGGATTGAATGATGAGGGGGTGGTTGCAGTGACTGATGATTCAGACACTGAAGATGAGAAATCTAAAGAAGGTAGTGATATTCCTTTGGAAAATCACCTTCTCAGTTTTCTCATCCTCAGGCAAATGCACATAGGGTGAATCAATCAGTAAACAAGAATGTGAAAAATGATCCAGTTGACAAACTCGTTAAGGTTTTCTATCGGATGGAAGGATCCGATAAGATAATCTCTGACGAGGAGCATCCAATTAAATTTGCAAATTATTCAAAGATCGATAAAATCTGGCAGGAGATTACTATCTGGTTTCCTAAACATGAAAGGACCAATGATTTTCCTCCTGAACTTTTAAAGAAACTGTATTGTGATACTCCTAATGTGACATCCGTCACCCTCGTCTTTCATCTAATTGACAATAATAGTCCCTCAAATATTTCCATTTTAGTCCCTGTAAATTTCCGTCGATTTCAATTATGATTTTAGAGCGAACAAAAAAAATTTTACCGTTTAAATTATTATGGTTCGGGTATGAGTTTTAAGCGAATGCGTATGTGGACACGGGTTCGTAAAAGCTTTTATATAAAAAGAAAATATTCAAGTTTAAAAAAAAATTTTAAGTTAAGTTAGTTTAACTTGGTTAACCTTTTATAAAGAGAAACATAACTAAAACTAAATATATCTAACTAAGTTAACATGGAGGGACCAAATCTGCCAATAGCTGAAAGTTTTTTTTTAAAAAAAAAAAAAACAAGAAGCAGCTCCAACTTGTCCCACCCGTTTTTTTTTCCAATCGATCAGATTCCGGCGGCCGGATCTTGGCTCCGGCGACCCTTTTTTTGTGGTTCCTTGGCGTTTTAACATGAATTAAATATGGGTTTACGTTTCTTCTCTTGAATCCTTCAATTTCCCTCATCAAAACGGGCCTAAAACGCGTTTAATTGTTCAATTGAAACTGAACTTGAAGTGGTAACCGCTGGATTATTTATAGCTTGAAGAAACGCCTTTATACACGACCATTATATAAACTAAAGGTAGGGTTAGAATCTTGTGCTCATTCCCTTCAAAACCCACTAAAAACTCCAAGTAAAAACGTCTAAGCAGGCTCCAATTCGTGGATAATATGCGCGAGTTTGAAGCTTGATTTTCGAGCGATTTACACATTGTGAGTCCATGTTTTTTATGCCATTTCATTTCTCTAATCATACTCTTTGAAAGCCCTATCTTTAATCGTGTTCATGGGGTTGTTTGCAGATTATTGAATTTAGGTTATAGGGTTAGGGTTTATGCTAAGATGAATTGGGGAAGAAGATGAGTTGAAACTAATATTTTTATAGTTATTTGTCTAAACAAAATTACAAAACATGTTGTGGTGTAGTGGTGGTTATGTGAGGATTGGTCCCAACATGCTCAGGTTCGATTCCCACATTAAGCATCTTTTTCCTGATTTTTTTTTATTATTTATTATTTTATTTCTTTTCTTTTATTTTAATCATTCAAAATTCATATAAACCAAATAATTCATAATAAATTCATTTTTACTCCAAAAATTATAAAAATTTAGGAGTAGCTTCTTGATAACTTATAGAAAATTATCATATTTTTTTATTTCTGGAAAATATTTTATTTTTGTAATTTTTATTATTTAATTTGTTTTAATCGTATTTAATTGATAAAAAATTCATTCCTGATGGTTTTTGTCTCAAAATTTGTCATAAATTATTTCCAATCATTTATAACTAAAATAAAAATTATTGGTTCAGAAAACACTTATTTTTATTAATTTTCATATTTTTAATCATTTAAATATGATTTAATATCATTAAATCAGTTTTAAATAAAAATAAGTTTATTATGAGAAAATTATTTTCAGTAATTTACATAAGAAGGCATCCATTTTCTATAAAAAAAATAGCATGTTTGGATCATGTCTTATATTATTAGTCTTATTTATGTTTACTTGGATATAATTAAACATTTATTTATTTACACTATTGTAACATCTATTTTATAAAATAGAGATATTTCTTATGTTGGAAAATCTTAATTATTTTGTCGGATCATTGTGTAACTCATAATTATTTATTTCAACATTTATGATTATCATATTTATTTATAATAATTAGTTAAAGTAATTAACTAAATTATTTTGTCTTAATTATTCAAGCATATTTTTTTTATCTAAATAATCAATAGGTAATAATTATATTATTTAAACCACATTTACAACCTTTCATATATTATTTGAGATATACAACTTTTACATTAACGCGACTTATCATAAAAAAAACTCTAATTCCCCAAATCGACTTGGCAAACCCTAATGCCTTAGACCCTAGTTACCTTAGACTTTTTAGACACTTCCTTATTAGTATTCTTACACATTATAGGTTGAATTCCTCGGAATTCCCATTACTTAACTCACGACCGCTTAACTGGATTTTGATCGCTTTCGCAAACTGTGAGTATATCTTTCCCCTTTTTACTGTTTTACTATTTTGGGGTGACTCATGTACTTACTATCAAGTTTCTATTTCCTTTACTAAATGCAATTCTCATGTGTGTTTGCTTTATGTTAATTGGTGTGTCTATGACTTGTCAAAATCATTAACCGCTGGGCGGCCTAGCATTTCAATGAATAGTACTATGGTATACCCCCTTGAGACTCTGTTGAGAGAATCTTGGTCATTGTCTTGTTAATTCATTATTCAGTTGGTTAGTCATGTGTTAGTCATTATTCTTAGGTTTGGTTTTGAACGGATATTACTTATTACATAATTGCAAATGGTACCGCACATGAATTGCTAAACACTTTTCCTACTATTTTTATTCAAACAGGGTATGCTCACCAATACATTTTGTATTGACCAAATTATTTTGTACATGTTTCAGGTTGTTTTGAGATGCATTCTTTAAGCTTTCGGATTTATATTTAGATTTTGATTCATTGTATTTCAATTTAGTTGGCAGTTAGAATCGTTGTATTTCATTTCAATGTAATAAATTATTTAATCAATGTATTCAAAATTTATATTTTAGTCCATGAGCTATTGAACAATCGTCACTACGTGACACCTCGATGTTTCCGCCATCGATTGGGGTGTTACACCTAAAGAACCAAAAGTTCATGTCACTGAATTCATTAAGACAAAAGAAAAGGCAAATGCAATTTTCGAGCCGGCTTACTCAATGGAACCAGCTCCAATGAGTTTAAGACGTAGATGTGTTGATGATCAATTTCCGATCACTTCATATGCTAAGCCGAATGCTAAAAATGTATTTGAGGAATACCGTGCATGTTACAAATGCGGGGAGACAGGGCATTTACTTGCTCACTGCCCATATGTGCGACACAAAAGGCACGAAGTTGAGGGAAAATCGTCAAAGTCGATAATCATAGATATCACAAAGACATTTTGTCCCTCAACGACTGTTGGATCAGTAATGCTCTTGATGTGTTGCTTGCTAGTGAACACTTATGTGTTTAGCATGTTCAATCAGATTTGCACAGCGGAATGATAAGTAAAGTTACACTTTCAACAGGAGTTATTACTCCCCCTAGATGTTTGAAAGCTAAAGACAAGTATTTAATGAGAATATAAGTATAGAATGAGAATGAATACTTAAACAGATTCTCAGTAAATGAAATAGAAAGAACAATAAGAACAATAATAAGCTTTGAAGGATTTCTGTATTAATCAAAATCAATGTCTAAAACAGAGGGGATGAACCCATCTATTTATAGACTTTACATATACATGCACCTTGCTAAAAGTAAGTCCGTAACAAGTTGCATTCTTGGAACATGTACAAAAATATAATATTAAACTAATAAACTACTGAATTATAAGTCGGTTAAAAAGATTCTTGAACAAGAGCTGATGAATGACAAACTACTGATGAGTCGTTTGTCTTCAGTAGTTCTTTAGTGAACTGTCTGGTTAGACTTCAAAACTTCTAATACTTCTTCTTCAGTACTGGTTGAATCCTTCTTCAGTACTTTAGTCTTCTTTCTTCAGTAGTTCTATACTTAGGATAGTTTGCAGAAGTGAATTAGACTAAGGTTTACCAAAGTGGTTTCACCAATCCTTTTTGTCCTAACAATCTCCCCCTGGATTGATGAAGCCAAAGCCTTTTCTAATTCTTTATTTTCTTCTTCTGTCATTAACAATCTTCCATATCTCCTTGAACATGGAATTCTTCAATTGATTAAGCTGCTCATCAGTGAGAGATCCCCTTTGAGGTTCCAGATGTTGAATTGTAAGCAAGTCCTGAGTTGATAGTTTCTTCAGTTCATTCATGGACTTGTAGGCCTTGATTGTAAGATCTCTTCTTGTCACCAATACTGAGTTGTCATCAGTAAAGGACCATCTGATGATCAGCACTTTAGACTTGTCAAAGTCTGAAGTATAAGGAACCATGCTGGATCCCTGGGATGTTCCTGAGTGTTGGATATTCTCTATTTCGATGACTCTCAGGTGGGATTCACTTCTATCTTCCTGTTGCATTACATCAGGTAGTTTGAAAGTGGGTAAATGATGTTCAGTAACTACCTTAGTGTGCAGTTTGTCTGTGATAGTCTTCTGGATTTGGTAAGCAAATGTTGAAGGATCCCTAAATTGAGTTATCAGAGGCTTTTCTTCAATATCAAAGTCTCCTTGAACAACTGTGTTGCCTTCCAGCAACACCATCTTAAAGTCAGTCTTTGTATTGTCCTCTGGTTTCTTCTTGGTAGCTGGTCTTTTAACACCAGAAATTCTAACTACTGAAGTTGATACTTCAGAAGTTTTGAACTTCTCTGGATTAGCAGCCTTTCTAGCCTTGTACTTTTTGTATGTGTCTAGTAGTCTTTCTTCTTTCCATCTTGACACAGAGGCTTTTTGAACCATAGTGATTTGCTACCAGTTCTTCAATCATTTCAGTTATCTTGGCTTTTCCATCTTTATTTGTTGCAAGTTTGTCAGCAACAAGTTGAGCTCTTTTAGTCAGCTCATCCATTGAGAGCCCGTTTGAGTGAATAGGCTTTTGTTTTGCTGTTCTTTGTTACAAAAGACATCAGTTGTTGTCTTTTGTCTTCTTCAGCAACTCTCTCTGTTTCAACTTGCCTATTCAGCTCTGCTTCATAAGCTTTTAACTTTTCATTGAGGCTTAAGTCTTCCCTTGCTTCCAAAGCATTCCAGATCTCATCTTCCTTAGCCATTCTTTGGGCTGCAATTAAACTCTTCTCAAGTAGTTCTTTGGACATTGATAGTGGAGAAGGGTTCAGCACAGTCATTGTTGTAGTTGTTGTAGGCCTTGGAATAGGAGTTGGTTGTTGTTGTTTAGTTGGTTTGGAAGGCTCTTCAGTTGGTTGTATGTTGGAAGTGTTAACTTTTGATGTGTTGACAGGAGTGTCAACTACTGAAGGATTGTCTTCAGTATTTTCTGACTCATCAGAAATTTCATCAGAAGATTCTTCAATATGTCCTTGGGAAGTTTCAGCTTCAACTTCAGTTCCAGAGATAAGCCTTTGTTGATCTTCTTTTTGTTTTCTGGCTTTCTCTTGAAGTTCTCTTTCTTGTAGAGCCACTCTTGCCTTTATTCTGGCTTCTAGTGACTCCCTTGGTTCCTTAATCTTCTCCCCCTTTTTGGCTTCATCCACTTCTGGAAGCTTAGAAGGTTGAGAAGTTCTACCAGTGAGCTTGGCAATCTATCTTGAGTTGTGGTCAATTTTGTTGGACAGATCATTCATTTTGGATTTGATCACCTCAAATTGGTTTTTGGTTGACAGCTCCAAAGTAGCTGTGAAAGTTTTGAGGTGATTGGCAATAAGGTTGTTCATCATCTGGTATAGGGACCATCTAGGCTGCATAGTTGGTTCAGATCTATGCTTGTTGACCCAGGGAATTGTGTAGGCATGTTTAGTGAGGGGTGTGTTTTGGGGTGATCTTCATGTTGTACAGAAGATGCCACTTTAGGAGAACCAGGGATCAAGTGGTCTTTAACCTGATCTGGTGTGACCAGCTCTTTGAGCTTAGATACACCAGGTGCAGGACCTTCACTAGCAGCCGTCAATTCATGTTTAGTGGAGTGTGAATCATCATCCAAATCAATGGAAACATCTGAATCCCTGCTTACTTCCTCAATGAGGACAGTATCAGTTACATCATAAGCTGAGCCCAACTCAGTTGTCTCATATACCTCTTTTTCTTGGTTTAGAGGATTTCCTACCTCAGGCATTAAGCCTTCATCAGTAGTTGCCACAAGTGAGGTCTTAGCTATGTTACTCCTTTCCTCAAATCCACTACTGGGTGGTATTTGAGTAGTAGCAGCCTCAAATGTACCTAGAGTTTCTAAGTTTGGGCTTAGAGACCCTGGTTAATCCTCATCTCTTGGGTTAGGGCTAGGGATATCCACATCCATGTCAAGTGCTGAAGGTATGTCCCCTGTTTGATGTGGTTGTTGGGGACTGACATGTTCTGATGGGATGTTTTCTTTCCGCCCAGAGAGAAGTTTGGCAATTTCAAGGGCTTCAGGTTCAGAAAGTTGTGGTGCTGGTTCAGTAGTTTGGTCTATGGGTTCAGCAGTTTCAAAAAAAGAGTCTATGGGGATTGTTTTCTTAAATTTCTTTCTTTTGAATAAAATGGTTATTGGTGCTCTTGTTGGGGTTTGAGATGGATGAGACTGAGAGGATGTTTCAGTCACATCTTTATCAAGTGCAGCTTGCACATTAGCAGGTTCAGGCATCTCAACCTCCTGAACTGCCTTTCTTTTCAGGCTGGTGGGTTTTTGTTTTTGTTTCTTGGTTTTCTTGGCCTTTTTGGGTGAAGGTTTGGAAGATGAGGGTTCCTTGGGGATTGTTGTGTGTTCCCCTTGGTCATCTTCTGGTCAGGTGGCCGGTTTATTGTGCCTAGAGTATGCTTGTGAGGTTAAAGGGTTTAAAATAGTTGTTTGACCCACAAGCACCTCTTCTCCAAGTTCCTTTATTATGCATTGCATAATAAATCTTGGATACAACAAAAACTTCTTTTTAGAATTGAGATGATGTAACAACTCATTGAAGAAAAGTGCTCATGCCCTGAATTTTGTTTCATTCACAATGGAATTAAAAATTGGTTGAAAAGTAGAGGGCATTTGATCATATGATCCAGTTTTTGGACTCAAACACATAATTATATAGTGAAACAAAAGTTTGTACTTAGGTTCAAAATATTTCTTAAAAATAGTAGCATGTGAGAGAGTACCTTGATCTGGGGCACCCACATCATCCAGACCCAGTCTAATCCCCAAAGGTTTGGGTATGATTGCCATTCTTTTCCCTTGGATGGTTGAATTGAGGGAGATCACCTTATCATTTACTGTCACCGTCTCCGCATTTGTCCAGAACTCTTTAAGAGTCTCAGTGTGGATTGGAGGATCAATGGTGAGGGCAGTAAAGTATTGGGATTTAACGAATAAATCAATGATTTCGTCATATTGGGACCAGGCTTCATGTTTTTTGAAGTAGCCTCTTTGATTATGTCCCTGTTTCAGAGTTAGAGCCATGTGGTTTGTGTGTGTGTGGATCGAACAGTGTTTTTGCAGGTTCAGGGTTTGAGAGCTTTTTGAGAGAGAAAGAGGGAATTTTTGCTTTTTGAATGGATAAGTGTTGGAAAAGGTGTTTATCAGAAGTTAGTAACCGCTGACAGGTGTAGGTGGCTCTTGTTCTTCATCAAACAAACCACTGAGGTTAATAATATCTGGTTCAGCTGTTTGAACATCTTCAGTAGTTGTAGGAGCTGAAGCAGATGTTTGAGTTTGTACATCAGCAGTTGTTGAATCAGAAGTTTGTGAAACTTCTGATGGTTTGAAAATTGACTTAATGACTGTATTAGGAGTCCATGGTGCTGGATTCTCATCATCAAACCTTTGATCACCATAATACGTAGGTTTAGATGAAGTAACAGTCTTTTCAGGTCCGAAGTGGAAGCTGTCAAGGTCAAAGAGTTCAGCAGGATGTGCTGGAATAAGAGTGTGTTTCGACTCATTGAACTTGACATTCAGTGTTTCTTCTACTATCTTGGTTCTTGAGTTAAAAACCTTGTAGGCTTTTCTAGTGGAAGAGTAACCAAGAAAATAACCTGAATCAACTTTAGCAGCAAACTTTGAAATAGAGTCTTTAATGTTGAGAATGAAACGTTGACATCCAAAAGCCCTGAAAAAGGAGATAAGGGGCTTTATGCCATGAAGAACTTCATAAGCAGTCTTGGAGTGTCTCTTGTTCACAAGGACTCTATTTTGAACATAACATGCAGTGTTAACTGCTTCAGCCCAGAAATACAATGGTAGGCCTGAATCAGCTAACATTGTTCTTGCTGCTTCAATCAGTGTTCTGTTCTTCCTTTCTACCACACCATTTTGTTTAGGAGTTCTGGGAACACTGAGTTGTCTAATAATCCCTTTAGACAAACGGAATTCATCCAGAGTTTTGTTCCTGAACTCTGTCCCATTATCACTTCTAATGGCTTTGACAGATAGAGAATATTGTTTCTCTATTTGTAGAATAAAGAACTTGATGATTTCAGCTGCCTCATCCTTGGAAAATAAGAGAAATACCCATGTAAATCTTGAATAGTCATCAATGATGACCAAGCAGTACTTCTTCTTGCCAAGGCTCATGATTTTTACATGCCCAAATAAGTCCATATGGAGTAGTTGAAGACATACAGTAGTTTTTGATTCTTCAATAGACTTATAGGAGGACTTATGCTGCTTTCCCTTCAAACAGGATACACAGTGTTCTTGACACTGGTATACTTTCAAAGGTAGACCTCTGACCAAGCCCATTTTTGTGACTTTATTTATGGTTTTAAAGTTCACATGGCCAAGTCTCCTGTTCCAGAGATCAGTCTCTGAAGTTGATGCCTTTGAGAAGAAACAGGCAGTGTTGTTGAGTACTTTGTCCTTTTCAATGTCCACTGCATAGACATTGCCACATCTTTTGGCTATCAACAAAGTATGATCTTCAATGATCTTCTCTATCAACTTCTAGCCTTCTGGTGATATGATCTTGCATGCTATCTTTGTGAAAAAGGAAGAATATCCTTTATCACACATTTGAGACACACTTAGCAAGTTGTACTCAAGGTTTTCAACCAGATTGACCTTGTCAAACTGTATTCTGCCAGAGGAGACATTGCCATGTCCTAGCACATATCCCTTAGCATTGTTCCCAAAGGATACAGATCCTTCTCTTTGACTGATAAAGTTGTTTATCAGGTATCTGCATCCTGTCATGTGCATTGAGCCTCCACTGTCCACATACCAAATGCTATTTAAGCCTCTGAAGACTCTCTGCACAAAGTAGCAAATTAGTTAGATTTAGGAACCCAAGCCAATTTGGCTTTGGGTTTGCTCTTGAGAACATTAACAGTTTGTTCTTGACCAGGTTGAGGAATCCATGTATTTTTGGCAATGGATTCTTCATTAAAAGCACTGGTGGTATCCTTTTGAGGACCACCATCCACCCTGGTCATCAGTAGTTGTACCATGTTCATGAGATCTTTTATCTCAACAGTTTGTGAAACTGCTGATGATGTAGGTCTAACTACTGAAGGGGAATTTTGAGAAAAAGACTTTTGTTGAGATTTTATCTTTTTCTGAGAAAAGGTGTTTACTGGTTGTTGTTTCCTGGGAGAAAAAGTTTCTTTAAAATCATTTTTGATTTGTTTTCCCACAACCAGTTGTGAAATTTTCTTGTTGTACTGAATTCCTTTACTATATCTACAAAATTTTGTCTTGTGGTTGAACAGATTTTATTAGTACTTCTAAAGATGAAACTACTGATGGCTTAAAGTCAGATTTTATTAGTACTTCTGAAGAACTTTCTTTGTGAGTTTTTAGAAAGTTTTCATGGACAGATGTGCATTCTTTCTCTTCAGAAGTTTCATCTGAAACAATTTTTCTCGCATCTTCAGTAGTTTTGGGGGAAAAATCTGTTGGTGTTTCAGTGTGATTGTACCCTATGCCAAACCTAACATTTGAAGCACTTTGTTTGTTTAGCAGCAGTTGGTACCACATACAAGATTCTACCCATTTTTCACAAGTGACCTTGGTGTCAGCAAGCTCTTTTCTGACATTTCCTAGGTCATCTATCATTATTTTAAGTTGTGCTTGGGTTTCAATAGCATTGTTAGTTAATTTAGAATTTTCTTTTGCTTTTGCAGCAAGTTTTCTTTCCAAATCACATTTCATCTGAGTGAATTTTCTCTCAGAGTCATTTGCTTTGCCTTGTAAGTGCACATTGTTCTCTCTTATGAGAGCAAAAGATTCTTTATATGAAGTTGAACAAAGTTTTGTTAAAGATTCTTTTGATACCTGAGACAGGGCAGATTTTGAGGTGCAGCCCTCAAATGCCATCAAGGCAAAATTCTTTCTGCCATTGTCAAGTTCTCCCCAGTTGATGTCAAACATTTTGTTGTTTGCAATAGGATTACACTCTGTGGTGTCAAAAGGAAGACTGCTCCAGTCAACATACCCTGAGGTGAACAAGCTTTGTTGTGAGGGTTGCTGAGTCTGTGGAGGTTGTTGAGCAGCTGGAATGGGAGGGATTGATTGTTGGCTCTGCATCTGTTGAGCAGGCATTTGTACATATTGTACTTGTGGCACATATTGGATTTGTGGAGCTTGTGCCTGTACAAAATGTGCACTCCCCTGTGTTCCATTATTCCTATTATAACTAGGGTTATACAGATTTCTAGATTGAGATTGGTTGTAGCTAGAGCTTCTACACTCTCTAGCAAAGTGTCCCAACTTCTGACACTTGTGACATCTAAGTTTAGATTTGTCAAAACCATTTTTTGTAGAACTGTTAAGTCCTGGAAATTTCCTTCCTGACCTTTTGTAAAATTTGTTTGTTTTGATACTTAACATGGCCAGTTGGTGTAAAATGTCCATTTCTTCTAAGTCATCATTGCTGAAATTTTCTAAATCAGCCATGATGAAACACATGTTATCAGCATTTTGACTGTTTTCTTCATTGTCATAACCTGGGAATGATCTTTCAGATGAGATCCCAGCAGTTATGTCAATGTGGTCAAAAGATCCAAAACTATTTGAACAAGTAGGTGAATCTTGTCCCAATAGTGTTGTACTACCTGGTAGATAGTCATCAACAGTTTTACCAGAACTTTGTAATTTCTTCTTTTGATCGATTTCTCTTTCAAAAGTTAATAATCTCCCATGTAATTTTGTAAGAGTGAGGGAGCTAAGTCTGGTGAAGATCTTAAGACTATAGAATATGTTTCCCATTATTCAGGTAAAGACCTTAAAAATCTATGAAGCATAGATACATTTGTATAGGTCTGACCATTTAATTTTAGCTTAGATATTAATGAGGAGAATCTTTCAAGTTGTTTAGTTAAAGTTTCTCCATTTATGTCAGCAAAAGTTTCATATTGTTGAGCCAGGATTTCTCTGGTGTTAGCAATCACCTCTTCAGTTCCTCCAAACTGTTCTTTGAGGCAGTCCCAAAGCTCTTTGGCACTATCACAATGTAATAGGCTAGAGTAGATTTCATTTGGGAGTGCCATAGCCAACATAGAGAAAGCTTTAGCATCAAGCTCAAGTTTTAGGAAATCATCATCTGTATAGTCTTTTGGGTCTTTTGGTATTTCTTCTTTAGTTTCAAGATTGATATTTACTGGTTTGTGAGGACCATATATCACAGATTTCCAGCAACCAGTGTTGGTCTGTGATAATGTATGTGCCATTCTCCTTTGCCATATATTGTATTCATTTCTTACTAGCATAGCAGGTTTATTGGCAGAACCGGTATTATGAGGATCCATTTTAAAGAGTATTGATTTGTCAAAAATCTCTTAAAGTGATGGATGTTGATAAAAGTGAACTTTTAATCCTTTATTGAATATCAATAAGAGCCTGTGTCTGATTCTCAATGTGTTAGATTGATATGTGATCAGATAAACCAGTGCTTACCAATTGTTGGATCAGTAATGCTCTTGATGTGTTGCTTGCTAGTGAACACTTATGTGTTTAGCAAGTTCAATCAGATTTGCACAGCGGAATGGTAAGTAAAGTTACACTATCAACAGGAGTTATTACTCCCCCTGGATGTTTGAAAGCTAAAGACAAGTATTTAATGAGAATCTAAGTATAGAATGAGAATGAATACTTAAACAGATTCTCAGTAAATGAAATAGAAAGAACAACAAGAACAATAATAAGCTTTGAAGGATTTCTTTATTAATCAAAATCAATGTCTAAAACAGAGGGGATGAACCCATCTATTTATAGACTTTACATATACATGCACCTTGCTAAAAGTAAGTCAGTAACAAGTTGCAACAAGTTGCATTCTTGGAACTTGTACAAAAAGATAATACTAAACTAATAAACTACTGAAACATAAGTCGGTTAAAAAGATTCTTGAACAAGAGCTGATGAATGACAAACTACTGATGAGTAGTTTGTCTTCAGTAGTTCTTCAGTGAACTGTCTGGTTAGACTTCAAAACTTCTGATACTTCTTCTTCAGTACTTGTTGAATCCTTCTTCAGTACTTTAGTCTTCTTTCTTCAGTAGTTCTATACTTAGGATATTTTGTAGAAGTGAATTAGACTAAGGTTTATAAAAGTGGTTTCACCAATCCTTTTTTGTCCTAACAAAGACCACCTTTTTATAATCAAAGTCATTATTTTCAAAAGAGGGAAAATCGTCAATTTGTCTATGATAATCGAAACAGGATTGCTATGGAGAAGAACCTAAAGAAACCAATGGAGAACACAACTAATGACAAACAAACGGTTTTTCCTAAACCTGCTGTTAAGTCAGGAAAGGTAACCAAGAAAGTTTCTTTTACGAACGATACAAAGAAACCTACTGAGACACAAAAATCTAAGATTATGATTCTTAAACGTTCTGAACAATCTTGGTCAAGAGTGGGTTCTCCAGGTGCTTCCACCTCAACTGCTAATGTCAAAACTCAAAATGAGAAAGGTTTGAATGATCAGAAAAAGGTCAACTCAAAACCTAGTGTTTGCGAAAATGAATCTTTGAAGTTTAACACTCAAAGACCCAAGACCAAACAGGCTTGGGTCCCCCGAAATATCTAATCATTTCTTTGATTGGTGCAGGGAGCTCCAGATGGCCCTATTAGCAGTCTTTGGATTGTCGACAGTGGAGCTTCTATCCACATGACAAGAGACTTAACGCTGCTATTCGATATCAAGAACGTTAATGGAGGGTATGTGGCATTTGCGGGAAATAAAGGTGGTTATATCACAATGGAAGGGAGTGTTAGCAATGGGATCGTGAGTTTTGAGAGAATATCTTATGTGAAGCAAATTGATTATAATATGTTAAGTGTCAGCCAAATTTGTGACAAACAGTTTTCTGTACACTTTGATGATAAATCTTGCTATATTCTGAAACCCGATTTCGTCGTACCAAAAGAATGGATCATGTTGAAAGCACCAAGAGTGAACAATTTGTACATTCTTGATATGAGAAAAGCTATGACAACCCAGGGCTAAGTCACGTGTTTTCTATCCAAGGCTGCAGAAAAAGAATCGATAATGTGGCACAGAAGGATGGGACATATTAATCTCAGAAAGATGAATCATTTGGTGAAGAACGGGCTTGTAGAAGGGGTAATGTGAAGCATTTTCATCTCAATGACAAATGCATGAGTTCCAAAAAGGGGAAGCAACACAAACAGTCCCACAAACCGAAGAAAGTGAAATCTGTAGATATGCCAGTTGAGCGTTTGTATATGGACCTTTTCGGACCTGTCAAGAGTAAGGGTCATTCTGGAGAGCTTTACTATCTTGTGGTTAATGACGATTACTCGAGATTCTCGTGGGTTATGTGCTTTCAACACAAAAGTGACACGTTCAATAATTTGAAGGTTCTGTTCACCCGATTGGATAATGTTTACGGATTGAAGATAAAAAGAATTCGTAGTGACAACGGGACGGAGTTTAAAAATTCTCAGATGGATGCACTCTGTGAAGACAAAGGAATTCATCATGAATATAGTGCTCTGTACACTCCACAACAGAACGGTGTTGCAGAAAGGAAAAACAGGACTCTAAAAGAAACGGCATGGACAATGCTTGCGGATTCAAATCTTCCAGTAATGTTCTGGAATGAAGCTATTTACGCAGCTTGTTACACCTTGAATCGTATATTAATAGTGAAGAAGTTTGGCAAAACTTCTTATGAACTGTTAAATAGACGAAAGCCGAATTTAAAGTATCTAGAACCTTTTGGGGCACCTTGTACGATGTTGAATCCGACTGAGAAGTTTGCACCGAAGGCTGAAGAGGGATACTTTGTTGGATATGCAACCCCGCTCAAACGGGTATTCAACAAAAGAACTCGTCAGGCGGAGGAGTGGGCTAACGTTGAAGTACAACGATACACTCAGAACGTACAAGGAAGTAGTCCTGACTGGATGTTTGATTATAAAGATTTCTTTGAATCATTCAATCTAGATAACTTGGTTGAAGAGGCTGTACTACAACTGTATTACGAGTGTTAAAACGCAGTGACATCACCGTTGGTGCGTCCGATCATAGTAACTCCTCCAGCAGCTTCTAATGATACCAACGTTCCTGCAAATGAAGAAGAGGTTTTTCAAGAAGCTTCTACTACTCTTGATACATCTGAATCGGAAGATGAAGATGACGTTTCTAGTGAAGCTATTCTAGATCATGCTACGGAGAAACCACCAATGAACCCAAATCCAGATATTGCTTCATCATCAAATACGGGTAATGATCTAGATACGGCAAAGAATCTAACTACTCAAACTGGAGTTCAAGTTCCTGATCATCCGGAATCTCGGATTCATCAGATTCATCTGCTTGAGCAAGTTATTGGTGACCTCGGAAGCAGTGTAATGACTAGAGGACAACTTCGTCGAGCAACTTCACATGATAATATCGGAGCCCTATCACTTTATGCTAATATTCAAAAGTCTGGTTGTCAAAATGATTTGTCCTTTTCTTGTTATGTTTCACATGTTGAGCCGCGGACATACAAAGATGCTTTATTAGATGATGCCTGGGTTGAAGCTATGCAAGAGGAATTATTACAGTTTCAGAAGCTGGGAGTTTGGACACTTACAGATTTACCTCCAGGGAGAAAGAAGATAGGTACTAAGTGGGTTTTTAAATGTAAGAAAGATGATCAAGGGGTAATCGTAAGAAACAAAGCTTGGTTGGTTGTTCAGAGATTTAGTCAAACTGAAGGAATAAACTACAATGAAGTTTATGCACCAGTGGCACGTATAGAAGCTATCCGCATGTTTCTAGTGTTTGCTTCCTACAAGAAATTTAAGGTGTATCAAATATATGTGAAGAGCGCGTTTCTATACGGTGTGGTCAAGGAAGAGGTTTATGTTCGTCAACCACCAGGCTTTGAAGATCCTATCCACCGGGATAAGGTTTACGTACTCAACAAAGCACTTTACGGGTTGCATCAAGCTCCACGACAATGGTATGAGGAGCTGAGCATGTACCTACTTTCAAAGGGATTCAAACGAGGTTTGGTAGACTGTACCCTGTTCACAAAAAGAACAGAGGGTGACTTGCTTCTCATTTAGATATATGTTGATATTATTTTTGGTTCAACTAACAAACTTTTGTGCAGAGAATTTGAAAGAGTCATGCAGGAAAAGATCGAGATGAGCGCAATGGGGGAAATGCAGTTTTTCCTAGGCTTGCAGGTGGATCAATTGCCAACGGGCATTTTCATACACCAGACAAAATATGTATCTGAAGTCTTTAGCCGGCTCCAGATGGAAGATTCCAAGCCTATGGATACCCCAATACAACCTAATCACGGGATTGGAGTTGACGCTAAGGGGGAGCTCATTGATCCATTCACTTATCGAGCCATCGTTGGATCGTTGATGTACCTGACTGCATCTCATCCAGACATAATGTTAGCAACATGTCTCTGTGCATGATTCCAATCGAAACCGAAACAGAGTCATCTAACAGCTGTCAAACGAATCCTGAGATATCTGAAGGGTTGTCCGTCGAGAGGACTTTGGTACCCTAATGATGATAATTTTGACTTTGTTGCTTTCAGTGATGCAGATTTTGGTGGCTGTGACAAAGACAGTAAATCCACAATAGCTGAATGTCAATTCTTTGGGAGCAGGCTCGTGACCTGGCAGTGTAAGAACGTCTCGGGTTTGAGACAACTTACTTAACTTTTCTAGTCCGGTTTGGGACTACTATTTTCTAGTCCGGTTTGGGGACTACTTTTACATCTTGGATTTTGAGATGCTATGACTCCTTGTGTGGGTCGGGTTTTGCTAGTTTCACACTTTGTGTCCTTGATGAACTAAACTGCATTCTATCACGGAAATCCTTCACTATTTACCGAATGAGTTGTTGGGTTATGGCTAGCAGGTTACTAGTTGATAGCGCTATTAGGTTTGACAAACCACACACCGTGCTAGGAGCCGGGTGTGAACTACGACCTTAGATTTTATCATTGTTGATATGCAATGATGGGAGGCAAAAACCAGCTCGCGGGGCGAGTGCATCGTTTAAATAGCAATTCATTATATCATTGTTTAGTTATCATGAATGGGTTAGCTACCCTTGGCATACGCTGAACTAGTGGTTCTTGGTTTTGGTTATTGACTACTATCTTGGGTTTGGGAAACCTACACTTTTACTTACCTTACTTTG
This sequence comes from Ambrosia trifida, assembly GCA_028751855.1. NCBI lineage: Eukaryota > Viridiplantae > Streptophyta > Magnoliopsida > Asterales > Asteraceae > Ambrosia > Ambrosia trifida. Next base: position 126,802,827 of record CM054122.1, read on the forward strand.
TGAACTCACCAACTTTATGTTGACACACGATATACATGCTTTTGCAGGTAGTTAGCTTCCGGTGTCACGATTAGGAAGCACAGCACGTTTCACTGCATTTGGGTCTTGGGAATACACCTAAATTACATATCATGCTTTTACGTTTTCTTTCATATGGTTTTAATTTGGGTGCGTTGTTTTGCGCAAGGTTTTAAAAGTTTTAAATTTGGTTTAGCTTCCGCAGCTTAACTAAACTTGATTTTTGAAATCGAACTAAATGGTTTGGGCATTTAGAGTTCGTTCATACGACTTATGGCTATGGGATCCTGGTATGTGATGCGCCTCACGGTATAAACTCCGCAGTGGAAATTTGAGGGTATGACAGATTAGTATCAGAGCCATTGGTTATAGTGAACTAGGACTGCATGTTGAGTCTAGTCTATAATCATCATAGCATAAGCGTTAGTACACTCACAGCTTAAGTGCACAACTAGCTTTTGGGCTACATATACTTGCTTAACATATTATAGGAGATACATATTTCTTTAACACTAAACCCTGTATTGGGCACATCTTTGGTCAAGGACGAGGGCTAGGCCATGTGGCGCATGAATTGAGACTAAAATTCCAACCAGCTTCACGGACGGGGAAGTCGGCAATAGAGTACCAGTGAGGGTACCAACTGTTAGATGCATGGGAGAGAACCCTTGAAGGAACCCGAACCAATCAAACCCGAAGAAAGCGCATGTGGAGAACTCTTATCCATTCAGGGTGATCGTGGTGGTGCCATGGTGGGATTCATCTCATTCTTGAAAGCCCATAAGTGCATTAGAAAGGGCTATCCAGCCATTCTGGCTAACATCTCTGACACTCGAGCTGAAGTTGAAACGAGGATTGAGGACATCCCTGTAGTTCATGATTTCCCAGTTGTCTTTCTAGAGGAAGTACCTGGACTTCCACCTGTTCGTCAAGTGGGGTTCCAAATCCATCTTGCACCTAGAGCAGCCCTAGTTGCACGCGCACCATATCGCCTAGCACTAGGCAAACTTCAAGAAATGTCTACCCAACTCCAAGAGCTATTGGATAGGAGTTTTATTAGACCTAGTTCTTCACCTTGGGGAGCCTCAATCCTATTTGTTAAGAAGAAGGATGGGAGATTCCGCATGTGTATTGACTATTGAGAACTGAACAAGGTGACTGTTAAGACCGTTACCTAACACCACGTATTGATGACTTGTTTGACCAGCTCCAAGGATCGAGCTTCTGTTCCAAAATTGACTTGAGGTCAGGATACTATCAACTAAGAGTCCGAGGGGAGGAAGTAGCCAAGACAGCTTTCCGAACTCGCTATGGACATTATGAGTTTTTGGTAATGCCATTTGGGCTAACCAATGCACCGGCAGTGTTCATGGATCTTATGAACCGCGTGTGTAAGTCCTATTTGGACAAATTCGTCATAGTGTTCATTGATGACATATTAATCCATTCCAAGAGCAAGCATGAGCAACACCTGCAGCTGATCTTGGAACTCTTGAGGAATGAGCAGTGATTTTTTCTCTAAAGATTTGGAGGCATTATCTTTATGGAATGAAGTGTACGATCTTCACTGATCACAAGAGCCTCCAACACACATTCGATCAGAAGGAGCTGAACATGCGACAACGTTGATGGGTCGAGCTTCTGAATGATTATGACTTTGCTGTCATCCAGGGAAAGCTAACGTAGTAGCAGATGCCCTCAGTCATAAGGAAAGGAAACCCAAGTGGGTGGGAGCCTTACAACTCACTACCCATTCTAATCTTCCTGATAAGATTCAAGAAGCCCAGGTTGAGGCTTTGAAAGAAGAAAACGTCGAGCTTGAAACCTTGCACGGTGCTGATAAGCACCTGGAACTGAAGTCGGATGGTCTTTAGTACTTCATGAATTGAGTCTAGATTCCATGTTTTGGAGATCTTAGGCAACTCGTGCTTGACGTAGCTCACACCTCTCATTATTCGGTACATCCTGGTTCGGATAAGATGTACCAAGATCTTAAAACTCTCTACTGGTGGCCAAACATGAAAGATGGGATAGCCACTTATGTCAATAAGTGCTTGACTTGTGCAAAGGTTAAGATTGAATATCAGAAACCTTTAGGCTTACTCCAGCAACCGGGAATTCCCATGTGGAAATGGGATGGGATTTCCATGGACTTTATCACCAAACTTCCTAAAACACCCAGTAGGCACGATATGATTTGGCGTCATTGTTGACCGTTTGACCAAATCAGTGCATTTCTTGGCAATTAAGGAGACGGACAAGTTGGAACGTCTAGCTGCCCTATATATTAAGGAAGTTGTCTTTAGGCATGGGGTGCCTACTTCTATTATATCGGATCGCGACTCGGAATTTACTTCTCGTTTTTTTGGACTACTCTCCAAGATGCTTTGGGGACTCACTTAGATATGAGCACAGCCTATCACCCAAAAACTGATGGACAAAGTGAACGTACCATCCAAACATTGGAAGATCTGCTACGAGCATGCGTGGTACACTTTGGCAACAGTTGGGATAAGCACTTGCCTTTAATCGAATTCTCGTATAACAACAGTTATCACACTTCCATTCAGTATGCACCTTTTGAGGCACTATATGGACGCAAGTACAGGTATCCCATCTGTTGGACTGAAGTTGGGGATAGCCAGCTGACAGGTCCCAAACTCGTGCACGAAACTTCTGAGAAGATAGTGCAAATCAGAAACCCGATGGCTGCTGCTCGTGATCGACAGAAAAGCTACGCTGATAAACGTAGGAAACCTTTGGAGTTCCAGATTGGGGACAAGGTACTATTAAAGGTGTCACCTTGGAAGGGTATGATATGCTTTGGGAAACGGGGAAAGTTGAACCCGCGATATGTCGGACCATTCGAGATTGTCAAAAGGATTGGTCCAGTAACTTACAGGTTAAACCTACTTAATAAACTCAGTGTGGTACACGATGTATCCCACGTATCGTATCGAATCTAATGGAATTCCTTTTGGATACAACACTAGTGGTGCCACTGGAGGAAATCCAGGTGGACGATCAGCTACAGTTCATGGAAGAACCACTGGAGATCCTTGAGCGGGGCGTCAAGAAACTCAGACAGAGCACTATACCTATTGTTAAGGTGCGATGGAATTCTCGTCTAGGACCGGAATATACGTGGTAACGTAGAGATCAAATGCGGCTCAAACACCCACATCTCTTTGTTGAACCTGAACCCGTGCATAGATCAAACGCTGAACATAAAGCAGCTCGCTCAAAGTGAATTTTGGGGCAAAATTCCTTTCAACTTGGGGATGATGTGACATCCGGGAACCAAGCACACAATGTTAAGCTGGCTTTATTGTTTACTTACCGAATTTCGGGACCAAATTCTTTTCAACTTGGGGATGATGTGATACCCCGCAATTTCAGGTTCTTACTTTAACTAGACTCTAGTCAACTTGTACTTACATTCCTTGCATTCTACCTAACTAGGGTTAGTTAGGAGAGTCACCTGATACACGGTTATAGGTGAATAACTGTGTACACGAGTCTTGAACCCTGAACGTTGGTGAAACAATAAAACAAATTATTGTATAATAATTCGTTTGATATTATTTGCAATTATGTGCTTATTTGAAGTTTTATATGTGAACTTATGTGACGTTACATGTTATTACGCAAAAACACGGTATCAAGCGCGTAACCGACAATTGACAGACAGAGGATCGTATATATATAAGTTATAAAATATTGGGTTAAATATTTTATAGATTTATTATATTTTAAATGTAAACTATTACGCGAAATTATTTATAGTTAAACGAAACTAATTTTTGTACGCAAGTATACGAGACCGGGTCCGTAACCCACTATGGTCAGGCCAAAAGTTATAAACTAGTTATAAAATATTTGGGTTAAATATTTTATGGATTAATTATTATATATGATATATATATATATATATATATAATATTAGTAAAAAAATTAACTATATATCAATTCAAATTGGCCATGAATAGTATCTAACTAAGGTTCGGTTATACTTAACTAAACTACGGTTAGCTTCTTTTGTCTTCTTTACCTTCCAAAGTTGAGTGCTATGTTGACTAATCTTTAACATTTCTTGATCAACTCAACTTATTAGTATAATTTACACTATTTTTAAAAATCAAATAAATTAAAGAATCATATACGAGGAGCCATTTCATGATATATATATATATACACACCTATATACTCCGAAAATCATACCTATTATTGACACTACTCCACGTGTGAACCTCCATGCAAACCCCAAAGTAACCATACATATTAGAATATATATATAAGGTACACCATATGTTTCTTCTAATAACATATCCAGCTAGCACCACCACATCCAATCAACACAAAAACCTACAATGGCAAAACTAACACTTATCTTGCTCACCTTTGCCACCCTTGTAGCCTTCGCTGGAGCACACAAAACCACCAGCAGATGTTGAAACATCTGTTGAAAAGAAGGTTGTAAAAGGGAAAAAGAAAGAAAAGTCTGTCCACTTGTTCTGTGATTTCTGTGAAAAGAAGAATCATGTTAATAAAAACTGTTTTCTTCTAAAAGCATATATATAAACAAAGGAACAAGTGCATGTGATTCCAAGGCCACATGTTCAATATGTGGTAAAAAGAATCATAAAACCAAAGAGTGTCTGTATCTCAAAAATTTTAATGTCAAAATACAAGAGTACAAGGCTAAAACTCTTGCAAGTCAGGTGGTGAGTACTTCAAAAGGAAACAGACTTTTACACCAGTCCAAACATCTGTTACCAAAAGTCTTGAAACATCTGCTCCCAGAGATGTCCAAGTAACAGATGCTCCACCCACAAGCAAGTACCCAAGAGGATATGGACAACCACCATGTCATAATCTGTCACATGTTTATGAGGAACCAAAAAGACCTTCTAAACCAAGAGTGAACAGAAATCCCTATGGGTATTATCATCTGTCTGGAAGTGATCAAACAACTGTTGCCCCAAGTGTTGACATTCAAGCACTTGCAAATTATCAGCAACAGTTGTTGAACTTGATTCAAAAACTAATTCAAACCACTGATCACCTTCCCAAGCTTGAGTCTGAAAAGTCTGTGGACCCATCCAAAGCCAACATGGCTTTGGACACTCACCAAAACTAATTCATTACTGGTGTGCAGGGAGCTTCTGCTTGTTTAGATAGTCTTTAGTATGTAGATAGTGGAGGCTCCAGGCACATGACAGGATGTAGAGCCCTTCTTCTGGACTTCTTAGCTCATGGAGGGGGTGATATATCCTTTGGTAATGATTCAAAAGGTAAGGTGTTGGGTTCAGGGACTGTTCAGGCTGGGAAACTCAAGTTTGAAAATGTCAATCTTATTGATAATCTTAAATTTAATCTTCTTAGTGTTTCACAAATGAGTGACAAAGGTTATGGCTCATTCTTCACTAAGAAAACTTGTAAGATTATTGGGCCAGAAGTGGTGAAAAAGATTGATACCATCATTGCTGAGAGCAAAGCACAACTTGTTGCTCATAGGAGTGGCAATGTGTATGTAGTTGATATGTTGAAAGACAATCCTATGGCAAATGTCTGTTTGTTTTCTGCTGCCTCCACAAAGGAAACAAAATTGTGGCATAGGAGACTGGGTCATACCAACCTTCAAACTATCAACTCACTCTCCAAACAAAGCCTTGTCAGAGGTTTACCATCAAAAGAATTCAAATGTGATGAGCATTGTGTTTCCTGTCTAAAAGGAAAACAACATAAAAGCTCTTACAAATCCATTGATGAGTCCAAAACAAGTCAATGTCTACAATTGTTGCACATGGATTTGTTTGGCCCAGTTAAAATCATGAGTCTAAGAAGAAAAAGATTTTGTCTTGTCATAATTGATGATTTTTCTAGGATTACATGGACTTAATTTTTACACTCTAAGGATGACACTGCAGGTATCTTGAAGGACTTTGTCACCAAAGTTGAAAAACAATATGACTTGCCAGTAAAAGTCTTTAGAAGTGACAATGGAACAGAGTTTAAAAATAAGGAGTTGGATGACTTCTGTGTGTCAAAAGGGATTGTGAGGCAGTATAGCATCCCAAGATCACCAGAGCAAAATGGGGTGGTTGAGAGGAAAAATAGAACTCTTATTGAAGCTGCAAGAACCATGCTAGCAGATTCTGGTTTGCCACTGTCCTTCTGGGCAGAAGCTGTAAACACTGCTTGCTATGTTCAAAACAGAGTTTTGATCAACCCAAGAAATCAAAAGACTGCTTATGAAATTTTGTTCAAAATCAAACCATTAATCTCATTTTTTAAAATCTTTGGCTGCCCATGTTTCATTTTAAATCTCAAAGATTCCATTTCAAAATTTGTAGCCAAAGTAGATTGTGGATACTTTCTGGGATATTCTTCTACTGCCAAGGCCTATAAAGTGTTTAACACAAGGACCAGGACAATAGAAGAAACTCTGAATATAAAGTTCAATGAACTTTCATCCCTAAAAATCCCAGCAAATCCTACTGAGTTGTTTGATTTAGATAAATTCAAATTTGAAGATATCACTGTTAAAACTAACAATGCAGGTACTCCACAATCTCCACAACAAGATTACAGAACAGATGTTGTGATCCCAAGTCACTATAAAATCTATTCTGCATCAGAGGAAGCAGCTGTTCAAAACAACTGTCAAAACTCTGTCACAGCTGAGTCAACCACTGTTGGCCAGTCTTACCCTCAAACTAGTGCTTCACCCTTCACATCCACTGCACAATCATCCGTTGACAAAAGTCAAACATCTGTTGAAAAAAGTCAGTCCTGTTTTACACCACTTGGACCCATTCCCCCACTTCCATTTCAAACATCTGATGGCACTACAGAAGTGCAAACAGATGTTACATCAACAGAGTCACCAAACCTCTGTCCTTCACCACAAAATGCCATCATACCATATCAGGGAGATCTAATCTACCTAAGAGCTCATCCACCAGACCAAATCATTGGCAACATCAGAGAGGGTGTGCTAATAAGAAGCCAATCCTCAAATATCTGTCTTTTTGCAGGTTTCCTATCTCTCACACTACCTGTCAAGTACCAAGAGGCACTAAAAGACAACAGTTGGGTAGAAGCTATGCAAGAAGAGCTCCTTCAGTTTAAAAGACAACAAGTATGGGAACTTGTACCACTGCCTAAGGATGTTTATCCAATAGGTACAAAGTGGGTCTTCAAAAACAAAACTGATGAAAGGGGTATAGTTGTCAAGAATAAAGCCAGGCTTGTGGTTCAAGGCTTCAAACAAGAAGAAGGAATAGACTATGATGAAACCTTTGCTCCTGTAGCAAGGTTAGAAGCTATCAGACTCTTTCTAGCCTTTGCTGTCAACCACAACATCAAGGTGTATCAGATGGATATCAAATGTGCCTTCCTATATGGCAAAATTCAGGAGGAGGTCTATGTATGTCAACCACCTGGTTTTGAAGACACATTCCATCCTGATCATGTCTACAAGCTTAATAAAGCTTTGTATGGACTCATGCAAGCACCTAGGGCCTGGTATGCAACTCTTTCCACCTTTCTCTTATCCATTGGTTTCACAAGAGGTAAAATTGATAAAACCTTATTTTTGAAATGGAGAGGAAAAAACTTAATGATTGTTCAAATATATGTGGATGACATCATTTTTTGATCCACATGTAACAAAATGTGTGAAGAGTTTAGGGAACTCATGACAGCAGAGTTTGAAATGAGTGCTATGGGTGAACTTCAGTGTTTCCTTGGTCTCCAAGTGAAGCAGCTGCAAAATGACACATTCATTCATCAAAATAAATATGTGAAAAAATTGTTAACTAGATTCGAGATGAATGACTGTAAGCCATGTAGTACAACCATGAGTACAGTCAAGCTACTCACTATTGATGACAAGGATGAACTGGTTGACCAAACACATTACAGATGCATGATTGGGTCTTTATTGTATTTAACTACATCTAGGCCAGACATCATGTTTGCCACTTGTGTTTGTGCAAGATCCCAGGCTTCACCCAGAAAGTCAAACCTTATTGCTGTGAAAAGGATATTCAGATACCTAAAAGGTGCTCCCACACTTGGTATCTGGTATCCTGCTAATGGAAACATTGAGCTTTCAGGTTATTCAGATAGTGATTTTGCTGGCTGCCACACCACAAGGAAGTCTACATTTGGAGGATGCCAGTTTCTAGGGAATGCCTTAGTCTCTTGGCAAAGCAAAAAACAAGCAGCTGTTTCAACCTCAACAGCTGAGGCTGAATACATTGCTGCTGCAAGCTGTACAGCTCAACTCATGTGGCTTCAAAATCAATTGCTGGATTTTGGGATAACTGCACTAAAGACTCCACTCATGTTGGACAGTCAAGCTGCTGAAAATATCATCAAGAATCCAGTTTCTCACTAAACCACCAAGCACATAGACATCAGACATCATTTTGTCAGGGATAGCTATGAAAAAGGTTTGATTTCTCTGCACCATGTTCCAACAGAGGATCAGTTGGCAGATGTGTTGACAAAAGCTTTAGACACATCTACCTTTACAAATCTGATTTCTAGAATTGGTATGCTAAACATGGACTAAACAATAAAAGTGTTTTCAATAAAACCTTAAAATGTTTCAGAAAATCAAAATCCATCCTTAAAAATAGCCTTTTGGTTGAAAAATCTGTTAAGGATAAAACAACCACTATTTCATCCATTCTATCCACTGTTAAGTTGAAAAATCTGTTTCAAACATCTGATCAGATAAAACAACCACTGCTTGGTTGAAAAATCTGTTTCAAACCTCTGATCAGATAAAACAACTGTATTATTATCTATATATATATATATATCTATACATATATACATATATCTATCTAGATTAAAAATAATCAAGTGCTGTTAGCATCAGCACTTTGGTAAAGCAACAGCTGTTTGCATCAGATCTTTGGCAACAGCTGTACACCACCAGATGTTTCACCATCAGATGTTTGCCACGTCTGCTCCTACAAGCAGCTTTTTGGCCACATCAGCGGTTTCACCAGAGCCTATAAAAACCCTGTTTTATCACAACAATCGTTACACTGTCTCATTGTATTCAAAATACTGAAACCGCCTTCTTCATTCTCAAACCCTTACTCTAATTCCACTCACTCTCTCACTCGGAATCCATTACAATGGATCTTCAAGCAAAAGCCACCCACAATTACCTCCCATATCTGGCAAAAACAGATGAAAACACTCCATTCCATTCCACCATCGATATCATCTTACAATCCAAATACCTGACAATCCTAACCGCTGACACCCATATCTATCTTGATACCCTCCAAGAATTCTGGTTGAATGCTGAGTTTCTTCTTCAAGACAAAAAGCCTACTTCCATTATCTCAAAAATTTGAGAGACAAGTATCGTCATTAGCCCTGAACTCATATCCACAACCTTCTCACTCAATGACCTGTCAGGTAAAGACTCTTTCCCTAAGGCAGAGCTTCACACAGAATTTCAGGAAAGAGGTTATGATACACAGAAGACTGGGTCAATACTTTTCAAAAAGTTTTTCCCACCAGTCATGAAATTTTTCTTTCATACCCTCCTTCTCTGTGTCTCTGCTAAGTCCACTTCCTTTAATGAAATCCCATTGAGGATTCAGTACTTGGGCTATGCTATGTTGTCAGATTCTGACTTCAATCTGTCCCAGGGACTGTTTATGGACTTAGTGTCAAATGTGAAAGCCATAAAGTCTGGGTCTAATAATGCTTTCTTGATTTACCCAAGAATTTTGAGTGTAATTCTTCAAAAAGTTTTACGTGAAAAAGATTTTAAAAGGGGTGAGTCTATTCAAATGAAGAGTCCAACTGATGAAACTTTCACTAGAATGTTGGGTTCAACCACCCAAGAAAAAGTATTAAAAGGGTCAAAAGTTTCCAAAACACAAATAAAGAGGACTAAGACAACAACTGTTTTCCAAACCTCTGTTCTTGAGCCCACTGCTCCTGGTGATCATGGCACTACATCCAGTGCCGTGAAACCCACACTAGCCACTTCCAAAAGAAAACGTCCATCCACAAAAACCACCACTCAACCAAAAAGGGGACTTCTGGAAGATGAGATACCAGAAGATAACCCTGTTGCAACACAAAAGCAACAAGAAACCACTGCTGTTACTTCCTCACAACAGTTGGTAATATCTCAACCTGACCAAACTCCTCATGCATCCTCACAAAAGGATCATGTTGTAAGCCAAAGGGAAACTCATCATGATACATTTGAGTCACTTGGCCATATGTTCACAATCCCCTCTCCCAGGGCTAATTCTCTTTTTACTTCTCCACCTTCACCAACACATGTTCCACAAACCATGCAACCTCTGTTTGAGGCTATTGAGAAAACTCAGGAAAATCCCAGTTCCTCTCTTTCACCTATTAATGAGAGTATACCTCCACAAGTGACTGGGACTGAGGAAATTCAATCAACCATCCGACAAGCAGAAGAGGAGGTTACACCCCTAGAGTTCAATGAAACTCTAGGTGAGTTTTCAAGTGGAGCAGCCACTACTGATGTAGAGACCATTGTCTCACAACAGGACAGTGGTTACATAACTAAGTCTCCCTTGAAGGCAACAACTGATGAGGCCACTATAGTGTCCCCAAAATCAGTTGGAAGTCCCCAGAACCAAGAAAAAGGGGCATCTGGTTCTCATCCCTTGGACTCACCTCCTAGGACTGAACCAGTTACAACTACCACTGGTAGGAATTCAGATGATCCTATTAACTTAGGTGATGAGTTAAAATACCAAGAATTGACGGCTAGAGTACAGTCCATTGAAACCTCTGTTGCTGATATCAAATCAGATGTCAAGACAATATTGGAATCACTGGCTACTCTCACCAAGAGTCAACCATCCACAGCTGATATTGCTAGTGAGCTATGGAAATCTGTTTCTCCCATCATCATAGCTCACAGAAAACTAGCAGATCAGACTCATGAAACCTACATGGCTAAAATCAGAAATATGGTAGATGCTAGGTATAAAGATACCCATGCAGACATTCAGGCCATTAAAGACCATCTGCTAAAGACCACTGGCTCTGCCCCTACCACTATTCTCAGAGATGAAGATGATGATGACTTCACAGCTGATGATGCCAAAAAGGGACAGAGTGGCAGAGATAGATTGCCAAAGCTAGATCCCTTTGGTTGTCCACCTTCACAAAAAGGTCAATCAAAGTCTGCCAACAAACCAGGGTCTACCCAAACAGCACCACAACAACAACAATCCAATGTTCAAACCAGCAAAGCTAAAGAAGTGGACATCTCTGCTAATGAAGAAGCTGAAAAAGCTATTGAAGATAAGCAAAAGAGGGCTGTCACTTTGGAAGTCAAGGCAGAGGCTTTGATACAAAAGAAAAGGGAACAACAGCAGGAAGTTGAAGATGTGGGTTCCTCTAAGAGGAAGAAAATGCTCGCCAAACATATCAGAAAACCACCATCTAAACTGGCTGTTAAAACCACTGCTATCAAAACCACTGCTGCCACCCAAACCACTGATACCACCACAACATCTGAACCTGTCACCACTACCACCAAACCAACATCTGAACATATCACCACAGCCACCAAACCAATCACTGAACCTACAACCACATCACCACCTAAATCCCAAACATCTGCTGGTCCTACAAAAGTGCCAACAGATGTTAACACCACTACTGCCTCTACACCACCATCACCAAAAATTTTCTACAAAAGGAAGAGGAAATCTACCTTTGTTGTACAGGATGAAAACATTCACATATCACCACCTACTACTTCAACCACATAATCTACACCCATATCTGCCATTCCACTTTCATCATTCTCACCACACACATCACAATTCACATCCCATAGACCACCACCAACCATCACACCATTGGCTGTTCAGTATCCCCTTGAACTTGATCTACTCAAGGGGAAATGCAATCCTTCTATAATGCTGAACAACCATCTGAAAGATATTTCCCTTCTCTTCCCCATTTTCCTGTTCCCCTAAACATAGACACATATCTAAAATACAAGGCTGAACAGGCAGATGCCATCATAAAAGAGAAATGCAAAGGGAAAGATGACAGGACTGCTCAGGGCATCCATTCAGCAGAGCTTAGCAAATTGAGAAGGATTGAAGATGTTGCTAAGACCCTGAGCAACTCCATGTCTACCATGCCTCTCAGCAGTGACATGGAAAGGGAGGTTAGGGAATCACTTCTTGAACAGATCTTGGCAACCATGCCTTATAAAGCAAACAAGAAACAGTTTGCAGGCTGGACCACTCATGCTCTCAGAGAAGAACTCTTAAGAATTGAACAGATGGCCAAGAATCCCCCAGCTAAGGTCTCTGCCCCTGATTTCAGTAAAGGCAGAGATCCAGTCAGAGCATTGAAATTCAAAAGAATGAGACAAGAAATTGTGGCTGCTGACTATGGGGAGATGAAGTCTGTTGCAAGGTGGTCTGAGCTGAGGTTGGTTGAAACCTACAAGAAACTGGAAGAAAACAGGAAGAAAGACCCTAACCTGCCCAGAAAACCTGTCTACTCTGATGAAGAGACCTCAACAGGCTTTTACATTAGACAGCCTACTTGATACTTCTGATCTATCAGCTGCTGCTAGAAGACAATTCAAGAAAAAGAAAGAAATGTTTGAAGAGGATCAGAAGAAGTTTGCTGATACTTATATAAAGGAGAGCCTCTTTAATCAAGTACACTTTTTCTCAGATCCCATTATTGAAAAGCTTAGAGAACTCATTGGGAGACCTCCATCACCAAACTCATCCAGAATAAAGGTGCATCTCATCAAATCCTCTGATTCAAAAATTCTAAAATGGAAGGTCAACAAAGACACCCATGAATCGAATTTGCTCAGGTCAGATGGAGAAGCTCAAAAGCTAAGCATGGATGATGCATATAGCCTGTGTGCAGATGATCTCCAAACACTGCTGAACCTTGAGCTTGAAAGAGATGCAGAAGACCTCTACTCTTTGAACTTTGAGTTACAATTCAAAGGTCAAATCAGAGAAAGTCTGATGAGGAATAAAGATCAAGAATAAAGTCTAGTTTTGGCATCATCTGTTCTAGGGGGTGATTGTTGGGTCTGCTGACCTAAAGAAGAACAGATGATTGAAAAGTCAAAATATACTAACAGTTGATCCACATAAATAAACAGCCTTTACAACATACTCTTCCCAAAAGACTATTGACCCTAACAACTGTTCCACCCAAACAACTGCTATAACAATTGCTGCTACAAAGGACTGCTGGAAAACAACTGATAGAGAACAACTGCTGACCAAAGGTCTGATGAAGAACAACTGCTGATCAAGTACTGAAGACTAAAGGTATGTTAGAGCCAACAACACTTAGGCTCCAACAGATGATAAAAGACCATCAGAGTTTTCCTCAACAGTAGTTTACCTTACAGTGTTTTGTAATATAACAGTAGTTTGTATAGGGCAGATGTTTTATGTTGTTATTCTGTTAGAGGTCACTATCTTAGGTGACGTCAGCCTAGGTCACCAGTGGTTTAGATTTGTCTATAAATAGAACAGTGCTTGTACTGTTCTATTGGTCACTCACAACATTCTCTCAGACAAACAATCACAGAGTGATCAGGCTGAGGGGGAATACTTGTAATTGATTGTAATCTTTCAATATAATGAAAGCTTTCGATTAAGAAAACATTTATTCCTTTTGTTTTGATTATAGTTTATCATTCCGCTGCACTTTCCATATATATTCACTTCATTCATTTCTCATTCTACTTTAAACAAATCAAAACAATCAAACTCAGATCCTAACAATGACCACCACCATCGATGATGGGAACTCGGTCTCAGAAGAAAGGCGGTGTAGCCAACGGTTATAGGGACAAAGGTTGTATTTGAAGGTAACATTTTGCAAACTTTCAAGGTGGATTACCTTCCTTCATAAACAAATCCGAATACCACCGTCCCCTCCGCAACGCGCGGGAAACCACCTAGTTTTAATTAAGTTTAGTTACGTAAACTTGGTGAGACTACCAAGTACACACTTTTGGTTTAACTTAATTGTCATAAAACGACAAACAACAACAAAACAAAAAAAAAGAAGAAGAAAAAAAAAGGCAGAGCAAGCGTGGACTAGAAGCAGCACCTAGGTTGTTGGCTCTTCTCGTGGGCTGGACAGGCCAAACCAAGGCCCAGTAGCTTTATTTAAGCCCAAATCGCTGGTAGGTGAGAAAAAAAATGGGATTTTAACCAAATTAACATTATAAATCAACCCTAACCTGCATAATTACGAAAATTAAACTCCTACCCTTTGCCATTAACATAATTTAAAGATCCTAAGAGTTTGAGAAGGTTTAGGATCAAGAAGATTAAAGGCCTAAGGTATAACAACAATCTCTTATGTTTAAATCTCTTTAATTATGTTGTAAAGCATCAAAACTTGTTTGCCCAGATCTGATGTGAAACTTAAATAACATAAACGTAAGTTTTAATAAAAATTAACATGCTAAATAACATTGATTATGTGTTATTATGACGAGTCTTGAGTGGTTATTGTATGTGTATGATCGTTAATAATTTAGAGTTTAAAAAAGATAATATTCATGATAAATCTTGCTGTGTGAGATCTGATTTACATGCTAGGAGTATTGTAATACATGTTTATGATGATATTGGGCGATATTATGAATCTAGGGTTCGTTAATATTGAGGTACGTGCATGATTAAAACTGGACAGATTCGTAGTGTTGAATTGTAAGTAATATATCTCGATCTTAAAGTGTTTGTTTTAATTTTTATTTGGTTCTAGAATGTAACTTCTGATCTTATCAGAATGCATGAGTTTGTGTGATTTGGATGTCGTTTACTATTTTTTTGGAATTTTGTTTGAATAAAGGTCTAAACTGATTTTCGGATTAAAAACTTGGGTCAACCTTAATTGGCTATAACTTGAGTTTTGTAAAGAACTAGGTCATGAAATTTGGTCAGTAGGTTGATATGGGAATAATTTGACGTTTCTAAGTGAATTCATATAGTTTGGATAAATACAAGATTTTTAAGAAGTTTTACCGTAAACTGACTTGCTGTGAAAGTTTTCAGAACCTAGATGTAGTATTTGATTTTTCATAATTTTTCAACAAGGTTTGGATACGAATTAAAAATATTGGAACGACAAATGGACTCATAAGAATATTCTGTAAATTTTGGTTGTCTATTTCTTTGTGCAAGTATTTCTAGAAAAATTGTTTTGGCGGTGAATAATCTATCCTAAAAACACAGATTTGTGACGTAGATGCATATGTGCTTATTTGAAGTTTTATATGCTTTGATTTGGACTTGAACTTGCGGGTACACTTATATGAGATGTATTTGAAGTGTATAATTGATATTAATCATAACGTTCACCAACGGGTTCGTAGGGTTTACTTGTGCATGTAGTTACACTAGTTGTCACTTAAATGTTTTCACAGCATTAAACGTTTTGGATAAACGAGTTATGTGGTGTATGGTATGTACACACGTACTCACATGATGACACGTATAATAGGGAGTCGGTAGCACGTTCTTGTTTCTTTTGGATTGGATATTAGCTTTGCAACCTAAGGTGAGTTTCACTACTTTTTCTCAAAAGCATGTGTCTCGGGTTTGAGACAACTTACTTAACTTTTCTAGTCCGGTTTGGGACTACTCTTTTCTAGTCCGGTTTGGGACTACTATTTTCTAGTCCGGTTTGAGGACTACTTTTACATCTTGGGTTTTGAGATGCTTTGACTCCTTGTGTGAGTCGGGTTTTGCTAGTTTCACACTCTGTCCCTCTCTCCTTCATACATCTTTTTCACAGATGCTTCTTCTTCTCCATTGTCACTCTGTCATCTCCGTCCTACAACTCTCCACAACCACCGTCTATCTTCCTTCCGTCTAAGGTTATGTTATTGTTTTCTTTCTTTCTCATGATGTTTGTTTTTTTTTCTTTTTGAGACCCTAGTTTACGTTTTCTTTTGCATATCTCTTATTTCACTCGATCCCTAAATGGCTCCAAAGAAATCAAAGCAGGAACTCACACCGGAAAAGATAAAACTAAACAAGGATTCGAAGATAAAACTAAAGAAAAAGAAGAAGAAGATATCATCGACTTCAAGCGCAGCAGCAACAGCTGCGGCAGTGAGTGGCAGCGATGGCAGAGGCGTCGTTACTGAGTAGTGGATTTCGTTTGGGAAAAAACCCACTTATTCCAGGTATTGTTATTATTATTATTATTATTATTATTATTATTATTATTATTATTATTATTATTATTATTATTATTATTATTATTATTATCTTCGTTTGATTTCGTTTTGATGGGGTTTTTGTTTGTTCATGTGGAATTAATGGTTAATTGTTTGGAATTGTACCGATGTGCTGATTGAGGTTTTTTATTTCTTGTATTGTTTTAGGTGTTTAGATTTAGGGTTTATATTGATCGAGTTCTGAAATTGGAGGTTCAATTTGCTTTTTCTGAATCAAAATGAAATGCAAATGTTTGGATGCATGTGTTTTCACAAAATAAAAAATAAAATGTTGGAGTGTTTGGGTAAAAGAGATTGTGATTTTTTTGATGATTTAGGTTTAGGATGATCAAATGTGGAGACAGATGCAATAAGAAAACAGGAAATTGGGATAGATGTTGAACTACATGTTTCGGTTGGTTCTAATAAACTGTTTATCTGATCATGATTGTTCAAGTTGCTATTTTACATTTCAATTTTCAAAACTTTGACAGTGTTGTTCCAGTATCGATAACTCAACATGCCTTTGTCAATTCTTAGAGCATTTGGGATGCGTATAGAATTGATCGTTTTTGAAAATAAACTATCGAACACGTATGACTGTGTGGTTTAGTAGGACAATTCATAGATGAAAGACTGCTATTTATCAAAAGAAAAATCCGTTTTCTTACATTCTTTTTTAACTTTTTCATTTAATTTTCATACGGGATAAACTGGACCCACAAGATGAACATGATGAATGAGTAATTACTAAAATGATTCAAGTATTCAACAGAACCTGCTTTATGGAGCAAGAGGCTCGTGTTTTGACTTTCGATCATTGTGTGAATAATGTCATTATTATCATAGAAGCTTAAAGTTCAAGATTTTATTTTTTCTCAGGTCGCACCAAAACAAAAAAAAATGGATTAAAAATTGAAGTCATACTAGACGCCTCTAATTGAGGACTCATGCAAGCATATCATGGATGCTGCTAAAATGACAAATGCAAAGACAATGAGGCCTGCTCCATTACCAACAAAGACGAGAATATATTGTGTTCTTAAATCACCTCATGTTCACAAAGATGCTAGATTTCACTTTGAGATCCGAACCCATTAGCGGCTCATAGACATCCTACACCCGACTGCAAAAACCATCGACTCTTGATGGTGTAATCCTCTTGGTATGATGGTAAAACAAATATGAGCCTTCAATCCTGAAACCACTTGATATTGAATGATGGAGAACATATTCATTTGTGTGATTAAAAGTAAAATTATGATTTTTTAATGTGTAGTGAATTGGGTATTTTTATTGATTCATGTTAAATCTTGACGATGCCAAGGAAGCTGCTTTGAAGAAGATTTCAGAGACTTCAAAACAAGGGAAGGCGTTTATGAATGACGCTAAGTTATTGGCGCGTATAGAACTTCCTAAAATATGCGAAGACGTTCTACGTGATTCTGCTCAACACCTCAAAGTGGAGCTTCTATTATTCATGGTAACCTCCTTTATTTTGAACTTTTTGTGTTTGTGTTTTATTTATCATCAACCATACAAAATTTTAACAGGGGTCATTTTCATCTTTTACGCCGGGTCAAACGGGTTGTGTTGCAAGTACTATATTTAAAAAAAATCCACCTATTTAGTTGTTTTGTTCAAAATAAACTTCTTGATATTGGAACAACGATGAGTTTGGATGGATTTACATGAATTGTTGGGTTAGTTCCATTAAACAAGCATTTTTCTTACACGGTCAACTGGGTCAGTTTTTATAAGTTGATTAGTTTATATAAACGAAAGGACTTTTTTTAGTTGATTTCATCATTTTGATCTTATGCTAAAAATTTATGTTTGTGTGGTGCATGGTTCTAATGTTTTATTAAGTGGGTCATACGGGTCAACTCTATAGGATATCTTCACTGATTCGTTTGTATAAAGGCTCAAGCAGGTCAGTTACGGTACCAACACTCGAGAATATAACAAAATAAAGTTGTAATATATTTGATTATATGACGTTGTAGGTTGTAGTAAAGTAATTAATAATGGGAAGAAATGGTAACACTAGGAGTGCAGACCCAAAAAATCATGGACTTGAGTTGAGTATTTTATGTGATCATGTGTTCAGACATTTTCAAAGTTTGTTGCTAAACAAGTCAATTTATGTTCTCATTATTTCATCAAAATTAACCAAAAATGATATTTTATTAGAATACTTTAGGAATCTCTGAATGTGTTTTAAAGGAACCTAATTCATGTGCTACTATAAAGCTATTATTATTATTATATATATTGGCTTTTTAATATTTGGTTGTGGCTCATGTTTTAAAATTTCTTCCTTCAAATAAGATGCGTGTTAGAGTTGATCTCCTTAATGTCTACTTATGTATTTTGCTGGAATCATAGGAACTTAACTAAATAATAAGTGTCCATCCTTTTTTGATAAATGAAAAAAAATATTTATTATGTATTTATGAGCTTACAAGGTGTGCATGTGTTGCTTTGAGATAAACAAGATTTTCTCTTAAGGCTTAGGCATCATACTTTATTGGTAAAATGTTTTGCTCTTTTTGTGCATCATTTATGGGTATGATGTTAGTTTTACTAAGTAGTGTCAAAATATTGTTTCGTTTGATTCATAGAAATTTCGAGCTTAATGTTGTTGAATTATGGCGACCTTCTATAAATTTGATTTAAGTTTTGCCAGCGTGTTTATTGGTTTTGTTTAATGACCATCACTAGAGGTTGGGAAGTGAGATCCATGATTAAATGGAACCAATTCATGGGTTGCTATAACGATATGTTGTTTGGTTGCGCCTGTAAGTTGAGTATATCAAAATCATTTGGCATATGAAAATGTAGTATGCATGTAGTATGGCAACATTCATGGGTTGCTACCTAATTGCACATTTCATATCTATAATGTTTTGTAAAATCAAATTATTTATTTCTCCATCCTTTGGTTGCTTTTTAACAAAAGATTTCGAGTTTCAAATACTTCAAGCAAATGACATGTAGCATTGTGGATCGCGCCCATCTCAAATACTTCAAGAAAAGGACATGTTGTAGCATTGTATGCTGAGATCACAGAGGTTAGTATTAAAATCTCTCTTTTTGTTATAACTGCAAAACGTATACCCATACTTTTACCTTTATACCATTTTTCCTATTTTGGTGAATGAGACTCGCCTACTTTCTTTCTCTTTTTTGGTGAAACCAAACTTAGCAAAGTCAAACCTTCTGCTTCTTTTCTCTATTTCTGAATGATGGCTATTTTGGTGAATCATAACTTAACCAACTTTATCAATTGTTTTACCTTTATACCATTTTTCCTATTTTTGTGAATGAGACTCGCCTACTTTCTTTCTCTTTTTTGGTGAAACCAAACTTAGGAAAGTCAAACCTTCTACTTCTTTTCTCTATTTCTGAATCATGGCTATTTTGGTGAATCATAACTTAACCAACTGTATCAATTGTTACTGGTGATTAAAGCAAAAAAGAAAAGGCTTGGCAGAGCTTAAAAAACAGTTGGAGATTAATGTTTACTAGCTGGATCACCTATTGATGCATGCATGTGTTATGTTCTTGCATTTTTTTTTTTTTTTTTTTTTTTGGGACATTATACTCAGTTTGAGTATGAGAGTTCAAATTTACCATATTCATTCAAGATATACTTTGTTTTCTTTATTAAGAGGTTGTTCAATTTGTAATTTGGTCTTTTTCAAAATGATCGAAAAATAAAATTATAAAGTGATTTTCCATGAAAGGACGGGTCTAATGAATGAAAAATGACATAAATATAACTATAACTCACAATTGGACGGTACTATTTACATATTACTTATTTAGGAATTAGGATTTATATTATAAGTTTTGAACCCCGTTTGTCACACGTGTAGTGGGTTACGTTTATACTTGGTGTATACAGTGTATCATGAGACAATTAATAAGCTCAAAAACGAGTAATGCGTTACAAATTATACAAAGAAGTATTTAGAAATTTGTAAACGGTTGTAATTTGAATTTTTTTCTTTTTGTATATTTGTTAATGTATTAGGATTTGTCTTATAAGTTTTGAACCCCGTGTGTCACACGGGCCATTAGGCTAGTATATAGATATAGATATAGATTTTTGTTATGAAACAACTTTATTTTAATCTTTTAAGTTTTAAATGTTCAAACTAGATTATCTCCCGAAGGTTCCCGTGATAGACAAACTTAATATAAAGTGACAAAATATGTGCACCGTAAAAGGAATATATCGTTTTTTCAGAAAAAAATGTATAGGATCAACAATTGATAACTCATAACACCTACCTACTTCTAATTATACGTGTTCCCTTTTTTTTTAATTTTTCTTGTATGCATATTAATATTTACATGCTTCAAAGATTCTTTTTTTTAACATTACACAATACAATAGTCATGCACATTACGTATATAATTAGCAATAATCTAACATTAACTTTGTTACTCTAAAATAAAAGAAATTAGATTCTTACCAACCTTACTACATTTATGAATATATATATGTAGTTAGCGGGTTGTTATATGTAATAGTAAAACATGATTAGTGACTTACCTAGACATGATTAATGAATTACCTCAACATATTGTGTGTGTTTTTTTTTTTTTTTGCATGAACAAAAACCCACCAAAAAAGTTGTTTTTTATATTTTGTTTTTTTTTTTTGTTGTATAACTCTACGACCAGCAGATCTCCTTGTCTTTGGGTGGGCCGGGGGGAAGCATGCTTGTGTTGACTTGACGGGTGTATCTCCCCTAGTTGGGTTGAGGGATAGTGGCTTTGTAGCAGGCCAAGCGGTGCGGAAAGCAGAGGCAAAGAAGATAGAAAAACATGCTAAAGCCTGCGAGGAGAACCAACATGTTTTTGTACCATTGGCCTTTGATACCTTTGGCTCATTGGCACCGGAGGTTACCCATTTCACGACTAGGGTCCAGCGGGTTATTAACAGTAGTGCCTCGCCTTCGGGTGGGCAGGGTTACGTTTTTAGTAGATTAGGATTTGCTATTCAGAAAGGGATGGCGTCGCAGCTTGTTGCCCGCCTACCCGTTATCTTGATGTAATTTTCCTTGTTCTGGAATGAAAAACTTATTATTATAAAAAAAAAAAAAAAAAAACTATGGTACTCGTTGAAAATATAATAAAACGTTTGTTAATTTGCTGTAATTTAAAAAAAAATGTCGTATATAAAAGTAAAGTTCAAAAATTGTAAGAGGAAGTACATGTGCCATGTAAATGAGAGAGAAGAAGACTTTTGAAGATAAATCAAGAGGTGGAAAGGCCTCACCTAATGCCATGCGACATACCCTTTTTTTGTTTATATATATATATATAGTGTTAGGTTACTTGCAGAAGAGGGTTTTAGTGCGAGAATAAACCTAAATCTTAATTTTTATTAGTAATGGTTCATTTATTTTTGAAGTTTTTACTTTTTATATATCATTGTTTATATATATATATATATATATATATAGGGTAGGGATCCTAAGAGAACCAACCCCTATTTGAGAACTGAGAGAACCATTCTGAGCCACACATTTCATATAAAGGCAAAAAAAAAAAAAAAAAAAAAATTTTTTTTTTTTTTTTTTTTTTTTTTTTGCTTTAATCGCACATTTTTATGCAAGGAAAAAAAATTTTTTTATTTTTTTTGAATTTTTTTTTCATTTATACATATGTGTATATGACAATTATACATATGTGTATATGGCAATTATACATATGTGTATATAGCATTTTTCAGCTATACATATGTGTATATTTCAGTTATACATATGTGTATATAGCATTATACATATGTGTATAATGCAATTATACACATGTGTATACTAAAAAAAAATACAAAAAAAATAAAAAAAAAAATTTCCTTACATATAAAGCAGCGATTTTTGCAAAAAAAAAAAAAAAAAAAAAAAAAAATTTGCCTTAGAGAAATGTGTGGCCCAGAATGGTTCTCTAGTTCTCAATTTGGGAAAAGGTTCTCATTTGAACCAAATCCTATATATATATATATATATATATATATATATATATATATATATATATATAGGGGAAAGTTAATTTGAGAACACCTATATTTCGTGCGAACCGTGAGAACGGCATCTAAAACCATTCAAATTCAAAATTTCTTTTTACACTTGTCTTTATTACTAAAATACAATCTCAAAAACACAATTTACGCCTAAAAATTCAAACGTATACGAAAATAATTTGTTTTTACACATGTGTAAATTTACTGTTTATACATGTGTAAACTGTTTCATTTACACATGTGTAAAAAGTTAATTTGAAAGTGTTTTTGCAAGAAAGGATGAATTATTTGGAAAGAAAATTCATTTATTAATGTTATATTTTAATTATAATTAGGTTTGTATTGAAAAAAAATGATTTTGATTAGTTTTCTCACTTGTTCTCACGGTTCTCGCGATATTTAGCGTTCTCAAGATAACCCTCCCCTATATATATATATGTATATATATATATGTATATATATATATATATAAACCCATAAAATTAATGCAATCAAATGTTTTTTTTTAAGTTTAAACTCTTTCCTACACATGTGTTATATTATGCGTAGGTAATGTTCCTACACAAAATTTGTACATGTGTAGGTTATATAAATTAATGAAATTACTTTATATACTTGTTTTATTTTCGAGATAGATGAACAAACAACACATTTCAACTATTTTCTTATATTTTGGCGTAGTATTTGGTTTTTTTTTTAAATGATAAAAATGAATTATTTATCTTCTTCTCGCACTTCACACACAAACACACACACACACACACACACACACATATATATATATATATATTGGCCAAGTATGGTAGAAAACCTATGTTTTTTAGTAAACCCTAGAAAACCCTACTTCCCGAGTTTTTTTTTTTTTTTTTTTTTGAAAATTTTAGGGCATGTAATATACATGTTTTTAAGAGTTTTGAGCCAAAAAAAAAAATTTAAAAAGCGCCGATCATTTTTTTTTAAATAAATAAGTTGTGCATCGGAATATATGTTAGCATATGTTTACACGGGTAACATATGTTACGATGCAAAACTTATTTATTTAAAAAAAACGATCGTGCTTTTTTGATTTTTTTTGCTCAAAACTCTTAAAAACGTGTATATTATTTGCCTTAAAATTTTCAAAAAAAAAAAAAAAAAAAAAAAAAAAAAAAAAAACACTCAGGAACTAGGTTTTTCTAAGGATTTTTCATAGTTTTTTTAAATTTTTGAGGTTTTCTATTAATCTTTGCCCTAGATGTATATATAGATAAAGTCAACAAAAATATAAGGTTAAAATCATAAATAAGAACTTGAAAGTAGAAATGACAAGCTACAAAAGTGTAGGAATGGGCAATGTAAAAGAACAACAAAAAATATCTTGCGTAGGGCGGACCGGTACAGCAAAGAAATTGAAGTCAAAGACTTTTGAGAGTTAAAAAGAGTCCATGATAATGATAATGATAAATCTATATCTATATCTATATCTATACTATATTATAAAGCATTTGACAAGGACTTTTTAAATTTTAAGAGGTATAAGTCTAAATGCCTATGATACAACACATAATGCATAAAATAACTACTTTTTAAGGGTAAATATGTCTTTTAAACACCATATTTAATTAAAAGAAAGTCAAGAGTCATGAGATGATTATGAAACTACATGACA
This sequence comes from Ambrosia trifida, assembly GCA_028751855.1. NCBI lineage: Eukaryota > Viridiplantae > Streptophyta > Magnoliopsida > Asterales > Asteraceae > Ambrosia > Ambrosia trifida. The sequence continues at coordinate 126,826,803 of CM054122.1, forward strand.
TTCAATTTTATAATTACTTTAAACATATTAAATAGAATACATATAAAAAGCAATTCATGATGTTATATGTTATGTTATGTGATAAGGGTTCCCATACAAAAGGTTAATATTGTGAGAAGGGTGAGAAAGACTCTTATGATGACAAGTGGCACTAAGATAAAGGATACAAAAGTAATTATACACAAATAATTAACTTATTAAATTTAAATCTTTTTTTAATTAAGGAGTGATTGTAGGGATATTAATTTTAATATTTTCGATAATTTTGGTTGTTGACTTCTAAACCATTTATTATTTGTTGCTGTTACCACACAAATGACTTAGACATATTAATTTTACTATTTTCGATAAATTTGTTTGTTGAATTCTATACCATTTTTTATTTGTCCAATGTCCACTAGATGCTTTATCTTTAAACAAATAAACATCTTTATGTGTTTAAACACATTTAAAAAACACATTTGTGTGGGTTTACAATGATAAAACCGTATTGTTGTTTTTATTGGTAAAACATATATGCATATGTGTCCACCAGATGTGTGTTTAAACAGAAAAACATGTTCTTTTTTTATTAAAACACATATGACTCTATGACACATACGCCATTATGAACATAAAAACATGTTATTTATGTAAAACACATCAGTGTTATAAAAACACATCTGTATGTATTTAAACCATACAAATACAACTCCATTAGTGTTGTAAAACTTAAAATTGTTAAAACACACTAGTTGAACTAGTTGTACGGTACAAGTCCATTTAAAGGGGTTAAGAGGTTTGTTAAAAAAAACAAAAAGACACGTTTAGGAATGTGTTTGGATAAGATCAAGGGGTGATGATTTCTTTAAGGGTGTTTTGACTAATGGAGAGTGTTGGAGACTATGGACAACCATATGGATGTAAGGGGTGTTTAAAGTTGACGATGATGCTGCTGTTCAAGAGGTTGTGGAGTTTAGCACTTTTAAAGATGATTTTTTTCAAGAGAGAGAGAGAGAGAGAGAGAGAGAGAGAGAGAGAGAGAGAGAGAGAGAGAGGAGGAGAGAGAGGGAACAACCATAAATAACAAAGAGAGAGACTCCTTAAATCAAGGGGGTATTTAATAATTTTTTGGTGTTTTGACAACTATACCCTCACAACTTAATTTATTAATTAGATTATAACATAATTTACAGCTTTGCCATCCATTTAATCTTAACCATCCATCAATATGATCTAAAGGCCACAAATATTTCTCACATTTCTCACAAAACACATCTTTTGTACCCTAACCTCATCCTATGTTATGTTATAACATTTTATATAGAGTTGGGTACTTTAAAAAACTTCGAGTTTTAAAACTTGTTCATACTATATAGAAATCGAGAAATCAATAGTGAAAGTTGTGTTTTTAATCATGAGGTAACGATTCAAATTCTAAAATTATTACGTTATATTCATACACACAAACATGCCTAATTTGATCTAAACTATATGATCATCGGATTCAATAACCGAAGAAGAAAGCTTCTGTTTATAATGAATTTCAAACAAAGGTATTTAGAAATATTCATGTAATAGTGGTTAGGTTTATAGTAGGTATTTTAGGTTAGTATGTACTCTACAAAAGAGTTTCGGTTACACCCGCTGCATCGCGCGGGCCAACCCACTATTAATGAATTATTATGGAAGTGGGTTTTGTCCTAAACTTATCAATAATGGTGGAGCCATATTGATTATTAAATTAAAAAAAAAAAGTGTAATATAGTATTTAAAATATGGCGTCAATATATCATTTGACCAATTTGTTTCATTGGTAAGACAAACGGGTGGCACGAATTTTCTTTTTCGTTTTCTAATGTAACTTAAAGAGAATATGTGGCCTTTTGCCGGACCATCACGGTAATGGCCGGACCGAACCTAAGACCTGGATGAACAATGCTTCGGTTAAAAGGCCCATGGGCATTAAACCACCGAAGCCCATTACAAAAAGTATAAATACTCATCAAATTTCCCCATTTGGTAACTCAACTACTCCGAACCAACTTTCACTCTCTTATACTTTCTAAGTTCTTAAAACCATACTTATTCTCACGCCGGAGGGTGGTCACAAAGAAACATCTCCTCTCCCCTGTGGCGAGCCTAACGGTGTCTAGTTTTGCAGGTTCACAGCACATCCAACACGCTTTAATCATCTTCAAGATCCAACTCTCAGATCTGGTTCTCCGAACCACTTAGAGGTAACTTTTTTCCTCTTCAATTGGCGCCATCCGTGAGTTTGCTGTGTTTCTTTTCTTTTTTGAAGAAGAACAGAGTAATTTCTACCCATGATGGCACGTTCTAAGGAGTTTACGATCGAAGATGTAACAGCAACTGAACATGATGATGACCAGGTAGTCATCACATCATCAGGACCAGTTACCGCTTCCACAATAACAAAAGGCAGCACACAACAGTCACTCTAATCTGTTGGTGCTTCAGCTGCAAAAGCAATCGATCCACTAAAGGAGTTTGATGACGATTTCCTCCAGAAAAACCGAGAATTGTTACTCCGATTAAAGGAGCAGCAGGACAAGGAGGCCAAAATGCAAAGTGTGAGGGCTAATCTATTCCCAACCGAAGGGTTCGCTGCTTCGGCGGGAGCCAGTATAAGCCTGGATCATTGGCCACCCACTCCACAGTCGTTACGACCACACCAAATCAAACACCACATGGGCAGCTATCATCCCTGGGTTCCACCGGACCGATGCCAACTAGCGTAATCTCTTCGGAGAAAACGCCAATCATACCCCAAGGGATGATGAGCTTACTAAACCGTACCGACCAGCCTACATGACGTCGTACTCCAAGTTCTCGCAAAGAGTCGCCACAGCACGGCTCCCGACAAAATTAAAAATGCCAGCTACTATCAAAAAATACGAAGGAACATCGGATCCGGACAACCACATCTTTGCTTTTGAAGGAGCAGTTGAAATCGAGCTGTGGCCAATGCCAGCGTGGTGCCACATGTTTGTTCAAACTCTCACCGGAGCAGCCAGGGTGTGGTTTGATGGTTTATCCGCCGGTGAAATCACCAACTGGATAGAGTTCCGAAGGTTGTTTTTGTTAAACTTTGCAAATCAACGACGATGCTCCAAAGACATAACCGAAGTGCACAACATCCGAAGAAAGGATGGAGAGTCGCTGGAAGCCTTCATCGATCGTTTTAGCAAAGAAAGCATGCAGATTAATGGGGCGATGGACCAGCTTCGAGTGTCTGGCTTCTGTCATGGGATCCGAAACAATCAACTGGTGGAAAAATTGCACGAAGATTTGCCAAAGACGATGGAGGTACTTATGGAAAGAGCCAGAGCGTTCGCTCGAGGAAAGAGCGCCTGCGGGCAATCCTCCGAAGGAGAGTACAAAAACTCAGGAAGTCGAAACTCATGGAAAAAGAGTTTGCATAACGCTGATCGAAATACTTACTGGAACAAGAATAGGCAACAGTCATATGATCGATCAGACCGAACCCATTCTTCCAAGTCTCAAGGCTCTAGAAAGTTTGGTAGTATGACTGATTTAGCCAAAACTCCAAGGGATATTCCGTTAACCGAAAACTTACAACTTCCCACTCCGGCCAAGCAACGACCATCAGCCGACCGAAACTCCAAAAAATACTGTGAATATCACCGAGCAAAAGGGCACAATATCGATGATTGCTGGTCCCTTCGACAAGAAATTAAGAAAGCCACCCGATCCGGAAAACTCTCTCATCTTATAAAATAGGTGAAGGAAGGAAAGCTAGCAGCAATCCCTAATACAAACAACCAAGCTGGGATTAATATAATAAAGCCTCTCGTACCGCATGACATCAAGCGTTCTGGCGCTCATTTCTCTCCATTCATGAGCCAGGTTGCCAAAAAATTAAAATCATAAAACATTTGCGCTTATAAAAAGTGTATTCACGATTGTAAAACATAATCGTCTCGTTCCTAAAATAATCTATTTATGTGACAGACAATCATGTTCCCAGAGGTAACACCAGATCAATTTCTGGAAGGACCAATAATCATCTCTGCTGTCATAGCCGGACACAAAGTCCAGCGAGTTTATGTTGATAATGGCAGCGCTTCGGAGATAATGTACCATCACTGCTTCCAGCAGTTGGCACCGGAAACCCAAAAGAGGATGGTACAAGTATTTCAAGTTTTCTTAAAACATAATAATAATAAGTCAGTCGATGTAACCAATTCCGTAGCTAAACCTTTGTGAAAAACAGGTCTCTATGCCACTGGTTAGCTTCTAAGGGGAGGTAATCCAACGCGTTTGGCAGATTACCCTCCCAGTAACCTTGGGCACGAAGGAACAAAGCCGAATGATTATGTTGACCTTCCTAGTCGTCGGAGCAAACTCAGTACACAATGTCATCCTTGGACGACCGAGTATGTGTGCTTTCGGTATGGTCGCTTCCTCCATACATGGAGCGATAAAATTCCCGACTGAAGCCGGAATAGCAACTATATTCACTGAACAAATGTACCATGTGGCCGAAGTACGACAAGCTTCAAGTTCACAAGCTGTACCGATCACTCAGGAATTGTCAGAAAAATGGTCGATAAACCCATGTTTTCCGGAACAAAAGGTAATCGAGCATCACCAAATCATAAAGTAGCTTTACGAAGCTCTTTGACTGATTCTCTAAAAATAATGACAGGTGACCGTTGGTGCACAACTGCGGACAGATTATAAAGCCGCCCTGTGGAGCCTCCTAACCGAGTCTTTGGACTCCTTTGCATGGCAGCAATCGGACATGAAGGGGGTTCCCAGAACCTTGGCCGAACACAAGCTGAATACTTACCCAACTGTCCGACCAGTGCAACAAAAGAAAAGAAGTATGGGGCTTGACCGAAACAAAGCCATCGCCGAAGATGTCAGGAAGTTACTCGATACCGAAATCATCAGGGAGGTGCAGTACCAAACCTGGGTATCAAACCCAGTATTGGTAAAAAAGCAAGACGAGGGGTGGAGAATGTGTGTTGACTTCAAAGATTTAAACAACGCATGTCCTAAAGATTGCTACCCCCTTCCTGAGATGGACGTAAAATTCGACTCACTCACTGGGTTTCGGCTGAAATGCTTTCTTGATGAATACAAAGGCTACCATCAGATTCATATGGCAGCCAAAGACGAAGACAAGAATGCTTTTATCACCGCTGAAGGTCCATACTGTTACACGAAGATGCCCTTCGGCCTCAAAAACGTCGGAGCCACATACATTAGATTAATGGACAAGGCATTTAAGGATTAGATCGGCATAAATATTGAAATATATGTGGATGATGTGGTGATCAAAAGCAGAGGTGAAAAAGACATGATGGCCGATATCCGAGAAACATTCACTTGCCTCCGGAAGATTAACATGAAGCTAAACCCGGCAAAATGTTCTTTCGGCATGGAATCAGGAAAGTTTCTCGTTGTCATGGTTGCACAAGAAGGAATCCAAGCCAATCCAGAAAAAGATTAGGGCCGTTATGGAGCTGAAGTCTCCAAAGTCAGTCAAGGAAATTCAGTCGTTGAACGGAAGGTTGGTGGCTTTGCACCGGTTTCTTTCAAGTGGACCAAGGAGGCTGAACAATCATTTGATGAATTGAAGCAATGTCTCAGTATGTTACCAACGCTCACCGCACCATAACCGGGTGAAATACTCACCATCTATTTAGCAGCGTCACAAGGTGCCATCAGTGTAGTCCTCGTGGTCCATCGACATTGAGCTCAAGTTCCGATCTACTATGTCAGTCGAGCCCTTCGAGATTATGAGACCAGGTACCCTATGTTGGAAAAACTCGCACTAGCTCTGGTACATGCCTCAAGAAGACTGAGGAGGTATTTTCAAGCACATGAAATAGAGGTCCAAACTGACAAGAATATCCAACATGTGCTCCGAAAACCGGAGGTCTCCGGACGATTAGCCAAATGGGCAATCGAACTAGGGGCCTTCGACCTAACTTTTAAGACAAGAGGAGCCATGAAGGGACAAGCAGTGGCAGACTTTATAGCCGAACTACCGAACGGAGAAGACCTACCAGGGGAACAAGTACCGGAAGGAGAAGGACGAGCTGAAGCATGGTCTTTATATACGGATGGTGCGTCCTGTGACGAAGGATCCGGAGCAGGTCTCATATTGATCGATCCGGAGGGCACCGAATTCACTTACGCCCTCCGACTAGAGTTTCAGATCTCCAATAATGAGGCTGAATACGAAGCTCTGTTAGCCGGCCTTCGAATAGCTCAAAATTTCGGAGTTCAATACCTCAAAGTCCATACCGATTCGCTGCTTGTAGTCAATCAGCTCCAAGGGGAGTATGAAGCAAGAGAGCCGAACATGGTAAAGTACCTCCAGAAAGCACGAGAACTCACAGCGTCTTTCCGAACCTGTAAAGTTTTTCATGTCCCAAGAGAAGAAAACACAAAGGCAGACGCTCTCAGCAAGATCGCATCAGCGACTCCCACAAACCTCGCCCAAAATACAAGGGTTGAGATACTGACCAAGCCTTCGACTGAACAGAATGCCATCTTGCAAATTGAAGCCCAACAAGAAACATGGATGACTCTGATCCTAAGGCACATCGTTGAAGGATGGGTCCCAGAAGACAAAGCTGAAGTCCGAAAGATAAAGGTTAAATCCTTACAGTATCAAGTTCAAAACGGCCAACTGTATCGAAAAACTTTCTTAGGCCCACTCCTTCGGTGTCTTTCTTCAGACGAAGCAACATATGTTATCAAAGAAATTCATTTTGGCATTTGTGGCATACATGCCGGACCAAAGATGGTTGTCACTAAGGCAATGAATGCAGGCTATTACTGGCCCAACATGCACCAAAGTGCCGTTCTAGAACTCCGAAGCTGCAAAGTGCCGGTCAGTCTCCAAGCCAAAAATGATTTAATTCCGGTTACAGCGGACGGGCCGTTTTAAAAGTGGGGGATTGATATTGTAGGACCGTTCCCCAAATATACTGGAGGAGTCAAGTACTTACTGGTGGCCATCGACTACTTCACCAAGTGGGTCGAAGCAAAACCAATGGGTGACATCACGGGCCATCAGGTGAAGAGGTTTGTCTGGGAAAACATTGTATGACGATTCAGGCTACCACTCTACATCATCAGCGACAACGGAAAGCAGTTCGCTGAAAACCCCTTCAAAAAATGGTGTCCGACCTTCACATTAAGCAGCTGTTTTCATCGGTCGCTCACCCACAAGCCAATGGCCAAGTGGAGAGAGCCAAAAACAAACAAAAACGAAGAGTTTGACAACCTAAAAACAAACAAGTCGGTTAACCACATCGGTAAGAAGCTAACAAGAGCGGTCGTTGTAGCCTACAAAAACCTAAGGCAAGCATAGATTAAGATTGATTCGGAGGCTTGAAGATGTCACCAGAAAGACCAGCAGCTCGAAGAACCTCATACGGTTGATCGATGAAGCACCCTGAATGCTGAAGAAACGGAAAGTCAAGATTATCAAACTGTTCAAGAGCAGAATTCAACGTTTCTTCAGCTTGCGGTTTTAACTTCGGCACTTTATCCATCGACACACCCTTCGAGGAGTAGTGGTAACCAGCTTTAACACCCACATTCACGCCGCAGGCATTCATGGCGTTATTAACAGCAGCAACCACCATACGATGCTCCTCTCCCGTGTGAACCCTCCGAGCTACGAGGAGCATGCCTTCGATCAAGAGCCACTTTTTGGTCTCCGACAACTCCTTCACCTAGTCGGACAATTTTGAATTCGCCTCATTCAGGACCGAAACCTGTCCATCCATCTTAAGCTCCATCTCGCTCGGTTGAGTTCGGAACTGGGACACCTCTCGCTCAAACATCATCTTTTCTGAAAAAGGAAAAAAGAGGAGTTAAGACAAACACAAAAAAGACAAACGGCCGAACCGATAAAAGGAGTAAATAAGACTACTACCTTGCACAGCTGCGTCCCAATCAATCTTAAGAGCAGCGGCCTCCTTCAGAGCCTTATCTTTTTCTTCAGTCGCTGCGGCCATAGCCGCACCGTTGGACTTCAAGTGAAGAAGAGCATGCTCCAGTCGCTTCTCAACCTCCTGCTTCTCCAAAGCCATGCTTTCGAGCTTCTTCCCCATCCCCGATAGACTACTTCCCCCCATGAGAGAACTAAGTTTTTCCTTCTCCATCTCCAGCTCAACCCACCTCCGATAGACTTCGACCACTATCCCATTGGACTGTGCCTGGTTGATTATAAGGGCATCGGCCAAAGCCATTGGGGACGCTTGTCGATGCCGATGATCCTCAGCAGGAGTATTAAGGTTTAAGAGCATGGTCCAAGCTGTCAGGGCATCAATCACTTTATCACCGTTTTTCAAGTCCCAGTCGGGAATGAACTTTGCTTCGGCTACAGCAGGATCAAGATTCAAGGACTCTACAAAGACACCGAAAGAATCCACTTTAGTCTCCGAACCATACCATAAACGATCAAGATATCCTTTCGGATCTTCATCGTTCGAGGCAGAAAACAGAGAGCACCAGGCTGAATCATCACACTTACCGGGGTGACTCGACACAGCAGATGTATTAGGGAATGAATGAATAGGCGAAGGATTAATATGACCAGCGCCAGCTTCGGAATATGAAACATGAGCTTCGTCCCTAGCAGACTTCCCGCCATCAATATGGTCGGAAAGGGTCTCCAATAACCTAGACGGGGAAACCAACCTGGTTGCCTTGTTCTCCAGAACAGTCACTAACGGAGTTTTCAACTTCTTGGGAGTCCTATTACCCTCATTCGCCGAACCATCATCCTCCGAACTCCTCCTTTTTCTAGACTTCTTCTTCTTATGCTTCACGGAACCATCCTTCTCTGCATCAGGAAGATGCGACACATCCTCAGGTTGCTTGCCTACATCCTTGCCGGAACTGGTCGCGGTTGCAGCAGAAGTCGAACCACCTGGTTTCACCAAAGAAGGATCTTCCGGAGCTCTCACTTTAAAAGATGTCGCCTTGGAACATTCTAAAAAGGGTTTGTCACCCGGTGCCATCGGCAAGGTAGTGAACTCCAACTCCGGATCTTCAAAGGACTCCAAGTGCAAACAAGCCTTCAACGACATATCTGCAAAGGAAAGACAAATGATTAACAAAAAGTAGAGAAAAAGATGATGAAGCTATCATAAACAAAACTACTAACCATCCTTTCTAAGCTCTACGACTGGCCAGTGATCCGACCACTCCCAGTTCCGACTAACACACCCCATCACTAGTATGTGCTCTGGAAGCTTACGAATCGGGAACTTGTTCTTCACCAGGGCCTTGTACATCTCTACATCGTACTGAAAATCTTTTGGCGGGTCGCCCTCCAGAGGATCCTCCTTCTTCCTCCACACCAGGTCTTTTGATAAGCAAAGATCATCTAATCAAAACCACCTATCTTTCCAATCCTTTAAACTAGAAACCTCCCAACCTACACACTCCCGATCTTCCTTAGGAATATCAAACTTCTTACCCTTATCATCCTTCGGCTGCCTCTTGTCAAAAGTATACCAGTCTCCCGAACAATTGAGACGATAAAAAGCCCTAAATACGTTCAAGTCCGGCACAAAGTCTAAAGACTGACTGGATAGTTCATGCTGGCTTACCCTACTAAGGCCGAAGGGGTTCAATTGGGATATGTGAACCCGGAAGTGTACTAAAACCTTCATCAGAAATCGTGTGAAGGGCACACGATAATTTGCATAATTACACACACGGGTGTAAAATGCAAATTTGCCGGGGGAAAAGGATGTATAGGAGTCTTAGGGTCTAGAAGGGCCGGATGCAGTGACATAGGGATGCTAAACTCCTCTATAAACTCGTCAAGTTTTTGTTGACTTAGAACACTATATGAAACAAGCATGTTATCTTTAGGCATGATCAAAAAAGAAAGAAGACACACCTTTCGAAATACAGGAGATGACTGTTCTAAAAACGAAAGATCCCGGAATCAAACTTGACTTGCAGAGCCGAAGGATTAGCACGAATCTGGAAGGAAGATAATCTTGTAAAAGTGAAAAAGTAAAAAGTGAAAGAAGAAGCTATTTATAAAGAGAATTCGTGGACACGAATCGACGGTGCATGACTGGCCAATTAAAAGTCTCCAAAGGTTACCTCGAGCCAATCAAAAAGGTCACATCAAGGGGTTCACACTAAACTCACCCGTAGGTGACCCAGCAGAAACACGTGAATGACAAACAGTTGTCGACCACCCAGATGACAGCTGTCGTCATATGACACCAAAGCTCGAAGGAACCCAAAAGACCCGAACAAACCCTCCAAAAAAGTTTACAAGTCTTTCTAAAACTCCGAAGGATTTAAAAAGACTTCGGGGGACTTGAAGAGAATATGTGGCCTTAGGCCGAACCATCACGGTAGTGGCCGGACCGAACCTAAGACCCGGATGAACGATGCTTCGGTGAAAAGGCCCATGGGCCTTAAACCACCGAAGCCCATTACAAAAAGTATAAATACTCACTAAATTTCCCCATTTGGTAACTCAACTACTCCGAACCAACTTTCACTCTCTTATACTTTCTAAGTTCTTAAAACCATACTTATTCTCACGCCGGAGGGTGGTCACAAAGAGACATCTCCTCTCTCCTGTGGCGAGCCTAACGGTGTCTAGTTTTACAGGTTCACAGCAGATCCAACACGCTTTAATCATCTTCAAGATCCAACTCTCAGATCTGGTTCTCCGAACCACTTAGAGGTAACTTTTTTCCTCTTCAGTAACCAAAGAAGACGGTCCAACAATGCAACAGTTTTTGACCGTTGTCTTGTATAATGCTCTCCGTAGATTCCATCTAGTATTGTTCCCCAAAATTTTCATATGGTTAATGTGAAATAATAAAATAGATGTTACGTAGACACTGACTGTTTCCACACCCAATAAACATCTATTATGGTCATGTGAAACGTGGTAGCAGTAAGATTATAAATTATTTAATAGGTAAAAAGGAAAATGGAAACAATTATGACCCCACACCCACGGTCAACATCACAATTAAGCTCCACGCCCCTTTCACTCTCTCATAACGCATACTCTAAGGTTATGAATTCATAATAGAGGATATGGACCATAGACAAGGCCCGGAATCAAGCATTGGACCTCCATAATTATTTGGTCATAATGACTTAACATAAAGGTGCAATCATGACAAAGAGAATGTTCCCTTGGCCAATACGTCACATTAGCCCCCTGTATAAATAACTAGTGAAAAGTAAATGATCGGGTATGTTATAACTCCAAGTATGCCCTCACTCTACATTCCACACCGCATATACGGTGGTCTAGGATAGAGGTTCTAGGGTTTGCTTCTTCAGTTTTTTTAGTTATCTTTGCCGAATGTAATATTTGTGGTTCCGGATTGAACCTTCCGATACATGCGGAAATGACAAAAACAATTAAGTAGAGAACTAAAAGAACCAAATTATAAACATATGTAACTAGGATTTGGATTATTTGAGAACCACCATTTAGGGAGAGAACCAAACAACCAAGTGTGAACACAAAAACCCCTCCACCAAAAAATAAAAAAAAAATAATAAAAAAATTATATAACCTAAAAAAATAAAAAAAGTAAAAACACCTAAATGTTTTTTTAGTGTTAATCTTTCTGAAAAAAAAAATAAAAAAATAAAAAAAATAAAAAATAAACAAAAAAATGGCCTTTTTTACGTCATAATTACGTCAGGTCTTATGCACATGTGCATTTTGCTGTTATATATATACATACATATACCGTATGCACATGTGCATTTCACTATTACAGCACACTTTTGAATAAATTATCAATTGCCATAATGAAATGATCACTAAATGGACGTGATATGATATATAAGGTGGAAAAAAATTTATTCAACGATCTTTAAATAAACGTGAAGTGCATTTCACTATTATAGTTAGGTTTTTTTTTTCATGAGTTTAGCTTTATGGTTTAGTTTTTAGGTATGGTGGGAATGGGGTTAGGTTTTTTGGGGTTGTTAGTGAATAAACTTAAAAAACCTCTATATAAAACTATAAAATAAGATAATTGTACTACATGCACATGTGCATTTCACTATTATAGTTAAGTTTTTTAATGGGTTTAGCTTTAGGGTTTAGTTTTTGGGTATGGTGGAATAGGGGGTATCTTTTTTTTTTTTTGGGGGGGGGGGGGGGGGGATGAAATGGAGCGTTTTGGTTTTTTTTTTTTTTTTTGGGGGGGGGGGGTGTGGGGTTAGCTGCACATGTGCATTTCACAATTGGGGGGGGGGGGGGGGTGTGGGGGATAGGGAGTAAGTTGGGTGGGTTTAGGTTTTTAGGGGGTGGAAGTGGGGTTTTTAGGTTTTTTTTTTTTTTTTTTTTTTTTTTTTTTTGTGTTGACAATGGTTCTCTCGCTAAAGTTGGTTCTCGTATGATCCCTACCCTATGTAATTATTGCTTTAACTGTGATAAATCAATCAATCATACCCAGTATATCTCACGAATAGTAGAAACTATTGGTAGGGTCAGGGGAGGGTGAGATGTAGGCACACCTTACCTCTACCCATAAGGATAGAGAGGCTGCTTCCAGAGAGACCCCCGGCTTAAAAAGAGATAACAGAAGACAGGCAAGCATACAAGTAAAGAGACAAGCACCACAGGGATATTTCGCTATCGGCTAACGGACCAAATGCAGGAATAAGCTAGTAAGATAGTGCATAAAAATATAATACATTAAACATCATAGAAACATGTAAACGAGACGACAAGAAAACAGGATAAATAGACACATGAATCAAAATAGGTTTAGAAATCCTATAGATAAGGGCTCATAATACCTGGTTATGCTACCTAAGTGTCAAATCCTAAAAGTCACTTACTTTAATCCTACTTCTCCACGAACTCCTTTCTTGGACCATGTCTTCAGAGAGGTGCAACTCTATGAGATCCTGTCTAATAATATCATGATATATGCCTCTCTTCAATTACCTCCGCAACACTACACTATGTTATGCATTCAGACGATTCTATACTTGAAGTTTTAAAATGTGAGGCCTAAACAAATTTATCATCTTTACAATCCACACACACCTTGGCTCAAAACATCACATAAAACTTCATAATTCGCTAGGTTGATATTTTCGATTCATCCTCGGAAATTCTACGATATTTTCCGAAGCTCACTCGAAAGCACAAAGTTAACTTTTTTTTATGAAACAGACATAATGGATTATAAATACTTGGTTCAAACACCATTTCGTTTTAGTTTCCCCTAATCGGTAACCCAAATTTCATACAAGTTCAAAGAAATGTGACACATATTGATTGAAAGTCTATGAAATTCCTTGATTTGTCATTCAATAGGTAATCAATATATAATACATTATGATCTCCTATTTTAGGGAGATTTTGTTACAATAATATACAAATATCAATTTACCAAATATACATTATACTAATACACCCCTGCAGTCGAAACGTCAGGTGGACCGATGTTGAGACTGGCACAAAAATCTTCATAAATGAGGCGAGGGAGACCTTTGGTAAATATATCCGCAATCTAAAGGCGGGACGGAACGTGTAAGACACGAATATGTCCGCGTTGAACTTGTTCGCGGACGAAGTGAATGTCAAGCTCAATATGCTTAGTGCGCTGATGTTGAACGGGGTTGCCAGAGAGATAAAAAACACTAACATTGTCAAAGTAGACTACGGTAGCTCGAGATATAGGATGCCGAAGTTCAAGCAACAGATTGCGTAACCAGCAAATGTCTGCCACAACATTTGCAACACCACGATATTTTGCTTTGGCACTGGATCTAGAGATAGTGGATTGACGTTTAGAAGACCAGGAGATGAGATTGTTGCCTAAATATACGCAATATCCAGAAGTAGACCGACGAGTATCAGGGCAACCTGCCCAATCAGCATCTGTGTAGGCGACCAAGGAGATGTTAGAAACCGGGCCAAGATGTAACCCGTAATGTGTAGTACCCTGAAGATACCGTATGATACGCTTCAAAGCGTTCTAGTGATCCAACCGAGGAATATGCATATGCATACAGATTTGTTGCACAGTATAGGAGATGTCAGGTCTGGTAAAGGTGAGATACTGTAAGGCGCCATCTAGGCTATGATAAGTGGATGGATCATCATGTAAGGGAGCAGAGTCTGCTGAGAGTTTGGATAGTGTGTCAACCGGTGTAGCAACTGGTTTGCAAGAATCCATAGCAGCTCGGTGAATGATGTCTTTGACGTATGCCTGCTGAGAGAGGAACAAGTTATTACCATCATGAGTTACCTGAATCCCCAAGAAATAAGACAGCGGGCCCAAATCTTTCATAGCAAATTCACCAGACAAAATATTAAGCAAGTGAGTGCATAGAGTGTCAGTGGACGTGGTAAGAATGATGTCGTCCATGTATATAAGAAGATACACAATATCAACCCCATTATGATAAATGAACAAAGAGTTATCCGACTTGCTTTGAGTGAACCCGTGTAACTTGACAAAATCGGTGAACCGCTGGTACTATGCTTGAGGGGCTTGTTTCAAACCATAAAGTGACTTTCTGAGACGACAAACATGATCAGGAAAGTCTTTGTGCCGAAACCCCATAGGTTGATGCATATATACCGTTTGTTCCAAGTTACCATGTAGGAACGCATTGGTGACGTCCAACTGGTGAATGGGCGAAGACTTGGAAAAAGCCAAAGATAAGACAAGACGTATAGTAGAGGGCTTGACAACTGGGCTAAATGTTTCTCCACAGTCGATGCCCATTTGCTGTTTGCGACCATCACACACTAACCGAGCTTTGTAACGCTCCAAACTGCCATCCGACCTGTATTTATGTTTAAACAACTACAAGCAACGTATAATATTCATGTCAGGAGTCCTAGGTACAAGCTCCCAGGTCTTATTTTTAATTAGTGTACTAAATTCATTGGACATGGCATTGTACCATTCGGGAGTGGACAAGGCAACCTGTGGAGTTTTGGGGATAGGGACGATTGTGGAGGTATGGAGGTTAAAGTGGTGTTTGGGTTTAACAATGCCACTCATAGAACGAGTGTGGATTGTCCGGGTTGGGGGAGGTGGAGGTGGTTGAGGAGGACTCGGTATCGAGTCAGTGGGGGTGGTGGACGGTATCTGTTGGGCCGGTGTGGATGAGGGGCAGTGAGCCGTAGATGAGGTGTGGGCTGAAGGGGTGTTGGACGAGGATGGGTGGGAAGAGTGTGGTGCAGTTAGGCCGTGTTGTTGGGCCTGGGTGTGTGGGCCGGTAGGGTGGTGAGGGTGGACAGGATTATGAGGAGGGGAGATTAGGCCAGAAGAAGGTGCAGTGGGATTTAGTGGAATGTTTGGGCCAGGGAACGTTGGGCTAGAAGAGGGTGCAGTGGGAGTTTGTGGGATTTTTGGGCCAGGGGACGTGGAGTCAGGAAGGTTGGGAGTGGGTTTTTGCTGTTGAATGGATTGGGTGGAGGTATTTGAGGAGGGGTGAGAGTTTTGTAAGAGGTCCCAAACAAGGGGATGAATGGTGGGGTTGAGGAAATCATAGGAGGGTGGTTTAGTCGAGGATTATATGGTGTATGGGAAAATGGATTCCTCGAAGTGTACATGCCTTGAAATAATTAATTGATGTGAGGTTAGGTCAAGACACTTGTACCCGCGATGATTTTTGGGGTAACCGAGGAATACACAAGGATGAGAGCGGTAATTAAGTTTGTGAATTGTGGTTGACGGGGTGAGAGGATAACAAAGACAACTGAAGACACGAAGATGCTCGTATTCCAGTATGCAATTGTATAAAAGGGAGGTAGGGGATTTGAATTCTTGAAGTTTGCTTGGAAGGATATTTAGAAGGTATGTGGCGGTTTCAAGGGCATGGTGCCACATGTTGGGAGGTAGGGAGGCTTGGGCAAGAAGGGTGCGAATCATGTTGTTAATGGTGCGGATTTTGCGTTCCGCTTTGCCATTTTGGGAAGAGGTGTAAGGGCACGAAAAACGAAATTGCATGCCATTGTGATTACAAAAATTATAGAAATTTTGGTTCGCATACTCTTTCCCATTGTCACACTGAAATTGTTTGATTTTACGTTCAAATTGGGTATTGATTAAGTTGTGGAGGGTGGCAAAGGTTTCAAACACTTGAGACTTATTAGATAATGGAAATGTTCACACGAAATTAGTAAAATCATCCAAAAATATTATGTAATATTTGTGGCCACTCGTACTAAATACGGGAGAGGTCCATAAATCACTGTGAACAATGTCAAAAGCAGAACGAGTACAATTAATAGAATCAGAAAAGACAACTTAACACTTTTGCCAAAAATGCAAGATTGACAAAGTGTTTTATTATGTTTGCTAAAATCAACAAAAGGAGATAATTTCAAAGACTGTAATAAATTATAGCCAGGATGACTCAAGCGTTGATGCCAGCGATCTTGAGAGACAGCAACAAAAGTGGAAGGTTGAGAAGTCTTGAGAGGGAGTGGTTCAGTAAGAGGATAAAGATCGCCAGTGCTATTGCATCGTAGGATAGGAGCCCTGGTTTTGAGATCCTTCACAAGAAAGCCAAAAGGGTCAAATTCCACAGAAACTAAGTTGTCAGTGGTAAGGCGACGGACCAAAATAAGGTTTTTGATTATGTTTGGAGCAAATAAGACATTATTAACTTTAAGTGGTGGGTATAGGGGTGGTAGGACCTGGTTGCCTTGGGCCACTACAGGGATGGACATGCCATTACCAACGACACCATTTTTATTAGTACACTTATTAAAATTAGACGGGGAGTATATACCTTGCTCATTAGCAGAGTGAGAGGATGCCCCAGTGTCCATCAAGCCATGATCCGGTTGGTTGAGAGCCAAAGAGTATAAAGCCTGCTTAATATCTGTTAGTGAGTAAGTGGTGTGATGGGCCTGATCTGGTCGCGGGCCAAGAATGCCTTGAGAATTATTATTATTATTATTAGCGGGCCTGGAGGGAAAGGGACAAGGGGGCTGGGCCGTAGAGTTGTTCTTGAGAATGGAGACCCATTGTATTGCGGTCCAATTGCTAGGAAATACAATATAGGGGTGGCTTGGCATGGGTTGGGTTGGGTTGTGGGGATGAGGAAGATCGGGTTTGGTTGTTGTAGGATCTTCCGCGAGGGGCGGGGATATGGTGGCATAGATCTACTAGAGGACGATGGCGTCCACGTGAGACCATAACTGATCAGCCGCTAGGGCTGCTGCTTCGGCTTTAGCAGCAGCAGTGGGATCCGAAGAGGATTGGCTAGGGGCGGCTGGTGGTTTGGGTGATAGGTGATCAAGTACTTCATAGGCTTGACAGTGCACCCGAAAAGAGGGTTTTCCAGGTAGTAAAGTAAGGCGAATCTTTCTCAAGAAGGATAGGAATATGGGCTTTGATGTTGTTTACGGTGAGGGCGGGGTGCAAGAGTTTAGGGTCCATGGGAAATATATGTGGCAGAGGAGAAAAGAAGGTGAAGAACTGAGGCAGAAGTGGTCACGCAGAGGAAGGTGACTGGAAAGAAACAGAGGGGCGGTAGAGAGGTGATAGGGTTAGGAGGACCAATGGTTTGATACCGTGAAAGTCTATGAAATTGCTTGATTTGTCATTCAATAGGTAATCAATATATAATACATTATGATCTCCTCTTTTAGGGAGATTTTGTTACAATAATATTCAAATATCAATTTACCAAATATACATTATACTAATAGGGTTAGGATCAAATACACAAGACACTTTTTCTAGGAAGGGTGAGAAGGATTGTGATCCATTTATCATATATTTGAAGAGTTGAGATTAGTTTGTTTGAAAAGAATAAATAATAAATTAGAGGAAGGGCATAAAAGGAAAACCACATTTGTTGACTTTCTCTCTCCACATGCAATGCACATGTCAATTCCCCCCATCATTTTAAAACGTCTATAACTTTTTCATACGACATTTTTTTTTCAAAAAAATTTCACCATATTAACGAGCGTTTTTTATCTTTAATATGAGTACCACATTGCTACATTAAAATTGAAAAAAAAAATTGTGCTAAATGGGTTTTCTTCTCTGTTGTGTCTTTTTGCTCGTTCATTGTGTTATAGTATGCATGTGTGCTTTATAAATATGTTATTTATGTTTTTTTAGTCTACACATGATTTAACTTTGTCCATTGTGTTTTTAGTATGCTTTTAATTATGTTTTACGCAAATGAGTTTTGTATTTAGATGTACATTGTGTTTTATTATGTTGTTCATTGTGTAGAGTCTATTATTCATTGTGTTTTAATCTTCTGTTCATTGTGTCTTTTATATGTCGTTCATTGTGTTTTACACATTTGGGTTTTTAACTTTTTTTTTTCAAAAGTATTCATTGTATTTTAGTCTTCTGTTCATCGTGTCGTTCGTATGTCATCCATTGTGTCTTACGCAACTGGATTTTCAACTTTTTTTTTCAAAGGTATTCATTGTGTTTTAGTCTTCTATTCATTGTGTCTTTAGTATGTCGTCCATTGTGTTTTACTAGACTCTTGAGTTTTATGCCCTATATTTAATTGATGTTCATTGTGTTTTACATTCCATTGTGTTTTACATTCCATTGTGTCTTACGCAAGTGGGTTTTGAATTTTTTTTTCAGAAGTATAGCAATATGGTACTCATATTAAAGATAAAAAGACGCTCAATTTTATGGTATAACTTTTTTTAAAAACGGATGACGTATAAAAAAGTTACGGGCATTTAAAAATGAAGGTGGAAATGACATGTGA
Organism: Ambrosia trifida; assembly: GCA_028751855.1. Lineage (NCBI taxonomy): Eukaryota > Viridiplantae > Streptophyta > Magnoliopsida > Asterales > Asteraceae > Ambrosia > Ambrosia trifida. The sequence goes on from CM054122.1 coordinate 126,845,544, forward strand.
CTTGCATGTGCATATGTTTTTGACAAAATTACCTCTCTCACTTGTTAATCCTTTGGACACATGTCATTTACAGTTTATGATGGCTTCCTAATTAACTTTAGTAATACAGAAGATTTGAAAAATGTGACAAGTGGTTTATTATTTTACTAGAACTAGAATACAAACACTATATAAAAACATTAATTGTTACATATTAAGACTATAAGGAGTGGGGGGCGGGAAAGAGGGGGATGAAGCGCCATGTGGCACTTGTGGGACCCTTGTGGGGGGGAAAATAATTGTGGGGAGTGGAAGGGGGGGGGGGGGGAAGAGGGAGGGAAGGAAATAATATTATATTGTGTTAAAGTTAAAAAAAAATAAAAAAAAACTGACCAATCAACCATCGCCACGTGTCCAAGCCATAAGCCCCACGCCGGTGAAACTCCCCCCCCCCCCTCTCCCGCCCCCTTCCACGCCCCTCTGCGGCGGTGTTCCCCCCCTTCCCGCCCCTCTCCCGCCCCCCCACTCCGTTCAGTCTAAGGATCAAGTTTGCTCAGACGATGGGCAGTGAGAGTTTGATCATGGTGGCGGATTTGATTTTGGACTGCTTTAACTGCTGCCACTCTTGCTGCATTGGTGGCTCTGTTTACTCTATCCTGCACGTCTGCCACCGCCAGTGATTTCTCCGCTATACGTCTTGCCGCCTGGACAAACACAGCACTAAAAATGGTGGTGATGAATGATGCTTTTTGAGGGCAATTTGAAGTACCTGGACAGCTTTAACAACTTTGGCATGAGTGTAGAAGACTCGTGAAGAATCCCATTTTCCCCCTCGCTTGACTGAGTCTCCCCATTTCTGAATGTATACAAACCAAATCCTTGTCTTCTTCCTTCATGCCAAGCATCCTCGTAGCGATGCTCGTTTGAAAAACAGTATACACAAGAACCCTGCATCTTGCCTGCTCCAGCGTACGTACGTGTCGCCATTTCTACATCATAAATGTTGTAATCAGTAAATATTAACATGTGAAAGCAAGCCTTATGCGACATGCGTAATGGGTCAGACTAGTTTTGGTAACAGGTCGGGTCGAGCCACCTATAAACAAAATATTCCATTTGGTAAATTATAAACAAAATATTGTCAGAACAATGATAATATTTTACTAAGGCGGTTCAATGCTTTGTGCATTTGAATAGATTTTAAATGACCTTTAGTTTGTTTGGCCCGCTCTTGAAACATCTGATTAGTTTCTTTTTTAGTTTAATCTTTTAGCTTAGCCCAGGCCATTTAAAATAAAACAAAATCCAAATTGACCACACCTACTAAGGGTATGGATCTGTACATAGGAAGGATAAGTATCAACTTCAGAATTGGTGAAAATCTTAAAGCATGAACAATCAACAACCTAATCAAGGTAATCAAATTCACAACACGAACATGAACATGAACGAGGGCTTATTTGGGTTCGTTTTTTGAACTTAACCGAACAAACGCAAAAACATGAACACTTACACAAACAGAACTTTTTGTTGGTGTTTGCTCGTAATGAAAGTGGTGTGAGTTAAAAAAAAAAAAAAGACAATGAGAATGCTCGTTCATTAGTATTCCAAACAAACACAGCCGAACATAAACGAATGAAACGATTGCCAATTAGAAGTAACACACAATTTCTAAATCAAAGTCTAATACCATCAGTAATCTGAAGATTAACCAACTTTGCAGTAACCTTTGGTTTCCCAGTGGTTAATCAAACAGAAAAATTTATGAAAGAATAAAAGATGTCTAATATTTAAATTCTTCATCCACAAGTTTTGATATCAACTACCATACTATACAGGCAATTAGTATCACTAATAAGTATCAATAAATTTAAAGGAATATATAAACAAACGATACATGTTCATGTTTGTTCATTAACTAAAAGACTTACACAAAAGACAGCAGCCAGCAATAACATTGCATAAAGATAGATAAAAGCATTGAAACAAGTCCATGTTTAAGACCACCTTTAAACTCCCCACACCTATGACACTGACCCATAAACCACTCGCCGCTATACATATCCCCAGTATAAAACCAATACTCCCCTCGGCCTTTAGCCCATGTCTCAACACCATAGCCATCATACTTCTGGTCAACCCATTCATATTATACTAACACACCCCACTTCCTGAACACTCCCCCATTGCTGTACACCTTCACTAAGAACCCAGATACCCTTAGTACATCCAATCGGGTGTTTGACCCGATCGACCAAAGAACCGGTGGGCATGGTTTTGGACAACGATTGTTCGGTTTCGAAAGGTTTAAAATTTTGAAATATGTTCAAGTAGAAGATTGCAATGTGGTAAAATTAAAGGAAGATAAAAGGACACCGTAATAATATAAAGAATTGTAATGGTGTAATAATAAAAAGTAAAGTAGGGGCAAACAGAGGATTATTATTATTGTTATTATTGTTATTATTGTTATTATTATTATTGTTTGATTGAATAGGTTTGAAGTTGTGTTTTGTTGTGTGTGATGATGATGATTTGATAATATTGGATTATGGGTGTTAAATTAAATTTGGATGTGAAGATGGGAGATTGGTAATTTGAAGGTGTTCAAATTGGGATTAATATTCAAATCGGAAGAGAGGTGGTTGTCTCCGATCTGAAAGGTGGATTATTTATTTGAAGGAGATTGTGAAGGTATCACAATTACACTCTGTTTCAGAGTTTCATTAAAGGATGGAAGAGAAAAGATTGGGAAGGAAGTGGGGAAAAAATGTGTTTCAGAGTTTTTTGTAGGAGGGAAAGAGATGGAATGAGAGGGATAATAAAGAGAATTTTAGTGTGATTTTCAATCTTTCCAGTTTGGAAGGAATTGGAGAGAAGGGAAGAGGAGGAAGATCCTTTCTCTTCCATCCTTTAATGAAACTCGGGAACATAGTGTTAGGGAGTGTATCACAAAAAAACCACACATGGTGAAACCGTTTTATCCATTCAGCCGCTTCTATCATTTCAAAATTCGAAAGCCTGTCATGTCTTACACACTCCTGCCTCTTTCCGCAAAGTGTTGGTAAAACCCCGCTGATCCAAAACACCATTTCTGTAGAAACCGCTGAATCAAAGTGAGGCTTCGGAAGAAGCCGTTGAACCAGTGTGAAGCTTCTAATAACAACGTTGAACCGTTGTGCCACTTCTTGCCAAAGCTGCAACTCCAAATAGTAACGTTAAGTGCTTTTAATTTTTGCTCGGTCCAAAGCATGCAGTAAACACCCATGAATTTTCATGCCTTTAATTAAAAAAAGTTGGGATTCCATGGGAATTTTTATAGAATAGGTTTGCAGTGAATGAGTAAATAGTAAATGTAAGAGATTATGTTTTATTAACATGTTATAAAATGAAGATGTTGATAACAAATGTTAACCACAATCTTACCACCATCCACCATTTGAACTTTAACAACCACAATCTTACCACCATTAATCATTTGAACTTCACAACCACAATTTTACCACCATGACATACAATCTAAACTTAAACTCTGGTCCACTAACAAATGATGTGTTGTTTTTACACAATAGGCATCGAGCCTTTCACGTTTTTAGCAATCCCAATAATTTTAATGAGTGTATCAATGTTAAACAGGGTGATAGAAGTTTATGGGTAGCATCAGTGGCGGACACAGAAATTTTTTTCATGGGGTGCGAAATATCTAAGCCCCTAGTCATTTATCCATCAGGTGGCACGGGTCGGGTAGACTCATATACCAAAAATAATAATACTAAAATTATATAATCAACAAAAGAAACTAAAAACCAAAAGTAATTTAAACGTCGCTACATATGCATAACAAAATTTTAAAATCTAAAGTTGTGGATATATCTCGGCTAATCATAATAGTTTTGGAACATCAAACACCCAAAATTATCACAAGGACTCAAAGCTATTAATACAAACAAGTAACTCAGATGTTACCTCGTTAAAATGATTTCCAAATTCTTGGATTTAGATATCTAGAATCGAACGAAATAGTTAGATTCATTTGAATTAGCTACACTAGACTATAGTCTCACACATTGTATTTGATCTTATCTACATGATATCTTATTAAACCTTATAAAAAATAATAGACAATAAACAAAATTAAAGGACAAGTAAAATAATGTAAAAAGAATTAAATAAAAAGAATAGCATATTAAAAGTTAACGTGACTTCTTGTCACCATACTTTTACATCTTTTAACTTCTTCCACTTAAAAAAAACAAATAGCTCATTTTCTTAACATTAAATTAAGAGAGACCTACAACCTTTCTACCAAGTCCTTGCTCCCAGAAAAAGAAAAGGAATTTATACACACCAATCTTTCTACTAAGCGTATGGATTGCGGATTTAGCTTCAAGGCTTATAAGGGGGGGGGGGGGGGGGGAAGGCTTGTTTCTTTGCTTTTCCCCAATTTCAAATATCCAAGGGGTGCGATTGAAAATTTTTACGGGGTGCGGACGGGATAAATGCGCATATATAAACACTAAAAAATAATTTTTCAATGTGGACGCCCACACTCCTTCGCCAAGGTGTGGGCCCGCCAATGGGTAGCATTCCGTAATAACCTTGCTGTGGGATGGGTGCGTATCCTCATTCAGTGAAGCCTCATATTCAATCGGCGATTTCATCTGTCATGTATAAGAGAATGTAAGAATGTGCAAGAGTGTGTAAGACTTATTAGAAAGGATATGGTGTTTCAACTTTGCGATTTTTTTGATGATTGACCCCTTATTTGTACTCTTTAAAAAGATAAACCCCTGTTCAAAAAAATTCCGAAGGTTGGATCATCGTTCAACTTGTTAGAGCATTCACATCCCCTCCACCAAATCCCATCCATCAAATTACACTAAAAATCACTACTTTACTCTTAAATCTTCTCTCTCCTAATTAAAATAAGAATAATACTTTTATCATTACATTTTCTCTCTTCTTCCTCACAACTACTTCAAAAAATATTAAAATATATATAGGATGGGATGTTAGTGATCTTAAACTTTCAATAACGTCTTAACCTCTTTTTTTTTTTAAATTGGAAGTTTAATAATTTCACTTTTGTTATTAAAAATAAGGTAAAGATCAAATATGAATAAGTATTTAATATACAAAACGTGAGAAATAAATGTAGTTCTTTTTATTTTCTTTTAATTTTTTTTTCTCGTCTATTCAACTAAGATAATTTTTTAATAATTACATTAGTAGAATAATTACACTATATAAATGTACAAACGTTTTGAACAGTGATTTTGATTACCGTTTTTATTGAATAAGTATTATTAGTTATGAAATCTGATAAGATGTTATGGCATTAGGTTGGTGCTTAAATTGGTTTATTGATATTGAGATGGTGCAGGTTCGAATCCGGTTGATATGGGTTTTTAATAAAAAAAATTTAAACAGATATCTTTCTCTGGCACGTGGCAGGCAACGAGGGTATGCATTTGTTTTCCACTAACTCATTTATAAACCTATTTTATATTAACTGGTTTATATAGTTACTGCATGTTATAACATTTGATTTACATCACTTGCGTCTCTTCTTCTTTGTCCGGCGATTATAAGGTGGCTGGTCAGTTTGTTTACCTTGGCATTTTATCATCTTTGTTTGTCATATTTTAAGCTTTCTTTGTTTTTGTAGGATGTATATTTGATTTGTTGAATTTTCCAGATTTTAGTTGTGTTGTGGGTTTTTTTTTTTTTTTTAGCTTTGTTTGTCTTTTGGTTGTTGCATATTGTGTGTTTGTTTAAATGGGTCATTTGTGTGTCTTTGCATGTTAGTTTGTGGTAATAATTGTTGTTTATAGTTGGCTGATGCATGTTTTTAGGCGATGTTTATGTTATTTGTAAGTTAAATTATGATGTTTTTGTTTTGTAGTTTCTTTGGTTTGTCGAGCTTAGATGTTAGTTTTTGTTTATCTCTTATGAAACATGTTTGTTTGTGATCTAAAAACAGTTTGATGTTAGTTTTTGTTTTTCTCTTATGGATGTAATGATTTAGTGGCTAAAAAAACAATTTTGTTTCATTTTGTGGTTGTTAGTTGTTTTTATTTTAACATATTTTTTTTGTGTTTTGCAGGTTTGGTTGTGCGTTTGTCGTTTGTGTTTCGGTGTTGTTTATGCGGGTATGTTAGCCGTCTTTGTTTATGTGTTGTGATATTAAGAATATTGGTAGTATTGTATGTGTGTGATTTAGAATGCGGATTATATGTATGTAATATCAGCTGCAGGGTAAGGAAACTGATGTTAGAATGTTTTTTATGTAATCAGAGTTGACTGTATTAGTGCAAAGTAATTAGTACGTTACACATTATAGCGGCGATTGGCGTTTATAACTGTCTTAGGTCTATAAAGTGGTCATTCAATCAGGTGATAATTAATGAATTAGAACAAGAATTTTGCGAGCGTCATTTCATCGGATGATTTAGGTATAGGTTTTAAATTTTTGGTTGTAAGGTGTCGTTTTATGGTTGGATAATATTTTATTTTATAGTAAGGTCTGAATAATCCTAGATTTGGTTGCGCCTGTATGTGGGTTAGTATTCGGTTTATATCAGTTCTGCATAGTGAAAAGCTTGGGTGAATAAGTGCATAGTGAAATAGGTACTTTATCATTAGTATTAAAAACCAGGATTTGAAAATAAAGCTTTTCTGGGTCAGGAGACTTCAAAGAATCTGCTTCGGAAGTGAATGTTTGCCGAAGGTTTGTGTATGAGTAGTTGCATTCGCTTTCGTCGTCTGCTTCTGCTTCATCATCCGGTTCCAATATCAAATTTAGGGGTAAATGGTTTTGTGGTTTGAGAGTATGAAGGGTTGTAAAGAAGGCACTATAGGGAATAAACGATCGAATACAATTACTTCACACACATTGCATAACCTGTTAAGATCATTATATGTGACTGTTAAGCTTTTGACTGGTTACATAATTTTTAGGGAGGCTGATTTGTCTGGATAGATTTGATTATTTAGTTTAATTCGTAAGGTGTCTTCGTGTTTCAAGGCGATATTATCTACAGAGGTGAAACTAATAGTAAAGCGCTACCAAGTAGTCACGATTGTGGCGTGGCAGAATTAGAGGGTTGTGGGTCTTCGCCTGCAGCCTTTCCTGCAGCCGTGGTGCTTCCACTATGTTTGAGCTCTTGGTGTGGTTGAACTGTTTGAATTACTTTGCTGCCTATTCTTCAATGTTGTTGTTGTGGTATTTTTGTGTAGGTGTGTTGTGCTTTATTTCAGATGTGAGGTTGGTTATTAACTTAGATGTTAATGCAGTTTTTGCTTGCATTTTAGGCCTTTTCATTCGCGACAGTGTTATTATTGTGTTTGTGTAGGCTGTTAAAATTTTATTGATGCTAAACTTATGTGACAATGTGTTATGAGGCTTAGTTTTAGATTAGCAGGCTGTAGGTTGGCAAGGCATAGTGTATTTTTTTCAAACAAACATATACTGATATGAGTTGGCCTTCAGTCCTCAAGATCGAAGCGTGTCCGTTCTGATGAAGCGTCTGCATCTAATACAAGTGTTCCAAATATAGTCCCTACACGACAACATCATTCTCAGGCTGATGATGCGACCACCTCAGGTTCGGTATTACCAGCATCGCGTCCTACGCGACGACAAGCGGCGTATAGAAATGCCATGCTAAGGAGTAATAGGGTTGTTGGTGCTGAAGCAACTGGTTTGGATACACATGTACACGCAGCCGCAAATGTACCATTAGCATCGCGTTTTTATATCGATTTTGGTGATTGCGATTAGGTTTGTGAATTTTGTGGTGCGTTGTTTTGGTTTGAAGAACGTCTAACAAGTTATCCGCTTAGTGGTAGGCCACGTTATAATCGTTGTTGTCGTGGCGGTAGGGTAGAATTACCATATCCGTCTGAGCCACCTCAGTTATTAATAAATCTGTTTTCGGATGCTGATTTTATGTCAAATATACGAGCATATAATGCGATCTTTTCGATGACCTCATTTGGTGTGAAAGTAGACGATGAGATTAATCAAGGTGGCGCGCCTTATGTGTTTAAGGTTGCAGGACAAGTATCTCATTGGCTCGGTTCTGTGTGTCTATCACCAGGCGACGCATCACGTTTTTTGCAAATGTATATATTTGATGGTGATAATGAGGTTGCTAATAGACTTCGATTTTTCCAAGGTTTAGAATCTCGCAATCCAATTTATGATGTTGTCGTTTCTTTGACACAAATGTTGGATGAAGTGAATGAATATGTCAAGATTTTTAGAATGGCTAAGGAATGGTGTATGCATTCAGAGGTTCCAAATTTTTATATTCACCTTTATAGTCGTGCGTCTGACAGTCGTTATAATGTGCCTACTGCAAACTGTTTGGGTGCTATTCTTTGTGATGCGGATCAATTGTCATCACAGTTTGATGTTATTATCAGGAGTAAAGATGGCACACCACATAGAGTTAGTAAATTACACCCGTCTTACATGCCATTACAATATCCATTACTTTTTCCATGTGCTGAACAAGGCTGGTCTCCTGAGTTACGACTTAAAGCTCCAGTAGTTGATATAGAGGATGTTGATGATTCTGTTCCGATTGATACAAATGTAATTGAAACAAGGGCGCCTGTGACCAGTTCCTCTGATGATTCCAGACTGACTCCAATTATGTTCTACAGTTATCAAATACATGACCGTCATAATTTGTACACTCACTTGCTTAAAGCATCTAGATTGTTACAACAGTATTTAGTTGATGCTTACATTTGTGTTGAGCATTCTCGATTAGAATATTATAGGCATAATCAAGATGAATTTCGTTGTGAATTTTTACAAGGAGTACATGATGCAATATCTAGAGGTGATACTGAGGCTAATAGTAGTGGGAAAAAAGTTATTTTACCTGCCTCTTTCATTGGTGGACCGCGGTATATGTATAAGCATAACAAAGATGCGTTGGCCATATGTCGCGTACATGGAAATTCACAATATTTCATCACCTTTACTTGTAATGTGCGTTGGCCTGAAATAAGAAGGCAACTAAATCGATTTGGTGTCTCTAACCCACAAGATCGGCCAGACATTATTGCAAGGGTATTTCACTTAAAAGTGCGTGCTTTAATTAAACACTTGCGTAAGGCTAAGCCTTTTGGTGATGTAACAGCAGGTATGTGCATATATTTTTTTGTACGCCTGCTTTGCATTACTTCTACACCTTTATATGTACGTTATATTTATGATCTTTATACATACAGATTTGTATACTATTGAGTTCCAAAAAAGAGGTCTTCCACATTGCCATACTTTGCTGTGGGTATCTAGCTCTTATGCTATACATGATGCCAATCAAGTTGATCAGTATATAAGTGTTGCCATCCCAGATGTGTCGACTGGTCCAGTTTTGCATAGAATTGTAACAGACTTTATGCTGCATGGTCCATGTGGTTTTGCCCGACTGACTTCACCATGTATGAAAGATAAAGTTTGCACTAAAAAGTTTCCAAAACCTTATGAGAATGTAACACGGTTTCATAATGCTGGATATGTTCACTACAAAAGACCTTCAAATGGTGTTTCTATTCTAAAAAATGGTGTGCCTCTTGACAATGGCAATGTGGAAGACAAAATCTTACGTTTAGACAATCGCAACAACTTACAAACATTGCAACAACTTACAAACATTGCAGCTAATCCTAACGTTTAGACAATCGCAACAACTTACAAACATTGCAGCTAATCCTAACGTTGGCAAAACAACAGTAACTGAATGGTTTGTAAATAACGCCAAAGAAAGAGCTAATACTGAAACATCAGCACCTATTGGCGTTAGTTTAAGATACATTGATTACTTAACAAAGTATCGTTGGGTTATCTCATCAAAAAAATGGGAAGTTAGGAAAACCAAAAGAGAACCTACAATAGGAAGACTGGCTTATGTACATCCAACATGTGGAGAACTTTTTTACTTGCGGTTATTGCTAACCTATCAAAAAGGATGTTGTTCTTATACCGATTTACGAACTGTGTTTGGTGTTGTCAAAGCAACGTTTAGAGAGGCTTGTGAGACGTTAGGCCTAATAGGGAATGATAGAGAATGGGAGACAACATTAACTGAGGCTACAATATGGGCCACACCTGTTGAGCTAAGATCTTTGTTTATGTACATGTTACTTTATTGTGACGTCTCAAATCCTCGTAGATTATGGAATTCTAATTGGAAATGCATGTCTGATGATATTAGTAGGAATATCAACCGAACTGTTAGTGGTAGCTCAGGATTCACTAATGATTCAGATTTGGAGCAATATGTGTTATATGAGCTTCAAATTCTTTTAAATTCTAATTCCAATCCACGCACATTAGAAGAATTTGGCTTGCCAATTCTAGATCCATCTGTATTTTCAGCATTAGCAAATACTTTACTCTTAGAAGAAAAAAGTTATGATAGGAATGCACTTCGAATTGAACACATATCTTTGCATGCAAACTTACATGATGAACAATTAGTAGTATATAATGCTGTTATGCAATCTGTCACAAATTCAAGACAATTATTAGCATTTGTTTATGGACATGGTGGTACTAGAAAAACTTATATTTGGAAAACAATTATTTCAGGCCTAAGATCTAATGGTATGATTATTCTTGCTGTTGCTGCCTCAGGAATTGCGTCTTTGTTATTACCAGCAGGCCAAACTGCTCATTATAGGTTTAAAATACCATTAGAACTAACAGAAGAATCTTTATGCCACATTAAGAAAAAAACAAATCTTTGTCAATTGCTTTTAGAAACTACACTAATTATTTGGGATGAGGCGCCTATGAGTGATCGTAGATGCTTTGAATCATTAGATAAGACTTTTAAGGATCTTACTGGAAATACTTTAGAATTCTTTGGTGATAAATCAGTATTGTTAGGTGGTGATTTCAGGAAAACCTTGCCAGTTAAGCCAAAGTGTAGCAAAAGCGAAATTCTGACAGCCTGTCTGCCTAGATCATATTTGTGGAAACATTTTACTGTTTACACTCTTTCTGTGAACATGCGTATCACAACAAACCAAAGTGAAATTAGTGATAGGGAAGAGTTAGAAACTTTCTCTGAATGGCTTTTAAAGATTGGTGATGGTGAAGAAGGTGTTATTGTGGATCCAGAATATCCAGATATTAGGAAGATAGAAATACCTACTAGATTCTTGGTTAGCCAATCTGAAAATCCATTAACTGTTTTGGTTAGGTTTATTTATGATACTAATTTGCTTACAAATCCTACACCAGCCCAAATTTCTGAACGTGCTATCATTTGTCCAAAAAATGAAACTGTTGATGTTATAAATGAAATGGTTCAACAATTATCACCAGGAGAATGTATTTCGTATCTTAGTACTGATTCTATGGTGCCTCATTCAAAAGATGGTGCTGAAACTGATGCGATGTACCCACCTGAATACTTAAATGTTTTGAATTTTAGTGGTATCCCAAATCATCGCCTAAATCTTAAACTTAATAGCCCTGTTATGTTGATGTGTAACATGTATCCTAAAAATGGCCTGTGTAATGGAACTAGGCTTTTGGTTTCACAGTTGCTACCACGTGTCATTGAGGCACGAATCATTACTGGAACATGTATTGGGAATCGAGTATACATACCAAGAATTAATTTTGTTCATAATTCTAAAGACTTGCCTTTTGTTTTCACACGTCGTCAATTCCCAATAAAAATGTGTTACGCCATGACAATTAATAAAAGTCAGGGTCAATCCCTAAAGAAAGTCGGCTTGTATTTACCGCAACCGGTGTTTGGTCACGGCCAATTATATGTTGCCCTTTCAAGAGCTACATCACCGTCTTCACTAAAAATACTTTTGCCTGAAAACAACGCACAAAATGAGAACACAACATTAAATATTGTGTATTCAGAACTACTAAATGAAATAAGTTCACATCAGGTTTAGCATTTCACAATATTTGAATCCTATTTTTTATTAATTTGCAATATGTCATGTGTAATTTAATAACTTATATTATGTGTTTGAATGTATTTTAAAGACTAGCAGCAATGGAGTACAAAGGCGTGGCGGAACTAACTCCGAAGCAAGTAACAACACTCATTGAAATAAGAGTCATCCGAAAATGGGTACCGGCGGTTAGAGAAGATGAAATTCACTATGTTTTTGTAGACGCTGAGCAAAACATCACTTGTGTTGTTTTATAACATGCGTTTGTGCTTTCCTTTATTCTTTATAACTAATTTAAGTGTATTTGTGTTTTTATTTTTAGTTTGGTTATTGTAGAATTAAACACTTTATTTTTCAGGGAATGGGAATACAAGCAATGGCCAAAGGAAGGAACAAACATATTGTTGAGCCTAAACTTAAAACCGGTTCATGTTATCAGATACATAAGTACGTATGTGTCGAACCTGATAACTTCACAAATACACTTACTCATTCTGGAACTATTTTCCTAGCACAAGCAACACAGATCACACCACTTCCAAATTGCACAACCATACAAGATTACTTTTACGACATTGCTATACGTCGAAGAGCTCAGTTGGCGTCCTCTCATGAAGGCATTGTCGGTGTGTTATATTTTATACATTTCTCTCTATTACTTTCTTTCTAACTAAATTTCAGTTTATAATCATCATAACCGTTTCACATCTTCTTAAACAGATTATATAGGAATTTTCCAAGGAATTCAAGACAAAAAAGATTCTAGGAATCAACCTTATGCAGTGTTGACACTCAGAGATTGCAGGTTTGTACTTTGCAGTAACCACTAAACTAATATATTGTGATCCTAAGCATTTTCTGTGGTTTTCCATAGTAATCAGGATGTAACCATCGCTGTGTGGCAAGAAATGTTAACATCTAAAAGTAGATTCAACTGAGCGGAGTATGAATCAGCATCTCCGCCAGTGATATTAGTACTCAATGGACTCAAAACCATAGACTACCACGGTAAGCATTACTTATGGTAATGAATGCAATTACTATAATTTCTTATTATTATACTGTTATATGATATATTGATTCTATTATATTACTGTTTACAGGAACGCTTCAATTCCAAACAACGAATGCCACATATACATATCGAGATCCCAAAACTCCTGAGACACAAAACTTAATTGATATGTATAAATAATTAAAAAACATACTGTTTATAATATGTATTTACTCATGTATAACCTTATATAACAATTGTTTAAAACAGGTATGCAAGTCAAGATTTTCATCAATAGGCAGTCGTTCGACTCACAGGGCAAGAAATAACAATTAGAGAACTTAAAAAGCTGCCAACAAATCAACTTTTTGTAAGTTAAATAACCATACTATAAAACTTTTGAATGTTATGATGGTTAACTAAACTATTCTATGCAGGCTAAGAACTTCATAATCAAATTCACCATTGATTATCTGCCAACAACAACACCTTGGTATTATACCGCATGCGTTAAGTGTAATCAGGTTGTCTTGGAAAATGGACAACTGTGGTTTTGTTCTGAACATGCTGATGTTAGCGAAGTGAAGTACATGTAAGATTTTACTTTAGTAGGAAAACATTTCAACACTCCTCATTTATCATGTTTTTACTCAAGATTATCTGACACTTCATATGACTAATCATTTTGAAAATGACATTCCGCCTTTGTTGTAAGCCTGCTTAGGTTATTCGCTTAGGTCTTTAGACAAGATAATCTTCATAAAACTCAGACTCATACATACGTATAAAAATCATGTACAATAAATAAGAAACAATCAAGGTGGCAACACATTGCGTCTATGCTAAATAGTACCAAAATAGGCGTCTTTACGTTTTTATTCATTATTTTGACTGACGGTAGCGACACCAGATTCTAGGTAACACTTACTCACCTAAACACCTATGTACCTAGACAAATAAACACCTAGGTAGTTAGACATAAATGTTATAGAAGCACCTAAACGACTAAGCAAAGAATCATGAATGCGCTTAAGCAAAAATGTTATGCGCATAGACAAATACGCATATTCAGCCACACTGTTCAGACACACAGTTTATTTTCTGTGAAAACAAAAACTAAAAACTGCATAAGGTACTTCCACCTCGTCTGTCATACGGTGTTGTCATAAGAGATGACAGTCAGTAGAAAGTATACAGACGAAGGAGTGGTGACAACTAAACAGTGAAAAGTAAGCATTATTCTTATACTGATTCAAAAGCCTCCATTCACACAAACATCAAATATGACATTTTGCTTTAATCCCGCCTGCGGACAGTTTGATATTTCCAATTTTAAGCGCACATGCCTGTCACACTACATTACAACATAATGTTTCCTGTTTATATCCATATTACTGCATAGGTTACTTATTTGCTTTGATTATTTGTTCAACTATTTCATTATTTGAATGTTTGTATTTTTAAATGATGAATTCAACTACTGCTGATATGGTTCGTGTGGTAGTCTGTAAGTATGTTACAACTGATATGAGTCAGTTGGCCTAAATGTTAAGACTAATATGAGTTAGGTCAGTGCATTAATTTGTTGATCATGTAATATAGTATATGGTTGTTTATGTGTTCTTATACAAATAAGCTGATAAGTTAGTTAGAGCAATCTGTTAGTTTACGATTTGGGCATCTCATTAAGTGTGCATCTCATTAGGCGTTTAAAGAAAAGCTCTTCTCATGTATTACTTTAATTGTTTCCCAAAAAACAGGAAAGTAATGTACTTTTTAAAGTTTTATTGAGGCGTGTAAGGTGTCGACTTTTTGTGTTTAAAAACAGAGACTAAACGCCTTTGTGTCTAAGCGGCTAAATGCCTAGGTGAATCAAGTGCCTGAGCGTTAAACAGGGGATACGACTGTTAATCATATAGGGTATGTAACATCGCAAAATTTTCCCCAAAATTTTAATACATAAAAAGCCCTTATATATATATATATATATATTTTATTACACCTTTATCATTAATATTATACAAATGTGCCTAAGTCTTTATTTATCCTAACTCACAACTTATATACATACATAAATGTATATAAATAATAATAATAATAATATGATTCTAATTTTTTTTTTCACATACAAGATTTTTTTTTTTTAAATAAAGCCTTGAGTCAAATAGTCAAAGTCCTAGTCAAAGTCTTAGTCAAACAGTCAATGTCTTAGTCAAATAGTCAATTCATCATAAAACCTTACTTTATGGTGTTGACCAATTTTAATGGCTAATTGAATCCAAAACTAGTATAAAAACCCACCTATGACCCATTATACTTTGCACCTCTAAATCGATTGTTTCAATCCGATTAAACTTTCCCTCATACCTTTCTTCTATAGTCTATTACTTCTACAATTGAAGCTTTGATTATAAGCTCTTGTAATTGGCAACTTTGGGGCTACACATATTCTATTTCTCGAGACTTAATACTTTGCTAAGGTGAGTTTACGTAACCATGTTTATGCAATTCTTTATACTTGCAACATTATACTTAAGCAATTCTACATACATGTCTAGTTGTAAACTTTAATGCCTCAGGATTTAGACTACAACAACAGTTTCAACGAGTTTCAACATTACATAATCATTAGCTATGGCCAAGCCGGCGATACTCAATAATAGATCTATTGGACTGACAATCCCACCCGGATACGTGCCTCCTACAAAGGTTGCGTGGGTGTTTGTTACTGCAATATAAACGAGTGAACCATGAGCGTATGGGATGTACCACAATACAACAGTCACAAGGGTTGATTATGCACTCGATTTACTTCTAGTATGTTTTCACATATGGACTAGATTGCCATGACAAATGAATTGCACAACAATTTTATTCGATTATCAAAACCTATGTAATTCTCACCAACTTTTGTTGACCCAAAATATTTTCAACTTAACATGTTTCAGGTTCTACTTGCTTGAAGATTTGAATTATTGCTTGAAGATGTGTGCATAGTTTTATTCAATTTGATGTACGAACTCTTGTAGAACAATTGTATGTAATTTATTTAAATCATATAATGAAATTTATTATTTACCATGAGCTACTGAACAATCATCAATACGTGACATCCCGATGTTTCCGCCATCGGTTGGGGTGTTACAGATTGGTATCAGAGCCATGGTTATAGGGAATTAGGTTATTAGAAAAATAATCTAGTCTATAACCATAGGATTATAACCAGTATTTGCTCCTTTTACTTGCTATACTCTATCCCCCCTCCTACTTGTTATCCCTATTTTAACCTCTACAAGAAGATTGCTCTCCATCACTGGATCTACTCTTGGACTAACAGGACAAAATCCTCAGGTTTAACCTGAACCACCTTGAGATCTCGTCGAAGTTCTAGATTTTAATAATGAACACGTGCAATCTGGAAGGGTGAACGCCTGTATTCTGAGTCTTCTGTCTAGGCTGGCATTGCGCATATATCCCAATCAGACGAGGGACCCGGATGCCTACCTGGGAATTCTCGGGATGAGTGTTCACTTATAGGCTAAAGCATGTCTTCACTATGTTATTAGAATCTAGAATCTTTGATAAGTCAACGTTTTCGTTTATTCATTTTAATTAATGGATAAATGATTACATTCCTTATATTACCTCATTGTCCTTCATTCAACCCATATCTTATTGAACATTCATTACCCAAATCATTTCCGTAACCGATGCCCTAAATTAAACAGAGATCAAGGCCCTCCAGCTACTTAACAACATGTCCCACCATTCGAACGTTGGTTGCTTTTATTCTATGTATTGACTCTATTTGAGTAATAAATTCTAGTATTGAAATTTTTCTAAGAGTTGTTTACATGGTATAATCACAATGCATGCTTGTTTGAATATGAACTAATTATCTAAACTCATACTGTGCTTGTTATACTTATAAACTTGCTTGCATAAACATGTTACCAATTTGCAATCTATGTGTCATCATGCCTTTTCAACAGTCGGGAGAGGCCCTACAACCTGCTCCACGACTGGTGGAGGCTATTGAACCTACTCAACGATTGGTAGAGGTCATTATGCCTTTTCAACAGTCGGGAGAGGCCCTACAACCTACTCCACGACTGGTGGAGGCTATCGGACCTGCTCAACAATCGGTGAAGATATAGAAGGACGCAAAACTTTAATGTAAGGTAAATTGGTGATTGCGGTCCGGAACGTAATCATGAATTTACAGGTACGTTAAGGTAGTGTGAAATTCTATCAAGGTTTTCAGTAAATAACCAATTATAAACTCTAGTTACCTGGTAGTTCATTTAGTCTTTCTATAGTCAATCAACTCATGCATTTCTTTTAGGAGTCCTAAAACTTAAGATTCTTATTCTCCTTGCTATTTCAGATGAACCTAATCCAACCCTTAAAACTCACACATATCAAAACTCTTACCCAAATTATTCGAAACAGTTTATTCTGTTACCTATAAATTTATGTCATGCCTTAACTCGAAACTTCCCAAACCACCCTTGTCCTAATTTCTACCCAATCACCTTCAACCCTGTGTTTTCAATAAACTTCGGGACGAAGTTTCCAAAAGTAGGGGAGACTGTAACATCGCAAAATTTTCCCCAAAATTTTAATACATAAAAAGCCCTTATATATATATATATATATATATATATATATATTTTATTACACCTTTATCATTAATATTATACAAATGTGCCTAAGTCTTTATTTATCCTAACTCACAACTTATATACATACATAAATGTAGATAAATAATAATAATAATAATAATATGATTCTAAATTCTTTTTTTTTTTTCACATACAAGATTTTTTTTTTTAAATAAAGCCTTGAGTCAAATAGTCAAAGTCCTTGTCAAAGTCTTAGTCAAACAGTCAAAGTCTTAGTCAAATAGTCAATTCATCATAAAACCTTACTTTATGGTGTTGACCAATTTTAATGGCTAATTGAATCCAAAACTAGTATAAAACCCCACCTATGACCCATTATACTTTGCACCTCTAAATCGATTGTTTCAATCCGATTAAACTTTCCCTCATACCTTTCTTCTATAGTCTATTACTTCTACAATTGAAGCTTTGATTATAAGCTCTTGTAATTGGCAACTTTGGGGCTACACATATTCTATTTCTCGAGACTTAATACTTTGCTAAGGTGAGTTTTACATAGCCCCTTTTCTATTTATCACCATTTTTGGGGTGAAACATGTTACAACATCATATATGCAATTCAATCATCAATGTGTCTATATGTTTTTCTATGTTGCATTATGTCTTGAACATGACTAGGGTAAGCACAATTCTAGCATAATCATTAACATTGATCAGCCGACGGTATACATTGATAGATCTATTGGACTGACAATCCCACCCGGATACGTGCCTCCTACAAAGGTTGCGTGGGTGTTTGTTACTGCAATATAAACGAGTGAACCATGAGCGTATGGGATGTACCACAATACAACAGTCACAAGGGTTGATTATGCACTCGATTTACTTCTAGTATGTTTTCACATATGGACTAGATTGCCATGACACATGAATTGCACAACAATTTTATTCGATTATCAAAACCTATGTAATTCTCACCAACTTTTGTTGACCCAAAATATTTTCAACTTAACATGTTTCAGGTTCTACTTGCTTGAAGATTTGAATTATTGCTTGAAGATGTGTGCATAGTTTTATTCAATTTGATGTACGAACTCTTGTAGAACAATTGTATGTAATTTATTTAAATCATATAATGAAATTTATTATTTACCATGAGCTATTCTTCATGGAAATTTATATACGCAGCGAGAAGGACGGAAAGAAGGAAGTAAGAATCAGGTGATGTTGCGGAAAACAACCTTAATAGATGAATAGGTGTTTGTCGACAAATTACCATAGGTTTGATTAGTTTATGATGATTGAAGGTTATATGGTTAATTCACAAGAATCTCAGTTTCCTATGGTAGTTTGGAGTTGATAAATAACTAAGGAAAGAGGTGTGCAGACGAAGCAAACATGACTGTTAAACATATAGGATAATTTTTCATGGACATTTATATACGCAGCGAGAAGGACGGAAAGAAGAAAGTAAGAATCAGGTGATGTTGGGGAAAACAACCTTAATAGATGAATAGGTGTTTGTCGACAAATTACCCTAGGTTTGATTAGTTTATGAAGATTGAAGGTTATATGGTTAATTCACAAGAATCTCAGTTTCCTATGGTAGTTTGGAGTTGATAATTAACTAAGGAAAGAGGTGTGCAGGCAAAGCAAACATGTAGCCGCGTAAACACCTGTTTGCCTACACGTTTAAACGCCTGTGTGCCTGTTTGCTTAAATTTACGACTGCATAAGTGGGTATGCAGTGATGAATTACTGAACACCATATACGTTTTTGACGTGACAACATGGTGAATTCATAGTAATATGCACTTAGGTGAACAAGCGCCTACACACTTAATTGAATAGACACCTAGGCGTTTAGGCGTCTAAGCAAATAGGCAATTATGCGCTTTATTCACATAAACATCTACGAACCACACCAAAAACTGAGATTGTTTGGCAGTCGTGATCAGGCTGCTTTCGAGCACATGGAGCTTCGACTTCATCACCATCAGCCCTATTCCTCTATTCTACAGCTGTTACAACAGCTTCAGAACACGCAGATTGCCTTTTGTGACAAAATACAATGCTTAAAAAACATATACTTTCATTAAACAAGCATCCAAACATTACATCTGATTAAAACGTGCACACTACATTATGCATATATAGTCAGCGTCTATATGAACCTTGTACACAATTTGCTGACTTTTGCCTAAATCAACCCATAACTACATTACATTCCAGATCTTCGAAAGTTTAAGAAACAAGCATAAGAACCCTAACAAAACCACAAACACAACAAACACCTTAATCAAAGTAGCTTCATACACATCAACCTTAGCCTTTAAACTTGTAACTTCCATTTCCAACACAGTTTTTTTAGCTTCCAACTTACCATTCTTCATTTGTAATGCCCCTTTTTACCACCATCACAGACCACCTTATCAACATCTTCCTTCCACACAAAAAAACTGCAATCCCTTCCCTAACATATAATACACAAAAAAATTTACATTATAAACTGATTTAAAGATAAACAAACAAAAACTCAATTATAGGCCAGCATAAGCACCTATAGAAATAATCACCAGGTCTAGATGCATGACTACCAGCTTGTCTCAACACACTGATTCTATCATGATAACAATAAACATTCCCATCAGTGCCAAGCTTGAATATTTTTATGCTTGGTGATGACCTGATTCTACAAGAAGAAGAAGAAGAGCTCATAATATGATTAAAGGCTAGGTCTAGAAAAACTAAACTTACAAGAAAGGATAATGATCTGATTGAACAAGATGCCGTGTGAATATATGCACCTTTATAGGCTTAAGTGACCCACAAAATCAGCCAAGTTGTACATGTAATGAGTACTTCTAACATAGACATTAACTAAATATTATATGCTTCTCTTTTTAAACCTATTAAGTAATAACTAATTATGTTACATAAATCAATCATAAAAATTTTAATAACAGATTAAGTAACAAATATAAACAGGTGAAATAACGAACATTCAAACAAATGAGGTTGTGCAATAGCCAACTTGAAATATATGTCATTTTTATTAACTAAGTTAGACGTTATACGTTGTGCAATAGGTATTTCTATTAGTACGATTATTACGTTCCAACAGATTATCATAATTTACGTTAGCTACATATGAGTTCTATTACTAGACAGAAAAAATAGTTTCTTAATTATGTTACATAAACCTCATGCAGGTATCTAATCCGAGCAACGCTCGCAGATAGAACTGAAACAATAGAAGCTACCTTCTTTGACCGAACAGCCACTCAACTTTTACAGATTCCATGTGCAGAAATGATGACAAAACCAGACAACGAAACTTTGGTTCAAAACATCACAAATAAAGAATTACAGTTGCAAGTACAGGCTAACAAAGACAAACGAACAAGTATTCTACGCTGCACTGTAAATAATGATGAATTTGTTGTGACCCATTCTTCAACCACTTCTCAAACAACAAAACACACACCTGCGCCAATAACCCCACATTCAGAGTCTTCCAGCAAACATGCGATACAATCTCCTGCAACACCACTCCCTAAAACAACCAAAACATCAACAATTACCACAGCAACACCTGTACCTAAAACCCAATTAGAAACACCTGCTAAACGTGCACTGGTGGAGTCTAAAGGTAAACAGTTTATTTGTCTATGTTTATCTCATTAATATGTCTATTCTTTAATCATACTAATAGGTCTTTGCCATACACAGTCTTCAAAGCAGAGCCTGCAAAGAAAAAGACTATTGCTGATCCGAAGATTTAGTCCGAACCTTAAAACGACTCTCAGGACCTTTTTGTTAAGCTGTTATAATCAGCTTCGTTAATAACTTATGTAATGATATACGATCTTATGTAGTCTTTATGTGGTGTAGTATGCTCTTATCAACGTTTATAACTTATCTTATGTAATAATATAGGATCTTATGTAGTCTTTATGTGGTGTGATATCAACTTTAATAACTTATGATCTTAAGACCTTTTGGCAAGGCTGTTATAGTCAACTTTTTTAGTAACTAATGTAATGATATAGGATCTTATGTAGTCTTTTTATCCGTTTAACAATTCTTGATTTATCGACTAAATTACCGCTGCAACGCAGCGGATGATGCCACTAGTTATAGTATTTACTCTAGAATAATTATGTATTTCTTTTTTTTTCTTCAAATTTTTAGACAAATAAATATTATTAACAAGAAGGAATTTTTCTTTTCAAAATATCTCCCTTTACTTCTTACGTTAAAACATATTTGTAGGTTAAAAGCTATTTGTACAATCACCTAATTCATTCTTAATCAGCGATAGACGAATTCACTTCTTTAATGTAGTAAAATTGTTTTTACCAATGAAAATGAAATTTTTTTTTGTTGTTATTCGTCAATTTACAAGCATAGATTTTTTAAATACTTTTAATTACCGAAGCATTCATTCAATGAGGTGTTATACCATGTGCTTCAGGGGTGTTCTTTGTATTAGTTGGTTATACCTTGGGTTCAGATAGTTGTACTCTCGGTTGGTGTCTTTTTGTAATTTAACCACTCTTTGGCAACCCCACTCTCTCTCTCTCTATATGTAATCTCTATATACTCATTTTCTATCTATGGTCACCCATACATCCCTAGCTACATAATTGTCGTCACCCACCTTCGGCCAGTATGTGATGATGAAGATAATATATGAATTCGTAACTAAGAAGTTTTGCCCCAAATTGTTGTTGATGATTCTAGCCATTCGTTACAAGATATCATAACTGATACATGGTATTTTCCATCAAACCAAAGGTGTGTTATTGGTTTTCCCGTAATGTTTTACTTAAATTTCACATTTATATGCTATGGTTATTATTGTTATAGGGATGCTTCAACAGGTGGGTTTTCGTTGATAACCGTTGTTAGACGCACCGGTGGCAATTGAGTTAGTCAAGTCAGTGAAATAGAAATCGGGATGAGGCAGATGCTCCAAATTCCCCTATTGAAGGTACCATCTTAGTTAGTATTTTATTGTATGTTTTTGGAACAATCTCTATACATTTTAGTGCATGTTAAATTTTCAACTATTGTAAAATCAGGTATATTTGTATAAGAAAAATGTATACTCGTCGATTCAGTTTGTGAGTTTTTGAGGATGCAGGGTGTAAGTGCATTATTCATGTATGTCCCTAGCTAGTGATCTAATACTGAATGTCGGAGATTCAGATAATCAGAAAACGACCAAGACTTTAACTGGAAGATACATTCTGTCACACCCCGACCGATGGCGGAATACATCAGGGCGAGACTTGGGATAGATTGTTCAAAGACTTCATGACACTAGAATTCGTGACAATATGATTTAAAGCTAAATTTCATTCATAGCATAATTATCGTCTAAAAAGATAACAGAATACAAATTGTTTTCATGAAAAGAGAAATACGACATCAAAATATAGAACTTAAACTAGCGTGAGTTTCTAGTCCAATCCTAAGTAGATT
Organism: Ambrosia trifida; assembly: GCA_028751855.1. NCBI lineage: Eukaryota > Viridiplantae > Streptophyta > Magnoliopsida > Asterales > Asteraceae > Ambrosia > Ambrosia trifida. Next base: position 126,868,581 of record CM054122.1, read on the forward strand.
TCTTGAATATCTTGCATCACACATTTCCTGCAACATGTATAAAATATTCGTCAACACATAAAGCATTGGTGAGCATACTAGTTTTAGTTTACATACATAGTATTTTAGAATGGTTTACTCAAATCTCATACTATAGCATTGCACATACCTATCATGCAAAAGACATAACTCAAACCCGCGAGTACCACAGCGTATACCTAACATATCCATGTTAGGCCGTTTAAATCTTAACAATGACCCATAAAGGGGGCGGTGTGCTAGTCCTATAGCGCTATACATGTTAAGTGGGCTAATAATAGTTAATGAATTATGTTTAAGTATCTAAGAATCATAAGCATGGCAAGTAGCATATAAGTATGTTTAATAGATTGAGCATGTGTGTTTATGAAAGCATTAGTGTGTTTTGCATATGATACTTGTTTACACCCCAAAAGTGATAAAGAGTTAAAAGGGGACACGTATGAACTCACCTTTGGATGCGTTTAGTGAGGTTCCAAAGACGAGTCTTGGGAGTTTAGTTCCTTAGCCTTGGTTAACTAGAATTAGAGAATAAATGGTCTTAGGTTCGAGTTTAGATTATAGATTCAAGAGAGTCAAGCAAGCCTTTTAGGCGAACCAAAACACAAACCACCATGAAAGTGATTTGGATGGTCATAAGAGTCAAGCATTGGTAAGGTAGGGATGTATCCACAAACTTTTCCGAGTTATTAAATTAGTAGAGTTGATATAATGAGTTAAATGCCATTTTCGTCCCTGAGGTTTGGTCATTTTTGCCAGTTTCATCCAAAAGTTTATTTTTTCTCATCTGAATTCAAAGGTTTTCAAATTTTTGCTGGTTTCGTCCAACTTGTTTACTCCATCTATTTTTTCCGTTAACTTTTTGTAAAAAGACAAAAATACCCTTTTTTTATATATTTTTTTTGTTTAAAAAGAAGCTTAAATAAATCTCAATCCAGGCTACCCCTCCAACCCCCCTCCTCCTCCTCCTCCTCACTCTCTCTCTCTCTCTCTCTCTCTATATATATATATATATATACACACACACCACCATTCACCACTGAAATTCTCCGGCCACCTACATTTCCGGCTGGTTTCGTCGGGCCTTTAGCCGTTCTGGTTATCCATCTCTCTCTAGAACCCACCCTTAGGATTTCGACGGGTCTCCAGTTGTTTTGGTTGTCCACGTCGATAGAGACTCGATTGGTGAAGGTTAACTGTAAGTTTGTGATGGTCGTATGCTAGTGGTGGGCAATAGTGGTGGCTACTATGGTGATGGTGTGTGACAGAAACGATGGACATGTTGCCTAAAATACCAAGGGTCGGCATCGTTGATGGATTCTCAGATCTGTGGGTCGGCATCGTTGATGGTTTCTCAGATCTGTTGGTCACGGTTGGGTTTTATAGTCGGAACGGACGTCGTCTGGTTGCCGGTTGAGATTACCGGATAAACAGGTGTGCGTGGTGGTTGGTTTTTAGAGGTTTGAGGCTCGAGAACGGATCTGCTCGAGAACGGGTAAACGAGGGTGATGCTAATGTTAGAAATAATCAACTGATAACATTTTCATTTCCAATAAGTTATAAATAATCATATAGTGTCTTAAACAGTATGTGTTCATATGTGGAGACTTTTATATAGATTCACAAATAAAAACGTTTTCTCCACTAGACCTCATCAAGCCATGTAAGATGTTGGTTTTTGGCTTTCATGGTGTTAGTGCACAGCTAAAATTAGAAATTCATTAGCGTAGGTGAGACGAGAAAGGAAGAGTAAAAGATGGGAATTTAACCTTCTTTTTAAAACAAAAAAAATATATATATAAAAAGGGTATTTTGGTCTTTTAATAAAAAGTTAACAGAAAAAATGGATGGAGTTAATAAGTTGGACGAAACTAGCAAGAGTTTGAAAACTTTTGGATTCGGATGAGAAAAAATAAACTTTTGGATGAAACTGGCAAAAATGATCAAACCTCAAGGACGAAAATGGCATTTAACTCTTATATAATTTAGTATTTATATAATATAACTTAGGAAGTAGGGTATGGTGACTTAGTTTGAATGAGCCTTGGCCTTCCTTTTGTCAACCATGAACCATAACACAAGTCCCTCCATCATTGAGTTGTTGGTGAACTTGGTTGGTATTATTAACAATCTAGTGCATAAAAGATAATAGAAGATGACCACATTTGAGGCCTCAAATTGGTGCCTACTTATATTTATTTGCCATGGAAAATAGGAGAGAGGTCCTAGAGGTTTCCTCAAAGGGTTTGAAGAAGAGGAGAGTGAAGAAAGTAGAAGAGAAGTTGAAGGTGAAGTGAGAAACTCACTTATTCTTAAGAGAATTCTTGAGAGATTTGGAGATTTAGAGAGGATTTAGGATTGAGCAAGTGTTAGAATGGGTAGGGAGTGGTGTATTTATAGTTGGGGTGAAGGGGTTGGGTATTTAATGAATTAATTAGAGTGGTTAGAAGTTAATTAAGTGGTAATTATATCTTAAAAAAGAAAAAAAATAAATAAATAAGTGACTAAAAAATGGACGGCACTTTACATACATTTCATGTTATGTTTTTTTTGTATTATATATATATATATATGTTTTATTAACAATAAATATATATTAAGATCTTAACTAAATAAGTTTCTTGTTATAAAGTCTAAATTGAATAGGATAAATTATAACGACGACTCGTCAAGAATTGGTAGGAGTAACATACAGGAAGCAGATAAAGGCGAACTTAAAATTTGTTAAATACAGAATTTAAAATACAAGAAAATTAAAAAAAATCACGCGACGTTATATAAAGTTTGCGTCACGTAGAAATTATAGAATAAATGAAATAGATTAAGATTAGATGCAATTGATAAAATACTTTTCCATTGATCATAAGCTCGGGATTACAAGGGTACAAAATGGAAAGATACAAGAATACAAGGACTAGAATGGAAAATACAAAAAATACGAATGTTACAGTCTCCCCTACTTTAGGAAATTTCGTCTCGAAATTTATTCAAGTGGCTTGACTGAAAAGATGTGGGTACTTTTTCTTCATTTGTTCTTCATGTTTCCAAGTGAATTCGGGTCAATTCTTCGATTCCCAACGAACTTTAACTAGCGGAATACGTTTTCGTTTGAGTTGTTTGACTTCACGATCCGTTATTTCCACTGGTTTTTCGACGAAATGCATAGTCTCGTCAATTCGTACATCATCAAGAGGAATGTGTATGTTCCCTTCGGCTAAACACTTCTTCAAATTTGAAACATGAAAGGTGGGATGGACATTGTTGAGTTCTTGGGGTAACTCGAGCTTGTAAGCCACTTTCCCGATTCGCTCAATGATCTTGAACGGTCCAACGTACCGTGGAGCTAACTTTCCTTTCTTTCCAAATCTGACTACTCCTTTCCAAGGAGAGACCTTGAGGAGTACTTGATCACCAACATTGAATTCAAGGGGTTTTCGCCGCTTGTCAGCATAGCTTTTCTGACGGCTTCGAGCAGCTAAGAGATTATCACGGATCTGGATGATTTTGTTGGTCGTTTCCTGGATGATTTCGGGACCAGTGATTTGTGCTTCACCAATCTCGTGCCAACATATAGGAGAACGACACTTTCGGCCATAGAGAGCTTCGAATGGAGCCATTTGGATGCTGGTATGGTAACTGTTATTGTACGATAACTCGACCAATGGTAGATGAGCATCCCAGGGAGAAGTACTCGGGCGTATGAAGCCTTTTTCGAGCAATTCTTGGAGTTGACTAGCAAGTTCTTGCATTTCAGAAGGTGCAAGACGATAAGGAGCTTTTGCAACAGGTGTAGCACCGGGTATGAGGTCAATGCGAAGTTCAACAGAACGAGCAGGAGGAAGACCGGGTAGATCTTCGGGAAAGACCTCGGGAAAGTCACAAACGACAGGTATGTCTTTTATGCCTTTTTCCTTGTCTTTGGTTGTTACCACATGAGCTAAGAATGCAACATATTCCTTACGGAGATACTTTCGAGCTTTGGTACAAGACATGAGTTTGAGTCCTTTGGAGGCTTTTTCACCATAGATTTGTAAAGTGTCACCGCTAGGAAGCGGTATACGAATGAATTTTTCGAAACAAATAACTTCGGCACGATGTTTTGCAAGCCAATCCATGCCTACTATGATGTCAAAACTTCCCAATTGCATGGGGTTTAGATCTATGGAGAAATCATGGTCATTAAGATTCAAGGTGCAGTTTTTGATAATGAAATCAATAGAGATGGGTTCACCATTTGCGACTTCAACGGTGAATGGTTCCGATAATTTAGACCGTGCACAAGCAAGTAAGGGTTCAAATTCTAAAGAGACGAAACTCTTATCCGCACCAGTATCAAAGAGTATAGAAGCATAAGATCCATTAACAAGGAACGTACCGTTCACAACATCATTTTCAGTTTGAGCTTGGGCCGCATTGAGGTTGAAAGCGCGACCCCTTGGTGGTTGATTTTGAGCCGTAGCTTGAGCTTGAGTTGGGTTGTTGCGGGTACATTGAGGAGCAAAATAGCTAGGATCACCACACTTAAAACATGTACGACCATTGCCAATGGCTAGAGGAGGTTGGTTAGCGGCTCGGGGTTGGTTGGCAACTTGAGGTTGGTTGTTTGGGGTTCTAGGGCCGGTTTTGCAAGTTTGGACAAGGTGCCCATAGCGGTTACAATTGGTACAGAAACGGCAAGCAGAGGTTGGTGGGTGATGAAAATGGCATGTGTTACATTTTGGGAAAGAGCCGGTGTAGGGTTTCTTGGCAGGCACTTGGTTAAGAGGAGTTGGAGCTTGAGCTTCGGTGGATGGAATGGTAACGGCATAGTTTTGGGTTCGGGACTTGCGTTTGCGGTTATTGCTATGGGTGATAGGGTTTTGGCTTCCTTTGGTTTGTCGGTGGGAATGGTGGTGGTTTGATTGACGGTTTTGGTGGTGTTTGGGATAGTTAAGGTTCCATCTTTCACTTGGTTATTCGAGATTTTGGAAGCTAAACGAATGGCTTTTTCTAGGGTGGTTGGTTCGGCTCCTTCAACGATGTCACGAACACTCGTTGGGAGGCCTTTGAGATACTTAGCTATGATTCTTTTAGTGGTGTTGAATTGGTGAGGTACAAGGACAAGGAGTTGCTTGAAACGATTGGTATAGGTTGGGTTATCACCACTGTTTTGCTTGAGTTTCCAAAACTCGTCTTCGAGTCGCTCAATCTCTTGCGCAGGGCAGAACTCCTCAATCATGAGTTTCTTGAGTTCCTCCCATGGTAGAGCTAAAGCGGCTTCGTTCCCACGGGTGGCTCTCTCGCTTTTCCACCACTCGAGTGCCCTTGATTTGAAGACACTAGTGGCATGACGAGTGCGGAGCTCCTCGGGGCATTCGCTATTGATGAAAACTAGCTCGATGTGGTCGAACCATTCGAGCATAGCGGTAGCACCATCGTTTCCCGTGAAAGAGTCAGGTCGATGTAGGTTGAATTGCTTAAAGGTGAAGGAGGTAGTTTTGGAGGATTCGGCTTTTGAGTCAACTGAACCGTGAGGGCTTACTGAGGCTTGGATTTTGCTAACCACATCGGGTATGACCTTAGCCATTTGCTTGGCCATGAAAGATAGCATTTTCTTGTTGGTGCTTTGCTTAGAGTTCTTGCTTGACATACGGTTTGACATGGAAGACATCTATAGAATAAACAAAAGGATTACGAGCTTTGATCAATGGTTTGTTTGTATAAAGATTGCATTTTGTTTCGTTTTTAGCAATGTATTTAGCATATAAAACGCATAATGTCAAGTAGTTCAAGTAGCATGAAGTTTCACATTGTTCATAAAGCATAACACATAAGTATAAGCAAGTATAGTGCATTTAGACAATATAAAGGAGCTTTGATTAGTGTTGGTTTGCGATTATTAGTATTGTTTGGAGATTGCGAGAGTACTTGAGATGCGAGTCTTGAGAGCCTTTGCAAGTAGTAAAAAATAAATAAATAAATAAATAAAATAAATCGAATATATGTAGTGAAAACATAGCATGAAAACAACATTGAAAATATTACTAACATAAAATGAGGGGCTTGTTTTAAGCAAGCCATTGGAGTGTTCCGGAACGAAACTATGACTAACCAAAGTGGTTCAAATTTACCTTTGAGTTTGAAAACATGCTTTGGCCTAATAGGTGGAAATACTCTCGCCGAAACTTTCGGTTAACGGTATTCACCCTTCCAGTTACTACATGTTTCTTGTCATTAGTAAATTTGAGACTTTGGCAAGATTAAAAAAAATAATAATAATCAAGGATTGAAACCAATCGCTATGTTGCGGATTTCACTCCTATCTTAGCGAGGTCGTTTCTTGAGTGTGGTTTGTACACTTTGTCCAATATGGTAAGAAAATTAATTCTAACCTTCAATTGGTAAGTGTCCACTAGAATGAGAATTGTGAAATTTCCACCAAGGTGAGGATATCACTCCTATCTTGGTGTAGTTTCAAAAATACAAAGAATTTACGCGGATTGAAAGTTATCACCAAAGTGAGGGTTTCACGCATATTTTGGTGATTTCCTTTCGTTTGTGGTATACGAGTGTCTTCGAGTGTAGAATTTCCACCAAATAGGTAGGTAAATTTTTACGACCAAAGGAATAAAGTAGAAGCAAGATAGGGAGAACAAGTATATTAACCATGAAAAGGAATGGTCAAAAGGTACCTAACTATAGTCTAGGTCAAACATGGCAATTTTTCCTAATTCCCTATAGTCATGGCTCTGATACCAATCTGTCACACCCCGACCGATGGCGGAATACATCGGGGCGAGACTTAGGATAGATTGTTCAAAGACTTCATGACACTAGAATACGTGACAATATGATTTAAAGCTAAATTTCATTCATAGCATAATTATCGTCTAAAAAGATAACAGAATACAAATTGTTTTCATGAAAAGAGAAATACGACATCAAAATATAGAACTTAAACTAGCGTGAGTTTCTAGTCCAATCCTAAGTAGATTTCTTGAATATCTTGCATCACACATTTCCTGCAACATGTATAAAATATCCGTCAACACATAAAGCATTGGTGAGCATACTAGTTTTAGTTTACATACATAGTATTTTAGAATGGTTTACTCAAATCTCATACTATAGCATTGCACATACCTATCATGCAAAAGACATAACTCAAACCCGCAAGTACCACAGCGTATACCTAACATATTCATGTTAGGCCATTTAAATCTTAACAATGACCCATAAAGGGGGCGGTGTGCTAGTCCTATAGCGCTATACATGTTAAGTGGGCTAATAATTGTTAATGAATTATGTTTAAGTATCTAAGAATCATAAGCATGGCAAGTAGCATATAAGTATGTTTAATAGATTGAGCATGTGTGTTTATGAAAGCATTAGTGTGTTTTGCATATGATACATGTTTACACCCCAAAAGTGATAAAGAGTAAAAAGGGGACAAGTATGAACTCACCTTTGGGTGCGTTTAGTGAGGTTCCAAAGACGAGTCTTGGGGGGTTAGTTCCTTAGCCTTGGTTAACTAGAATTAGAGAATAAAGGGTCTTAGGTTCGAGTTTAGATTATAGATTCAAGAGAGTCAAGCAAGCCTTTTAGGTGAACCAAAACACAAACCACCATGAAGGTGATTCGGATGGTCATAAGAGTCAAGCATTGGTAAGGTAGGGATGTATCCATAAACCTTTCCGAGTTATTAAATTAGTAGAGTTTATATAATTTAGTATTTATATAATATAACTTAGGAAGTAGGGTATGGTGACTTAGTTTGGATGAGCCTTGGCCTTCCTTTTGTCAACCATGAACCATAACACAAGTCCCTCCATCATTGAGTTGTTGGTGAACTTGGTTGGTATTATTAACAATCTAGTGCATAAAAGATAATAGAAGATGACCACATTTGAGGCCTCAAATTGGTGCCCTACTCATATTTATTTGCCATGGCAAATAGGAGAGAGGTACTAGAGGTTTCCTCAAAGGGTTTGAAGAAGAGGAGAGTGAAGAAAGTAGAAGAGAGGTTGAAGGTGAAGTGAGAAACTCACTTATTCTTGAGAGAATTCTTGAGAGATTTGGAGATTTAGAGAGGAGTTAGGATTGAGCAAGTGTTAGAATGGGTAGGGAGTGGTGTATATATAGTTGGGGTGAAGGGGTTGGGTATTTAATGAATTAATTAGAGTGGTTAGAAGTTAATTAAGTGGTAATTATATCTTAACAAAAGAAAAAAAATAAATAAATAAGTGACTAAAAAATGGACGGCACTTTACATACATTTCATGTTATGTTTTTTTTTGTATTATTATATATATATATATATATATGTTTTATTAATAATAAATATATATTAAGATCTTAACTAAATAAGTTTCTTGTTATAAAGTCTAAATTGAATAGGATAAATTATAACGACGGCTCGTCAAGAATTGGTAGGAGTAACATACAGGAAGCGGATAAAGGCGAACTTAAAATTTGTTAAATACAGAATTTAAAATACAAGAAAATTGAAAAAAAATTATGCGACGTTATATAAAGTTTGCGTCACGTAGAATTTATAGAATAAATAAAATAGATTAAGATTAGATGCAATTGATAAAATACTTTTCCATTGATCATAAGCTCGGGATTACAAGGGTACAAAATGGAAAGATACAAGAATACAAGGACTAGAATGGAAAATACGAAAAATACGAATGTTACACATTCGACCAGACGAAAGGTAGAATGTAGGTTGTCTTGGGTCGAATGTGGATTAGTTGATAGGAGAAGGCTTCATTCGTCCATATGAAAGGGGAGAATGTGGAAAACATCCACATTCGACCTCACGCTTTGGGCGAATGTGGAATGCCTATATATAGGGAAAGTTAGTTATTTTGGAGAAAGAGTTATCATTTTTGAGCCTTTTCCATAGAGTGTGTATGTGTGTTTTTCTCTGTATTAGGTCTAAGATTTCATTTGTAAACATCTTGATTTGATCTAATACAAAGATTAAAGTTATGGAAATTGCTCGATAATTCGTTATCTGTTTTTATCATGATCCTTATCATATATTTCTGAATCATTTTGCACGATCGTTGGGGATTCCGCACCCTACGGTTGATATTCGTGTGATCACGTCATGATTACGATCCTAAAACGATTTCTTAAGTGGTATCAGAGCGTAGGCTCGATTTCACGATTGCAAATTGATCTGAATTGATGAAAACAGATTAGAATTCTGGTTTAAAGATCAAAACCCAAGAAATTTTGATGTTTTTCATAAAAACATGGTTTTTGATTGAATTGGAGTTGAATTTGTTATTATTTTCACAAATTCTTTCACAAATGTTTGTCTAAATTCAATTCCGAACAAAACCTATCAAATTTCATTACATTTGGTGAAAATTTTGTCAAAAACAGATCAGATTCGTGTTCTTGAGGTTGAAGATAACAGACCTGTAACGGTCGAATGTGAGATTTGAGGGACGAACGTAGCATTATTTGGTCGAACCTAGCATTATTTGGTCGAACATGGAGTGTTAGTTGGTTGGACCTAGAAAGTTTCAGTGTGATTTTGTTCATTCGACCATTTTGGGTACATTCGACCAATCGAGTGGTCGAACGTGGGTTTAAATGGTCGAAAGTGAACTGAGTTTTTTATTTTCTACATTCGAACTTTATTAAACGGTCGAACGTGGACTAATTTTCACATTCGACCACACGACATTTGAAAAGGGTCGAACGTAGAATCTGATTTTCAAATATTTTCATTTTTAAGGTCGAACCAAGACAGAGGTACATTCGACCCTTGTAAAAGGTCGAATAAGACTGGTTACTTCCACATTCGAACCTACGAATATTCGGATAATATTTTTCAAATTTTAAGCCTGTTTTTAGAAAATTTTTGAAATAATTTTTGTTGAAAAATGATGAATTACATGGCTATGTCAAGAACTGATGATCAGTTAAAAGCTGCAATACAACAAAGGCTAACATGGGAACAAGTTGTTGCATCTAAGATTCAACAATCTGTTACACGACCAACTGTGCAACCAACTGATAAAATGGTTAATGTGAATGAGTGTGTTAATAGAGAAAGTGTTAAAAGTAATATTGTGTGTCTTGTCAAACAAGTGGGGAATGATGATTCAAGTGAATTGTCAGAGAGTGATTTGAGTTCTGATACGAGTTCAGAAAAAAGTGAATCAAGAGGAAGTGATACATCAAATGTTGATGGCAATTCTGAAAATGGTAATAATGCAGATGATGAGGTAACTTTAAAATCTGAATGTGCTAACTGTTCTGATTGTGTCAAATTGAAAAATGAAGTGCTGAAACTTCTTGAGGACAAACAGAACTTAACAAATAAACTTGAAAGATTTCAAATTGAAAATAAAATTTTGAAAAATAATGAAAGACAATTTATGAATCAAATTGAATCTTTTAAGAAAGAGATTACAGAACTTCATAACACTATTTCAAAGAATAATTCCACATCAGAGTTGGAAATCACAACACCTTGTGTTGTTGATCCTGATTCTAAGGTGAAATCTGTGTTTGAAGAGAAAACTGAAAATGTGGTAGAAACTTCAGAACCTGAATCTGAAGAGAAACCCATATTCAAGTTTCCTGAAGGAGTTGAAGGATCCTATATGTTGGTAGGACAGGACAAATTGATTTTCAACAAAGATTTTCCAGTTGTTAATATCAAACAATCGTTACTTAAATGTATCTTTGTCGATAATAATGATTTGATAAATCAATTTAGATTTCAATTTGATCATTTACATTTTGAACTCAGTCCTAATCAACATGAGAATGAAAAGGATCAGCCTGGGAACAAAAAGAAAAATCCTAGGGCAAAAGGACCAAAACCAAACAAATCGAAAGGAAATGATCAGATGAAAATTTCTCATCAAAAGAATTCAAGAAATTTTTCATCTAGATCATATGACTCTTATGATTATTCTTATACCTCTCGATTTGATGGTTATTGGAGAAATAACTCACCACAATATTCTCATGATTATGTTGAATGGAGAAGCTGTTTTGAATGTGGTGAAGTTGGTCATATTGCTGCTCATTGTCCCTACTGGTATTGGGATGAAGGGTATGCATGTGATTTTGTGGAATATAGGTCTTGTTATAACTGCGGAGAGTGTAGACATTTAGTTGCTGTCTGTCCGTATGTTAAACAGAAAAAGACCGAAGTGATATTTGCTAAAAATTCAGGCAATGTCAAAAAGTTTGTTTCCCCAAAATCTATCAAGAAACAAACGGAGAAACAGGTTGTGTATGACAATCGTAACAAGATTGCCTTGAACAAAAATGTAGATAGTGAACGGGTTGCTAAGGTAAGGGGGAGTTCTAAGGCTAAGCCTAAGAATAACTCTAAACCTGGACCTTTATCAGTTAAGTCTGAGAAGATTCCAAACAAAGTTCAGAAGCAGGTTTCAAATGAGAAATCTGAAAAGTCAACAATCAAAACGATTTCAACAAAATCTAAAATAAACTCTGAACGCGTTTGGAAACCCAAATCACTTTCTAAATCAATAGCAATTTCAACTTCAAATCAATCCATTGAAAAACCAATTGATTTTTCAAAAGGAGAATGGATTGATGTTCCGAGGATTGATGACCTTGGACGACCCATCATTGTGAAGGGATGGGTGCCTCTCTCGTGCTAATTGTTTAACAAGTGTGCAGATTGTTTCAGACAGACCTATTAGCTATTTTTAATAGTTGATAGTGGAGCATCTGTATACAAGCTATTTATTGGAGAGGTGAAGGTCAAAAGAAGAGATATTGAAAAAGGAAAACATGATTTCAACAGAGAGGAGAGTGTTTGTTGTCTGTTTCATACCTGTGAAGTCGGAAAAAGTTGCAATCTCATGCAATTGCTCTCAGGTGATGGATTTCTACAACAGATGCGACATTACGGTTTATTCTAAACTCTCTTATCTTTGTCAGTGGTTTACAAATTGAAAGATAAAAGTGAATCAAGTTATCTGAGTGAGAAAATGGTTTTTGAAACTCAATGAGTAAACCGCATCGGATATCATTTTATTTTGTTTTTCTTCAAAAGTATAAAAATCTAAAAATATGCTTATTTTTAGATTTTTAGGGGGAGAAAACTTCAGAAAATCAAAATTAAAAAAATAGAAAATCAAAAATGAGTTTTCCTGGTGAAAAAGAGGAGATGATAGTACATCAGTGGATTGTCAGACTACTCTGAAAACAAAATGTATGAACAAACATTGAGTAGCCACTACAATTATATATTGGTAGGCTTGAAATCAAAGTTTAAAGTTCAACATGGTTATATAAACTTAAAATCAATAACTGATAATCATGTGGATCAACGTCTCGTTGGCATATGGTCTTAGTACCGAAATTTCGTTTGATAGATTGCCAAAATCGGAGGTTTCGGGTTGTTATATTGAAAGTTATCTGGGGATAGCCTAACTGATCTTTTGTCGTATTGATTTACGGACCTAGATCAGTCAGGGTATCTTAATAAAAGATCTTTAATGACAAATCCTTAAGTTACCGAATGAGGAACTTAACATGTGTGATGATAATCAAAGATTATCTAATGCATCGTATCAATACTATGATGAAAATCATGTATGATATTAGTCCTCACCCTGGTTGAGTGCATAAGGCGCTTTGAAGCATTTATTTGCTGGCCTGTCACCGCTGTGCCTCATACCTTGTAACTAACGGATAACTACAATATAATCACGCGTTACGATGAAACTTTGTGCAATTCTTGATACGGGAATGTGTTGTAACGCCCAGCGTTTCCAGAATAATAAAATAATAATTTTATTTATCTAATTATTCATAAAACGATTTTTAATTCGTTAACACTAATATCTCGTTAGCAAATAATACGTTCTTACACGACATTAACTTATAAAACATATATGTATTTGTCGTTATAATTATTAGAAACAATAACTGCTCATGGTAAATAAAATGCGATAAAATATATACGTATAACTAAAATATAGTCCAAATACTCGTTTTAACTTGATCAAAACAAATATAACTCGTGAAATAATCATCTAGCATTTAAACGAGTAAAATCCATAAACGTGACCCGAGTCGGTAACTAGTTCGTTTATGTAATAACTTCCCACCTAACCCACCTACAAAACCTTACCTATATAACATATCTTTCTCTTCACCTTTACCTTCATCTTCTTAATCAAAACCCTAGCCACCATCCCTTATAATCTCCTTCATTCCCTTCTTCCTTAACATCCATGACCTCCACACACACACACACACGACACCCCACCCCAGACCGTCGCCGACCACCACCTGAGCCACCACAAACGCCGGCAACCCTTCCCTCATCTCCGGCCGCCGCCAACAACCGCCTTAACCGGCTGAAGACCCTTACTCTCCTTCTCCCTCACGCATCGACCACCGTGAACACCAAAAAACGTCCCCTTTAATCTTTAAACTCTCCTCTCTGTCCCTCTTCATAACCGACGGCCGGTCAGGGGATACCCCCAGCCGCGCCATTAGACCACGACAACAAGGGGGTGGCAATACACGTGAACCGGAGGTGGGGGCTTCGTTTGGTCTTTTGTTCCAGGTCAGTTGGTGTAGCCTCTACGGTGATGTTCAGATGTATAATAGCGTTGATAATAATTTTTGGTTGACGCAGCAGCAGTAGGCAGCCCCAAACGAGCTGTGACCGGTAATGGTCATGGTGGTGACGACATAACAGTTGGTTCCGATTTGGGCGTGGTGTCGATTGTCGAGTCGGGTGTTAGCTCGGGTCAGGTGAAGGCTACGGTATTGGGTTATTTCTGGGTAAACTGGCTCGAGTGAATAGTTTCGGGTCAGACATGGTGCAGCTAGGGCGTCAACATTTCAGTTCTGGTCAGGGCTCGGTTCTGGTCAACCTTGGTCAACAGCCAAAATCCGGTAAGATATGTCGACACTCAGTTCGAGGCAAACACTTGTCGGTTCGCGAGTTTGTTCACACGAAGGTATAACGCGCACCATGTCTTCGCTTTAAATTACCTAGCGTTTTATTATTTATTTATATATATATATATATATAAATATATACTCTAAATCTGTAACGAACCGAACCGACTTGCTTTTATAAAACACCTTCTATTGAGTCGACAAAAGAAAATGATTAACATCTATGTATGTACGCTTGTGTAGTCATGTTGCGAACTATGGAAACGTTGAAACTATTACTACGAAACAAATATATTATATTTGGCGAAGCATAACTTTAAAGGCTTATTATTAGCTAGTCGTTTTACTATTTTTTTTTAAACATTAACCAATAACTAAGCTATACTTACATAAAATATCTTGACGACGATCACACACACACACATATATATATATATATATATATATATATATATATATATATTTATACATGTTACTTATTCAAAACAAACAGTTCTCGTCTATTATAATTTTGATGACTTAAACCTTTGACGCGTATAAAGACTTGATAAATTGTATTGCGTTTTGTTTGATCTATTGTTGTTTTGGGATAAAATAGACGACTTGAGTTGTCTGGTTTCTTACAAAAACAGAGGAGACTCTGCCCAATTTTTTTTTACAAAATATAAGAATCATATCGAGTATTCAAATCTATACTTTTGTTTATAAATAACGCTACATTTTACAAATAAACACTATTCCAACTTTACCTTGTCGTGATAGTAAACATAATAGTACAAATACTAACCGGTCTTCGAAAACAAACTAAAATACGAGTCAAGTCACGCATACATTATTTTCGCTATCTTAAATGTTGCCTTCTAACTAATTTCAAGTTGCGAATCTAAATATATATAGTAAAGTATACATTATATATATAACTATACATACGCGCATACTTTCAAGGAATCAAAACCAAGTCCTATCGGTTCGTTAAGCTATAAATACTTTAAGACGAGTATTGTTTTCAATACGAGTCTAGGTAGTTGGATAAACTATCTTTACAACCAAGAAACGAAACAAGTTTATTTGCATTAGAATTTAAGGCGTCCTTTACTTGTAATAGGACACAAGAGTTCAATTAATCCAAGATCAGACTTGTTGCTACATGCTAGTACTTACACAGTAAATTACTGGTGAGTTTACGTAACCATGTTTATGCGATTCTTTATACTTGCAACATTTTATTTAAGCAATTCAACATGCATGTCTAGTTGTAAACTTTAATGCCTCATGATTTAGACAACAACAGTTTCAACGAGTTTCAACGTTACATAATCATTAGCTATGGCCAAGCCGGCGATACTCAATAATAGATCTATTGGATTGACAATCCCACCCGGATACGTGTACCTCCTACATAGGTAGCGTGGGTGATTGTTATCGTTCCAACATATTATTAAGGTGAACCGTGGATGACGGGATGGACCTAAACTAGTCGGAGGTTTGATTATGTCGATTCAACATATCATGTTTATTCATGTAGACTTAAACTTACGATAGACATATGAATTGCTAAAGTTTTATACTTAAACTATTTGCTTGACATGGCTTATGTATTCTCACCAACTTCTAGTTGACCCCCCATTTTTCCAAACTCAACTGGAAATAACGATGCTTGAAGTCTATAGCTAGCATGAGGAGACAATTTGAAGTTTATGCTTTGTTTGACTATTTGATGTATTAGATTTCATTCAAGTCATTTAATGTAATTCAATATTGTAATAAAGGATTATGTAAACATATGTATTACCATGAGCTACTGAACAATCATTCATACGTGACACCTCGATGTTTCGGCCATCAGTTGGGGTGTTACAGATTGGTATCAGAGCCATGGTTATAGGGAATTAGGTTATTAGAAAAATAATCTGGTCTATAACCTTAGGACTTTAACCAGTATTTGCTTCAATTACTTGTAGCTCTACCTTATCCTTATCTCTATCTCTATTCTCATCCTTATTCTTAACCTAACTTGGTCTTGCCTACTCTTTTTCACTTACTTGCTACAACCCTAACGTACTTCTAAACCATTAGGGCAAATTCGTTGGGCTTAGACCTGATCTGTTTCGATAAGTCAACATCTTCGTTTATTCGTGATTAAATGTTTACAATGTTCGTGTTTCATTTTCATTTATACCCTCTCACTCCCGTATAAATTCTAAGTTTTGAATCCTGAAATTTTTTGCAATTCAAATCTGTTCCCTTATATAATTCCCCTGTTAGCCTAAATTTCATGAATCATCTGTGGAGTTCACCACCACACTTCATTTTACAGACTTATAATATTACTCGTATGTTTGATTATTTTCAACACCCTATCCAAATCATATTTTTTTCTTTCTCAACATATTATATATTTTTAAACTATAACCTCATAACCTGAGTATACCCTAGTACAACACTAAAGATTTCTTAATATTGTTAAATTTTCATCACCTATAAAGTATGGAAAATACATATTTTTGTCAAAAAAAAAAATGTCTTCAAACTTAAATTTCTAAATTTAAATGTTTATACATTATCGTAACAAAGGATTTTCGATATAACGTCACCTTGATCTATAAAACCTAACGTTGTGTTTAAGATCTTCGACTAACTGAAATATTTCGATCTAAAGCTACTTAGTTTGTACTATTTAACAACTTTTGTTTTATATACAAAACCAGTTTTAAACAAAATAAAATCTTTCCGTCCTCATAAACAAAATTTAATCTCCAATTCCCCATTGACACCTACTCATTTTCAACTTGTTCAAACTTTTACGATTTTTTTGGCAAATACCACAATCATGTTTTCTCATACGCTTGTATCTAACTATTTATTCAAACCCCACGATTATTCTGCATGATCACCTTATTACTTGCGTCTTTTTGAAACCCTATAAATTTAACCCTTTATCAACCATCTACACATTCACCATTGTTCACAACCTTGATGTTACTTTGAGTTTTCATTTTCTCTCAAAAACCAAATTCACATCCTCTACCTCCTCAAACATGAACTTTATCTCCACAATAACCAAACTATTGAAAACTTAATTGTTCGTTGCATCAAACTTGAATATTAGTTATACATGAGGAGTTGATTATCTACCTGACCAATTGATTAGTCATGATACTTGAAAGCATGGAAAATAAACTATTTGCTATAAACACACCTAGAGTCATTAACCTTGTCTAGGGCAACTCTGTTACAACTCGCATGCTATACTCGATACTTGATGCATTTACAAACTTGCTTACATGTATGTATTATCAATTTGCAACTTATGTGATAAACCAAAAACAATTGTTACACTTAATCAAACAACTGATAGAGGATGAAGTACTTGCTCAACAGTTAGTAGAGTACCAAATAACCTACTCAACGATTGGTAGAGGTCATCATGCCTTTTCAACAGTCGGGAGAGGCCCTACAACCTGCTCAACGACTGGTGGAGGCTATCAAACCTGCTCAACAATCGGTAGAGGTTCCTACTCACTAACTGGTAGAGGAGTCTTTTTCCTGCGCAACAGTTAGACTCACTAATACAAAGGTTCAACCACAGGACTATCTTTTTGCATTTCTTACATGTGTGTTAGAGTCATAGAAGAACACAAAACCCTAATGTAAGGTAAATTGGTGATTACGGTCCGGAACGCAATCACGAATTTACAGGTACGTTAAGGTAGTGTGAAATTCTATCAAGGTTTTCAGTAAATAACCAATTATAAACTCTAGTTACCTAGTAATTCATTTAGTCTTTCTGTAGTCAATCAACTCACACATTTCTTTTAGAATTCCTCAAACTTAAGTTTAGTGTTTTGTCAGATTCTTATTCTCCTTGCTACTTCAGACGAACCTAATCCAACCCTTAAAACTCACACATATCAAAACTCTTACCCAAATTATTCGAAATATATTATTCTATTACTTATATATTCATGTTGTGCCCTAACCCAAATTTTTCAAACCACAGTTGTCCTAATTTCTATCCAATCACCCTCAACTCTATGTTTTTTAATAACTTCGGGACGAAGTTTCCTAAAGTAGGGGAGACTGTAACGCCCAGCGTTTCCCGAATAATAAAATAATAATTTTATTTATCTAATTATTCATAAAACGATTTTTAATTCGTTAACACCAATATCTCGTTAGCAAATAATACGTTCTTACACGACATTAACTTATAAACCATATATGTATTTGTCGTTATAATTATTAGAAACAATAACTGCTCATGGTAAATAAAATGCGATAAAATATATACGTATAACTAAAATATAGTCCAAATACTCGTTTTAACTTAATCAAAACAAATATAACTCGTGAAATAATCATCTAGCATTTAAACGAGTAAAATCCATAAACGTGACCCGAGTCGGTAACTAGTTCGTTTAAGTAATAACTTCCCACCTAACCCACCTACGAAACCTTACCTATATAACATATCTTTCTCTTCACCTTTACCTTCATCTTCTTAATGAAAACCCTAGCCACCATCCCTTATAATCTCCTTCATTCCCTTCTTCCTTAACATCCATGACCTCCACACTCACACACACCCGACACCCCACCCCAGACCGTCGCCGACCACCACCTGAGCCACCACAAACGCCGGCAACCCTTCCCTCATCTCCGGCCGCCGCCAACAACCGCCTTAACCGGCTGAAGACCCTTACTCTCCTTCTCCCTCACGCATCGACCACCGTGAACACCAAAAAACGTCCCCTTTAATCTTTAAACTCTCCTCTCTGTCCCTCTTCATAACCGATGGCCGGTCAGGGGATACCCCCAGCCGCGCCATTAGACCACGATAGCAAGGGGGTGGCAATACACGTGAACCGGAGGTGGGGGCTTCGTTTGGTCTTTTGTTCCAGGTCAGTTGGTGTAGCCTCTACGGTGATGTTCAGATGTATAATAGCGTTGATAATAATTTTTGGTTGACGCAGCAGCAGTAGGCAGCCCCAAACGAGCTGTGACCGGTAATGGTCATGGTGGTGACGACATAACAGTTGGTTCCGATTTGGGCGTGGTGTCGATTGTCGAGTCGGGTGTTAGCTCGGGTCAGGTGAAGGCTACGGTATTGGGTTATTTCTGGGTAAACTGGTTCGAGTGAATAGTTTCGGGTCAGACATGGTGCAGCTAGGGCGTCAACATTTCAGTTCTGGTCAGGGCTCGGTTCTGGTCAACCTTGGTCAACAGCCAAAATCCGGTCAGATATGTCGACACTCAGTTCAAGGCAAACACTTGTCGGTTCGCGAGTTTGTTCACACGAAGGTATAACGCGCACCATGTCTTTGCTTTAAATTACCTAGCGTTTTATTATTTATATATATATATATATATATATATATATATATAAATATATACTCTAAATCTGTAACGAACCGAACCGACTTGCTTTTATAAAACACCTTCTATTGAGTCGACAAAAGAAAATGATTAACATCTATGTATGTACGCTTGTGTAGTCATGTTGCGAACTATGGAAACGTTGAAACTATTACTACGAAACAAATATATTATATTTGGCGAAGCATAACTTTAAAGGCTTATTATTAGCTAGTCGTTTTACTATTTTTTCTTTTTTTAAACATTAACCAATAACTAACCTATACTTACATAAAATATCTTGACGACGATCACACATATATATATATATATATATATATATATATATATATATATATATTTATACATGTTACTTATTCAAAACAAACAGTTCTCGTCTATTATAATTTTGATGACTTAAAACTTTGACGCGTATAAAGACTTGATAAATTGTATTGCGTTTTGTTTGATCTATTGTTGTTTTGTGATAAAATAGACGACTTGAGTTGTCTGGTTTCTTACAAAAACAGAGGAGACTCTGCCCAAATTTTTTTTACAAAATATAAGAATCATATTGAGCATTCAAATCTATACTTTTGTTTATAAATAACGCTACATTTTACAAATAAACACTATCCCAACTTTACCTTGTCGTGATAGTAAACATAATAGTACAAATACTAACCAGTCTTCGAAAACAAACTAAAATACGAGTCAAGTCACGCATACATTATTTTCGCTATCTTAAATGTTGCCTTCTAACTAATTTCAAGTTGCGAATCTAAATATATATAGTAAAGTATACATTATATATATAACTATACATACGCGCATACTTTCAAGGAATCAAAACCAAGTCCTATCGGTTCGTTAAGCTATAAATACTTTAAGACGAGTATTGTTTTCAATACGAGTCTAGGTAGTTGGATAAACTATCTTTACAACCAAGAAACGAAACAAGTTTATTTGCATTAGAATTTAAGGCGTCCTTTACTTGTAATAGGACACAAGAGTTCAATTAATCCAAGATCAGACTTGTTGCTACATGCTAGTACTTACACAGTAAATTACATGTGAGTTTACGTAACCATGTTTATGCGATTCTTTATACTTGCAACATTTTATTTAAGCAATTCAACATGCATGTCTAGTTGTAAACTTTAATGCCTCATGATTTAGACAACAACAGTTTCAACGAGTTTCAACATTACATAATCATTAGCTATGGCCAAGCCGGCGATACTCAATAATAGATCTATTGGATTGACAATCCCACCCGGATACGTGTACCTCCTACATAGGTAGCGTGGGTGATTGTTATCGTTCCAACATATTATTAAGGTGAACCGTGGATGACGGGATGGACCTAAACTAGTCGGAGGTTTGATTATGTCGATTCAACATATCATGTTTATTCATGTAGACTTAAACTTACGATAGACATATGAATTGCTAAACTAAGATACTTAAACTATTTGCTTGACATGGCTTATGTATTCTCACCAACTTCTAGTTGACCCCCAATTTTTCCAAACTCAACAGGAAATAACGATGCTTGAAGTCTAGAGCTAGCATGAGGAGACAATTTGAAGTTTATGCTTTGTTTGACTATTTGATGTATTAGATTTCATTCAAGTCATTTAATGTAATTCAATATTGTAATAAAGGATTATGTAAACATATGTATTACCATGAGCTACTGAACAATCATTCATACGTGACACCTCGATGTTTCCGCCATCGGTTGGGATGTTACATGTGTCGCGTGTGCGGGGACCATAGATTTTTCAGTATCTAATATTACCATAATGTATCTGAAATGCTGAACAATGAATAATGATTTTGAGTTTAAGTGGACAAACATACTGGTAATGGTTGTAGGATGCTCAATGTTAAAAAGCAGAAAATTGATCAAAAAGAGTTTTGACTGACTGTTCCAATACTGATATGATTCTCAAACCGGAAAATTCACAAAAATATGTTCAGTTTACTTTTATGCAATTCCATTTGAAAATTCAAAAAGATTTTTGGTGTGTTTTAGCATAAACTTTGAAAAATCAAAATGTTTTGTTTCTACTTTATTTTCGATAACCGATGATGGGATACTTAATGTGAATATTCAGATATTTAAAAGTTGAAAAAGACTACAGATTTTCAAGTTTCTGGTGCATATTAAAAATGTTTAATAGTTTAGGGGGGAGAACTATTGAGGGTCAAAAGGAACGTGAAGAGTACTTCCGAGATTTTTGTCGTGTTTAAAGCTGGTTGTAGTTTGTGCAGTTTTTAGTAAATTTTTCTGCAGAATCAAACACAACAGGTGCACTACACAAGATTCATCGACAAAGTGTGTAACTGAACAAGACCCAAACCTAAACATCAAGATCACTAGAACAACAGAAGCTAGTAAGAGGTTGTTAAAGAAATGATTGAAGATTGAAGAATTCAAGATTTGATGTCTGTTTTCATCTCTGGACCAACAAATGACAAAGCCAAGATTTCTTGAGTCTGTCTAAGATTTCGAAGCTTACTGGAGAGATAGACAGGAATCTCGACACAAACGTGCAAGAAGATGGAAAGTTTTCAAGTCATTCAAGATGATGAGATCAAAAATTGAAAGGCTGAGATAGAAAAACACTCCCAACCCCCACTTAACACAAACCCATACACCTGTTTTATCCCGAGGGTCAAGGTTGATAACTTTCTGATTTGGTACATCACTAGTGATCTAATACTGAATGTAAGTGCATTATTCATGTATGTCCCTAGCTAGTGATCTAATACTGAATGTCGGAGATTCAGATAATCAGAAAACGACCAAGACTTTAACTGGAAGATACATTCGACCAGACGAAAGGTCGAATGTAGGTTGTCTTGGGTCGAATGTGGATTAGTTGATAAGAGAAGGCTTCATTCGTCCATATGAAAGGGGCGAATGTGGAAAACATCCACAGTCGACCTCACGCTTTGGGCGAATGTGGAAAGCCTATATATAGGGAAAGTTAGTTATTTTGGAGAAAGAGTTATCATTTTTGAGCTTTTTCCCTAGAGTGTGTATGTGTGTTTTTCTCTGTATTTGGTCTAAGATTTCATTTGTAAACATCTTGATTTGATCTAATACAAAGATTAAAGTTATGGAAATTGCTCGGTAATTCGTTATCTGTTTTTATCATGATCCTTATTGTAATGCCTCGCTATTTCAATAAATAATGATTATTATTATTATTATTATTATTATTATTATTAATTCTTATAAATGTTCACACGTTTATATATACGCCTATTATTAATATATAACGAATATATAGTCCAAATACTCGATTTTAGTTGGTTCATATAAATTAAATACGTGATTCTAATATTTAAACGTTTATACGAGTGGGATGTAACGAGAGACACGATTTTAACGGGTTCGTATACGAGGTAATCTTCCACCTAAACTACCTAACCCTACCTATTTAAACATCCCTTTCTTCCTTTCTTCCTTCTTCCCCAAAAGAAAAACCCTAACACTACTTAAACACATCTTCTTCTTCATTTTTCAATCTACAACCCAAGAAAAACCCACAAAACACTCTCAAGCTCTATCTCTCTAGAAATCCCTCTCACTCTAAGGTAACTCTCTCTCTCTCTCTCTCTCTCTCTCTCTCTCCAGCTCTCTCCCTCGTCTCTCCCTCGTCTCCCTCTGTTCTCCTCCTCTCTGCAGCAGAGCCGGCCGGCCACCTCCTTGGTGGCAGCGGCGGCGTGGTGGTCCAGGCACCCGCATTGGGCAGAAACAAAGGCGGCGGCGGGTCTTTAAGAGGGTGTAGCGGGTGGTGGTTCAAGGGCTCAGATGGGTGTGGTTGTTGCAGAAGGATGGCGGCGGCCCTTTATCCTTCCCTCGTCGCTGTTACAGTCTCAGCCGGCCACCACCATGCTTCGGTGGTGGCGGCGCTGTGTTACCAAGCCCAAAATCGGGCAGAATCAGTTAAAGATCATCATGGTGCTTCGTGGTTGTGATCGATCGTGTCAGATCTTAGAGTTTTGGTGGTTTAAGCGGCTATGGATTATCGAGCAGAGGTGGCGGCGCTGGTTATGGTCTGGTTCATGGTGGACCTTGGTGTATTTCGGCCAACAGTTAATGTGGTGACGGGTCTGGTTCGAGTTTTGGTCGCTGGTCTGGTTCGTGTCCCGGTTCAACTTGGGTCAAGTCAGGTTCGTGTTCGGTTTAGATCTCGGGTCAGCTTCGGGTCTGGTTCAGGTCTGCTTTCGGTCTGGATGTGGTCATGGCCCGGGTCAACCGAGTCAACCAAGTCAAAGCTGGTCAACACGCGGTCAAAGCTGGTCAACTCCAGTCAACGGTCAAGCCGAGTCAGATCAGTCAACTCGGTTCGAGGCGTGCACGTGTCGGTTCGCGAGTCTATCTTTAACAGGAAGGTATAACGCGCGCCATGCCTTTAGTTTATTTATTTTTGTGTCATTTCGTATATCTATATACATATTCTAAATGAGAATCAACGAAACGAACCGATTTATAAATAAAATGCTTAGAGTAGTAATAGGACGCTTGATAAAAAAAATGGTTAATGTATATGTTTATGCACGCCTATGCATTCTCAAAATGAAACATTTATATAAATATATATACTAGCATGCCATCTTGCGAAAACATATTATCGTAATTTTAAATGCTTGATTAACTTATGTCGCGTGATTTGAGAAAAAGACGATCAATAACTAACCAATATTTATTACTTGTCAAAAAGAATAATTTTCCTCGTGTGTCATAGTTTTAATAAGTTAACCTTTCGTCGTGTAAAATAGCTTTGTTAAATAATGTTGTGTTTTGTGAAATTGGACAATTGATGTTTTGAGTTAAAATAGACGACTTGTGTTGTCTGGTTTCTTACAAAAACAGAGGAAACTCTGCCTAAATTTTTATAAAATATAAGAACCAAATCGGCCTTTCAAGTTTATGATTATGTATAGACGAGATTATGTTTTTACAAATAAATTCTAACTTTCAAATCTTACGTCGTCCTAAATAGAAATATTTATATTTATTAATAAGTACATATATATACCATCCTAGATACGAGACGAATTAACATTTGAGTTAAGCTACGTAAATATTATTTTGTTATACAAAATGTGTCTTTACCAATAACTACAATAACTCATTTATTTCAAATAACTATATGAACGCATATATTTTTTTCGAGAAACAAAACCAAGTTCTTATCGGTTCGTTAAGTTATACAACACATTGAGACACGTATTATTTTACAATACGAGTCTAGGTAGTTGGATAAACTATCTTTAAAACTAAGAAAAACGAACAAGTTTATTTGCATTAGAAATTAAGGCATCGTTATTTGTAATAGGATACAAGATTTCAATTAATCCAAGTTCAGACTTGTTGCTACTTGCTAGTACTTGCACAGTGAAATTCAGGTGAGTTTTACATAGCCCCTTTTCTATTTATCACCATTTTTGGGGTGAAACATGTTACAACATTCTATATGCAATTCAATCATCAAAGTGTCTATGTGTTTTTCTATGTTGCATTATATCTTGAACATGACTAGGGTAAGCACAATTCTAGCATAATCATTAACATTGATCAGCCGACGGTATACAATGATAGATCTATTGGACTGACAATCCCACCCGGATACGTGCCTCCTACAAAGGTAGCGTGGGTGATTGTTATCGCATACCATATTCGAGTGAACCATGAGCGTATGGGATGTACCACATTATAACAGTCACAAGGGTTGATTATGCACTCGATTTACTTCTAGTATGTTTTCACATATGGACTAGACTTGCCATGACACTTGAATTGTACAAGTTTTATTCAATTATCAAAACCTATGTAATTCTCACCAACTTTTGTTGACCCAAAATATTTTCAAACTTAACATGTTTCAGGTTATAACATGCTCGAAGATTAGAGTTAAGGCTTGAAGATGCGTAGCTTGTATTTTTCATTTTGATGTACAAATTCTTAGAACAATTGTATGTAATTTATTTAAATCATTTATTGAAACTTATTATTTACCATGAGCTACTGAACAATCATCAATACATGACATCCCGATGTTTCCGCCATCGGTTGGGGTGTTACACTTATCGTTTATTTCTGAATCATTTTGCACGATCGTTGGGGATTCCGCACCCTACGGTTGATATTCGTGAGATCACGTTTCTTGATTACGATCCTAAAACGATTTCTCACAGGGGTCACAGATCAGTTAAGTATTTAAGGCATCTTGATGATGATATTGTATTATGGATTTATGTTTCGTGAAAAGGATATAGAACATTGGAAAACAAATTCATTGACATATTCATTATTATTTGTTTAGTTGAGTGCTAAATTCTTTTGTGTTAATGGTAGTGGAGTCGGCTTTCATCAGTTGCTCATGTGTTTTTCAGGTGGCTTAGGTTAGGTAGACACTATGGAGGTGATAACCGATCATTATGGTGGTTATGCTGGACTTTTGCGGCGACTAAGGCAATTGGTAGCGGTAGCGACAAAGGTATACACTTTATATCGTTTGTTTTGTTGACTGAGTTCAAGTGTGCTCATTTTTGTTCACACACAAATTGTTTATGCAAATTTTTATTTCGTATATATGATATAAAAATGTATAAGCTTTGAGGTCGGTTTTTGCCTTGGAGAACACATTGGAGTAAAGCATGGTCGTGCCCTACTCCCGAGCACGCCCGTGGACCTTCTGAAACTCTGAAATTGACCTCCTTTGACTTGGAAATGTTGACTTGTTTACCCAGGAAGGTTGCACGGCCGTAAGCACGGCCGTGCCATGTCTGGCATGGCTTCAAAGTCTTCAAATATTCGTCCATTTTGTGCCGTTTTGTGCGGGTTTTAACTTCTTTTCGTCACCGGACCTCCGAATCGGCAATTATCAATAAAGAAAGATAAATCCTGATAAAACAAAGATAAAAGCACGATTTAGAGTATAAAACAAGTGATAATTATATGTGAAAACATATCAAATTCTTGGCACATCATAACACCTCACACTTGAATGTTTGCTTGTCCTCAAGCAAACCGAACGTTAGGCAATTTTAGTGGGATAAAAATTGTAAGTTTAACTCGATGTGCCGAGCTCAACTTACCTCCTAAGAGTCTAAACTTTCGGGATTTCGGGCATGGCTTTTTGTGAGACCTATTACAACAATTCTTAAGGTGGCCCCCTTTTTCCTTTTTCCTTTTTCCTCACTCCTCTCATTCACTCGGGTTTCATTTTTGGGGTGATCACTCAAATTCTACCCGATGGACGACTCGAATCATAGGCTTGGGTGTAAATCGCAACTCCACCACTTTTATTGAGGTGGAGTGTGTGAATCAACAGGGCTTTTTTAGGGTTATTTTGTGGGATGGTGAAAAATAGGGTAGGAATGGGGTCTACCACCATGACTGATTTCGGGTTCGGTGCTTGAGGTGTTTGTTGGAATCTTGGTGATCTTCTCAAGTTGGCTTTGCTAATCTTCTCCTTGGACTTTGCAGCTCGACTTTAGCCTTCTCTCGTGAATCGTTCGGCGCGAGGGCCGCCTAATAGCCTCCACTAGGTTGGGTCAATTACTTGGTCTCTTTAGACAATATTGCAAAACTTTTCTTTTTGAAGTTCCCTTGATTCTCTTTATTCACACACTTTTTTTTTTCAAAACACAAATTTCTCATGGTGCTTGCTGGTTGATGGCTAACACTTGGTACGCTCTTTTAATGGCTTTTTCTTGTAGCCTCTTCACGATCTCGATTCTTGATTCTTGATTCTTGATGTGCGACTTTTTCTTCAAAGTCCCAAAATTGCCAAAGAGCTTCCTCAACACCTAAACACCTCCCTAATTTTGTCATGGCAGGAGCTAAATGAATGTAAGGAAATGAAAAGGCTAAGTCACAAAGATGAGCGGCTAGAGGTGGGTAAAATATATGAAAGGCTAGTGATAACGGAATGGGTAAGTCCTAGGTGCCTAGATCACTTTCACACACTCTCCTCTGATGCGGTCTTGCAGCACATAAGTCACACAAGTTCTAATCGCACCATGCCAATCGGGGAATATCTCTCAAAATAATGCTCACATGTAAAGGGTGGGGTTATTTAAGGAACCGGGAACACCTTAAGTTGTTCTTTGGACTACCAAAAACCTCCCTAATCTCTCGCAATATCGTTGGGCCAACTCAAAGGGTTTGAAAATGTTTTTGTTTCCAAAAACTTCTTTTAAAAACATTGCCTTTTTAGTTACGGTTTGCTAGACTACTTTAAGGTGTTTTAAATCTTACAAAAATTTTAAACACCTCACACTTAATTCTTTTACACAATTTTAAATTAATGATAGTAATATATGTGTGTGCAGAGAAAAGTGGGCAAGTCAAAATGATAGTACTATTACAAACTTATAAAGATAAGGTCTGCAAATTCTATTCATAAGATCCATAAAAGCCGCAGGAGCATTTGTTAAACCAAAGGGCATTACAAGAAATTCATAGTGCCCATATCTTGCTATAAAAGCAGTCTTGGGTATGTCTTCATCTTTATTTTTAACTGATGGTATCATGATCTAAGATTTATTTTGGAAAAATATTGGGATCCATGTAGTTGGTCTAACATGTCATCTATTCGGGTAAGTGGATACATGTTCTTGATGGCTAACTTATTTAGTTCTCTATAATCTATGCACATTCTCATGGCACCATCTTTCATTTTTACAAACAGTACTGGTGCTCCCCAAGGGGACGTGCTTGGTCTTATGAACCCTCTTTCTAGTAATTCTTACAGTTAATACATGAGTTCCTTAATTTCTAAGGAGGCAAACCTATATGGAGTTTTAGCAATGGGTGTTGCTCCAGGAATTAGGTTAATATGAAAGTCTACTTCTCTAGGTGGTGGTAGTCCTGTAATTTCTTAGGAAATACATTTGGGAATTCACAGAGTGTTCTAACTTGCTTAAGTTTATCTTCCTTATCTTCATTTCCTAGGTTTACATGAATCAAAAAGTCTTGATAGCCTTTCCTCAAGTATTTCATCATTTTCACACTATAAGTTAGGCTTAAGGTTCCTCTAGGTTTCTCTCCATATATGACTAGGGTTTCTTGATTGGGTAGAGGTACCTTTACTATTTTCTCTTTACAAATGGTTTCTGCTTGATGACCCATTATCCAATCCATTCCAATGACCACATCAAATTCTCCTAATTCCATTGTTATAAGGTTTATTTCAAAATTTTGTGTGTCTATTGTTAGGGTGCAATTTCTAAGGATCTCATTAGCTCTTATGACTTTACTATCGGCTATTTCAATTTCATAAGCATTTTCAAGATTTTCAGGAGAAATCTCTATCCTATCTTTGAAGGTT
Source organism: Ambrosia trifida (assembly GCA_028751855.1). Classification (NCBI taxonomy): domain Eukaryota; kingdom Viridiplantae; phylum Streptophyta; class Magnoliopsida; order Asterales; family Asteraceae; genus Ambrosia; species Ambrosia trifida. Next base: position 126,897,221 of record CM054122.1, read on the forward strand.
TTTGAAACAAAGCTTAAGTTTGATCCTGTGTCAAATAGAACATAAGCTCATTGTTGGCTAATTTGAAACATACGAGTTACTATATCAAGTTCTTTACGTGCTTCTTCAGCATTTATGATGAAGGCTCTTACTTTTCCACGTTCAAATCTTGTAGTGACTTGGTTCCTTGCACTCATAACATACCCTTGGCTTATCTAGGTTGTATCGATAGTCTTTTGTCAGGTGACCCACCTTTTTGCAATTCTGACAAAAATGAGCTTTGCAGTCCCTGAAATGGGTTCAGTCACATCTTGAACACTTCCTTCTGCATTCCCCAACATGATAGTAATTACATCTGGAGCACAAAGGATTGCTTCCCAGATATACTTTCTTTTCTTGATTTCCATAGTTTCCTTGATTCCTTGGGTTTTCTTGGCTTCTTCCTGAGGTGTTGTAATTGGTGGTTCTAAAAGTTTCATTCCAACTTGAATTCTTTCCGTCTCCTTATACCTGACTATAACATTAGTTAGACTTAGTGTTAATTCACAAGCTATGTCATACTTAACAGGTTTAGCACCTCTAACTATCCCTTAGATCTGTGATATCAATCCCCACACAAATCTCCTTATCCTTTTGGTTTTTGGTGTTACTTGATGGAAGTACTAATCTTGTCATTTGATTAAACTTACTTTTGTACCCGATACAATCTAAGCCCTTCATTTCTAACCCTAAGAATTCCATCTCTATTTTCTTAATTTAGTTAATGGGACAGCATTTTTCAGTGATTAGGGTTCTAAATTCTAACCAAGTCATTCTAGACACAACATGTCTTCCTCTGATTTGCCTAATCATGTTCCACTAGTTTAATGCTTCAGCTTTTAAAGAGTGAGTTACAAATTTGACTTGGTCTTGAGGTGCACAATTGCTTATTTCTAGGATTGATTCCATTTTTTCTAACCACCTTAACCCCTGAGGCTCATGTACTACCATTAAAGGTTTTGGGTTTGCATGCCATAAAGGTGTTATAGTCACATTTTGGTCTAGGGTTTTTGCTACTTTCTTCAACATTTATGTATTTATTTTCTTGTGTTCTAGTGGGGGATTTTTATGTATTTTGTTTTTCTTATTATTGAATAGTTATCATAGTAGGTATGGATTCTTGAATACCTTCTGAAACAAGTTTTCTGTAACATCCGGCCCCTCTCACCACCAATATTGTCCGCTTTGCCCCGATGGGTTACCCATCCAGAGCTCACGGATTTGTTTTTGGTCGCCCCGGTGGAGACATCCCAGGAGGTCACCCATCCTGATACTACTCCCACCTGAGCACGCTTAACTGTGGAGTTCTCCTCTCATCCACTAGCATTAAGCCCAAAACGCGTTGGTGATTTAAGAGGCTTTGGATTACTTATGAACCAAGGATCTCTCCTAGCCACGGCCGATGTGGGATTTGCCTAGGGTGTCATACAAAGGTCCACGTTAATCTTCTCAGAAATCAGTACTGTTACAATCACCCCCCCTAGGGACTCATCATCCTCGATGAGGTTTGCCCCACCATCCCGAACGACACAGGAGTGGCTCTGATACCATTTGTAACATCCGGCCCCTCTCACCACCAATATTGTCCGCTTTGCCCCGATTGTCACACCCCAACCGATGGCGGAATCATCGAGGTGAGACTTAGTGGTAGATTGTTCAAAGACTTCATGACACTAGATTTTGTGACAATATAGTTTAAAGATAGAATTTCATTTATTGTCTAAAAATAGAAATACAAGTAGTTCAAATAACGAAAAATACAACAACAAGAATATGATAACTTGAACTAGAGTGAGTTTCTATGTCCAATCCTAAGTAGTTTTCTTGAATGTCCTGCAATAAATATTTCCTGCAACATGTATAAAATATCCGTCAACACATAAAGCATTGGTGAGCATACTAGTTTTGACATACATACATAGTATAATAAAGTTTTGCTTATAGGCATATGCAAGAGAACCATACAAACGGCGACTAGCCACGAAGAATTTTGCTTAACATGACCCATGTAGGGGGCGGATAGCCAATCCTATAGCGCTATACATGCAAGGTGGGTTGTCAACTATATGAACATTTGTATGTTAGAGTAAATAATTCTACATAGCATAGCGTACAAGCATATAATAGACTTTAGATTGCGCATGACAGAATTTAGAATATGATAGACTTTAGACTAAGCATAATAGATTGTAGAGTTTAAAATCGTTTGAGTTTTGATAGCGATACATGTTGAGCCCCAAAGAATAAAGAATAAAAGGGGGACAAGTATGAACTCACCTTTAGGTGCGTTTGATAGAGTTCCAAAAAGTAAGTCTTGGAAGATTAAGCTTTAGCTCCGATTAACTAGAATTAAAAAGGAAGGCGTTTTAGGTTCAAGAGTTGGATTAATGGATTCAAGAGAGTCAAGCAAGCCTTTTAGGCGAACCAAGACACAAACCACCATGAAGGTGATTCGGATGGTCATAAGAGTCAAGCAAGCCTTTTAGGCGAACCAAAACACAAACCACCATAAAGGTGATTCGGATGGTCATGAGAGTCAAGTATTTGTAAGGTAGGGATGTATCCACAAACCTTCCAAGTTATTAGATTAGTAGAGTTTTGAAAGTATATATTTTAGTATTTACATAATATAACTATAGGGTTAAAGTAGTGTATGGTGACTTAGTTTGAAAGAGCCTTGGCTTTCCTTTGTCAACCATTAACCATAGCACAAGTGCATTAAGTTGTTAGTGAACTTGGTTGGTATCACTTCAACTAACCTTCTAGTACATAAAAACAATAGAAGATGAACCACCTTTGAGGCCTCATTTTGGTGTCCTACTCATATTTATTTGCCATAGCAAACAAGAGCAAGGTCCTAGAGGTTTCCCCAAGGGGTTAGAAGAAGAGGAGAAATGAAGAAAGAAAAGGGAAGTGAGAGTTTAAAATGAGAAAACTCACTTAGAAGTGGGCTTCCATCACTTAGGATTTCTTGAAGAATTTAGATGTTTAGAGAGGATTTAAGATTGAGCAAGTGATTAAGGTGTAGGGAGGGGTTGTATTTATAGATGGGTTAAGGTGGTTGGGTATTAAATAGAGTTAATAGAGTGGTTAGGAGGTGATTAGGTGAAGGTTAAACTTGATTATTATGGAATGACCATATTTTTTATGCTGTTATATGTCTTCGTTTCAAAAGAAAAAAAAATAAGAAGAAGAAGAACGAAAACTTGAAATGTTATGTTTGTTGTTTCACTTATTTGTGACTTTACCAAAGTCAACGACTAGTTAGTGCTTTTACTTTTTTTTTTTTACTTATAATAAATGTATATATGTTTTTATATATTAATATCTTAACTAAATGAGTTTCTAGTTATAACGCCTAAATTGATTAAGATAAATTATAATGACGACTCGTCATGAATTGGTAGAAGTAATATACTAGAAGCGGATAAAGGCGAACTTGAAATTTGATAAATATAGAATTTAAAATATATGTAAAAGTGACAAAAAAATTACGCGATGTTACAGTCTCCCCTACTTTAGGAAATTTCGTCTCGAAATTTAAGTAAGAGTCAACATTTTGAAAAATAGGTAAGTGGTTTGATATGAGAACAAAGCTTGTTAGTTTATTACGTTTAAAGCGAATACGGTATCTACTCACTAGTGCGATATTTATGCTCGTAAGAGAAGTACTTTTACAATTTTACCCAAGGTTGTACATAGAAATTTGAGAATTTGACCGACTAAAGCATTTTGTAAATAGTGAAATAAGGGGTACGTATAAATAGGTTTGTATATGGAGTTGATGCAACAAGTTTTGGAAAGGTAAGTAAATATACAGTATAATGTACATGAAACAGAAAAAAAAAATCTTGTGAAGGTAGGTAAGTATACTGTGTATAAGAAATAGTAAGAATTTTAGGAAAGTCAGTATTTATACAGTATGAAATAGTGAAAATTGAAGGTAGGTAAGTATATTTGTATAACATATAGAAATTTTGGGAAAATAAGTAGCTATACGGTATATCATATATGAAATAGTAGAATTTGTTGGCTTGTAAAAGAGGTGTCTTTGGGTAATTGGGTGGGATAGTAAATATGTGCGCATAATAAGTGACTAGATGTGGGAATGAGTAGTTTTTTTAGTAAAAGATATTTGGTTTGCACAAGGACGAAAATTTTATTAGAAAAAGAAAAAGTTTAGAAGTGATTAAATAAACGAGAAGTTGGACTATTTGAAAACAGTTTTTTTGGTGAAATATATAGTAGTTATTTAGTTTTGAAATCCAGTATGTAATTAGTCAAGAAAATATAAGAAAGTGAGAGGCAAATCTTGTTTTAAATGTATAAACGCTTTTAGAGGTTAAGGACAGAGCTTACGGGACTTAGAAATAGATCTTGATAATGGAAGGATTGCTGATTAAGCAAGGAAAGGCAAAAGGAAAGAAATGAAGTTGATGGAGATTACAAGTATAGATTATTCACGGCAAGAATGATGTTGCATAGCAGAGAGTGTGGTTCAAAACAAGGTTAAATCGAATATACATAATGAAAACATAGCATGAAAACAACATTGAAAGTAATATTAACACAAAATGAGAGGCTTGTTTTAAACAAGCAATTGGAGTGTTCCGGAACGGAACTAAGACTAACCAAAGTGATTCGAATTTACCTTTGAGTTTGAAAACATGCTTTGGCCTAATAGGTGAAAATACTCTCGCCGAAAGTTTCGGTTAACGGTATGCACCCTTCCAGTTACTACATGTTTCTTGTCATTAGTAAATTTGAGACTTTGGCGAGATTTAAAAAAAAAAAATTATCAAGGATTGAAACTAGTCGCTAAGTTGTGGATTTCACTCCTATCTTAGCGAGGTCGTTTCTTTGAGTGTGGTTTGTACACTTTGTCCAATGTGGTAAGAAAATTAATTCTAACCTTCAATTGGTAAGTGTCCACTAGAATGAGAATTGTGAAATTTCCACCAAGGTGAGGATATCACTCCTATCTTGGTGTAGTTTCAAAAATACAAAGAATTTTTGCGGATTGAAAGTTATCACCAAAGTGAGGGTTTCACGCCTATTTTGGTGATTTCCTTTCGTTTGTGTTATACGAGCGTCTTCGAGTGTAGAGTAATATTTTAAGGACCAAGATAATGGAGTAGAAGCAAGATAGGGAGAACAAGAATTTAAAGCATGATAAAAGGAATGGTCAAAAAGGTACTTAACTATAGTCTAGGTCAAACATGACAATTTTTCCTAATTCTCTATAGTCATGGCTCTGATACCAATCTGTCACACCCCAACCGATGGCGGAATCATCGAGGTGAGACTTAGTGGTAGATTGTTCAAAGACTTCATGACACTAGATTTTGTGACAATATAGTTTAAAGATAGAATTTCATTTATTGTCTAAAAATAGAAATACAAGTAGTTCAAATAACGAAAAATACAACAACAAGAATATGATAACTTGAACTAGAGTGAGTTTCTATGTCCAATCCTAAGTAGTTTTCTTGAATGTCCTGCAATAAATATTTCCTGCAACATGTATAAAATATCCGTCAACACATAAAGCATTGGTGAGCATACTAGTTTTGACATACATACATAGTATAATAAAGTTTTGCTTATAGGCATATGCAAGAGAACCATACAAACGGCGACTAGCCACGAAGAATTTTGCTTAACATGACCCATGTAGGGGGCGGATAGCCAATCCTATAGCGCTATACATGCAAGGTGGGTTGTCAACTATATGAACATTTGTATGTTAGAGTAAATAATTCTACATAGCATAGCGTACAAGCATATAATAGACTTTAGATTGCGCATGATAGAATTTAGAATATGATAGACTTTAGACTAAGCATAATAGATTGTAGAGTTTAAAATCGTTTGAGTTTTGATAGCGATACATGTTGAGCCCCAAAGAATAAAGAATAAAAGGGGGACAAGTATGAACTCACCTTTAGGTGCGTTTGATAGAGTTCCAAAAAGTAAGTCTTGGAAGATTAAGCTTTAGCTCCGATTAACTAGAATTAAAAAGGAAGGCGTTTTAGGTTCAAGAGTTGGATTAATGGATTCAAGAGAGTCAAGCAAGCCTTTTAGGCGAACCAAGACACAAACCACCATGAAGGTGATTCGGATGGTCATAAGAGTCAAGCAAACCTTTTAGGCGAACCAAAACACAAACCACCATAAAGGTGATTCGGATGGTCATGAGAGTCAAGTATTTGTAAGGTAGGGATGTATCCACAAACCTTCCAAGTTATTAGATTAGTGGAGTTTTGAAAGTATATATTTTAGTATTTACATAATATAACTATAGGGTTAAAGTAGTGTATGGTGACTTAGTTTGAAAGAGCCTTGGCTTTCCTTTGTCAACCATTAACCATAGCACAAGTCCATTAAGTTGTTAGTGAACTTGGTTGGTATCACTTCAACTAACCTTCTAGCACATAAAAACAATAGAAGATGAACCACCTTTGAGGCCTCATTTTGGTGTCCTACTCATATTTATTTGCCATAGCAAACAAGAGCAAAGTCCTAGAGGTTTCCCCAAGGGGTTAGAAGAAGAGGAGAAATGAAGAAAGAAAAGGGAAGTGAGAGTTTAAAATGAGAAAACTCACTTAGAAGTGGGCTTCCATCACTTAGGATTTCTTGAAGAATTTAGATGTTTAGAGAGGATTTAAGATTGAGCAAGTGATTAAGGTGTAGGGAGGGGTTGTATTTATAGATGGGTTAAGGTGGTTGGGTATTAAATAGAGTTAATAGAGTGGTTAGGAGGTGATTAGGTGAAGGTTAAACTTGATTATTATGGAATGACCATATTTATTTATGCTGTTATATGTCTTCGTTTCAAAAGAAAAAAAAATAATAAGAAGAAGAACGAAAACTTGAAATGTTATGTTTGTTGTTTCACCTATTTGTGACTTTACCAAAGTCAACGACTAGTTAGTGCTTTTACTTTTTTTTTTTTTACTTATAATAAATGTATATATGTTTTTATATATTAATATCTTAACTAAATGAGTTTCTAGTTATAACGCCTAAATTGATTAAGATAAATTATAATGACGACTCGTCATAAATTGGTAGAAGTAATATACTAGAAGCGGATAAAGGCGAACTTGAAATTTGATAAATATAGAATTTAAAATATATGTAAAAGTGACAAAAAAATTACGCGATGTTACACCGATGGGTTGCCCATCCAGAGCTCACGGATTTGTTTTTGGTCGCCCCGGTGGAGACTTCCCAGGAGGTCACCCATCCTGATTGAGAATCCGGTTAAAAACCGAATTCATGGATCAAATAAGCGAAAACAACTCGGTTTCAGACGGGAGATTCGAGACGAGACAGAAACATACGATAACAAAGTCATCACAGATTCGTATTAATTCAGAAACGGTTACAGACACTGTCATCAGTAGGATAAACATCTATCTCGGGGCCGGGGGAGGTCGGGCATGACCTCCCCTTTGAGAGCATTCAAAGCACAAACTCAAATCTACAAATGAAAACCAACACATGAGATTGCTAATTATAGTCCAAAATCATAGGCCACCTTCGCCCATTTAAGGAGGTCAAATGTGGAACTTTTCCACATTCGACCCTTTTGAAAGGTCGAATATAGCTTATTATTATGGTCTATATTTACAAATGCATCAGATCCATAAAATGCCCTTATGGATCACCACAATCTCATGTAATACAATACAAGACTCAACCCTAGTCTATTCGACAGTGACGTCCACATAATAGTGCATCAACACTTATACTACTCCCACCTGAGCACGCTTAATTGTGGAGTTCTCCTCTCATCCACTGGCATTAAGCCCAAAACGCGTTGGTGATTTAAGAGGCTTTGGATTACTTATGAACCAAGGATCTCTCCTGGCCACGGCCGATGTGGGATTTGCCTAGGGTGTCATACAAAGGTCCACGTTAATCTTCTCAGAAATCAGTACTGTTACATTTTCTCATTCTTTCTTCTAGATCTTCGTAAGAATTATTTTCATTAGGATCGGTTTGGTTTATAGGTTCCTATTGAGGTTGTGATGTGGTGTTTCTTCTTGCTTTAGATTGTAAAACATCTTGTACACCTTTTCTTGTTTTTGTCTTTCTTTCAGATCTTCTAGGTGTAGTTTTAGTATTCTTTCCACGTGGCATTTCTATAGAGAGTCGAGCGAAATTAGTTTCAAGTTTTTATAAGGTATCGAAATCTTTCAAACGTATAGTATTATATTAACATACCAAAATCTCTAGATGTTATTTTTTCACACACTACCACACATTAGACTACCACATATTACCACATAAGTTTTTCACATAAAACATAAACATCATTATCACACATTACTACTCGTCCCCATCAACCGTAACCATGCATCTTCCAACCTTCACCTCTACATCGGGTATTTCGAGTCCTCCATGACTTGTTTAGTTTGATATCCAAACCTCCTAATAAGCTTGCTTTACTCCTCCACTATTCCATTAGCTTGGTCTCTTTAGGTCTTCATCCTATAATAATTCTCCACTAGTTCTAGATATTCTCTTCAGGTCACATAGTCACTAGGTTTCAAGGCAATATTGGTGCTATTAAAGATGGTGGCTTCTACATATGGGTCGATGAGCGGGGTTGGTGGGTAGAAATTTAGCAAGTTTGGTGTTTCATCGTAGGATATGGAGCTATGGGAGCTAAGGTAGTCTTATGAATACATGGCGGGTTCAGAATAATCTTGAGAGGATCCTAGGATATACGGTTCGGAGTAGGTGTGAATAGGTTCGGATAATGCAAGAATGGGTTTGGGTAGTGGCCTGATTAGCCCTATACTTCCTAGATTCAACACTAACATATAGTTAAACCATTCTAACCCCAGAATTTCCTTGATTAACTTGTGAAGTGGTTCTTGTGCTTAGTTCTCATGTTCGGGTGTTATTGTTTCTTCTTCCCCCTTTATCTCTCCCTCTTCATTATCTATAGGTTCTTCGCCTCCTTCACCTACATTTCCGGTTGATTGATTACAACAAAATGTCCACTCCTTGCCGCTGAGCTCCTCCACCTTCTCTATTCTATTATATGCAGCAGTCAATACACATAAAACTATTTTTGTTAGTTTATAAATTTCCCGTTTTCCCAAACCCCTGCTCTGATACCAACTCGTAATGACCTGATTTATATAATTATCGAATCCCTACCGATTGATTGTTAAATAAGCACATTAACTCACAAGTTCCAACTTAAACAACATTCCATATTTATATAATTTCCAACCAGCTTTACGTACAACTTAAAGTTTAACAACATTATTTATAAACAAAGTTTCCTTCTTCCATTTAAACTTCATCCATAACACAAGAACTTGTGAGATTCCCTTCCCCAAATTCATTTAGATCCTGAAAACATTCTTAAAATACGTTAGTGATGGATACTAGTGAGTGATGCCAGTTTACATAATAACTTAAACACATGATCCGATCATTCAAAATACATTACAAACTCATGATATCACTTTAACAATGATAGAAAGTTGGTTGTCAAACCCATCCCCTAGTTGCTTCTTATGTGAATGATCTTATAATTACCCTCTTCGTTTAATAATATGAACCAGAAAACATTTAATGACACAAATAACAAGCATGCAATCATCCTAAAGGTTTGTGGAGAAAGGGCAGGGACATGCACCCACTTAGATGATACCGTCCTATTATGGTTGTTGCCAGTTGCTGATATAGTTGGCGTTTCCTGGTTTACATTGGTGTAAGTGTTAAAATAAGAAAAATCTATCTAATAACTGGCCGTTACAGCTTGACATGATTAAATCTAACCAAAAAGCTGGCCATTGCAGCTTAGGCACTAGTATTACTAAGAAGAATGGGTTTAGAACTTACCGCTGATCAATTACAGGGAAACGGGTCTCCAGTGACCGGTTTTAGTAGTGTGTTAGTTCCGTTGAGGTTGTTTGATGCATGTGTTAAGGAAGAAGATGAATGATCGGGTGTTGTTATATAGGTGTGTGTGTTGAGTGTATGCATGAACTTAATGATTGTTGTAGGCTTAGGTTTGCAAGGTGGGGGCGATATGGAAGAGAGGAAAAGGGATGCATGTTATTCGGACATCTAGAAGGTCAAGTGATCGGGTCGGGTTTGGTTTTGACGGCGTACTCTTGGGTGATATTAAACTGGTTAATGGGTTAAACATTGGTTTAGGCTAACATTAGTATTGGGCTCAAGTTTATGGTGGCCTCATTCTTTATTTGCTTGCTTATTATATTTGGGCCAAGAGGATGTGGTCTGATTTTTAAGATTATGGATTGATTATAATTATCTTAAGTTAATTGATAGGTAGATAGTTATTACTATTTTTGGTATTGTTACAATGGGTTTCACAACCCCCCCCCCCCCTTTAACGCCCCCACCTTGTGCAAGCTAAGAATTTTAAAATTCCCTCATAAACTCTTAATCATGTAATATACATGTTTTCAAGCAATTTATGCACACAAAAAATAAAAATTAAAAAAAATCTATGCGGCAGGAAACATAGACACTACCAGGGGTGTGCATGATTCGGTTATTAGCCTTAGTCGAAACCAAAGTCACCCGTTAATCTATTTTATTAATCAGTCAGTTTTCGGTTAATTAGTTCGGATTATCGGTTAGATTGTCGATTCTCAATTCGAATCTCTTAATAACCAAAACCAAACTTGGGTAAGATCTTTTTTTTCATAAAAAATACATGAACCGGAGATATAAAAGTTAGATATATACAAAAAAAGTTAATGGTTTGGTTTTGTTAGTTTGGTTAACCGAGGGTACAAATATAATCCATAAGTGATTTTTGTTTGATTTCTATACGTTTTCGTTTGTTTACGTTTCGGTTATTGCTTAACACTACCATACCATTTTTTAAATTACAAAAACTATAATAAAACTATACTCAAATTAAAGAAAATAAAATGAACGCTTAAACAGCGAAATAAGATAAAGAAAATATTAACATAGGAAAAAGTTGTGGACGTTTAAAAATCGTGGGGTAGTTAGTTAAAATAAGGGTGCAAAAGTGTAATCACAATTTAAATAAAGTCTGAATTACAAGTTTTGTCCTTTATGCTTATATATAATTACAAAGCATGCCCTTTACGTTTAAAATTGATTGGTTATGTACTTTACGTTTTAAAATCTTGCATGTTTTGTCTTTTGACGCTAACCCAGTTAAATTTTAAGGTTAGATTTTAGTCACACAAGGGTAATTTAGTCTTTTTACCTGTAAAAGTAAATGACCATATTTGTAATCTACTCGTATATGTATAACACGAGCAAAGGTTCGCTCGACTCGGTTCGGCTCGTGAACAGCACTACTTGAAACTAAACCTTACAAACATGTAGTTTTGTTGTACTTATAAATGCCTTTTACATGCTAAATTGTAGAAATTTATAACTATCTTTCTATAGAGCACACCAATCATCTTTTCCAACCCCCATTGCCAGTCACCAGCTGCCACCTGCCACCACTACCTACCCACCACCACCACACCATCCACCCCACACAACCAATAACACCTAAGGTATACGGTAGAGGTAGAGGTAGTGGTAGAGAGAAGGGAAAACTAAAGAAACATAGAGAGAAGGGGAGTCACAGTATATTTCTTTCTATTTAGCTAAAGTGCAACCTTATTAATTGTAACCTTGTATTTAATTTAATGATCAACAAATACAGGATCACTATAAAACTTTTTCAAATCTTACAAAATGTTATTCTCTTTAAACTGTTTTCAAGAGGAGTTTATTGATTAATGTCACAAAATGATAATGACAGACTGAGGTGAAATTTGTTATTTGACTAGGCCGGAGTAGTTGGATCAGCAGGGATGCTTTTGCTACAGAAGAAACTTAATTATTATGTGTTGTGGTGACCACAACAGCAAAAAGAGTTGTGGTAATGAAATCGAAAGGCGAACAGTTGGCCCTTGTTTGCTCCATCAAACTTGCAGTCGGCTACACCCAGCGTCCGCTTCTTCGAATTCCCTCCAAACACGGTCAGGCATTTTCCTGTACCGCGGGAGACCCAGAATCTGTACTGCCTGTGGTTCAGGTGCTTGGGTGGGGCTATTGATTTCCAATCTGCAAAGTCTAAGCTTTCCAGTGAAGTTAAGGACTGGAGGCTTACTTTGCCATGCTTGCTGACTGTCAGATAGTTCTCTCCTCCTGAACATTTATCCATGTAGTTACTGAACCTGCAGTATCATCTCAAATTAGATTACAAGTTAACACAACACCTATATATATATATACTGAATAAAGTGAGTGTATAATATAGTGTTAAGCAGTGTAATTAGAAGGTTGAGTTGACTACAACAAACAAGCTATATGCATACACTTTTTCCTACAAGAATATTATTTGAAGAATTTGTTTTAAAAGATTTAATGACAAATAGAAGTTGAAAACAAAAAATGTAAAATTTGACATCAATCGTTTTGAAAATGACCTATTAATTTTTAATAGAAAAACAAAAATAATTTCTTTCTTTTAAGATGCCACACTTATGAACACATGCATAGAGAAACATGAAGAAAAAAGAAGCTTTTCACTTAAGGTGTAGACTACATATATAATCATTCTAATCTTGCCAATTTGTTTGTGACAGAAATTTGTCTCTGAATGCTCAGACTCAAATCTTTTTGCAAAAATTCTTAAACTATTTTAAACATTCACAACTAACTTGACAAAATTTTGGTGTCGTAAGATGGCTAATTACCGATGATATCCAGAAGCCGAGCCAGATGTAGATTTCCATCCAAAATAGGCATTATACTGTGCAGACTCGCCACCAACAATATTTGGGACTGAGTAAACACCTCTATCACTTGCATTAACATAGTCAGACTGCAATGCACCAGCAATGAGAGTGTTATCAAAGGCTGTCATGTGAGGGTAGGCTTCGCTCGGCGGACATGTTTTGGTGTCACATTTGGAGCACTGGCTGCATAATCTCTTGCTTTGTAATACTAATGGAGGAGTGGCACCCGCATTTACTGTTGCCAGCGGCAGCGCCAAGTTGATCAAGATGATGATGCTGCATAATGTGCGTATACTTAGAATATCCATCCCACTCCTCTCGTGTCAGGTATAATTTAATTGCACATTTGTGAACACGTCTTGTCCTTGAATGTATATATACCTCCATTCGGCGTATGATACTATGGTCTTTGTGATATTCATTGTTCCTAAGAAGGTTTGAAAATGAGTGTATTGATTGTTTATGTATCTTTAATTTCTATCGCCCATGGATTTTCACTTGTCCTTTCTTTCAAAGTATCCACACATACTCCAAAGTTTAAAATAAAAAATAATTTCAAACATATATAGTTGATATCAACAATGTTCGTGCAAACAACGGCAAAAGGGTATCACAGTTGTTGAAAATGGGTGATGACAACTAGGATATATATATATCTTTTTGATACGGTCTGGTTTAATTAAGAAATTAAAAGCATACCGTTAGGCCCTAGCTATATATATATAGCGCAATTGTACGTATCTTGGAGTTGCCAACAATTAATATACTATACCATAGATAGATAGGATAGGAGTATAACGTACAGATTTTGTTTTAATTAGTAGCAAAATGCATGCGTATCTCACCTTAGATAGATTTCAAAAAAAGACCCGGCCTAGTTATCATCACTACTGGTTTTCAAAACAAGCTAGCTACTTAATTAATTATATACAATTTCATTAATTCAATATACACACACACACACACGCAGTACATAGGATAAATTAATTAATATACTACAAGAACATCAGATGACAGTTTTAGACACCTCCAGTGATGCAAGAGAATAGTTTTTGGCTCCTGAACCGAACAAGTTGCTTCTCGTGGACACGATTCCTGGTGGACTGGCTTCTTTTCGTTGAGACGTGGGCACCTATAGCTAATTTAACATCTTCGTGTAGAGGAGGGTACTTGTAAGTGTATCCTTCGGGGTAGAAGTCCGCGATGTTGTAACTTTTAGAATATTCTTGTTTTTCAGTCATGCTTCTCTTGATGCTCTTATACACCATTGGAATCAGCCCCTCCATGATCAGTAGCTAGATATAATTGGTACATATTCACCATTAATACAAACCCATATATATATATAGTTGATATATAATAACTTTGTAATTTATTATTGTTGTTCAGATCATGCCTTATTTGTTGTTCATTTGACTTCATCAGACACGCAAGATGTTCTTTTTTCTTTCTTATCTTGTTGTTGGTGCTGACTTTGTCCATGCGACGTGAGTCCGATTAGGCACCTGGCTAGATCAATACAACCAAAAGTCTTTGGAGTGATGATATGTTTTTGTATAATAATAATAATAATAATCAAAATAGATTAAATATTTGTGTTTTTCTTCATTCTTTACCAAATCCGTGCAAGTTACAACAACCTCCATCATTAACCCCCTATATATTAGTTTGCCACTTTGACTGACCCATCTTTATTATTATGACTCAAGAGGTATTAGGCCATTGTGTGTATCTATATTATACATGGTTATAATCATCTACTAGGCGCAATTCCGTGTGAAAACATAGGTAGTCTATATCATTTTTTAAGACAATTAGTCCTTAATTATAGAGAACATAAACAGACTTTACAAAGCTGTAGAATTTTATGAATCTAACTACTCAAACAACCAATACAAACAAAAACGAAACAACAACACATGAACAAAGGTATAGCGACAAAAAGGTGACCAAAAGCTCTTATTAACCCAAACCAAAGAAGTACCCCCACCCCCCCCCCCCCCCCAAACCGTAAGTCTCAGCAAATCACTGAGACTTATATCAAAGATACAAAGTATCAACACGATCTGCTGATCAATAATATCAGCAGATCATCAAAAGGACTTACAGACTAAAGATGAAGATAAGGATACACACCCTAACACAAAAGACTGAGAGAGACTACAAAGAAGACGAACAACAATAATTAATAAAAAATAATAATGAAAAGTATATATAGCCAGCTCCAGAAGCTTCTTCCACAGATGCCAAATCAAAGGTTGAGATTCATTTAATCCAACGGTGCAAAACACATCTCGAACCATCTGTCAACAACTTAACAAACAATGAACCGGTTCACAATATTATGATCCTAGCATATGGCCAATGGATTATTATAACATGAGGCCCACCAAGAGACCCAATACAACTAGCCCAAACAATATGTTTAAGCCTAAATGTTTAAGTAATCAAATTACTCTTTATATTTTCAACATCCCCCCTTAATTTCATTGCTTGAACATGTCAATTAACCCAAGTTTGCTACACAAGAACTCATGTTGAGCACTGTATAATCCCTTGGTCAATATATCAGCAACTTGCTGTTTAGAGAAACCTTAACAGCCTGAACAAAACCTGAACTAATCTTTTCCCTTAGGAAATGTAAATCAATTTCAAAGTGTTTTGTTCGATCATGAAACACAGGATTTTCTGCTATAGATATGGCAGACTTACTATCACAAAATAGTTTTAAAGGTATCTTACTTTCAATACCTAATTCATTCAACAAATTAGAAATCCAAATAAGTTCACAAGTGGTAGAACACATTGCCCTGTACTCAGCTTCTGCTGATGGACGAGCTATTATGTTCTGTCTTTTGCTTTTCCAGGACACAAGACTCTCACCAAGAAAAATACAAAAACCAGTGACTGACTTCCTAGTTGTAAGGCATTTAGCCCAATCAGCATCTGAATATGCTGATAAGGTTAAATCTTTTTCTTTTTTAAACAAGATCCCTTTACCAGGTGACTGCTTTAGATACCTAAGCAGTCTCAAAGCTATTTGTTGTACACTCTAAGTCGGTTTATGCATAAATTGTCTGAGAAACTGTACAGCATAGCTTATATCTGGTCTGGTCAATGACAAATAAATTAACTTACCTATGAGTTTTTGGAAACCAATAACATCACTTAGATACTTAATATTCTTCCCATTTTTAACAAAAAGAATATAATTATGCTCTATAGGAACACTTGCAGGTTTGCAACCAAGATAACCAAAGTCACTTAACAAGTCTAGACAATACTTTCTTTGATTCAAACAGACACCAGATTCAGAATATAAGACTTCAATCCCAAGAAAATATTTTAATTTACCCAAATCTTTTATTTGAAAACTCTCTTTTAACATAGTTTTGATATTATCAATTTCTTTCTCACTATTTCCAGTAATGAAAATATCATCAACATACACAAGTAAAACAACAAAAACATCTTTGTTGGACTTAACAAACATAGAGTAATCACATTTACTCTGAATAAAACCTATATTTTTTTAAGACATCAACAAGCTTTTCATTTCATTTTCTTAGAGCTTGTTCAAGTCCATAAAGAGATTTGACAAGTTTACACACCTTTGAACCTCCGTCAGAAAAATATCCTTTAGGGAGTTGCATGTAAACATCCTCAGTTATGGACCCATACAAGAATGCATTGTTGATATCTAACTGAAACAAGGTCCAATTGTTTTGAACAGCCAAACTGATCACACATCTAACAGTGACCATTTTGAAAACAGGAGAGAAGGTTTCTCCAAAGTCTAAACCCTCTCTTTGATTGTAGCCTTTAGCTACCAATATAGCCTTGTACCTATCTATTTCTCCATTAGATCTATACTTTATTTTATAGACCTATTTGCACCCAATTGCCTTTCTACCAGGTGTACTTATATTAATTCTATTACCAAATATGATACTTGGGCTAAGCGTCAAGTTGGCCCTTTGAGCGAAATACGGCAAAAGGAAGGAAAATCCATGGACCGACCCCATCATCTCCACCCCGTAGGAACTACGAGATTCCTGCATAATCTCGAATTGTATGTATAAGACCGAATCAGCCAACGCATTTGATTTCAGCTTTCTCCAGACCTCGGGGAAAAGCAAACAATTTTGATAGGAAACCTTTTCGAAGTCCTGGAGAGGAAGATGCATCTTGGGTTGACATATAGTGCGACTTGTCAGATATATTGGGTCATATTCACTTGGACCAGAAAAACCTGTGCCCCAAAATCAGTGACAACCCAGGTGTTATTCCTATACAAGGCTTTCATCTCAGTGTTCATAGCCTTAATCCAATTAGGATCTTTTGAGGCTTGAAAATAAGATGTGGGTTCAATGGACTTATTTACATTAGAAACAAAACTAAAGTTATCAGAATACAAATTGGAGTAATTAACACATTTTTCAACACCATACTTGACTTTTCCCTCCACAATGTAATCACTAAACTTTCTAGGCATATTAAACACTCTAGTAGAGTGTCTAATAATTCCCTCAAATGGCTTAGACTCTTCATCTACAGGCCCTACATCATTGTCAGCCACCTCAGGAGGACTACTACATCCTGGACTACCAGGCTGCAGTCCACTAGGATGATGGTCTACCCCCCCCCCCCCAGCAACCCTGGGAACAGTTTCTGGTTGTTGACTAGTTGGGCTTGTATGAGTACTAATGGTTCCCCTTTCATCATTGGAAAGGTTGTTAGTCATACTAGAAGATTGAGTCTCACTTGCTTCAATACTATCAAAAAATTTTAAAGTTGTAAGACCACTATTATCATTATCAAAAATCTCATTTTGTAAAATTTTTTGTTTAAAAGGATATATATCGTCATAAAACCTAACATCTCTTGAATATTCAACCTTTTTTGTTTCAAGACACCACAATTTATAACCCTTTTTAAGATTTGAATACCCAATTAGGACACTTTTTTCTGCCATACTAGACAGTTTATCAGGATCATTTAAAATAGTATTGAAGCAAAGACACCCAAAATTCCTACTAAGTGTGGGGGGGGGCAAACATTACCTCATAATGTAACACCCCAACCGATGGCGGAAACATCGAGGTGTCACGTAAGAATGAGTATACAGTAGCACATGGTAATCCAAATTTTAATTGAAATATATTTAAATTGCAATATCCAAAAATAGAAATACAAAAGAGTTTTAAATGTCGGAATCTAATACATCACACAAGAATCAAGCATGCATAGACTCCTTATTGTCTTCATAAATACTCTAATCTTCATGCATAATTATTACCTGTTGAGTTGTAAAAATGGGGGGGGGGGGTCAACTAGAAGTTGGTGAGAATACATAATCCATGTTAAGCATATAGTTTAAGTATAAATGTCTAGCAATTCGTATGTCTATCGTAAATTTAAGTCTACATGAATAGTATAATATGTTGACATAATCAAACCTCCGACTAGTTTAGGTCCATCCCGTCATCTACGGTTCACCTTAGTAATATGTTGGAACGATAACAATCACCCACGTTACCTTTGTAGGGGGTACACGTATCCGGGTGGGGTTGTCAATCCAATAGATCTATTATTGAGTATCGCCGGCTTGGCCATAGCTAATGATTATGTAAATGTTGAAACTCGTTGAAACTGTTGACTAATTCATGAGGCAATAAAGTTTACTACTAGACATGCATGTTGAGTTGCTTAAAATTGTTGCAAGTATAAAGAATCGCATAAACATGGTTACGTAAACTCACCTTGGTATAGTATTAGGTATTGAGGAATAGTATAAGTGTAGCCCAATAGATTGCCAAGTATTACCCTATGTATAAGGCAACAAATAAGTCTAAGTCTAACTAGTTTATAAGTATATCCTAGGGTTTCGATTTGGGGATATCCAATTGTTGAATTTAAAATAAAATGTTAATTAAATAAAGGGAAATTTGATAATTAAATAAAAGAAAGTCTTTTTATAAAATTTGAATTTAGAATGTTCACAATAATGTGTTTGAAGTATAAAAATAATTTTTATAAAATTATTTCCTTTAAAATAGATTTTTAAATCTATTTATTACAAATTGCCAAAATTTAACTTTAATATTTAAAAATACTAAAATTAAATAATTACTATTTTAAAAATCATATTTCTGTTCTAAAAAATAAATTGTATAAAATTTTGGTGCAAAAATAATAAAAATTGAATTTATTATGATTTAATTATGATTAAATCTAACAAAAATTGATTAAAAATATAAAACAAATGATTTTTCTGAATTAAAAATCATTTCAGTAAAGTTTAACATTGTACAAACATAGGATAATTTTTGTAGAAATTAATAAAATTGTTTTGATATTTTAATGGATTTTTATAAATATAATAGTATAAAATTGATTTAATTATTATAAATATTAAATCAATGAATTTCAGAAAACTAAAAATTGTAAATAAAACTTTTACCTCAGATTTGATAAATATAATTTTTTTAGAATTTATAAAAAGGTTTTAATATTTAAAAACGAATTTATAAGATTTGATGTATAATATATAATTATAAGTGGTTAGTTTTTAAAAATGAAAAATGTGGAAAAAGGGGCGCCCAAGCCGGGATTCGAACCCGGGTGCCCTTGGTTACGAGCATCAGTCACAACCACTTGGCCTAGGCCTGTGGTTGTGATTCATCTCAGTTTTAAAAATATATAACCACGATGATAAATCAGTTTTATCCCCAATTTCATACATACGAACCCTAGTTCTAGCAATAATCTGTTACACACATCAATAGCCCAATTGATCTTAGGGCTTTTGATGTGTGCACGCCGATGATCAAAACCCACATAACATATTAGACTTACAGGTTTGTATCGTGTTCGATTGCTCGGTCACGAGTAAAAGTCAAACAGCGATCACGAAATGATAATCAGAGTGAATTGAAGAAGATTGGGGGTTGAGAAGAGTTTATTGGCGAGTTGTAATGCTATGCAGAGGTTCAATTTATATAGAGGATCAATGGGTTGGTTAATTGGCAAGGTTGACCTTAATTCAATGTCAAACGCGTAAACGAGTTAAATTGGTGGACAATAGATGAATAATAATCGTATTGGTGAGTCACTAATGGCCGAGAATCACGTATGTTTGCCAAAATTATACAAATCACAAGTTAATTCGTTTGATTGAATCATACGCGTCCATAGTTGACTTTCCTTAGTCAACTGTGAAGTTTTAATTCACGTATAAGTTTAAATCGTGTCAGGATTCTTTCAAAAGTGTAGGCCAGCCCAGCTGGTTAACCATGTTGGTGTGGTTTGGGCCGGCTTGGGCGCGGGTTCGATTCCCGGCCCAAGTGTTTATTTTTTTGATAATTTTCTCACACATCCACATATATATAACATATATACATAGTATTAAGGTTCCAAAAATGCGACAAAAATAATTAATGCGAATAATGTAGATAGAACTTGACGTTTTATTAAATTCGATGGTGTAACGTACAAGTATAAATACGAGATGTTACAGTCTCCCCTACTTTTGGGAACTTCGTCCCGAAGTTGGAGTTGGAGAGTCTGGTGGAAAAAGATGTGGATACTTCGACTTCATCTGGTCTTTACGTTCCCAAGTGAACTCTGGGCCTCGTTTAGATTCCCAACGAACCTTAACAATCGGAATGCGACTGCGCTTGAGTTTCTTGACTCCTGTATCAACAATCTCAACGGGTTTCTCGATAATGTGCATGCTTTCATCAATTTGCACATCCTCAAGAGGAACATGAAGGTTCTCATCCGCTAAGCATTTCTTGAGATTCGAAACATGGAAAGTCGGGTGAACATTGCTTAGCTCAGGTGGAAGATCAAGTTTGTAAGCCACTTTTCCAACTCTGTCAAGAATTTTGAAGGGGCCTACGTATCGAGGAGCTAGTTTTCCCTTTCTACCGAAACGAATTACTCCTTTCCAAGGGGATACTTTAAGTAGTACAAGGTCCCCAACTTGAAATTCCAAGGGTTTACGACGTTTATCAGCATAACTCTTCTGACGACTTCTAGCCTTGAGAAGATTGTCCTGAATAAGCTGAATTTTGTCTGTGGTTTCCTGGATTAGTTCGGGTCCAGTGATACGAGTTTCACCAACCTCAGTCCAACAGACAGGTGAACGACATTTCCGACCATAGAGTGCCTCGAAAGGAGCCATGTTAATGCTGGCGTGGTAACTGTTGTTGTATGAAAACTCAACCAAAGGAAGATGAGAATCCCATGCGCCACCAAAATCGATGATACATGCCCTGAGCATATCCTCAAGTGTTTGGATGGTCCGTTCAGTCTGACCATCTGTTTGAGGGTGATAAGCAGTACTCAAGTTTAACTTGGTACCCAAAGCATCTTGTAGAGACTCCCAAAAGTGAGAGGTGAAACGACCATCGCGATCAGAAATAATGTCCAAAGGTATAACATGACGACATACGATTTCACTTACTTACATCTTTGCCAACCTTTCCACAGAATACTTCTCACGAATAGGTAAGAAGTGAGCTGACTTGGTCAAACGATCGACGATTACCCAAATACTGTCAAAGCCTTTGGGTGTACGAGGGAGTTTGGTGATGAAATCCATAGCTATGCTCTCCCATTTCCATACAGGAATTTCTGGTTGTTCAAGCATACCAGATGGTCGTTGATGTTCAGCCTTGACCTTGGAACAAGTGAGGCATTTTGCAACGAAAAGAGCAATGTCTTCCTTCATACCAGGCCACCAATAAGAATAACGGAGATCTTGGTACATCTTGTCAGCTCCAGGATGAATAGAATAACGAGACTTATGAGCCTCGTTCATGAGAAAAGTACGAAGATCATCACGGTCGGGAATCCACAGTCGATTAAGGAAATAGAGAAGACCATCGGGTTTGGTTTCAAGTTGAGTTTCTGCACACAAGACATTTCATCGTACATGTTACCTTGGGTGACTGATGTGTGTTGAGCCTGGAGAATGCGATCTTGAAGATCAGTACGAACTCTTGCACATTGGAGTTTGACACGCTCTTTACGACTAAGTGCGTCAGCCACAACATTCGCCTTGCCAGGATGGTAGCGAATTTCGCAATCATAGTCGTTAAGTAATTCAACCCAACGTCGTTGCCTCATGTTAAGATTCTTTTGGTCGAAGACATGTTGGAGACTTTTGTGGTCCGTGAACACCACACATTTGGTCCCATAAAGATAATGTCTCCAAATCTTGAGAGCAAAGACGACAGCGCCCAATTCAAGATCATGGGTGGTATAATTCTTTTCGTGAGTCTTGAGTTGTCGAGACGCATAAGCAATAACCTTTCCTCGTTGCATGAGAACACAACCAAGACCCTGGTTCGATGCATCACAGTAGACCACGAAATCATCATTACCATCAGGTAGAGACAAGATAGGAGCTTCACAAAGTTTCAGCTTAAGAGTTTCAAATGCTTCCTCTTGCTTTGGTCCCCACTCTTAGGGTTTACCCTTGTGAGTTAAGGTAGTGAGAGGAACAGCGATCTTGGAGAAATTGGCAATGAATCGACGATAATAACCAGCCAAACCGAGGAAAGAACGGACTTCAGTTGGAGTTTGAGGAACACTCCAATTTTTCACAGCTTCAATCTTTGCGGGATCAACATGAATCCCGTTCATATCAATGACATGTCCCATAAATTGAACTTCCTTAAGCCAAAATTCACATTTTAAGAACTTGGCATACAGTTGTTCTTTCTTTAGGAGACCCAAGATGGAGTGAAGGTGTTGCTCGTGATCGGATTTTGATTTAGAGTAAATCAAAATATCATCGATGAAGACGATCACGAATTTGTCGAGATAGGGTCTACAAACCCGATTCATCAAATCCATAAATACTGCGGGAGCGTTGGTTAATCCAAAAGGCATAACCATGAATACACAGTGACCATAGCGTGTGCGAAAAGCTGTCTTGGGAATATCTTCATCGTGGACTCTAAGCTGATGATAACCAGAACGGAGATCAATCTTCGAGAAGTGAGTTGCTCCTTGAAGTTGATCGAAGAGATCGTCAATCCTAGGAAGTGGATAACGATTCTTGATGGTGAGTTTGTTGAGTTCACGGTAGTCAATGCACATTCTAAGAGAACCATCCTTCTTTTTAACGAACAAGACAGGGGCTCCCCATGGAGAAGAACTAGGGCGAATGAACCCTTTATCAGAAAGTTCCTGTAATTGACTGGCGAGTTCTTGCATCTCAGAGGGTGCAAGACGATAAGGAGCTTTGGCGACAGGATTAGCACCAGGAACAAGATCAATTCGAAATTCCACTTGTCGAGCAGGAGGCAAACCAGGTAAATCCTCTGGGAAGACTTCAGGATAGTCTCGAATAATAGGAATGTCTTGGATACTTTTGCCTTTGTCCTTCTTCTCTATCACGTTAGCTAAGAAGGCTGTATACCCCTTTCGTAAGTACTTTTGGGCAGTAGTACAAGACATAAGCTTAAGCTCGCCACAGGGTTTCTCACCATAGATCTTCAAAATCTCACCAGATTCGAGAGGAATGCGTATGACTTTCTCGAAGCACAGAATTTCGGCACGATGAGTTGACAACCAGTCCATGCCTACTATAACATCAAAACTACCAAGATGCATGGGGATGAGATCGATAGAGAAGGTATGATCGTCGAGGTTCAACAAGCAGTTACGAATAATAGAGTCGATCGAAATAGACTTCCCGTTAGCTACCTCTACCACTAAAGGTTCCTCTAGATTAGTGTGGGGTAAGTTAAGTAAAGGTTCAAACTTCAGTGACACAAATGACTTATCAGCTCCCGAATCAAATAATATGGATGCATAGTGGTTATTAATGAGGAACGTACCATTCACCACTTCGTTGTTGTCACGGGCCTGGTTAGCATTGAGATTGTAGGCGCGACCTCGAGCACCTTGGTTCTGGTTGCTGTTCTGGTTTTGGTTTTGGTTTCGGTTTTGGTTCTGGTTACGATTAGGGCAGTTGTTGATGTAGTGATCAGGGCTGCCACACTCGTAGCATTGACCACGAGTAGGCCTGTTGTTTTGTTGGTTGGGAGCTGGGTTGTTTCTGGCTGGGTTGTTTTGGTTGTTTTGGGCAGCAGGGGCTTGATAGGCGTTGGTGTAGTGTCCATACCGTTTACAGTTATTACACTGGCGGCACGGTCTACCAGGAAGATGATGGAACTGGCAGGTGTTGCAAAGAGGGTGTGTCCCACCATAAGGTTTCTTGGCTGGGTTTTGGGTAGCAGGTGGAGTAGCAGCAACCATGTAGTTTCTAGCCTTGCGCTTTTTGTTGCTTGAGGTCTCAGGCTTGACTTCAATTGCAGGCTGTGGAGTGTCTTTGGCAACCGTCTTCTTAGTGCCTTTGCGGAAGAGAGTACCGTTCTTCACGTGATTATCAGTAAGAGTGGCCGCTAGACGTTTGGCCTCTTCCAAAGTTGCAGGATTTCTTCCCCAAACAGTGTCCTGGATTTGCATGGGCAGACCACCGATGTACTTTTCGATGGCTACCGGCAAAGGAGTAACTTTGTGAGGCAACAATAAGCTAAGCTCGTGAAAGCGGGTGTTGTAGGCAAGGTTTTCCCCACTATCTTGAGCTAAGGTGTGGAACTCATCCTCAAGCTTCTTAACTTCATTGCGAGGACAAAACTCTTCCTTCATGACCTCCTTGACTTGGTCCCATGTCATAGCAAGAGCAACTTCGGCCCCACGAGTGCGCTTTTCTTCATTCCACCAAGTGAGTGCTCGTTTGTGGAGAACACTCATGGCGTAACGAACCTTGAAGTTGTCGGGGCATTCACTGTTGATGAAGGTATTCTCAATACCCTCGAACCATTGGAGGAGTCCTGTAGCTCCTTCTTCAACACTAAACTTTGGAGGGTTACAAGAGTTGAAATGCTTAAGGGTGCAGGCTGGGGGTCCATTTCCATTGCCATTGTCGTTCCCGTTACCGTTGCCGTTACCGTTGCCGTGACCGTTCCCGTTGCCGTTCATTTGGATGACCTGAGCGAGCAAATTGGGAACCAGAGTTGCGATTTGCTGCGCCATTTGTTGAGAAATGATCGCAGCCAGTTGGGCATCGATACCATTGTTGTTGTGGTTAGGACCTTGGTCATGGTTATGGTTGTCACCACCTTCTTCGTGGTTTTCACCATTGCTGTTGCGAGTGCTGCGACGTGGAGGCATGATCTGTAATAGACACAATGAAATGAATGAGATTATATAAGGAATGTAATCATTTATTCATTAGTTAAAACGAATAAACGAAAACGTTGACTTATCAAAGATTCTAAATTCTAATAACATATGAAGACATGCTTTAGCCTATAAGTGAACACTCATCCCGAGAATTCCCAGGTAGGCATCCGGGTCCCTCGTCTGATTGGGATATATGCGCAATGCCAGCCTAGACATAAGACTCAGAATACAGGCGTTCACCCTTCCAGATTGCACGTGTTCGTTATTAAAATCTAGAACTTCGACGAGATCTCAAGGGGGTTCAGGTTAAACCTGAGGATTTTGTCCTATTAATCTAATGGTGGATCAGGATTGCAGCAAACGAATAAGAGTAGTCACATGTAGGCTTAGGGTTATATAAGGTATAGGATAAGGATAGGATTAGGGAAGCAATTAGGGTTACAAGTAAGAGAAGCAAGTACTGTTTAAGTCCCTAAGGTTATAGTCTAGATTATTTTCTAATAACCTAATTCCCTATAACCAAGGCTCTGATACCAATCTGTAACACCCCAACCGATGGCGGAAACATCGAGGTGTCACGTTTAATTGAAATAAATTTAAATTGCAATATCCAAAAATAGAAATACAAAAGAGTTTTAAATGTGGAAATCTAATACATCACACAAGAATCAAGCATGCATAGACTCCTTATTGTCCTCATAAATACTCTAATCTTCATGCATCATTATTACCTGTTGAGTTGTAAAAATGGGGGGGGGGGGTCAACTAGAAGTTGGTGAGAATACATAATCCATGTTAAGCATATAGTTTAAGTATAAAAGTCTAGCAATTCGTATGTCTATCGTAAATTTAAGTCTACATGAATAGTATAATATGTTGACATAATCAAACCTCCGACTAGTTTAGGTCCATCCCGTCATCTACGGTTCACCTTAGTAATATGTTGGAACGATAACAATCACCCACGTTACCTTTGTAGGAGGTACACGTATCCGGGTGGGGTTGTCAATCCAATAGATCTATTATTGAGTATCGCCGGCTTGGCCATAGCTAATGATTATGTAAATGTTGAAACTCGTTGAAACTGTTGACTAATTCATGAGGCAATAAAGTTTACTACTAGACATGCATGTTGAATTGCTTAAAATTGTTGCAAGTATAAAGAATCGCATAAACATGGTTACGTAAACTCACCTTGGTATAGTATTAGGTATTGAGGAATAGTATAAGTGTAGCCCAATAGATTGCCAAGTATTACCCTATGTATAAGGCAACAAATAAGTCTAAGTCTAACTAGTTTATAAGTATATCCTAGGGTTTCGATTTGGGGATATCCAATTGTTGAATTTAAAATAAAATGTTAATTAAATAAAGGGAAATTTGATAATTAAATAAAAGAAAGTCTTTTTATAAAATTTGAATTTAGAATGTTCACAATAATGTGTTTGAAGTATAAAAATAATTTTTATAAAATTATTTCCTTTAAAATAGATTTTTAAATCTATTTATTACAAATTGCCAAAATTTAACTTTAATATTAAAAATACTAAAATTAAAGAATTATTATTTAAAAAATCATATTTCTGTTCTAAAAAATAAATTGTATAAAATTTTGGTGCAAAAATAATAAAAATTGAATTTATTATGATTTAATTATGATTAAATCTAACAAAAATTGATTAAAAATATAAAATAAATGATTTTTCTGAATTAAAAATCATTTCAGTAAAGTTTAACATTGTACAAACATAGGATAATTTTTGTAGAAATTAATAAAATTGTTTTGATATTTTAATGGATTTTTATAAATATAAAAGTATAAAATTGATTTAATTATTATAAATATTAAATCAATGAATTTTAGAAAACTAAAAATTGTAAATAAAACTTTTACCTCAGATTTGATAAATATAATTTTTTTAGAATTTATAAAAAGGTTTTAATATTTAAAAACGAATTTATAAGATTTGATGTATAATATATAATTATAAGTGGTTAGTTTTTAAAAATGAAAAATGTGGAAAAAGGGGCGCCCAAGCCGGGATTCGAACCCGGGTGCCCTTGGTTACGAGCATCAGTCACAACCACTTGGCCTAGGCCTGTGGTTGTGATTCATCTCAGTTTTAAAAATATATAACCACGATGATAAATCAGTTTTATCCCCAATTTCATACACACGAACCCTAGTTCTAGCAATAATCTGTTACACACATCAATAGCCCAATTGATCTTAGGGCTTTTGATGTGTGCACGCCGGTGATCAAAACCCACATAACATATTAGACTTACAGGTTTGTATCGTGTTCGATTGCTCGGTCACGAGTAAAAGTCAAACAGCGATCACGAAATGATAATCAGAGTGAATTGAAGAAGATTGGGGGTTGAGAAGAGTTTATTGGCGAGTTGTAATGCTATGCAAAGGTTCAATTTATATAGAGGATCAATGGGTTGGTTAATTGGCAAGGTTGACCTTAATTCAATGTCAAATGCGTAAACGAGTTAAATTGGTGGACAATAGATGAATAATAATCGTATTGGTGAGTCACTAATGGCCGAGAATCACGTATGTTTGCCAAAATTATACAAATCACAAGTTAATTCGTTTGATTGAATCATACGTGTCCACAGTTGACTTTCCTTAGTCAACTGTGAAGTTTTAATTCACGTATAAGTTTAAATCGTGTCAGGATTCTTTCAAAAGTGTAGGCCAGCCCAGCTGGTTAACCATGTTGGTGTGGTTTGGGCCGGCTTGGGCGCGGGTTCGATTCCCGGCCCAAGTGTTTATTTTTTTGATAATTTTCTCACACATCCACATATATATAACATATATACATAGTATTAAGGTTCCAAAAATGCGACAAAAATAATTAATGCGAATAATGTAGATAGAACTTGACGTTTTATTAAATACGATGGTGTAACGTACAAGTATAAATACGAGATGTTACACATAAGGACTCCTACCAGACAGAACAGACGAGGGAACCCTGTTAATCAAGTATGTGACAGTTAATACACAATCAGACCAAAACCTAAGAGGCAACCCACTCTGAAACAAAAGAGCTCTAGCCATGTTAAGAAGATGTCTGTCTTTTCTTTCCACCACACTATTTTGCTATGGTGTATAAACACAAGAATTTTGATGATTAATACCTTTTGACACACAAAAAGACTCCATTTGTTTGTTTATAAACTCAGTACCATTATCAACTCTAAAAACTTTAACTCTGGTTTTAAACTGAGTTATTAATAATTCATAAAAAGCCATTAAGTTTTCAAAAACCTCTCCTTTTCCTTTCATCATATAACATCATACAGTTCTAGTAAAATCATCAACCACAGTTAGAAAGTATTTATAGCCTTCCCTACTTGCTATTTTGTAGGGACCCAGACATCTAAATGAACTAATTCCCCTATGGTTTTAGTTTTATGTTCACTAATGGGAAAAGGGGCTCTAACTTGTTTAGCTTTATGACAAATTTCACAAGGTTTAGAATCAGTTTTGTTAATGCCCAGATCAGATGGATGCCTCAATCTACTATGCCAAAGATTTCTATCATCAATACTACTAAAACAAACATTACTACTACTCACATTGTTACCAACAAAATACAAGCCATCACTTTGCCTACCAGTCACCATAATTCTCTTGGATTTGGAATCCTAAACATAACAATTATGTTCATCAAATAAGACAGATAACTGATTATCCTTAGCAAGTTTATGAACTGACATTAAACTCACACAATAATCAGGAACTAAGAAAACATCTTTTAAAACAACTCCTTCTGCTAATTGAATGTCACCAATCTTGGTGACTTTAGTAAAAGTCCCATTAGGATGTTTAACTTGTATATCATAGTCTCCTACATCTATACAGTTAAACATACACTCATCACATTTAGTCATATGTTGGTTTGCACCTGAATCGGTGATTCAACCATGACTAATAGCATATTTAATAAAACTAGAACAATTAGACCAATTTTCAAAAATATCTCCCAACCTAGATATTCTAGACATACAAGAAAACCCAGAGATGATAACACTCTCACCTCCAGTTTTGGAACTTTGTGCTTCATTGCTATTTTTCTCACTGATCAGATTCATCAGCTTTGATATCTGTTCAGGTGAAAAAGGAACAGTAGAAGCAGTAGCAGAAGAAGAATTTTTACCACCAGACATGTTACTAGAAGCATTATATTTATAAGACTGGTTGTTTTGTCGATTAGGAACCCCTTTTTTAACCCTTGGTGGATAACCAACCAACTCAAAGCACCTATCCACTGTATGACCAATCCTGTTACAGTGGGTGCACTTTAAGTTGGGATTAGGCCCTCTGTTAAAACTCTTCCTATTGTCAGTAACCTAGCTTCCTTTAGACACAAAAGCCACATTAGTTACTTTGGTACTAAGTGTGAAACCCCTATGTGACTCTTCTCTAGAAACTATAGAGAAAGCAGTTTGAACAGATGGCAATGGGTCTTGCATCAAAAGATTTGACCTCACTTGTTGATAAACATCGGCTAATCCCATAAGAAACTGCATTAATTTTATTAAGCTATTGAAATCATTAAATTTTCCAGCAGCAGAACAAGAACATGTAGGCAATTGAATAATTGAGTCTAGTTGCTTCCACATTGTATTAAGTTTGTGATAATATTCAGAAACAGAACAACCACTTTGAGTTAATGAGTTTATCTTTTGATGCAAATTAAACACCACAGATCCATCCACCCTATCATAGGTTTCCCTTAAATCAATCCAGACATCCCTAGCCAACTTAGAGAAAACTTGTCCTAGAAACAGTTCTTCACTAACAGAATTTAACAACCAAGTAAGCACAACAGAATTACACCTATCCCGTTGTTTTCCTAGGACCTCATCAGTAACAAACCTAGTAACAGTCCCATCAATAAAACCAAACTTGTTTTTAGCTTCCAAAAGCAAGTTGCATAGAGTTAGACCAAACAAAATAGTTTTCTGTTCCTTTTAGTTTAATACTAATGATTGACAAAGTACTTATGTCACTTGGGTGGATGTACAGAGGATCACCTATATCCAATTTACTAATTAAGGTATTCTCTAGACCTTCACCACCACTAGCAGGGTTGGTAACAGTACCACCACCAGTATCACCCATATTAACAAATGCACAACCAACAAAATAGACAAATAACCAGCAAGAAGACTAGATAGTAACAACTATCTAACCACAAATAACAAAACAAAGAAAACCTAATCAGAACAAAGCTGTGTCAGTGTTCAGATAGTGGGTTCATCACTCAAGGTGCCCACCCAGATCTTAACACAAGAGTTCTGTTATTATCTATATACTTATATATATATATATATATATATATAGGGTAGGGATCATACGAGAACCAACTTTAGGGAGAGAACCAGAGAACCATTGTCAACACAAACAAAAAAAATCCTAAAAACCCCACTTCCACCCCCTAAAAACCTAAACCCACCCACCTCACTCCCTAAAAACCTAAACCCCCCCATCCCTCACACCGCCCCAACCCCCCCCCCCCCTCCCCCATTGTGAAATGCACATGTGCAGCTAACCCCACACCACCGCCCCAACCCCCCCCCCCCCCTCAATTGTGAAATACACATGTGCAGCTAACACCACACCCCCCCCCCCCCAAAAAAAAAAAATCAAAACGCTCCATTCCATCCCCCCCCCCCCCCCAAAAAAAAAGATACCCCCTCTTCCACCATACCAAAACTAAACCCTAAAGCTAAACCCATTAAAAAACTTAACTATAATAGTGAAATGCACATGTGCATGTAGTACAATTATCTTATTTTATAGTTTTATATAGAGGTTTTTTTAAGTTTATTCACCAACAACCCCAAAAAACCTAACCTCATTCCCATCATACCTAAAAACTAAACCCTAAAGCTAAACCCATGAAAAAAAATCTAACTATAATAGTGAAATGCACTTCGCGTTTATTTAAAGATCATTGAATAAATTTTTTTCCACCTTATATATCATATCACGTCCATTTAATGATCATTTCATTATGGCAATTGATAATTTATTCAAAAGTGTGCTCTAATAGTGAAATGCACATGTGCATACGGTATATGTATGTATATATATAACAGGAAAATGCACATGTGCATAAGACCTGACGTAATTATGACGTAAAAAAAGGCCATTTTTTTATTTTTTGTATTTTTTTCAGAAAGATGAACACTAAAAAAACAATTTGGTGTTTTTACTTTTTTTATTTTTTTAGGTTATATAATTTTTTTATTATTTTTTTATTATTTTTTTTATTATTTTTTTTATTTTTTGGTGGAGGGGTTTTTTCTGTTCACACTTGGTTCTTTGGTTCTCTCCCTAAATGGTGGTTCTCAAATGATCCAAATCCTATATATATATATATATATATATATATATATATATATATATATATATATAGTAACAATATCAAACAAGATCAGACAAATATCAAACAAGAACAGACAGATAGCAACACAATCAAGAACAATATCAAGACAATACCGGTCCACCCTAACCCGGTCAAGATGCCTAGACAACACAAGACAAAAGAGAACTAAGATAGAACGATCTCACAGTGAGGGGAACCCAAGTTAGGGTTTCACCAAACCCACAACCAGCACCTTCACTTAGGGTGCTTAGTTATGGGTGCAATTGAAGCTATTATAATCCACTCCAATGTCACCAGTGCACTCCTTAGTCAACAATAGTTGACCTCAACTCAACTTGTAAATCCAACAATCTAACAAACCACAAGAAGATAATAGACTAGATCTATAATATCAGATCAAATCTACTATAACAACAAACCAAGATAAGGTCAAGATCTATGATGAAGATCAAAACCGTAACAACCAGATGAGACACAAAAAACAAGAAGACAAACGATCAAAGAACACAGCGGAAGACTCAACAAACACAGATCAAGAGCCTAGGGCTCTGATACCATGTAAAATTTTATGAATCTAACTACTCAAATAACCAATACAAACAGAAATGAAACAACAACACATGAACAAAGGTATAGCGACAAAACGGTGACCAAAAGCTCTTATTAACCCAAACCAAAGAAGTACCCCCCCAAACCCTAAGTCTTAGAAAATCACTGAGACTTATATCAAAGATACAAAGTATCAACACGATCTGCTGATCAATAATATCAGCAGATCATCAAAAGGACTTACAGACTAAAGATGAAGACATGGATATAAACCCTAATACAAAAGACTGAGAAAGACTACAAACAAGATGAACAACAATAATGAAAAAAAATAATAATGAAAAGTATATATAGACAGCTCCAGAAGCTTCTTCCACAGATGCCAAATCAAAGGCTGAGATTCATTTAATCCAACGGTGCAAAACACATCTCGAACCATCTTTCAACAACTTAACAAACAATGAACCGGTTCACAATATTATGATCCAGGCCAATGGCCAATGGATTATTATAACATGAGGCCTACCAAGAGACGCAATACAACTAGCCCAAACAATATGTTTAAGCCCAAATGTTTAAGTAATCAAATTATTCTTTATATTTTCAACATCTGTTTACTAAACATCAAATCATGAAGTCAATGATATGTTGCAAGTAAAGATTTTTTTTACTAAGGTCTATTTCATGGAAGAGAAATAGATGATGAACACTTAGCAGATGTTGAAAACACTAAAGGATGTTGAAACCACTGACAGATAATTCAACAGATGGCCACTGTACAGACCAGGTGAACAAATACATCAAAAGGTCTGTTGGACAGAACAAACGTTGAAAAGAAAAAGTTCATTCGTTATGTTTTATAGTTTACCTCCATCGCACTTTATGCATTTCTTTCCGTATTTCGCTGTTAAATTCATTAAACAACATAAGCAATTAAAGTTACAAACGCATAAAAAAAGAAAGAGACCAAAGATAATGATATGTAAACATGTCAATATAAACAAAACGAAATGACAAAGTTAGTTAATCAAAGATTTTGAAGAACTTCATTTTATACCACATTAGTGGTGGTTGTACAAACTTGTTTTTGCTTATCACAAATCAAAATCTTCATGCTCTTCCTACTTTTGACCATGGATACAGTAACATAGAGTTAGCCATGATGAAAAAACGTTGTGGAAGATACAAACACTAAAAGAAAAAAGATCGACCTTTCTTCACGCGCATTGCGTGTTAAGAAAGGGGTCTGATGACACAAAAAAGAGTGTCAATGATGGCGGTGTAATAAATTTAACATGACACTTTTTGCATGTCATATGTTTATGACACGCACTTATGACAATCGTTTTTGACACGCATTTATGACACTTTTTTGCGTGTCATCTGTTTACGACACACTATGCATGACATCTTTTTGACCAAAAAAATAAAAAAGATTATAAAATTACTGATTTATTCTGGATTCATATATGTGTGTGTGTGTATTTATATATATATATATTTATATTTCAATAAATATATTTCAAACTCAAATACAATTCAAAACATTGTATCAATAGTACATTAACTGAGATCTTAAAAACAACTTCACTTAAAAATAAAGTTCGCGGCATAACTTGACCATTCTTCGTGAATGACATCCATATCCTCATCCGTGTAAACATCCACTCCTCCCCCAGCCTGAGACAACAATTAAACTAATACATTAGTCGAGACCAATTATTTTACATAAATCGGATCCGTTACTTTACCTTAACAAAGCCAATTGCAATGGTAGATGTTATAAGGTTTAGGCATATATTCACACTTGCTATATGTCCATAAACATGAATAAAAAAAAATATAGCATAATCATACTTGCTGTATATTCTAGCAATGCTTTCAGCAAATGCTCAGCCTCCACAATCTAATGCTTGTCCTCCTCAGCAATTTCAGGTGAAGACATAATTGCTTGCCATGCCATCTCTGTGGATTCTTGCTAACTTATCTAATAATCCAATTGTCAAGATATAAGGTTTTGATCCAAACTGAATTTAACACCTTACTATCTTTTGAAACCAATGAAGCATAACAGTTGTTCACTTGAATTACTAGTATTTGCCAATTCAAACATCGAGAAAGTTCATCAAACCGGGTGGTGTAAGCAGTGATATCCGCCCCGTTCATGGACAGAATCCAGAACTCGGTCTCCAACTTATGAAGCTCACTTAGCGGGCAGTACTTTTCCATCCGCATCGTCTTTAACTCATCCCAAGAAAGGTTGTAGGCAGCATCACGACCCAAGATCTATACTTGCAGATTCCACCACGTCAACGCCTCATCCTGGAAGATGCAAGTGACATATTTGATCTTCTGGTCTTCTGAACAATAGCTTATATTAAGCACTGTCAGTTTTCTCGATCCAATAGACAATTCCAATTGCTCCTTCTGAACCACGAAAGTTCCAGGGCTTTCATGCCATGAAAGTCTTGTAGGAACACCCCACGCACGGTATTCTCTACTTCTGCGGTGTCAGAAAGATTGGATTATCAACGAGAGGAATCGATACAAGATCAAGATCAAGACTAAGAGGGAATGGGCAAAAGCTTTACCAGTCTCGGGATCCTGGTTTCTGCGTCGGCCTGCTGCGCCCTGAACCGCCACTAGAGTCAGCGCGGTTCGCTTCATGTTGCGTGATAGCCTGTGCAATTACCCTGGCTAGGTCCGCTGAGGTGGTCGGAAAAGCTTCTTTCATAGAATTCGATCGAGTAGTCCTTTTGGGAGGCATGTTCTTCTAATACACAAGATTAAAAGAATGAGACCCATATCACTGTATAATATAGTCAACATATGCATCACCCAAACAACTATACAATCATAACAAACGATAAACAAGATGACAAATGCACGACATAACACAACAACAATATAGGAAATCAAACATCACACTTTCATAGAAAGTTTAACATACTTGATACGAATTTTGTCTCTGAATACAAAATAAACTGGCATGCTGCCATACAAGTTTTTTCTTAAACCACTACATCAAAGTACAATAGATGATATCCTAATGGGGATAGGGGTGGAAAAGCAGCAGACAAGATTGCAACAACTGCGATCATCCTCGCCTCTAGATCATCCAATCTCGCCTCAAGCTCTGCAGCACGCTCCTCAACTACGGCACGTCCCTGCTCCGCCTCGTACACTCATGTACCCAACTCAGCCAATCGATAGAGCACGGGATCCTGGTCTTACCTGTCAGATACAGGTCATCCTCGATCTTCTAGACCCTCCCACGCAAACACCCCAATCTCTGTGTCGTGACGCCCAATCATGTCCCGTACAGAGTAGTGGGTGTGGCGTATATAACAGGCGCAAAGCCCGTAGGTAGTGAAGTGTTAGAGGGTGGCTGGGATGGCCCGCTGATCTCGAATGTATAAGGAGCCTCGACATTGGGATCCTCGTCAGAATAGGCTAAGAAACCATCAACAGTGGGCAGATATGTCCTCGTGCGAGCATGCGATCTCCTGAGCAGCTTCTTCTTGGGTGGCTCCGGTGCCTCTGGAGCTGGGGGCTGGGGGCTCAGGATCGGCCTGGACAGGAACCTCAACTGATGCGATAGGAGCCGGTGGAGGGAGCGCACGTTTTCGAGGGGTGTGCATCATACGTACCCCAGCTGGACACGGGCGATATGCACAGAAAGAAGGAACTCTAGGCTCTGGCGGCGGTGGGGGTGCATCCTCCTCCTCCTGTGCCTGTCCAGCAGGCACAACGTCCTCGTCATCAGAAACAACATGATCCACCTGCATGTGGTCCTCCTCAATGTTTGAGTCACCGGAGTCAGTCTCGTAACCCTGTTGAATGTCCTCAACAAGTAGGCTCTCCGGTACATGCTCATCCTTAGAATTCAAGATTATAATGGGGTCCTCGTTGTGTGCCATGATCCTGGAAATCAATAGCACACATGTGTGTCTGAAATCTTGTGGTGTACTTATTATTGACACTCATGTGTGAATTATGTAACTGGCATGGAACTTGCGTAGCGTGTAGGGATGTCTGTTGTGTTTCTTTTCTTTGGAAAACATTTTGAAATCGATTTTGTTTAGATTATATTTTGACTTAAAAGAATCTCAGTTCGCTATAACCTCGTGCTCTGATACCAATCTGTCACACCCCCGCCTAGGCGGAAACACAGGGTGCAACTTTGAATGATTTCCAAGCACAAAGGTCACGCAAGCATCGATTAAATTTAAATAAGGACTTCCATTAGATAATTTAGTTTCACAAACATAAAGTTAATTGTCTTAAACAAAAACCATTGTATGAAAATGTTTATTACTAAAACAACACAACAACGGTTCAAAAGGTAGTATCCCGTGATGCTCGCACGCGACCCTCCCAAGTTCCATGCTTCATGCTAGTTGCCTGAAAAAACATGCATGTAAAAAAATATACGTCAACATAAAGTTGGTGAGTTCACGGATTTTTAATAATGGACATGTAGTCCAAAACCGACTAATTTACTGCCTAGCTAGGGCAATATATAATATGTGATCTGACATGAGCCCATAACCAAACCTTGACATGTTGTGCCTCACCCATTGTACACTAAAGACAATGAATAAATGTGAAATACGAGCACTCTTTTGATACCTGTCATCCGGTCAGAGCGACTGACCAAGAGTGGGGGTGTCAACCCAATAGATCTACTCTGGTGTTTCATGGCTAAGTCCATAGCTAATGGTTACGGTGTGTTGTATGACACGAGGGTTTAATCGATCCTGAACCTTGACGTCTCATGTTCACATAATAGTCATAATTGTAATTGAAAACTGTACGCATGTTTTCCCCCATAAATGTAAAACTATGAAAAGGGACCTTGGAAAACTCACCTGATATCTGAATGTTAGACTGGACTGTGTTTGATGTGAAAATGTCTAGACTGGGATGCCCTAAATCCATTAAAGGCAACTTAAGTCTACGATTGTCCTATTTACCATGCATTTGTTCACCCGACATGAACACCTATGGAATGTGTGTTTATGTACCACTTATCCCAATATGTCACACATGTATGTGTTGAGAAAAGTTCGTTTTTGTCATTATTTGTGGCTATGATTACCCATTTATAGTAAGACCAATGTCTTAGTTTACTTGATGTTATCATGTGACATGTGAGTATTGGTCATATGTAACCAAAAGTGGGACATGGACATACATTTCGGCAATTTTGTATAAAAACGACATAGTTATATATTTTGCCCTTGCTAACACACACATTTTGATGTTTAACATAGGTTTTCAAGAAAACTCTTGTGTTAAAGCTTATTAACATATGTTTTCGGTGACTTTAACACATGTTTACAGAATTTCTATTTGTGTATGCTATAACCTTGAGTGCAAAATCCTTCACTTGAGCCTGGTCTTGACCCCATACATACACACATACACTCCCGTGTATGTGTGTGTACGTATATGTCCGTGTGTATGTCCTAGGGTGTATGTATCTATGTACGTATGTGTGTATATACATAAGTATACATATTGAACTTTAAATACAAAACTTAAGTGTTTGGTTGATTTTATCTAACTTAGATCGTGTAGGGTGTCATATTCGTGGGTGAAAGGGCTCGGGTGAACCGTGAATGTGGTCGAATTAGTGAGAAAAAGAGATGTGGGTTCGGTTTGTTTACCTTGAGTGTAGCCGGGAGGAAACAAGGAAAATATGATGGTTCCTTCCGCAATGTGGCTCCTAGGTGTTTGATGGTGGCTTGTGGCTAGCAAATGGTGATGATAACCGATCATCAATTAAGGCTCTATTGGGTCTGTTTGGGCTCGACCTAAAGGAAACAAAGGAAAAGGAAGTAAAGTGATGGTGCTAAGTGTGTTTAGGGTGTTTGTTGCTTGTGTGGTGTCTCTTAGGAACAATTTGGTCCATATATATATATATATATATATATACACACACTACTTTATAATACATATTGAATGGGCAAAAAGGTAATTTGACCAAAACTCTTAAACTTAAGAGCTTTACTACTTCAGAGTATTGTTCTCCCATTGGTGAGAAAAAACATCACTAGGATACCAATCCAATGTAGTTGAAACCTTTAACACCTTCCGATTAAAACCTGATCCAACGCCTCACCTGATCAACTCCATCTTTCCCAAAACCTTCAGAATTTTCAAAAAACTTCCCGCGCATCATAAGCTTTCCCATTTGTAGTCTTCAAATTCACAGTCTTGAATCCATCCATAAGTCATTTACCTCATTTACTCTCAATTTCCCATCTCTCAGTTCGACTACTCCCAAGTGGCATTTAACAAGTAAACTGCCAAATGATCCGCCGAATGAAAGGCTTCAGGCAAGCAACTCACCACCAAGTTAGCTCGGAAGTCGGCTCCAGCGAGGTGTAGGATTTGCATATGTTCTGGTCAGAACCGTTACGTAAGGTAACTGTTAGTGACGTTTATACACAATAGCGATCTCAGTAGCCGGAAACCACCGCTGGTTACCGGACGAACCCCATGAACCCCGCTGGTAGGATGAGTTTGTGAACATTGACCAGGTCACCGAAACCATAACCACCGGTGGTGGCGAACCCTCTCTATATATCCAGATGATAGTCATTGATAAAGTTAGTAACCTTGGTGTTTAAGTTTGAGTTGTGTCATGGAAATTGCTATAACTCAATATTATCCATTTTGATTTTATATATAAACTTTTATCATTAATTTGTTTTACAGACAACCAAATAATTACTTTGACAAATTGCTATAACTCAATATTAAGCCTATTGTTTATTATTTATTCATTTTCCTTTTTTTTTTTGTTTACATATCCATTTACGGTGTGTGAAAGCATGCATCCAAATGGCTTTCTGAAAGTCTGGTAACTAAATGTAATATAAAAGTTCTAAAGTTGGCACTGAAGGTGTCAAAGTGACAACTCAGTCAAAGCTGCTCAATTCAGTTAACAAATGGGGCGGGTCAAAGAAGGTTAATGTCGGACAGGGGAGATCTATATAGTAAGGGGTGGGTTCACGTGAACTCATTGAGTTTTTAAACAAACTTGTGTCGCGGTGGTTACAACTACAACCTGTGTTTTGGTTAGAAGGGATTCTATCTTCTCCCGTTTTTTTTATTGTTTTTTAAAGCAAACGCTCCTTATAGAATTCAACCATGAATATGGATTTGATGTTACATCGGGTCCAGTAACTCACGTGGATAATAAAAAATATTAATCTATATTTGCAGCATAGCTTGAGGCGTTAAGTTGCCTTGGTCAAGCAACTCACGTGGATGATAAAAAAAAGCTTCCACACATGCCGCTAAGGTAAAATTTTATAAAAATATTTTTTTACCTTGCTAAAATTCTATTTAACTTATGATTTTATTTTGGACCAAATTGGTCCTAAAGGGGAAGAGGGTCATTTGAATAAGTTTGGTCCCTGATTTGTTATATTTAATTTTGCAGTGTTGCTCTGGTTTTCATCTAATTATAATATATGTCTGGTAAAGTGGATTGGTCAGGTTAGGTGTTGGGTCAACCGGGTTCAACTGAAAGTAGTTTCTAAACAAGACAAGTTTGGGTAAAACGGATCAACTAAATAAAGTATCAGATTATTTAGAGTCAAAACGAATTATGTCCAAAATGGACTCAAGTAGAAAAAAGTCCTCTTACAAGAGAAACGATAATATAATTACATATGATATTATAGTATTCATCCGAAGTATTATATTTCAGTAACTAAATAATTCTTATATTTTCTTAGTTTTAGCCTTTATGAAATTACAAGGTTCAAAACTAAGACAACCCATAAAAGTTGTCCAATGTTAAGAAAAGCCATTCATGCGCAATATTTCAGGTATGGAATGACCTTATAATGTTGATTTAGTTGTATTTTGTTATAATATAATGTAGATAAAATGACTATATGTTGTCCACACTAAGGAGAATTTGTTGAAGCGGATGAACTTGAATACAGGCTAAGAGAATACTCCCCATTGTCTTTGATTTCTTATGAGTGTTGATATCCTTTTATTAGAAGTCAAAGTTGATGTGATAACTTTGACTTCTTATAAGAAAAAAAATTAAAGGTGGTATGGTAACTTTTTATTTGATTTTAATGAGTGTTTGGATCCTGCACTAAAAGAACAACTTCAATGGTTTGTTTATTATAAATGAGTCGAATGAAGGCATATTTAGTTAAAAGGGAATGGGTTTGATGGGTCAAATTCGGTTTATTTAAGCAACATTTTTAGAAACAAAAAAAAAAGCAAAAGACATTTTATTAAATATGCTTAAAATAAGGGGTAAATATGCTTTGTTTTAATCTTAGACGGGAGGGAGTGGGGTGGAAGGAGGGCGGGAGGGGTGAGGTGGAGGCGGGAACACCGCTCCCTTGGGGCATGGTGGAGGCGGCGGGAGTGAGAGGCAGGGAGAGAAGAGTGGGCGGGGGGGAGGTGGAGGGGAGGTGGCATTGTCTCATTGGCTCTTTTTTAATAACCGCTGGAAAAAAAAAGAAAAAATTTAAACAAAGTAGCCGTTGCAACAATAAAAAAAAAAAATTTAAACTAACTACTATATATATATACATACATATACATTTGGCTACAATCACAATCTCAAACACCAACCCAAATACAAACCTAAATCATGGCGGCGTGGACTAACCAAGATCAACTCGAGTTGGTGAGGGCGTGGATCAACACTAAGGAGAATCCGCCAAACGATAGAGAGTAGTTCCTCCTCTTCAGCTTCCCTGAGGGCTTCCAAGTCCTCCTCAGTTGGCTCCCCTCGTTGACGGGGGGTGGGGGTAGTCTGGTGGTGGGGGGGTGGGGGTAGTCTAGTGGTGGGGGTGGGGTAATCTGGTGGTAGGGGGTGGGGGCCGACAACATTAGTCGGTCCACTTCTCTAACAGCCATGGCATAATCCATGGCCCAGACCCATTCCTCATCCGTGAAGTCATCATCGGTTTCAAGAGGAGGAGGAAAGGTTGGTTGTGCAGCAGCAGGAGGGGGAGTGAAGGTTGGTGGTGCAGCAGCAGGAGGAGGAGGATAGAAACAATGTTGTAGAGGAGGATGAGGAGAGGAGGAGAATGGTAGTCTCCGGGGCCGGGGCCGGCCCCGGCCCCGGCTCCGGCGAGAGTACTGCCGGAGATTAGACGGTCCGGCAGCTCCTGGTGCAAAACCGCCACCCATATTATTCATTACTTTGAGGAGGAGGAACAGGTGTGACTGAGAATTGGGATACGTGTTGTATTTATAGGGTTAGAAATATGACCGTTTGGGTGGGGGGGGGGGGGAGTTTGAAATTCAAACTTTGAAATTTAAACGTTGGGGGGGTAAATTTTGAAATTCAAACGGTTTGGAACAGTAACCGTTTGAATTTCAAATTTTGAATATAATTTTTTTTATTATTTTTTTAATAAATACTATTTTTTAATATTATTTATTTTTTTATTATTTTATTAATTTAATAAATTTTCGGTTTTAATTATTATTATTATTATTATTATTATTATTATTATTATTATTATTATTATTATTATTATTATTATTATTATTATTATTATTATTATTATTATTATTATTATTATTATTATTATTATTATTATTATTATTATTAGTAGTAGTAGTAGTAGTAGTAGTAGTAGTAGTAGTAGTATTATGTTTATTAATATATTAAAGTTTTTATAAAAAAAAAAAAAAAAAAAAAAAGAAATGTCACATGTCACTTCCCCCTCCCCCCCATATGGGTCTCACAAGTGCCACATGCCCATCCCCCCCCCCCCCCCCCCCCCCCCCCGTCCCTCTTTCCCCCCTCCACTTCCTATAGTCTTAGATGTTGGTATGAAACTTAAAAAGGTGGTATACTATTTCTAAAATCTCTAAAATATCCTTCACAAATTCACTTTTGTGGTGTATGATTTCAGATTTCTGGCGCAAACGTTGTGGTTCATGAACCCGGATCAAGAAAAAGCGATTATGTAATGTCATCTAGGATACCCCTGATCAAACACAGTCAGCTCAAAGCCACCTTCAAGCCTTCATACTGGCTGACGAACACTGAAATGAAGGACAAGATCGTAAAAAAGAGCTTGATTTCAATATTATTAAATATTTGATTATTTTTTAGCCTCTTTTCGTAAGATTACAAATACATTTGTACATAGCCTTGCTTGCCGATGTTTAATAATAATTCAGTGTCTAACATCAAAAAACAAAAAGCGGTCCTTGAACTAATAAAGTTAGCTAAAAGAACCATATGGGATTAAGCATTGTTGGAAAATGCCAAGCAATAGATGTATCACGTGAATCTATATCTATATCTATATCTATATATATATATCTATCTATCTATACATATAATAAACCAAAACCATTTTGATGACATGTCATAATATTATGCAATCTCTTTTTTGAGAGATGCCACATAGGATGTGATGTGGCAACTCTAGACCAATTAAAAAGAAGGAATAAATATGGTTTAAATATGATTTAACATAATCTATTAAATACCTAATCCATTACATTTAAATATTAAAACTTTATTATTTTCTCTCTCATGTTTCCTCTCATAAATTTTAAACTTTAATATCTTTTATATACGAGATTTTTTAAAGAAAAAAATTACACCAAATTAACGAGCGTTTTATTATCTTTCCAATGAGTATCATAGTGCTATATAAAAAACGGAGAAAAAAACGACTATTAAATAATAATAATAATAATAATAATAATAATAATAATATTCATTAATCATATATTTGCAAGTCATTAATTATGTTGTCATATTAGATATTTCAACCCGGGACGCTCTCCAACAGGTAATTGCTATATAGATGCCATTTTTATAGTTTAGATACTTCTAATTTTATTCACTTTACTTAGATTTCTCAACCCGGGACGCTCCCGGGGTATAAGCTAGTATATAATAAACCAAAGCATTTTTGTTAACATGTCATACTCTTATGCAATCTCTCTTTTAAGAGATGCCACATAGGATGTGATGTGGCAACTCTAGACCAATTAAAAAAATAAATAAATATGGTTTAAATATGTTTAACATAATCTATTAAATAACTAATCTACTAAATGTAAATTTTAAAACTTTATTATTTTATCTCTCATGTTTCCTCTCATAACTTTTAAACGTTAATATCTTTTATATACGAGATTTTTAAAAGAAAAAAATTACCCCAAATTAACGATCGTTTTATTATCTTTCCAACGAGTACCATAGTGCTATATAAAAAACGGAGAAAAAAACGACTATTTTTTGTAACGCGACAAGTATTGTGTCAGGTTTACAATTAGTTTAAAAAAAAATTGTGGGTTTGGTTCGGGCCTGGGATTAGGTGATACCCGACCCAATTACCTTTTTTTATATTAGAATATGATAACTTATGGCAGAGATTTATTTAAAATAATAATAATAATAATATTCATTAATCATATATTGGCAAGTCATTAATTATGTTGTCATATTAGATATTTTATTATGTAATATTAGGTATTTCAACTAACAGGTAATTGCTATATAGATGTCATTTTTATAGTTTAGATACTTCTAATTTTATTCACTTTACTTAGATTTGTCAACCCGGGACGCTCCCGGGGTATAAGCTAGTATTGCAAGATATTATAAGCTTTAGACTACACTTGCTATGAATAAGAAAACAAACATACGTATAATACCATGTATCATACGTGAAGATTGATAAACTAAAAAAACGAGTACCACATTGTAAATTGTCATCGCCGCCGTATCGCGCGGGTCTCTTGCTAGTATATATATACATACATGAGAGAGAGGCAAAGAGGTGTGGGGTGTGGGATTTATGTATGGTAAGTCAACCTTGATGGATTGGTAGGATAAAAAGGTGGTTTCCAATTATGTATAAAGAGATATGTAGGCGGGTGTGTGTGTGTGTGCACGAGATCATATATGTATGTATGTGGGTGATATTTGTCACTTTCCAAGCATGTTTTTTTGTGTGTGTGTATCCATGTATATACATATATATATATATATATATATATATATATATTTATACATAGGGTTTGTGTGTGTGTCTTGTATAAGTTAGATAGTGTCCCAAATCAACACACATTCCTTTGTATTGGAATGTGGGAGCCGAAATACCTAGGGAAAGAACAAGGGGTTTTTGGCAAGTCAACTTGTGTAAGCTTGTATGGTTAGGGTGGCTTATGTTCCAATTATGGCAATAGTCTTGGATTTAGTGAGATTGTGTTTCGATATATGTGTGTGTGTGTGTGTGTGTGGCCGTATGTATGCATGTGCGATTGGTAATGTATTTGTTTGGTGCTAATACTCACACAAGTCTATATGGATCGAATTTTAAGGTTACATGTGGGCACATGGTTCATGTTTTTACTAGTTTTCCAGGGATATCACGTCGGGTGATCTATTGTCCTTGTACGTTGTTTGTTTTTGTTCTTGATTGGATCACAAATTGGGACCTTGTGTTTAATTGTATTGATTCCCAAAACTAGGGTTTTGCATGGATTTTTTTTCTATAGTCTATCATGAACTATATGACTAATTGAGTGATTTTATCAACTAGTGTATCTACTGTTAGAGTGTATGTCTCAGGATTAACATGTTGGCACCCTGTATGGCCCAATTATAATGAAACACGTGGAATGTAATGCTATGAAAAATGTATACG
Organism: Ambrosia trifida; assembly: GCA_028751855.1. Lineage (NCBI taxonomy): Eukaryota > Viridiplantae > Streptophyta > Magnoliopsida > Asterales > Asteraceae > Ambrosia > Ambrosia trifida. The sequence continues at coordinate 126,941,861 of CM054122.1, forward strand.
TGTAGTTAAGTTTACGGGCATGACTTGTGATTTCGACAGGTGTCACATAATACACCCGCAGAGAAGAAACCATTCAAAATGGTTAAGTACAAGAACATAACACATCTCCGCGGTGTTACCTCCGTAGAGCCTTAGCCTCGACGGAGCTCAGTCTTTATAGAGATCAGACATGGAGTGCAATCCACCTGCGTGGTACCATGCGCTTAAGTCAATGATGGTCTCCCACGGACAGTTCACGGCCTGACATGCCTCAGGCCTGGTCCGCCTTGACGGCGCGCCAGCAAAGAAGGTGCACCCCCTGAGCCTTACTTGCTGTACTATTCCCCTTGTGTCAGAAGTCACTTCAGTTAGTCTTCCAAAAGGAGCAGACTGACACAGCCTGACGCCGCCTGACATAGTGGAAAATATCAACCTCCAGCCAATCACAGCGCGCCACGTGAACCAATGGTAGGGTGTCGCTCCTTATCCAGATTACTTTATGTAAACTCGTAGTCCAAATCCAACTTGATGGGCCGAAGGAAGACGGATCCAGTAACCGGGCCCAAGGCCATTACTTCGATCATGGGCCACCATGTCTGGCCCCTGCACTCCTTATAAAAAAGGAGGCTTCTCCTCCTTTCGAAGGGTTAACACATTTCTTGGCAGAATATACACACATAGAATACTCTTGGTATCTCCTTCTCTAATACTTGTAACCCTTTCGAGTAATAAAGAAGATCGCATATTTTACAGTGGACGTAGGTCAACGAGACCGAACCACTTATATCTTTGTGTGTTTTTCATACGATTGTATCTCTCTCTTTTCTCTATTACGGGCCACGGATCTAGTTTCGGTGTGAGCAAAGGATTATATCCTGTAGCGAACACAAGTAGCCACCCCAAATTACACTTTTCATCCTCGTTGTTTCTTCAATGGGAGTTGTCGAATTTGTGCTGTTGATCAGGTAAAATAAGGATTTATTGTATTAGCTTTGACTGTCTTTATTTGAAATTGTCAAAATAATATGGAGATGTATAATTTAGGGGTCTCTTTAGTTGTTGATGTTCATACATGCTGAATTATATTTCCATAACCAAGCAATGACTATTTATATACATAGATTAAACAATAGCCTTGTTTTCATTGTTTTATAGTGAGTTTTTGGAGTCATAGAAGGTACATCATGGATCAAATAGTGCTAGCTCCAACTCATCAGTAGGATTGTGGACTATTAAGTGTGTTGAATAGTTCTTACAAGAGTTTAAGGTTTCTTTCCATCACTTATACATTTATTAATAGGGGTGTTCAGAAAAACCGCAAACTAAATAAAAACCGAAAACCAAACCGTAACCGTAACCGAAAAAATCAATCCGAACAACGAATTTGGTGTTTGGTTTGGTTTTAACCGAAACCGAATTGCTTATTCGGTGTTTGGTTTAGTTTTTGGTTCTACATTTTTTTTATTTGGTTTATTTGGTTTAGTTGGATAACCGAATAAACCGGTAAAATAGTTAATTATTAAATAAAAATAATAATATTTAATAACTCATATATAATATATAAGCCCAAAATATTAAACCCAACCCAAAATAAATAAAGTCCACCAAATTATAGAGGTAATAATCTGAGTATAAACTAGTAAACTATGGTTCATTTTACTATTTCTAATTTTTATAATGTTTCTGTTTGCGTGGTTTGATTTTTTGGTTTATATTTATTGCAAACTTTCTTTTCGGATTTTGGAACATATAGGTATATAAGTTAGAGAAATAAAACTTCGTTTCAATTTGGTTTGTTTGGTTTTAAACCGAAACCGAACCGAATTCAATTTGGTTGAATTTGGTTTGGTTTTCATATTCCTAATTTGGTTTGGTTTGGTTTTTGGTTTTAGGTACAAATTTTTGAAAACCAAATAAACCGAATCGAATAAACCAAATAAACCGTAAACAGAACCGATGAACACCCTTATTTATTAATAAAAGATTTTTGTATTACTATTGTTTGTTATCTTACTAAAGTCCCTTATACAGTTATGGAGATGTTTAATTTAGAGGCTTGTGAATCAGACATGCTTAGAACAACTTATAATTTTGCTCATTTCATTATTGTAATGAATTTTGTGTAGGTTATAAAATTTTGATCTTTTTTTTCACGATTTTTAGCTTGTTTTCAGGTGTTTCCATGTCTTTTTCTAATGAGTAAAACTATATGTTTCCAAAGAGAAAAGTGTGTAGGGGAAAGATCGAAATCAAATAGAACGAAAACCTGACAAGTTGATAGGTGGCATTTTGCAAACGACGCAACGGTAAGCTAAAGAAGGATTATGAGTTGTATGTTCTTTGTGATGTCGAGGTTGCTTTTATTTTCCTCTCGAGTCGCAGTAGCCTCTATAAGTATGCCGACAACAGATATACGACTTAAATTTGATATTTTTTGTATCTACTTTAAACAAAGTTGAAACCCAACTAAGGATTTTTTATTTTATAACATTTTTTTGTTTAAAATATGGTTTAAATGATGTTTAATTTGATTCTTTTTAGTTCTTGACATGAATGTTTTGACTTTTTAGCTCAAGCATTTTGTAATCAATTGGATTTGTTTTGGTGACAACTTATTATATGGGTCCAAAATGAGATAACACTAGAAAAGATGTAATAGTTTATAGGTCCATTGGGTTGGTATAACATTTGCATGTTTCCTAGACTTTGATGTATTTGCATTTTGAGTCCTTGTACGCTAATCGTTTTGAATTGTAATAAAACGTCAAACTTCGTTGATCGTTATATCCTTGTTTGGTTGTATCTCGTTATTAATCGTAAACGTATTATGTTTGACGTTTGAGCGAGTTTCATCATTTTAAATTCTAATGTAATTTTATATATTTTCATCAAAAGATTTATAAGTTAAACGTGTATAATAAACTCATCAGAAAAGTTTGCAGAAACGTTAAAGCTTTGAGCGGGAAGTTATAAAATATAAAGGACTGCATAATTCGTTTTTCCGGCGAGAGGTTTTACTTGATTTTTAATGCATATTATCATCCACATGTATTCCTAATACGCTTCTCCACTTCAAATGAACGAATTCAAATGATTTAATCGACCATAAACGCGTTATTATTGAGCTTTTAATCCGGGTTAAAAATGAAACAACCGGAATAATAAAACGCCTTAAAAACCTGCCTTTAAATCGTCCATTATATAAACCATTTGTCCCATTAGTTCTCTGCACTCATACCCTTTCCAAATCCACGAAAAACATCACACAAAACACGTTCGAAAGTTGTGTAATCGAGCTTTTTATTTTCGGTTCTTGAAGCCTCTTATTCGACCCTTAAACGAACTTGTAAGTTCAACCTTTTGATGTCGTTTTGTTCCTTATTCATTCTTCTTTAAAAAGCCCTATTAAATCGGGCTCCATTGTTAACGAATTGAAGTGCTAGAATTTAGGGTTAGGGTTTGAGTTTAACGAAGAAGATGAAGTTAATATATATATATATATATATGTGTGTGTATATATACTAGTAGGAAACCCGCGCGATGCGGCGGGGGTGACACTTTTTATTTCGGTACTTATTTCAAATTCGTATAATATTTGTTGTAGCATCATTGCAGTGGATATACTTCATAAGCGTTACACATGTCTAGTAACTAAAAAGATTGAACATTTAAATTGTAAAGTAATTTTAAGAAACATTTGATAAAATAAAGTAACATACGAAAGGAAAAATAAGTACTAATAAACATAAAAGTTGAGAAAAATAAAAGCTAGTGAACTACTTGAATCATGAGATCAATTTAGTCATACACGTTCCAAGTCTGCATGATCTCATCTATATTGTCTGCCCTCCATTTGTCATCAAGAACGATCACTGAAATTTCTTGTATATCTTCATGTTTGATTATTACATCTTTTGGCGAGGATGAGTTTCCCTCATTTTCTCCTATCTAAAGTGTCATCAAATATGTCTTCTTTGTCATTTTCATCAGAACTGTCTAGATCAATAACTTGACTCCATTTCCATTAAGAGAGCCTCTTGGATCTCTTCCTATTAATTTCATGCATCTGATCCTTAAAATAAATTAAAAATATTTAATACACAAGTTAATAGAAGATGAAATAAATGTTGATATTACCTATTCACTAAATTCATGTTGAATATCAGATTTGTAGGGACTAAACATTGCACCATAGCAAATAATCTCAACACTATTATCACCATAATCCTACAATAAAACACATACAATATACCACATAAAATAACAGCCATGTTAATATTAAAAAATTAAACATTAATAAATACAACCTTAGACGCTACTTTAGACGCTTGTATGGCTATTGGTTTGTTCATCTCCGTATGTTTTTCATCTAAATGAATCTGCAAACCAAGAAGTTAACACTTAAATGATTAAGATATGTATAAAAAGGTATAATTAGTAAAATGAGACGAATGAAAACCATAAACTAACAAATAACCAACATTAGAAGCTTCAACTTTTGAATTCAATATCCATGCATACGTATTTTAGCAAGTGAAATAGGTGTGTATTAGTATGTATTTATAGAATAAACTTTAGTAGGTTAGCACATGGTTTAATTTTCAAATTCATGATTTTCCCATCCCTTTAAATTATGAAATTTTGTTAAACTTTAGTAGGTTAGCACATGGTTTAAATTTTGAAATTAATGATTTTTCCCACTCCTTTAAATTAGGAAATTTTGTTTATCTTTGACTAAAGTGTAAAAAATTATTGTGTTTTCTGTGAATACAGAATTCAGTGCATTTATCTTTTTTTTAAACTTTGTTAAAAAGAACCCCTTCAAATTAGGGAGTTTTGTTGTTATTAACATAGATGTTCATATTACATGGATATATAATATGCATCATGTGTTTTCTACCAAATTGATGCAGCTAAGGTTTTTAAAAGAAATTTACCTACAATTAATATCTACAATGCATTTTTATATTTTTTATAAACTTAATTATTTTAAAGTTTTATACATTTAGCTAGTTATGTATATTTAAAAGTTTAATGAGATTCTTTTAGTTAATTATATTTATGTGTATATCTATTAATATATGCATGCATACCCATATACATATGCACATATTGCTAATGTTGATTATTTAAATTGGGTACTACAATTGAAGCTATCAGTAACAAACGTGATACAGCATTCTTAGAGCCCAGTCTTGTGTTGCAGTTTTGTTACCGTGTGACAAATTAATTGTCTGTCAAAGCAAGGATGAACCATAATGTTTAACAACATTATCATATTTTAAGAATCACCAAAGCTGATATGTGGATTTCGAGTGCCCTGTTTGGTTTTTTAAATCGTTGCATTTGATTTATGTGAATTTTTCATTATTGGATGGAACGGTATTTAACACCAAATTCAATTTTACAATTTTGAGTTTTACTTGATCATGAAATGGTATTATAATTCAACATCATATTAACAATAAATCCATATTATATTCCATCTAGTTAGTATTTAAAACATAAAATGCAATAATCACTTATACATAAGACATTTTTTCTTGTACATTTCAATCCACACATCGGTATTGACTACGACAAACACCGACACGTCGACAAAAATGAGCCAGAAGTCATGGTATATTCAAATGTTTTTAAAATATAATAGTTTTAAAGTTATGATAGAATTTAATAAAAGAAATTATAATTTTATAGGGGAGGGGATGAAAATGTAATTACTAACTAAAAATTAGGGAATTAAAGTGTAAATAAGATAGGGTATTAAAGTGTAAATAATGTATGAATGACTATTTTACCCTCATTTTAGGGTTGTTAATGAAAGTTAGTTCTTAACTTTTGGGTATCTTAAAATACCCATCCCTCATACACTATAACATAGTATAGATATAGATAGTATAGATTGATTATTACTTAACCCCAACATATTATTTTTTAAATAAAAAAACTATAGCAATACTATACTCAAATTAACAAGAAAAAAATGCTCGTTTATACAGTGTAATAATATTAAGAAAATATTAACATGTGAAAAAGTTATGGACATTTAAAAACCGTGGGGTAGTTGGTTAAAATAAGGGTGAAAAGTGTAATTATTATTTAAATAAAAGGAATTGAGTATAGTTGAGGGGACAAATGTGTAAGTATTATGTAAGTAGTTAACATGTGCATTGTGTGTTGTACTCTAAGCAATTATACATGTATAACTTGAATTTTAAGACATCAATGAAAAATGTATTAATAAAGTTTAGATGATTTCAGTTCATTTTCGTTTTTTTCTTTTGTTTTTGTTTCGGTTATTGCTTAACCATAACATATTTTTTTTTTAAAAAAAATAAAAAACTATAGCAATACTATACTCAAATTAAAGAGAATAAAATGCTCTTTTATACGGTGTAATAATATTAGGAAAATATTATCGTCTGAAAAAGTTATGAATGTTTAAAAATCATGGGGGTAGTCGGTTAAAATAAATATGCAAAAGTGTAATTAGTATTTAAATAAACAGAAATTGAGTAAAGTTGATGGGGCAAATATGTAAGTATTGTATAAAATTGTAATATAGTATAGATAGATAAGGGATCGAAACTGTAACTAATAAGGAGTATATGTGCAAGTTAAGTTTGAAAAGGCATAAATGCCCTTAAAAAGTAGTTACTACATGCATTATGTGTTGTACTTTAAGCATTTATAATTGTATTACTTAAAAATTAAGAGGTCCTTGTGAAATGTTTAATAAGATAGTATAGATATAGATAGTATAGATTGGTTATTACTTAAACCCAGCATATCATTTTTTAAATTAAAAAAAACTATAGCAATACTATACTCAAATTAAAAAGAAAAAAATGATCGTTTATACGGTGTAATAATATTAAGAAAATATTAACGTGTGAAAAAGTTATGGACATTTAAAAATCGTGGGGTAGTTGGTTAAAATAAGGGTGAAAAGTGTAATTATTAGTTAAATAAAAAGGAATTGAGTATAGTTGAGGAGACAAATGTGTAAGTATCATGTAATTAGTTAACATGTGTATTGTGTGTTGTACTCTAAGCAATTATACATGTACAACTTGAATTTTAAGACATCAATGGGAAATGTATTATAATAAAGTTTAGATGATTTAAGTTCATTTTCGTTTTTTTCTTTTGTTTTTGTTTCGGTTATTGCTTAACCCTAAAATATATTTTTTTTAAATTAAAAAACTATAGCAATACTATACTCAAATTAAAGAGAATAGAATGCTCTTTTATACGGTGTAATGATATTAAGAAAATATTATCGTCAGAAAAAGTTATGAACGTTTAAAAATCGTGGGGGTAGTTGGTTAATATAAAAATGCAAAAGTGTAATTAGTATTTAAATAAACAGAAATTGAGTAAAGTTGATGGGGGCAAATATGTAAGTATTGTATAAAATTATAATATAGTATAGATAGATAAAGGGGGCAAACTGTAACTAATAAGGGGTATATGTGCAACTTAGGTTTGAAAAGACATAAATATCCTTAAAAAGTAGTTACTACATGCATTATGTGTTATACTTTAAGCATTTATAATTGTATTACTTAAAAATTAAGAGGTCCTTGTAAAATGCTTTATAAGATAGTGTATATATATATATATATATATATATATATATATATAAGTATAATATGGTTTCATATTTATCAACTAAATGGCCTTGTAGTATGGTGATTTGTGTGTATGTGAAGTATACAGCACAGACCCGAGTTCGAGTCCTATCATCCGCTTCTGGTCCATTTTTTTATTTTTTTCGTTTTATTTATATATTTATACATATAATTATACATTAATCTTATAATATTCATAGAAAATTCATTTTTGCTCCAAAAATAATAAAATTTTAGGTGTAGTATCTTGATACCTCATAGAAAATTATCATATTTTTAGTTTAGGGAAAATATCTTATTTTCATAATTTTAATAATTTAAATTGTTTTAATCATATTTAATTGATTGAAAATTTGTTTTTAATGATTTTAATCTCAAAATTTCTGGGAAATTATGTCTAACCATTATAAACAAGAATAAAATTTAATTCCCCATAAAATAGTTGTTTTTGCTGTTTTAAGCATTTGTAATCATTAAAATATGATTTAAATTTATTAAATCAGTTTTAAATGCAAATAAATTGAGAAAAATTATGGAAAAATTATTTTCACACTTTTACATCCGAAAATAATCATTTTCACAAAAATGTTATTTTTGGACCATATCTTATATTTTTAGCTCATTTATATTTAATTAGTCATAACAAATTATTTAATTAAAAATAAATTATAAAATCTTTTTTATGAATTTTTTTTTTAAATAGAAATATTCCTAAGTGTGAAAAACATAAGTGTGTATGTTTTATTTATTTGTATACATTTATGTAATTAATTACAATTATTGTAATTATATAGATTAGGTATGTTATTTAACTAAATCTTTGAATAAAATTACTTATAATGTTTTATTCGAAAATATTCAAATAGTAATAATTATTTTCTTAGTCGTATGATTGATCTTAAAGCATGATATACTTTTTGAATTTGAAATTTTTATTAAATTCGAGTTATTGTAAAACGCCACATAAGACTTGCAAACCCTAATGCCTTAGATTCTAGATGCCTTAGACTTTTAAGTCACTTCCCTCAGTAGTATTCTTATACGTATAGGTTGAGTTCTTCGGAATTCCTAATTTTATTCTGTGACGAGCTTTGTTGGATTCATCACTTAGCAAAAACTGTGAGTATACTTATCCCCTTTTTTTGTTTTCTTACACTTTTGAGGTAAAACATGTACACCTATGAAACTTACACTTACACATATTCATAAACTTTTTATACATACAATTCACACACGTGTTATGCTTTGAATTCTTGTGCTTTATGCTTAAACATAAACGTAGTGTACTTGCAATCATTACAAAATCATCAACTTAGCTAGCCGACTTTAACAATGGATAACGCTATTTGGATTGACAACCCGCCTTGTGGAAAGTACTTATGGTGGTGGGAAGTCCTAGGTCATTGTTAATGCTTTAAACTTTGTCACATAAGAGGTTTAATTTTGACTCGCGTTGTGTACTTACGTATTTTCCATAATTGCTTAGAATGATTCATGACACTTGAATTGTAATCATTTTTATACTTATACTATATGTACACAAAACTAAGTGTACTCACCAACATTATTGTTGATGTTGTATTTTGTACTTGTTTTAGGAGACGCTTGATGATTTCACATAGGCATTGGGACTTAGTTGAATAAAACAAACTTAATTTCATGAATTGTTTTGGGATTTGATGTACTTTTCTTATTTCATTGTTTGACATTTGAACTTTAAATTTAAAAATATTTACACTTTAGTACCATGAGCTTTTGAAGTAGCACCTCGATGTTTCTACCATCGGTTGGGGTGTTACAGTTGGGTTAGGTTATGTTGAGCTCTTATCAGTTTTGTGTCATTTTTCTTTAAATGTAAGTCCATCCTTCCTCCTAAATCAGGTAAATATGAAGTTACAATAAATAATTTTAAAGAATACATAAATCGTATAGATTTGGTAGGTTTTGTGGTTGAGTGTCATTGCAATTAGAGATTCAGTTTCGTTTAGAATTTTGAATGTTGTTAGGGCTTTAGAGGTAATGGACCAACGTGTATTGTAGATTATTGTTTGTGCGGACGTCGTCGTGTTAGTTTCAAGTGAGTGTTTGGTTCATGGGTTTGTATTTGAAGAACTTGTTTTTGAATTTTGAATTTAAGACAAACTTGAACTACTTTAGAAATTTTCAAGAACCTAATTTTGTTTGGTTTCTTTTGGTGAAAAAGTAAGGGAAAATAGGTGCATGTAGTGGGGTGATTTGGAAAATGCCTCAGGGCCTTGATAACAATATATTACAACCTGTTGTATGGAGTTCGTGATTAACTTTCACAATTTCCTTTAAGTACTATGTTTATGACTAATATCTTCTTATTCTTGTGTATTACTGTTAATTTAGATTTGTAACGCATAAAAGATCACATCGATGCTATAAATAAGAAAACTAACAAAAGTAAAAAAAGATCAAGTAGTAAATTGGTGTCGCGACCGCATCACGTGTTGCAGCACAAATTTGGACCTAAAGTAGTTGGAAAAGTTTATAAATTTATAATTTTATACTTTCATCATTTTTCAAACAATAACTTGTTATCTAAAGAATGAGTTTAACACTAAATGTTTTATGGCAAGAAAATCCTAACAACAATAATGGTCCATGTTACAATATACGGTCCTGTGTTTGCTGAATGTTTAAAAGATAGAGGCACACCAGTAAAGCTTGTGGCTGAAATAGGTGCTCTGTGTCACACCCCAACCGATGGCGGAATACATCGAGGTGCGACTTGTGATAGATTGTTCAAAGACTTCATGATACTAGAATTGTGACAAATTGATTTAAGGAAATTTCATTTCATAGCATTCAAAGTTGGAAATACAAATTGTTCAAGAAAAGGAAATACAACAAACAACATAATGATAATAAAATTGGTGCGTTTCTAAGTCCATCCCTACAAGATTTTTTGAGACATCGCATCAAATATTTCCTGCAACATGTATAAAATATTCATCAACACATAAAGTATTGGTGATCATACTAGTTTTGGTTTACATACATAGTATTAAAATATTTTACTCAAATCGTCATGCTATAGCTTTGCACACATAGAATCATACAAAAGGCATAATCAACACATGTTTGCATTCCTTGACCTAACACCGAAGTGGTAGGCCGGTAAAACTTAACATGACCCAGTTAGGGGGCAGGGTGCTACTCCTATAGCGCTATACATGTTAAGCGGGTTGTATGCTAAGCGGCATTTGTATGTAAAGTCTAAATTCTAGCATGGCATAGTTTATAAGCATGTTTAGTAGATTGAGCATGTGAGTATGAAAGTGTTTAGTGTATGTTTGCATAGGATACATGTTGAGCCCCAAAAGTGTTAAAGAGTAAAAAGGGGGCAAGTATGAACTCACCTTAGGGTGCGTTTGTTAAGTTCTCAAAAACGAGTCTTGAGAAATGAGGATTTTAGCTCCGGTTAGACTAGAGTTAAGAAAAGAAAAAAATGAATTTAGATTCGGAGGAAGATTCAAGAGTACAAGGAAGTCATGCATTGCCTTTAAGGCGAACCAAAACACAAACCACCATAAAGGTGATTCTGTCACACCCTCAAATTTCCACCTGCGGAGTTCTACCGCGAGGCGTGTGACACACCAGGATCCAAGTCAACGGTCACAATAAACGACGTCTAAATGTAAAAACATACGTAAACCGAAAACCATGCATAAGTTTAAAACCAACATTCAAACAGTGCGGAAGCATTTAAAGTTTACAAAAGTCATGCATAAGTAAACATAAGTTCAAAAGTTCATGATTCCAAAACGTGCGAATGAGACCCTAGACGCGAGACGACTCCAGTGCGACCCCGTGCGCCTATCCGACAGCTGCTACCTTAGCGACCTGAGAAAACATGCTAAAAGAGTCAACATATAATGCTGGTGAGTTCACAGGTTTTAAATTAAATTTTTAAAGTGTTCCTTCGAAAACCGTTACCATCACAGTTACTACTATGCTTATGAGAACGCCAAACCAGGCGCAGAATGAGATACTCATACGGGTGAAACCATTACTGACTGAGCCGTGTGTTACCCTTAGTTCCTATGGGCTACCGTCATCGCCGGTAGACCTTGTTTTGTTAGAGACAATATGCACCCGCCCGGTCCAACCGTCGAGTGGGGTTTGTCAGTTCCCAATAGCGCTATCCATATTTCCCCGCCATATACCCATGTTAGTGGTTTCAAGGGATTTTCGATGAACCGTATAGTACGATAAGTGAGCCATAGTATAACGTGATAAAGAGTCATGAGCCATAAACGTTTAACAAGTCATAAGTCATAAAAGAGTTTTAAGCATGTTTCTCCCCCGAAAACATAAACAGTAAAATGTGGGGCCGTGAACTCACCTTAGGTTGCGTATTCCGTTTAAGAGTAAACCGTATGCGTGATATGAGTAAACCGTCTGTAAGATATGATAGCCCCAACTATTGGCGACCTATCATAAGATATGTGTCAAGTTAGACTAATAACCCATCGGGTTCATTAGTCCCTAAGTCCAGTCCATGACCATTATGTGTCCGAAAAGTATGTTTAACCGACAACCAGACAACGTAAGACAAGACTCGACATCCCATTGGTGACCCGACATTCCACGTGTTAGATAAATACAAGACATCATGCCACATATGCAATTAAACACTTAATACGCGCAACAGTTCACCTAGTCTAGCATAATGTCCGATTAACGCATAAACAGGTCCGAACACGTGTTACTAAGTCATTGGGTGAATCCCGGGGTTCCTATCATGTTCCGGGATGTTAAAATATACATACAGCAGCGTTACACGCGATTAGGAATCAAACTAGCATTTAGGAAAAGTCAACATGTGATTAGGGTTGGTCAACAGGCGATTACAAGGGCTAATCGCCTATATATACACGAGTAGGGTTCCCATTCAGGCGATTATGCCCCTAATCGCCTATAGCATAGGCGATTAGGATGCCCAATCGCCTATAGTGCAGCTGATTTGGTTTTTCGCGCGTTTAACCCTCCAAATCAGATCCGAAACGTGTAAAAACACCCAATAATCATCCTAACACATTAACAAACATATTTCAAGCAAAACCCCTAAGTTTTCATCATTCTAACAGTCCCGAATGCGAGCGTTTTCCCAAAATAGTAACTTAGTATGAAAACATCACATCAACATGCAAGAACTTGCCCTAAATAGCAAATATCCAGATTAAATCACATAATCACGTTGTCCGATAGCATCCTACTGTTCTAGCATCATCCTATAACAAACCCTAACATCACACAATCAACAACATACCTCATATCATCCTTAATCATCCCAAAATCCTTCAAATGGGTCAAAACATCAAGTATCAACAATACACCACCAAAACCATTCAAACTCCTAGGATATTATCATACTAACTTGTATCAGCAATAAACATCATAATAACACAGGAACAATCATGATTCAATCCTAAAAATCCTATCTTTAAACACATATAACACATATAACACATGTAAAGGTGTGGGTTTGTTTAAAAACGGTTTTAAATGGATTTCCAAAGATAAAAACGTTTATAAGTCAGGTCTGGACGTTTAGGGAGTAAAACATAACCATTTAAAGGTTTGGGTTTGAAGAACACACCTTGAAATCAAGAGGCGATGATGGAATAAGCTTGAAAATGGTTGTTTTGATGCAAAAACGAGTTCCAGAGGGTGTTTGTGTGTTGGGTTATGTTATGGGACGGCTAGGGTTGCACAAATGATGTTTTGGAGGTCAAGGGTGGTATTTATAGGCGTTTTTAGTCGTTCAGCACGTATCACGCGAGTATGCAGACTTATACGCGATTAGGGAGCCTAATCGCATGACAGTTCATGCGATTGGGGCCGAATCGCATGAATAGTCATGTGATTAGCCCCTACTCGCCTATAATCACCCTCCAATCGCCCCTTTATAGGCGATTAGGCTATTCCCCAAAAGCCTAATCGCCTGCAGCCTCTGTGTTCGTGTGTTTTGCGCGTTAAACCCCGTTTTAACACATGTTAGCACATATTCACATACCGACAAGTCACATAATGATTGTAAACATATAATGCATGATAAATAACACGTTCCCCGCCCGATCACCAATTCCCGGGACCCGAGACTTGCATATGTTAAAACCCTAATGATGTGCGATTCGACTCGACCGACCTTGTTATGTGTAACGTATGCGCGACTCGCTAAGGTAGACTTACTAAGTTTTCAAAAGTTAGTTACCGAAAGTTGCCGGGTGTCACATCATCCCCCTGTTGAAAGAATTTTCGTCCCGAAAATTTCCCGAAGTCGAGGAGGAAAAACAAATAAGAAGAAAAAAATTTTCCGGGTCGTCACATCATCCCCCTGTTGAAAGGAATCTCGTCCCGAGATTCTTTCGGTTTCAACAGTAATGAGTGTCGACCTCTGCGCCCAAGTAACGTTTCCCCAAAATACAACAAGTGAAGGTGATAAACCAAACGTGCCAGTAACAACCGGGGAAACCACTTTCCCCAAATATGAGTATGAGACAAGAGACCCCCGATGAAAGCCTACTGGAGACTACTATGATCGGTATAACTAATCCACCGGTACCGTCCAAGTAGCATCCCCAAAGGACCCTCATCGACCCAAAGAATGAGAAACAGCGACCAAACCACAAAGAAAACACCCGAAACACGAACGCACAACAATGCGGATAAATGTATAACCGAAGCGTAACAAGAGATAAGAGAGAATACGTACGGGTAACAGTGTCTGGGTCCACCTGGTTCTCTCTAGCACCGATCACAAAAGCATGAGCACGAGTAAACAGGCCACCGCCTTCCTTGTCCCCATCATTCCCTGCAGTCCCTGTGCCCCCTTGATTCAACTTGGGACAGCTTCGCTTGAAGTGCCCCGCTTCCCCACAATGAAAGCAACCCTGGTTCCCCTGTGGAGCAGGGGTAGTAATAGCAGTAGTCTGAGTCTTCCTGGAAAGGTTGACCCTGCAATCCTTGGCATGATGCCCCGGTTTCTGACAACGCTCACAGCGAAAACTCTCACAAGTACCATAGTGATGAAACCCACAACGTCCACACTTAGGGCTTTTCCCAGCATAGCCCCCTTGTTTCTGGTCCGATGCTGACCCAGAAGCTTCAGCCTTCTTCGCCGCTGGTTGTCGCTGAGTCCCCGATGAACCCTTATCCACGCTATCCCACTTCCTCTTGTTCTCAGCCGGCGCCTTCACAGAAGAGCCCCTAGGAGGCAAGACACCCTCAGAAATCTTCAAGTTGGTCATCCTAGTAGCTGACCGCACAGCCTCTGACATGGTAGTAGGATCCCTAGCAGACACCAATCCCGCAATCTCTGGCACCAAACCCGCAAGATACTGCTCTATCCTCCTATACTCTGGTGTAGACAATCCTGGACACATCACTGCTAGCTCGTTGTGCCTGATCGTGTACTCCTCAACCTCAGAACCAACCATCCTAAGGTTCCCATATTCCTGTTCCAATCTCTTAATCTCCTCACGCGGGCAATACTCATCCTTCAACCTACGCACAAAATCCGCCCAAGGCATGGCGTTGGCCTCCCCAAGACCAAGTGTCTGTGTGACGCAGTTCCACCACGTCAAGGCGGCTCCTACAAAAGTCCCCGAAGCAAACTTCACCCAATCCGCCGCTGGAGTCTCACATAAAGCAAACACCGACTCCGTCTTCTCCAACCACCTGAGTAACTCCACAGCTCCCTCCGTACCCTGGAAGCTGAGAGGCTGACAATCCTTAAACCGCTTATAAGCAACACCTGCCTGAACCGGAGGAGCAGTAGCACCCAAAAAGTCTGCTGGGCAGCCTGAAAAGCAGCTAATGCAACGCCCAACTGTTGCTGCATCATCTCATTGAGTTCCTCATGCGTCATAGTGATGTTACCACCACCTCTACCCCCACCACGGCGTCCACCTCCGCCACCACGGCGTCCACCTGCACGTCCACCAGCGCGACCAGACATGTTCTGCCAAAACATGAGACGAGACACTCAGTACCGCAAACAAACCAAGCTACAAGTGACCAAACGAACCCGGAATGCGGTTCCAGCATGACCATTAGTCCGAACACAAAGTCCACCAAGATTTCCATGCATTTCGATTTATGATTTCGTGTGCACCCGAAATAACAAATCGCTCTACATGGTCCTCTAGGCGTGCTCCGAGCTAGAACTTCAAGTCACCCGATAACCACATCTCAGAATAATACAACTAACCCAAAAGATCAATAAAGAAGTCCCCTCGGCTGTAACCCAGAGGAGGAAATAAAGTGAAGCTAGAAATAGCCAAGAATGAGATAAGTAATGTGACACTGTATGGTAAGGAGACCGACACCCCGACAAGGTTAGTATGTTTGCCCAAAAGACACAACTCAAATGTATGTGACCGTCTAGTGTGTGTGACTCGGCTATAGTCTAGACTCTACATGCAGTCCTAGTTCACTATAACCATTGGCTCTGATACCAATCTGTCACACCCTCAAATTTCCACCTGCGGAGTTCTACCGCGAGGCGTGTGACACACCAGGATCCAAGTCAACGGTCACAATAAACGACGTCTAAATGTAAAAACATACGTAAACCGAAAACCATGCATAAGTTTAAAACCAACATTCAAACAGTGCGGAAGCATTTAAAGTTTACAAAAGTCATGCATAAGTAAACATAAGTTCAAAAGTTCATGATTCCAAAACGTGCGAATGAGACCCTAGACGCGAGACGACTCCAGTGCGACCCCGTGCGCCTATCCGACAGCTGCTACCTTAGCGACCTGAGAAAACATGCTAAAAGAGTCAACATATAATGCTAGTGAGTTCACAGGTTTTAAATTAAACGTTTAAAGTGTTCCTTCGAAAACCGTTACCATCACAGTTACTACTATGCTTATGAGAACGCCAAACCAGGCGCAGAATGAGATACTCATACGGGTGAAACCATTACTGACTGAGCCGTGTGTTACCCTTAGTTCCTATGGGCTACCGTCATCGCCGGTAGACCTTGTTTTGTTAGAGACAATATGCACCCGCCCGGTCCAACCGTCGAGTGGGGTTTGTCAGTTCCCAATAGCGCTATCCATATTTCCCCGCCATATACCCATGTTAGTGGTTTCAAGGGATTTTCGATGAACCGTATAGTACGATAAGTGAGCCATAGTATAACGTGATAAAGAGTCATGAGCCATAAACGTTTAACAAGTCATAAGTCATAAAAGAGTTTTAAGCATGTTTCTCCCCCGAAAACATAAACAGTAAAATGTGGGGCCGTGAACTCACCTTAGGTTGCGTATTCCGTTTAAGAGTAAACCGTATGCGTGATATGAGTAAACCGTCTGTAAGATATGATAGCCCCAACTATTGGCGACCTATCATAAGATATGTGTCATGTTAGACTAATAACCCATCGGGTTCATTAGTCCCTAAGTCCAGTCCATGACCATTATGTGTCCGAAAAGTATGTTTAACCGACAACCAGACAACGTAAGACAAGACTCGACATCCCATTGGTGACCCGACATTCCACGTGTTAGATAAATACAAGACATCATGCCACATATGCAATTAAACACTTAATACGCGCAACAGTTCACCTAGTCTAGCATAATGTCCGATTAACGCATAAACAGGTCCGAACACGTGTTACTAAGTCATTGGGTGAATCCCGGGGTTCCTATCATGTTCCTAGGCGTCAAATCATGTTCCGGGATGTTAAAATATACATACAGCAGCGTTACACGCGATTAGGAATCAAACTAGCATTTAGGAAAAGTCAACATGTGATTAGGGTTGGTCAACAGGCGATTACAAGGGCTAATCGCCTATATATACACGAGTAGGGTTCCCATTCAGGCGATTATGCCCCTAATCGCCTATAGCATAGGCGATTAGGATGCCCAATCGCCTATAGTGCAGCTGATTTGGTTTTTCGCGCGTTTAACCCTCCAAATCAGATCCGAAACGTGTAAAAACACCCAATAATCATCCTAACACATTAACAAACATATTTCAAGCAAAACCCCTAAGTTTTCATCATTCTAACAGTCCCGAATGCGAGCATTTTCCCAAAATAGTAACTTAGTATGAAAACATCACATCAACATGCAAGAACTTGCCCTAAATAGCAAATATCCAGATTAAATCACATAATCACGTTGTCCGATAGCATCCTACTGTTCTAGCATCATCCTATAACAAACCCTAACATCACACAATCAACAACATACCTCATATCATCCTTAATCATCCCAAAATCCTTCAAATGGGTCAAAACATCAAGTATCAACAATACACCACCAAAACCATTCAAACTCCTAGGATATTATCATACTAACTTGTATCAGCAATAAACATCATAATAACACAGGAACAATCATGATTCAATCCTAAAAATCCTATCTTTAAACACATATAACACATATAACACATGTAAAGGTGTGGGTTTGTTTAAAAACGGTTTTAAATGGATTTCCAAAGATAAAAACGTTTATAAGTCAGGTCTGGACGTTTAGGGAGTAAAACATAATCATTTAAAGGTTTGGGTTTGAAGAACACACCTTGAAATCAAGAGGCGATGATGGAATAAGCTTGAAAATGGTTGTTTTGATGCAAAAACGAGTTCCAGAGGGTGTTTGTGTGTTGGGTTATGTTATGGGACGGCTAGGGTTGCACAAATGATGTTTTGGAGGTCAAGGGTGGTATTTATAGGCGTTTTTAGTCGTTCAGCACGTATCACGCGAGTATGCAGACTTATACACGATTAGGGAGCCTAATCGCATGACAGTTCATGCGATTGGGGCCTAATCGCATGAATAGTCATGTGATTAGCCCCTACTCGCCTATAATCACCCTCCAATCGCCCCTTTATAGGCGATTAGGCTATTCCCCAAAAGCCTAATCGCCTGCAGCCTCTGTGTTCGTGTGTTTTGCGCGTTAAACCCCGTTTTAACACATGTTAGCACATATTCACATACCGACAAGTCACATAATGATTGTAAACATATAATGCATGATAAATAACACGTTCCCGCCCGATCACCAATTCCCGGGACCCGAGACTTGCGTATGTTAAAACCCTAATGATGTGCGATTCGACTCGACCGACCTTGTTATGTGTAACGTATGCGCGACTCGCTAAGGTAGACTTACTAAGTTTTCAAAAGTTAGTTACCGAAAGTTGCCGGGTGTCACATCATCCCCCTGTTGAAAGAATTTTCGTCCCGAAAATTTCCCGAAGTCGAGGAGGAAAAACAAATAAGAAGAAAAAAATTTTCCGGGTCGTCACATCATCCCCCTGTTGAAAGGAATCTCGTCCCGAGATTCTTTCGGTTTCAACAGTAATGAGTGTCGACCTCTGCGCCCAAGTAACGTTTCCCCAAAATACAACAAGTGAAGGTGATAAACCAAACGTGCCAGTAACAACCGGGGAAACCACTTTCCCCAAATATGAGTATGAGACAAGAGACCCCCGATGAAAGCCTACTGGAGACTACTATGATCGGTATAACTAATCCACCGGTACCGTCCAAGTAGCATCCCCAAAGGACCCTCATCGACCCAAAGAATGAGAAACAGCGACCAAACCACAAAGAAAACACCCGAAACACGAACGCACAACAATGCGGATAAATGTATAACCGAAGCGTAACAAGAGATAAGAGAGAATACGTACGGGTAACAGTGTCTGGGTCCACCTGGTTCTCTCTAGCACCGATCACAAAAGCATGAGCACGAGTAAACAGGCCACCGCCTTCCTTGTCCCCATCATTCCCTGCAGTCCCTGTGCCCCCTTGATTCAACTTGGGACAGCTTCGCTTGAAGTGCCCCGCTTCCCCACAATGAAAGCAACCCTGGTTCCCCTGTGGAGCAGGGGTAGTAATAGCAGTAGTCTGAGTCTTCCTGGAAAGGTTGACCCTGCAATCCTTGGCATGATGCCCCGGTTTCTGACAACGCTCACAGCGAAAACTCTCACAAGTACCATAGTGATGAAACCCACAACGTCCACACTTAGGGCTTTTCCCAGCATAGCCCCCTTGTTTCTGGTCCGATGCTGACCCAGAAGCTTCAGCCTTCTTCGCCGCTGGTTGTCGCTGAGTCCCCGATGAACCCTTATCCACGCTATCCCACTTCCTCTTGTTCTCAGCCGGCGCCTTCACAGAAGAGCCCCTAGGAGGCAAGACACCCTCAGAAATCTTCAAGTTGGTCATCCTAGTAGCTGACCGCACAGCCTCTGACATGGTAGTAGGATCCCTAGCAGACACCAATCCCGCAATCTCTGGCACCAAACCCGCAAGATACTGCTCTATCCTCCTATACTCTGGTGTAGACAATCCTGGACACATCACTGCTAGCTCGTTGTGCCTGATCGTGTACTCCTCAACCTCAGAACCAACCATCCTAAGGTTCCCATATTCCTGTTCCAATCTCTTAATCTCCTCACGCGGGCAATACTCATCCTTCAACCTACGCACAAAATCCGCCCAAGGCATGGCGTTGGCCTCCCCAAGACCAAGTGTTTGTGTGACGCAGTTCCACCACGTCAAGGCGGCTCCTACAAAAGTCCCCGAAGCAAACTTCACCCAATCCGCCGCTGGAGTCTCACATAAAGCAAACACCGACTCCGTCTTCTCCAACCACCTGAGTAACTCCACAGCTCCCTCCGTACCCTGGAAGCTGAGAGGCTGACAATCCTTAAACCGCTTATAAGCAACACCTGCCTGAACCGGAGGAGCAGTAGCACCCAAAAAGTCTGCTGGGCAGCCTGAAAAGCAGCTAATGCAACGCCCAACTGTTGCTGCATCATCTCATTGAGTTCCTCATGCGTCATAGTGATGTTACCACCACCTCTACCCCCACCACGGCGTCCACCTCCGCCACCACGGCGTCCACCTGCACGTCCACCAGCGCGACCAGACATGTTCTGCCAAAACATGAGACGAGACACTCAGTACCGCAAACAAACCAAGCTACAAGTGACCAAACGAACCCGGAATGCGGTTCCAGCATGACCATTAGTCCGAACACAAAGTCCACCAAGATTTCCATGCATTTCGATTTATGATTTCGTGTGCACCCGAAATAACAAATCGCTCTACATGGTCCTCTAGGCGTGCTCCGAGCTAGAACTTCAAGTCACCCGATAACCACATCTCAGAATAATACAACTAACCCAAAAGATCAATAAAGAAGTCCCCTCGGCTGTAACCCAGAGGAGGAAATAAAGTGAAGCTAGAAATAGCCAAGAATGAGATAAGTAATGTGACACTGTATGGTAAGGAGACCGACACCCCGACAAGGTTAGTATGTTTGCCCAAAAGACACAACTCAAATGTATGTGACCGTCTAGTGTGTGTGACTCGGCTATAGTCTAGACTCTACATGCAGTCCTAGTTCACTATAACCATTGGCTCTGATACCAATCTGTCACACCCTCAAATTTCCACCTGCGGAGTTCTACCGCGAGGCGTGTGACACACCAGGATCCAAGTCAACGGTCACAATAAACGACGTCTAAATGTAAAAACATACGTAAACCGAAAACCATGCATAAGTTTAAAACCAACATTCAAACAGTGCGGAAGCATTTAAAGTTTACAAAAGTCATGCATAAGTAAACATAAGTTCAAAAGTTCATGATTCCAAAACGTGCGAATGAGACCCTAGACGCGAGACGACTCCAGTGCGACCCCGTGCGCCTATCCGACAGCTGCTACCTTAGCGACCTGAGAAAACATGCTAAAAGAGTCAACATATAATGCTAGTGAGTTCACAGGTTTTAAATTAAACGTTTAAAGTGTTCCTTCGAAAACCGTTACCATCACAGTTACTACTATGCTTATGAGAACGCCAAACCAGGCGCAGAATGAGATACTCATACGGGTGAAACCATTACTGACTGAGCCGTGTGTTACCCTTAGTTCCTATGGGCTACCGTCATCGCCGGTAGACCTTGTTTTGTTAGAGACAATATGCACCCGCCCGGTCCAACCGTCGAGTGGGGTTTGTCAGTTCCCAATAGCGCTATCCATATTTCCCCGCCATATACCCATGTTAGTGGTTTCAAGGGATTTTCGATGAACCGTATAGTACGATAAGTGAGCCATAGTATAACGTGATAAAGAGTCATGAGCCATAAACGTTTAACAAGTCATAAGTCATAAAAGAGTTTTAAGCATGTTTCTCCCCCGAAAACATAAACAGTAAAATGTGGGGCCGTGAACTCACCTTAGGTTGCGTATTCCGTTTAAGAGTAAACCGTATGCGTGATATGAGTAAACCGTCTGTAAGATATGATAGCCCCAACTATTGGCGACCTATCATAAGATATGTGTCATGTTAGACTAATAACCCATCGGGTTCATTAGTCCCTAAGTCCAGTCCATGACCATTATGTGTCCGAAAAGTATGTTTAACCGACAACCAGACAACGTAAGACAAGACTCGACATCCCATTGGTGACCCGACATTCCACGTGTTAGATAAATACAAGACATCATGCCACATATGCAATTAAACACTTAATACGCGCAACAGTTCACCTAGTCTAGCATAATGTCCGATTAACGCATAAACAGGTCCGAACACGTGTTACTAAGTCATTGGGTGAATCCCGGGGTTCCTATCATGTTCCTAGGCGTCAAATCATGTTCCGGGATGTTAAAATATACATACAGCAGCGTTACACGCGATTAGGAATCAAACTAGCATTTAGGAAAAGTCAACATGTGATTAGGGTTGGTCAACAGGCGATTACAAGGGCTAATCGCCTATATATACACGAGTAGGGTTCCCATTCAGGCGATTATGCCCCTAATCGCCTATAGCATAGGCGATTAGGATGCCCAATCGCCTATAGTGCAGCTGATTTGGTTTTTCGCGCGTTTAACCCTCCAAATCAGATCCGAAACGTGTAAAAACACCCAATAATCATCCTAACACATTAACAAACATATTTCAAGCAAAACCCCTAAGTTTTCATCATTCTAACAGTCCCGAATGCGAGCATTTTCCCAAAATAGTAACTTAGTATGAAAACATCACATCAACATGCAAGAACTTGCCCTAAATAGCAAATATCCAGATTAAATCACATAATCACGTTGTCCGATAGCATCCTACTGTTCTAGCATCATCCTATAACAAACCCTAACATCACACAATCAACAACATACCTCATATCATCCTTAATCATCCCAAAATCCTTCAAATGGGTCAAAACATCAAGTATCAACAATACACCACCAAAACCATTCAAACTCCTAGGATATTATCATACTAACTTGTATCAGCAATAAACATCATAATAACACAGGAACAATCATGATTCAATCCTAAAAATCCTATCTTTAAACACATATAACACATATAACACATGTAAAGGTGTGGGTTTGTTTAAAAACGGTTTTAAATGGATTTCCAAAGATAAAAACGTTTATAAGTCAGGTCTGGACGTTTAGGGAGTAAAACATAATCATTTAAAGGTTTGGGTTTGAAGAACACACCTTGAAATCAAGAGGCGATGATGGAATAAGCTTGAAAATGGTTGTTTTGATGCAAAAACGAGTTCCAGAGGGTGTTTGTGTGTTGGGTTATGTTATGGGACGGCTAGGGTTGCACAAATGATGTTTTGGAGGTCAAGGGTGGTATTTATAGGCGTTTTTAGTCGTTCAGCACGTATCACGCGAGTATGCAGACTTATACACGATTAGGGAGCCTAATCGCATGACAGTTCATGCGATTGGGGCCTAATCGCATGAATAGTCATGTGATTAGCCCCTACTCGCCTATAATCACCCTCCAATCGCCCCTTTATAGGCGATTAGGCTATTCCCCAAAAGCCTAATCGCCTGCAGCCTCTGTGTTCGTGTGTTTTGCGCGTTAAACCCCGTTTTAACACATGTTAGCACATATTCACATACCGACAAGTCACATAATGATTGTAAACATATAATGCATGATAAATAACACGTTCCCGCCCGATCACCAATTCCCGGGACCCGAGACTTGCGTATGTTAAAACCCTAATGATGTGCGATTCGACTCGACCGACCTTGTTATGTGTAACGTATGCGCGACTCGCTAAGGTAGACTTACTAAGTTTTCAAAAGTTAGTTACCGAAAGTTGCCGGGTGTCACAGATTCGGATGGTCATGAGAGTCAAGTAGTGCCTTTAAGGCAAACCAAAACACAAATCACCATAAAGGTGAATCGGGTGGTCAAGAGAGTCAAGTATTGGTAAGGTAGGGATGTATCCGCAAACCTTCCAAGTTAATAGATTAATAGAGTTTTGAAAGTATATATTTTAGTATTTACATAATATACTATAGGGTTAAAGTAGTGTATGGTGACTTAGTTTGGAAGAGCCTTGGCTTTCCTTTGTCAACCATTAACCATAGCACAAGTCCATCCAACATTAAGTTGTTGGTGAACTTGGTTGGTATCACTTCAACTAACCTTCTAGTGTATAAAAACAATAGAAGATGAACCACCTTTGAGGCCTCATTTTGGTGTCCTACTCGTATTCATTTGCCATAGCAAACAAGAGTTAGGTCCTAGAGGTTTCTCCAAGGGGTTAGAAGAAGAAAAGAAGTGAAGAAAGAAGAATAAAGTTGGAGTTTATGAGAAAACTCACTTAGAAGTGGACTCCCACACTTGGGATTTCCTTGAAGAATTGGGAGGTTTAGAGAGGATTTAGGATTGAGCAAGTGTTAGAATAGGTAGGGAGTGGTGTATTTATAGTTGGGTGAAGTGTAACATCACGAATTTTTCCCTAATTTTTGTATTAGAAAAATCACCAACAAACTATCTATTTTTATCCTTTTAGTGATTTTAGTAATTTTAATAATAATAATAATATATATTTTTATATGATTTTAAAAAATAATAATAATATAGTGAGATAGATGTGTTGAATGAGTATAATCTATAAAGTGTAGTATTTTTTTTATAAACTTAAACACAACAAAACAAACCTAACCAAACCCACCTAAACCTAAAGCTTGGCCCAAGACAAAACCCAGCCCAAACCCAAGGAAGACCCGGCCTAAACCACCCCTCTTCTTCTTTTCCTGCTTAACCTCGACGCATACCAGCTTTTCTATTTTTTTTTCTTTTTTTGTTTTTTTTTGATCATTTGACTTTGTAAGATTGAGCTAGATTTTTGGAAACAAAATTCGAATTAATTTACACAGAGGTGACCGACCATTGACCCTGCTTCAATCCAGCTCATCAATTTCGTATAATCAGCGACCCATTAGAAGCATTAACTCGGTTTTGACCAACCATGACCAATCACGAGGACCTTTCAATTTTGTAGCTTTATTATAAATTGAACACGAGAACTTGGTAAGAAACATCCGAAAAACAAAACCTTATCATTGAAATTCTCTCTAAAATTCTCATTCATGCGTATAGAAGATCGTTTGACTTTTGCGTTGACTCACGTTTGGGAGCCGTGGGTATAGGTATGTTTCTAATTCTAGTTGTTGTGATTTAATCGGCCCTTGTGAAACAAAAACCCCATGGTTAATCAAGCTAAAACAGCCTTGATGTTTCGATTGGTAAACTAGGGTTCATTGTATGTATTTGGGGAAGATGACACTGTGCAGACATCATATTTATATTAAACGATCTGAACATAAGCACCAACTGATCCGTAGATCAGCTGGTGATACACCTTGTGTTAAAAACGTGAACCGGCTCGTGTCTGGGTTCGAATCCAGGCACAAGCTTTTTATTTCTTTGACAATTAATGAATTAACTTAAGAAGTGTTTATAATTAATTGAAACCAAACCTAAACGTTCTCAGGGTCCAGCCCAGTTGGTGGCCAGGCTTGTGATTAAACCACGAACCGGTCTCAGACCCGGGTTCGATTCTTGCAAGCCTCAAACATTTTTTTTTAAAATCTTTTCCTTTGTAATTTTTAGTTATTATTTTTAAAAACGATTTAAAAATACCAAACCAAATTTATAAGTTCTACAAAAATTATTTTATGTTATTCAAATGATAAACTTTATTATCCAATTTTTAGTTTTTCAAAAATCATTTATTTATTATATATAATAAATATTACAAATTTATTCAATTATAATTATAAAATTCTATAAAAATATCAAAACGATTTTATAAAATTCCACAAAAATTATCGTAAACTTATAAAACAATAAATATTCCAGAAATGATTTTTATTTTTGAAAAATCATTTATTTAATATTTTTAATCGATTATTGTTATTTTAGTCATAAATAAATCATAATAAATTCATTTTTCATTATTGTTACATCAAAATTTCACATAAATTATTATTAGTCATTTAGATCAGAAATATAAATTTTTGATTCAAAATTTATAAGTTTTAATATTTTTAAATATTAAGTCTATATTTTGTCAAATAAGTATTTATATATAAATATTCATTAATTAAGAAAATAATTTTATAAAAATTATTTTCACATTTATTACATTTTAATTCAACTAATTTTAGTTAATATTGGTCAGAAATATTTTTATTAATTATTTCTTTATTTATAAAAGTTATTTAACAATTATTCAAATTTAATCGTAAATCAATTATTAATCCCCAAATTAGGAACCCTAGCACATTTTAGACTAGAAAACTTAGACTTATTAAGTTTTCCCCAACACTCATTTATTACCTTGAAATAGGGTGATATTTGGATACACACGAGCCACAATTACTTATAACAAGGGTCTCGATTCTAACACTAAGGTGAGTTTTACATAGCCCCTTTTCTATTTCACTATTTTGGGGTGAAGCATGTTACAACATTCTATCTACAATTCAATCATAAGTGTCTATGTGTTATTCTATGTTGCATTATGTCTTAAACATGACTAGGGTAAGCACAATATTCTAGCATAATCATTAACATTGCTCAGCCGACGGTATACAATGATAGATCTATTGGACTGACAATCCCACCCGGATACGTGAACCTCCTACATAGGTAGTGTGGGTGATTGTTATCGAATTTATAACATAATCGAGTGAACCATGAGCGTATGGGATGGACTACAATATTCTAGTCACAAGGTTTGATTATGCACTCGATTTACCCGATAGTATGTTTTCACATATGGACTAGACTTGCCATGACACTTGAATTGTACAAGTTTTATTCAGTTATCAAAACCTATGTAATTCTCACCAACTTTTGTTGACCCAAAATATTTTCAAACTTAACATGTTTCAGGTTATAGCTTGCTTGAAGATTAGAGTTTAATGCTTGAAGATGTATATTTAGTATTTTTCATGTTGATGTACAAATTCTTGTAGAACAATTGTATGTAATTTATCTAAATCATATAATGAGAATTATTATTTACCATGAGCTACTGAACAATCATCAATACATGACATCCCGATGTTTCCGCCATCGGTTGGGGTGTTACAGATTGGTATCAGAGCCATGGTTATAGGGAATTAGGTTATTAGAAAAATAATCTAGTCTATAACCATAGGATTTTAACTAGTACTTGCTCCTTTTACTTGCAACCTTACTTATTTCTATTCTCTATCTCCCTCCTACTTCTTATCCCTACATTAATCCCTACAAGAAGATTGCTCTCCATCACTGGACCTACTCTTAGACTAATAGGACAAAATCCTCAGGTTTAGCCTGAACCACCTTGAGATCTCGTCGAAGTTCTAGATTTTAATAACGAACACGTGCAATCTGGAAGGGTGAACGCCTGTATTTTGAGTTTTCTGACTAGGACTGGCATTGCGCATATATCCCAATCAGACGAGGGACCCGGATGCCTACCTGGGAATTCTCGGGATGAGTGTTCACTTATAGGCTAATGCATGTCTTCACTATGTTATTAGAATCTAGAATCTTTGATAAGTCAACATTTTTGTTTATTCGTTTTTTATTAATGGATAAATGATTATATTCCTTATATTACCTCATTCATTTCATGTCTCATTGAACCTTCATTGTGTCTCTTACAGATCATGCCTCCACGTCGCAGCACTCGCCTTAACAGTGGCGACAATCATGATGAAGGGAGCAGCAACCACAACCACAACACTAACCACAACAATGGAAGTGATGCCCAACTAGCTGCGATCATTTCCCAACAAATGGCACAACAAATCGCAACTCTGGTTCCTAACTTGTTGGCTCAAGTCATCCAAATGAATGGGAACGGCAATGGAAATGGAAATGGTAATGGGAATCACAATGGGAACGGGAATGGAAACGGGAATGGTCACCCAGTCTGCACCCTCAAACACTTTAATACCTGCAATCCTCCTAAGTTTAGTGGGGATGAAGGAGCTACTGGCCTCCTACAATGGTTCGAGGGTATCGAGAATACGTTCATAAATAGTGAGTGTCCCGATAACCTTAAGGTCCGTTATGCTATGAGTGTTCTTCACAAACGAGCACTCACTTGGTGGAATGAGGAAAAGCGCACCCGTGGAGCTGAAGTCGCACTGGCCTTAACTTGGGAACAAGCTAAAGACGTTATGAAGGCGGAATTCTGCCCTCGTAATGAAATCAAAAAGTTAGAAGATGAATTTCATGATCTTGCCCAGGACAGTGGAGAAAACCTTGCCTACAACACTCGTTTTCACGAACTTAGTCTACTGCTACCACACAAGGTCACCCCCTTGCCTATTGCGATTGAAAAATACATTGGTGGCTTACCCATGCAGATTCAGGACACGGTGTGGGGAAGGAACCCTGCTACTCTCGAGGAAGCAAAGCGTTTGGCGGCCACCCTAATAGATAACCATGTGAAGGCAGGAACACTGACTCGGAAAGGGGAAAAGAAAACTGATGCGAAGGATACTCCCCAACCTGCTGTTGAAATTAAAACTGAGTCCTCTACCAATGGAAGGCGCAAGGTCAGGAATTTCGCAATATATGCCACTGTCCCACCCAACAAGAAACAATATAACGGGAACCAACCTAAGTGTGACACCTGTCAGTATCACCACCCAACCCAAGTGCCCTGTCGTCAGTGTACCAATTGTCAAAGGTATGGGCATCTTGCGAATGTTTGTCGAATTCCTGCTGCGAATGCCCTTGCGGCTCCGAATAATCCTGCTAGGGACCCTCCAGCTACTTAACAGCTAGCCCCACCATTTGAATGTTGTTTGCTTTTTATGAATTGACGCTTTTTTATTCAAGTAATAAATTCTAGTATTGAAATTTTTGTCTGTTACATGAGAGTTGTTTATCTAATATGATCATAACACTTGGATGCATGCTTGTTTGAATGTGAATTAATTGCTATATTAATATCTAAATTGTAAGTGCATTATTCATGTATGTCCCCAGCTAGTTATCCAATACTGAATGTCGAAGGTTCAGATAATCAGAAAAACGACCAAGACTTTAGCTTGAAGATACATTCGACCCGTCGGATGGTCGAATGTAGTTAGTATTTGGTCGAATGAAGATTGATTGGAGTAGAAGGCTTCATTCGAACCCTTAAAGGGTCGAATGAACACCTTCGACCACATGAATGGGTCGAATGTGGAAAAGTTCCACATTCGACCTAACCATAAGGGCGAAGGTGGAAGGCTATATAAAGGGAAAAGTTTGTTATTTAGAGAGAGTTATCATTTGGAGCTTTTCCCTAGTTTGTGTGTGTGTGATATTCTTTGTATTAGATCTAGGATTGAAGTGTAATTGTTGACATTTTGATCTAATACAAGATTAAAGTTATGGAAATTGCTTGGTGATTGGTTATCTGTTTTCATCACGATCATTACGTTTATTTCTAAATCATTTTGCACGATCGGAGGGGATTCCGCACCCTACTGTTGGTATTCGTGAGATCACGGTTCGTGATTACGATCCTAAAACGAATTCTCAAGTGGTATCAGAGCTTAGGCTCGATTTCACGATTGCAAATTGATCTGAATTGATGAAAACAGATTAGAATTCTGGTTTAAAGATCAAAACCCAAGAAATTTTGAAGCTTTTCATAAAAACATGGTTTTTGATTAATTTGGAGTTAAATTTGATGTTATTTTCACAAATTCTTTCACAAATGTGTGTCTAAATTCAATTCCGAACAAAACCTATCAAATTTCATTACATTTGGTGAAAATTTTGTCAAAAACCGATCAGATTCGTGTTCTTGAGGTTGAAGATGATGAACAGACCTGGAACGGTCGAATGTGAAATTTGAGGGTCGAACGTGGCCTTATTTGGTCGAACGTGGAGTGTTAGTTGGTCGAACCTAGAAAGTTTCAGTGTGATTTTGTTCATTCGACCTTTTTGGGTACATTCGACCAATCGAATGGTCGAACGTGGGTTTAAACGGACGAAAGTGAACTGAGTTTGTTATTTCTACATTCGAACTTTATCAAACGGTCGAACGTAGACTAATTTTCACATTCGACCACATGACATTTGAAAAAGGTCGAATGTAGAATCTGATTTTCAAAGATTTTCATTTTTAAGGTCGAACCAAGACTGCGACACATTCGACCCTTGTAAAAGGTCAAATAAGACTGATTACTTCCACATTCGAACCTACGAATATTCGGATAATATTTTTCAAATTTTAAGGTGTAAAAAATTTTGAGCCTGTTTTTAGAAAATTTTTGAAATAATTTTTGTTGAAAAATGATGAATTACTTGGCTATGTCAAGAACTGATGATCAGATAAAGGCTGCAATGCAACAAAAGCTAACCTGGGAACAAGTTGTTGCATCTAAGATTCAACAATTTGTTACACAACCAACTATGCAACTAACTGATAAAATGGTTAATGTGAATGAGTGTATTAACAGAGAAAGTGTTAAAAGTAATGTTGTGTGTCTTGTCAAACAAATGGGAAATGATGATTCAAGTGAATTGTCAAAGAGTGATTTGAGTTCTGATACGAGTTCGGAACAGAGTGAATCAAGAGGAAGTGATGCATCAAATGTTGATGTAAATTCTGAGAATGGTTCGGAGAATGGTAATAATTCAGACGCTGAGGTAAAATTTAATGCTGAATGTGCTAATTGTTCTGATTGTGTCAAATTGAAAAATGAAGTGCTGAAACTTCTTGAGGACAAACAGAACTTAACAAATAAACTTGAAAGATTTCAAATTGAAAATAAAATTTTGACAAATAATGAAAGACAATTTATGAATCAAATTGAATCTTTTAAGAAAGAGATTTCAGAACTTCATAACACTATTTCAAATAATAATTCCACATCAGAGTTGGAAATCACAACACCTTTTGTTGTTGATCCTGATTCTGAGGTGGAATCTGTGTTTGAAGAGAAAACTGAAAATGTGGTAGAAACTTCAGTACCTGAATCTGAAGAGAAATCCATATTCAAGTTTCCTGAAGGAGTTAAAGGATCCTATATGTTGGTAGGACAGGACAAATTGATTTTCAACAAAGATTTTCCAATTGATAATATCAAACAATCATTACTTAAATGTATCTTTGTCGATAATAATGATTTGATAAATCAATTTAGAAATCAATTTGGTCATCTTCATTTTGAACTCAATCCTAACCAACATGAGAATGAAAAGGATCAGCCTGGGAACAAAAAGAAAAATCCTAGGGCAAAAGGACCAAAACCAAACAAATCGAAAGGCAATGATCAGATGAAAAATTCTCATCAATGGAATTCAAGAAGTTTTTCATCTACATCACATGATTTTAATAATTATCCAAGTCACTCTCGATTTGATGGTTTTTGGAGAAACAATTCACCACAGTATTCTCATGAATATGTTGAATGGAGAAACTGTTTTGAATGTGGTGAAGTTGGTCATATTGCTGCTTATTGTCCCTACTGGTATTGGGATGAAGGGTATGCATGTGATTTTGTGGAATATAGGTCTTGTTATAACTGCGGAGAGTGTGGGCATTTAGTTGCTGCCTGTCCGTATGTTAAACAGAAAAAGACCGAAGTGAAATTTGCTAAAAATTCAGGCAATGTCAAAAGCCTGTATCCCCAAAACAAATCAAGAAACAAAAGGGGAAACAGGTTGGGTATGACAATTGTAACAAAATTGCTTTGAATAAAAATGGAAATTGTGATAGGGTTGCTAAGGTAAGGGGAGTTCTAAGGCTAAGCCTAAGAATAACTCTAAACCAAGATCTTTATCAGTTAAGTCTGAGAAGGTTCTAAACAAGGTTCAGAAGCAGGTGTCAAACAAGAAACCTGAAAAGTCAACAATCAAAACGATTTCAACAAAGTCTAAAATAAACTCTGAACGTGTTTGGAAACCCAAATCACTTTCTAAATCAATAGCAATTTATACTTCAAATCAATCCATTGAAAAACCAATTGATTTTTCAAAAGGAGGCTGGATTGATGTTCCAAGGATTGATGACCTTGAACGATCCATCATTGTGAAGGGATGGGTTCCTCTCTCGTGCTAATTGTTTAACAAGTGTGCAGATTGTTTCAGACAGACCTATTAGCTATTTTTAATAGTTGATAGTGGAGCATCTGTATACAAGCTATTTATTGGAGAGGTGAAGGTCAAAAGAAGAGATATTGAAAAAGGAAAACATGATTTCAACAGAGAGGAGAGTGTTTGTTGTCTGTTTCATACCTGTGAAGTCGGAAAAAGTTGCAATCTCATGCAATTGCTCTCAGGTGATGGATTTCTACAACAGATGCAACATTACGGTTTATTCTAAACTCTCTGATCTTTGTCAGTGGTTTACAAATTGAAAGATAAAAGTGAATCAAGTTATCTGAGTGAGAAAATGGTTTTTGAAACTCAATGAGTAAACCGCATCGGATATCATTTTATTTTGTTTTTCTTCAAAAGTATAAAAATCCAAAAATATGCTTATTTTTAGATTTTTACGGGGAAAAAATTTCAGAAAATCAAATTTAAAAAAATAGAAAATCAAAAATGAGTTTTCCTGGTGAAAAAGAGGAGATGATAGTACATTAGTGGATTGTCGGACTACTCTGAAAAACAAAATGTATGAACAAACATTGAGTAGCCACTACAATTATATATTGGTAGGCTTGAAATCAAAGTTTAAAGTTCAGCATGGTGATATAAACTTAAAATCAATAACTGATAATCATGTGGATCAACGTCTCATTGGCATATGGTCTTAGTACCGAAATTTCGTTTGATAGATTGCCAAAATCGGAGGTTTCGGGTCGTTATATTGAAATTATCTGGGATAGCCTAACTGATCTTTTGTCGTATTGATTTACGGACCTAGATCATTCAGGGTATCTTAATAAAAGATCTTTAATGACAAATCCTTAAGTTACCGAATGAGGAACTTAACATGTGTGATGATAATCAAAGATTATCTAATGCATCGTATCAATACTATGATGAAAATCATGTATGATATTAGTCCTCACCCTGGTTGAGTGCATAAGTCGCTTTGAAGCATTTATTTGCTGACCTGTCACCACTGTGCCTCATACCTTGTAACTAACGGATAACTACAATATAATCACGCATTACGATGAAACTTTGTGCAATTCTTGATACGGGAATGTGTCGCGTGTGCGGGGACCATAGATTTTTCAGTATCTAATATTACCATAATGTATCTGAAATGCTAAACAATGAATAATGATTTTGAGTTTAAGTGGACAAACATACTGGTAATGGTTGTAGGATGCTCAATGTTAAAAAGCAGAAAATTGATCAAAAAGAGTTTTGACTGACTGTTCCAATACTGATATGATTCTCTTACCGGAAAATTCACAAAAATATGGTCAGTTTACTTTTATGCAATTCCATTTGAAAATTCAAAAAGATTTTTGGTGTGTTTTAGCATAAACTTTGAAAAATCAAAATGTTTTGTTTCTACTTTATTTTCGATAACCGATGATGGGATACTTAATGTGAATATTCAGATATTTAAAAGTTGAAAAAGACTACAGATTTTCAAGTTTCTGGTGCATATTAAAAATGTTTAATAGTTCAGGGGGAGAACTATTGAGGGTCAAAAGGAATGTGAAGAGTACTTCCGAGATTTTTGTCGTGTTTACCGCTGGTTGTAGTTTGTGCAGTTTTTAGTAAATTTTTCTGCAGAATCAAACACAACAGGTGCACTACACAAGATTCATCGACAAAGTGTGTAACTGAACAAGACCCAAACCTGAACATCAAGATCACCAGAACAACAGAAGCTAGTAAGAGGTTGTTAAAGAAATGATTGAAGATTGAAGAATTCAAGATTTGATGTCTGTTTTCATCTCTGGACCAACAAATGACAAAGCCAAGATTTCTTGAGTCTGTCTAAGATTTCGAAGCTTACTGGTTAGATAGACAGGAATCTCGACACAAACGTGCAAGAAGATGGATAGTTTTCAAGTCATTCAAGATGATGAGATCAAAACTTGAAGAATTGATAACTTTCTGATTTGGTACATCACTAGCTAGGTCCAAGGGGGAGATTGTAAGTGCATTATTCATGTATGTCCCTAGCTAGTGATCTAATACTAAATGTCGGAGATTCAGATAATCAGAAAACGACTAAGACTTTAACTGGAAGATACATTCGACCAGACGAAAGGTCGAATGTAGGTTGTCTTGGGTCGAATGTGGATTAGTTGATAGGAGAAGGCTTCATTCGTCCATATGAAAGGGGCGAATGTGGAAAACATCCACATTCGACCTCACGCTTTGGGCGAATGTGGAAAGCCTATATATAGGGAAAGTTAGTTATTTTGGAGAAAGAGTTATCATTTTTGAGCCTTTTCCCTAGAGTGTGTATGTGTGTTTTTCTCTGTATTTGGTCTAAGATTTCATTTGTAAACATCTTGATTTGATCTAATACAAAGATTAAAGTTATGGAAATTGCTCGGTAATTCGTTATCTGTTTTTATCATGATCCTTATTGTAACGCCTCGCTATTTCAATAAATAATGATAATTATTATTATTATTATTATTATTATTATTATTATTATTATTAATTCTTATAAATGTTCACACGTTTATATATACGCCTATTATTAATATATAACGAATATATAGTCCAAATACTCGATTTTAGTTGGTTCATATAAATTAAATACGTCATTCTAATATTTAAACGTTTATACGAGTGGGATGTAACGAGAGACACGATTTTAACGGGTTCGTATATGAGGTAATCTTCCACCTAAACTACCTAACCCTACCTATTTAAACATCCCTTTCTTCCTTTCTTCCTTCTTCCCCAAAAGAAAAACCCTATCACTACTTAAACACATCTTCTTCTTCATTTTTCAATCTACAACACAATAAAAACCCACAAAACACTCTCAAGCTCTCTCTCTCTAGAAATCCCTCTCACTCTAAGGTAACTCTCTCTCTCTCTCTCTCCAGCTCTCTCCCTCGTCTCCCTCTGTTCTCCTCCTCTCTGCAGCAGAGCCGGCCGGCCACCTCCTTGGTGGCAGCGGCGGCGTGGTGGTCCAGGCACCCGCATCAGGCAGAAACAAAGGCGGCGGCGGGTCTTTAAGAGGGTGTAGCGGGTGGTGGTTCAAGGGCTTAGATGGTTGTGGTTGTTGCAGAAGGAAGGCGGCGGCCCTTTATCCTTCCCTCGTCGCTGTTACAGTCTCAGCCGGCCACCACCATGCTTTGGTGGTGGCGGCGCTGTGTTACCAAGCCCAAAATCGGGCAGAATCAGTTAAAGATCATGGTGGTGCTTCGTGGTTGTGATCGATCGTGTCAGATCTTAGAGTTTTGGTGGTTCAAGCGGCTGTGGATTCTCGAGCAGAGGTGGCGGCGCTAGTTATGGTCTGCTTCATGGTGGACCTTGGTGTATTTCGGCTGACAGTTAATGTGGTGACGGGTCTGGTTCGAGTTTTGGTCGCTGGTCTGGTTCGTGTCCCGGTTCAACTTGGGTCAAGTCAGGTTCGTGTTCGGTTTAGATCTCGGGTCAGCTTCGGGTCTGGTTTGTAACACCCCAACCGATGGCGGAAACATCGGGATGTCACGTATTGATGATTGTTCAGTAGCTCATGGTGAATAATAAATTTCATTGAATAATTTAAGTAAGTTACATACAATTGCTCTAAGAATTTGTACATCAAATTGAATAAAACTATGCAAACATCTTCAAGCATCAATTCAAACCTTCAAGCGAGTTGAACCTGAAACATGTTAAGTTGAAAATATTTTGGGTCAACAAAAGTTGGTGAGAATTACATAGTTTTGATAATCGAATAAAATTGTTGTGCAATTCATGTGTCATGGCAATCTAGTCCATATGCGAAAACGTACTAGAAGTAAATCGAGTACATAATCAACCTTGTGACTGTTGTATTGTGGTACATCCCATACGCTCATGGTTCACTCGTTTATATTGCAGTAACAAACACCCACGCCACCTTTGTAGGAGGTACGTATCCGGTGGGATTGTCAGTCCAATAGATCTATCAATGTATACCGTCGGCTGATAAATGTTTATGCTAGAATTGTGCTTACCCTAGTCATGTTCAAGACATAATGCAACATAGAAAAACACATAGACACATTGATGATTGAATTGCATAAATGATGTTGTAACATGTTTCACCCCAAAAATGGTGATAAATAGAAAAGGGGCTATGTAAAACTCACCTTAGCAAAATGTTATGTCTCGTAAAAAAAATAGAATAATGTGTTGTGAATGTATGCGAGGCGAATCCCAAAGACTCAACAACGTAGCTAGTCCAAATTGAAGAAAACGAAAAAGAAAGAATATCAAGCTTCCAATTCGCCAATTACAAGAGCTTATAATCAAAGCTTCAATTGTAGAAGTAATAGACTATAGAAGAAAGGTATGAGGGAAAGTTTAATCGGATTGAAACAATCGATTTAGAGGTGCAAAGTATAATGGGTCATAGGTGGGTTTTTATACTAGTTTTGGAGTCAATTAGCCATTAAAATTGGTCAACACCATAAAGTAAGGTTTTATGATGAATTGACTATTTGACTAAGACTTTGACTGTTTGACTAGGACATTGACTATTTGACTCAAGGCTTTATTTAAAAGAAAAAAAAATCTTGTATGTGAAAAAAAAAGAATTTAGAATCATATTATTATTATTATTATTTATATACATTTATGTATGTATATAAGTTGTGAGTTAGGATAAATAAAGACTTAGGCACATTTGTATAATATTAATGATAAAGGTGTAATAAAAAATATATATATATATATATAAGGGCTTTTTATGTATTAAAATTTTGGGGAAAATTTTGCAATGTTACAGTCTCCCCTACTTTTAGGAACTTCGTCCCGAAGTTAAAAGAAAAACACCAGGTATACAATTGGTCGACTACCGAAGACCTTGATAAAATTTCTCACTACCTTAACGTACCTGTAAATTCATGATTACGTTCCGGACCGTAATTATCAATTTACCTTACATTAGGGTTTTGCGTCCTTTTATGACTCTACCGATTGTTGAGCAGGTTCGATAGTCTCCACCAGTCGTTGAGCAGGTTGTAGGGCCTCTCCCGACTGTTGGAAAGACATGATGACCTCTACCAATCGTTGAGTAGGTTGTTTGGTAGTCAACTAATTGTTGTACAAGTAAGCAAGTATGATTATAGATATAGCAATTAGTTCACATTCAAATAAGCATACACTCAGATGTTATGATAATACTTGAATTTATTACTTGAATCAAAAGTGTCAATACATAGAATTAAAAAGTAGACATCATTCAAATGGTGGGGTTTGCTGTTAAGTAGCTGGAGGGTCTTGATCTCGATTTAGTTTAGGGCATCAGTTACGGAAATGATTTGGGTTTCCACATTCATAGCATTGACCATAGTTGTATTTACCAGGACGATTAAGATTAGCAACCTGAGCAGGGTTGGTTGGTTGGTTGGTTGGTGTTAGGGTTTGGGGACTCACGACATGTGTTGACCAGATGGCCATACCTACCACAATTGGTGCACAGGCGACACACTGAAACAGTGGGGTGATGTCGTTTGCATGTGTTACACAATGGAAAGTTTCTTGTATAGGGTTTCTTGTTAGAAGCTTGTGTAGTGAGGTTTACATTAGGATCCCTGGTCTTGCGCTTCTGGTTCTCGGTAGTTACCGCGGCCACAATACTTGTTTTCTCGCCTTTCTGAACTAAGGTCCCGTTCTTTATGTGATTTCCATCGCCATTTCCATTTCCATTGCCGTTCCCATTCATTGGGATGACTTGAGCCAACAAGTTAGAAACCAGAGTTGTGATTTGTTGCGCCATTTGTTGGGAAATAATCGCAGCCAGTTGGGCATCAACACCTTTGTTGTTTTTGTTGTTGTTGTGGTTGGTGTTGTGGTTGTTGTTACTTTCCTCTTGGTTTTCACCACTGTTATTGCGAGTGCTGCGACGTGGAGACATGATCTATAAGGGACACAATGAAGGTTCAATGTGACATGAAATGAATGAGGTGATATAAGGAATGTAATCATTTATTCATTAATTAAAACGAATAAACGAAAACGTTGACGTATCAAAGATTTCAGATTCCAATAACATAGTGAAGACATGCTTTAGCCTATAAGTGAACACTCATCCCGAGAATTCCCAGGTAGGCATCCGAGTCCCTCGTCTGATTGGGATATATGCGCAATGCCAGCCTAGACAGAAGACTCAGAATACAGGCGTTCACCCTTCCAGATTGCACGTGTTTGTTATTAAAATCTAGAACTTCGACGAGATCTCAAGGTGGTTCAGGTTAAACCTGAGGAATTTGTCCTATCAATCTAAGAGTAGATCCACTGATGGAGAGCAACCTTCTTGTAAGGATGAAAGTAGGGATAAGAAGTAGGAGGGAGATAGAGAATAGCAAGTAAAAGAGCAAATAGTGGTTATAATCCTATGGTTATAGACTAGATTATTTTTCTAATAACCTAATTCCCTATAACCATGGCTCTGATACCAATCTGTACCACCCCAACCGATGGCGGAAACATCGGGATGTCACGTATTGATGATTGTTCAGTAGCTCATGGTGAATAATAAAGTTCATTGAATAATTTAAGTAAGTTACATACAATTGCTCTAAGAATTTGTACATCAAATTGAATAAAACTATGCAAACATCTTCAAGCATCAATTCAAACCTTCAAGCGAGTAGAACCTGAAACATGTTAAGTTGAAAATATTTTGGGTCAACAAAAGTTGGTGAGAATTACATAGGTTTTGATAATCGAATAAAATTGTTGTGCAATTCATGTGTCATGGCAATCTAGTCCATATGCGAAAACATACTAGAAGTAAATCGAGTGCATAATCAACCTTATGACTGTTGTATTGTGGTACATCCCATATGCTCATGGTTCACTCGTTTATATTGCAGTAACAAACACCCACGCTACCTTTGTAGGAGGTACGTATCCGAGTGGGATTGTCAGTCCAATAGATCTATCAATGTATACCGTCGGCTGATAAATGTTTATGCTAGAATTGTGCTTACCCTAGTCATGTTCAAGACATAATGCAACATAGAAAAACACATAGACACATTGATGATTGAATTGCATAAATGATGTTGTAACATGTTTCACCCTAAAAATGGTGAAAAATAGAAAAGGGGCTATGTAAAACTCACCTTAGCAAAATGTTATGTCTCGTAAAAAAAATAGAATAATGTGTTGTGAATGTATGCGAGGCGAATCCCAAAGACTCAACAACGTAGCTAGTCCAAATTGAAGAAAACGAAAAAGAAAGAATATCAAGCTTCCAATTCGCCAATTACAAGAGCTTATAATCAAAGCTTCAATTGTAGAAGTAATAGACTATAGAAGAAAGGTATGAGGGAAAGTTTAATCGGATTGAAACAGTCGATTTAGAGGTGCAAAGTATAATGGGTCATAGGTGGGTTTTTATACTAGTTTTGGAGTCAATTAGCCATTAAAATTGGTCAACACCATAAAGTAAGGTTTTATGATGAATTGACTATTTGACTAAGACTTTGACTGTTTGACTAAGACTTTGACTAGGACTTTGACTATTTGACTTAAGGCTTTATTTAAAAAAAAAAATCTTGTATGTGAAAAAAAAAGAATTTAGAATCATATTATTATTATTATTATTATTATTTATATACATTTATGTATGTATATAAGTTGTAAGTTAGGATAAATAAAGACTTAGGCACATTTGTATAATATTAATGATAAAGATGTAATAAAAAAAAAAAAATATATATATATATATATATATATATATAAGGGCTTTTTATGTATTAAAATTTTGGGGAAAATTTTGCGATGTTACATGGTTCAGGTCTGCTTTCGGTCTGGATGTGGTCAAGGCCCGTGTCAACTGAGTCAACCAAGTCAAAGCTGGTCAACCCGCAGTCAAAGCTGGTCAACTCCAGTCAACGGTCAAGCCGAGTCAGATCAGTCAACTCGGTTCGAGGCGTGCACGTGTCGGTTCGCGAGTCTATCTTTAACAGGAAGGTATAACGCGCGCCATGCCTTTAGTTTATTTATTTTTGTGTCATTTCGTATATCTATATACATATTCTAAATGAGAATCAACGAAACGAACCGATTTATAAATAAAATGC
The DNA here is from genome assembly GCA_028751855.1 of Ambrosia trifida. Lineage (NCBI taxonomy): Eukaryota > Viridiplantae > Streptophyta > Magnoliopsida > Asterales > Asteraceae > Ambrosia > Ambrosia trifida. The sequence goes on from CM054122.1 coordinate 126,981,972, forward strand.
TTAGAGTAGTAATAGGACGCTTGATAAAAAAAATGGTTAATCTATATGTTTATGCACGCCTATGCATTCTCAAAGTGAAACATTTATATAAATATATATACTACCATGCCATCTTGCGAAAACATATTATCGTAATTTTAAAGGCTTGATTAACTTATGTCGCGTGATTTGAGAAAAAGACGATCAATAACTAACCAATATTTATTACTTGTCAAAAAGAATAATTTTCCTCGTGTGTCATAGTTTTAATAAGTTAACCTTTCGTCGTGTAAAATAGCTTTGTTAAATAATGTTGTGTTTTGTGAAATTGGACAATTGATGTTTTGAGTTAAAATAGACGACTTGTGTTGTCTGGTTTCTTACAAAAACAGAGGAAACTCTGCCCAAATTTTTATAAAATATAAGAACCAAATCGGGCTTTCAAGTTTATGATTATGTATAGACGAGATTATGTTTTTACAAATAAATTCTAACTTTCAAATCTTACGTCGTCCTAAATAAAAATATTTATATTTATTAATAAGTACATATATATACCATCCTAGATACGAGACGAATTAACATTTGAGTTAAGCTACGTAAATATTATTTTGTTATACAAAATGTGTCTTTACCAATAACTACAATAACTCATTTATTTCAAATAACTATATGAACGCATAAATTTTTTTCGAGAAACAAAACCAAGTTCTTATCGGTTCGTTAAGTTATACAACACATTGAGACACGTATTATTTTACAATACGAGTCTAGGTAGTTGGATAAACTATCTTTAAAACTAAGAAAAACGAACAAGTTTATTTGCATTAGAAATTAAGGCATCGTTATTTGTAATAGGATACAAGATTTCAATTAATCCAAGTTCAGACTTGTTGCTACTTGCTAGTACTTGCACAGTGAAATTCAGGTGAGTTTTACATAGCCCATTTTCTATTTATCACCATTTTTGGGGTGAAACATGTTACAACATTCTATATGCAATTCAATCATCAAAGTGTCTATGTGTTTTTCTATGTTGCATTATGTCTTGAACATGACTAGGGTAAGCACAATTCTAGCATAATCATTAACATTGATCAGCCGACGGTATACAATGATAGATCTATTGGACTGACAATCCCACCCGGATACGTGCTTCCTACAAAGATAGCGTGGGTGATTGTTATCGCATAACATATTCGAGTGAACCATGAGCGTATGGGATGTACCACATTATAACAGTCACAAGGGTTGATTATGCACTCGATTTACTTCTAGTATGTTTTCACATATGGACTAGACTTGCCATGACACTTGAATTGTACAAGTTTTATTCAATTATCAAAACCTATGTAATTCTCACCAACTTTTGTTGACCCAAAATATTTTCAAACTTAACATGTTTCAGGTTATAACATGCTCGAAGATTAGAGTTAATGCTTGAAGATGCGTAGCTTGTATTTTTCATTTTGATCATATGACTCTTATGATTATTCTTATACCTCTCGATTTGATGGTTATTGGAGAAATAACTCACCACAGTATTCTCATGATTATGTTGAATGGAGAAGCTGTTTTGAATGTGGTGAAGTTGGTCATATTGCTGCTCATTGTCCCTACTGGTATTGGGATGAAGGGTATGCATGTGATTTTGTGGAATATAGGTCTTGTTATAACTGCGGAGAGTGTGGGCATTTAGTTGCTGCCTGTCCGTATGTTACACAGAAAAAGACCGAAGTGAAATTTGCTAAAAATTCAGGCAATGTCAAAAAGTCTGTTTCCCCAAAATCTATCAAGAAACAAACGGAAAAACAGGTTGTGTATGACAATCGTAACAAGATTGCCTTGAACAAAAATGTAGATAGTGAACGGGTTGCTAAGGTAAGGGGGAGTTCTAAGGCTAAGCCTAAGAATAAATCTAAACCTGGACCTTTATCAGTTAAGTCTGAGAAGATTCCAAACAAAGTTTAGAAGCAGGTTTCGAATGAGAAATCTGAAAAGTCAACAATCAAAACGATTTCAACAAAATCTAAAATAAACTCTGAACGCGTTTGGAAACCCAAATCACTTTCTAAATCAATAGCAATTTCAACTTCAAATCAATCCATTGAAAAACCAATTGATTTTTCAAAAGGAGAATGGATTGATGTTCCAAGGATTGATGACCTTGGACGACCCATCATTGTGAAGGGATGGGTTCCTCTCTCGTGCTAATTGTTTAACAAGTGTGCAGATTGTTTCATACAGACCTATTAGCTATTTTTAATAGTTGATAGTGGAGCATCTGTATACAAGCTATTTATTGGAGAGGTGAAGGTCAAAAGAAGAGATATTGAAAAAGGAAAACATGATTTCAACAGAGAGGAGAGTGTTTGTTGTCTGTTTCATACCTGTGAAGTCGGAAAAAGTTGCAATCTCATGCAATTGCTCTCAGGTGATGGATTTCTACAACAGATGCAACATTACGGTTTATTCTAAACTCTCTGATCTTTGTCAGTGGTTTACAAATTGAAAGATAAAAGTGAATCAAGTTATCTGAGTGAGAAAATGGTTTTTGAAACTCAATGAGTAAACCGCATCGGATATCATTTTATTTTGTTTTTCTTCAAAAATATAAAAATCCAAAAATATGCTTATTTTTAGATTTTTAGGGGGAGAAAATTTCAGAAAATCAAAATTAAAAAAATAGAAAATCAAAAATGAGTTTTCCTGGTGAAAAAGAGGAGATGATAGTACATTAGTGGATTGTCAAAATACTCTGAAAACAAAATGTATGAACAAACATTGAGTAGCCACTACAATTATATATTGGTAGGCTTGAAATCAAAGTTTAAAGTTCAGCATGCTTATATAAACTTAAAATCAATAACTGATAATCATGTGGATCAACGTCTCGTTGGCATATGGTCTTACTACCGAAATTTCGTTTGATAGATTTCCAAAATCGGAGGTTTCGGGTCGTTATATTGAAAGTTATCTGGGATAGCCTAACTGATCTTTTGTCGTATTGATTTACGGACCTAGATCAGTCAGGGTATCTTAATAAAAGATCTTTAATGAAAAATCCTTAAGTTACCGAATGAGGAACTTAACATGTGTGATGATAATCAAAGATTATCTAATGCATCGTATCAATACTATGATGAAAATCATGTATGATATTAGTCCTCACCCTGGTTGAGTGCATAAGTCGCTTTGAAGCATTTATTTGTTGGCCTGTCACCGTTGTGCCTCATACCTTGTAACTAACGGATAACTACAATATAATCACGCGTTACGATGAAACTTTGTGCAATTCTTGATACGGGAATGTGTCGCGTGTGCGGGGACCATAGATTTTTCAGTATCTAATATTACCATAATGTATCTGAAATGCTAAACAATGAATAATGATTTTGAGTTTAAGTGGACAAACATACTGGTAATGGTTGTAGGATTCTCAATGTCAAAAACAGAAAATTGATCAAAAAGAGTTTTGACTGACTGTTTCAATACTGATATGATCCTCTTACCGGAAAATTCACAAAAATATGTTTAGTTTACTTTTATGCAAATCTATTTGAAAATTCAAAAGATTTTTGGTGTGTTTTAGCATAAACTTTGAAAAATCAAAATGTTTTGTTTCTACTTTATTTTCGATAACCGATGATGGGATACTTAATGTGAATACTCAGATACTTAAAAGTTGAAAAAGACTACAGATTTTCAAGTTTCTGGTGCATATTGAAAGTTGTTTTATAGTTCAAGGGGAGAACTATTGAGGGTCAAAAGGAATGTGAAGAGTACTTCCGAGATTTTTGTCGTGTCTAATGCTGGTTGTAGTTTGTGCAGTTTTTAGTAATTTTTTCTGCAGAATCAAACACAACAGGTGCACTGCTTAAGACTCATCGAAAAAGCGTGTAACTGGACAAGACCCAAACCTGAACATCCAGATCACCAGAACAACAGAAACTAGTCAAGAGATTGTTAAAGAAAAGATTGAAGATCGAAGAATTCAAGATTGATTTCTGTCTTCATCTCTTGACCAACAAAAGACAAAGCCAAGATTTCTTAAGTCTGTCTGAGATTTCAAAGCTTACTACAGATATAGACAAGAACCTCGACACAAACGTGCATAAAGATGGAAAGTTTTCAAGTCATTCAAGACGATAAGATCAAGACTTGAAGAATTGTTAACTTTCTGATTTGGTACATCACTAGCTAGGTCCAAGGGGGAGATTGTAAGTGCATTATTCGTGTATGTCCCCAGCTAGTGATCCAGTACTTAATGTCGAAGGTTCAGATAATCAGAAAAACGACCAAGACTTTAGCTTGAAGATACATTCGACCTGTCGGATGGTCGAATGTAGTTTGTATTTGGTCGAATGAAGATTGATTGGAGTAGAAGGCTTCATTCGAACCCTTAAAGGGTCGAATGAACACCTTCGACCACATGAAAGGGTCGAATGTGGAAAAGTTCCACATTCGACCTAACCATAAGGGCGAAGGTGGAAGGCTATATAAAGGGATAAGTTTGTTATTTAGAGAGAGTTATCATTTGGAGCTTTTCCCTAGTTTGTGTGTGTGTGTGATATTCTTTGTATTAGGTCTAGGATTGAAGTGTAATTGTTGACATTTTGATCTAATACAAGATTAAAGTTATGGAAATTGCTCGGTGATTGGTTATCTGTTTTCATCACGATCGTTACGTTTATTTCTGAATCATTTTGCACGATCGGAGGGGATTCCGCACCCTACGGTTGGTATTCGTGAGATTACGGTTCGTGATTACGATCCTAAAACGAATTCTCATAAATCTATACACATTCAACTCACATACTATGCTCCATTTATAAACTTGCTTACATAAACATACAATCAATTTAAAATAATTGTTACACTTAATCGAACAACTGATAGAGGACGAAGTACTCAACAGTTAGAAGAGTACCAAATAACCTACTCAACGATTGGTAGAGGTCATCATGCCTTTTCAACAGTCGGGAGAGGCCCTACAACCTGCTCAACGACTGGTGGAGGCTATCGAACCTGCTCAACAATCGATAGAGGTTCCTACTCACTAACTGGTAGGAGTCTTTTTCCTGCTCAACAGTTGGACTCATTAATACAAAGGTTCAACCACATGATTATTTTTGCGTTACTTACATGTGTGATTAGAGTCATAGAAGGACACAAAACCCTAATGTAAGGTAAATTGGTGATTGCGGTCCGGAACGTAATCATGAATTTACAGGTACATTAAGGTAGTGTGAAATTCTATCAAGGTTTTCGGTAGATAACCAAACATAAACTCTAGTTACCTGGTAGTTCATTTAGTCTTCCTATAGTCAATCAATTCATGCATTTCCTTAGGATTCCTAAAACTTAAGTTTAGTGTTTTGCTAGATTCTTATTCTCCTTACTATTTCAGACCAACCTAATCCAACCCTTAAAATTCACATATTAAGTCTCTCATCCAAATTATTCGAAACAAATTATTCTATTACCCATAAAAATTATGTCGTGCTTTAAAACCACAGTTGCCCTAAATTCTACCCAATCACTCTTAACCCGGTGTTTTTTATATAACTTCGGGACGAAGTTCCCAAAAGTAGGGGAGACTGTAACATCACGAATTTTTCCCTAATTTTTGTATTAGAAAAATCACCAACAAACTATCTATTTTTAACCTTTTAGTGATTTTAGTAATTTTAATAATAATAATATATTTTTTTATCTGATTTTATAAAAAAAAATAATATAGTGAGATAGATGTGTTGAATGAGTATAATCTATAAAGTGTAGTATTTTTTTTATAAACTTAAACACAACAAAAAAAACCTAACCAAACCCACCTAAACCTAAAGCTTGGCCCAAGACAAAACCCAGCCCAAACCCAAGGAAGACCCGGCCCAAACCACCCCTCTTCTTCTTTTCCTGCTTAACCTCGACGCATACCAGCTTTTCTTTTTTTTTTCTTTTTTTTTTTTTTTGATCATTTGACTTTGTAAGATTGAGCTTGATTTTTGGAAACAAAATTCGAATTAATTGACACAAAGGTGACCGACCATTGACCCTGCTTCAATCCAGCTCATCAATTTCGTATAATCAGCGACCCATTAGAAGCATTAACTCGGTTTTGACCAACCATGACCAATCACGAGGACCTTCCAATTTGTAGCTATATTATAAATTGAACACGAGAACTTGGTAAGAAACATCCGAAAAACAAAACCTTATCATTGAAATTCTCTCTAAAATTCTCATTCATGCGTATAGAAGATCGTTTGACTTTTGCGTTGACTCACGTTTGGGAGTCGTGGGTATAGGTACGTTTCTAATTCTAGTTACTGTGATTTAATCGGCCCTTGTGAAACAAAAACCCCATGGTTAATCAAGCTAAAACAGCCTTGATGTTTCGATTGGTAAACTAGGGTTCATTGTATGTATTTGGGGAAGATGACACTGTGCAGACATCATATTTATATTAAACGATCTGAACATAAGCATCAACTGATCCGTAGATCAGCTGGTGATACACCTTGTGTTAAAAACGTGAACCGGCTCATGTCTGGGTTCGAATCCAGGCACAAGCTTTTTATTTCTTTGACAATTAATGAATTAACTTAAGAAGTGTTTATAATTAATTGAAACCAAACCTAAACATTCTTAGGGTCCAGCCCAGTTGGTGGCTGGGCTTGTGATTAAACCACGAACCAGTCTCAGACCCGGGTTCGATTCATGCAAGCCTCAAACATTTTTTTTAAAATCTTTTCCTTTGTAATTTTTAGTTATTATTTTTAAAAACGATTTAAAAATACCAAACCAAATTTATAAGTTCTACAAAAATTATTTTATGTTATTCAAATGATAAACTTTATTTATCCAATTTTTAGTTTTTCAAAAATCATTTATTTATTATATATAATAAATATTACAAATTTATTCAATTATAATTATAAAATTCTATAAAAATATCAAAACGATTTTATAAAATTCCACAAAAATTATCCTAAACTCATAAAATAATAAATATTCCAGAAATGATTTTTATTTCTGAAAAATCATTTATTTAATATTTTTAATCGATTATTGTTATTTTAATCATAAATAAATCATAATAAATTCATTTTTCATTATTTTTACATCAAAATTTCACATAAATTATTATTAGTCATTTAGATCAGAAATATAAATTTTTGATTCGAAATTTAAAAATCTTAATATTTTTAAATATTAAGTCTATATTTTGTCAAATAAGTATTTATATATAAATATTCATTAATTAAGAAAATAATTTTATAAAAATTATTTTCACATTTATTACATTTTAGTTCAACTACTTTTAGTTAATATTGGTCAGAAATATTTTTATTAATTATTTCTTTATTTATTAAAGTTATTTAACAATTATTCAAATTTAATCGTAAATCAATTATTAATCCCCAAATTAGGAACCCTAGCACATTTTAGACTAGAAAACTTAGACTTATTAAGTTTTCCCCAACACTCATTTATTACCTTGAAATAGGGTGATATTTGGATACACACGAGCCACAATTACTTATAACAAGGGTCTCGATTCTAACACTAAGGTGAGTTTTACATAGCCCCTTTTCTATTTCACTATTTTGGGGTGAAACATGTTACAACATTCTATCTACAATTCAATCATAAGTGTCTATGTGTTATTCTATGTTGCATTATGTCTTAAACATGACTAGGGTAAGCACAATATTCTAGCATAATCATTAACATTGATCAGCCGACGGTATACAATGATAGATCTATTGGACTGACAATCCCACCCGGATACGTGTACCTCCTACATAGGTAGCGTGGGTGATTGTTATCGAATTTATAACATAATCGAGTGAACCATGAGCGTATGGGATGGACCACAATATTCTAGTCACAAGGTTTGATTATGCACTCGATTTACCCGATAGTATGTTTTCACATATGGACTAGACTTGCCATGACACTTGAATTGTACAAGTTTTGTTCAATTATCAAAACCTATGTAATTCTCACCAACTTTTGTTAACCCAAAATATTTTCAAACTTAACATGTTTCAGGTTATAGCTTGCTTGAAGATTAGAGTTTAATGCTTGAAGATGTGTATTTAGTATTTTTCATGTTGATGTACAAATTCTTGTAGAACAATTGTATGTAATGTACTTAATTCAATTATTAAAATTTATTATTTACCATGAGCTACTGAACAATCATCAATACGTGACATCCCAATGTTTCCGCCATCGGTTGGGGTGTTACATGAAGGGGTTGGGTATTTAATGAATTAATTAGAGTGGTTAGAAGTGAATTAAGTGGTAAATATATTTTAAGAGAAAAAATAAATAAATAAAATCATAAAAAACGTACGGACTTTTTTTGTTTTTGAAATACTGCATAGTCAAATGCAAGTTTCATATTTTGTTTTGTTGTTTTTTTTTGTTTTTGTTTTTTATTAAGTATTATTAATATATATATGTTTTATTAATAATAAGTATATATTAAGATCTTAACTAAATAAGTTCCTTGTTATAACGCCTAAATTGAATAGGGTAAAATATAATGGCGACTCGTCGTGAATGGGTAGGAGTAACATACAAGAAGCGAATAAGGGCGAACTTGAAATTTGTTTAATATAGAATTTAAAATACAAGAAAATTAAAAATCACGCGATGTTACATAAAGTTTGCGTCACGTAGAATTTATAGAATAAATGAAATAGATTAAGATTAAATGCAATTGATAAAATACTTTTCCATTGATCATAAGCTCGGGATTACAATGGTACAAAATGGAAAGATACAAGAATACAAGGACTGGAACAGAAAATACGAAAAGTACAAATATTACACTCTGCATGCCCTTCACTTAACAAAAGGTATATATTATGTTAAGTCATTCGTTGGCGAGGTACTGGTTGAAATGTGGCGATTATATGACGATTCAGAATGTGCCCGCTTTTTCATCTACTTTTTTAGTTATTTTTATATGATGAATGTGTTATTATGATTATAATAATATGAAAATTACATTGTTTGAAATATTAATCTAGATCTTTGAATTAAAGAATTAAGACGTATTGACGTATGCAACTAAATGGACCTTGGATGAATATAACCCGTTTGGCCTATTTGAACCTCTCAAACATTTTAAAAAAAAAAAACAACCTAAATTAAAATTTCCACCTCTGTTATTTGAACTTATGGTTCCTAATTTTCTATTCTAATATACCTTGTTAGTTAAATGTGCGCACGTGAAAATAATGTTGGATGGAGGGAGATGGTTGAGCCGGTTATAAATCTTTACACCAAAGCTACTGATGGTATGCATATTATTATATATATCATTTTGAATCATGGTTTTGCGTCAGGGAACTCTTCTACGTTTTCAAGTTGAACACAAAGGTTTTCTGACTTTTGCTTTTACCACTCTTCACTCAATCATTTATCCCAGCCCACACCTACCCCAGACCCTCCTCTTTCTCTCTCTCTCTCTCTCTCTCTCTCTCTCTCTCTCTCTCTCTCTCTCTAAAACAACTTCACCACACACTCTCTCTCTAGATATGCTTTGGTGGGGGTGTTGTAGGTCAAGACAGAACACTTTGGTGGCAGATGGTAGTCATGACTCCAGCTGCTAATAGGCTATTGGAGTTAGCGGTCTTCGTTTCGTCAGTCTTCCGCCTCTCAATAAGGTAATTTTTGGTCGAAGAGTTCTGAGCGATGGTAAGGGTGTTTTGCGTGGCGGTGGCGCAACCTTCTCCTCCAATCAAAATCATCCACCTGCAGCACCCGTACGGCTGGGCTGTTAAACCGATGCCGTCATCGAGGCGTCACCCTGTACTCACTAATGAGGTAAGATTCGGTAAATTAGGGATTGTTCAATGTTCACACATCTAACCCCTTTATTGTCTCTCAGATTAGATGATTTTATTTTTGGTTATTCCCTGTTCTAGGATCGAACCTAGACGGAGTCGGCGACTGAGGGTTCAGACCAATTGATGGGACGATTATTCGGTATGCTCATCGGTGGATAAAACGTCATCCCGGAATGGTTAGGTTGCTGTGTATTTTTTGTGCACGCCAACTGTTTGTGTTATTGTTCCACTTAGGTTGCTGTGTATTTGTTGTTGCTAACCTTTCAATGTTTGTTGCTGAAATCTTTGTTTATCATATTGTTATTTAGACTTATATGTGATGCTGGGTAATATTCCAGTTTATACACTTATTAATTCAATATGTCAAATATTTTTAGCTTCAGAATCAATTATGCTTTATGGGGCCATACATCTTATGTTTTATCATTGAGTGAAAGAAAATAAGGACCTAATGGTTTTTTATTCATTTTGTGGGCTCATGAAGATTATATAGCTTATTAAAAAGAACTTAGTTTGATTTAAGATTATCTCTTGACAATGGTAGGTTGGCTTCTTCGGGTGATTCGTCTTTTATTTCGGGCATTTGGTTGATGATCTTGAACGCAAGATGTGTAGACAGAATGGCGAGATTGATAGATTCATGAAAATTAAGGTATATTTAAGAACATGTTTGATTTAAGCATAAAGTTTTGATCTTGAATCTTGAATGTTAATATGATTTTTATTGTTAAATCTTGAATATTAATTTGACTAGATAATTGCCCGCGTTACACGCAGTTTACCAACGTACGATTATTTGGAGTAGTATAACGTATAAGAAAAAGTAAAGTAGAAACATTTTATTAAAATTTAAAAGCAACGAATACACAGTTATTCAAATATCGCTAAAAATTTCCTTATAAACAACATTTTTTGTTTTAGTCATCAATTTCCCATCAGCATCCAGTATAAGTAACTTCACGCCTGCCCTGCTTTTAACTCTTGATAATGCGACATAAAGCTGGCCGTGTGAGAATACAGGGTTTCTTAAATACAATCCAACCTTTGATAAAGACTGTCCTTGGCTTTTATTGATGGTCATTGCAAAACATACGCTTATTGGGAATTGACGCCTTTGGAACTTTACTGGAATCTTGATATCAGATGGTATCAAATTTATTCTTGGAATAAGAGTTTTGGTACCAATGTTTCCACCTGATATGATCTCGGCTTCAATAACACGCTTTGCAAGTCTGGTGATTCGTAACCTCGTTCCATTGCACAAACCATTTTGTTGATCTATGTTTCGCAACAACATGACGGGTACACCAACTTTAAGTGCTAAACGATGGTTAGGTAACCCAGAAATTTTTAAACCATTAAGGACATCAGGAGAGTATAAGTCTTCCTGTGAACGGTTATTACCATTCTCAATCTGACATATACTATCAGAGCTCAGATACTCGACTTCATCTCCAGGAAACAATGCAAGAAGCCTTTCATTTATATCATGTACGACTTCATTTGTAGGTGCAAGTATTGCTCGTTCTCCAAAGTAATCCTTATCTTTGTAAAGTTGGATAAGTGAAGGGTAGACGAAGTCAATTAATCTAGAAATCGGATCCGATGTACCCTTAATAAGAAGATCATCTGGAATTTCCACATCAAACTCATCATCATGAATTGACTCACCAACTTTACCCTCACCTAATTCAAGAAGCCAGTTTGCAAATGCCTTTGTTTCATCGGATTCAGACGTGTTGTTACCTAAAGTTAACCTCATGTTTTTTGTTAAAGTGAGGACTTTGCAACTATTCCAAATAGGAGAAGAAGTTATTGATGCATTTAAAATATCTCTTCTACTACCGTTTGGAACAACCGGAAGGATCTGTCTAAAATCACCACCAAAAACCATAACCTTACCACCAAAAGGCAAATCAGAATTAGGTGAAGAATTTGACTGCAGGACGTCTTTCATTGTACGATCAAGTGCCTCAAAAGCATGCTTGTGAATCATTGGAGCTTCATCCCAAATAATTAACTTAGTTTGCTTCAATAAATCAGCAATATCACTATTGGGCTTTATACCGCACAATGATTGTTCAGTAACATTCAAAGGTATACGAAACCTAGAATGCGTTGTCCTTCCACCAGATAACAGCAGAGAAGCAATACCACTGGATGCAACGTTCAAAACAATTTGTCCTTTAGATCTTATGGCAGCAGACAACGTTTTCCATAAAAAGGTTTTACCAGTTCCTCCAAAACCATAAACAAAGAATAGCCCACCTTTGTTACCATCAACCGCATGTATGATTTGATTAAAAATTGAACGTTGCTCATCAGTTAAAGAACGTGAATAGGTATGAAATTCCTCAGCCAACGTACTTACTTGATAATTCAGCTCATCAAGAATCAAACGGTTATTTGCAGATGATATGGAATCATTATCAGGATAAGGCATAGAAGGAAACCTACGCAGGCTTGAGTTATTCCGAAGCAATTGTTTCTCAATTTCAAGCAACGTAAGGTTCTTTATTTGTTCATCAGGAAGAGACAAACCTAAAAACGAAAAAGTTTGGAACATTCAATTTAAAATAAAAGGGACATTAAAAAAAATAATTTCATTAAATTTCGAAATTAAAATTTGTTACCTTCAATTTGGAATACGTCTTCGTGTCTACGCATAATACCATCTGACAGATACTTCCATGATTTTTCCCAAACATGCTCAGGTCTAGATAAGGTATTAGAAAGCAACATCATCGCAAACAAATTACGAAGACAATATCCAGAACCTGTATAATGAGCCTCTTCAATAGCTTCTACATATTCTTTGTCATCGTCTAAGAGGCCAAGAGCATAACATGCATCACGAAATGTTGGTAAGATTTCTCCATTGACCGTTCTTATCTCCTCAAATGATCTAGGGCCTTTTACTTTATTTAGAAGCACTCTCAAAAAATACGCCTCGCCCATAGATGGATTAACCATGTGAACACGACCAATTGCCTTACCCATCTTTCGAAAGTCCCATTTTTTTTCTTCCTCTTTCCAGACAAATTTACTTGGGATTTCAATGTAACTTAGTTCACGTGCCACAGCTTCGTTTCGGTTCAGTTCCATCCATTTTAGAAACATTGTGGCAGCCACCGTTGGTTTGTCGAGCACATTTTGAATATTTTCTTTTGGACCATATACAACACTTTGCTCACCGGGCAGATGAAATGGAAGCCTTATAACTGGAGGGTATCTATAATGCACTTCATTTTTAAATATTCTCCACGAAGCTTCACATGCTGAAAGGAACCTACAATCAAAATGTTTTTTGATTTCATCTCTTTGCATCACTTCTTCACCTTCTCCATTATCTTCTACAAAAGCAACTTTAGCCATATCAGGTCCTTTATTAATGTATTTAAATAAATACTTAATTGAAGCGGCCTGGTTACACCATTCAACATTGATATGAGCTTGGTAACGCCTTAAAAGTTTTGCATTATAAGGGACCACATGTCTATTGTCTAACGTAGCAGTTCCTTTTTCAACAAATATCCCTGACTCTCTTCTTCTATAAACCGGATATCCATTTGAATCTAAAGTTGAAGCAGGAGAAAACTTCTTTGGAAATTTCTTGGAGCACTTACCGTCAAGCATGCACGGACAGTTCGGATATTCACGCCCACATGGTCCATGCATCATAAAGTCACTCACAAGACTAAACAACTCCGGATCAAGATAGGTTTATATATATATATAAACATTCAACGATACATAATACTTAACTAACAATATATTATAAATCAACATAAAGTACGAATCATCATGTTATGCGAAAATATGTAATATTGAAATTAAAGAATTACATACCTTCATCTTCTTTGATGGAACAGTAGAGAAAAAACATGTAGATAATCATGTTCTGCGAAAACATGTAATATTGAAATAAAAGAATTACTTACCTTCAACTTGTTTGGTAGAAAGTAGAGAAAACATAAAAAAGCAAAGATGAACTCTTGAATATTTGAGTCTTCTGATTTGTCTGTAAGACTGAATGGATTCGTTTATATGAAAGGTGTTGGTTTGATTTATAGTAGTAGGGTTTTATAGATTTTTAAAAATTAAATTTCTAGTCAAAACTTATTTAATATGGTTAATTACTTACCATGTTTAAATGAATTTCAAGATTTGAATTTTTTGGTGTAATTACAATTCAAATTTTTCGAAAATTTGAATTTATGGATATGTATAGTTTTTTATTTTTATCAAGTGTGTAATTACAAAGAATTTGTAATTAAAAATGTTTATTAATAAGCTTAAATACTTACCATTATTAAAGAAATACTATTTGAATTTTAAAGAAAACGAAAAAGCCAACTTAATTATATTTAGTATTTTTTATGTTTTTTTTATTAAGTATGTAATTAGAATACACTTGTTTAAATTAATTGTACTATAGAAACTTTGTAATTTTAACATAATCTTTAGTTATAATACCTAGAATTTTATATTACACTAACTTAAAAAAACGTTTTTAAAAACGTAATATAATTAAATATTACTCATATTTTGTTGAATAATGTTATGGAATGTATTAGAACTTTATGTTTGATAAATTGTTTGAAAAAATATAAATATGATAAAAAAAATGTTAATTATATATAGGTGGACCTATGAATAATGTTATGATTCTTATAGACAATTCAACATAACATATAAATAATTAAAATTTATTCAACAACGAACAATTATTTGCCAAAGATAAAAAAAAAAAACATAAATGTTCAAACCAACAACTAATTCAAATGAAAAATAGTAGCAAACATCAAACAAACCATAATAAAAAACAAATTGTTTCAAACCATAAACAAACATTCAGAAAAAATCCCCAAAAAAATAGCAAACAAACGGATAAATGTTCTTATTTTTCAAGCTTTGGGATCAACAGGGGGATCTCAACTGATTTGTCGGTGCAAACTTTCTTATCACCCTTACGCACTTTGGTAGTAGACTCACTTGCATCATCTTCTAGACCGTAAACTTTGTCGAGGCTACGCTTCACTTCCTGCTCGTCATGGACCAGACTAACTCTGCAAGATGATTCTGGAGTGTTGTTATCTCCAACAGAATCCTACAAAAGTAAATGAAAGGTTTAAAGTTTGATAATAGTAGCAATTTAAATTTAATTGCGGGAGTGATTTAATAGGTGAAAAGAACCTTAAGAGAGACTGCATTTTGTGTAGACGATTCAACTCCATCCAAGCTTTCAAATCCAGATTGATCCACCTAAAAACATTAAAGGATTTGTATGTGTCACATTATATAGTAAAACAATAATAAATTTTTATAAAATCAACCTATAAAGGAATATAGGATGGGAATAAAAAACCTGAATATCGGAGAACTTTTGTTCTAGTGAAGAAAGTATCGATGACTCATTAGTAAACTTGCGTATACTATATCCGTCTAGGTGCTTGTCAATATTGAATTGACCCACTTTAATTTTGAACGCAAACTTTTTGTCTTCAAGAGCATGAAACTCAGTTGGAGTTGTTTTTTCTTCACCAGAAACCTTAATAACAAATGACATAAATAATATAAAGCAAAATAACTAATTTGTTCTGGACTGAGTATAAACAACTTACTTGCTTAGATTTTTCTAAAAGTTGCATTGCTGACATTCCCAGCAATTTCTTTGCTTCACGATCAAATAAAGTAAGGGATGTAATACCAGTAAAATCCTGAACCCTTAAAGGTACTCTGAACCTACATTTACAAATTACAAAATATTATTAAACAAATTTAATACTGTTTTACTTTAAGATGTACATATTTAAGATAAAGCATACACTGGATCAGCAGAGACGATGTGCTTTGGACATTCTCTATTGGGGCAAACTAACACCTGTTTAAACGAAGTAACATCTGTTTCTTCATTATCATCAGGTAAACTTAAGGTCGGCTCCACCTTGTGATTACAGTGCTCACATCCCAAATAATACCACTCATCTTTATCATCGACACCCTTAATGGTTCCAAGAACAATGACCTGTTTGTTCACCTACAAAAGAAACAGGAATCGGTTAAAAAATGAATTGTAAATAAAACTTGTATATAATGATATGATAAATCAATTGAATCTTACCTCTGTTATCAAAGGAAGATCACGAATAGTGCTGAAAGGGGTTTTATTCAAGAATTCATCATTAATATTCATACTACCAGACGATCCAAGAGATCGTTGTACAGACGATGATTCCGTAGATAAAAACTTTTCAATATAACTGTAAGAATAAAAAAATTAATATAACATATATATAATAAGTCAAATATTTAGATATATGTAAATAATTAAAGGATAATTTAAACATATCACCTTTTCTTAAAAGCACGAATATCGTCAATATCTTCGTTGATAAACAGGCGAGTTATATTGAAACCATTTTGCAAACTTACATTACCTTAAAAAAAAAAAAAAGCCAGCGTTATTTTTTTAAAAAAAGTAATAAAAATGTCAAACGTAATACAAATTGCAAGAAATGACAAACCTTTATAATTGGTAAAGCTACCAAATTGAACAATAAGAACTACATGAACTTCAGCTTCGTTCTGCTTGATGTACTCAAACATCTGCTCACTATATTCATCCCACAAAGAACATGACATTTTTACCCCACTACATACAATACATTTTTTATTAGAGCATGCATAAATTTCAAACATTTCTTCCTAAGTATTAATCGTACAAATGAGAAATGAATATATCATGAAAGATTATGAGATAATAAATTATGAATAGGAAAAATGAAACACATACTCTAGATCAATCAAGAGTAGGTTCATTTTCATTTTCAATCCAGCTTTTGTTTCGATAGGCTCGGGTGGACTCCATTCTTCAACAAACCCAATGAAATCTAAAATATTTAAAATGTTATCTCAACTAATAAATAAGAAGACAAATTAAAAGAATAAAAATATATAAAAGATTAAGGCTTCGAAAACTACCAATCCTTTGTTCTTGAGAAAGGTTACCAGACTTAATAGACTCAAAAGAAGAGAAATTAAAACCATATTGGCTACCATCAAATCTGTTACACTTTGTAAGATTTGTTTCAAAAGTAAACGATAATATGTCATTTTTAGAAAAGTGTTTAACAGATTTGTTATCCGCTAGTTGTGGTCTATAGATATAATATGATTCATTTTCACGTAGAAATTTTTCATGCTTCTTCATGTATCTATTCCACACAATCGCTTGCATTTTAGAACCCTGCGTAAAAATATGTAATTAGAAGACATTATTTGACCAGAAAATATTAAATAACATATATGTGACAAAGGAATTGATGATATAAAATCTAACCTGTTCATCCATAACAACCATATCAATGGCAAGAGTTTCACCTGGTGTCTTTCGATTTGCTCTCTTCCAAAGCCTAAGTACCTTAACTTTGATTGTGTAATTACTCAGCCGCCATGTTATGTCATTCAAAAATGTAACATTATTTGGATCCATCTGCCTGCACGTGTGTAATAGTTATCACAAATAACTGCGAACAAAAAAATGTTAGTACTCGTGTGATATATAAATAAAAATGTAAGAACCTAAAGTAGTATATACTACCTGCGAAATGTAGAAGAAAAAAACTGAATTATATTCGAAAAATTTCTACATGTATATATAATTTCGTATACCTAATATAAATAAGGAAGAAATGTTGTATTTTTAGTATTGATTATATAAATAGAAACAAAATATGAAATGCCAATCTAATTGATTAAGTTTAAAGGTTTCCATAATACATTTTCAATCAAATTAAGTTGTCAAACTTTCCGAAATTATGAAAATAAAAGTTGTTTATTAAATCTTATTGTAAAAAAGTCAAAGACTAATTTTTTGTCTATCCAAAAATCTTGTTTGTCAAATTAAAACTTTTTTAATTTGTAAATTATTAATTACTTGTGAGTTTAAAATAAAGAGAAAACGTTTTCTTTTGTTTTAAAATGGTACTGGAAAAATTTAACATTTTCAAATAAAACGGTTGACTTTGTTAATAAACATTCAACAGGTAAAACACACCAATGTATGTAACCACTAACAGTTAATCACAATACCAAAAACAAACAAACCAAGGTGGTAACAGTTACACGGCAACACAATTTTAAGAGGAAAAAGTCAACGGCATAAATTTGGATGTAAAAAAAGATAAATTATCGGTTGATTGAAAGCATAAAAAGTAGTCAATTATACATTCTTAATTGATTGTCTTTCCAAAAATCTTGTTTGTCAACATAAAACGGTTTGAATTTGAAAATTATTAATTACTTGTGAGTTTAAAATATTAAAAAACGTTTTAATTTTTTTTTAAAATGTTATTCGAAAAATTTAATATTTTCAAATAAAACGTTTGACTTTGTTAATAAGCATTCATATGTATTAAAAAAAAAATAATATCATAAATCTATTTCTCAAAAGACATATCAACAGGTATAACAAACCAATGTATGTAACCAATAACAGTTAATCACAATCCCAAAAACAACCATACCAAAGTGCTAACAGTTACACAGCAACACTATTTGAACAGAAAAAAGTCAACGCCATAAATTAGGATGTTTAAAGACAAATCGAATATAGGTTGATTGAAACCATAAAAATTAGTCAATTACACATCGTTAATTGATTGGCTTTCCAAAAATATTGTTTGTCAACATAAAACGGTTTGACTTTGAAAATTATTAATTACTTTTGACTTTAAAATATTAAAAAACATGTATATGTCTATAAAAATGGAAACTATTAAAACTTGGGAATTTTACAAAAAAAAGTCAAACTTACGAAATTTGAGTATGTTAATAATGAGAATGACAAAAGTTAATGTAATGTAATTTACCAAATTTAAGTTTTAATAAACAATATTAACAAAGTCAATTTGTAAAATATATACTTGTCTAAATTTTAATTCTCATTATAGCAAATAAATCATATTAACCATATTTACCTATTGCTAAAAAAAACATATTTCCCAAATTATTGCTAACTATTAAAACATAGAAGATCATATGTCGTAAATACAAACCATAAGACTGATATATTTTTCAAAACACATATCAACACAAAAAACAAATCAATGTATGTGACCACTAACATTAATCATCATCCCAAAAAACGACCATAACCATCGTGTTAAGAGTTACCCACAACCACTGTATTGAACCAAAAACCACCACGACTTAGGACCAAAAGTATGTGATTTATATCCAAAAAACTACCCACTGAATCCCGTCCTAATTACCATCAACCCTAACTACTTTAGAGAGCTTGAACAGACCTCGTTTTTCAAACCAACGGAAATGCACCTGATCACCAGCCTGCAAATCATTGTCAGCAACAAACACAGACATACCTTTGATGTAAAAACGCTTACTCGATCCCCTGTCTTCAATACCTACAGAGACACCCCAGCTATTTTGCTCAGCATCCTTAATTGTCAATGAGCGCGGCCTGTTCAAGCCATTGGCCTTCGCCCATTGTGTCTTCATCCGCTAAAACAAATAACCATACATGAAATTTGTTATAAAAAGGTTTATTTAGCATCAAAATGATTATAACATATTGCTTTAACATATAATACTTACAAAATGCCTGTCAACAACAAAAACAACTGGAACGGCCCAATCTTCTATATCGGATACATCTTCATCCGATCCAGATCCATCATCATCAGTTTCCATATCATCTTCATCTGAATACTCTTCTCCATCATCATCAGAAACCACAGCTATTTCCTCCTGATTAATTTGGTCATCCTCGGGCTGTTCAACGTCCTCCCACAACTCCGGAGGCAGGGTCAGCTTGTTTTTCTCAAAGATGGACAACTCCAATGTTTTCTGTTAATTTTACAATGAAACACATGAAAAGTGTACAAATTAATGATATAAATCTCAAACAAAATTAATGATATATTTTGAAATTTCGAATCGACAAACAAACCTCGTTGTAAATTTCAAACACCATCAGATGATCCGCTGTTATGTTAAACCTCTGTTTCATGTACGGCCATCCCTGGGTAATGAAAATCTCATGACCATCGTATTCAAGTTGGATCTGGAAAACATGCCCTGCAAAGAAGATGAATTTCCAGCATACTGTTATCATTATGAACATCAAAATTTTAAAAAGTCTTATTATCTAACAAATAATTATATACATGAGATTACCTGGAAATGAGCTAACCATAATCGGTTCCATAGGAGGGTTTCGATTGTACAAACCATGATGAACGAAGGCACTTATATGCTGGAAAGTTGAAAAACAATGTTGAAACATTACTACATATTAATGTATTTAAGGCGTTATGTCATGTTTATACACATCATTTAAAAAACATACCAGGCGATTCAGATCACTGAGTGGGTCATCAAGTTTGCAGTAGAAATACTTGCCCGGTGCAGCTATGGCATCCTGATGAAAAGTATACATATTAAAACAGTTGAGCATTTCTTCGTACTCAAACACAAAGTGACAACCACTTGGGTAGTTTAGCGTTGTAATCATGTGCTTCCACCCATTGTAAAAAAACCACTTCCCAGCGATATTCATCACTTTAACTTCGAATGATCTCTGATCCAACGTATGAATTCTGGTCATGCCAGTAGGGAATCCATACTTAGTAATCCATTCCTTATAATCTCCGGGCAACGCCTACAAATCAATACCAAAAACAGTTGATTATAAACTAATCTATTGGATTTTCAGTTAATAAACATTATCCATCCGAATACTGTACAGTGATCAATGAACATATAGTAACAACCAACAGAGTTTTAACGCATAAGAAAGGTCGCTTACCATACACACACGTTCTCTGCCCTCTGATTTAACCCAAAATCCATAAACCATTCTGAGACGACCTTTAGAGCAACTGTATTATCAGTAAAAACATATTAAAACATGATATCATATAACTAAAATTGAATCATTTGATGAATACATAAATGCCAAATCTGTAAAATCTTAAAACCTATTAAATTTTGAAAACAGATTAATTTTTGAAAAATCCCAAATTGAAAACTTTATATAATCGAGTCATATTCACAATGTTCATACAAACTTGATTCAAAAAAAACAACAATCTAATCTTCGGAAAACCCAAGTTTGACCTAACATCATCAATGGCAAATCAAAAAGAAAACACTGTCTTAGTCCATCAAAATCCATTCAAGAACCCTAATCAAACAATCAACAAACCTAATCAAACAATTCAAAACTTTATATAATCGAGTCATATTCACAATGTTCATACAAACTTGATTAAAAAAAAAGAACAATATAATCTTCTGAAAACCGAAGTTTTTCAGAACATCATCTATGGAAAATGAAAAAGAAAACACTGTTTGAGTCCATCAAAATCCATTCAATAACCCTTATCAAACAATCAACAAACCTAATCAAACAATCAAGAACCCTAATTAAGGGCAAACGAAGGTTTTCTTTGTCGTAACTTCATCTCCACAAATCGAAACATAAATAATCAAATCAAAACAGGGAAAAACAAACATTGAATCGACAAAGACATTACAAAAAAACGAAAAAAAACACCGTGAAAATGAGGGATAAAGATGGATTCAATGAAATAAGAATGAAAGACTGATTACCTTAGAGTGGAGATGAATGGATGGTTGAATCGCCTAGGTTCGTATGATTAGGGTTTGCAAGGTGTTTTGGGAAGGAGGCGAGTACACAGACAAAAGATATGTCCGCGTGTTTTTTATGTGGGTATTTATATTTTCTGTTTTTTTTTTTTTAAATCAAAAAGTTTATTAAATCCCACAATGAGACACTTGGCACAATATGATTGGCTACACAATTGAGGATGAATGTGGGAGTGCCAAGTGTCCTCATGGACTTTTGTTTATTAGATGTATAGATTTGGTTTCAGTTGTTAAATCGTGAGTCTTGAATGTAAATTTGGTTTTTATAGTTAACTCTTGAATATTTCTTTGGTTTTGATAGTTACATGATTATATGATTTATGTAGTAATATTGTTTTTGTGATCAAAAGACGTCACTTTGAACTTCTATAAAATGTGTCCCATGATTTTGACCGTCAATAAAAGTGATTAAGATGTCACTTGCAGGTACAATTCGTTACAATGTGTTTTTGTCAGGAAGAATGCGGAGAGGCGAGCATGGCGATGGAGGACTTCTTCGTTGATCGTCTTTGTCAATGTACCTACTCTTGATTATGCGGAGAGGCTACCATTGCGTAAGTTTTCATTATAAATTTGTTAAAAATTGGGTCGCCCCGCCGCGAAGCGCGGGTATGTGGTTGTATATTTTACTATGATAATATAGACTTACTATTACGTTAAGAGATTAGTCTACCGGATCAAAGTAAAAAAAAAATTTACCGGATTTTATATCCACCTTAATGCTTCTGGTCCCACGATTTTGGTTTGTAAAATTGACTCTGTATCTTTCTGTTAGTTTAGAGAAATCGCTTGCTATACAGTAGTTATAAAATATAAAATATCAATACATATCGAGACTTTGCGCCGGTAACATTTTGTTATTGCTTTTTGAGCACTATAGTTGATCTTTTTTGCCTTTTTTTTACCCAGCAACACATATACCCTTTTCTCTCTATTACACTTCACAAACACTTCGTCTTTTCTTAATAATCTAATAAATCGTTGTCACACTCCCGCCGCAACGCGGCGGGATCACCCTAGTTGAAAAGAAACTGCAATGGTTTGGCACCAGAGTAAGGAACTATCGTGAAAATGTGTCGGTTAACGGGCATTATGCTTATAAACATGGTCAATACACTGTAGAAGTAAAACAACATGTACCCCTTTAAATTACCTACTTGTTATGACATGTATAGGCACAGATTTATAAAATCTTTTAACTTCTATTTCTCTAAATAGTAATGTAGGTATAGGGGGTCACTAAAGGTATAGTTGCATAGAAGATTTTTTGCATTCATGTTTGAAAAACAAAAGCAAGCTGGTTTCAATGTTGAGTGTTGGAGATGATAAAAGTGATGAAGACATGTTTGTGGACATTGGGTATGGAATAAAAAATGGTAAGATAACTAACAATTCAGTGTTTACATGCGCAGTGGAGAGAAACTGAGTACATCTAAGGACTATCTATATGAGATGCAAGACGTTTCAACGATGCTCGAGAAACGCAGGCATCTTAGCTACCAAGGATGATGATCCGAAAGCTTCTCGCGATCTTTTTTAGTTAAAGGTTTTGAATTTTTGTTCATCAACATTCATGAGAAAGTTGTATCATATGAGCGTTGAAAAAACAAAGAGAACCAACAGCTATAAAGCATGAGCAATCAATAGCATACACATTCTCTCATCAGGTAAACTCAAATCACATTCACTTATCCATTGATAGTTGACTTTTCTTCTATGTTTAGAGTCATCATATTGATAATAACATATTAAAAAATATTTATCCTATTTGGTTATAAGTTACCTTTTTTGGAAATGTAACATTTGCATGTTTCCTAAACTTTAATGTATTTGCATTTTTAGTCCTTGTACGTTAATCGTTTTGAATTCTAATAAAACGTCGAACTTCGTTAATCGTTATATCATTGTTTGGTTGTATGTCATTATTAATCGTAATCGTATCATAACTTAAACGTATTATGCTTGGACGTTTGAGCGAGTTTCATCATTTTAAATTCTAATATTATTATAAAGATTTTCGCAAAAAGATTTATAAGTTGAACGTGGACAATAAACTCGTCAGAAAAGTTTGGAGAAACGTTAAAGCTTTGAGCGGGAAACTTATAAAAGATAAAAAAAACTTTTAGTTAAACAGCGAAGCTCCGGCAAAATTCCGGCGCGCTTGATTATTGATGTTTTAACACATTTTAATGGTCGAAAATCGAAATTGATCCCCATATGTTTCTCCTTTCAAATTAAACAAATTTAAATGATTTAATCGACCATTAACGCGTGATTGATCGACTTTTAATCCAGGTTTAATGGTGAAACGGCCGGAATCTTTAAAAGCTTTAAAACTTGTCTTTGAATCGTCCAATATATAAACCAAGTATACCATTAGTTTTCTGCACTTAAACACGTTCCAAACCCACAAAAACATCACGAAAAACGCGCTTAAAATCTGTGTAATCGAGCATTATTGTGTCGGTTCTTGAAGCTTATTATTCGATCATTAAACGAGCTTGTAAGTTAACTTTTTGTTGTCGTTTTGTTCCTTATATGTTCCTCTTTAAAAGCCCTCTATAATCGGGCTCCATTGTTGATGAATTGATGATTATAGAAATCAAGGGTTAGGGTTTGTATTTGGGGAAGAAGATGAAGTTGTTTTTATTATATAAATATAATTTTTTTCAAACTTATTAACATATTGATCTTGTAGTGTAGTGGTGGTAGTGTTGTTGTGCAAATTGAATGGACCAGGTTTGATCCCCAGCCACGGGCCCTTCAGTTCGATTTTTTTTATTATTTTTTAATTTACTTCGTTTATTTATTTATATTACTAGGTAAGTTACCCGTGTGTTACACGGGTTGAACAAATTAAATTGTATAATTCATAACTCTACAAATAATTAAAATATAAATGACTTTAACACACAATGACACAAAAGCCCCTTTGTAAATGATTTTTTGAGCGAATCAAGATCGCAATTGATTAATTAGATCAAGAGGTTAGCTGATATCTATCACCAATTCATACTCAAGAGTAGATGAAAACTCAATATCGGTTTTCAAATTTGACATTGATTGGTTACAGCAATTTCCTGATCTATTAGATAGTAAAAATGACAACAAAAAGAATATGCGACAATGTGCTTGGCATAAACTAAGAAGTATGTGTGATCAATAGCTTGAAGTGCTACATATGTATATTTGAAATCAATAACATCCACTGTTCCCAAGCACCATCGTAGTCAATCCTAAAAAGCTAAAAGATTAATCAACTGGTTGATGTAAATTTAAACCGAATTTACACCAAGTAATACTACCTTGACTTCTCACCTCGTAGAAACAGTCTCTCTAGTTTTGCTTATAAAGGGACTCTAAAATAATCAGTGTATTAAATGTCACCTCTGTAATAAAACCACCAACTTAGTAAACATTATATATAATTACAAAACTTGAAAGTTGGTAGTTATGCTAATAGGTAACACAAATTCACCAAAAAAAAAAAGAAAGAAAGAAAAAGAAAAAAAACTGCTAACTGTGAAAGAAACATTAGTGTTATTACTAAGATACAGAAGTTATAGCTTCAAATAACAGTTACGAAACGATTCTTGTGGTCGGGGTCTAGTGATATAAAGAAGCTTCATTGGGTTTCTTGGGATAGAATTGCTAGACCAAAAAATGATGGTGGGTTGGGTATTTCTAGATTGAAAGATGTTAATGACGCTCTCATGGCAAAATGGGTTTGGCGGTTCCGTGTTGAGGATAAAACTATGTGGAAGAAGGTTATTACAGCTTGTCATAAAGGTAGAAAGCGATGGTCCGGTATGCCGCTAACTACGGGGGCTTCGGGCTGCTGGGCCGCAATTATAAAAAACATCGAAAGACTCAAATGTGGTGATCAATTGTTCTTTGATAAATTTAAAGCCTATTTAGGCAGCGGTGTTTCGATTCGTTTCTGGCTGGATATTTGGCTAGTGGATAGACCGTTGTTTTTGGTTTATCCATTGCTGTTTGCTAGAGCTAGTAACAAACAATCTTTGGTCAGTGATGTTTGGGGCCGAGAGGGTTGGGGGATTTTTGATTATTCACAGCCTGCTTCTGGTTCAGAGGCCCAGGAGTGGTGCAGTTTGGCTGACTTGTTGGGAAACGTTCAAACGAACAATAATTGTGACCGTTGGGAGTGGGATGGTTGCTCTAATTTTTCGGTGGCTGCTGTGAAGAAAATACTGGTTAATAGTCAAGCTTTGAACGTTAATTTCAAGTTTAAATGGGTTGCTTGGGTACCTCTGAAATGCAATATTATGGCTTGGCGAGCGGAAATGGGCAGGTTACCGACAGTGGATGCTTTGGTTTCTAGAAACATTAATATAGACAACAAGGTCTGCAGGCTGTGTGAAGTGGACTTGGAATCTGCGGTTCACATATTCACAGATTGTGGTTTTTCTCTTGTTGTTTGGACGGCGATTTGGAAGTGGTGCGGGGTTATGCCGATCAACTACACCCAGACACGTGACTATCTTCTTCAATACAAACAAGTTGGAGGTGATAAATGGGGTAAGAGAATCCTTCATGGCATTGTAGTGGTGACTCTTTGGTCTATATGGAGGGCTAGAAACGAGAAAACTTTCAAGGGAATAGAAGCCAATATCGGCATAGTTATAGGGAATGTTAAATCGTTATCGTTTTTATGGTTGAAGCATAGATCTAAATTTAATGACTATCTTCTTCAATACAAACAAGTTGGAGGTGATAAATGGGGTAAGAGAATCCTTCATGGCATTGTAGTGGTGACTCTTTGGTCTATATGGAGGGCTAGAAACGAGAAAACTTTCAAGGGAATAGAAGCCAATATCGGCATAGTTATAGGGAATGTTAAATCGTTATCGTTTTTATGGTTGAAGCATAGATCTAAATTTAATGATCTCCTATGGGAGGAATGGTGTAAGTATCCTATGTACATGTTATAGTTTGCGGGTTGGTGGTCCTTGATTTGAGGGCGCGCCCCCGTTTGTTTTAATGAAAGTTAAATTCCAAAAAAAAATAACAGTTACGAAACAGCTGAGCAAAATTTTTTTTAACTAATAAAAGTAAAATCATATTTCAATGAACATTAGAGTTCCTAACAGTGGATTGCATGAGTGTAAAAAGAATCCAACATAGTAAGATTTATATTCATATTAATTCATCACAAGTTGCCATTTTTATACGACTATTTTTACGATTCTCATGTTATAGTATATGGTTTCTTAAGTGTAGTACTCTATAAAAATGTACCTCTAGCATAATGTGTAATGGAATTAGGGGAATTTGGTAGAATTATGCACATGAAAATTTGAGCTTGATGTTTCAAAGGGCTAATGTGGCTTATTATTTGTCACCAAACTCCGTTAATGAATATAAACCCATGTGACTTATTGTTTGACACAATTCAAAAAGAAAAAAAAAACACACACTTGGAAAATGATGTGTTATTATTGTACCTCTTCAGGCCCACCAAGCTTATTAATTACAACTTGGCACACTTGATTATATGTATAAGTTGGACATATATTCAACATCGAGTACCTCATTGCACTATACTCTTAACGATTGAAAAGCTACAAAAGGACCATGAATTAATTGTTATTCTATGCTAAGATGATGAGGGATCAAATCAGCAGAGCATATGCTTACCTTTCAAAAGAAAACGTTTATATAGTACTATTATTTCCATAGCAAATCTTCCTCAATGAATAATAACCTGAAAATTGAAAGATAAAAACTAGATTAGATACATAAAAAGATCAATTCTCACCAAAATTTAATATTATATATCGCTCATTGCTGAGATTGATCGTGGTCATAATGCACTAAAAATAACAATAACAACCTCTTACGTACATAGGCTGTGAAAATTTCTCAAGTCCAAGTGTCTAATTTTAGGCATTTATCATAGGGGTTTCATTAATGCGTGTATCAATAAAATCAACTTATCTTCTTTATTTTTGTTAGTTACATGCGGTCTCGCCAAAACCAAGAATCAAACCAACTCAAACTAAAATTTATAGAAGCCATATTCTAACTATTTATGCCTATATGTAACAGAAACATGAGGTGAAAATCATAACATCAAACTAATACACTTTCAGATCAAGGTTTCATAGAATCAAGATTCAAAAGAACAAATAAACTATCTTGGTACTTGGGCGCAATATTAGTTTCTTTATAATCAATTATATCAAAAAATCAATATATCCCTTGCAATATAATCGGATAGCCACCACAATTTGAACTTTGAAGCCACGCAGCAAAAACATCCCATAAAGCCAATTAATAAATCAAAGAAACATTAAATAAACTCAAGGCATGAACTGGGTGTGTCCCCTGTCGACTATCCATAGTAAACTGATTACATATAACATAAAATCCTTCATATCTATATTCAAGTGGCTAAAAAACAATATTCCATCAATACATTATGCACAGAAATTCTCGAAAATAACAAAAAGTAACAAATTAAAGATTTGAAAATTCAAATAATAGAGATAGTTTCAGATCTCTCCTACAAAATAATATTACTCTCATTCACTATAATAGAATGATCAACCACATTTTATTCATAATTCATACAATATATATATACAATGAAGAAAAGACATAATCTAACCTATAATTAAAAGTAATAAAACACTTTGACTATGACCATGACTATGACTTGGACTTTGACTTGAAATATATATTCAAAATATACAATTAATAATATGGAGAATTTGGTGCATCTCTAATATGCCCCCGCAAGGTGGACGACCTTGGAATAAGTCCAATCTTGCATAGAAGTAGATGATGCCGTTGTTTGAGCAATAGAAGAAGTTGATGAAGTTGAAGATGTAAGGAAAGATGAAGTTGATTAAGCAGATGAATCAAGAGAAATTACATTTGTGTTTTTTTTTAATATTGCAGGTGAAGAACATGAATCATTGATAATTTGGTGCATCTCTTATATGGATGAAATAAAGATGGTTAAAAGTCATAAAAGAGAAATAGAGATGAATGATCAGAGGGTAAACGGAATAGGTGATAGAAGATTAGAGGTACAGTTTGTCCAGAACAAAGGTTGTGGCACAAAAGGATTTTAGGTTTTGCAAAACCATGTAGAAGAAGAATAGGTTATGCTTGAACTTTGAAGAAGTAACAAAGTGTAATAGTGTGAGGTAGATAGAGCCTTTTGAGGGGATGAGATCGGAGTTTTGAAGATGTTGGTAGTCATGTGAGTTTTAGAGATGTTGAAAATGTGATAAAAATGGTAGGAGATGTTTTAAAGAAATTTAGAGTGGTGGTGACCACGGAATAGTTGAAGAAAGAGAGCTTTAGGTAGACATGGTGGGGATCACAGTAGCCTGAAAAGAAATTTAGAGGTGATGGGCAATGGTTCCCATGTTGATAGGATCACGAGCTTTCTCGTTGGAGATAATGCTCTGGTACCATATAAGAGAATGATCAACAACATTTTATTCATAATTCATACAAGATATATATACAATGAAGAAAAGACATAATCTAACCTATAATTAAAAGTAATAAAACACTTTGACTATGACTTGGACTTTGACTTGAAATATATATTCAAAATATATACTTAATAATATGGAGAATTTGGTGCATCTCTAATCATATAAGAGAATGATCAACCACATTTTATTCATAATTTATACAATATATATATACAATGAAGAAAAGACATAATCTAACCTATAATTAAAAGTAATAAAACACTTTGACTATGACCATGACTATGACTTGGACTTTGACTTGAAATATATATTCAAAATATACAATTAATAATATGGAGAATTTGGTGCATCTCTAATATTTACCACCATCTCATATATAGAACCTAACTTATACATAGCAAAACCAAGTAGCCAACTAATTTACTGTTCTATGATGATGGTTTTAAAAGGAATGACATATTACTTAGTGTAATGATATTGTGTAGAAATTGGCAAGTACCCTATGGTTGTGTACGATGAGAAATGGAACAACCAACAACAAAGTATGAGGGTCACAAAGAACAAACCGGATGTTATATGCAAGAGGAGAAACGCAATAGAGAAAATCTTTTGGGAGCGTATGAGGAGGAAGAATGCAATCATAATTAGGTTTCGCCTCTTTAAACCTAGATTAATTTTTTTTGTAAGGGTTTGTGAGATAAACCAGGAAAAAAAAATGAAAAAAGGCGTGTAAAGAAAGTGGGCCGGAAAAACAGAGGAGGAATGAGAGAGTGCCAAGTGTCCAATAAAGGTTT
This sequence comes from Ambrosia trifida, assembly GCA_028751855.1. Lineage (NCBI taxonomy): Eukaryota > Viridiplantae > Streptophyta > Magnoliopsida > Asterales > Asteraceae > Ambrosia > Ambrosia trifida. Next base: position 127,011,783 of record CM054122.1, read on the forward strand.
TATTTATATATTTTAGAAGATATGTGTAAATTTATAAAAATGCATAATAAATTCATTTTTGCTCCAAAAATTATGAATTTTTAGGTTTAGTATCTTGACACCTCATAGAAAATTATCATATTTTTAGTTTGTGAAAAATATCTTATTTTCTTAATTTTATTAATTTAAATTGTTTTAATCATATTTAATTGATTAAAATTTTGTTTTTAATGATTTTAATCTCAAAATTTTTGGAAAATTATGTCTAAATATGATAAACTGGGATAAAATTTATTTTCCCAGAAAATAGTTGTTTTTGCTATTTTTAACATTTTTAATCATTAAAATATGATTTAAATTCATTAAATCTGTTTTAAATGCATATAAATTGAGAAAAATTATGGAAAATTATTTTCACAATTTTACATCAGAAAATAATCATTTTTCACAAACATGTTATTTTTGGACCATATCTTGTATTTTTAGCTTATTTATATTTAATTAGTCGTAACAAATTATTTAATTAAATATAAATTATAAAGTCTGTTTTATAAAAAAAAATTTATAAAACATAAATATTCCTAAGTGTAGAAAACATAAGTGTGTATGTTTTATTTATTTGTAAACATTTATGTAATTAATTACAATTATTGTAATTATATAAATTAGTTATGTTATTTAACTAAATCTTTGAATAAAATTACATAAAATATTTTATTAAAAAATATTCAAATAGTAATAATTATTTTCTTAGTCGTATGATTGATCTTAAGGCATAATATACTTTTTCAATTCGAAATATTTATTAAAGTCGAGTTATTGTAAAACGTCATCTTCCCTACATAAGACTAGCTAACCCTAATGCCTTAGATTTTAAATCACTTCCCTCATTTGCATTCTTATACGTATAGGTTGAGTTCTTTAGGATTCCCAATTTTTATTTTGTGGCGAGCTTTGTTGGATTCATCGCTTAGCAAAAACTATGAGTATACGTATCCCCTTTTTGGTTTCCTACACTTTTGGGGTGAAACATGTACGCCTATGAAACTTACACATACTCATAATCATTTTTACATACAGTTCATACACTTGTTATGCATTGAATTCTTGTGCTTCATGCTTAAACATAAACGTAGTATACTTACAATCATTACAAAATCATTAACTCCATACAAGCCGACTTTAACAATGGATAACGTTATTTGGATTGACAACTCGCCTAGTGGAAAGTACCTATGAGTGTGGGAAGTCCTAGGTCATTATTAATGCTTTATAAACTTTGTCACATAAGATGTTTGATTTTGACCCGTATTGTGTTAATACGTGTTTTCCATATTTGCATTGAATGACTCATAACACTTGAATTATAAACATTTTTATACTTATATATATATATATATATATATATATATATATATATATATATATATATATAGGGCAATTATAATTAGAAAACCTCTTTGAGTTGATGAAACCCAACAAACCCATATTGGTGTTTTTCATCAACCCATAAGGGTATTTTAGGTAGTTAATTTAATTTCAAAGTTCTCTCATCTGCTTTTAACACACTACCTATTACTTTTTCAATATCTCTGTCCATCTAAAGTCCAAACACAATGCTATTATCTCTTTCTTTTTCTCTCACACTCTCTCTCTCTCCAAACACAATAACAACAAAGAATTATGTTTTTTGCCTCAAAACATATAATCAAAGTTTGTTTCTCTTACCTCAAATACATAAACACTTAAATTTGTTGCTTCCAGGAACAAAGTTTTTGTTTCTCTCACCTCAAATACATACACACTCAAATACATTCTCATTGTGAACAATTATAGGAACCTGCAAATTCAAATGCTATTTATTAAATCATGTTTCAAAAATACAATCAAATTATTATTTCTCTACCTCAAACACATACATACTTAAATCTTTTTTATTCCAATGACAAAAGACGATCTCAGATATGAGTGAGTGGATGGCAGTGGTGTTGGTGAACTATGTTGAAGATATGGACGGGGAAGTGAGTGTACGACAGCGGTGTTAGTGAACGATATTTTAATTTCAGTTCCGGATCTATGGGTTTCAAGTCATACAAATCTATCTCCAATTGTGACGAGGTAGACGGTTGTGGGGTGAACGATGATGGTGACGAGTCAAGTTCTTATGTATCAGATTTTTGGTAAGGGATCTTATTCTAGATCCAGATTTTTTTCATATGTTTTTTAGATTTTGTTATGTTGTTAAAATTTTGAATCTGTAGTTTTTTTTTTAATTAAAAAGGTGCCATTTGGTTTATAAGATTTTGTATTAAGATATTTGGTAAGGGTTCATTTCATATGTTTTTTAAATTTTGTTATGTTGTTAAAATTTTGAATCTGTAGTTTTTTTTAATTAAAAAGGTGCCATTTGTTTTATAAGATTTTGTGTTGTGATTTGATGTGGTTGTTGTGTGATTGTGTCTGGATACATATGTTTAAGTACTTTGAGAAGTTTGGAGACCTTATGGACTCGATTATCATGAAAGATCGGCAGACGGGTCTAACTGAGTGGTTTGAACCTGGTGGTGGTACTCAGTATAGAAAAACAATGGTTTTTTTTTCTATTCAACCTTGTCTTTTCATTTAAAAACATTTGTTTTTATTAAAAAAACATATGTTTTTGTTGTTTGGGTTATAATTTATCATATGTTTTTGTGTTTGGGTTATATTTTATCATATGTTTTTTGTTTGTATTTTAATTGAACAAAAACATAGGTTTGGGTTATAATTTACATTTGTTTACAAAAGAAACATCTGTTACAACCATAAATAAAATGACATAGAGGAGAGAGGAACGAAAAAAGTACTTATAATTTTATGTAACATGAGAAAGAAATAAAAATGTTGAGTTTATCTTAGAGATGAAAGAGGAGAGACAAGAAAGAAAGGAAGAGTTGTCTGTTTGTGTTCTGACTTGTATTTTGTTCTTCCAGTTTCTTGCTGTGCTCTATATTTATATATAGAAGTTTCGCCGTTAAAAAAAAAAGAAAGAAAGGAAGAGAGAGGGCAAATAACAAAGAAAGGATGCTACTAACACATGTCAGTTTGTCTGAAAATGAAGAGAGAAAGTTAAAATTGATGGACTATTCTACCCTCTTTTACCAGATCCTTATCACAATAATGAGTTATAAGTCAACAAAGAATCCTAACCATTGATTAAGTGATATAGATGGTCAAGATGATGGTTTCATGGGTTTTCTTAACTGGGGAGGGTTTTCAATTTATCCTTCCCCTATATATATATATATATATATATATATATATATATGTACACAAAACTAAGTATACTCACCAACATTATTGTTGACGTTGTATTTTGTACATGTTTCAGGAGACGCTTGATGATTTCACATAGGCATTGGGACTTAGTTGAATAAAACAAACTTAATTTCATGAATTGTTTTGGGATTTGATGTATTTTTTTTCTTATTGCGTTGTTTGACATTTGAACTTTGAATTTAATAATATTTACACTTTAGTACCATGAGCTTTTAAACAATCATCACTATGTGACACCTCGATGTTTCCACCATTGGTTAGGGTGTTACAGGAAATTTTCTTTATTTACCAAGAGAGCACTCGTGACGACACAAGTCATTATCGGCACACCGGGTACTACTAACAAATGAATATCATCAAAGAAGTTTAGTACATCAACTTTGAAGATCCTCGTGTTTGATTCATGAAATCCTTGTATTTGATGAAGTAGATCATATGCTGGCAGAGGTGATGTTACGGATATTTGTATTTTTGTTTCTTGTTAACATTTTTGTAAGATAATTATGTGGTTTGTTCCATTCAAATTTTTTTCCATCGGTAGTAACCAGAAGATCAAATCGGTGGGGGCCGAACTCAACCTGGACTCAATTTACCTACGAAAATCATAAAATTCCAACACTGCGTAAAAAAATGGGGGGGGGGGGCCTCGGGCCCTCAAGAAGCTTCGTACCTGGTTCCATTTGCTTGTTAGGTAGTGTAACATCGCAAAATTTTCCCCAAAAATTTAATACATAAAAAGCCCTTATATATATATATATATATTTTTTATTACACCTTTATCATTAATATTATACAAATGTGCCTAAGTCTTTATTTATCCTAACTCACAACTTATATACATACATAAATGTATATAAATAATAATAATAATAATATGATTCTAAATTCTTTTTTTTTTTCACATACAAGATTTTTTTTTTTTTTTTTTTAAATAAAGCCTTGAGTCAATAGTCAAAGTCCTAGTCAAAGTCTTAGTCAAACAGTCAAAGTCTTAGTCAAATAGTCAATTCATCATAAAACCTTACTTTATGGTGTTGACCAATTTTAATGGCTAATTGACTCCAAAACTAGTATAAAAACCCACCTATGACCCATTATACTTTGCACCTCTAAATCGATTGTTTCAATCCGATTAAACTTTCTCTCATACCTTTCTTCTATAGTCTATTACTTCTACAATTGAAGCTTTGATTATAAGCTCTTGTAATTAGCGAATTGGAAGCTTGATATTCATTCTTTTCGTTTTCTTCAATTTGGACTAGCTACGTTGTTGAGTCTTTGGGATTCGCCTCGCATACATTCACAACACATTATTCTATTTTTTTTACGAGACATAACATTTTGCTAAGGTGAGTTTTACATAGCCCCTTTTCTATTTATCACCATTTTTGGGGTGAAACATGTTACAACATTATTCATGCAATTCAATCATAAATGTGTCTATGTGTATTTCTATGTTGCATTATGTCTTGAACATGACTAGGGTAAGCACAATTCTAGCATAAACATTCATCAGCCAAACGGTATACATTGATAGATCTATTGGACTGACAATCCCACCCGGATACGTGCCTCCTACAAAGGTTGCGTGGGTGTTTGTTACTGCAATATAAACGAGTGAACCATGAGCGTATGGGATGTACCACAATACAACAGTCACAATGGTTGATTATGCGCTCGATTTACTTCTAGTATGTTTTCACATATGGACTAGATTGCCATGACACATGAATTGCACAACAATTTCATTCGATTATCAAAACCTATGTAATTCTCACAAACTTTTGTTGACCCAAAATATTTTCAACTTAACATGTTTCAGGTTCTACTTGCTTGAGGATTTGAATTAATGCTTGAAGATGTGTGCATAGTTTTATTCAATTTGATGTATGAATTCTTGTAGAACAATTGTATGTAATTTATCTAAATCATATAATGAGAATTATTATTTACCATGAGCTACTGAACAATCATCAATACGTGACATCCCGATGTTTCCGCCATCGATTGGGGTGTTACAGATTGGTATCAGAGCCATGGTTATAGGGAATTAGGTTATTAGAAAAATAATCTAGTCTATAACCATAGGATTTAACCAATACTTGCTTCTTTTACTTGCTATTCTCTATCTCCCTCCTACTTCATATCCCTACTTTCATCCCTACAAGAAGGTTGCTCTCCATCACTGGATCCACTCTTAGACTAATAAGGCAAAATCCTCAGGTTTAACCTGAACCACCTTGAGATCTCGTCGAAGTTCTAGATTTTAATAACGAACACGTGCAATCTGGAAGGGTGAACGCCTGTATTCTGAGTCTTCTGTCTAGGCTGGCATTGCGCATATATCCCAATCAGACGAGGGACCCGGATGCCTACCTGGGAATTCTTAGGATGAGTGTTCACTTATAGGCTAAAGCATGTCTTCACTATGTTGTTGGAATCTGGAATCTTTGATACGTCAACGTTTTCGTTTATTCGTTTTAATTAATGAATAAATGATTACATTCCTTATATCACCTCATTCATTTCATGCCACATTGAACCTTCATTGTGTCCCTTACAGATCATGTCTCCACATCGCAGCACTCGCAATAACAGTGGTGAAAACCAAGAGGAAAGTAACAACAACCACAACACCAACCACAACAACAACAAAAACAACAAAGGTGTTGATGCCCAACTGGCTGCGATTATTTCCCAACAAATGGCGCAACAAATCACAACTCTGGTTTCTAACTTGTTGGCTCAAGTCATCCCAATGAATGGGAACGGCAATGGAAATGGAAATGGCGATGGAAATCACATAAAGAACGGGACCTTAGATCGGAAAGGCGAGAAAACAAGTATTGTGGCTGCGGTAACTACCGAGAACCAGAAGCGCAAGACCAGGGATCCTAATGTAAACCTCACTACACAAGCTTCTAACAAGAAACCCTATACAAGAAACTTTCCATTGTGTAACACATGCAAACGACATCACCCCACTGTTTCAGTGTGTCGCCTGTGCACCAATTGTGGTAGGTATGGCCATCTGGTCAACACATGTCGTGAGTCCCCAAACCCTAACACCAACCAACCAACCAACCCTGCTCAGGTTGCTAATCTTAATCGTCCTGGTAAATACAACTATGGTAAATGCTATGAATGTGGAAACCCAAATCATTTCCGTAACCGATGCCCTAAACTAAATCGAGATCAAGACCCTCTAGCTACTTAACAACAAACCCCACCATTTGAATGATGTCTACTTTTTAATTCTATGTATTGACACTTTTTGATTCAAGTAATAAATTCAAGTATTATCATAACATCTGAGTGCATGCTTGTTTGAATGTGAACTAATTGCTATATCTATAATCATACTTGCTAACTTGTACAACAATTAGTTGACTACCAAACAACCTACTCAACGATTGGTAGAGGTCATCATGTCTTTCCAACAGTCGGGAGAGGCCATACTACCTGCTCAACGACTGGTGGAGACTATCGAACCTGCTCAACAATCGGTAGAGTCATAAAAAGACGCAAAACCCTAATGTAAGGTAAATTGATAATTACGGTCCGGAACGTAATCATGAATTTACAGGTACGTTAAGGTAGTGAGAAATTTTATCAAGGTTTTCGGTAGTCGACCAATTGTATACCTGGTGTTTTTCTTTTAACTTCGGGACGAAGTTCCTAAAAGTAGGGGACACTGTAACATCGCAAAATTTTCCCCAAAATTTTAATACATAAAAAGCCCTTATATATATATATATTTTTTTTTATTACACCTTTATCATTAATATTATACAAATGTGCCTAAGTCTTTATTTATCCTAACTCACAACTTATATACATACATAAATGTATATAAATAATAATAATAATAATATGATTCTAAATTCTTTTTTTTTCACATACAAGATTTTTTTTTTTTAAATAAAGCCTTGAGTCAATAGTCAAAGTCCTAGTCAAAGTCTTAGTCAAACAGTCAAAGTCTTAGTCAAATAGTCAATTCATAATAAAACCTTACTTTATGGTGTTGACCAATTTTAATGGCTAATTGACTCCAAAACTAGTATAAAAACCCACCTATGACCCATTATACTTTGCACCTTTAAATCGATTGTTTCAATCCGATTAAACTTTCTCTCATACCTTTCTTCTATAGTCTATTACTTCTACAATTGAAGCTTTGATTATAAGCTCTTGTAATTAGCGAATTGGAAGCTTGATATTCTTTCTTTTTCGTTTTCTTCAATTTGGACTAGCTACGTTGTTGAGTCTTTGGGATTCGCCTCGCATACATTCACAACACATTATTCTATTTTTTTTACGAGACATAACATTTTGCTAAGGTGAGTTTTACATAGCCCCTTTTCTATTTATCACCATTTTTGGGGTGAAACATGTTACAACATTATTCATGCAATTCAATCATAAATGTGTCTATGTGTATTTCTATGTTGCATTATGTCTTGAACATGACTAGGGTAAGCACAATTCTAGCATAAACATTCATCAGCCAAACGGTATACATTGATAGATCTATTGGACTGACAATCCCACCCGGATACGTGCCTCCTACAAAGGTTGCGTGGGTGTTTGTTACTGCAATATAAACGAGTGAACCATGAGCGTATGGGATGTACCACAATACAACAGTCACAATGGTTGATTATGCGCTCGATTTACTTCTAGTATGTTTTCACATATGGACTAGATTGCCATGACACATGAATTGCACAACAATTTCATTCGATTATCAAAACCTATGTAATTCTCACAAACTTTTGTTGACCCAAAATATTTTCAACTTAACATGTTTCAGGTTCTACTTGCTTGAGGATTTGAATTAATGCTTGAAGATGTGTGCATAGTTTTATTCAATTTGATGTATGAATTCTTGTAAAACAATTGTATGTAATTTATCTAAATCATATAATGAGAATTATTATTTACCATGAGCTACTGAACAATCATCAATACGTGACATCCCGATGTTTCCGCCATCGGTTGTGGTGTTACAGGTACTCTATCAATCAAAGTGCCATATGGATTCCTTAACCTTTATTAATGGATTAACACCCACTTTGACATGTGTTGAACCAATTCAAATAATTTAATTGGAATCATTAGTTCATTACCAAGTAATGGATTAGTTTTTGTGTGTAATAAATGTAGCAAATAAAAATGGGGCATGGAATGGATTGGATAAATCATATTAGGGTGTAGCAAATTCTGGGCAATTTAAATTGTGAAAAAATAATAATAAAAACCCATGACAACGCGCGAGTATTGCAATAGTATATATAGATTCTAACTGGGTAGGTCTCCTAAGAGAATGTTTTGCTCTCCTTATTTTCACCTCACTTATTACTTTTTAAAAAAGTTGGTAAGTTAAGAGGGTGTTTGGCTATCCATTTTCTCCCTCCTTTTAATTTATGACTTATTCAATAAGTCAAAAGTTTAAAAAAAAAGTGTTTGGGTAATTGTTTGAAAATGAACTTATGAAACAATTTGTGCTTTGAAAAGGATAAATGAAGGGAAAAGTCATAAGTCACAATTTGTGACTTATGAGCTTAAGGGTATGTTTGGCAAGAAGCTTTTAAGAGCTTTTAGGAGCTTCAAGCTTTTAAAAAAAAGCTTCTACTTAATAAAAAGCCTTGTTTGGTTGAAGGAGCTGTAAGCTTTTAGGTTAAAGAAAAAGCTCTACAGTGAAAAGCTACTAGTAGTAGCTTTTAAGAAAAAACTCTACTAGCTAGAAGCTTTTAAGTGGTAAATGACACAAATACACATTCTATTTTAAAAATAAAATAAAAACTTTCTCTACAAGCTTTTAATTATGTCCATTTTGGTCATTTTATATATTTTATTAAAAGCTCCAGCTACTCTGCCAAACACCAAAATATATTTAAAAAGCTTTCAGCTACCAGCTACCAGCTACCAGTCTCCAGCTAGTTTTGCCAAACATACCCTAAAGAGCTTTTGAGGTAGGAAAAGTCATAAGGATAAAAGGAGAAGGAGAGCCAAACATGCTCTAAATAAATTGTTCGGTTTCTACTTAAGAAATTTTAAAACATGGAAAAAAGATTTTAAAAAGTAAGGGAACAGGTTATAAAAAGTTTACCCAAACGCCCAAAAAAAAAAAAAAAAAAAGAACAAAAAGGTAAAGCCTCCACTAAACCCTTGCACTATGTTCCAGAGTTTAAAAGTAAAAGGAAAGGAAAGGAAGCGGAAAGAAAGGGGGACAATTTTGTGTTCCAGAGTTTCATTAAAGGAAAGAAGTGGAGGGAAGAGGAAGGAAAATTCCTCCAAATAACAATCCTTCCAAATTGGAAGGAAGCGGGAGGAAGGGAAAGTAAGAAAAATTTAAAGTAAATCATTTACCAATTTACCCTCTCATTTAACCTATAATAAAATCTTACAAGGGTATAATTGTAAAATATACGTTTCTTTTCTCTTCCTTTCAACTCGGGAACACATAAAATCTTTAGTTTCTTTTCTTTTCCCTTCAACTCGGGAACACGAAATAAAATTATATATTTTCCTTTCTTTTCTCTCCTAATATCCCTTTCTCTTCTTTTCTTTTATTTAGTAAACTCGGGAACACAGCGTTGAAGAATTAAGTTGAGTCTCGTGTTGTCCAGCAGCAAGTAGGACCCTACCAGCAAAGCTGAGAATCGAAAATGATGGATTACACATCCTCCTCGCTCATGTCCAGTTTCCGGCGAATCCCTCCGTCGGCCATTCCGCCCACCTTAGATTGCATCTTATCTTCTTCAAATACTTCCCCCACTCCTTCTTCCTTATTCTATCTTCTGCTCCACGCACTTCCTATTCTCTCACAGGTATTCCTTCCTTATTCCTCTCTCTCTCACCCTCACCTTAATAATAATAATAATATCCATTTTTATTTGTTTTCTTAAATAGGACGTTACAGTTGAGGAGGCCAATCGAAGCTTGGATGATGACCAATCTAATTTCATTGCATCCTATGTAGCTGCACTCTCTCATCTTTTGAAGAAACCAGGTAGCTAATCTAAATCCACTCCTTGCTTTTTTCTTTTTCTATCTCTGAGACTTTCATCTCATCATTTTTTTTTTTTTTAACTGTAGGCCTTAATCATGAGGCTTTACGGGATTTTGTTTGGAAGGCCTTGATTCCGTTGACACAAACTTATGATCGTCTCATAGTTGATAAGGTAAATGTGGAGTTAGGGTTCGCTTATTGGACTTTTATGCCTTGGAAACCAACACAACACAACACAACACGTGTTTATACTATTTGCATATCATACTTTTGCTTTCCTTGCGCCTAAAGAGACTCATGCATAGTAATGTTATGACCCAACCCAACCCAACCCAACCCAACCCAACCCAAGATCTATGAATGTAGCTTTGGTTTTGCTATTCAAATTAAAGGCCTAGTTAAGTGGACCAGCTTGCCTTCTCTTTCTTTCCATGTATATTAGTTTGCAACCAACATTATTTGTATTGAAAAGATTTAAAGGGGGGGCATGTTTAGTAATAATAAAAATACACTTTGGGTGCCTTCTGTTCTGCTTAACCTGTTCAACCATTTGACTTGTAATTTTTAGCTAAGCTTTTTGATTTTACGTGGTTGAACTGTTAAGATAAAACATAATCCAAATTGACCCATGCATGGGTTGAGATTACCATTTCTGTATCCTCTTAAGTAAATCTTTTCACTTGAATTTTCTTTAGGCTATGGCTTCTTTCTTGGATGTTGTAATGGAAACAAATGCTTGGGGGGTTGTAGAAGAAACAATGGTTCCCTATTATATGAAGTCAGTTGGTTTGACTATGGGAGGAACACTCGAAACTCAACAAGCCCAGCTTAAGATTCCTCAAGACTCTACATTGACTGCATTTGACTCGTTTTCTTTGTTCATGTCATGTCATATATTAGCATCTATTCTAGATGCTTCTGTAAAAGGTCATCATGTCTCAGATAGTACAAGTAGACCAGTTTTGGCAAATGGATGCAATTTGCATACATTTACAGGAAACTTGGTTTGGGACATTTGTAATGTGACTTTGGAAATGCTTTCACACAGCTCGGAACATCGCTCTTGTGCCCTCACTGTTTTTCTTCCGCGACTTTTTGCAAGCATTTGTAATGCCTTAGAGATCTCTGTTCATGGGGAGAAACTTATCTTATTCAGGTATTTATTAATATGCTAAGATGATTTGATTGACACACTATTTTTATATAAATTTATATATCAATGTTTTGTTTTTCTTTTTCTTTCCAGAAAGAGTTTCTTTGCTAAAGTTTGGAAATGTTGCAAGAATTTGTTTTTAATGGGATCTTCAGAGAGAAGAGATGCATACACTATACTCTCGTTGTATATATCTTATTCCTCCAAGGGTGAAGTGTGTGAAAATGATTCTGTGAGTGGGGATGTAACGTGTGAGTTAAGGGCTGAGAAGGAGTTTTGGGAAGAGATGAAGAAAGGCTTGGTATATAGCAACTTTGATTATATTCAAAATTCGATGATAACTGAAGTTGTTTAATACTAATGGGGCAAAATGCGCGCCTCGGGTAGCGTGTTATACTGGGTGATCTGAAAAAATCGGCCAAACCTAAGCATTTTTGTCCAAAGTTTTCTTATAAACAATTGTCGAGTGAAATATGATTACAGTTTACAGTGTTTCGTTAATTAACTATTTTTGAATTTGAATGAAACAATTTATAAGATTTTAAGCATTAATACACTTTGGGCGACTTATGATGTGCTTTTCTCTTAAAGCTAATGTTTAGTTTTTGTCCGATTGACCCATTGGAAATAGTCAAATAGATATCGCCTGGACCGACCCTTCATAAGTAAATGAGTTGAAATGGCATACTCAAATAGAAGTCACAACACATTTCCCTAATGCTTCTATATCTGTTAGGTTGACAAAGAACACATAGTGAGAAAACAATCATTACATATATTGAAGAGCACGGCTATTACTTGTGAGACAAAGCAGAAATCTAATGTTTTGGAGACGAAATCCAATGAGACAAAGGCAAACTCTCTTGCTTTGACCAAAAGGGAACGGTGGGCTAACAAGGAAGCCAAAACTCTTGGTATAGAGAATTTATGCGATTCGACTGATTCTGATTCAATAAGTCAGAGGAAATGGGGCGCATTTTTTCTTTTGTATGAAATGCTTGAAGAGTATGGTACTCATCTTGTTGAGGCTGCATGGAATTACCAGGTTTGAACGGTTTTTTCTTTCTACCTATTTTTTGTATACATGTTTAGATACAGTGAAAACAAGGGAATCACATTTGGATATTCGACTTGTGTTGTGTCCTACAGTTCCATTTCTCTTTTTTTGACATTTTTAAAGTATATCAAGATATTCTTTACATTTCCTTAGACTAGCTTATAATTGATAAATATAATAACTACTCAATTCACCAAAAGTCACACATGTGTTAGATTTTAAAATGCATAACCAGAAATCGGTAATCGGTATCAGCCAATAATCTCGTGTATTGTATTCATTTAATCCATAATCCATAAAAATTGAAAGTTCCATGTTTGCAAACCTCTTTGTTTCTCTTAATTTAACTTAAAATTTCGGATTTTATGCAGATGAATTTGTTGCTTCACACATCTCATCCTTCGGATAATCCAATAAAGCCTGTTGATGAAAGGACTCATTTTGATCCAATGGAAACGTTAGAAGATATGTTTGATTGGTTAGCTGTATTGTGGCAACGGGGCCTTTGCCATGATAATCCTCAAGGCAAGCAATATGTATTTTCGATATAGTAGGGGTGGCAAAATGGGCTGGTATGGTAACAGGTCAAAATGGACCAGTTGGATTGGATCAACTCACAAAGCTTTTCTTTTAGTTTAATATGCTTTCAAAAAGTATATTATTACAGTATAATAATCTTTATCTTGTCAATAAAGTGAGTAAGAAGGTTTTATGCATTGAAATGTATTTCGGATCATTTTCAAGCTGTTTAGACCATATTCTTTTTTAGTTGAAAAGTTAACTAAAGAAACGAAACAAAACATAACTCAATCACCCAAATAAACTAATTTGTATAAACATGGATCAAAAAGGCCATATCTAATTATTGTAGTCAAAGGATTGGTTTAATGTAACTTATTACAGTTTATGTGTGTGCGTAGTATCTTTATGTCATGTTCTTTTATAATCTTTTCAGTACGAGGGTTAATCATGCAATCAGTTTTCGGGATAGAGTGGAAGAATCATGGAAGTTATGCAAAATTTGTTCCTAGAGATTTTGTGCTTGGTCCTTTCATACAAGGGTTGAATGATCCTATCCACCACAAAGAATTCGGTTTGCTTTATATATTTCTATTTTTTATAGTTAAATTTATTCATATATTTTATTTCAAAGTATCTAGTGACTATTGTTCCTGTCCCACCTGTTATTTAATTTATATAGGACTTAAAGGAGTCTACTCTTCAAGGACAATTGACGGTGCTAGCATATTAATGCAACAATATACTGCCTGCCTAAGTGAACGGTAATATAAATTGTTAAATGTACTTCGTTATGTATTGATGTTTTTTTATTACATATTTTGTTTCTTCTTACAAGTCAAGTATTGTAACTTCTACGTCTTTCTATCAATCAGGGAGCAGATGCCATTTTTGAGTAATCTTGCTTCTCTTGTCAAGAATTACTCTTTTGGTCGAGCTGGGCTGATGAGTCTTGCTGAATGTGTGGCGGCTGCTGCTGCTGGGATTCCGACAGCTAGCAAGAATGAAGCGGGACTATGTAATGAAGTTAGTACTTACAATGATAAGGCCGCATTACTTGATGTTTTCAGGTTTATTATTGAGAGCAGCAAACAACATTTTAACCCTAATTATCGCCTTAAAGGTTGAACATTCTTAATTCAATATATATCTAATAGAGGTGGCACTTTTGAGCCTTTTACTTAAGAATGGGTGGATCTGGGTTATGTTTCATCTCTAATGAGTCAAAAGGGCCAAATTTAAATAAAAAAAATAGTTAAAAAGGAAATATGTCAGATTGGTCAAACATCCCTCAAAGTTGCTTTATGCAAAAAATCTAGATCAAAACTCTAATAATATATTCTTTGGAATCATAACTAATAGACTAATTATATAAAGGAGTTATAAAAATTGCACAAAAAAAGTGTTTTGGGTCAACACAACCCAACCCATACAAAAAATGACCTATTTCAACCCATTGTGTAACCCATCCAACCTGCCCATGTTGCTACCTCCAATATTTTATATGATACCTTATATTGAATAACAAGTTTTTCATGTATCTGTATATTAATATGTAAATTCTTCTGACATTTGCTACCTAAATTATTACTTCCAGTATGTGGAAAGATTCTGGATGCTACTGTTTCAGTGATGTCATCATCGGATGTTCCTTTTGAGCCTCTTCTTCACTTTATTTCATCTTTCCCACCAGACTTCCTTAATTATGGTGGTAAGTGTATATTGATGTTATGTTCTTTGTTTTTTTACAGTCATTCGTTTCTTTATTTACTTTATTACCATCATTTTTTCTAGGTTTATTAAGAGGAAAAGTGCAGGAATGGCTTCGAGGTTATGAAAGGCAAGCCTTAAATGGCACTATTGGTGTCAAGCTCATGAAAAAGCTTAATGAATTCCCTATAAGTTTTATAAAGCATAATCACCTGACCAATGATATAGTTAACTATGATGATGAAGACCTGGAAATGTGGGAATTAAAAGCAAAAAGATGGGCACGCACAGTGTTTCTTATAATAGAAGAACATCAATTAGATTCTCAATTGCAGGTATTTTTCATGGCTTCATATATAAAATACTATTTCATAATGTTACTTTCCAAATGAGAAAAATATAATTGAAGGTATGGTTAGTTAGCTTTACTGAACTGAACTGAACTGAACCACTTATAATTTTATAAATATTTTTGAATAGTATAAAAGTATATTTTATATTATTTAGAAGTTAAATCATTTCAAATTTCCCTCATCTCAAAGTCAAAATCTCTAATGAATGAAATGAGTAGTGCCCAGCCTTCCATGGTAACAAAACCTATGATTTTAGAATGTGAGATGTTCAGTGATGATTATTCGTTAACAGCAAATTAAGGTTTAAGCGAGCTGAGGTTAACTGCTAATTGAGGTAAGGTTCAGGTTGATATTGAACTTCCATGCACCAAGTACCTTGTTTACTAAGAAATGGTCTTACTTATAGCCTTGTTTATTAATTCTTTAACACGCCTTATTAATCTTGTCCCTGTTCGTGCAGTTTATTCATATGCATGGCAATGACCTCTGCAAGATTAGCGTTAACGGGGAGTGGTTACCAGTTAAATATATGATTCTCATCTTGAGTATCATTCAAGAACTCCACGAAATGAATAAAAGAAAGATTGGTAACACGAGTTCTATGGGCACGTCCATAATTATTAAAAACTTCACTGATACGTTAACCTTCATATTGGTATATATTGTTATTCTATTTACATAATTAGACGTTAATGGTCTAAATCATCTGTTAACACGAGTTCTATGCAGGGGAAACTGGCGCTATATACCAACCAAACATGCTCTGTTTTCTGGTCTGAGGAAGGTGGGGACACAAGCCTGCCTTCATCCATTAAAGGGAGGCTTGGTGGACTTAGTCAACGGCGTTTGCCAGCTTCTAAAACTACTGCTGTATTACAAGCTGTATGATTTGCTTAGTAGACTCTTTTAGTAATCCTATTGCTTCTAAGTTCTAAAAAGTACTAAATGTAAATGATTTGCTTCTTGTGGTGGTGATTATGTTGTTTATCTTATGTTTACAGATAATATCAGTCAAGACTCTTGCATCTGTCTCTTTGTATTGTGCTCAATTTAAAGAAGAGAAGCCTTTGGTTTCTGCTCTAGATGTTCTTTGGCAACTCTCTTGGAAGATTATTTCTTGCCCAACAAGTACCTCAGAGGTATCATTCATGTTATAGTACTTGAAGTGTTGTAAAGAGTCAAGCAGACCCATACTTATTTGTTCGGATTATGGTTTTAACTTTTAACTAGCCGGACAGATAAAAGAAAAATGTAGCTGAAATAGAAACCGGTCAAAAGGCGCACAAAGTATATTTTTAATGCATAAATTGTTTATTCTAATAATTGTGCTATTATTGAAGTCATATAATTTTATATTATATTTGAGATGACATTTATTTACAAACATAATCCGACAAGAAGTATTTCAGGCCCGCTTTATGCTTCCTACTTTGACCAGATACCCAAGTTACCCAACCCGCCCACTTACTAGGTTATTTGGTTCTCTATGCAGACTAAAGCAGAAATCTGCCTCGGAGGATTTGAAGCATTACGTTATGTTCTGAAATCACTTGTTTTAATGTGTTCTTCTTCAGCATTATCTCTTTTAACTAAACCTTATAATATTCCGGCACCAGAAGCGGAAGTCAAACCACATATAGATTACTTTGTTCAGATATTTCTTGGGAACATCAATAATCTCATTGAAGCTGGATATTTGACACGTGCACGAAGAGCAATATTAATTGATTGGAAGGTCAGCATCCACAATATTAGATTTGATTTTTCTTTTCTATTAGTCGTGTGAAAATATTTATCATGTTCTATTTGTTATGATTGGTTCAGTGGATGTGCCTGGAATCCCTGTTGCTGGTCCCAAAACATGCTCTTCAAAGAGAAGTTTACACACAGCATTTTAATTATTTCTTTTCAGATGCCATGGTCAAAAGGATATTCAGCGATTTAGTCGACAGGTTAGTGGTCTTAGTTTGATTTGTTTCACATTAAGCTTTTAATTTTATTTTTAGGTCGTGTACGTGTGTAACTTTGAACTTTAAACGATTTGTTTTCTGTCTTCCATTGTCAAATAATTTACAGCCTTGAAAATGCTGGTGAAGGTTCTGTTTTGCCCATGCTAAGATCGGTCAGACTGGTGCTGGATTTTTTTGCAGTTTCATCACGTGATGGCATTGATGTCCAGGTCTTCCCATTTTTATTTGCTGTTTTCATGAAATCATGTGTTGAAATGAAATAGGTAGATATTCCCATCTTTCTTGTTTATTGCAGATGATGTGGCATTTGGTTCGTTCCTCATGGTTATTACACGTCAGCTGTAATAAAAGAAGGGTTGCACCTATTGCTGCACTTTTATCTTCAGTTTTACATAATTCAGTGTTTCATGATATGAATATGCATGAGTCAAACAACACCCCTGGACCTATAAAGTGGGTATGTAATAACGTAAATATGTGTAATATGTATATGGGCATATGGCATACTTTGGCTGTAATTTAACTCCTCTTTCTGCAGTTTGTTGAGAAACTTCTAGAAGAAGGAACAAGAAGTCCGCGAACTATACGTCTTGCAGCATTGCATTTAACCGGGCTGTGGCTCTCACATCCGAGTGCAATAAAGTATTACATGAAAGAGTTAAAACTGTTAACTCTATATGGTTCTGGTATATTCATTTATTAAACTATCCCTTTTCTTCATTTCTCAAAATATCCGATGGTAATGATCGTGTATGTTTTTTCCCCAGTTGCTTTTGATGAGGATTTTGAAGCTGAAGTGACTGAAAATCATGATGCAAGGACTGAAGTATCAATCTTGTCATCAAGTTCTGACCCAGAGTTAACTGAGGTGAGTGGTTAAATAGCTATGCTTAAATTGAACCCCTATTTTTTCGTAATTTATTGCAGGTTGTTTAAATAAGCTAAAAATCATTGCACGTTCTACTTCTTTTATATTACTTGCGCTTTCTATTCTTTTGGCAGTTTTGTCTGGCCTAACACCCTGGCAAAAGTTTATGGGTTTTTGAAAAATTATACCTCACTTCCTAAAAAGCCGAATCATATTTAATGTTTGCTTACTAATTAGGTATTCATCAACACGGAACTATATGCAAGGGTATCTGTTGCTGTTATGTTCAACAAGCTAGCAGATCTGGCTCATACAATAGGCTTAACCAATGAAATTGAAAACAGTCATGCTTCCGCACAATCTGGAAAACTGTTCCTGCTCGAGCTCTTACAGTCTGTGGTAATGATGGTTGAAGTTTTGAACTAAACATTTTTTTAGGAAGAAATATTTAGATCAAGGGGGGTGTTTGGATGTGCTTCTTATGTTTGAAGCTTTAATGAATTGTAATTATTTAAACAACCATATAATAAAATGACCAAACAGGATGTTCTTGTAAAAAATGAATCTGATTATTTTAAATGCAGGTGACTGACACTGACCTTGCAAAGGAGCTATATAAAAAGTACAGTGCGGTTAGTTCATAGCCTCTCTCTTTACTGCTATCGTAGACCTGGGTCGATTTGCGTTTAATTTTCTTTTCTTAATTGTTTCTCTGACAGACTCATAGGCGGAAAGTTCGTGCTTGGCAAATGATTTGTATATTGTCTCGATTTGTTGATAAAGAAATAATATCCCAAGTTATGGATCACTTGCATACTGCCCTTTATGTATGTAAACAATGATATAATATTTTATTATATTTATAGTTATATTCCTTGAAAGTTGAAAGCATGTATGCTAACATGGTACTTTCATGCATCTATATATAGAGAAACAATATGCCCGGTGTTCGACAGTACATGGAAACATTTGCAATTCATGTATATTTGGAGTTCCCCTCACTGGTAAAAAAAGTTTTCTGATTGATTTGTATGTTACTAAAACAATTTAAAAATAACTTACATTTTAACTGAAAACAAACTTTCCGCAGGTTGGTGAACAATTAGTACCAATGGTTCGGAAATACGATATGAGAACTCAGGCAAGTAAAATGATTTATCATTAGATTTTTATTTTAATTTACTGTCAAGTCCCATTTTTGAATATTTATTTAAAATATTTCACCGGTTGCAGGCTCTCTCATCGTATGTATTTATAGCAGCAAATGTCATTTTACATGCAACTAAAGACGCTCAATCAAGACATTTGGATGAATTGCTTCCACCGATTATTCCCCTGCTGACATCACATCACCACAGTTTACGTGGTTTTACCCAGGTGTTTAATAATTATAATCTGTTAATTACATATAAATATCTTTAAATGTCTTACACTACATGAATTTGTATGCAGTTATTAGTATACCAGGTTCTTTCCAAATTGTTGCCTACTATTAATTCTGATGCCTATGGAACACTTTCCTTGGAGAAAAGGTGTTTTATGGAAATAAAATCCTATTTAGAAGTTAACTCCGATTGTTCACGGTATAATGCATATCTTTATTTTCAATAACATTACTACTGAAATTTAAAAAAAAAAACATTAATGTGCTTAGTCTTGTTTGATCTACGTTGTAGGTTGCGCACATCAATGGAAGTTCATCTTGATGCTTTTGATCCAAACAAATCCATAACACCAGCTGGAATATTCAGTAACCGGGTTGATGTAAGATTGTACAAGTTCTCCATTTTACACATTTCTAAAACTTTAATATTTGAATTATCTTTTGTATACAGGACGTTGAATTTGAATGTGCTCATGTATCCCTCTTAGAACGTGTAATCGACTTTCTAAATGTAAGTTCTAGATTTTAAGTTTTAAGGATAATCTTTTGTTGTCTTTTGTATTAATTGAGATAGTAACAACTTTTAATGATTACAAAGAAGATTACATGAGGTATAAATACACAGAAATGAACAACAATTGAGGAGTGAAATCCTCCAATGACAAAAATAGAAAAATCTATACAATGACTAACTAAAATTTAGCATTTGACTCTGACTAACTAAAATTTAGCATTTGACTTTGACTAAAAGAGTTTCCTAATACCCCTCGTCAATGCGAGACGGAGGTGGTTGTAGACGAAGCATTGCTCGAAACTTTTCAAATAGAGGTTTCGGTAAACTCTTGGTGAAAATATCGGCTATTTGTTGATCCGTTGAAATGAACTTTGTGTGGAGATGACCAGCAGCGACCAACTCTCGAATAAAGTGGTAGTCAAGATCGATATGTTTGGCTCTCTTATGGGAGATAGGATTTTGACTCAGAAAGAGTGCACTCTTGTTGTCACATAAAAGAGTTGGCGGTCCTGGTGGTAAAGCATGCAGCTCACGTAGAAGATGGGTGATCCAAATCAGCTCCGAAGCAGTGTTAGCCATGGCCCTATATTCCGACTCACAACTTGAGCGTGCTACCGTTGGTTGCTTCTTTGCTCTCCAAGACACTAAGTTTCCTCCTAGATAAATGCAGTAACCATAGGTTGATCTTCGAGTGTCTATGCAACGGGCCCAATCTGCATCAGAAAAAGCTAGTAAAACAGTGTTAGGTGGTCTATCAAAGGTCAAGCCGTGTGATAAAGTCCCCTTGCATATCGAATGATGCGTTTGACAAGCTGAAAATGAGTGGTGGTAGGATTTTGAAGGAACTGACTGTCTTGATTTACGGCATAGGATAGGTCCGAGCGAGTTATGGTTAAGTATTGAAGAGCACCGACAAGAGAACGGTAGAGAGTTGGATCATGGAAAGGTTCACCGGTAGAGTGGAAAAGATCCTTTGGAGTGAGAGTAGCAACGGGTTTGGAATCAAGGAGGCTGGCTCGAGAAAGTATGTCATATGCATACTTGGATTGATTTAGAAACAAACCTGTTTTGGTATGGGTGACTTCCAAACCGAGAAAAAAATTGAGGTTGTCGAGGTCTTTAATTTTGAACTCCTTGTGAAGACGACGAGTGAAGGTTGTAATGAAAGTTTCATTGTTACCAGTGATGATTATGTCGTCCACGTATACACGAATGTAAATTAAAGTGCCATTATTTTTGAAGATGAACAAGGATGGATCGGCTCAACTACATGTGAAGCCAAGTGTGATTAGAAAAGAACTTAATCGTTGAAACCAAGTACGTGGAGCTTGTTTTAGGCCATAGATGGCACGATTTAGTTTACACACATGAGTCGGGCGAGTTTCATCTTGAAAACCTGGTGGTTGTTCCATATAGACGGTTTCCTTGAGATTTCCATTCAAAAAGGCATTGTTAACATCGAGTTGTCGAAGTTTCCATTTGTTGATGGTGGCAAGGCTGAGAACGACTCGAATGGTGGATGATTTGACAACGGGACTAAATGTGTGAGAAAAATCTAGACCCGGAACTTGGTTAAAACCTTGAGCTACAAGACGAGCTTTGTAGTGGTCAATGGAACCATCAGATTTGTATTTGATCCGATAAATCCATTTGGAGCCGATGATGTTGGTAGAAGTGGGACGAGGAACAAGTAGCCAAGTTTGATTAGAACGTAAGGCTTGAAGTTCATCATTCATAGCACGAACCCATTTGAAATCCTTCAATGCGGTTTTGATTCCTTTAGGGACATGTGATGAGAGAAGAGAATGATGAAGTGAGTGACTGTGAAATTGAGATAAGTTAGCAACATGTATGGTTTTAAAAATACCATTCTTTGACCAAGTAGTCATCGGATGAGTATTGGTGTTGGTGGGTTGAGTTTGAGCAGAAGTGGGCTGCTGATTGGTAGAAGATTGTTGGGCTGATGCAGGGCTGGATTGGGCTAAGTTGGTATTTTCGGATGGAGGAGTAAGTGGTTCGGCTGAATAGGGAAGAGGAGCTCGGGTTGAGCTTGGGCTGATGGATGCAGAAGGTGAGTCGGATAAAGGGCTGGTTTGGTTATTTGGGCTGGTTTGGTTATGTGGGCTGCTGGGATGAGACGAAAGTGGGCTGTTGGGTGTGTGGGCAGCTGAGTTATTAGGCTGCAGGTCGGTAAATGGACAATAGTTACATGAAGTGTTGTTTTGAGGTGTTGTGTTGGTGGAAGGGGTAGGTATGGGTTGTTGTTTTGGAGAGGTTGGGGTTGGCAAAGAATCTTCAAAGTTGGTGAAGGGTAGGTGTGATGTATCGGTGTTTGTGGAAGATGTATGAAAAGGGAAAACATCTTCGTCAAATTTGGCATGGCGAGTGGTGTAGATTCGACCCGTTGAGGGATCGAGACACCGAAAACCTTTGTATCTTGGAGCGTATCCAATAAAAATGCAAGGAGCACTCCGTGGGAGAAGTTTGTTTTTGGTGTAGTCACGAAGGTATGGATACACAAGACACCCAAAAATGCGAAGATTAGAGTATGATGGTGGTTGGTTAAAAAGTTCAAAAGGAGATTTATTTTCAAGAAGTTTTGTTGGAAGACGATTTATGATATAAGTGGCGGAAGTGAAAGCATCAACCCACAACTTTGGAGGAGCATGTGCATTAAACATCATTGCCAAACCGGTTTCGGTGATATGGCGATGTTTGCGTTCGACCCGTCCATTTTGTTCGGGTGTGCAAGGACATGACAAACGATGATGTATGCCAAGCTCTTGAAAACAAGTTTGAACCCGATTATTTGTAAACTCGGTTCCACCATCACTTTGAAAAACTGACACTTTTAGAAAATTGATTTTGGACAAAGTTTAAGAAAATGGTGAGAATATTATAAAAGTCGGATTTAGCCTTTAGAGGATAAAACCATGTGAACCGAGAGTAGTCGTCTACAAATATTACATAATATAAGTAGCCATCGGTAGAGGCAAGTGGTGCGGGGCCCCAAAGATCACAATGTATTAAGTCTAAAACTTGTTGTTCTCGTTTGTTATTTTCAACAAAAAGGTAGATGTTTAGCTTTAGATAACTCACAAGAATTACATAAACCTGGTTTGGGTAATAAAGATGTAACAAAAACATGCTCAAGTTTATTTAAACTAGTGATAGTATCAAAAGAGACATGCCCTAGGCGACTATGCCATTTATTGAACGAAGCACGAAGATGAGAAGCCGAAAGCGCGGCAACAAGAGACTTGTGACTTTGGGTGAGGACATAGAAACCATTCTCGCAAGTGCCTCTAGCAAGAACCTCCCCCGTTTTTCGGTCCTGAATATGAAAGTAATCGTTAGAAAATAAAACATCAACGGAAGAATCATTTGTGAGTCTACTAATTGATAGTAGATTCTTAGTGAGGTTCGGAACAACAATAACATTTTGTTAAGATAAAGAATCATTTAGAGTTGTGTTCCCAACATGAGTAATGGGTAATGTTTGACCATTACCAAAGGTAACACTCATGTTACCCGTGTGAGGTTTAGAATTGATTAAACCATGATTTTTAGTAAGCATATGGGTTGTTGCACCTGAGTTGGCTGTCTAATCCGGAGTTTTGGATGCAAGGCTGCATTGAGCAGTGAATGCTTGGGCTAGATTGGCATCTAGAGTAAGAGCTTTTTGTGCATAAGACGATAGAGTAGGACAAGTAGTAGCATAGTGACCGTCTTTGCGACAAAGATGACAATGGGGAGGACGTTTGGTGTAAGTATTGCCGCGTCCTTTTGAAGGCTGAGAACGGCCTCTGCCCCGGTAAGAACAAGTAGGTTTGTGAGAATTAGAGTAGAAGGCAGCTTCGGTGGTTGTTGATGGTCCATGAAGTTTAGAAACAAAAAGTTCCCGATTTTCGGCATTTGCAAGCAAATCCCGAAAAGGAGCAGGTCTGATTGTTCTTTGGGAGGTAGAAAAGCTTTCAAAAGAGGCACCTAAGCCACAGAGAAACCAGTGGCGTTTGTCCTCATCGTTGATGGGATGGCCGATGGAAGCAAGCTGATCAGAAAGAGCTTTAAACTTTCGGCCATAATCAGCAACAGAACCGGTACCCTTTTGAAGGTTACGAAGAGAGTCTTTTAGGTTGGGATTCGCTCAATTGAGCAATGGCTGTAGGCATTTGCCAATGCTGTCCAGACCGATAAGGAAGTTGAGTGTCCTATGGTTTCGGACATCGCTTCCTCAGTGAGAGTGGAGTTGATGAGAAGCAGGACCTTTTGGTCTGCTGATTTCCAGGTAGTAAAGGCTGGATTAGGGGTGGTTTGATTGTTGGAAGTGATGGTTTCTGGTGGACAGGTTTTGGTACCATCAATGTGGCCGATGAGATCAAGGTAGGCCAGAACTGGGGTGAGTTGTTTCTCCCATGGGAGATAATTGGTGGAGTTAAGTTTGATATTGATTAAATGGCTAAGAGAATGACGAGGAATAGAGGAAAGGTCTGTTGAGGAAGACATGGTGATAGGGCTGAAAGAAAAGAAGACAGAAAATGATCAAGGGGACAGGATCAAGGCTGATACCATGAGATAGTAACAACTTTTAATGATTACAAAGAAGATTACATGAGGTATAAATACACAGAAATGAACAACAATTGAGGAGTGAAATCCTCCTTTAACAAAAATAGAAAAATCTATACAATGACTAACTAAAATTTAGCATTTGACTTTGACTAACTAAAATTTAGCATTTGACTTTGACTAAAAGAGTTTCCTAATATTAATAATATTGGTTTGCAGGATGTGAGAAAAGACCTCAAATATTCGATGGCTCAAGATGCAGCTCAGCTGAAAAGCGAGCAGATAAATATGCAAGATCCAGAGTCAACCGGTCAACTCAAAGAGGGAACAACTGCAAAAATGCAAAATAATTTGTCTTTGGATTTCCAGAAGAAAGTTGTCATATCGAAACACGAGAAACAAGATTCAGATTCAAACTCAAACTTTGATGAAACATATAATTCACTTTTGGGTATGTTTTTAAATTAGTATATATTGCTAAACATTTACATATTTAAGTTATGTTAAAAAAAAAAAAATTAATATTGAGTTTAGATGTTGAGAAAGAGGATGGGCTTCTTGATCAGTCACTGAGAGCGAGGAATATTGCAATGGGAAAACATAAAGCAGGTCGACAACAAATCATTCTTGTAGCATCATTAGTTGATCGCGTGCCTAACCTTGCCGGATTGGCACGCACCTGTGAGGTAAGTTTATCTATACTTGATAGGTAAAACAGAAACGGTTTTTGAAGCCTAACATGTTACTAAACTTTGGAAGATAAAATGGTAGGATTCCACGTTAAAAAGGCCGAAACCACCAAAACCAAACAGCAAATTCGGCCGGTTCTTTTTAGTTTCCCCAAAACCGTGTTACCAGTTCGGCCCAGAAATCTTGTAAAAACAGGCCGAATTGGACGGTTGATAATCAATCTGTTTGTGATTAATATCACTTGATCATTTTCAAAGCACACTTCCAAACATCTGATGGTACAAATACATCTGTTCTCATGGTAAACAAATAGATTGACTACATCTGAAAATTTGTGTTGTGATTGTGTATTACTTGCAGGTTTTTAAAGCAGCAAGTTTAGTTGTTGACAACGTAAACGTGTTACACGATAAGCAATTTCAACTTATCAGGTCTGTTTGTTATGCCAAGTAATTCGAAACTTATTTGCATGTAAGTAGTTGATGGTTCAATGGTATTCTGTTTCAGTGTGACTGCTGAGAAGTGGGTTCCCATAATCGAGGTACCTGTAAGCAATGTTAAGGGTTTTTTGGAGAAGAAGAAGCTAGAGGGGTTTTCTATCCTGGGTTTGGAGCAAACAGCTAACAGCGTTACTCTAGACAAATATGTTTTCCCCAAAAAGACGGTAAACATAACTTTATTTTTTATTTCCGAATTCCTGGTATGTTGGAGGGTAATTTAGACTTTTTGGACAGGTTTTGGTTGTTGGTAGAGAAAAAGAAGGCATCCCAGTGGAGTTGATTCATATACTGGATGGTTGCATTGAAATCCCTCAGTTGGGAGTTGTAAGATCGCTCAATGTTCATGTCAGTGGCGCCATAGCTTTATGGGAGTATACTCGACAGCAAAGAGCGTGACACGCGTCACCAAAGGTCGGGTCATCTGGAAATGAGTTATATTTTTTTACATCCTACTATGTAGGTCACTTCAATGGGACTCAAAATGTGAGAGTAGAAGCATAATTTGGTGCCAGATAAACCGTGCATTAATATTTATTGAATATCTATAATGCATTTAGGAGGGGTATTCAAAATGATTGGTTTTTCCTATCTAAATACTTACTAATATTTATTTAAGTATTGTTCTTTTTTGAAAATATCCAAAAAAAAAACAAAAAAAAAAAAAAAAAACCCCATTGTTCGCAAATATTTGTTTTTCCTATCTAAAAAACTTCTAAGGAAAATGAAATTAATTTACCAAAAACTATATATGTTTAAGTACAGCAATATAACAAAATCAATTAAGAAAAAAAAATAGAAAAAAATACATTAAGCATATATCAAATATTAAACAAACCAGATAATACGAAAATAGTTTGAATGAAAGTGAATTTAAAAAAAAAAAAAAAAGATAATACGAAAATAGCTAAAAAGATGCAAATATATTGAGTAATAAAAAGAATATAGCATGGGTAGGAGCATTAATAATCTATCTGTACTTATACTTACTATAACATGTGAGTTGTGAATATCATAAAAATGCTGAGTTTTCAAGCATAAAGATAGGTCAACAATGTTTGTGTGATGCGAAAAATGATGTTATTTATCAGCTTAAAATATATACAAAAATATGTGCGCCATTCATTAATGTAACACTGTTGAGGTCAGTAACATTTGTTTGTTGATCTCAGGTAACGAGCAGATGTTTAGACCAATAATTGACCTTCCCTCTTAAAAATCAGATGTTATACACATCTGTTGGCAGTTGTTAAAGCCCCTAACTTTTGAACTTTTAAGAGGGAAAGTTTTAAATTAACATAGGGAAGCATGGTTCTTTAATTATACTGCAGTCGTAATCATAACAGTAAGTTTTCTTTATACGTATAACCACATAAGCACATAACTAATACAACGCTTAAATTTCTACAGAGTTTCTCCTAACCATCCACTCATCTAGATACGCCAGGATTACATTTTATTCATTATGACGTATATGACATTTATAGGCCAAGTACTTACAAGGAATGAAAACATTCTCAAGAGAGATACAAGAAGAGTTATAAAATAATTAATTACCAAATATTGATTCTAGCATGTAATTAGCCATGTGAACGGATTTCCAAATTTCGTGAATTATCTATGATTGTTGATGATCCATGTTTTGTGCTAACATATAACTCTCCTTGTATCTCTCTCTTTAATATTTTCATTCTTTGTAAATACTTGGCCAATAAATGCCAAATACGCCATGATTACATTTTATTCATATTGACGTATATGACATTTATAGGCCAAATATTTACAAGAAATGAAAATATTTAAGAGAGCGATGCAAAGAGAGTTATAAAATAATTAATTACAAAATATTGATTCTAGCATGTAATTAGCCATTTGAACAATTTTCCAAATTAAGCAAACTATCCTTAATTGGTGGTAATCCATGATTTGTGCCAATATATAAAAAGTCAACGCATAAAACAGAAATAACATTAAGGGGAGGACGGATTTGGGGACTGAGGGAGGACAGAAGGAAAGTGAAAGGATGAATAAGGGGAGGACCAATTTGGGGAGCATAAATGGGAGGGAACGGTTATTGAAATTTTTTAAAAAGATAAAACCGAGAGGGAATAGTTACCACCCATAATGTGATTTTGCAGAATCTTTGATTGCATAAAGTTACCTTAATTTGATGTAAAACATACGTAAATATTTTCCCTCAGAAATGTAATAGGACAACGATGCAATAAGTGGAAAAGAAATATGTTATTATCTATACTATCTTATAAAACATTTTACAAGGACCTTTTAATTTTTAAGTAATACAATTATAAATACTTAAAGTACAACACATAATGCATGTACTAACTATTTTTTAAGGGCATTTATGTCTTTTTAAACATAACTTACACATATACCGCTTAATAGTTATAGTTTTCATCCCTTATCTATTTATACTATATTATAATTTTATATAACACTTACATATTTGTCCCATCAACTTTACTCAATTTCTGTTTATTTAAATACTAATTACACTTTTGCATCTTTATTTTAACTAACTACCCCCATGATTTTTAAACGTTCATAACCTTTTCAGATGATAATATTTTCCTAATATTATTACACCGTATAAAAGAGCATTTTATTCTCTTTAATTTGAGTATAGTATTGCTATAGTTTTTTATTTTTTTTTTAAAAAAAATATGTTATGGTTAAGCAATAACCGAAACAAAAACAAAAGAAAAAAACAAAAATGAACTGAAATCATTTAAACTTTATTAATACATTTCCCATTTATGTCTTAAAATTTAAGTTGTACATGTATAATTACTTAGAGTACAACACACAATACACATGTTAACTACTTACACATTTGTCCCCTCAACTATAATCAATTCCTTTTATTTAAATAATAATTACACTTTTCACCCTTATTTTAACCAACTACCCAACGGTTTTTAAATATCCATAACTTTTTCACATGTTAATATTTTCTTAATATTATTACACTATATAAACGAGTATTTTTTTTTTCTTTTTAATTTGAGTATAGTATTGCTATAGTTTTTTTTTATTTAAAAAATAATATGTTGGGGTTAAGTAATAACCAATCTATACTATCTATATCTATACTAACTTATAATACATTTCACAAGAACCTCTTAAAATTTAAGTTTTACAAGCATAATTCTTTAGAGTACAACATACAATGCATATGTTAACTACCTTTTAAGAGCAAATATGTCTTTTATACAAATTTACACATTTTTCCCCTCAACTTTACTCAACTTTTTTTTTTATTTAAATAACAAATTACACTTTTCACCCTTATTTTAACCAACTACCCCCATGATTTTTACACGTCCAAAATTTTTTTTATACGTTAATATTTTCCTAATATTATTATACCGTATAAACGGACATTTTTTCTCTTTAATTTGAGTATGATATTGCTATAGTTTTTTTAATTTAAAAATGATATGTTATGGTTAAGTAATAACCGAAACTAAAATAAACTAAAATGAACCGAAATCATCTAACTATATTATAATACATTTCTTATTGACCTCTTAAATTTAAGTTTACAGTGTAATTGCTTAAAGTACAACACACAATGCACATGTTAACTAAATGTTGTTTCCCGACGCAACGCGCAGGCACCTGACTAGTACTTGAAAACTATAGAAATAACTCAAATAAGTTGTATAATAAATAATAAAATATAAAGCACAATAAAGAATACACCAGAAGCTAATTATCACAAGGGTAAACTGAATGCAGACTTCATTATCTTTAGAAACTTTCACTTTAAAACACTGCAAGAAAAGGTCAAACAAAAGTCAATAGGTTGTATTAGAAACAACAACTGATTTAGACTTAAAAGCTCTGATGCATGGAAACGTCCAGAAGGCACTGTACCGCGCACCAGAAACTCGCCGAGGATGGCCGCAAGACGTTTTTTGGCCGTTTCCAAAAATTTGGGGACGTTCCTTAACCGCTTCGATAAGTCATATGGCGTTTCTTGTACTGTTTCTAGTTTTGGGGGCGTTTTTTTTTTAAAGTTTCCAGCAGTTTTGATTTGAAACAAGGAGGAAATAAATAGCAGCTTGTGTGGTTACTGGTTAGCGGTTGTGATTTGAAATAACACTGGTTAAACCCATCACTTATTAATGTAATAATAATAATGATAGTGGGTGGTGTCTAGTGGTTAGCGGTGGTGGCTGGTGGTTTGGTGAGAAATCTATGTAAAGAGAGAGGTCTGTAAAATTGAAAATATGAAAGTTGAAGATGATTCAGATGATAAGATCAAGAGGAGAGAGAGAGAGAGAGAGGGGGGGAGGGAGGGAGGGCGAGAGAGAGAGAGAGAGGCAGAGAGAGGGAGAGGGGGGAGAGAGGGAGAGAGGGAGGGGGGATAGGGAGAGAGGGAGAGAGAGAGAGAGAGAGAGGTATACGATGGTCCAATCAAAGTGCAACAGATTGTAGAAAAGAAAAGATAAGCACCAAACCCCAGACCCTACATATTTCACCATTTGTTTACATTTTCACCTTTAACCCTATTATTTTCCATTTGTTTACATATATGGCATAAAACTTCTAAATTTTATATAGAAAGTATAAAATTAGTTTGTGTATATAAACATTTGATTACCTTTGCTTTAGAAGATGTATGAATTTTGAAGTTTACATCAACGTATGAATATATTTTGGGGTTTGTGGTACATTATCTATAACTAGTAGGAAACCCGCGCGATGCGGCGGGAGCGACACTTTGTCTTGTGATACTCATTTCTTATTCAAATAATATTTGTCGTGGCATGATTGTGGTGGATATACGTCATAAGCGCTACACATGTCTAGTAACTAACAGATTTAGCATTTAAATTATCAAGTACTTTAAGAAACCATTGATGCAATAAACTAACATATGAATAAAGAAAAATAAGTCTTAAACATAAAAGTTCAAAATTCACTGCTAAGTGCGAACTACCTAAATCAAACTTCATATTTTTTGGTATGTGGTCTTTGGATCAATTCGTTCTGTTTAAAAGGAATGAATTAAATTAAAGAAACTCAGTCAATAACTAAAAACCAAACGAAATAGTTTAGCATATGAATAAGTTAACCTATTATTGAAAAACGATTACCAGTATCGGTTTTAAAAAATACATTTACTGGCATTGATTCGGTTCACCGTGGTACCGACACTCGCTATAGCTTGTGACAAAAAAAAAACACTTTTTAATACTTACTTTGTTAAAAATAAAATCATATATGCATTGATGTTTATAAAAAAAAATGTTAATGTATTAAATTTATATATAATATTAACTTTTATATAAAATATGAAAAAAAACTAACAAATAACTAACCTTAGAAACTTCATCATTTGAAGTTAGATTCGGATATTTTTTTAGCAAATGAAATAGGTGTGTATTATTATGTATTTATAGTATAAACTCTAGTAGCGCATTTTAGAGTTTAAATTTAAAAATTGTTTCCCGCTTCATTCACTATAAGATTTTTTTTCACCCCTTTAAATTAGGAAAGTTTGTTGATAAAAAAATGTTAAATCCATTATTTAAAAAATATTTGTCATGCTTTTATATTTTATGTTGTTAAATTTGTAAAAAGAAGCCAAAAAATAGGAAACTTTGTTGAGAATATCTGCAAGCTTTTTTCCTTGTGTTGTGTTTATGATAAAAACACTATTTAATAACAATTATCATAGTATTGTTAGTATCAGTACACTCATAATTATGATAATAAAAACAATTATATAACATCAAATTAGCTTATAAACTTCTAATCTATATAAACTTATCGATGCATGACTTATTTTTATGATTAAAAAATGAGTGGTCAGTAATAATTATCATAATATTGTTAATATTAACACACTAAAAATTATGATAATAAGTGAAGAAGTAAATACCTCTTTGAGTAGGCAAGAATAACGCTCCGGCTGTTTATGTCCCAGGTGACAAGACCCAGATGTCTGCAAAACAAAACACCGTTAGGACTCGTCACAGGAAAGGGGGGTTTCCTGTGACCACCCTCCAGCGTGAGAATAAGTATCGGTGGTAGGGGAAGTAAAGTAAAGGCTATGTATGAATATGTGAATAGTATGAGAGTTATTAGTGAATGAAAATTCTCGCTTACCTCCTGTTGGATCAGTTTGCTCTTTTTGCTAAGTAAGAACTTGCTATCTTGATACTTAAGTGTTTAGCAAGCCCTTGTAAATCAGATTATAAGCACAGCGGAATGTATAAGTTAAAGCAACACTATTTATACTAGGGAAGAGTTATTACTCCCCCTTGATGATTGAAACTAATAAATGACAAGTATTTATTGTGAATCCAAGCAGTAAATGAGAATTAGATACTTAGACAGATTCACAATAAACACAGAAATGGAATAGAGAGTGTTTGAAGGATTTTTCTATTAAAATCAATGTCTAAAATAGAAGGTTGAAGCCTCCTATTTATAGACGTTTACATACATGTATCTTGCCCAAAAAGCAAGTACAGAAACAACAGAAACAAGTTGCACAAGTTGCAACATTGAAACTAACAAATACAGCTAAAAGTAATAATAAACAATAAACTACTGATGCAAAAAGGCGGTGGAAAATATCTGATGCTAAGTGCTGATGAATGACAAACTACTGATGAGTAGTTTGTCTTCAGTACTTCTGAAGTGAACTTGTCTGGTTTGGACTTCAGAACTTCTGATGAAGTTTCTTCTTCAGCACTTCTCAAATCTTCTCTTCAGCAGTTCTTTGTTTTCTTTTCAGTACTTCTATACTTAGCCAAAATGACAGAAGTGAATTAGACTAAGGTTTCCAAAAGTGGTTTCACCAATCCTCTTTGTCCTAACAATCTCCCCCTGGATTGATGAAGCCAAAACCTTACTAATTCCTTATGTTTTTCTTCTGTTTTGAACAATCTTCCATATCTCTTTGTACATGGTGTTCTTGAGCTGGTTTAACTGACCATCAGATAGAGATCCTCTCTGTGGTTCCAGATGTTGAATTGTGAGCAGGTCTTGTGTTGACAGTTTCTTCAGATCACTGATCTTCTTGTAAGCCCTGCTTGAGAGGTCTCTTCTTGTCAACAATACTGAGTTGTTATCAGTAAGTGACCATCTGATGATAGGTATCTTTGACTTGTTAAAGTCAGAAGAATAGGGAACCAGACTTGTCCCTTGGGTTGATGGTCCTGAGTGTTGGATGCTTTCAGTTTCAGTTAACCTCAGGTGGGAGTCTCTTCCTTGTTGTTGTTGCATATCAGGCATCTGAACAGTTGGGAGATGGTGTTCAGTTACTACTCTGGTATGCATCTTTTCTTTGATGGTCTTTTGTATTTGGTAGGCAAAAGTGGAAGGATCCCTGAATTGTGTTAACAGAGGTTTCTCCTCAATGTCAAAATCTGAATGGACTATTGAACTTCCTTCAAGTAGTACCATTTTGAAGTCAGTTTTGACATTGTCCTTTGCCTTCTTTCTCTGAGTAGCAGGTCTTCTAGTTGATACACCAGAAGTTCTAACTACTGATCTTGAAGGATCAGTAGTTTGAAACTTCTCTGGATTTGCAGCCTTGGCAGCCAAGTATTTCTTGTAAGTATCCATTAGTCTTTCTTCTTTCCATCTGGATACTGAGGCTTTTGAACCATAGCCCTCTGCTACTAACTCTTCTATTATCTGGGCTCTCTTGGCCTTTCCTTCTTTGCTAGTGGCCAGTTTATCTGCAAGCAGTTGTGCCCTTCTTGTCAGCTCTTGCATAGAGAGTCCTTTGAGTGTATAGGCTTTAGTCTTGCTGTTCTTGGTAATGTAAGACACCAGTTGTTGTCTTTTATCTTGTTCAGCAATCTCATCAAGGCTAGCCTGCCTTTGTAGTTCAGCTTCATAAGCCTGAAGTTTTTCTTCATGGCTTAAATCTAGATCATCCCTTTCTTCCAGAGTTTTCCAAATCAGATCTTCTCTGGCCTTCTTGTTGGCTGCAACTAAGCTCTTCTCTAATAATTCAGCTGATTGAGAGATAGGAGAAGGGTTTAGTACAGTCATTGTTGTAACAGTTGTAGGCCTGATGGGATCAGATGTTGGTTGAATGGGAGCAGTGGTTCTGGAAGGGTCAGTAGCTTGAGGTTTGGAAGTGTTAACCTCTGATGGGTTGACAACTGCTGATGGTTTGTCAACTACTGAAGGATTGTCTTCAGTACTTTCTGATTCTTCATCAGAACTTTTGCCATCAGAAGTTTCTTCATTGTGCCTTAGGGATTCCTCAGATGTTTGGGTCTCATCTTCTTTTTCTGCTGCTTCAATCTCTTCTATTGAGACACCAAACTGTTTGGCCAGTTTTTCTTTCCTGGCCTGATCTTTTTGATCTCTTTCAAGGATGGCCACTCTTGCCCTTATCCTGGCTTGGAATGACTCCTTAGGTTCCCTGATCTTCTCCCCCTTTTTGGATTCATCAAGTTTAACTTTTGAAGTTGAGGGTTGGGAGAATTGTCCTTGAAGATGAGCAATCTGTTTGCTGTTGAAGTCTATCTTGTTGGACAGATCATTCATCTTGGTCTTGATCACTCCAAATTGATTCTTTATAGACAGCTCCAAGTTAGCTGTGTATGTTTGGAAGTGATTTCTGATGAGAGTGTTCATCATGTGGTACAGGGGACCCTCTGGGCTGCATAGCTGGTTCAGGTCTATGCTTGTTTGCCCAGGGAATTGGGTAGGCATTTGTTGTGAAGGGGGTGTTTTTGGGAGATCCTCATGTTGTACAGAGGATGCCACTCTAGGGGTTTTAGGGATTGAGTGGGCTTTAACCGGTGCAGGGGTGACTGGCTTCTTGAGCCTGGATACCCCTGAAACAGGACCTTCATAAAGTGCCGTCAATTCAGTAGTTTGTGTTTGTGAAACATCATCCAAATTAATGGAATCATCTGAATCCCTGATGTTGCCCTCAATGAGGACTGTCTCAGTTAAATCATGAGCTGAGCCCAACTCAGTTCTCTCATGAACCTCTTGTTCTTGGTTCTGAGGATTTCCTACTTCAGGCATTAAGCCTTCATCAGTAGTTGCCACATCTGAGGTCTTAGCTATGTTACTTCTATCCTTAGATCCACCACTGGGTGGTAACTGAGTAGTAGCAGCCTCAGATGCCCCAAGAGTCTCTAAAATTGGGCTTAAAGACTCTGGTCCACCCTCATCTCTTGGGATAGGGCTAGAGATGTCCACATCCATGTCTGATGTTGTGGTTATGTCCCCTGTTTGTTGTGGTTGTAGGGGACTGACATAATCAGATGGGACCTTCTCTTTTAGCCCAGAGAGAAGTTTGGCAATTTCTATTGCCTCTTGTTCAGAAATTTGGGGGGTTGGTTCAGTAGTTTGGGCAATAGGTGAAATTTGTTGTTCAGCAGTTTCAAAAGAAGAGTGTGTTGCAATAGTTTTTCTAAGTCTTTTTCTTTTGAGTAAAACGGTTATGGGTGCTCTTGGTGGGGTTTGAGATGGATGAGACTGAGAGGGTGTTTCAGTCTCACCTATTTGAAGAGCAGACTGCTCATGAGCATGTTCAGGCATCTCAACCTCCTGAACAGCTTTTCTTTTGGGTTGGTGGGTTTTTGTCTTTGTTGGCTTGGGCTTTTTGGCTTTTGGTGGTGTGAGTTTGGAAGATGTGGGCTTCAGGGGGACTTGTTGTTGTTCTCCCTGATCATCTTCTGGCCAGGCAGCCGGTTTGTTATGCCTTGAGTATGCTTGTGATGTTAAAGGATTTAAAGTTGAAATTTTTCCCATAAGTACCTCATTACCCAGTTCCCCTATTATGCATTGCATAATGAACCTTGGGTACAACAAAAACTTTTTCTTGGTATTATTGTGATGTAACACCAACTCATTGAAAAATAGTTTTGATGCCCTGAATTTAGTTTCATTCACAATAGAATGAAATATTGGTTGAAAAGTGGAGGGCATCTGGTCATAAGACCCTGTTTTAGGACTCAAACACATAATAATATAATGAAACAAAAGCTTGTATTTTGGTTCAAAATATTTTTTGAAGATAGTAGCATGGGAGAGAGTACCTTGATAACCACACTCAGTCATGGTTAGGTGAATATCAGAATTAGCAACATGGTCAGGGGCAGTTACATCATCCAGACCCAGTCTTGTTGCCAGTGTGGCCGGTGTGATGGTCAGTGGTTTCCCTTTTATTCTTGAGTTGAGGGAAATGACTTCATCATCCGCCGTCACCGTCTCAGCATTTGCCCAGAACTCATTCAGAGTTTCAGTGTGAAT
This sequence comes from Ambrosia trifida, assembly GCA_028751855.1. Lineage (NCBI taxonomy): Eukaryota > Viridiplantae > Streptophyta > Magnoliopsida > Asterales > Asteraceae > Ambrosia > Ambrosia trifida. Next base: position 127,047,648 of record CM054122.1, read on the forward strand.
TGGTGGGTTTATCGTGAGAGCAGTAAAATATATTGGGATTTTACGACAAGATCAATGATCTCATCGTATTGGGACCAGCCTTCTTGTTTTTCAAGAAAGGCTCTTTGATTGTGTCCCTGCTTTAGAACGAGAGCCATGTGGTTTGGGTTTTTGATCGAACAGTTGATTTGCAGGTTTAGGTTATTGAGAGAGTTTTTGAGAGAGAAAGAGGGATATTTTGAATTTGAAAGGATAAGTGTTGAGAAAAGGTATTTATCAGAAGTTTTAACCGCTTGAATCTTCTTTATTAGAAGTTTTTAAACCGCCTTTGGTTAAAAAATCTTTTTATCAGAAGTTTTTAACTGATTATGTCAAACCTCTGATGATGGGAAAAGTCAAATTTGCCCTTTTGACTTAAACTGCCGATGAAGGATTACTTCATCAGTAGTTCCCATTTCCTCTTCAGTAGTTTTAACAGCTGATGAGAAATGTTTTTATAAATACTTTTATTCATAACTTCTGAAGTTTATTTTATCAGAAGTTACACACTTTTCAGAAATTATCCCCATACTGATGTTTTTGTTCATCAGTAGTTTCTCTCTTTTCAGAAGTTTTGTTTCAGACTTTTGTCTGTTTTGTAAGTGAAAAATGAAAATTTGCAAAATAACAAAATAAACACTTACAAATTTAGCATCCCAAGCATGGATACTAACTTCTGAAATGTTGATGTGTCAAGGGGTTTTGTGAAGATGTCAGCTATTTGATTAGCTGTTGCTACATGCTTTACTTCAATCTTGCCCTTTTCATAGCAATCTCTTATAAAATGGTACCTGATCTCAATATGTTTTGTTTTTGAGAACTGTACTGGATTTTGAATGATGCTAATGGCAGATTTGCTGTCTACAAACAAAGGTGTCTTGGTCTCTTTGATTCCATAATCAAGAAGTTGATATTGGAGCCATTGTATCTGTGATGTACAACTTGCAGCTGCAATGTATTCAGCTTCAGCAGTTGAAGTTGCAACAGATGTTTGCTTCTTTGATTGCCATGACACTAGACAGTTACCCAGGAATTGACAACCACCAGATGTTGACTTTCTTGTCATCTTACACCCTGCATAGTCACTATCTGAAAAAGCTGATAACTTGGTATTGCTTGAAGCAGGATACCAAATTCCAAGTGTTGGAGTTCCTTTCAGATATCTGAAAATTCTTTTGACTGCTATAAGGTGTGATTCCCTTGGTGCTGATTGATATCTAGCACAGACACATGTTGAAAACATAATATCTGGTCTAGAAGCAGTTAAGTATAAAAGGGAACCTATCATGCATCTGTACATGGTTTGATCAACCTGTTTTCCTTGATCATCAGGTTCAACTTGTGTGATTGGTGTCATGGGAGTGGAACATGATTTACAGTCTTTTAAAGAAAATTTGTTCAATAATTCTTTAACATATTTTGATTGATATATAAAAGTTCCATTTGTTTGTTGCTTGTTCTGCAGTCCTAGAAAGTACTGCAGTTCTCCCATGGTACTCATCTCAAATTTTGATTGCATGAGTTTCTTAAAATCATCACACAGTTTTGTGTTTGTTGAACCAAAAATGATATCATCCACATAAATTTGAACAAGTAAGACATGATTTCCAACATGTTTAATGAAAAGAGTTTTATCAATGGCACCTCTTGTAAAGTTATTTTTGAGTAAAAAGGTGGAGAGTGTATCATACCAGGCTCTTGGAGCCTGTTTGAGCCCATAAAGAGCTTTGTCCAGTCTGTACACCCACTCAGGATGAGAAGGATCCTCAAACCCAGGTGGCTGACAGACATACACCTCCTCTTTTATTTTTCCATACAAAAATGCACTTTTCACATCCATTTGATAAACTTTAATTTTGTTGGAAATGGCATAGGCCAGAAATAACCTGATGGCCTCAAGCCTTGCAACTGGAGCAAAGGTTTCATCATAGTCAATTCCCTCTTCTTGAGAGTACCCTTGAACTACCAGTCTTGCCTTGTTCTTGATTATCATACCAGCTTCATCTTGTTTGTTCCTGAAAACCCATGTGCCAATTGGTTGCTTGTTTGGAGGTAAGGGACAGATTTCCCAGACCTGTTGCTTGTTGAACTGAAGCAGTTCATCTTGCATAGCTTGCACCCAATTATTGTCTTTGAGGGCTTCCTGGTACTTCTTTGGTTCCAACTGTGAAATAAAGGCTGAAAATAGGCAAAAGTTGGAGAGCTGGTTTCTGGTAAGAACACCTGAAGCTATATCACCCATGACATGATCAAGTGGATGATCTCTGTGTTCAATCAGTTGTTGTAAACCACTGACAGGTGTAGGTGGCTCTTGTTCTTCAAACAAACTACTGAGGTCTATAATATCTGGTTCAGCAGTTTTAGTTTCTTCAGTAGTTGCAGGTGCTGAAGCAGATGTTTGAGTTTGGCCTTCAGTGTTTGTTTGATCAGAAGTTTGTGAAACTTCTGATGGTGTTGAAGTTGACTTAATGACTGTTTGAGGAGTCCATGGTGTAGGATCCTCATCTTCAAACCTTTGATCACCATAATAAGTAGGTTTGGAAGGAGTAACAGTCTTTTCAGGTCCAAAGTGGAAGTTGTCAAGGTCAAAGAGTTCAGCAGGATGTGCTGGAATAAGAGTGTGTTTTGACTCATTGAACTTGACATTCAATGTTTCTTCTACTATCCTGGTGTGAGAATTAAAAACCTTGTAGGCTTTTCTAGTTGAAGAGTAACCAAGAAAGTAACCTGAGTCAACTTTGGCAGCAAACTTTGAAATAGATTCCTTGATGTTCAAGATGAAACATTGACACCCAAAAGCCCTGAAAAAGGAGATAAGGGGCTTCATGCCATGAAGAACTTCATAGGCAGTCTTGGAATGTCTCTTGACCACAAGAACTCTATTCTGAACATAACATGATGTGTTAACTGCTTCTGCCCAAAAGTACAAGGGCAGTCCAGAATCAGCTAACATTGTTCTTGCTCCTTCTATTAATGTTCTGTTCTTCCTTTCTACTACACCATTTTGTTCAGGAGTTCTGGGAACACTGTATTGTCTAATAATCCTTTTAGACAAACAGAATTCATCCAGAGTTTTGTTCCTGAACTCTGTCCCATTGTCACTTCTAATGGTTTTGACAGATAGAGAATATTGTTTCTCTACTTGTAGAATGAAGAACTTGATGATTTCAGCAGCCTCATCCTTGGAGAATAAGAAGAATACCCATGTGAATCTTGAGTAGTCATCAATGATGACTAAGCAGTACTTCTTCTTACCAAGGCTCATAATCTTGACAGGTCCAAATAAGTCCATATGGAGTAGTTGAAGACATGCAGTTGTTTTTGATTCTTCAATAGACTTATAGGAGGACTTATGCTGTTTTCCCTTTAAACAGGATACACAGTGTTCTTGACACTGGTATACTTTCAAAGGTAGACCTCTGACCAAGCCCATTTTTGTGACTTTATTTATGGTTTTAAAGTTCACATGGCCAAGTCTCCTGTGCCAGAGATCTGTTTCTGAAGTTGATGCCCTTGAGAAGAAACAGGCAGTGTTGTTCAATACTTTGTCTTTCTCAATGTCCACTGCATAGACATTGCCACATCTTTTGGCAATCAGCAAAGTATGATCTTCAATGATCTTCTCTATCAACTTCTGGCCTTCTGGTGAGATGATCTTGCATGCTGTCTTTGTGAAAAAGGAAGAATATCCTTTATCACACATTTGTGACACACTCAGCAAGTTGTATTCAAGGTTTTCCACCAGATTGACCTTGTCAAACTGTATTTTGCCAGAGGAGACATTGCCATGTCCTAGCACATATCCCTTAGCATTGTTCCCAAAGGATACAGATCCTTCTCTTTGGCTGATAAAGTTGTTTATCAGGTATCTGCATCCAGTCATGTGCATAGAGCCTCCACTATCAACATACCATATGCTGTTTAAGCCCATGGAAACTCTCTGCACATAAAAGCAAATTAGTTAGATCTAGGAACCCAAGCCTGTTTGGCTTTGGGTTTGCTCTTGAGAACAGTTACAGTTTGTTCTTGATCAGGTTGAGAAATCCATGTCTTTTTGGCAATGGATTTTTCATTAAGAACCATGGTGGTATCCTTTTCAGGACCACCATCAACCTTGGTCATCAGTAGTTGTACCATGTTCATTAGATTTTGTATCTCAGCAGTTTGTGAAACTGCTGATGATTCAGGTCTAACTACTGACAAAGAATTTTGAGAAAAAGATTTTGGTTGAGATTTTATCTTTTTCTGAGAAAAGGTGTTTTCAGGTTGTTGTTTCTTGGGTTTAAAGATTCTTTCATAATCATTTCTGATTTGATTTCCCACAACCTGTTGTTTAATTTTTTGATTGAACTGAATTCCTTTTCTGTATCTACAAAATTCAGTTTTGTGGTTGAACAGACCACAAATTTCACACTCTTTTGCCTTTTGTTTTTGATCTAAAGGCAAATTTCTGACATTAGTGTAAAGATTTTGCTCATCAGTAGTTTTCAGGATCTCAACTCCTGATGTAGATGAAACTACTGATGGCTCATTGTCAGATTGTGTTAATACTTCTGAAGTACTTTCTTTGAAAATACCAGGATTTCTATTTAGAAAGTTTTCATGGAATGATGTGCAGTCTTTCCCTTCAGAAGTTTCATTTGAAACAATTCTTCTCCCATCTTCAGTAGTTTTGGGAGAGAAATCTGTTGGTGTTTCAACATGATGGTATCCTATGCCAAACTTAACATTTGAAGCACTTTGTTTGTTTAGCAATAATTGATACCCCTTACAAGATTCCACCCATTTTTCACATGTGATCCTGGTGTCAGCAAGCCCTTGTCTGACATCTCCCAGGTCATTTAGCATGATTTTAATTTGTGCTTGGGTTTCAATAGCTGAGTCAGTTAATTTAGAAACTTCTTTTGTTTTAGCACACAGTTTTCTTTCTAAATCACATTTCATCTGTGTGTATTTTCTTTCTAAATCATTGGCTTAACCTTGTAAGTACACATTTGTCTCTCTTATGAGAGCAAAAGTTTCTTTGCAAGAATTTGAGCAAAGTTTTGTCAAAGATTCTTTTGATACTTGTGACAATGCAGATTTTGAAGTACAACCTTCAAATGCCATTAAGGCAAAGTTCTTTCTGCCATTGTCTGGTTCTCCCCAGTTGATGTCAAACACTTTGTTGTCTGCATCAGGATTGCACTCTGTGGTGTCAAAAGGGAGACTGCTCCAGTCAACATACCCTGAGGTGAAAAGATTTTGTTGAGAGGGTTGTTGAGGCTGTGGAGGATGTTGAGCAGCTGGAAAGGGAGGGATTGATTGGCTCTGCATCTGTTGAGCAGGCACTTGAACATATTGTACTTGTGGCATGTATTGCTGTTGAGGAGCTTGTGCCTGTACAAAATGAGCACTCCCTTGAGTTCCATTATTCCTATTGTAATTGGGGTTATAGTTATTTCCAGATTGTGATTGGTTAAAGCTAGAGCTTCTACACTCTCTAGCAAAGTGTCCCAACTTCTGACACTTATGACATCTCAGTTTAGATTTGTCAAAACCAATTTTTGTATTACTGGTCAATCCTGGAAATTTCCTTCCTGACCTTTTATAAAACTTGTTAGTTTTAATGCTTAGCATGGCCAGTTGGTGTAAAATGTCCATTTCTTCTAAGTCATCACTGCTAAAGTTTTTCAAATCATCCATGATAAAACATAGATTATCAGCAGTTTGACTTTGGTCATCATTGTCATAACCTGGGAAAGATCTTTCTGATGAGATCCCAGTGGTTATGTCAATGTTGTCATAAGATCTATAGGAACAAGTTGGTGAGTCTTGTTCCAAAAGTGCTGTACTACCTGGTAGGTAGTCATCAGTAGTTTTACCAGATGATTGTAATTTCTTCTTTTGATCAATTTCTCTCTCAAAAGTAAGTAATCTCCCATGGAGTTTTGTAAGAGTGAGGGAGCTAAAATCTGGTGAGGATCTTAAAACAATGGAGTATGTTTCCCATTTGTCTGGTAAAGACCTTAAAAATCTATGTAGCATAGACACTGTTGTATAGGTCTGACCATTTAACTTTAGCTCAGATATTAATGAGGAGAATCTTTCAAATTGTTGAGTTAAAGTTTCCCCATTAATATGAGCAAATGTCTCATATTGTTGAGCTAAAATCTCTCTGGTGTTGGCAATCACCTCTTCAGTTCCTCCAAACTATTCTTTAAGACAATCCCAGAGTTCTTTGGCACTTTCACAATGTAAAAGGCCAGAGTATATCTCATTTGGGAGAGCCATTGCCAACATAGAGAATGCTTTTGCATCTAGCTCAAGTTTTAGGAAATCATCATCTGTATATTCTTTTGGGTCCTTAGGGACCTGAACATTAGTTTCAAGATTGACATTTACTGGTTTGTGAGGACCATATATCACAGATCTCCAACAACCTGTGTTGGTTTGTGACAAGGTATGTGTCATTCTCTTTTGCCATATGTTGTACTCATTTCTTACAAGCATGGCAGGTTTAGTGGCAGAACCAGTATTATGTGGATCCATTTTAAAGAGTATAGATTTGTCAGATGACTCTTTTAAGTGATGGATGTTGATAAAAAGTGAACTTTTGATCTTTTTATTGAGTATCAATAAGAGCTTTGTGTCTGATTCTCAATTTGTTAGATTGATATGTGATCAGATAAACCAATGCTCTGATACCAATTGTTGGATCAGTTTGCTCTTTTTGCTAAGTAAGAACTTGCTATCTTGACACTTAAGTGTTTAGCAAGCCCTTGTAAATCAGATTATAAGCATAGCGGAATGTATAAGTTAAAGCAACACTATTTATACTAGGGAAGAGTTATTACTCCCCCTTGATGATTGAAACTAATAAATGACAAGTATTTATTGTGAATCCAAGCAGTAAATGAGAATTAGATACTTAGACAGATTCACAATAAACACTGAAATGGAATAGAGAGTGTTTGAAGGATTTTTCTATTAAAATCAATGTCTAAAATAGAAGGTTGAAGCCTCCTATTTATAGACGTTTACATACATGTATCTTGCCCAAAAAGCAAGTACAGAAACAACAGAAACAAGTTGCACAAGTTGCAACATTGAAACTAACAAATACAGCTAAAAGTAATAATAAACAATAAACTACTGATGCAAAAAGGCGGTGGAAAATATCTGATGCTAAGTGCTGATGAATGACAAACTACTGATGAGTAGTTTGTCTTCAGTACTTCTGAAGTGAACTTGTCTGGTTTGGACTTCAGAACTTCTGATGAAGTTTCTTCTTCAGCACTTCTCAAATCTTCTCTTCAACAGTTCTTTGTTTTCTTTTCAGTACTTCTATACTTAGCCAAAATGACAGAAGTGAATTAGACTAAGGTTTCCAAAAGTGGTTTCACCAATCCTCTTTGTCCTAACACCTCCCCTCGCTATTTATAACCTTGTTATCCTTCTTGTTACCGCCTCTTCGGGCTCGTCTCCGGGAACTGATTCCCCGGTCTTCGTGGAGATAAGCATTATCTCTTATTCGAAGCTTCTTTCCCCTGATCTCGGAGATGAGGTTATGCCTATCAGCTTTCTGGCCGAGACTCCTAAAAATGGGCCTAATAGGCCCGAGTCTGTTAATGGGTCGATCCAGAGTTAGTTAGGCCTTTATGTGGTATGGGCTAATCCATCTAGATTGGGCCTACCTCGTCATGTCCCCCCAAGTCTAGTGATAAGCAGACTTGATTATTACTAGGCTTTGAAAAGAGAGTATAGAAGAAAAAATTACATGTCAACTGGTGGACCCCACCAATGCATATGAAAATCTTTATAGAGAATAGTGCCGCATGGGTAAGGCACGTGATGTGACGTCACCCTGAGTTGTCGCTTCAGCCGTTTTAACAGTCCGAGCAGCTCAAGGGTTGGACTGTTGGCGGTTCAATTTGAAATTCAAACCGTGTGAGTCAAACGTCTATAAATTGACTAGTGGCCAGGGGGATTGGGATATCTATTCATTTCAACTAGTTATTCTTAGATACCCTCTCACATGGCTCCCAAAACTAGCACATCACGAACCACCATGAGTGTTGCCCAGATACATTCGAGTTGGTCGGTAACGGCACTACAATCGTTTCTTGCTGAGTGGCATATATTGCCTAAATGGAATCCTACTTGCCCAGAACCCACCGATGTTGCTTTTCCTCTAAAACCTGGGAAGATTACTTTATATGCTGAGTTCTTCAAGTTTGTCATTTCCGTCTACCCGTGACCCAATTTATGGTTGAGTTACTGTCATATTATAAGGTTAACATCTCTCAACTACATCCATTGGGGTTGATTAAGGTGAAACACTTTGAGTTTTGCGCCCGGGGTTTGGGCATGTCCCCCCCAGCTTGAAGTCTTTCGAGTGCTATATGTGCTTGTTTATAAAGGGGAGTATTTCACCTTTGACCGCCGTCCGGGTGCTCCATCTTGTATCAAAAATTTTCCTCCCAATGTACAGGATAAGAACTGGAAACGCAAATTCTTCTTCATAGACGAGCGTGTATTGCCGGTTGTTGCTCCGGTGCAAACCCCTGAGGGTAAAACGAAATTTGCCGATGAATGTCCTGCCGCTGCTGTCTTTGAGAAGCATCCCCTGTATCTGGCATTGGTGAACCATCCCACCCCTTGTACTCATATACCTGAGCGAGCCCTTGTGGACGTTGGTATGAGCCGCGTTTGGGTGGATGATACTGTGTATCCTGAATATCGCCGCCAAGACCAAGGTATTTGTCCTTGTACCACTTTATTTACAAAAACTGGGTTTTTCTGAGCTATAATCTTTGCTTTTTTATGCAGATGAATGGCATTATTTTGATGCCATAGATCCGAAAGCCATTCCCCATTTGCGAGAACATGACCGTCTCCTTGGTGAGGATGAAGCCGACGTTCTCAGCCAGACAATTAAGAACTTTGTGCTTCCTGCCCCGTTGTCACAACCTCCTTTTGATCGCCCGGGTGATGCTACCCCCGAGAACATTGAGACACCAGCTTCACCACCATTGGATCCTGATCCACTCAATGTTGCGGAGCCCGGTGTCACCGCTGTTGAAAAGAAGAAAAGATCCCGGAAGAGGAAAACCGGGTCTCCTGATGTTGGGTCGTTTCTTGAGAAACGGCGGGAGCTGCTAGCCAGCAAGGAGAAAAAACTCGGTAAGGGTCGTACACCTTGATTCATGTTACGTTTTCCCTTTCAGGATTCTCAAGTACCGTTAAATTCTTCATAGGTGCCTGTTTGTTGGATGAGAGTGTTTCGGTACAGCAGGGTATGACCCCTGGTGCTTCTTCTGCCACTGGGTTAGAGCAGGCCATGGGTGCAACTGCTACTGGATCGTCTGATGCTTTCCAATCACTGGCTATTTCGTCATCCGTTCCTGCTTCAACCACCCTCACAACACCCCGGCTGGTTGTTATGGCGGAACCTCTTGACACTATATCCCTTGGTGTTACGTTTTCACCAAGCTCTTCGGCTATACCGTTACCATCGAATACAACTGCTGCTTCACTGAACGCTGTATCTACGTCGGTTATTGTGTCTACGCCCTCTTCCGTGACCAGGGTTTGATTCTGGGAGTTCCAGTGGTGCAGTGTTTGGCGACATGACCCGGGGGAGTTTTACCGAACTATTGCACGACGTGCAGCATCATCCCATTGGGTTTCCTGGTGGCATGAGGTCCGGGGCTGTTCCATTAGGTGCAGAGCTACCGGGACCGTTCGAGGTTCCCCCTAATGTCTATGCCCCGGGTATTAGCTGGAATCCATCCCTCCTGGACACTAGATATGCTCCTGGGTGGAAGATTGCTCAGTCCACCCGGCTGATTAGTCCGGATGTTATTAGACATTGGGCGGATCATGCCTTCCCTCCAGCGGAGCGGTATTATCTTCAAGGATTGGACAACGCCCAGCTTGCCGAGAATGCCCTCGGGTCTAGCGTGAACACAAGTGCTTCCCTGTACAAAGTGTTGCGCCGTTGGCGTTCTGATTTGGGAGATCTGTTTGACATCCGTGTTTCTCATAGCAAGTTATCAACGGAGGCGGAAAATTTGATGAACTCCCTGAATGACTGCCGGAAACAACTTGCTGAATTATCAACTGTCCGGGATACCTATGAGCGGGACAAAACCCAACTGATCAATACTCATAATGACGAGAAGCTTGAGCTCCTACGCCGCCGGGACCAGCAGGTCCAACGCGTACTGCTTTTGGAAGACCGTGTAAAACTCCTTGAAAAAGAATTGCAAACAGAGAAAGAAAATATGTCCAAGGCCAAGGCCGACCTAGAGAGGTACCAGCAATTAGCTGTGGACGTTGAAGGGTACGAGTCTCGTGCTAGGAGGGCGGAAGAGGAGAGGGACTCCATGCTGCAACAGCTCAATGCATACAAAAGTGATGCTGAAACTGCCAACAACAATGCGGTAAGTCTTGCAAAGCAATTGGATGCTAGTCAGATCCGGGTGACTGCCCTGGAGTCTGACCGTGATTGGCTGATATCGAAGGGCCTTCTGGCTTCTTGGAGTTATGTCCGGGGGGTGCTCATTACCAACAGAGACTTAATGATTTCTACCGGACTGCTGTGGAGTCCGGGTATCAGGATGGACTGATGCACGGACACCGTATTGGATCCCTTGGCAGGAAACTACAGGACGCCACTGACCATGAGTAGGAGGTTGAGCAACGAACTTCAAAAGCACTGGAAGCGTTGAGCAGCGACTCCCTAGACGCTCTTACTCAACTACAAAGCCAGGTTGGTGACGAGGGTATGTCCAATATCCGGACCACCCTTGAACCATTAGTTATAGGTTCGTCTTCATGTTCCTAGGATAGTGAATGATTGTGGCATGTTGCTTGTAATTTCCCGTTGTTTACTATTTTTCTAATGTACTCTGAAACGGTTGAATGTACGTTTTAAATTTTTGCAACTTTATTGATGTGGCTTCCACTTGTTTGTCTAGTGTAATGATACGTGTCCAGGCTCAAGTAGCGTGTAATGATGAAGTGTCATTTCGTATTTATTATTTGTAATCATGTTGGTGACGTCAGCACTGCAGCTTAACCGTCACATCTACGTGTCAGGCGGCTGTGTCAGTGTGTTAATTACAGGTTGTTTAAAATCCCAATGTCCACTTAACCGTCACATTTATTTTCTTTATAAGGTGGATTCCTTATCATGCATTCGTGCATCTTCTCAACTTCTCACCTGTCATCATGCCTCGTAAGTATGTCTCGCTCAAAAATTATTTGAAGGAGCTTGATGCACTCGAGGGACTGAGGGAGATGCAACGTCAATCTCGTGAGATCGATGAAACTGTGGATCATGTAGAAGATCCTCTTCTACCGCCGACTGAAATTAACCCATCGAGGCAATGCCGATTGGTTTACCGACGTCGTGCTAAAGGTGCCCCTTCAACCCCACTTAAATGGTGGGAAGCATAAAGAGGAGGGGAACATTAGTCCTATCTCGGACCCAAGAACCGCCAGAGTTCCCCCGGATGTGAAAGAAAACAGGGTAGACCTGCCCAGTGTGGTTGCTTCCAACCGTTATGGGTTAGTATACCAGCGTGGTTCTAAGCGTCTTTCATCCCCCTGGGTCACTTCATCTAATGACGACATGCCAGTGGCCACAGAGATCGGACCTGCATATGACAAGGAGATGAAGATTTATGAGGAACTCTGGATACTTCCTCCTTCCTGCAACCCTGAAGGTGAACTGCTATATACCCCTGCAGAGGTATTTGCAATGTTGGAGGGTTGCATTATTTAGTGGTAGTAGTTTATGTAATAGCCTCGTGTGGCTGGTAGTATAGCACTATGTATAGGTGGTAGGAAGTCATGTTTTGAAGGCGTTGAATTTTTGTCCTGCCCCTACCCTTATTTTTGTAAGTTTGCTTGTAAAAGCAAATTGTTTATAATGGAACGTACGTGTAAGTATTTCAAATGCCGTTGTAGGCGTCTTATTATTAATGAAAAAATGAAAAACTTGTCTACCCGGGATATCGTGGTTACCGGCCGGGTGAACTTACATCAAACTAAAGAAAAGTTTGCAACATTTAAATGTAGCACTTTCTGAGTTGGGCGGCATTCCAGCTCCTGGGGACTTGGGTGCCATCTAACTGCTTCAAGCGGTATGCCCCTTTCCTAAGTCTTCAGCGACCTCGTAAGGCCCCTCCCAGTTTGGGCTCAATTTTCCTTGTGGTTGCTGCCTGCTAGCCTCATTGTCCCTCATGACCAGGTCACCCACTTTGAATGAGCAGCTCTTAACTCTTTTGTTGTAGTACTTTTCCAACAATCTCTTATACCTGGCCTCCTTTATATAAGCTGCATCACGCCGGGCTTCCAATGACTCGAGGTTATGCCGTAATAGTTGATCATTGTTGGCTTCCTGATCGACATGCCAGGTGGAAGGTATCACTGTTTCCACCGGGATCATTGCCTCTGAGCCGTATGTAAGGCAGAAAGGTGTTTCTCCGTTACTAGTCTTTGGCATTGTTCGATGGGCCCAGAGTACATGTGGCAGTTGGTCGACCCATGATTTTCCTTCTTGGTCCAGCCGTCTCTTGATTCCGTCAAGAATGCTCCTGTTTGCCCTTTCAACCTGGCCGTTGCCCTGAGGATGGGCAACGGACGTGAATACCTGCTGTATGTTCATACTCTTGCACCACTCCTGTAAGTGTTTGTCAACGAACTGTGTTCAATTGTCACTGACGAGATACAGGGGAACCCCAAAACGACAAACCACATGCTCCCACAAGAACTTCATGATGTTGGAGGCCTCAATCTTAGCCAACGGTTTTGCTTCAATCCACTTTGTGAAATAGTCGATGGCTACTACTAGGTACTTTAGCTTTCCCGGGGCCAAAGGAAAAGGCCCTACCAGGTCTATTCCCCATTTTTGGAACGGCCAGGCTGCCGTTACCGGGATCAAGTTGTTCTTAGGACGCAACGTCACCGGAGCATATTTCTGGCAGCTGACACACTTCTTGAGTTCTTCTATGGCCATATTATGCATCCCGGGCCAGTAATAACCGGCATTGGTTATCTTTGCCACCACTGCCCGGGGTCCTGCATGTATGCCGCATATACCCGCATGAATATCGTTTATTAAGTCTTGTGCTTCCGAGGGAGACACGCATCTTAGGGCGGGGCCCAAGTAAGACTTCCTATAAAGGACCCCGGCCTAAACCTCATATTGTAATGACTTGGTCCGGATCTTCAAGGCCTCTGCTTTATCTTCCGGGAGGATCCCGCTTGTGAGATACCTCTGGATGGGAGTCATCCATGATATTTCTACCGTATGGACGGAGTGAACAGTGGACACCTGTGTAGACGGGTGCTTCAGGGTTTCGATACGGACATCTTTATCTGTGTCGGACGATGCTAGCTTGCTGAGTGCATCTGCTATGTCGTTCTTGTGCCTTCTCACGTGATGCAATGTGACTTTCTTGAACTTTGCCATGAGCTCCCTTGTCTTATCAAGATACCTGGACATAGATTCATCCCTTGCCTCATATGACTCATTAACCTGGTTATTCACTAGTAGCGAGTCTACATGGGCGTCTACTTGGGTGGCACCCATTGCCAGGGCCATTCGTAATCCCGCTAGCAGTGCTTCATACTCGGACTGATTGTTAGAATATTCGAAATCGAACCGTAGGGCGTAGAGGAACCTTGTACCTCCCGGGCTTACCAATAGTAGCCCGGCCCCGGCGCCCTTGCTATTACAAGAACCGTCGGTATACAATTGCCAAGGGGAGGATTCATCTTCCAACTTTTCTTCTGCTTTCTGGATAACCTCTGGGATCTCCTCCCCCTCCGGGATCTCAGTCAGAAAATCAGCTAATACCTGTCCCTTCACCGCCGTCATCTTTTTAAACGCAACGTCAAGTGCCCCCAACTCGATTGCCCATTTTGCTAGTCTTTCAGACACTTTAGGCCTATTCAAAATCTGTCCAAGCTGGAAATTTGTCAGGACCTCCACTTCGTGGGCCTGGAAGTATCGACGCAGCCTTCGGGACGCATGAATTAGTGCTAGCACTAGTTTCTCCAATGTGGGGTATCGGGTTTCTGCGTCGGATAACGTTCGGCTGATATAATAAATCGGGGTCTGGCATCTATCTCTTTTGACTAGAAGGACTGAACTGACTGCACGATGACCGGCTGCCAAATACATTCTCAGAACCTCGCCCGGGCGGGGTGCTGTGAGCATGGGTAGGTTACCGATGAACACCTTCATTTCTTCGAATGCCTTGTCTGCTTCCTCGGTCCACCTGAACCTATTCTTGTTTAAGCAATCTTTGAGTGTGGAGATGAATGGTAATGACCGTTCCGCATGCCTGGCGAGAAACCTGTTGATGGCTGCCAACCTCCCATTGAGTGTTTGAGCTTCCTTCAGTGTTTTGGGAGCATGCATGTTTCGTATGGCTGCTACTTTTTCTGGGTTAACTCTGAATCCATCCTTCGATACTATCATTCACAGGAACTTCCCTTCTTCTACGCTAAACGAACATTTCCCGGGATTAAGCTTTATGTTGTACTCCCTGAGAGTATTAAACGTTTCCTCGATGTCCTTCAGCATCACGTCCTCTGCTTGGCTCTTTATTACCAAATCGTCCACATAAAGTTCCAGATTCCTTCCGATCTGCTGCTCGAATGCCTGATCCATCAATCTCTGATACGTCGCCCCGGCGTTTTTCAAACCGAACGGCATTTTAGTATAACAGTATATACCGGCATCTGTATGGAAAGCTGTTTTATCTTCGTCTTTCCTGGCCATCTGAATCTGGTGGTATCCCTTGTACGCGTCCAAAAAACATTTGAATTGGAACAACGCCAGGGAATCAACCTTGAGATCTATCTTCGGGAGCGGATAAGCATCTTTAGGGCATGCTTTGTTCAGGTCTTTGTAATCCACGCACATTCTCCACATCCCATCGTGTTTTCGCACCATGACTGGATTAGCAACCCATGTATGATATTTGGTCTTTCTCAAGATTCCTGCTTCTTCAAGCTTCTTGACCTCTTGGACTACAGCGGCCCTCCTGTCCGGGGCCATACTTCTTTTCTTTTGCATGACCGGCCCTACATTCGGATAGGTGGAAAGCTTATGTTCTGCCTTTGACCGAGCAATCCCAGTCATGTCGGCGTGTGAGAAAGCAAACACGTCTATATTCTGTTTCAATAATCGTTTTAATCTCTCCTGCATTGCTGGTGCTAGGGCGTTCCCAATTGTGACTGTTTGATCAGGGTACTTTGTACTCAGGACCCATCTTTCTGGCCCTCGGATTCCTGCTGGTGCTTGACGGCAGGTCTTACTATCGGCCACAGCACATACTTTTTCCCCGGAGACAGTGGCAACACCGTGTGGAGTTGGGAACATAATAAACCCTCTGGCAATAGATACCAAAGCATCAATTCGCCCCAAAGTGTATCGACCAATGATTACATTATACTGGGAGGTGGCCGGAATCACTAGGAAGGTGACCAAGACAGTGCGTTCTTTGTAGCCGTCACCTAGGGTTACCGGAAACGTCAACTGCCTTAACGTCTCCACGCTTTCTCCGGTGAATCCTTTTACCGGGCCGTGTGCGGGTGCCAGCATTTTCTGATCCTCACTCGTCATTCTTCTAAAACACAGCTCGTAAATGATGTCTTCTGAGCTGCCAGTATCCACCATGATCCTCTTCATGCTATAATCACCCACGGCGGCTGATATTACAAGTGCCTCCATGCTCAAAACCTTGTAATAAGGAGGTACTATTATTACTGCTTCCATCCATGGCTCGATTTTTTCAAAACGTCTTTTGGTGCCATTTTTTGCTTCCGGTCGTATTGCATTAATCTCCCTGGGCTTCTTCCCGGCTGCTTTGTCCTCCCAGGCTGAGGTGCCCGGCTTGACATCTTTGACCAGGTGGGCTAATTTACCCGTTCTGACGAAGTACTCTATCTGTCTTTTGAGTTGAAAGCAGTCGTTTGTATCATGACCGTTACCCTTGTGATAGTCACAAAATTTGGACTTGTCTTTCGACGACGAATCTTTGACTGGCCGAGGAGTGTTTAACCTCAGGTTTCCTGTCTCCAGTATCTGGGACGGTGTCTTGGTAAGCTCTAGGTAATCTAGCTTAGGTTTGGAGGCCGCTTCTCCCCTGCTGGAGTATGAATCCCGGGACCTCTCAGATCTTCGTGTGTGATCCCGGCGATCATCCCGGCGTTCATCCCGCCGGTCTTCCCTAGAGTAAGGTTGACCTGACCGAGCCCTGTTCTTGGAACTTCGGGAGTCCTGGTTGTTAGCTGACTTGACAGCTTCCTGCTTCTTCTGTATCGCATGATTCATGGCGATCGACTTCTCTTGCTTTACATATGCCTTGGCTATAGTCATCATTTCGTCCATGGTTTGTGGGTATCCATGAGGGTCGTGGAGTTTCCTTAACAGCCCATCATCATTTACCCCCATTGTAAATGCGGTGCATGCTAGTTCTTCGGTGAGACCTAGGATTTGTAACCGCTCCTTGTTGAAACGGATTATGAAATTTTCCATAGGCTCATTGTCTCTCTGGCGAATATGCATTACCTCATCCCTGTACTTGGTGTGCCTCCGCTGCTGGCTGAACTGATGCGAGAAACCCTTGACAATTTCATTCCAGTTTGCTATGGACCCAGGCGGCAGACTGTCCCACCATACTCTTGCTTCACCCACAAGGGTTTGGACAAACATGTGACACCACGCGGGAAGTGGCCAGTCTTTGGATGTCCCCACGGACTCGAAAATGCTCAGATGATCATCAGGATCGTCTGTCCCGTCGTATTTACCCACCGTTGACGGCAACTTCAAGTTTGGTGGCAAAGGAGCATTGGCTATCCTTGCTGGGAACTTGGAATTAGTTGCCATCGCCGGAGGGCGATACGGTCTGGTGAGGTCTTCATCATTACCTTAGTCTTCGTTCTCCCGCGGTGCAGTCAGGTTCCGCTGCCGCCCCTGAGGGTGACCGGCTGATACACTCGGGCCTCCAGGAGTGGTCTCGTAGGTAAGACGTGTACGCACATCATTCAACCTTCCGCATGTAAATGATGAAGGTGTCTCGGTATTAGGGTTCCATCCCAGGGGAGTTGGCTGTATAGGCTGGTACATATATGGGTAGGGGTACGAGTATGCACCCCCGGCGGGCGGCGCGCACATGTACCCATACGGTGACATGGGTTAATAGGGCATGAAGGGTTGGTTTCCGGGTGTGACCGGAGTGTAAGGGGGAATGTTAGGTTGCATAAGGGTTGCCTGAGGTGATGATGTTATGGCCGCTGAGAGAGCGGCTTAAAAGAGGGGTAAGCTTTGCGCTGCGGTGTACCAGGATACAGACGGCGTAGGAGCTGATACTCATGCGGCTGAAAAAGTAGTACTGGCGATCGGCCGGGTGTAGGTAGATGATGGGGCAGGTCCTCTCGCGAAAGAGAAGAGCCCCGAGAGATTCCCAGACGACACTGACGTTTGTGTGTTGCCCTGTTGAGCAGTTGATGTTCCTAAAGGAAAACCCGGTGCCGATCCATCACCTTCCCCTTCCGAGTCTGAAGCAACAGATCCATCCACCCACTCTGTTGTAGGGAGTTGATTTTGGTTGTTTTCTGCCGGACTGGCGTCCACTATGGTGTCTTGGTTTGAAACTATCTTGGTTCCCTGGGTTATCAGACCGGTAACTTACTCCTTGCTTCGGGTCCCACGGATGGCGCCAATGAAGAAGTAAATACCTCTCTGAGTAGGCAAGAAGAACGCTCCGGCTGTTTATGTCCCAGGTGACAAGACCCAGATGTCTGCAAAACAAAACACCATTAGGACTCGTCACAGGAAAGGGGGGTTTCCTGTGACCACCCTCCGGCGTGAGAATAAGTATCGGTGGTGGGGGAAGTAAAGTAAAGGCTATGTATGAATATGTGAATAGTATGAGAGTTATTAGTGAATGAATGTTCTCGCTTACCTCCCCTCGCTATTTATAACCTTGTTATCCTTCTCGTTACCGCCTCTTCGGGCTCGTCTCCGGGAACTGATTCCCCGGTCTTCGTGGAGATAAGCATTATCTCTTATTCGAAGCTTCTTTCCCCTGATCTCGGAGATGAGGTTATGCCTTTCAGCTTTCTGGCCGAGAATCCTAAAAATGGGCCTAATAGGCCCGAGTCTGTTAATGGGCCGATCCAGAGTTAGTTAGGCCTTTATGTGGTATGGGCTAATCCATCTAGATTGGGCCTACCTCGTCAATAAGAAACAGTTATATAACATTTAGTTAGCTTTTTAAACATATACTCGTCATGTAGATTGCATTTGGGGAAATAAGTTCAATTAGTTTTTAATATTTGTATGCTAAAGCAATAATCACTTGTACATAAGGCATATCTTTCCTCTACATTTCAATCCACACATCGATATTGACTAAGACAAACATCAAAACGTCAACAAAATGAGCAGGTCGTCATGGTATTTTCGAATGTTTTTAAAATATAACAGTTTTAAAGTTATGATAAAATTAAATAAAAGAATTATAATTTTGTAGGGTAGGAGAGAAAAATTTAACTACTAACTAAAAATTAGGGAATTAAAGTATAACTAAGATAGAGTATTGTTGATGCACTATTATGTGGACGTCACTGTCGAATAGACTAGGGTTGAGTCTTTGTATTGTATTACATGAGATTGTGGTGATCCATAAGGGCATTATATGGATCTGATGCATTTGTAAATACAGATCAAAATCTAAGCTAGATTCGACCGTTTGTGATGGTGCGAATGTGGAAAAGCTCCACATTCGACCTCCTTAAATGGGCGAAGGTGGCTTATGGTTTTGGACTATAAATAGCAATCTCATGTGTTGGTTTTCATTTGTAGATTTGAGTTTATGCTTTGAATGCTCTCAAGGGGGAGGTCATGCCCGACCTCCCCCAGCCCCGAGATAGATGTTTATCCTACTGATGACAGTGTCTGTAACCGTTTCTTAATTAATACGAATCTGTGATGACTTTGTTATTGTATGTTTCTGTCTCGTCTCGAATCTCCTGTCTGAAACCGAGTTGTATTCGCTTAATCGATCCGTGAATTCGGTTTTTAACCGGATTCTCAACTCTTTGTATGAGCGTGAAAGGATCGATAAACAACAAAGAATGATCAAACAAGTTAGTTTTAGGTGCGGAAACCCTAAAACTATCACAAAATAATAGTCAAACAGATTAAAACACACAGATCATCATTTTCAAAAGTTTTCATTAATTAATCACTCGATTACACGTTGAAATATAGTTACAATCAAGGTATGAACGATAAACGAGTTAAACAAAACACTAGAGAGAGTTTCTGAAAGTGGAGGGAATAATAATGACCAAAAGTTACATTCAAAAATCAAACTTGTCTATTTATAGACTGCACATTCGCCCAAATTGATTGTGCGAATGTGCAGGTTCGCCCAAATCATCTGGTCGAACCAAGTTATACAATAAACTAAAATTCTCATTCGTCCATGTCACTTCCTTCGCACCTTTCTTCTACATTCGTACCTACAAAAAGCTTCCTTCGCACCAACAAATTCTCTCCTTCGCACCAACGATAACAACCAAAACATATGTATTGTTCAATCCGAAGCATTAGTCGCACTTTTGCATCTACATTTCCAATAAAAAATTTAGAGTAATCGATTATGGTAAAAGCATCATCCACTATGCACGATTTGCGGGTCATAAGAAAATCAGCTTCGGCTAGAAGTTGATCAATACCATCATCTAGTGAGTTAACACTAGCTTCAGAATCAGAATCGCTCTCCGAGTCAGAATAAGCTGAATCACACTATCCGGGAACATCAGTGACTGAGTCAAGAATCAATCCTGACTTCTTTTCAACACAAACATCATTTTCTTCAACCAACTCCTCAATCTTCACCTCAGATATCTTCTCAGTCTCCAAATCATCTTCAACTGACACCGGCTCCTCCAAATCTATCTTCTGAGCAACGCACGTCACATTACTAGCAGTGATCTCCTCAACACCAAGTTGCATACCAGTCCAATCAAATCCCTCATCTTTCTGGATTACCAAAGCCTGGTACTTTAACGTCACCTTGGGCATACCTGTTATCAAATCAATATCCTTCTTATGAACAATTCGCTTTGGATATTGTGGTTTGAACAAATCCCACTTGGTTCGGCTTT
The DNA here is from genome assembly GCA_028751855.1 of Ambrosia trifida. Classification (NCBI taxonomy): domain Eukaryota; kingdom Viridiplantae; phylum Streptophyta; class Magnoliopsida; order Asterales; family Asteraceae; genus Ambrosia; species Ambrosia trifida. The sequence goes on from CM054122.1 coordinate 127,067,850, forward strand.
CTCTAGTCATTTTCTCAGCAAAGTAGGTAATCTGACTATTTGACGCTCCCAATAAACGGTGACGACAAATATCACGGATTGCCCAATAGGGAAGAGTCTTCAAGTGATGAAACTTGTCGAAATACAAGATCCCCTTCTCCCACTTTACTGCAAAGCATCTCAATTCTTTAACAAACTTCCATGCCAATGCACGACCTTTGAAAATACCATTATGAAGTTTGTAAAAGCTTCCTTGAATATCAGCTTTCGGACGATTGTTTTCTTTTTCTTTTAACTTCTTCAAGAATTCTTTCAAGCTCTCCGACTGCTCGAACCGTGGTTTGTCATGCCCTTTAAAGATTTCGTCTTCAAACGCTTTGCTCTTCTCTTTAGCTAGTTTCTCGGCATGGTTTAGCAATTCATCTGAGAAGGAAAATCCACAATCTTGATTAGTCTTGAAGTATTGTGGTTACTCCTCGCTTGTAATATCTTCCATTTCAACTTCCTCAAACGCATGAACATCATGATCATCAGAATGATTTCCAGCTTCTTTCTCAGGTATCTTAGGAATGAAGTTGTCAGCAAGTAATTCTTCCAAAGTCTATCCTACTTGCTTTGCTAAACCCTCAAGTATCTCTTTTGAAATTGCCGCAGAAACTTCCCCATCCTCAAGATCAGGGTCATTAAACTCCAACTCAAATAGTTTATTGTTCGATTCAAATATCTCTGGAAATCTGCTAGTCATGTCGATCGTCCAGACTCGATCAGTGAGCATCTGGCGATACTTGTTCTTATCATCTTCAGACAATGACTGCAATTTCTCGTTCCAGAATATATCATCATCAACATTCTCTCCAGGAGCCTTAGAGCTCGACTCACCACCCTTATCTGAGTCACGCTTCTCATATGTAAACTTGTCAGCGTCATCATCATCGTCATCACTACTATCATCAAAAGCAGAGCCGCTTCCGTCACTCGAACCATCATCTGAACCTCCATCATCCTTATCATCTTTCTTCTTCTTCTTTGTATCGTTTCCTGCATCTTCATCAAGTTCATCATCTTCTTCTTCATCAGATAGTTCGTAATCAACCTGTTCTTCTTCTCTTTCCTTTTCTACTTCACCAGCTTGAAGTTGAAGAGCTTGAGAGTACAAGTTCTTGATCAGATCATCCATATGCTTGTTACTCTTCTTTAACTGTTTGTTCTCCTCCTTCAAGACTATGATTCTCCTGGTGTTTCGTTGCTCATGCTTCAGCAACTTCTTATTTTCTCTCTTCAACCTCTTAATCGTTTTCTTCAAAGCTTCATTATCATCTACTGATGTGACTACGACCTCCAACATCTTCTTATCATTAGATTTTAACTGCTCGATCTCAGTTTGTTGTTTGTTAATCAAATTCATCATCTCAGACAATCTCTGATTCACAGCACTCATAATGTCACTGTCCACCGAAACTTTTGTCTTCTTCGGTGGTTCAACAACATCAGGCAGTTTGCCTTTTCTGATCTTTTTAAGCACGTTATCCAATGCCTCATTAACCTCATCCATAGGCATTTCTTCAGTCTGTGGTGTGCTCGATGTTGTCGTAGTCTTCTGTTTCTTTTGAGCTGGTGCAATAACCGGTGATTTAGAACTTGTAGCAGGTGGTAGTTTCTTACCAGCTATCAACGATTCTATCTCTTTCTTTCTCTTGATGCTCGGCTTCTCCTGTTTCTTCTTTTCTTTCCTAGCAGCTTGCACAGGAGAACCAATAAACGTCTCATCTACATTCAAACCCAACTCTTCTTCATCAACAGGAATAGGACTTTTGTTCCCTTGATCTTCAACGTTCTGGCTAGCAGACGCACCAGCCTCAGTGGCCTTGGGCATGGTTGTCTCTACCGTTTCAGCATCTGAATTCCAACGTTCATCCTCTAATGTCTCTTCTGAATCAATAGACGTTTCATCAACTAAATGTAATCCCTTTTTCGCCATCGTCTTGTTTCTTCTTTGCGTACTTTTCTTCTTCTCAGGTTCAGAAACCTCTATCCTTATCTCCTGTTTCTTTGTCTTCCCACTCTTTGCACCGACATTCACAACTTGTCTTTTGCGTTTAGCATCAGGATCAACATGATGTAACGGATTATTAGGATCAGAATCACTGTTTACATTCCTCACAAGCCCTTCACCCGGATCTGTATAATCGACTCTAGCTAGGTGTCCAAATAAACGTCTTACTGGAGGACGTTCATCAATTGACAATCCTTTATACGCTTTCATCCTAGCGAGTGTATTCAGCGACATATGTTCCTGAACAACAATGTGCTTAGGATCTCTTTTCAGCTCCTTATACTTGTGATCAAATATCATTTGGAGGAAACGAGGATATAAAAGAAACTTCAGATTCCTCATGCCGTTCACAGGCTCCAGTAAATGAGACATCAGCATGCCAGAGACATTGAACGGTTTGTTCAACACTAAAGCAACCATCATAGAACTGATGCTCTTCCTCATCAAATCATATCCTCCAGCTGCAGATCCGAATACGTGAATCAAAACATGTGCCAGATATTTGAATTGTGGGCACAGTTTTCCTTTATGTAATGAACCGTCAGTGATTGGTCCATTGTATTTCATTCTGAGGAAGCACTTTCGCTGATCCATAAATGTAAACTCTTTTGGATCTGTCGGCTCATCATTCAAATTCAACGCTTCCCTCAGATCCTCTTCACAAACAATGACTCTCTGTCCTTGAATCTTGCTTGTCAAACACGATTCGCACTTCCAGAAGTCAAGCTTAGCATTCGACCAAAATTCTTGTATCATATCCCTGTAGATAACTGTCAGCATAGCAATGGCATCTATCACCCTGCATCTCTTCAGAAAATCAATAATGCCAACGAACTCAGTATGCTTCTTTACGTCTCCGAGATACGCACAGCAGTTGTGTGCATTTTCAAAATCTAACTGTTTGGCAGTCTGTGATGATGATCCAGCTTGTTCTGTCGTCTTCCCTTGTTCAGACATCGTTAAATCTGCAAAACAAACAAAAACACATGTTAAAAATCGACAAAATTTCAAATTGAAAAGTTTTGGTAACAAACCTTCTCTTTCGCCCAAACGGGGGTACGAAAGAGAATGTACAAGGTGCGAATGTGAAATATAAATGGTACGAATGTATGAATTTAGAATAAAAGTTTCATTCGCCCACTTATACTTCATTCGACCGTTTTAACTTCTCCTTCGCCCATTCGTACTGGTCGAAGGAGTTTGTTCATAATTTTGAAATTTCAATTTTGAAATTGAGTGATTCTGAACATGTCCATTTGATTGAGACAACACCTAATGATGCCGATTAACAATCCTAAACTAACAGATTCAACAATTATGTATTGTATTTGTGTTTTCATTTAAAAACTAGGGTTTAAACACAGATTGATCAAACAGTCGAGGCCGGGGGAGGTCGGGCATGACCTCCCCCTTGAGAGCATTCAAAGCATAAACTCAAATCTACAAATGAAAACCAACACATGAGATTGCTATTTATAGTCCAAAACCATAAGCCACCTTCGCCCATTTAAGGAGGTCGAATGTGGAGCTTTTCCACATTCGCACCATCACAAACGGTCGAATCTAGCTTAGATTTTGATCTATATCTACAAATGCATCAGATCCATATAATGCCCTTATGGATCACCACAATCTCATGTAATACAATACAAAGACTCAACCCTAGTCTATTCGACAGTGACGCTCATATATCAAAAACATTGGTTCAAAATCTAACTGTTTGGCAGTCTGTGATGATGATCCAGCTTGTTCTGTCGTCTTCCCTTGTTCAGACATCGTTAAATCTGCAAAACAAACAAAAACACATGTTAAAAATCGACAAAATTTCAAATTGAAAAGTTTTGGTAACAAACCTTCTCTTTCGCCCAAACGGGGGTACGAAAGAGAATGTACAAGGTGCGAATGTGAAATATAAATGGTACGAATGTATGAATTTAGAATAAAAGTTTCATTCGCCCACTTATACTTCATTCGACCGTTTTAACTTCTCCTTCGCCCATTCGTACTGGTCGAAGGAGTTTGTTCATAATTTTGAAATTTCAATTTTGAAATTGAGTGATTCTGAACATGTCCATTTGATTGAAACAACACCTAATGATGCCGATTAACAATCCTAAACTAACAGATTCAACAATTATGTATTGTATTTGTGTTTTCACTTAAAAACTAGGGTTTAAACACAGATTGATCAAACAGTCGAGTTTTAAACCAATGTTTTTGATATATCTCCCCTAAAACATACATACAATAAACCCTAAGTATCAATTGTTACAATTATGGTGATTTTAAGCAGGTTTGAACAGTTAGGGCTCGAATTGTAAAACAGGGATTAAATCCTTAAATCCTTGATGAAAACCTGTGAATAAGATGGCAAAATGATCAGTGTGAAGTCCCGAACATAATGGAATGATACAAATGAAACAAGCAACAAAGTGAGTTTAAGATGAAAAATCTGAAAAAATATGGAATGGGGTTCGAATGAGCAGATGGGTTTATATAAGCATGCTCCTTCGCCCATTCTATACATACGAAGGAGAAACTTTTGTCTCCTTCGACCCTAGTGAAAGGGTACGAATGAGGCAAAAGGGTTCGAATGAGATAATGATCATGAACACTCTCCTTCGCCCATATAAAACATACGAAGGAACATGTAAAATCCCACATTCGACCAACCGAATGGGCGAATGAGAAATGGGATTTTTGAAAATTTTCCAAATCTCAAAAACGAGTCTCGGTCCAATTATTTTCCAACTTTTAAGCATCCAACAATCATGTTTTCACATTTTAAAAGTTACAAAGCTCAAATGGTGTATCAAGGTTTAGAAAATCGACATCAACCACCATCAGTTATCAAAAATAAGATGAAAAAGAAAAATCTTTTTGGATTTTCTAAAGTTTATGCTAAAACACACCTAAAATCTTTTTGAGTTTTGTAATTTTTGACGATAAAATAAAATGCAAAAATGTAAATGAAAAACTGTAAATGTTTTTGGGATTTCCGGTAAAGGGATCATATCAGTTTTTGAGAAATCTGATCACACCGTTGATCTTTTTGAAATTTATTATCATTAAAGACAATGTGTGATCTGGCAATTGCTGATATTGTGATCCACATAAACTCACATGCAGACTTTTGTGCAGTGCTTTATACTGATACTGATATTTATAGTATAAACGCAATTGTCTGTGGTTCCCACGCACACGACATACTCCCGTATCAAGAAGTAAATGCACAAAGACTCATTGTAAAGCGTGATTATGCTTTCGTCGTCTGTAATTGTACAAGATATAATGCATAGAGGTATACAGGTCAGCAAATTAATGCAGCAAAGTAACATATGCACTATACCAGGTTGAGGACTGATATTAATCATGATTTGCATCAATGATTAATACGATGTAATAGATAATCTTTGATCATCATATAACATGGAAAGTTCCTCAATTCGGTAACTTTAGGATTTGGCATATAGCTCTTTTATAAAGACACCCTGTCTGATCTAGGTCCGTAATGACTTACAGCAGAAGATCAGAGAGGCTATCCCCAGACAACTAATAACATAACGACCCTAAACCTCCGAGTTTTGTACAGATACCCTATCAAACGAAATTACGGTACTAAGACCATATGCCCATGAGGAGTTCATCCACACACCAATTCGTTTGATATGTATGTATTAGGCACGCAGTAATAGGTCTACGAAGCCTATCAGCACATCGCACAGACTCAGACACACGCCCTATATAGCAGTACATTATTTAGAATGTGTCAGATCCCCACTGATGTACTATCATTTCCCTTTATACTCCAGGAAATCATTTTAGAATTTTCTGATTTTTATAGATTTTCGAATTTACTGTTCCCAAGGATAAGCTGGAGCATTTCAAATATGTGACTGCCCAGATATCGTTTGTTCACAGAAATCTGACGGCATTAATCTAAGGGAAGAAGATATAGCAGTCAGCAAAGAAATTTTCTAATTTTTATGGATTTTGAAATTTTTCAATGTTTTTGGTTTTTCAAAATTTTTCTGAAAAGCTGTAAAAATTTAAACTAAAAAGTGATAGACTGAGGTGGTGATCAGTCCTGTTTTTCTTTAATACCATTAGCTTTTAAAAGATAATCAAATCTGGATTTATCAAAAGCTTTGGTAAAAAGATCTGCGCGTTGGTAATCAGTGTGGATTTTGACCATATCGATCAGCTCTTTAGCATAACAATCATGGATAAAATGATATTTAATCCGGATATGTTTAGCCTTTGAGTGATTTACTAAGTCTTTTGTTAATGCGATTGCGGCCTAATTATCACAGTAAATAGGGTTTTAAGAAATTGCAAACCGTAATCCACCATCTGTTGTTGGATCCAAAGAACCTGTGAGCAGCAGCTCGATGCTGAAACATATTCTGCTTCACATGTGGATAGTGCAACTGCGGTTTGTTTCTTGCATTGCCAGGTCACGAGCCTGCTCCCCATAAACTGACATCCAGCCGTTGTGGATTTGCTGTCTTTGTCACAGCCGCCCCAATCTGCATCACTAAAAGCGATTAGGTCAAAATTATCATCATGAGGGTACCAAAGTCCTTTCGATGGACAACCCTTCAGATATCTAAGGATACGCTTGACAGCTGCAAGATGACTCTGTTTCGGCTTCGATTGATATCGCGCACAAAGACATGTCACAAACATTATATCGGGTCTAGACGCTGTGAGATACATCAGAGATCCGACGATTGCTCTGTATGTAAATGGATCAGTCAGCTCCCCCTTAAGGTCAACTCCAATCCCATGATTGGGCTGTATAGGGGTATCCATCGGCTTCGAATCATCCATCTGGAATCGGCTCAAGACTTCAGAAACGTATTTCGTCTGGTGAATAAAGATCCCCGTTGGTCTTTGCTCCACCTACAAGCCTAGGAAAAACTGCATTTCTCCCATTGCGCTCATTTCGAACTTTTCCTGCATAACTTTTTCAAATTCCCTGCACAGAAGTTCGTTAGTTGACCCGAAAATAATATCATCAACATAAATTTGTACAAGAAGCAAATCATCTCCTGCTCGTTTCGTGAACAGTGTGCAATCTACCAGTCCGCGTTTGAATCCTTTCGAGAGAAGATACGTGCTCAGCTCCTCATACCATTGTCTCGGAGCCTGGTGCAACCCGTAGAGAGCTTTGTTTAACACATAAACCTTATCCCGGTGAATAGGGTCCTCAAAGCCTGGCGGTTGACCTACGTAAACTTCCTCTTTGACCACACCGTAAAGAAATGCGCTCTTTACATCCATCTGATACACCTTAAATTTCTTCCATGATGCAAATGCTAGGAACATTGGGATAGCTTCCAAGCGTGCAACCGGTGCATAGATTTCATTATAGTCGATTCCCTCAACCTGATGAAAACCTTGAACGACCAAACGAGCTTTGTTTCGCACTATGACTCCTCTGTCATCCTTTTTGCACTTAAACACCCATTTGGTTCCAATTTTCTTTCTTCCAGGGGGTAAATCTGTCAACATCCATACACTAAGTTTCTGGAATTGTAATAACTCCTCCTGCATTACTTCCACCCAGGCATCATCCAAAAGAGCATCCTTGTAAGTTCGCGGCTCGACCTGCGAAACATAACAAGCAAACGACCAGTCATTTTGAAAACCAGATTTCTGTATTTTGGCATATAAAGCAAGGTTGCCAATATTTTCTGGTGCTTGGGCATTTCTCAGCTGCCCTCTTGTCATCACACTGCTACCAGGATCACCAATAACCTGTTCAAGCGGGTGTATCCGATGTATCCGAGATTCCGGATAATCAGGTACTTGTACTCCCGTTTGAGTTGTCAAATTCTCTGTAGAAACCAGATCATTACCCACATTCGATGTTGAAGCATCAGTATTAGTTGGGTTCACTGGTGGTGTCACTGTAGCATTGTCCAGAATAGCTTCACTTGTTGCATCATCGTCTTCATCTTCTGAATCTGATGAATTAAGCGTTGTAGAAGCTTCTTAGAACACCTCTTCTTCCATCACAGGAGCAGTGGTATCATTAGAAGCTGCTTGAGGATTTACAGTGATCGGACGCACTAATGGTGAAGTTACGGCGTTTTTGACCTCGTAATATAAGCGAAGTACAGCTTCTTCAACCATGCTATCTAGATTGAATGATTCAAAGAAGTCTTTGTAATCAAACATCCAATCTGGTCCTCCACCCTGTACATTTTGTGTATATCTTTGAACTTCGACATTAGCCCACTCCTCGACTTTTCTAGTTCTTTTGTCGAATACCTGTTTTAATGGGGTTGCATATCCAACAAAATAACCTTCTTCAGCCTTTGGTGCAAACTTCTCCGAAGGATTCAACATTGTACACGGGGCACCAAATGGTTCTAGATACTCCAGATTCGGCTTGCGTCGGTTTAACAGCTCATAAGAAGTCTTGCCAAACTTCTTCACTGTCAAAACACAGTTAAGAGTATAACGTGCTGCGTAAATAGCTTCGTTCCAGAACATGACTGGAAGATTTGAATCCGCAAGCATAGTTCTCGCCGTCTCTATTAGAGTCCTGTTCTTTCTCTCTGCGACACCGTTCTGCTGGGGTGTATACGGAGCGCTATATTCATGATGAATTCCCTTGTTTGCACAAAGATCCTCCATCTGAGCGTTTTTGAACTCCGTCCCATTGTCACTTCGGATTCGTTTGTTCTTCAGACCATATATATTTTCCAGACGTATAAACAGAACCTTCAGGTTATCAAAAGTGTCGCTTTTCTGATGCAAGCACATGACCCATGAAAATCTTGAATAATCATCAGTCACCACAAGACAATACAACTCCCCTGCATGACTTTTACGTCTGACTGGACCGAATAAATCCATATGCAAACGTTCAAGTGGCAGCTCAACGGAATTGACTTTCTTTGGTCTATGGGATTGTTTGTGATGCTTTCCCTTTTTGCAACTAACACACTTGTCATTCAAATGGAAGTGTTTCACATTAACTCCCGTGACAAGTTCATTCTTCACTAACTGGTTCATCTTTCTCAAATGGATGTGTCCCATTCTCCTATGCCACATAATGGATTCTTTTTCTGTAGCCTTAGAGAGGAAACACGTGACTTGGCCATGGGTGGTCATTGCTTTGGACATATCGAGAATATACAAATTGTTTACTCTCGGTGCCTTCAGCATCACCCACTCTTTCGGAAGCTCAAACCCAGGTTTCAAGATGTAGCAGGATTTGTCATCAAAATACACAGAAAATTGTTTATCACAAATTTGACTAACACTGAGCAGATTGTAATCTATCTGTTTCACGTATGATATCCGCTCAAATGTCACGACCCCATTGCTTACACTACCCTCCATCGTAATGTAGCCTCCCTTATTACCAGCAAATGCCACATAGCCTTCGTTAATGTTTTTGATATCAAAGAGTAGCGTGAGGTCCCCTGTCATGTGACCAAAAGCTCCACTGTCAACAATCCATAGGCTGCTAACAGGGCCAGCTGGAGCTCCCTGCACATATAAAGTAGAGCAGTTAGATCTTTCGGGGGACCCAAGCCTATTTGGTCTTGGGTCTTTGAACGGGTTGTTTCAAAGAGTCTTTCAATTCACAAACATCTTGGGTTACTTCAACCCCTTTCTTCTCACTCACAATTTTCTTTTTCTCTCTCTTCTCATTCTGTGAAGTAGAGGCTCCTTCAGATTCCTTAGATGACCAAGATTGCTCAGATCTTTTCAAGATCCGGATCTGAGATTTTGAAGTCTCAGTCGGTTTCTTTACTTCATCTTTAAATGCAACCTTCTTGGTTACCTTCTCTGATTTAACAGAGACAGGTCCAACTGCTTGTTTTCCATTAGGTTTAGGAGCAACCTTTTTGTTATCAGCAGTTGAGTTCATCATAGGTTTCTTAGCAAATTTTTCAGTGGTTATCCGGTTGCGTTTATCATACGTCATCGGACGGTTTTCCCTCTTGTTGTAAAAATTGTTTTGATTATGATAAGATTCTTGCTGAGGGAAATACCGTCTTTGTGGATAACCGTAGTTGTCAACCGGATAATCATGATATTGCCTCATCTCCACCTCGTGCCTTTTGTGTCGTACGTACGGGCAGGCGGCAAGTAAATGTCCCCGTTCCTCGCACTTATAACACGCACGGTATTCCTCATAGTTTTCTTTGATCGGCGACTTGGAAAAGCTAGCAATGGGATATCGATCGACCATGCATTGTTTCCTTAAACTCTCAGGAGCTGGATCCTTCGAGTAAGTCGGTTCAATAAAACTGTTTGCTTTATCAACAGGCAAAACAAATTGTGTGACATTGACCTTGGCATCTTTATCCGAATAAATTTTATCTAAAATTTCTTGAGGAATGTCATTGGTTCTTTCAAATTTTGGAAACCAAATCGTACTTTCCTGCCAGATCTTTTCGATTTTTGAATAATTGACAAACTTAATCGGATATTCATCATCAGATAAAATCTTATCGGAGCCTTGCATCCGATAGAAGATTTTGACAGGTTTGTCACACGATTCGTTGCTCATTTCATTGGATTTCTCAGATTTAAGCTCATTTTTCTTTTCAACCGGTTTCACCACATTTTTCTCAGATTTAGTTTCATTTTTCTTTTCTACCGGTTTTCTCACATTTTTCTCAAATTTCTTTACCTCTTTCTTTTCAAAACTCTTGCCAACAGACTTTTCATTTTTCTTAACCACATTTTTACGATGAGCATTTGCCATTGGATGAATGATCTGAGACGGTGAAACTGGCTCAGTAGTGATTATATGATTTTCATCAGGGATATCACTTTCATTTTCAACCGTCTCAGATGGTTCATCTTCATCATCTGAATCATCAGCAGCGACCACACCCTCATTATTTCCCAGTACTGGTCTCACATCAGAATACGGATCCCCGACACTAGAAGTGTTAGGCTCGTTTTCTGATGTGGAGTCAGAATTGACTAAAGTCTTCGGTGGTATTGCATGTAAGTTGTGGTTCTCAAACAATACCGGAGATGGGACCGCCTTATAGTTTGCACTATTCGACTGGGAGGGTTCTTCTATGATATGGTCAACTACATATGCTATGTGCTTGTAACTCTCTAACTTCTTGTTTACTTTTTCAGCAAAGCACTTGATGGTTGCCATTTCCAATTTAGTATTTTCCATTTCATTGATGTAATTATTTATGGCAAGTTGTTTAATTGACAATGTCTTTTTTAGTTCAGACACATCCTTTTTATAACCATCAAGAACTTTGTTGAAATCTTTTAAATCTTTTTGATAAATCTGACAATTGAGTTTGGCACTCTCAAGTTGGACCTTGAGAAGCTTGTTCTCATCTGTAAGTTTTTCAAAATCAGCACATTTATCACATTTACACACACTTGAGATTGAGATTCAGAACTTACCAGTTTAGGAGGTTCTGTCATTGCCATCAAAGCGAAGTGAGCTTCCTTCCCTGCGAAGAATTTGGAATAGTCAATCTTGGTGCACGCATCATCCACCATACATGACTTGCGGGTCATCAGGAAATCAGCTTCAGCTAACAATTGGTCAATGTCATCATCTAGTGAATTCACACTAGCCTCTGAATCAGATTCACTCTCCATATCCGAGTAAGCTGAATCGTATTGGTCTCCAACATCCGTGACAGAATCAAGAATCATCCCCGATTTCTTGTCTTCACTTTCAGCAATCACATCCTCATTCACTTCCTCAATTTTCAACTCCGACACTTTTTCAATCACAACCTCCTCTTCAATCTCCTCATTCTCATCCAAACTCATCTGCTGTGCCACACAAGCCACGTTCCCAGCAGTAATCTCCTCCACCCCCAATTGCATACCCGTCCAATCAAAACCTTCATCATTTTGGATCACAAGTGCTTGGTTTTGATTGTCAGTTTGGTTTTGGTTTTGAGTGTTAGGTGTAGAGATAGGAACAATAGTTCGGTTTGGATTTTGTTGAGGTTGGTTTTGAGTTGTGGGTTGTCTAGTGTTGGTATTTTGTTGACGGTTCTGATAATTGTTTTGTGGTTGAAAGCTTGAGATGTTAGGACTGTTATATGACACTTGATTTTGGTTTTGGTTTTGTCTGTTTTGGTATGTTGAATTGAATGGGTTTCGATTACCTTGCTGTGCTGGCTGTGTGCACTCTCTTTTAAAGTGACCCTTCTCTCCACAATTAAAGCATGTAATTTTTGCTTTGTTGAATCCGTATGTGGTGTTGGGAGAAGTTGAGAGATCAGTTCTGCCAGTCTTCTGAATAAAGTCAGTGGCTCTCCTCATAATGCTTGCAAAAGCCCACTGAATGTCCATAAGCTCCATCTCCTCTTTGTCGATTTGAGCGTAGTCCTCATTGGTGAGATTGTTATTTCCAATTTGACTCGCAACCAAACCGTTGTAAGAAGCAACCATAGCAGATACAAGAGCAACATGCCGTTGAGCAATTTCAACAGTCACATTGTTAAGGTTCGAGGTCTCTAACACAATCGGGTTTTGACTTGATTGTGCTTGAGTAATCTGCATCTGATTCATGTGAGGAGGATATTGTTGTTGTTGTTGAGGTTGACTTGATGTGTAGCATGCGGCTTGTTGTAATGGTGAAAAAGGTGGAATAAAGTTTGGTGTTTGATAAGATTGTTGTGTGTATGATGGTGTGTAAGATGAAGTTTGGGCAAGGTAGTTGATGGGTGCTTTTGTTGGTTCAACAACGTTGGATACACATGCTATGTGAGGAGCAACATTAGAAGTGGTGCTTGAAGCAGAAAGAGAGTTAGATGTACCACTCACATATAGATCAGGATTCTGTGGAATCTGAGCTCTCTTAGCTTTTCTCTTCTCCTCCATCTCTTTGTTTTCCAGCTTTTGAATGAACTCGTTAATAGTCCAATACTGGTATGCATCCTTCTCCTTTAACACTTCAATGTGTTGGTTCCAGTAGGGTGGTAAAGCATCAGCAAATTTATCTACTAACTCCGACATTGGTATGCTGAGTTCATAGCTCGAGAATTCAGTGAGCAAATGGCAATACCGTGGAACCAACTCTTTTAGGGTTTCATTACCCATGTAACTGAAGTTTTCAAATTCCTTTCGAAGCTCTTCCATCCTCAGCTTCCTTGTCTTCTCATTTCCATCATGTCGATTTCTCAGCATATCCCATAGTTGTTTGGATGTTGTGCACGATCCAAACTGAAGCAATAGATCAGTGTTGATCGCCTGGGATAGCTGAGAGAATGCCTTCTTCTCTATCGCAAACCTTTTCTTCTCATCATCTGCCAAATTCTCCAAAGGTATCGGTTCTCCAGTATTCTCCAGAATAGGAGCAACGTAACCCTTCACAATCATTTGCCATGCCTCGGCTCCCTCAAGTCCTTGTCCCTCAACATGGATCTTAAAATTCGTCTTCCAAGTATTGTACTCCTTCATGTCCATTAGCTTTGGTGGACGATTGCCGCTTCCAAAGGATAGATCATGAATAAGAGTGGATATAGCGTTGGTCGTCTGCGAATGAACTGCTGCTGCTGCGACTCCCCAATAGTTGTCAATTGGTTGTTGTAATGGTTGAACAACTTGTTGAGGAGCCGAACTAGTCATTGCCATATAATTGATTGGCTGTGATGGTTGACTAGTCTTCTGGGCTGCAACGGACCACGGATCTTGTGTTGTCTGCTGTTGTGGTGTTTGAGTAGGTCTAGGCGTTGTTGGGAAGTTCCACATCTTGTCCTGCAAACGATTAAACACGAAAAGATTAGAAATGTTTTAAAACAGGATTTTCCTTCGTACAGTCGAACGTGCGAATGAGAAATAAAGTTCTCCTTTGACCGTTTTTGATTGATACGAATGTGAACTGAAATAACAAAATCTCCTTCGACCGCTTTTGTCTCTCTTTCGACCGTTCTCCTGCTCCTTCGACCGTTCGATCAGGCGAAGGTGATGTAACTGGGCGAATGAACAAAATAAGCAATCAAAGTCTACTTTCGACCACTATAACACCTCCTTCGACCACAAAATCCCTCTTTCGACCCAAAAGATTTCCACTTTCGACCAAACTCTCTCTTTCGACCCCTGAGATTTCAAAAACGGTTATTCTTTGAAAATCCGTTAATTTTGATCATGTTTATCAAATGTTGATGGATTTTGATGATCTAAATCAGGTTTTGAATTGGAATTGATTTGGAACAACTTTAATGAAGAGAATTATCCAATTTAAACTCAAAATCAAGTTGTAATCAATCAAAATCTTATCACATCAGTTTGTTCATTGAAAACAGAAACTTTTTGACCAAAATTGGGTCCAAATCAACTGAGAAACTATTAATTTGTGGTTGTTTGATCCAGAATGGCTCTGATACCACTTTGTATGAGCGTGAAAGGATCGATAAACAACAAAGAATGATCAAACAAGTTAGTTTTAGGTGCGGAAACCCTAAAACTATCACAAAATAATAGTCAAACAGATTAAAACACACAGATCATCATTTTCAAAAGTTTTCATTAATTAATCACTCGATTACACGTTGAAATATAGTTACAATCAAGGTATGAACGATAAACGAGTTAAACAAAACACTAGAGAGAGTTTCTGAAAGTGGAGGGAATAATAATGACCAAAAGTTACATTCAAAAATCAAACTTGTCTATTTATAGACTGCACATTCGCCCAAATTGATTGTGCGAATGTGCAGGTTCGCCCAAATCATCTGGTCGAACCAAGTTATACAATAAACTAAAATTCTCATTCGTCCATGTCACTTCCTTCGCACCTTTCTTCTACATTCGTACCTACAAAAAGCTTCCTTCGCACCAACAAATTCTCTCCTTCGCACCAACGATAATAACCAAAACATATGCATTGTTCAATCCGAAGCATTAGTCCCACTTTTGCATCTACATTTCCAATAAAAAATTTAGAGTAATCGATTATGGTAAAAGCATCATCCACTATGCACGATTTGCGGGTCATAAGAAAATCAGCTTCGGCTAGATGTTGATTAATATCATCATCTAGTGAGTTAACACTAGCTTCAGAATCAGAATCGCTCTCCGAGTCAGAATAAGCTGAATCACACTATTCGGGAACATCAGTGACTGAGTCAAGAATCAATCCTGACTTCTTTTCAACACAAACATCATTTTCTTCAACCAACTCCTCAATCTTCACCTTAGATATCTTCTCAGTCTCCAAATCATCTTCAACTGACATCGGCTCCTCCAAATCTATCTTCTGAGCAACGCACGTCACATTACCAGCAGTGATCTCCTCAACACCAAGTTGCATACCAGTCCAATCAAATCCCTCATCTTTCTGGATTACCAAAGCCTGGTTTTGGTTATCTGGTTGGGTTTGGCTGTTTGGTATGGAAATTGGAATGATTGTTTTGGTTGGATTGTGTGGTGTTTGGTTTTGGTTCTGGTTTTGTGTAGTGATTTGTCTAACAGATTTGTTTGGTAAGGCATTTTGTCGGTTTTGGTAATTATTTTGTGGTTGAAAGTTGGAATTGTTTTGGCTTTGATATGACACCTGATTTTGTGATTGACGATTCTGGTAATTAGTGTTAAAAGGATTCCTGTTCCCCTATTGTGCTGGCTGTGTGCATTCTCTTTTGAAGTGACCTTTCCCACCACAGTTAAAACATGTTACTTTGGCTTTGTTGAAGCCATATGTGGTGTTGGGAGATGTAGAAAGATCAGTTCTGCCCGTCTTTTCTATAAACTCAGTCGCTCGTCTCATGACACTAGCAAATGCCCACTGGATGTCAATGAGCTCCATCTCCTCCTTGTCAATTTGAGCGTAGTCCTCACTGGTTAAGTTGTTGTTACTAATTTGACTAGCTACTAACCCATTATACGAAGCGACCATAGCAGAAACCAAGGCTACATGTTGCTGTGCAACATCAACAGTAACATTGTTCAAGTTTGATGTCTCCAACACAATTGGGATTTGGTTTGGTTGACTTGGATTCATTTGAGTTTGGTTCATTTGAGGAATGTACGGTTGTTGTTGAGGTTGATTCAAGTTAGCTGAATAGCATGCAACTTGTTGCATTGGAGAAAATGGTGGGATGTAAGTAGTAGGATAGGATGGTGGGGTATAAGATGATGTTTGAGCAAGATAGTTTATGGGGGTTTTGGTTGGTTCAACAATGCTTGAAACACAAGCGATGTGTGGAGCAATAGAATTACTATAACTTGAACTAGTCAGAGATGAAGATGTACCACCATGATATAGCTCTGGATTCTGAGGAACTTGTACTCTTTTCGCTTTCCTCTTCTCCTCCATCTCTTTGTTTTCAAGCTTCTGAATGAATTCATTGATGGTCCAATATTGGTATGCATCTTTCTCCTTGAGGACCTCAATGTGTTGATTCCAGTATGGTGGTAATGCATCAGCGAACTTATCCACCAGGTCAGACATCGGTATATTGATCTCATAACTTGAAAGTTCAGTCAATAGATGGCAATAACTCGGAATAAACTCCTTCAGCGTCTCATTACCCATATAACTAAAGTTCTCGAACTCTTTTCTCAACTCCTCCATTCTAAGCTTCCTTGTTTTCTCATTCCCATCGTGAAGATTCCTTAACATATCCCATAATTGCTTCGAAGTGGTGCACGGCCCAAACTGATGTAAAAGATCAGTGTTAATGGCCTGAGATAGTTGGGAAAACGCCTTCTTTTCCACCGCAAACTTTTTCTTCTCATCCTCTGCTAGACTCTCTAATGGAATTGGCTCACTAGTGTTCTCCAAAACCGGAGCTACATACCCCTTAGCAATCATTTGCCAAGCTTCTGTGCCTTTTATTCCCATTCCCTCTAAATGAATCTTAAACTTTGTCTTCCATTGGTTGTAATCCACCATTTCCATCAACTTTGGTGGACGGTTCCCACTACCCGAAGATAAGTCATGAATAAGCGTCGAAATCGCATTGGTAGTTTGAGAGTGTACCACCGCTGCTGCAACTCCCCAGTAATCAGCCATGGGTTGTTGTGGTGGTTGTGCAACTTGTTGGGGCATCGAACTAGTCATCGCCAAATAGTTGATTGGTTGAGATGAATAACTAGTCGTCTTTTGAGCTGCTACTGACCAAGGATCCATTGTTGTTTGCTGTTGTGGTGTTGTATTAGGTTGATGTTTTTGAGTAATAATCTGATGAAAAACTATCAAATCGCAGTCGTGTGATTGAGCATAGCTCTGATACCACTTTGTAAAGGATCGTTTTTATAGAAAACACACAATGTATCATACGAGTAGAATAATTCAGGTGCGGAATCCCTGAATCGTATGCAATATGATAATAGATCAATCAGACACAAAGAAATCCATGATAAACATCTTAATCATTAATAATCAATCAAGTTTTAGCATCAAAGACTCAATTACAATGATAAAATTGACTTTCAGAACCTTCTACACACACACACACACACTAGGAACACACACAAACTCTCATGCAAATGACACAATTGAATAATATTTAAAATAAACTTAAACCTTATATAGACCTGCACATTCGACCCTTGCATTGGTCGAATGTGCTCCTTCGACCTCTTCAGAGCTCGAACCAAAACATTACATAAACAAAATCTTCATTCGACCTTCCATAAACCACATTCGACCCTACGATGGTTCGAATGTGTCTTCATCAGCAATCTTCAACTACAAAAATGCCTATTATTATGAATCCAAAGCGATAGCCACAAAACGTGTATACTTTAGAGTCACTTTTGGTAAACCATTCTTCGGATCAATCTCTTAATGAATGATTCTCTTTGGAAGTTCTGGTCTAAATGAATCCCATTTTGTATGACACTCCCTCATCATCATCTCAGCCATGTAATGAATAATGCAAGAATGATCACAACTTGTTATCTGATGTCTACACACATCTCTCATAGCCCAGTATGGAATAGTTTTGATCTCATGAAAATGACGAAAGTACAGAATACCCTTCTCCCATTTGATTTCAATACATCTAAGCTGTGGAAAGTACTTCCATGCCAAAGCACGTTCTTTAAAAACTTGATTATGATACTTGTAGACTTTACCTTGAACTCCCGGTTTAGGTTGTTTTTGCCTAGTCCTTTCTCAATTTCATCAATAAGGCTTTCAAAGAATCTGATTGCTTGAAAACTTGAGCTTTCTCATCTTCATTATCAAACACTTCATCAATAATCTTCTTGCCTTTTTCCTCAACAAGCTTTTCAGCTTCTTTGAGAGTTTCATCATCTATGATCGAAATGCTAGTTTTATCTTGCATGTTATAGTATTCAGGACATTATTCATGAGATATATCCTCAACCTCAACATGATTATACTTTTCAGCATCAATCTCATCAACATCCTTTTGTCTTGGCTCAGTAACTGGAACATCTGGAATTTCTTTGTCCTTCAAAATGTCTTTCAGTGACTTTCCAACCTGCTGCGCTAACCCTTCAAGTATTTCATTAGCAACCGCAACACTTACTTTTCCATCCTCTAACTCAGGATCATTATATTCAATATGGTACTTCATATCGTTATTCATAAAGATTTTAGGAAATCTTCCTGTAAGTTCAATGGTATAACAACCTCTCTTCATCATGGCTTTTAACATTTGCTTATCAACATCAGTCATACCTCCTGACTTCTTACTACTCGAAGCTTTCTTATCCTTCTTTTCTTTCTGACGCTCTTCAAATAAAAACTGTGTTGCGTCATTATCATCATCATCATCATCAGAATCTTTCGAACTGGTTGGCTTTTCTTTATTAGCATTACCACCACCCAAAGCATCATCAACATCACTATCATCATCCTTATCATCTTTATCATCATCATCATCGTCTGTTCCAATGTAATCAAGTTGCTCTTCTTCACCATCCTCCCCTTCTTCTTCAATACCCTTAAACTGTGGTGCTTTCTCGTACAAATTATCAATTATCTTTCTCAGCTTCTGATTATCTTGCTCAACTAACATAATTCTCTTGGTATTCCTCTTGTTCGATGTTTCTTTGCTGCTGGAGATGCTTCTTTTGAACTTGAAGCTACATGCATTTTCTTTCCTTTCAGTAGCAAATCTATCTCTTTATTTCTCTTAGTCCATGCTGGTTCTCTTCTAGACATACTCTTAACTCTTCCTCTTTTCGTAGGAACTGGTGCAGTAGGAGAACCACTGAAATCAGCATCGTCACAAACTAGAATCTCATTCTCTCCAGTAAAATCTTTACTTCTCTGTTCTTCAATGATTTTCTCAAGTGGATTAGGAGTACTAACACCAGTGGCCTTGGGATCAGTATCCTATACTGTTTCTTCTTTAGAATCCTAAACTGCATCATCTTCAGTTTCCTCTGAATCTTCATCAATCAACAATGTCTTTGTCTTTGCTTTGTGTTTGACTGCTTTCTTTGTCTTTGTTTCAACGATCTTCTATTTTCCTTTTCCTTTAGATTTTGCACCTTTGTTAATCACCTGACGCTTTCTTTTAGCACTCTTATCAACAGGCACCAATGGACTATCCGAATCAGAATCACTAGTAGGATGTCGAACAACATCCTTCCCTGGATCTGTATATGCATCTGTGCTCAGATGACCAAACAACCTTCTGCTAGGCGGCTTCTCATCTTCTGCCTTGCCTTTATAAGTCCTCATTCTGTTCAACGTCGTCATGTTCATATGTTCCCGATTAACCACTTGCAAAGGATCCTTTCTCAAATCTGGATACTTGTCATCAAAAAACACGCTCTTTGAACTGACCATGGAAGTTTGATAGGATCAGTTTCTTCATAAGTCAAGTGTAAAACTCTCATGAAGTCTGTTTCACCAACTAGAATCATCGTGCCTTGAATCTTGCTTTGTATTACAGACTTGCCTTCCAAGAAAGTTAAACCTGCATTTTCCCAGAACTCTACTTGATGCTCCTTATAGATCGTATGAGGTTGAGCAATTCCGTGAACAATCCTCAACCTTCTAAGAAAATCGACAATCCCTTGGAATTCAGCGTATTTATCATCAACGGCTCCAATATACGCACAACAACTATGTTTCGTCTTGAACTTGAGCTCCTTTGGTACTTGCGGCTCTTGTTGTTCTGCCATTTAGCTTGTAAACACACAAGAAATACACAAATACGTCAATTCAGATTCAAAATACAAATTTTCAAAATTCTTCAAGTTGGTTCGACCCATCATGGGTTCGAATGAGTTAAACTGATGTCGAATGAACTAAAAATTAGTTCATTCGACCTTATATGGGGTCGAATGGCCCTGTTCAACATTTGAATTTTGCAATTACTGATTTAGACCATTTCAACATTAACATTTGATTCATTCATGATCTAAAATAGCCGACTAAGCCTGATTGACCATCAATTTCATCAATTAAACATTTATAGATAGTTTTACCCAAAATCTAGGGTTCATATGATCGATTTTAATGATTAGTTTGTTTTAAACCTAGATTTTGATACCTACTCCCCCTAAAACTATCGATGAACATTTTGCAATGATCAAAAGAATTTAACAAGCCATTTAAATCGGTTAATCAATGAACTAGGTTTTCAAACTTCAACTTCAAAATCTGATCTCGTTTCGATCCAATACCTGTAATTTTCGTTGTTATAGAGTCCTTAGATGTTCAGGAACAATAATCAACAAACAACAATCAAGGTGCAAAACAGTGGGTAAGAGAGAATCGTGAAAAGGAACAGTTTGAAATGGGGTTCGAATGAGAATACAATGTTGTTGATTCGACCTAATTAAAGGGCGAAACAATAACCGTGGGTTCGAATGAAAATTTTTAAAGAGTCCCACTCTCATTCGACCAATTTTAAAGTTTCAAATCAACACCACAAATGTTCGTTGAACCTACTGATGTGCATGATTTTAGCAAATTAAAAAGATGTCATTTCCCCGGTGCCAAAAACTTGATGTTTGAAATCTGAAACTTTGGTTTTGAGATAAACGACTGATTTTTACTAAACCTTTGTTAACAAGTTTTAAATTTATAAAGTAAACAATAATTACTTTCGAAACGAAAACCAACACATAGGCAGAGAACCTGACGTGCATAGTATAGCTTCTAGGGTAAGTATTGAGTATCGTATTCCAGGGTTCACACTTTCCCCTACTCAACCTTTCATCCATCAACTGATTGGGTTTTGAAAAGAAAAATAAAACGGAGGGGTTCTTTAAAAGAAAAATGGTTTTGAAAAAGGTTTTGGTTTTATAAAAGAAAAAGATAAAATAGTAGAGAGATCAAATATGCACATCTCAGGACCCTCCGAATAAGTTGTTAAGTTTATTATTAAAATTAATAAGTTAGAATAGTTAATTGTGCGGAAGACGAGAGTGATCTTGAAGTGTTGACTGCTTGATAGATAAGCGAAGGCGACTACTAAGTGGAATACAGAACCTCTCCAGCGTGCGTCCACCTAGGGTACTTCGCTAGGGCCTCGCGTATAGCGGGCTCTTCAAACCATGGTCAAGTCTTCGGGTCCTCGTACATATCATCTTCTTAAATCGGAGGCTTCATTCCCAACCCGAGACACCGTACACCTCTCCTTAGTTCTCGCGTTTTGTACCAAAGGATCTCTTTATCCTGGAAACCTCGTATCCCCATTAGTTAACGGTCAAGGCCAAAAGATCTCTCTTACGGTTGTCTCAGGAAGGCGGGCCCCATTGGCTAACGGCGTTCTACTGATGAGAACTAGATAAAGAATATTTATTTATTTATCTTGGTGACACTTTAATACTTACAGGCCTGATAAATATTAAGTTGGTTTTAAATGATGACTTAATTACCCAACCCTTAACCTCCCGAACTGAATGAAATACTTGGTAAAGGTGGCACATAATCCTAAAAGCATGCAATCCGAAGATCACTGGTGCGCCCGTAAGGAAACCGTCTTTTACTAAAAAGATCATTCACTCATCTGATAAGTACCAGAAATGTGTCACTCGGATCCAGTCCACTTCAGAAGCCTTTGCTTAGAATCCAGTTTGGATATCAGAAGCCCAAAGGATCTGACTCACTACCGGTTTCCTCTCCTTGGATCTAGCTCGGGACTACCAGAAGCTGATTATACCCTTAGTTATTTAATTAATTAAGTTAAGGTTGTTATTAAGTTAATCATCATTCAAACCTGTCACAAAGATAAACAAATAAAGATTAGAAGAAGATAACACAACAAATAACTAAAAATAAACTACTACTACTAATAATAAAAGTCTAAATATCGAACTGGGTTCATGATAATAGAAAGATACAACCATATCGAATGATCAACCCAAGAACATGGCTGCTCATAGACAAGCCCTCCATCTTCAAGTGCTATGCATCTAACAACCTCACGACCCTTGATGTTTTATTGCATATGAACTACTCTACGATCCTTTTCTTGGCCAAGCTTATCAAGGTAGGTCGAAACCTAACCATTGAGGGATTTTAGGAGGACCAAAAGGCCTCCAAAAGGACCCCAAGATCTCTGGAAGAAGCTTGGTAGTTGGCCCAAGAGAGCACAAGAAGGGATGAACAAATGGTGTGGGGTAGCTTGCTATTTATAGACATTTCAGCTCAAGCATAGGGTGCCATTTTGCTGAGCACGAGCGTGCTCTGCCTTGTTCCCCAAGTTTCGTCGTTTTCCAACTTTGCTGCGTTGTCCTTTAGCGAGGAGGGCCTTCGTACAACTGTGCGTGGGCGTGCAGGGTCACTTTCAGATTGGTTTTATCACTGTTTAAGCCCCGGGATTGTCTTCAAACATACAGTGAACATGTAGCAAGTCTCGTATCTTCAGGAATCTCCACTTTTTGCTCGTTTTCCCTCGGATATCCTCTGTTTCCGTCTTGGAGCTCCAATTTCCTGAGAAATACAAATAGGAACGAATTAAGTACCAAATATCAATAATAGAAGCCTAATTGTATCTTATTATGAGACTGCTTATGCCAGTTTTATATGTTAATAATGTGAGTTATCACAATACCCCACACTTAGACGATTGCGTGTCCTCAAGCAATCAAATACAAGTACACTTAAGGTAGATTGTAATTAACAAACCCTCAATCCATTTATTTATATATTTTATGAGAAAAATAAAATTGCATGACACGCCTACTTAACCCGTATGATTATGCCCAACCCTACACCTGCTCAGAATGTTCACTCATCACTCGGTTTTATTATTTCAGTGAGTTTTGGGGGGTGAACAATCAAGTTCTACTCAAGGTACGCTCAGACCATTGGCTTGTACACAAATCGAATCTCCACCGCTATAGAATGGCGAGAAACTGCAAATCAAGAGGTATTTTGAGGGGTGAAAATGATAAAGTGATAAATGGGTAGGAAGGGTGTCTAGTGTCATGTCCAGCTCGGCCACCGGCTGTGACGTAATGGGCAAATGTCAAACTCTAAATGATGGGCTTCAAAAAACTCCTCCCCCGAAGACTTACTGCTTTGACGTCCCTACTCTGTGAATTTTTCGGTCTTCACACCTAATCACCTCCGCTAGGAATGTCCTAGAAATAATTCTTCCAACAGAATTGTCTTCTCTCGGCCTGTTTATTGTCGAGCTTTATGACTTATCCTTCAAAAACATTTTTTTTACTAAAAAAACTGCTCTTGGTGAAGCTTATTCTCTGTTAACTCTGGTTGGCTGTTTTTCTTCAGTTGCCAAAACTTTTCTCGGTAGACAACGTGACGTTTGGTCTATTCTTCTTCATTTTGAAACTGCCCAAGATTGTCCCAATAGTCTGCAGCACGCCTTCTTTGCCAAGATCATGTGTGATACCCCGTAATTTCATGTTCTCACTTTAACTGAACTCTAGTTACATTCTATGCATTCTATTTAACTAGGGTTAGCTAGTTAAGTCACACGTCGCACAATTATAGGATAATAACTGCATGAAGTGGTAATTCCATTCTATTTAACTAGGGTTAGCTAGTTATGTCACACGTCGCACAGTTATAGGATAATAACTGCATGAAGTGGTAATTCGGGGAATTACCAGACTGTATACATGAGTAGTGAACCTCGGACGTTGGTGAACAATGAAATTAAATGATTGTGAATTAATTGATTGAGATTGATTGCAATTATGTGCTTCTATGAAACTCTGCGAAGCTATGTGCAAACTCTATATGATTACGTGAACTTAAACCGAATACGTTAATAAAAATCATATTAGGTGGACCATTAGGATGGTTGGGGTCTTAACACATGGGGTTACACTTATTATGGTCCAAAATAGCGAAAACATTTTGACGCAACTAAACCGACTTAAAACCCTATTTAAACAATCTTAAGCCTCATACAACCCATAAACTCAAACCCTAATCGCCCCTACTGCCCTATTACAAAATATTAACCCCTAAACACCTACTAAGGCACAAGAACATCGATCAGGAAGCTTCAAGAGCATTCGGTTGATTGTTTCGAAGAGCTTGCGGTATAATCTTTAATCTATCTTATTTTAATCTTCTTTAATATGTTATAAAACCTTATTACTAAGTTTTTCCAGGTCTGAAACCTTTTTAAAAAGATTAAAACTTGTGATGTTTTGATCTTTAGGGTTTATAATTTTGCATGTGTTATGATAGGTTCTGATCATGCTAGGTCTTATGAATGTTTTGTGATGATTATTGATTGTTGTTGATCGATTATACGCACACGTGAGTCGTTTAAATAAGAGTTTATGCATGATTAATGTAGAAGGATCGAATTGACAAAAACAATTGTGTTGATTAAACAAGTCTACTAATTCAAGTGCAGAATCCTTGAATCAGTTACAAAATGATAATAATATCAACAAAACACAGAAATCATCATTAAACCATTCATTTCATTAATAATCAAACTCAATTACACGTTAAAAAGATGTTTATAATCAATAAAAGACGTGTACAAAGTTGACTCAAAACCCTAGGGAGAACACTAGACTGGAGGGAAAAACAAAATGTCAAAAGTTGCATCTCAAAAATGAACTTGGCCTTATATAAGCCTGCACATTCGCCCATATAGTATGGTCGAATGTGCAGGTTCGACCAATCACACTGGTCGAACCAAGCAATACATTAAAATCTATATCTACCTTCGACCTCCAGTTCTCCTTCGCACCTTCAAGTCTCCTTCGACCGTTTATAAATCTTCCTTCGACCCTATGAATCTTCCTTAGACCATTCGACTAAACACAAAAACATATGTTAAATGTAATCCAGAGCATTAGTCGCACAAAATGCATCTATAATTAAAATCTGGACAGAATGTTTAGGTCAACTCGTAGGGTCTGTTACATGGCTTAAACATGATGGTTTTGATGATTTCTTTGCATTAAAATCTGGACAGAATGTTCATCAGCTTTATGTGTAATTTCTTCTTTTGTTTTAAGGTCATCACCGGTGCATAAACTTGTTTCGGCTTCTTCTTCTTGACATCAGAAACATCTTGAACCTTCACGAACTTACCAAGCTTCTTATCGTAATCACATCCAGCATTTATATCATGAGCAAAGCACAGGAATACCACACATTGGTATTTGCTTGCTTGATCACAATCTTTCACCTCATTGTAAATCGGATTATAAGACAACATAATGATATCCTCATGTGAGCAGTTAATCAACCACATAGGGTCAAATATGTGTATTTTCTTGAAATCATTCACACCATATTTCAAAACAATCACAGCCTCTGCAGTTTTCCAGTCATAGTACCACCAGATGAAATCTTTAGCAAAGTGTTGTGGGATCTGCATCAAAGGAATGTGTTTCAACACTTTAGGTGGTTTGTACTTCAACTTCACCTTGGGCATTCTGGTTATCTCATCAATCTCTTTCTTATGAACAATCCGTTTAGGATACTGAGGAGTGAATAAATTCCATTTCGTCCTACTTTCCCTCGACATACGATCAGCAAAATAAGAAATATGATCGTTTACAGATCCAGTCAACTGGTGTCTACACACATCTCGAATTGCCCAGTAAGGAAGTGTCTTCAAATCATGGAATCTTTCAAAATAAAGTATCCCTTTCTCCCATTTAACAGCTACACATTTCAACTGTTTCACAAACTTCCATCCCAACGCTCTTCCTTTGAACATCTCATTGTGTAGTTTGTAAAAACTTCCCTGAATCTCTCTATTTGAACGATTTGCTTCTTTCTCCTTCAGTTTCCTCAATAAATCCTTCAAACTATCAGATTGTTTTGTGCTTGGTTTATCATGCCCTGGAAATACTTCTTCAATGAATCTCTTACTCTTTTCACGAGCAAGTTTCTCGGCTTCTTTCAAAAATTCATCAGTAAACTCAGCAAATCCAGAATCTTTATCTTTCTTGAAATATTCTGGATATTCCTCGCTGGTTATGTCTTCAATCTCAACCTCCTCGAATACAGGCACATCTCGATCATCTGAATGATTACCTGCTTCTTTTTCAGGTAAGTTTGGAAAGGATTATCAACCAATAATTCTTCCAACGTCTTCCCAACCTGTTTCGCCAAACCTTCTAATATCTCCTTTGACATCGCCGCAGAAACTTCTCCATCCTCCAAATCTGGATCGTTATACTCCAACTCAAGTATCCTGTCACTAGATTCAAAGATCTCTGAGAATCTGCTAGTCATATCTATCGTCCAAACTCTATCTATTAACATCTGGCGATACATCTTCTTATCATCGTCTGATAGCGATCTTAGCTTCTCATTCCAAAAGACCGTATCATCATCAACAGATCCTCTAGGAGCTTTTGAGCTGGATCCTCCTTCACCTTTTCCAGATCCTCTTTTCTCACATTTGTATTTCTTAGTATCGTCATCATCATCATCACTATCTGAACTTGCAGAGCTGTTTCCTTCTCCAGAATCATTATCAGAACCATCATCATCACCATCATCTTTCTTTTTCTTCTGAGACGTATTACCAGCATCATCATCTAACTCCTCATCTTCTTCCTCTTCATTATCAGATGGTTCGAAATCAACTTCTTCTTCATCTCGCTCTTTATCCTCTTCACCAGCTTGCAGTTGAGGAGCTATAGAGTACAAGTCTTTAATTAAGTTATCCATGTTCTTGTTACTCTCTTTCAGCTTTTTGTTCTCCTCTTTTAACGCAATAAATCTCCTGGTGTTCCTCTGTTCGTGTTTTAACAACTTCTTGTTTTCTTTTCGAAGTTGTTTAATCTTGGCTTCAAGAGCTTCCTGATTGTCATGAGATGTTTCAACAACGTCTAGCATCTTCTTGTCGTTGTTTTTCAATTGCTCAATCTCTGCTTGCTGCTGATTGATTATTTTCATCATATCAGCTAGCTTCCGGTTCACAGCATTCATCACATCACTATCAACTGTGACCTTTGGTGTAGAAGCTTCAGCAACAACAGGCAGCTTTCCTTTCTTTATCTTCTTCAGCACTCTATCCAGTGCATCGTTAAACTCATTAACAGGTAAATCAGTTTCCTTTTCAGTACCTGATGTTGTCTTCTGCTTCTTTGCAGCTGGAGTTGCAACCGGTGATTTTGAGCTAGATGCTGGTGGTAGTTTCTTACCAGCAATCAATGTTTCTATATCTCTAGCTCCCTTCTCCGTTGGTCTCAAAACCTTATCCGTTTTCTTAAACTGGGGTTTCTTTTGTTTCTCCCCTTGCTTTGGCGATCCAGGAAAATCCTCTGATCCCAAGCCTAAACCCTCATCAGTTTCATCTAAATGAATAGGGCTTTTAGTTCTCTGTTCCTCCAACGACTTGTTGAGACTGACAGACTCACCAGCCACAGTGGCCTTGGGCGTGGTGCTCTTCACTGTCTCTGCGTCAGAATCCCATCTCTCATCCACTTGCGTCTCTTCAGAATCTACAGATGCCTCATCTACCAAATGCAACCCTTTCTTCGCCATACTCTTATGTCTTCTAGAAACTTTCTTCTTAGCTGGTTCAGCTTCTGCTTCAGTTTCTTTTTCCTTTCCCTTTCCACAGTTTGCTCCAACATTCACCACTTGACGCTTTCGTTTAGCATCAGGGTCCACTGGATGTAAAGGATTATCTTCATCTGATCCACTGTCAGCATGTCTCACCTTATCCTGACCTGGGTGTGTATAATCTATCTTGATCAGATCACCAAATAGATTCTTTATCGGTGGTCGTTCATTCAATGGCACACCCTTATACGCCTTCATTCTAGCAAGAGTGTTCAGATTCATGTGCTCCTGAACAATAATCTGCTTAGGATCTCTCTTCAACTTCTTGTGCTTAGCATCAAAGATCATCTGAAGAAATCGAGGATATAACAAGAATTTCCTGCTCCTTAATCCTCTCACAGGTTCTAACATGTGTTCCATCAGCATCCCAGACACATTGAACGGTTTTTTCAATATTAAAGCCACCATCAATGAGCTGATGATTTTTCTCATCAAATCATATCCACCAGCTGCTGATCCGAAAACATGAATCATCACATGTGCAAGATATTTGAACTGAGGACATAGTTTTCCTTTATGTAATGAACCGTCAGTGATAGGTCCGTTATACTTCATTCGTAGAAAGCATTTCCGTTGTTCAGTCCACGTCAACTCTCTGGGATCTGTCTTAACATCCTCTAACTTCAACGCTTCTCTGATGTCGTTCTCAGAGACGATCACCAGCTCCCCCTGAATCGTACTAACGAGTGACGATTCGCCTTCCCAGAAGTCCATCTTCGCATTAGTCCAGAACTCCTGGTGGTGATCACGGTAAATAATAGCTGGTGTAGCAATCGCGTCAATCACTCTACTCCTCTTCAAGAACTCTATAATCCCGGCAAATTCAGTATGTTTCTTCACATTGCCTAAATACGCACAGCAGTTGTGTGCGGATTTTAAACGGTAAATCAACACTCTTTTCTTTCTCAGCTGCCTTAGAAGATGATCCAGCAGGAACACTCGCACTTTCCTGTTCAGACATTGTAAAGCTGCAAAACAAATCAAAACAAACATGTTAAAACGGACAAAACAAAAACCTGAAAAATTTTGGTTTTCAAAACCTACATTCGACCAGTTCTTTGGTGTGAAAGAGGAATTTTAGGTACGAATGTGAAGATTAAAGGTTCGAATGTAAAATATTTTGAAAAATTTCTTCATTCGACCGATTAAACTTCTTTCGACCAAATAAACATTCTCCTTCGCCCAAACTGTCACATTCGACCGTTTGTGATGGGCGAAGGTGACTGTCCATCTTCTTCAAAATTCAGAATTTGTTTTTGAATGATTTAAACTACCATTTTGATTTAAAAAGCACCTAATACTACCGATTAAGATTTTCCAATTATCAATTTTAACAATCATTCATTGATTATGTGTTTTAATTCAAAAACTAGGGTTCGTATGGTTCAAACAATCAATTTTGCAATCTTAGTATGATTAACCAAATGTTTTTGCATATTCTCCCCCTAAAACACTTAATCAATGAAACCTAAACAAAAATACATCCAATTATGATGATTTAATCCATGTTATAAGACAGTTAGGTCTCGAACTGAAAATCAATGATTAAACACTCATTTCTTGATGATAACCTGCAAAGTTGGTGTAAAATGATCAGTGGAATCAGACGAACACAATAATATGGTGTAAAAAGCAAGAGCAACAAGGTGACTTTATGTTAGAAATTTTGAAAAATTTTCGAATGGGGTTGAATGTGCAGAGAAAGGAATATATAGGCTTCACATTCGACCGTTTGACTAGGTCAAAGGTGATGCTTTTTCCACCTTCGACCCTACTGAAAGGTTCGAATGTAGAAAAAGGGTTCGAATCTGAAATTTTCACATGAACACTCACATTCGACCGTTTAAAACATACGAATGAGAAGACAAAATTCCACCTTCGACCCAACGAAGGGGCGAATGAAACATGGAATTTTCGAAAATTTTACCAAATCTCAAAATCGAGTCCCGTTTGAAATATTTTTCAACTTTTAAGCATCCGACAGTCATTATTTCTCATTTAAAGATTACAAAGCTCAAATGGTCCATCAAGTTTTAGAAAATCGATATCTATCAAAAATAAGATAGAAATGTAAAATCTTTTTGGATTTTCTAAAGTTTATGTGAAAACACACCTAAAATCTTTTTGAGTTTTGCATTTTTTTTGACGAGAAATATAAAATGCTGAAAAGTAAAGATAAAGCAGTAAATGTTTTGGGATTTCCGGTAAAGGGATCATATCAGTTATTGAGAAATCTGATCACACCGTTGATCTTTTTGATATATTATCGTTAAAGATAATGTGTGATCTGGCAACTGCTGAAATTGTGATCCACATAAATTCACATGCAGACTTTTGTGCAGTGCTTTAAATTGATACGATTATGTATAGTAGAAACGTAATTGTCTGTGGTTCCCATGCACACGACATACTCCCGTATAAGGAAGTAAATGCACAAAGACTAATTGTAAAGCGTGATTATGCTTTTGTCGTCTGTAATTTACAAGGTATGAGACACAGAGGTATATAGGTCAGCAAATTAATGCAGCAAAGTAACATGTGCACTCTACCAGATTGAGGGCTGATATCAATCATGATTTGCATCAGTGATTGATACAATGTAATAGATAATCTTTGATTATCATAATACATGGAAAGTTCCTCAATTCGGTAACTTTAGAATTTGGCTTAAAGCTCTTTTATAAAGACACCCTATCTGATCTAGGTCCGTAATGACTTACAGCAGAAGATCAGAGAGGCTATCCCCAGACAACTAATAACATAACGACCCAAAACCTCCGAGTTTTGTACAAATACCCTATCAAACGAAATTACGGTACTAAGACCATATTCCCATGAGGAGTTCATCCACACAACAAATCGTTTGATATGAATGTATCAGGCACGCAGTAATAGGTCTACGAAGCCTATCAGCACATCACACAGACTCAGACACACGCCCTATATTGCCTTACATTTCTTTAGAATGTGTCAGATCCCCACTGATGTACTATCATTTCCCCTTTTTCTCCAGGAAATCATTTTGGGTTTTTCGAATTTTTATAAATTTTGAGTTTACTGTTCCCAAGGATAAGCTGGAGCATTTCAAATACGTGACTGCCCAACATATCGTTTGTTCACAGAAATCTGACGGCATTAATCTAAGAGAAGAAGATATAGCAGTCAGCAAAAATTTTTCTAATTTTCATGGATTTTGAAAATTTTCAATGTTTTTGGATTTTCTGAAAATATATTCTATCTAAAAAATTGTAAAAACATATTTTTGGATTTTTGTATTTTTCTGAAAAACAATAAAACTAAACTAAAAAGCGATAAACTGAGGTGGTGATCAGTCTTGTTTTTCTTTAATACCACTAGCTTTCAAAAGATATTCAAATCTAGATTTATCAATAGCTTTGGTAAAAAGATCTGCACGTTGATAGTCAGTGTGGATTTTGACCATATCGATCAACTCTTTAGCATAACAATCACGGATAAAATGATATTTAATCCAGATATGTTTAGCCTTTGAGTGATTTACTAAGTCTTTTGTTAATGCAATTGCGGCTTCATTATCACAGTAAATAGGGGTTTTAAGAAATTGCAAACCGTAGTTCACAATCTGATGTTGTATCCAAAGAACCTGTGAGTAGCAGCTCGATGCTGAAACGTATTCTGCTTCACATGTGGATATTCTCTCGAAACTCACTATTCCATTGCTGACACTACCCTCCATGGTAATATAACCTCCCTTGTTTCCTGAAAACGCTACATAACCTCCATTGATATTTCTGATATCGAATAGTAGCGAAAGATCCCCTGTCATGTGACCAGAAGCTCCACTGTCAATAATCCAAAGACTGCTCACAGGGCCACCTGAAGCTCCCTACACATATAAAGTAAAGAAATTAGATTTTTCGGGGGACCCAAGCCTGTTTGGTCTTGGGTCTTTGAACAGTTTGTTTCAAAGATTCAGATTTTACACAAACAGTTTGATTTAAATTGATCTTTTTCTGGTCATTCAAATCTTTTTCATTCTTTGATTTCACATTTTGTTGTGAAGTTGAAGCACCTTCAGAACCCTTTGGTGACCAAGATTGTTCAGATCGTTTCAAGATCCGGATTTGAGATTTTGGGGTCTCAGTCGGTTTCTTTACTTCTTCTTTGAATGATACTTTCTTGGTTACCTTCTCTGATTTAACAGAGACAGGTCCAACTGTTAGTTTGACAGCAGGTTTATCAGGAACCTTTTTCTTATCAACAGTTGTGTTCACCATTGGTTTCTTAAGAGATTTTTCAGTAGCTATCCGGTTACGGCGATCATATGTCATCGGACGATTTTCCCTCCTTTTAAAATAACTGCTTTGATTATAAAAAGGTGCTGGTTGAGGGACAAATCGTCTTTGTGGATAACAATGATTGTCGACTGGACATTCATATTTCTGCTTCATTTCCACCTCGTGCCTCTTGTGTCTTACGTACGGGCAGTGAGCAAGTAAATGCCCTCTCTCCCCGCACTTAAAACATGCACGGTACTCTTCAAAATTGTTCTTGGCGTTTGACTTAGCATAACTGGTGATAGGATATTGATCATCCACACACCTTCTTCTTAAACTCTCAGGAGTTGGGTCCTTTGAGTAAGTCGACTCAAGAAAACCATTTGACCTTTCTTTTGGTTTAATAAATTTTGTGACATGGACCTTTGGTTCTTTAGGAACATCCAAATGTTCGCTCATGTTTCGGGAACCAAATGGTACTCTCCTGCCAGATCTTTTCAATTTTTGAATAGTTGGCAAATTTTATTGGATATTCTTCATCAGAAATTATCTTATCGGATCCTTCCATCCGATAGAAAACTTTAACAGGCTTATCACAAAATTCATTTTGATTTTCATTTTTATTCTCATTTTTCTTCTCAATTTTCTTCTCAACAGGCTTAACTGGTTGATTCTTTCTATGAGCATTAGCCATGGGATGCACAATCTGAGATGGTGAAACAGGTTCATTAGTGATTATGTAATTTTCATCAGAAATATCACACATCTTTTCATAAACCTTCTCAGATTGTTCATCCTCTAAATCAGAATCATCAGCAGCAACTACACCTTCATCATTTCCCAATACAGGTCTAACATCTGAATAAGGGTCTCCCACACTAGAAGTGTTTGACTCGTCATCCGATGTAGAGCCAGATTTAACTGAGCTCTCCGGTGCTATTGAGTGCAAATTATGGTTTTCAAACAACACCAGAGCTGGGACAGCTTTGTAGTTGGCACTACTCGACTGTGAAGGCTCTTCTATTATGTGATCAACAACATAAGCGATATGCTTATAACTCTCCAATTTCTTGTTCACTTTTTCTGCAAAGCACTTGATGGTGGCCATTTCAAGTTTTGTGTTTTCTAAATCATTTATATAATTATTTATGGCCATTTGTTTCAAAGATAAAGTCTTTTTCAATTCTGAAACATCTTTCTTATAACCATCAAGTACTCTGTTAAACTCTTTTGCTTCTTTCTGATAGGATTGACAGTTGATTTTAGCACTCTCAAGCTGAACCTTGAGTTGCTTATTCTCATCTGTCAATTTATCACAAGCATTACAATGTTTACCACAATTTGAATTTGAATTAGAAGCAGATTCAGTAGTGACCTGTTTTGGAGGTTTTGTCATGGCCATTAATGCAAAGTGTGCTTCCTTCCAGCGGAAAACTTTGAATAATTAATCCTGGTACAAGCATTATCCACCATGCATGATTTTCGGGTCATCAAAAAGTCAGCTTCAGCAAGCAATTGGTCAATGTCATCATCCAATGAGTTAACACTAGATTCAGAATCAGACTCACTCTCCTCATCAGAATAAGTAGAATCAAACTGCTCTGGAATATCAGCAACCGAATCAAGAATCATCCCAGACTTCTTCTCTGTACAAACATCACTCTCCTCATTCAACTCCTCGATCCTCACCTCAGATATCTCTTCAGTCACTACTTCCTCTTCAACCTCTACCAGCTCATCCAAATTCATCTGTTATGCAACACAAGCCACATTCCGAGTTGTAACCTCTTCAACACCTAACTGCATCCCTGTCCAATCAAACCCTTCGTCTTTCTATATCACCAAAGCTTCGTTTTGATTATCTGTTTGGGTTTGTGTGTTTGGTGTAGAAATAGGAATGATTGTTCGGTTTGAATTTTGTGGTGTTTGGTTTTGGTTTTGGTTTTGTGTTGTGTTTTGTCTAACAGTGTTATTTTGTTGGGTATTTTGTCGGTTTTGGTAGTTTTGTTGTTTTTGAAAGCTTGAGATATTAGGACTTTGGTAAGATACCTGATTTTAGGTTTGACGGTTTTGGTAGTTAGAGTTGAAAGGATTTCTATTTCCCTGCTGAGCTGGTTGTGTGCATTCTCTCTTAAAATGGCCTTTCTCACCACAATTGAAACACGTCACTTTGGCTTTGTTGAAGCCATAAGTGGTGTTCGGAGAAGTAGAAAGATCCGTTCTTTCCAGTTTTCTGAATGAAATCTGTAGCTCTCCTCATAATACTCGCAAATGCCCATTGAATATCCATGAGCTCCATTTCTTCATTATCAATCTGTGTGTAGTCCTCATTGGTCAAGTTGTTATTACCAATTTGACTCGCAACAAGCCCATTATACGATGCTACCATGGTTGACACCAATGCTACATGTTGCTGAGCAATCTCAATAGTAACATTGTTTAGGTTCGATGTCTCCAACACAATCAGGCTCTGATTTGTTTGACTTTGGTTGACTTGCATTGGGTTCATTTGAGGGATATATGTTTGTTGTTGAGGTTGATTAGTAGAATAACATGCTGCTTGTTGTATGGGTGAAAATGGTGGAATATAAGTTGTAGTAGGATATGATGGTGGAGTATATGATGATGTTTGAGCAAGATAATTGATTGGTGTTTTGGTTGGTTCAACATGGTTAGAGACGCACGCGATGTGTGGAGCAACATTCGAACTCGAACTTGAACTAGAAATAGAAGAAGAAGTACCACCATGATACAAATCAGGATTCTGAGGAATCAGTGCTCTTTTCGCCTTCCTCTTTTCTTCCATCTCCTTATTTTCTAGTTTCCGAATAAACTCATTAATGGTCCAATATTGGTAAGCATCCTTTTCTTTCAAAACCTCTATATGCTGATTCCAATATGGTGGCAATGCATCGGCAAACTTGTCCACCAATTCTGACATAGGTATGCTTATCTCATAGCTTGAAAGCTCAGCGAGTAAATGACAATACCTTGGAACCAACTCTTTCAGCGTCTCGTTCCCCATGTAGCTGAAATTCTCAAACTCTTTTCGAAGTTCCTCCATCCTCAACTTCCTCGTCTTCTCGTTTCCATCATGCCTATTCTTTAACATGTCCCATAGCTGTTTAGATGTTGTGCAAGAACCAAACTTATGTAACAAATCAGTATTGATAGCTTGGGACAATTGAGAAAACGCCTTCTTCTTAATAGCAAATTTCTTCTTTTCATCATCTGCAAGATTCTCCAACGGAATAGGCTCTCCCGTGTTCTCCAAGATCGGAGCAACGTAGCCCTTCGCAATCATCTGCCAAGCCTCCATTCCCTCTAAACCCATTCCCTCCAAATGGATTTTAAATTTGGTCTTCCACGTGTTGTAATCGACCATCTCCATAAGCTTAGGTGGACGGCTTCCACTTCCCGAAGACAGGTCTTGGATAAGAGTTGAAATGGCATTTGTCGTCTGAGAGTGTACCGCAGCTGCCGCCACTCCCCAATAATCAGCCATCGGTTGTGGTTGTGGTTGTGCAACATGTTGGGGAATAGTACTAGTCATCGCCATGTAATTGATAGGTTGTGATGGTTGACTAGACTTTTGAGCGGCTACTGACCAAGGATCCATGGTTGTCTGCTGTTGTTGTGTCGTGTTAGGTCGTGGTGTAGTAGGAAAGTTCCACATATCGATCTAAAAATGATTAAACACGAAAAGATTAGAAAAGTTTTATAACAGATTCTACGTTCGTATGTATCGAGTGGTCGAATGTGCAAAATTGTTCACGTTCGACCGTTTAAGAAGATACGAATGTAGAAAATAACAGACTCAAATCACTTTCGACCGTTTACTCCCACTTTCGACCGTTCTAAACTCACTTTCGACCGTCCGATTGGTCGAATGAAACTAATATGGTCGAATGAACAACTAAACACTGACAAACTCTAGATTCGACCAACTAAAACACCACGTTCGTCCAAAAACACCTTGGTTCGACCAAATAAACTCACACGTTCGACCAGTTTCCCTAGGTTCGACCCTGCATATTCAAAAACGGTTATTCTTTGAAAATCAGTTAATTTTGATCAAATTTTTTAAAAGTTGATGAAATTTGATGATTCTAATCAGGTTTTGCCTCGGATTTGATTTGGAACAAGTTTAACAAAGAGAATTATACATTTTATCCATGAAAACAAGCTCTAATCAATCAATTTATCACCAAAATTAGTTTATCAATGAAAACAAAAAGTTTTTGATCAAAATAGGGTCCAAATCAGCTGCAAAATTATCAAATTGTAGTTGTTTGATCCATATGGCTCTGATACCACTTTGTAGAAGGATCGAATTGACAAAAACAATTGTGTTGATCAAACAAGTCTACTAATTCAAGTGCGGAATCCTTGAATCAGTTACAACATGATAATAATATCAACAAAACGCAGAAATCATCATTAAACCATTCATTTCTTTAATAATCAAACTCAATTACACGTTAAAAAGATGTTTATAATCAATAAAAGACGTGTACAAAGTTGACTCAAAACCTTAGGGAGAACACTAGACTGGAGGGAAAAACAAAATGTCAAAAGTTACATCTCAAAAATGAACTTGGCCTTATATAAGCCTGCACATTCGGCCATATAGTATTGTCGAATGTGCAGGTTCGACCAATCACACTGGTCGAACCAAGCAATACATTAAAATCTATATCTACCTTCGACCTCCAGTTCTCCTTCGCACCTTCAAGTCTCCTTCGACCGTTTATAAATCTTCCTTTGACCCTATGAATCTTCCTTCGACCATTCGACTAAACACAAAAACATATGTTAAATGTAATCCAAAGCATTAGTCGCACAAAATGCATCTACAATTAAAATCTGGACAGAATGTTTAGGTCAACTCGTAGGGTCTGTTACATGGCTTAAACGTGATGGTTTTGATGATTTCTTTGCATTATTGTATTATATCTGGTCCTAGCTTTTCAGAATGGGCAAAATCGTCTGATTTGGACGTCGTTTGTATAGTTTTTGGAATTTTCTTTGATTAACGGTCATATCAGATTTTCGGATTAACGAACTGAGTTAACTTTAAACAATCATAACTCAAGTTTTACAAGGAATTAAGTTATGAAATTTGGACAGTAGATTAACATTGGAATAACTTGGCTTTTCCTATTGGATTCATCCCGTTTGGATGAATACACGATTTTTGGGAATTATTCTACTAAACTGATCTGTTGTGTGTATTTTTTGAACATAACTGTGTTGCGTGATTTTTCATAATTTTGGTTCAGGGTTTTATCAGAAACTAAAAATATGGATTTGTCCAGTAGAGCCCCTAGAATATTTAGTAAAACTTTGGGACTCTAACTCACTTCATAAGTATTTTTAATAAATTAGTTTTCATGGCGCATAATCTGTCCTAAAAACGCAGATTGTGTATTGTGAGTTTATGTGACTAATTGGAGTCCTATCTGGTATGTATTTGACATGTACTTGAATGGACACTTATATGAGATGCATATGAAGTGTAAAACTAATGATAACCAACATATTCACCAACGGGTCCGTAAGGTTTACTTATGCATGTGGAATCGCTAGGTGTCACTTACACGGTTTTGAACATTTAAAACATCTTGGACAAATGGGTTATATGGTGTAATGGCATTACATATATACTCACTTAGTGACATATGTATTAGGGATTCGGTAGCACACCCTACTTTGGAGTTTTGATTTACTTGCTTGCATACTAAGGTGAGTTTCACTACTTTTCTCAAAAGCATGCATCTCGGGTTTGAGACAACCTTGGCAAACGTTTTCTAGTCCGGTTTGGGACTACACTTACATCTCAGGTTTTAACTCCTTGTGTGGGTCGGATTTTGACTCCTTGTGTGGGTCGGGTTTTGCTAGTTTCACACTCTGTGTCCTTGATGAACTAAACTGCACTCTATCACGGAAGTCCTTCACTATTTACCGAATGAGTTGCCGGGTTATGGCAAGCGGGTTACTAGTTGATAGCGCTATTAGGTTTGACAAACCTCACACCGTGCTGGGAGCTGGGCGTGAACTACGACCTTAGATTTTATCATTGTTGATAGGCAATGATGGGAGGCAAAAACCAGCTTGCGGGGCGAGTGCAACATTTGAGTAGCAATTCGGTATATCATTGTTTAGTTATCATGAATGGGTTAGCTACCCTTGGCATGTGAATTAGCCGTTACGAGGTCTTGGAGGCCTACGCTTTTACTTGTTGTTATGTGGTCTTGGAGACCTACGCTTTTACTTTCAGGTTTGGGAAACCTACACTTTTACTTACCTTACTTTGTGAACTCACCAACTTTATGTTGATACACGCTAGCATGCTTTTGTAGGTCTCTAGGTTCGGATCATAATAGGACATGCATCATTGTGTCATGGGTTGTGAACATTACTTAACTTATACTTTGCTTTACATTTAACGGTTTTATTTTGGGCGCGTTGTTTTGCGCATGAACTTAAACGGTTACGTTTGATTTACGCTTCCGCAACTTAACTAAACTTTTTGGTAAACGCTAAACTTGATTTTCAATAACGAACTAAATGGTTTGGGCATTTAGAGTCGTTCTTATTACTTATGGCTATGGGATCCTGGTATGTCACGCGCCTCGCGGTGTAAACCCCGCAGTGGAAATTTAAGGGTGTGACAGATTGGTATCAGAGCTATTGGTTATAGTGAACTAGGACTGCATGGTGAGTCTAGTCTATAACTGCCATAGCATAAGCTTGCATTAGTACACTCACAGCTTAAGTGCACAACTAGCTTTCGGGCTATGTATACTTGCTTAACTAGTTATAGGAGATACACAATCCATTAACACTAAATCCGATATTGAGCACATCCTTGGTGAAGGACGAAAGCTAGGCCATGTGGCGCATCCATTGGGACTAAAATTCTAACCAGCTTCACGGATGGGGAGTTAGCCATCGAGCACCAGTACGAGAACCAACCATTGAACACGGTGCAACATTACAGGTGAGGGGGGAAGGCTACTAGGAGGAACGAGAAGGATGTTAGTACTACACGCGAATAACTCTAGATAGCACTTACACCACTAGAGGAGGAGGAAGAGGAATTAGAGAAGGAACTCGAACCCATCAAACCCGAAGAGATTGAACATGGAGACTCTATTATTTTAATTAAGCACGGAGACGATGGATTCCTATCTTCATTCGCTTGATCTTTCATTCTTTTATTCTAGACCCAGTCGAGACTGAGTTATTCTCTTGAAGTTTGTTCTTTATTTCGGTTCGCCTACACCAGGGCCGGCTCTTAGTAGGGGCGACGCGGGCGACGGCCCCAGGCCCAAAAATCCCGAGGGCCCGAAGGTTTTATATATATGTATATATATTATATAATATTTATAAGTAAAATTGTAAACAAAAAGAAAGTTTAGCCTGGTGGTTACTCCACATGCTCTCAACTTGCAACACCCAGGTTCGATTCCCTTACCAAGCATATATTTTTAGTTTTCTTGCATGTCTTCATGCCATGGTAGAGGCCAATTTTTCTAATCGCCCCGGGCCCGAATTTTTTTTAGGATGCTCGGAGACGGCACTGGCCTACACTACGTGTGAACGGTCGTATGGCCCGCATATTTTTATGTCTCAAGAGCTTAGGGTGAATGTAGGATCACTATGGCTGGACGTGGACATGGACGGGGAAACATCAACATGACACAGGCAGAACTGAACGCAATGATTAACGAAAGGGTAGTTGCAGCCCTTGCAGCTTTTCAAACTGGC
This sequence comes from Ambrosia trifida, assembly GCA_028751855.1. Lineage (NCBI taxonomy): Eukaryota > Viridiplantae > Streptophyta > Magnoliopsida > Asterales > Asteraceae > Ambrosia > Ambrosia trifida. The sequence goes on from CM054122.1 coordinate 127,107,844, forward strand.
CAACCTACTCGTAACCCACCTGTGGACTCTGATCGGATAAGCCCGATTTTCAGACGCTTTGAACTCCATATAGAGGGGTTTACTCCCCAGGTCATGAGCACGGCCACACCAATAAACTTGGGCAACATTCGGCAGACCATCCACCTGGCTCATGAGCTGACAAATCAAAAAGGCAAAGAAGGGGTAGTACCTTCACATGAGACGCCGTCATCTAGTGCAGGTAACAACAAAAGAAGGCGGGAAGAAGTCGCAGATAAGATCCCAATTGGTAGAAACATCAAGACACATTACGACAAAAACCAGCACCAGCACCACTATAAGGGGAAACACCCGAAGTGTAATTGGTGCAAGCACCATCACTACGGTATTTGTGAGGTGGAACTATGCGAGCGCTGCGGAAAAGCTGGTCATGTGGCTAAAGACTGCCGTGCCAAGCTCCCAAGGAATTTTCAATATCAACAAGGATGGCCACAACATAAGGGTACTGAAAAAGGGTGCTTCAAGTGTGGAAGTGAGACCCACTACAAAAGGGACTGTCCCCGGCTCAACGATGACAACAACAATGGGAACAATGATGACAACAACACATGACGGGTACGTTCTCTATGAATAAGTAATTTGCTAAAGTCCTATATGAACCTGATGCTAGTTGAGCATGTGCCTTTGGACTTTAGTGCAACTCTAGGGTTAGACCCAACTCTCTTTGAATTCAAACACACCATAGAACTAGCTGATGGTCAGCTTATCGAAGTTACCTAGCTCTATTCCAAGTAGAAACCCGTACGGTTTAACTAACCATTAGGTATCAATCCTATCATCCCAACTATCCTTCATAGCTCTGACATCATCATGGGCGTGGACAGGTTGTCCAACCATGAACTTAAATCCTTGGCACGAGATAGTGATTGGAGTCCCTCGTTCTGGTGGGGGAAATCTTATTTGGCCAGCGACATCGAAACAACGCCAGCGTTGGCACCTCTCTTTTAGAAGAATTCAGAGCACGTAACCGAAAACTCGAACTGAATTTCGGGACGAAATTCTTTCCAACTTGGGGATGATGTGACACCCAGAAATTTTTTCAGAATTTTCTCTCACTTGACACTCACTTGACGCCAACTTTACTGTTTACTTACGGAATTTCGGGGGGCGAAATTCTTTTCAACTTGGGGATGATGTGATACCCCGAAATTTCATGTTTTCACTTTAACTAAACTCTAGTTACATTCTATGCATTCTACTTAACTAGGGTTAGCTAGTTAAGTCACACGTCGCACAGTTATAGGATAATAACTGCATGAAGTGGTAATTCGGGGAATTACCAAACAGTATACATGAGTAGTGAACCTCGGACGTTGGTGAACAATGAAATTAAATGATTGTGAATTAATTGATTGAGATTGATTGCAATTATGTGCTTCTATGAAACTCTGCGAAGCTATGTGCAAACTGTATGTGATTACATGAACTTAAACCGAATACGTTAATAAAAATCATATTAGGTGGACCATTAGGATGGATGGGGTCTTAACACATGGGGTTACACTTATTATGGTCCAAAATAGTGAAAACATCGAAGAAAACTGCATGTACAACGAAGCAGGCCACCCGGAGCGGGCCGAGAGGAGTGAGCGACCGCGCGCTCTCTTCGAGCGGTCACGCGCAGCATCCTGACGCAACTAAACCGACTTAAAACCCTATTTAAACAATCTTAAACCTCATACAATCCCTAAAATCAAACTCTAATCGCCCCTACTGCCCTATTACGAAATATTAACCCCTAAACACATGCTAAGGCGCAAGAACATCGATCGGGAAGCTTCAAGAGCATTCGGTTGATTGTTTCGAAGAGCTTGCGGTATAATCTTTAATCTATTGTGTTTTAATCTTCTTTTATATGTTATAAAACCTTATAACTAAGTTTGTGATGTTTTGATCTTTAGGGTTTATAATTTTGCATGTGTTATGATAGGTTCTAATCATGCTAGGTCTTATAAATGTTTTGTGATGATTATTGATTGTTGTTGATCGATTATACGCACACGTGAGTCTTTAAATAAGAGTTTATGCATGATTAAAATCTGGACAGAATGTTTGGGTCAACTCGTAGGGTCTGTTACATGGCTTAAACGTGATGTATTTGATGATTTCTTTGCATTATTGTATTATATCTGGTCCTAGCTTTTCAGAATGGGTAAAATCGTCTGATTTGGACGTCGTTTGTATAGTTTTTGGAATTTTCTTTGATTAAAGGTCATATCAGATTTTCGGATTAACGAACTGAGTTAACTTTAAACAATCATAACTCGAGTTTTACAAGGAATTAAGTTATGAAATTTGGACAGTAGATTAACATTGGAATAAATTGGCTTTTCCCAGTGGATTCATCCCGTTTGGATGAATACACGATTTTTGGGAATTATTCTACTAAACTGATCTGTTGTGTGTATTTTCTGAACATAACTGTGTTGCGTGATTTTTCATAATTTTGGTTCAGGGTTTTATCAGAAAATAAAAATATGGATTTGTTCAGTAGACCGCCTAGAATATTTAGTAAAACTTTGGGAGTCTAACTCACTGCATAAGTATTTTTACTAAATTAGTTTTCATGGCGCATAATTTGTCCTAAAAACGCAGATTGTGTATTGTGAGTTTATGTGACTAATTGGAGTCCTATGTGGTATGTATTTGACATGTACTTGAATGGACACTTATATGAGATGCATATGAAGTGTAAAACTAATGATAACCAACATATTCACCAACGGGTCCGTAGGGTTTACTTATGCATGTGGAATCGCTAGGTGTCACTTACACGGTTTTGAACATTTAAAACGTCTTGGACAAACGGGTTATATGGTGTAATGGTATTACATATATACTCACTTAGTGACATATGTATTAGGGAGTCGGTAGCACACCCTACTTTGGAGTTTGGATTTACTTGCTTGCATACTAAGGTGAGTTTCACTACATTTCTCAAAAGCATGCGTCTCGGGTTTTAGACAACTTTGGCAAACGTTTTCTAGTCCGGTTTGGGACTACACTTACATCTCAGGTTTTAACTCCTTGTGTGGGTCGGATTTTGACTCCTTGTGTGGGTCGGGTTTTGCTAGTTTCACACTCTGTGTCCTTGATGAACTAAACTGCACTCTATCACGGAAGTCCTTCACTATTTACCGAATGAGTTGCCGGGTTATGGCAAGCGGGTTACTAGTTGATAGCGCTATTAGGTTTGACAAACCTCACACCGTGCTGGGAGCCGGGCGTGAACTACGACCTTAGATTTTATCATTGTTGATAGGCAATGATGGGAGGCAAAAACCAGCTCGCAGGGCGAGTGCAACGTTTGAGTAGCAATTCGATATATCATTGTTTAGTTATCATGAATGGGTTAGCTACCCTTGGCATGTGAATTAGCTGTTACGAGGTCTTGGAGGCCTACGCTTGGTGTGGTTTAGCATAACTTTCAGAAAATCCAAAAGATTTTACATTTATGCATTATTTTCGATAACCGCTGTTGGATGATGATCATTTTCTGAAGTTTGACGAGCCAATTTGACTTTTGTAACATTAAAATAAGAAATTTTGAGAATTTGAATGTTTAAATGTTTGAAAATGACATAGCGTGGATTGAATTGGACAATTTGGTAAAAATCAGATTTCTATATGTTTCATTCGACCTTTCGGTAGGTGATAACTCACATTATTAACATATAAAACCGGCATAAAAAGTCTCATAATAAAATACAATTAGGCTTGTATTATTGATATTTGGTTCTTAATTCATTCCTATTTGTATTTCTCAGGAAATTGGAGCTCCAAGACAGAAACAGAGGATTTCCGGGGAAAACGTGCAAAAACTATAGATTCCTGAAGATACGAGACTTGCTACATGTTCACTGTATGTTTGAAGACAATCCCGGGGCTTAAACAGTGATAAACCAGTCTGGGAGTGACCCTGCACGCCCACACACACTTGCACGAAGGCCCTGCACGCTAGAAGACAGCGCAACAAAGCTGGAAAATGACGAAACTTGGGGAACAAAGAAGAGCAAGCCCGTGCTCAGCAAAATGGCACACCCATGCTTGTGCTGAAATGTCTATAAATAGCAAGCTACCCCTCACCATTTGTTCATCCCTTCTTGTGCTCTCTTGGGCCGACTACCAAGCTTCTTCCAACGATCTTGGAGTCCTTTAGGAGGCCTTCTGGTCCTCCTAAAATCCCTCAATGGTTAGGCTTCGACCTACCTTGATTAGCTTGGCCAAGAAGAGGATCGTAGAGTAGTTCATATGTAATAAAACATCGAGGGTCGTGAGGTTGTTAGATGCATAGCACTTGAAGATGAAGGGCTTGTCTATGAGCAGCCATGTTCTTGGGTTGATCATTCGATATGGTTGTATCTTTCTATTAGCATGAACCCAGTTCGATATGTAGACTTTTATTATTATTAGTAGTAGTAGAAGTTTATTTTTAGTTATTTGTTGTGTTATCTTCTTCTAATCTTTATTTGTTTATCTTTGTGATAGGTTTAGATGATGATTAACTTAATAACAACCTTAATTAATTAAATAACTAAGGGTATAATCAGCTTCGGGTAGTCCTGAGCTAGATCAAAGGTGAGGAAACCGGTAGTGAGACAGATCCTTCGGGCTTCTGATATCCAAACCGGATTCTAAGCAAAGGCTTCTGAAGTGGACTAGATGTGAGTGACACATTTCTGGTACTTATCAGATGAGTGAATGATCTTTTTGGTAAATGACGGTTTCCCTACGGGCGACTAGTGATCTTCGGATTGCACGCTTTTAGGATTATGTGCCACCTTTACCAAGGATTTCATTCAGTTTAGGAGGTTAAGGGTTGGGTAATTAAGTCATCATTTAAAACCAACTTTATACTTATCAGGCCTGTAAATATTAAAGTGTCACCAAGATCAATAAAATAAAGATTCTTTATCAAGTTCTCGTCAGTACAACGCCGTTAGCCAATGGGGGCCCGCCTTCCTGAGACAACCGTAAGAGGGCCTTGACCGTTAACCAATGGGGATACGAGGTTTCCAGGATAAAGAGAGCCTTCGGTACGAAACGCGAGAACTAAGAAGAGGTGTACGGTGTCCCGGGTTGGAAATGAGGCCTCCAATTTAAGAAGATGATAAGTACGAGGACCCGATGACTTGACTGCGATTTGAGGAGCCCGCTATACGCGAGGCCCTAGCGAAGTACCCTAGGTGGACGCACGCTGGAGAGGTTATGCATTGTACTTAGTAGTCGCCTTCGCTTCTCTATCAAGGAGTCAACACTTCAAGATCACTCTCGTCTTCCGTACAATTAACTATTCTAAACTATTAATTTTAATAATAAACTTAACAACTTATTCGGAGGATTTCGAGATGTGCATATTTCATCTCTTTACTATTTTATCTTTTTCTTTTATAAAACCAAAACCTTTTTCAAAATCATTTTTCTTTTAAAGAACCCCTCCGTTTTATTTTTCTTTTCAAAACCCGATCAGTTGATGGATGAAAGGTTCAGTAGGGGAAAGTGTGAACCTTGGAATACGATACTCAATACTTACCCTAGAAGCTATACTGTGCACGTCAAGTTCTCTGCCTATGTGTTGGTTTTAGTTTCAAAAGTAATTATTGTTTACTTTATAAATTTAAAACTTGTTAACAAAGGTTTAGTAAAAATCAGTTGTTTACCCCAAAACCAAAGTTTCGGATTTCAAACATCAAGTTTTTGGCACCGGAGAAATGACATCTTTTTAATTTGCTAAAACCACGCACATCAAGTTTTTGGCGCCGTTGCCGGGGAACACAATTATTTTCAAAGAAAAACCCAAGTCACTTAACTGATCGGTTTATTTTTCTTTTTCATTTTTATTTTCACTTTATTTTTCTTTTAATTTTTGGTCTTCTTTATTTTTCTTTTTCATTTTATTTGTGCTTTATTTTCGATGATTGCGGTTGTTTCAGTTTTTCTTTTCAGGTGTCCTACGAGATTAGCTACTTTGAAGAATTCCCGTGGAGGAAACCGAAACCACTAATCTCATCAACTTTCTTTTTGGGGGGTTTTTATTTTTGCTTTCTTTTCGTTTAGAAGAGGTTTGTCATACCGTGAAGATCGGCAAGTAAGTTAGTAGAATACGGAAAATGAGCTGGGTGAGATTTTTCGAAAATTTTTAAACATGAAATATTTCGGGGCCTGAAATTGGGTTTTGAAATTTAGGAGGATTTTTCACGAATTTTAAAACCATATTACGAAATACCGTTTAAAAATTTTAAAATGTAATCTCCACCCTTAAAATCACCATTTTTCATCATTTGTTTTACAAACTCCCATCTTCACTCGTATGTATAAAACTTTTCTTAAAAATTTTAAAATGTAATCTCCACCCTTAAAATCGCCATTTTTCGTCATTTGTTTTACAAACTCCCATCTTCACTTGTATGTATAAAACTTTTCTAAACAACTTTCTTTTTTTTCTTTTTGGTTAATTTTCATGCACGCGAGTGCATGTTTGGAACGTGTTTGATCGATGATTGGACATGTTCCACCCCGCTAGTGTTTCGACACTAGTATTCTATCCCTAGTTTTAGTATTTTATCTATCTAGTTTACTTTTATTTTAGTTTTTAGGACAGGTTGAGGCAAGCTTGCTAGGATGAGGCAAATTTTTGGGAAATTTTTCAAGGCGGCTGTGGGTATTGACCACACGTTGGTAGATTCGCCACTGTCAGGGGAGTATTAGTTTCTCTTGCCTCTTTCTCCAATTTTGCACTTAAAATTTTTGCAAAAATTTAAAGTGTGGGGTGGAACGTTATTGATTCTTATTTTATTTTATCTAGCGGATCATTTGTCGTTGATCGTGTGTTATCCGGTACCCTCTTAGCAGCTTGATACCCGTAGCGTCAGTTACAGTCACTTTTGACATATTTGTATAGTCTATTAGGCTCTTCCTAGTGTTACCTATTAGGCATTTATGCCGCACAGTTCACATTATAAGACGGTCGAAGTAGGTGATGTTAATTAAACCTGATAGATCCATATAAAATAAAATAAAGTAGAAAATAGGTTGCATGGCACGTAGAAAAAAATACCCCGAAAATTATGCCTAAAACCGATACCTTATCCTACATGTTTTTCCGTATGGGAGATTTTTTAGCCTTTTCGAGCACCACACTTACACTTATATATCATATATTGCTCGTTTCGTTTGCCCATGAGAGACGTTCACCCTTGGCGTGTTACAGCTAGAACTTGTGCAACTTATGCGTTTTGAGATCACACTTGAGGTGAGAGATTGTAAAAGTGATCAAGGCAACTAGGACATACCCCTTCCATCTTTCATTAGCCTTCCATAAATTTATCCCTCGCCTAGTTACCCCTCATAAGCCTTAGCCTTTTCATTTCATTCATCATACTTAGCCCCTGTCATGATGTCACACCCTCAAATTTGCACTGCGGGGTTTATACCGTGAGGCACGTGATATACCAGGATCCCATAGCCATAAGTCATAAGAGCAACTCTAAATGCCCAAACCATTTAGTTCGCTATTGAAAATCAAGTTTAGCGTTTACCAAAAAGTTTAGTTAAGTTGCGGAAGCGTAAATCAAACGTAACCGTTTAAGTTCATGCGCAAAATAATGCGCCCAAAATAAAACCGTTAAATGTAAAGCAAAGTATAAGTTAAGTAATGTTCACAACCCATGACACAATGATGCATGTCCTATCGTGCTCCGAACCTAGAGACCTCCAAAAGCATGCTAGCGTGTGTCAACATAAAGTTGGTGAGTTCACAAAGTAAGGTAAGTAAAAGTGTAGGTTCCCAAACCCGAAAGTAAAAGCGTAGGTCTCCAAGACCACATAACAACAAGTAAAAGCGTAGGCCTCCAAGACCTCGTAACAGCTAATTCACATGCCAAGGGTAGCTAACCCATTCATGATAACTAAACAATGATATATTGAATTGCTACTCAAACGTTGCACTCGCCCCGCGAGCTGCTGGTTTTTGCCTCCCATCATTGCTTATCAACAATGATAATATCTAAGGTCGTAGTTCACGCCGGCTCCCAGCACGGTGTGAGGTTTGTCAAACCTAATAGCGCTATAAACTAGTAACCCGTATGCCATAACCCGACAACTCATTCGGTAAATAGTGAAGGACTTCCGTGATAAAGTGCAGTTTAGTTCATCAAGGACACAGAGTGTGAAACTAGCAAAACCCGACCCACACAAGGAGTCAAAATCCGACCCACACAAGGAGTTAAAACTTGAGATGTAAGTGTAGTGCCAAACCGGACTAGAAAACGTTTGCCAAAGTTGTCTCAAACCCGAGACGCATGCTTTTGAGAAAAGTAGTGAAACTCACCTTAGTATGCAAGCAAGTAAATCCAAACTCCAAAGTAGGGTGTGCTACCGACTCCCTACCTAAAATTCTCAAATAGAATTACAAATTAATGTACAGAGAGCATACCATCAAATAACCGGAGTCAAATCCAGAAGCTTCTTAAAATATATCTCTGGATGTTGACGACGAAGAGTCTAATAATCCCGACACATCAACATTTAAAGTTCCGAACTACAGAAAGCAAATCAAATTAATGAACAAATATCATGTAATCAAGCCGGCTTGTTTCAGTTCATAAACCCATAACACATTTGAACTTGTTGCTAGAAACCATACCTTTAAGGCTACTCTTATCTTCATCCATATGTTGTTGCCACCGCCAGAGATGGTTGTGTTGTCAGAGAGCAACACAAGTCCTCAGTCACTGGTTGCACTCTTTTTTCTGGTCCTCTTTAAAGATGAAAAGAAAAAAGTAATGGGTGTATGGGGAACTGGGTTAGGCGGGAATTGGAAATTTGAATTGAAAATCTGGCCGCTCAAAATTTGTTATCTGATTTAAAGCATATGGAGGTTGTATGATATGCATAAATACAATATTATGTGAAACCCTTAAAGTTTAGTGCTTAAAGGTGTTGTACATGATGCATGAACAAAGGTACCCCTTAAAAATGTGTAAAAAGACCATTCTTGCCCTTCATATATGCATATTAATATAGTATAGATATGGTTGAGTTATTCTACAAAGGCTATAAAAAATGAGAGGGGTGATAAGGATACAAAAAACACAATAAATCATGAAATATGACACAATAAGCCACAAAATATAACACAGTGCGAAAAAATATAGCACAATGCTGAAGAAAAAAGACACAATGAATTGAAAAAATGATATAATGATGAAAATAAGAAAAAGACACAATGGTACATAAAAGACACAATGATATAACATATATTCTAAAAACTACAAGCTAAAACACCAAAAAACGAAGACCTAGAAACTAACGTCGTAGGGTTTGATAAGACGATTCCAATTTATATTCTAAAAACTCAATCGGAGTCCATTTGATACCCTTCCTACGACTTACTATTTTTCTTTCACTGTGTATTTGATCCTAACCCTATATATATAGGGAAAATATAAATTGAAAACCCCATTGAGTTAATAAAACCCATGAAAACTCAAGTCACAAAAGGTTTTTGTTTATGATAAAATTACACAATGTAACAAAAACTTTTTTAAGCATTTTTAGTAAAAAAATAAAAAAAGCGCCACAGATTTAAAAAAAGAATTATTGTGTTACATATGTAACTTGTCGGTTATAAGTATGTAACAGCAAAGTTACAAATTTTTTTGAAAAACATCTAGTTGACATTTTTTTTTTTGCTAAAAACTCTTAAAAACTGAGAATTCGTTTTAGGATCGTAATCACGAACTGTGATCTCACGAATACCAACCGTAAGGTGCGGAATCCCCTCCGATCGTGCAAAATGATTCAGAAATAAATGTAAATGATCGTGATGAAAACAGATAATGAATCACCGAGCAATTTCCATAACTTTACTCGTGTATTAGATCAAAATATCAACAATTACAATTCAAACCTAGACCTAATACAGAGAATATCACACACACACAAACTGGGAAAAGCTCCAAATGATAACTCTCTCAAAATAACTAACTTTTCCGTATTTATAAGGTTTTCACCTTCGCCCCTTTCATGAGGTCGAAAGTGTTCATTCGACCCTTTAGGGGTTCGAATGAAGCCTTCTTCTTCAATCAATTTACATTCGACCCAGACAAACTACATTCGACCTCTCGACTGGTCGAATGTATATTTAAGCTAATATCTTGGTCGTTTTCTGATTATTTGAACCTTCGACATTCAGTACTGGATCACTAGCTGGGGACATACATGAATAATGCACTTACAATCTCTCCCTTGGACCTAGCTAGTGATGTACCAAATCAGAAAGTTAACAATTCTTCAAGTCTTGATCTCATCATCTTGAACGACTTGAAAACTTTCCATCTTCATGCACGTTTGTGTCGAGGTTCTTGTCTATCTTTGCAGTAAGCTTCGAAATCTCAGACAGACTCAAGAAATCTTGGCTTTGTCTTTTGTTGGTCCAGAGATAAAGACTGACAACAATTCTTGAAATTCTTCGATCTTCAGTCATTTCTTTTTCAACCTCTGACAAAATTCTGTTGTTCTGGTGATCTTGTTGTTCAGGTGTGGGTCTTGTTCAGTTTCACGCTTTGTCGATGAGTCTTGAGAAGTGCACTTGTTGTGTTTGATTTTGCAGAAAAATTTACTAAAAACTGCACAAACTACAACCAGCGTTAGACACGACAAAAATCTTGGAAGTACTCTTCACATTCCTTTTGACCCTCAATAGTTCTCCCCTGAACTATTAAACATTTTTAATATGCACTAGAAACTTGAAAATCTGTAGTCTTTTTCAACTTTTAAGTATCTGAGCATTCACATTGTAAGAACCGCAAAACCGGTGTCAAACAGTTGGGTTAACATTCTTAAATATACAAAAACATGAGTAAAGTTTCTTTCGACAGAGTATGTATACGCAGCTGAAAATCATCTAGAATAGAATCTATAAAACACATGAAAATTATTTATTCAATTGTAACTCGAATTTAAAATTATCATGTGTAAACAAAAGTCATCTTCAACTAGAAATGCCTTCTTATGCCGGGTAGCTTCTTGCATCGCCAAGCAGTCTCCATCCATCTCTCTTTTAACCTGAAATCAATCTAACGTGTATGCAAAAGTCAGCTATGCTGAGTGAGTTCAAGTTTTATAAATTTATATAAACAAGTAATTTGTCAAAATAAGAATTTACAAAATACCTCAACCTCAGAATTAACAATAAGCGCAATCCGCTAACTAGTTTTCCCCCAAGCATTTAAAAAAAATACCAAAGTCTAGGACAGGCATACTCTGCCTAATTACCTCAAAACTTTACTTACCAATATATAATAAGCACATCTCACTTTTCAACACAAAATACAATCCAGTATATTTAAGCAAACCAAAGCTAGAGATAAAGCATGCATATCCCATCTCTGTCATAGCCCAGTTTATAAGAATACATATAATATGAACTATGTAACAATCCTGACTCAAAACCAAGGCCAGAGATCAGAGCAGACATATCCCACTTCTGTCATAGCCCAGTTCGACATATCAGGTAGCTCTCGACATAGTTTATTATATATAATAACAAGTATAACATAAACTAAACAACAACCATGACATAAGGCCAAGACCAGAGATCAGAGCAGGCATATCCCACTTCCATCATAGCCCAGTTTATAAGGTCATGTAGTCGCGAAACACAGTTTATGTATATATATAACTCAAGCCATATAATAGCACATTAAGTGTATTCCGCCTACTTACGTCTCATGCCAAAATAATATATATGAATTCACAAAAATATTTATAACTCATAAAATATTTTGTGACTTCATAAAAATAATCATACTGGTTTAGCATGCACGTCAGCCCGAAATATTTAGAAAAATAATAACTAAAAGAGTGGGCACAGGAACTCACTGGTTGCGAAGCTTCCATGTCCACGTGCTAACCGTCACGAACTGCACCGTCCATGAAATCATATTTATTGTCCACTTCAAAAGGAGTTTGATGACCATAGAGAAGTGCCATCTGACAAGGACTAAAGCATATTTCCCATGGTTCATCATCATCACCCGAACTCGTGTTCGCCAAGACCCTAATCAGGTCTCTAATAATATCCACCAAGATCTTTATGTGTTTCTTAACAGCCACACAACATACCATGCATGGCAATCAAGTTATCATTAAATGAGAACCACCATAAAACATGAGTCATAAACACCATGACCATCCAAGATGTGCCAGCAACACCTACACAACACTTCCTAAGATCCATTAGTTTGCCATGCAAACTATAGAAATTTAAATGCACTTCCCCCAACATAAAAGGTTTGGTCATATATTGAAATCCCCAGCAACATAACATATAGACGCCACCATCTTCTTATCAGCATTCTGATCTACCAAACCCCACTCGACTTCCCATTTCCATGCATAAACGATTCATCAAGCTACACAAGCTCCATTCGACTAGCCTCATCATCATAAAAAAATGTTAACAGCAAACTAAACTTCTTATGAATAACCATATCATCATGGTTTTCATTATAGACCATCAAAAACTTCAAACCAAGGCAACCAGAACATTTAACCATCGGTAGTTAGCCTACCTATGAACATTGAGGCCGCTACAGCACCATTGACACCCTATATCTTAACCCTTTTAAAAGATCAAGCAAACATGAGTGTAGATTACCTCCCACCGTCATTCTTCATCACCAATTTCGACCATCCGAAACACCACTACCATGGCTACCTCCGACGTCAACCGACCCGAACCAACACATAAAACTATCTTAACCGATACCATCAGCTCCATCCACATCGTGACCCTACACCATCATCATTACCGTTTCAGTCTTACCTAGTCAGACGCCACCAACGTCGAGCACCATCTCCCTCATCAGCGTCACCACCTTCACCACTCCGGCCGGCTACCACCATTGACATCCGTCACAGCCACCGTACACCATACCCACAACTAAAACGATAACTCGAAACCAGAACAAAATAAATAAGAGAACAAACTGATTTATCTTACAGTACATAGTTTCGAGATGCTTTTGTCGCAGAAATGAAACGGCCCGAACCCTGTAACTCTGACGGTTTCAACACAACAGCAGAAGAGATAATACCCAGCATAGTATTTGAGTGGTGAAGGAACCATAGGTGATTCTGGAGTTGGAGTTTATACTTGGTTTTTTATTCCTAGGTGCGTATAGATTTATGATTTGATTAACCGGGATTCATGGATCAAGATGGTCAAATGGTTATTTCATGTTGAGCGTAAACCGCATAGAAATGGCTTGGATGGTTGTCTGGAAAGATGGAAGGTTATTGAATTTTGTGATTCTGGGTCAACCCAGACTTACCGGATATAGACCGGAGATAGCGTCGAAAATGGAAGGTTTTGCAAATATACCCACATATTTCACAAAGGCCCTTGAAGAAACATACAAGTTTTTAACTTGTTCTCAAAGCTACTATGCGATTTTTAAACAATGATAAATCAGGCCCCTCTAGTTCTTCATACCGAGATATAAGCGTTGAGTTCGTTTATTGATCTACCTAAATAAGGTATTATGCCTAAAACCCGTCAACGGGTCCATAAAAAAAACATCCAGGTGACCCTCTTGTATAAATTACCTATTGAGTAAATTTTTAGAATGTTACACACATTAAGTATCCCATCATCGGTTATCGAAAATAAAGTAGAAACAAAACATTTTGTTTTATCAAAGTTTATGCTAAAACACACCAAAATTCTTTTTGATTTTTCAAATGGAATTGCATAAAAGTAAACTGAACATATTTTTTGTGAATCTTCCGGTAAGAGGATCATATCAGTATTGAAACAGTCAGTCAAAACTCTTTTTGATCAATTTTCTGCTTTTTAACATTGAGCATCCTACAACCATTACCAGTATGTTTGTCCACTTAAACCTAAAATCATCATTCATTGTTCAGCACTTTAGATACATTATGGTAAAATTAGATACTAAACAATCTATGGTCCCCGGACACGCGACACATTCCCGTATCAAGAATTGCACAAAGTTTCATTGTAACGCGTGATTATATTGTAGTTATCCGTAAGTTACAAGGTATGAGGCACAGTGGTGACAGGTCAGCAAATTAATGCTTCAAAGTGACTTATGCACTCAACCAGGGTGAGGACTAATATCATACATGATTTTCATCATAGTATTGATACGATGCATTAGATAATCTTTGATTATCATCACACATGTTAAGTTCCTCATTCGGTAACTTAAGGATTTGTCATTCAAGATCTTTTGTTAAGATACCCTGACTGATATAGGTCCGTAAATCAATACGACAAAAGATCAGTTAGGCTATCCCTAGATAACTTTCAATATAACGACCCGAAACCTCCGATTTTGGCAATCTATCAAACGAAATTTCGGTACTAAGACCATATGCCAACAAGACATTGATCCACAAGATTATCAGTAATTGATTTTTAGTTTATATCACCATGCTGAACTTTAAACTTTGATTTAAAGCCTACCAATATATAATTGTAGTGGCTACTCAATGTTGTAACATCATTTTGTTTTCAGAATAGTCTGGTAGTCCACTAATGTACTATCATCTCCTCTTTTTCTCCAGGAAAACTCATTTTGGATTTCCTAAATTTTTATTTATATTTTTCTGAAATTTTCTCTCCCTAAAAATCTAAAAATAAGCATATTTTTTTATTTTTAAACTTTTGAAGAAAAACAAAATAAAATGATATCCGATGCGGTTTACTCATTGAGTTTCAAAAACCATTTTCTCACTCAGATTACTTGACTCACTTTGTTCGTTCAAATAGTAAAACCATTAACAAAGATAAGAGAGTTTAGAATAAACCGTAATGTCGCATCTGTTGTAGAAATCCATCACCTGAAAGCAATTTGCATGAGATTGCAACTTTTTCCGACTTCACAGGTAGGAAACATACAACAAATACTTTCCTCTTTGTTGAAATCATGTTTTTCTTTTTCAAATCCCTTCCTTGACCTTCACCTCTCCAATAAATAACTTGTATACAGATGCTCCACTATCAACTATCAAAAGATAACTAATAGGTCTGTCTGGAACAATCTGCACACTTGTTAAACAATTAGCCCGAGAGAGGCACCCATCCCTTCACAATGATGGGTCGTTCAAGGTCATCAATCCTCGGAATATCAATCCATTCTCCTTTAGAAAAATCAATTGGTTTTTCAATGGATTGATTTGAAGTAGAAATTGCTATTGATTTAGAAAGTGATTTAGGTTTCCAAACACGTTCAGAGTTTATTTTAGACTTTGCTGAAATCATTTTGTTTGTTCACTTTTCAGATTTCTTATTTGATACCTGCTTCTGAACTTTGTTTGGAATCTTCTCAGACTTAACTGATGAAGATCCAGGTTTAGAGTTATTCTTAGGCTTAGTCTTAGAACTCCTCCTTACCTTAGCAACCCTATCACAATCTCCATTTTTATTCAAGGCAATTTTGTTACGATTGTCATACACAACCTGTTTCCCCTTTTGTTTCTTGAGTTGCTTTGGAGATACAGGCTTTTTGACATTGCCTGAATTTTAAGCAACATTCACTTCGGTCCTTTTCTGTTTAACATACGGACATGCAACAACCAAATGCCCACACTCTCCGCAGTTAAAACAAGACCTATATTCCTCAAAATCACATTCATACCCTTCATCCCAATACCAGTAGGGACAATGAGCAACAATATGTCCAACTTCACCACATTCAAAACAGCTTCTCCATTCAACATAACCATGAGAATACTGTGGTGAGTTGTTTCCCCAATAACCATCAAATCGAGAGGTATATGATAATCATAAGATTCATATGATCTAGATGAAAAATTTCTTGAATTCTTTTGATGAGAATTTTTCATCTGATCATTGCCTTTCGATTTGTTCGGTTTTGGTCCTTTTGCCCTAGGATTTTTCTTTTTCTTCCCAGGCTGATCCTTTTCATTCTCATGTTGGTTAGGACTGAGTTCAAAATGAAGATGACCAAATTGACTTCTAAATTGATTTATCAAATCATTGTTATTGACAAAAATATATTTAAGTAAAGATTGTTCGATATTATCAATTGGAAAATCTTTGTTGAAGATCAATTTGTCCTGTCCTACCAACATATAGGATCCTTCAACTCCTTCAGGAAACTTGAATATGGATTTCTCTTCAGATTCAGATTCTGAAGTTGCTACCACATTTTCAGTTTTCTCTTCAAACACAGATTTCACCTCAGATTCAGAATCAACAACACAAGGTGTTGTGATTTCCAACTCTGATGTGGAATTATTCTTTGAAATAGTGTTATGAAGTTCTGGAATCTCTTTCTTCAAAGATTCAATTTGATTCATAAAATGTCTTTCATTATTTGCCAAAATTTTATTTTCAATTTGAAATCTTTCAAGTTTATTTGTTAAGTTCTGTTTGTCCTCAAGAAGTTTCAGCACTTCATTTTTCAATTTGACACAATCAGAACAATTAGCACATTCAGCATTAGATTTTACCTCAGCATCTGAATTATTACCATTCTCAGAACAATTCTCAGAATTTACATCAACATTTGATGTATCACTTTCTCTTGATTCACTCTGTTCTGATCTCGTATCAGAACTCAAATCACTCTTTGAGAATTCACTTGAATCATCATTCCCCATTTGTTTAGCGAGACACACAACATTATTTTTAACACTTTCTCTGTTAACACACTCATTCACATTAACCATTTTATCAGTTGGTTGCACATCTGGCCGTGTAATAGATTGTTGAATCGTAGATGCAACAACTTTTTCCCATGTTAGTTTTTGTTGCATTGCAGCTTTTATCTGATCACCAGTTCTTGATATAGCCAAGTAATTTATCATTTTTCAACAAAAAATATTTCAAAAATTTTCTAAATCAGAATATTCGTAGGTTCGAACCTAGAAAGATATAGTCTTATTCGACCTTTTAAAAAGAGTTGAATGTACCTCTGTCTTGGTTCGACCTCAAGAATGAAAATCTTTGAAAATCAGATACTTGGTTCGAGTTGATGAAAAGTAATCGAGGGTTCGAATGTGGAAAATTTCCAGGTTCGACCCTTTCCTTTAACTTGAATGTGAAAACTGTAAAACACTGACTCACTTTCGACCACTAAAATTCCACTTTCGACCTCCCGTAAGGTCGAATGTACCAAATACTGGTCGAATGTACAAAACAACACTCACAACCTCTAGGTTCGACCTAAAATGATTCACGTTCGACCTTTTCAGGTCTGTTCATCATCTTCAACCTCAAGAACACGAATCTGATCGGTTTTTGACAAAGTTTCACCAAATGTAATGATTTTGGATAGGTTTTGTGCGGATTTCAATTTAGACAAATATTTGAGAAAGAATTTTTGATAATAACATCAAATTCAACTCCAAATCAATCAAAAACCATGTTTTTATGAAAAGCTTCAAAATTTCTAGGGTTTTGATCATTAAACCTGAATTCTAATCTGTTTTCATCAATTTAGATCAATTTGCAATCGTGAAATCGAGCATACGCTCTGATAACAATTGAGAATTCGTTTTAGGATCGTAATCACGAACGGTGATCTCACGAATACCAACCGTAGGGTGTGGAATCCCCTCCGATCGTGCAAAATGATTCAGAAATAAACGTAAACGATCGTGATGAAAAAAGATAATGAATCACCGTGCAATTTCCATAACATTACTCGTGTATTAGATCAAAATATTAACAATTACAATTCAAACCTAGACCTAATACCGAAAATATCACACACACACAAACTGGGAAAAGCTCCAAGTGATAACTCTCTCTCTCAAAATAACTAACTTTTCCCTATTTATAAGGTTTCCACCTTCGCCCCTTTCATGAGGTCGAAAGTGTTCATTCGACACTTAAGGGGTTCGAATGAAGCCTTCTTCTTCAATCAATTTACATTCGACCCAGACAAACTACATTCGACCTCTCGACTAGTCGAATGTATATTTAAGCTAATATCTTGGTCATTTTCTGATTATTTGAACCTTCGACATTCAATACTGGATCACTAGCTGGGGACATACATGAATAATGCACTTACAAAAACATGTTTGTTACATCATGTAATTTTTTCAAAAAGAAAGTTTTGTAACTTGAGTTTTTATGGATTTTCTTAACTCAATGGGGTTTTTAATTTATACTTTCCCTATATATATACATATATATATATATATATATATATAGGATATTTTGGAAACCCACTTGAGTTGGAGAAACCCGTGGGAACCCTATGTAAAAATATTATTTATTTTCTGATTTTTTTAGCATAGCTTTTATATTCAATTTTATTAGTTTTGGCAAAAAAAACTCAAAAAAGCGTCAAGTAGATTATTTTGTTACACATGTCTTACACAAACTCGGTTTTATCATACGTCAACATTGTTACATATGTAACATGTTTGTTACATAATTTAAAAAAAAATCTATTTGGCGCTTTTTTGATTTTTTTTGGCCGAAACTCATAAAATTAAGTATACAAGCTATTTGAAAAAAATTAGAAAAAAACAATGTTGTTACATAGGGTTTCCATGGGTTTCTCCAACTCAAGTGGGTTTCCACAGGATACTTAGCCTATATATATATATATATATATATATATATATATATATATATATATATATATATATAGGATCAGGACCGTTTGATAACTCCATTGAGTTGAGAGAACATGGGAACCACTATCATCCAATAAGAACCTAAGACCTCACCACAGTCTAGCCACAATATATTTTTTTAATAAAGGGCTTAATAGACATTGTACACACATCCAAAGGGGCAATTTAGTCATTTTCCTCACATTAATCATGACAACTCATATATAATAATACACACACACACACACTCTCTCTCTCTCTCTCTATTCCCTCAGCTGATGAAAATGAAGAAGCTCCCCTCAAATTATTTCAAGATCGAAGGCCAGATCTGTATCAATGATGGTGGTTATTGGCTTAAAAGATGAACGTACGGTGGTTAGTGATCTTGGGTTTCTTCATAAAAACATTTCCCATTATATATTATTATTATCACGTGACTTTCAGTGATCTTGGCGATTGATGTTGAAGAAGATGAAATAGAACCCAAGATTTTAGGGGTTTGAAGATGGATTATCAACAAACTAAATTTGTTATTTGAAAGTTGGGTAAATATGTAATAAATGATCTTAGCAGGGGAAAATATGTAAATGACTCTTATTGAATTTAGGGGTTTGTTTGACAACCAACATAGGGGATGACAAACGAGAAGTTATACAAGGTAAGATCAGTATCAATTATGGTGGTTAGGGCTGGAACCTGAACTATTGACCCGGTTAATAGATGAAGTCAACATAGTCAAATCTTGACGAGGAGAGGTATAAACCCGAACTCAAGCCAAATGAGTTTCTATTTAAAAAAATATGTTTCAAATTCTTATTTTTAGTTTTTCTAGGTTCTAAACTATTTGTAATCATATGTATATAATAGTTTCCTTGGGTTACACAAATGTAATTAGAGGTTTATTGTTGAAACTTATTTTTTTATACTAATGTAATTAGAGGTTTATTGTTTAAACTTATTTTTTATACCAGTGTTATATGTGAATGTTTTTGGATATATTTATTTAGTTTAATTATGTTGGAGATTTTTTTTTAAATTCTAATTTTGTTCATATTAAATGGTGGATTGTGTGGTTTAATAAATTTAAAGAATGTTCGAGGTTAGTTTATAAAGTAAAGGTTAAATTTTGATAATCTTTTTCTAATGGGATTCAAGTTGGAGTTTTTTGGTGTAGATGGTGAGGTTTGAGGTTTGTAATTTGGGATGATTATAGTGTTTTATGAGGTTGAAGTTTTCTCATGTTGTTGAAGGTGATGACAGTGGACAAGAATTGAAGATCTAGTTAGATGTAGTTTCTGTATATTTTATATAATAAAATAATATGCCTATTATTTTTACAGATTAGTAATTTGGTTATGGTTTTCTTTTCATTGGTGTAACTATAATACATTGATGTATCTGTTATTTTTCATGCAAGTTTGTCGTTTACATTGGTGTAAAAGTATATTACATGTATTACATTGATGTAAGTTAAACATGTTATACATGTTGGTGGGTTATTTTACAATGGTGAAATACAATATGATGGGTTATTTCCTTTGTTTTTTAATATTAATCTCAAATTTATAAATATCTTTTTGAGTTTTTACACTGGTGTAAATAAGATTCATAGATGGTTTTTTCTAAAAAATGGGTGTACATATGATTTTTGAACAATGTTTTATCTTTTTGTTTAAAAAAAGTAAATGAATTAAAAAATAAAATAAAGTTAAAAAACATGATACGTTCATAATTGAATAAAAAATTAATATGATATTATATTACTTTCTTCTCTTTCATGGATTTTTACCTAACTACCCCTCATGTATAAAAAAATACTAATAAAAAATTAATTAACATATCAAGATAAAAAAAAATCAAATCATCTAATCTAAGTCACTGGATTATCAAGATCAATGGCTCAAAAGAGTTCTTATGGTTCTCACAACTCAATAGAGTTCTCAAAACAACCCATCCACACACACATATATATATGGAGTCTTTTATATGTTCTAAAATATCATTTTAGATTAATTTAGTTAAAACTTATTCCAACCAACTTCTATTGGTAAATTAGTGACAACAATTTAGTATTATTGCATCCGCGTACATCCATGGATTGACATCTAGTTCTTATATATGCTTTGCAACATATATGATAGGGCTCACTTGTCATTTTGTGTGTGTTTTAATGTTAAGGTTTAAACTATATTTATAAATATTAAAATTGATGTGTGTATAATTCATTGAAAAAATAGCTGCACGAGCGAAACTAAATCCAGAATTGGATTGATTGATGCATATGTGTGGCTATCGCTTTTGGATTGTACAAGATTGCGGAAGTTTGGAGAAATCAAGTTTTGAAGATGTACATTCGACCATTTCGTGGGGTCGAATGAATTTGGTTAAGGTCGAATGAGGTTTATGATTATCAGGATTTGTGTATTGAAGTCCATTCGAGCCTTGTAAAGGTCGAATGAGCCCATTCGACCTCTGCATAGGTCGAATGATAATGTTTATATATATGTTTGAGTTGTTTAGATGTTAGAACTTTTGGTCATTATTGTGTGTGTTAGTGTATGTTTCTAGAGAGTGTTCTAGAGAGTCTGAAACTAGGTTATCATTATAATCTATCCTTTGTAAGCTTTAATCAATTGATTATTAATGGAAAATATCTTGAAAATGGATATTATTGTGTTCTGATCTGATCATTATCATTTTGCATGTGATCTAGGGTTTCCGCACCTAGATTGCTTATATTTGTGTGATTACATTGTTGATTTCTCAAATCCGATTCTTTACAAAGTGGTATCAGAGCTTTCCTCAATCACACAATTGCATATTGATAGTTTTCAATCAGATTTTTCATCCAAAACATCAAAAGTTTTTCTATTTTGCATGAACTTTGCATGAATATGGAGATTGATTGATTTAGACTTGTTTTTACGAATAAAATCAAAATTTCTTTCACAAAACTCGATCTCCATTAGATCCGAATCAAAACTTGCTTATTTTCATCAAAATCCATCAACTTTTTGCAAAATTCAAATCAAATTGGTTGATTTTTTTAAGAAAAAATGATTTTCAAATAGGTCAGGTCGAATGTGTTTGAGTTGGGTCGAATGAGTCTGAGTTTTGGGTCGAATTAATCATTTTTGGGTCGAACCAAGTGATTTTAGGTCGAACCAAGTTGGGTTTTAGGTCGAATTAGTTTGTTTGTTCATCATTCTGAGTGTGTTGTGTCTCATTCAAACCTTTCTTGTTTGAGTTGGGTCGAACCAAGTTTTGTTTGAGGTCGAACGAAGATATTTCAGATCAGTTACTCATTAGAACTCATTCTAAGGTCGAACGAAGGTCTTGCATATTCATTCGAACCCTCGACTTCATTGTTTAGGTCGAACAAATTTCCAGATTTTCTAAGTGTTGTTATTTCGAACATCATGGACAACATTTGGGGATTATTGATGACACCAAGACCTGCTATGACACAACCACAACAAGTACCTACTAACCCATGGGCCGTTGCAGCTCAAAAAGTGAACACACAACCACTGAAGATGCCAGATTACTTTGCTACATCGAGTTCGTCACAACCTACTGTTACACATCCTCCTCAACAAATGCCAGACTATTGGGGAGTCGCAGCAGCAGTAGCTCAAAATCAGACTTCTAATGTGATTACTACCTTGATTACTGACTTATCAACTGGAAATGGAAACCGTCCACCGAAGATGTTGGACATGAGCGAATATCATGGATGGCAAAGAAGATTCAAAATTCATCTTGAAGGCATGGGATTAGAAGGTGGGGAAGCGTGGCAGATGATTATGAAAGGTTAGAGTCAACCAATGGTGGAAAACACAAACACACCGATTGCTCTTGAAGACCTAAAATATGATGAAAAGAAGAAGTTTGCAGCTGAAAAGAAGGCGTATTCTCAGTTATCTTAGGCATTGACCACAGATCTACTACATCAGTTTGGTCCATGTGCAACTTCGAAGAAACTATAGGATGCTTTGAAAAGTATGCATGATGGAAACGAGAAAACCAGGAGAATTCGTATTGAAGAGATTAGGAAGGAGTTTGAGAATTTCAGTTATGTTGGTAACGAGACATTAAAGGAGCTTATACCAAGATTCTTTCATCTGTTGTCTGAGTTATCGAACTATGAGATTGTTATTCCCATTACTGAAGTTGTTGAGAAGTTTGCTGAATTCGTTGCCTCCGTATTGGGGACAACATGTTGAGGTTCTAAAGGAAAAAGATGCATTTCAGTATTAGTCCATTAATGAGTTTATTCATAAGTAGGAAAACAAAGAGATGGAAGAAAGGAGAAAGGCAAAAAGAGCGCAGTTTCCACAAAATCTTGAACTTTATTATGCTACATCATCTTCTTCTACTTCTATTCCATCAAGAGGAGCAAGTGTTGCACCTCAAACTGCTTTTGTATCAAAGGTTAAACCACCAATGAGTGTAGAAAGTTATTACACTTCTAGACCATCATACGCACCAACTTCATACACAACAACTCAACCTCCCATGTCAGCTGCTTGTTATTATACATCATCGGTGAGTACTCCATAACAACAACCACAAGTTGCACCAGTGATGAACCAAGCCTCATCAAACCAAAGTCCGATAATGTTGGAAACTTCCAACATGAACAATTTGACAGTAGAAGTGGCACAACAACACATTGCTTTGGTTTCAGCAATGGTCGCTTCCTACAATGGACTGGTGGCTAGTCAGATAGGTAACAACAATCTGAGTAATGAGGATTATGCCTAGATTAATAAACAAGAAATGGAACTGATTGATATTCAGTGGTCATTTGCTAGCGTGATGAGAAGGGTGATTGATATTGTAGAGAAAACTGGTAGAACTGATCTTGCTACTTCACCGAACACTACATATGGTTTCAACAAAGCCATGGTTACGTGTTTCAACTACGGGATTTGAGGACATTTTTCTAGAGAATTTACTCAACCGAAACAACAAGGTAACCGAAACCCCTTCAGCTTAAACTACCAAAACCGTAAGTCATAGAACCAAGTTACCTTCCAAAGCTAAAACAACAACAACAACAATCAAAATCATAACAATTACCAAAACCGACAAAACACCACCCAAAATATCACACAGAAACAAACATCTACAACCAACCATAACCAAACAACACCTAATCAAACCAGAACCATTGTTCCTATTTCAATAGCAAATACTCAACCACAGAATGAGAATCAAGCGTTGGTGATTCAAAAGGATGAAGGTTTTGATTGGAATACAATGCAATTGGGTGTTGAAGAGGTAACAGGTGGTAATGTTGCATGTTTTCATCAAGAGGCGGTGAGCGAGGACCCGGTGATAGATGACGATGACTTGGTGAAAGAAAAAGTTTATGAGAAGATTTCTGAAGTTGTGATTGAAGAAAATGTTGAGAAGGCGGTTCCAAAAGTTGTTACTGAGAAGGTTGAGGAACCGGTTGAAGAAACAGTTTCAGGGACTATTATTGATTCTGTTGCTAATGTCTCTGATAATCGAGAATCTGTTTATTCCGATTCGGAAAGCGAATCTGATTTGGAGGCTAGTGTGAATTCTCTTGATGATGATATCTCGATCAACTTTTAGCCGAAGCAGACTTTCTGATGACGAAGAAATCATGCATGGTGGATGATGCTTTCACTAACGTGGATTACTCCATGTTTTTCACTAGAAAAGAAGTTCATTTTGCTTTGATGGCTATGACAGATCCTCCTAAACTGGTAAGTTCTAACTCTTCTTCTAGTGATAAATATTGTGGTACATGTGATCGACTTGGTGATGAGGTTAAGCACCTAAAGATGAGAGAGATTTCAACAAACACTTGAGAGCTATAAGAAAGATGTTTTTGAATTGACTAAAACTCTTTCACTTAAACAAATAGCCATTAATAACTACATAAATGAAATTGAAGAAAACATACTAGAAATGGCTAAAATCAAGTGTTTTGCTAAAAAGATTAACAAGAAGTTTGAGAGTTATAAGAATGTGGCTTATGTTTTAGACCACATTGTCGAGGAACCGGTTCAATCTAGTAGCGCGAACTACAAATCTGTTCCTTCCCCGGTATTATTCAAAAACCATAATCTTAATTCAGTGACACCAGAGAATTCAGATAGATCGGACTCCACATCGAAGAACGAATCAAACACTTCTAGTGTTGGTGATCTGAACTCGGATGTGAGACCAATTCTAGGATTGAATGATGAGGAAGTGGTCGCTATAATTGATGATTCGGATTCTAAGAATGAGGAACCTTGTAAGAAAGTTTATATTCCTTTGGAAAATCACATTCGAGCCAATGAGAGTTTATCTCTATCTAAGGTTTCACATCCTCCGAAAGTTGTTAACCAACAGAATCCATCAGTTAAGCAATGTGAAAAGAATGATTCGAGTGACAAGCCTGTGAAAGTATTTTATCAGATGGAAGGATCTGATAAGATAATTTCTGATGATGAGTCTCCCATTTAGTTTTCTAACTATTCTAAAATTGAGAAAATTTGGTAAGAAATTATCATTTGGTTTCCAAAATATGAAAGAACAAATGATATTCCACCTGAATTAATTATGCGACTGTATGGTGATGACTTGAAAACACCAAAGGTTCATGTCACTGAGTTTGTCAAACCTAAATATAAGGTTAAAGGGTTTTTCGAACCGGCTTACTCAATGGAGCCCGACTCTGAGAGTTTAAGGCGAAAGTGTATTGATGATCAATACCCGGTTAAATCATTCGCTAATCATCATGACAAAAACTCATTTAAGGAATACCGTGTATGTTACAAGTGGGGGGAGAGAGCGCATTTACGTGCGCACTGCCCATACGTGCGACACAACAGGCATGAGGTTGAAAGCAGACATGTAAGTGCATTATTCATGTATGTCCCTAGCTAGTGATCCAGTACTGAATGTTGGAGGTTCAGATAATCAGAAATCGACCAAGACTTTAACCGGAAGATTCATTCGACTAGACGAAAGGTCGAATGTAGGTTGTCTTGGGTTGAATGTGGATTAGTTGATAGGAGAAGGCTTCATTCGTCCATATGAAAGGGGCGAATGTGGAAAACATCCACATTCGACCTCACGCTTAGGGCGAATGTGGAAAGCCTATATATAGGGAAAGTTAGTTATTTTGGATAGAGTTAGTTATCATTTGAGCCTTTTCCCTAAAGTGTGTATGTGTGTTTTCTCTGTATTAGGTCTAAGATTTCATTTGTAAACATCTTGATTTGATCTAATACAAAGATTAAAGTTATGGAAATTGCTCGGTGATTCATTATCTGTTTTCATCACGATCTTTATCGTTTATTTCTGAATCATTTTGCACGATCGTTGGGGATTCCGCACCCTACGGTTGATATTCGTGAGATCATGTTTCTTGATTACGACCCTAAAACGAATTCTCAAGTGGTATTAGAGCATAGGCTCGATTTCACGATTGCAAATTGATCTGAATTGATGAAAACAGATTATAATTCTGGTTTAAAAGTTCAAAACCTAAGAAATTTTGAAGCTTTTCATAAAAACATGGTTTTTCATTGAATTGGAGTTGAATTTGATGTTGTTTTCAAAAATCCTTTCACAAATGTTTGTCTAAATTCAAATCCGCATAAAACCTATCAAATTTCATTACATTTGGTGAAAATTTTGTCAAAAACAGATCAGATTCGTGTTCTTGAGGTTGAAGATGATGAACAGACCTGGAACGGTCGAATGTGAGATTTGAGGGTCGAACGTAGCCTTATTTGGTCGAACGTGGAGTGTTAGTTGGTCGAACCTAGAAAGTTTCAGTGTGATTTTGTTCATTCGACCTTATTGGGTACATTCGACCAATCAAGTGGTCGAACGTGGGTTTAAACGGTCGAAAGTGAACTGAGTTTGTTATTTTCTACATTTGAACTTTATCAAATGGTCGAACGTGGACTAATTTTCACATTCGACCACACAACATTTGAAAAGGGTCGAACGTAGAATCTGATTTTCAAAGATTTTCATTCTTTAGGTCGAACCAAGACAGATGTACATTCGACCCTTGTAAAAGGTCGAATAAGACTGGTTACTTCTACATTCGAACCTATGAATTTTTGGATAATATTTTTCAAATTTTAAGGTGTAAAAAATTTTGAAATATTTTTTGTTGAAAAATGATGAATTACTTGGCTATGTCGAGAACTGATGATCAGATAAAAGCTGCAATGCAACAAAAGCTAACATGGGAACAAGTTGTTGCATCTAAGATTCAACAATCTGTTACACGACCAGCTGTGCAACCAACTGATAAAATGGTTAATGTGAATGAGTGTGTTAACAGAGAAAGTTTTAAAAGTAACGTTATGTGTCTTGTCAAACTAGTGGGGAATGATGATTCAAGTGAATTGTCAGAGAGTGATTTGAGTTCTGATACGAGTTCAGAAAAGAGTGAATCAAGAGAAAGTGATACATCAAATGTTGATGGCAATTCTGAAAATGGTAATAATGCAGATGATGAGGTAACTTTAAAATCTGAATGTGCTAACTGTTCTGAGTGTGTCAAATTGAAAAATGAAGTGCTGAAACTTCTTGAGGACAAACAGAACTTAACAAATAAACTTGAAAGATTTCAAATTGAAAATAAAATTTGGCAAATAATGGACATTTTTGAATAAAATTGAATCTTTTAAGAAAGAGATTTCAGAACTTTAAAACACCATTTCAAAGAATAATTCCACATCAGAGTTGGAAATCACAACACCTTGTGTTGTAAATCCTAATTCTTAGGTGAAATCAAAACTTGAAGTGAAAAATGAAAATGTGGTTGTCACTTTAGAAACTGAATCTGAAGAAAAATCCATATTCAAGTTTCCTAAAGGAATTGAAGGATCCTATATGTTGGTAGAACAGGACAAATTGATTTTCAATAAAGATTTTCCAATTGATAATATCGAACAATCGTTACTTAAATGTATCTTTGTCGATAACAATGATTTTATAAATCAATTTAGAAGTCAATTTGGTCATCTTCATTTTGAACTTAGTCCTAACGAACATGAGAATAAAAAGGATCAGCCTAGGAACAAAAACAAAAATCCTAAGGCAAAAGGACCAAAACCAAACAAATCGAAAGGTAATGATCAGATGAAAAATTTTCATCAAAAGAATTCAAGAAATTTTTCATCTAGATCATAGACTCTTATGATTATTCATATACCTCTCGATTTGATGGTTATTGGAGAAACAACTCACCACAGTATTCTCATGAATATGTTGAATGGAGAAACTGTTTTGAATGTGGTGAAGTTGGTCATATTGCTGCTCATTGTCCCTACTGGTATTGGGATGAAGGGTATGCATGTGATTTTGTGGAATATAGGTCTTGTTATAACTGTGGAGAGTGTGGGCATTTAGTTGCTGCCTGTCCGTATGTTAAACAGAAAAAGACCGAAGTGAAATTTGCTAAAAATTCAGGCAATGTCAAAAAGTTTGTATCCCCAAAATCAATCAAGAAACAAAAGGGGAAACAGGTTGTGTATGATAATCGTAACAAAATTGCCTTGAATAAAAATGGAGATTGTGATAGGGTTGCTAAGGTAAGGGGGAGTTCTAAGGCTAAGCCTAAGAATAACTCTAAACCTGGATCTTCATCAGTTATGTCTGAGAAGATTCCAAACAAAGTTCAGAAGTAGGTTTTAGATAAGAAATCTAAAAAGTCAACAATCAAAACGATTTCAGCAAAGTCTAAAATAAATTCTGAACATGTTTGGAAACCCAAATCACTTTCTAAATCAATATCAATTTCTACTTCAAATCAATCCGTTGAAAAACCAATTGATTTTTCAAAAGGAGAATGGATTGATGTTCCAAGGATTGATGACCTTGGACGACCCATCATTGTGAAGGGATGGGTGCCTCTCTTGTGCTAATTGTTTAACAAGTGTGCAGATTGTTCCAGACAGACCTATTAGCTATTTTTAATAGTTGATAGTGGAGCATCTGTATACAAGTTATTTATTGGAGAGGTGAAGGTCAAAAGAAAGGATATTGAAAAAGGAAAACAAGATTTAAATAGAGAGGGGAGTGTTTGTCGTCTGTTTCCTACCTGTGAAGTCGGAAAAAAAAAGCAATCTCATGCAATTGCTCTCAGGTTTTGGATTTTACAATAGATGCAACAAAACGGTTTATTCTAAACTCTTTTATCTTTGTTAATGGGTTTACAATTTGAAAGAACAATGTGAGTCAAGTAATCTGAGTGAGAAAATGGTTTTTGAAACTCAATAAGTAAATCTTGTAACATCGCAAAATTTTCCCCAAAATTTTAATACATAAAAAGCCCTTATATATATATATATATATATATATATATATATATATATTTTATTACACCTTTATCATTAATATTATACAAATGTGCCTAAGTCTTTATTTATCCAAACTCACAACTTATATACATACATAAATGTATATAAATAATAATAATAATAATAATAATAATATGATTCTAAATTCTTTTTTTTTTTCACATACAAGATTTTTTTTTTTAATAAAGCCTTGAGTCAAATAGTCAATTCATCATAAAACCATACTTTATGGTGTTGACCAATTTTAATGGCTAATTGAATCCAAAACTAGTATAAAAACCCACCTATGACCCATTATACTTTGCACCTCTAAATTGATTGTTTCAATCCGATTAAACTTTCCCTCATACCTTTCTTCTATAGTCTATTACTTCTACAATTGAAGCTTTGATTATAAGCTCTTGTAATTGGCAACTTTGGGGCTACACATATTCTATTTCTCGAGACTTAATACTTTGCTAAGGTGAGTTTACGTAACCATGTTTATGCAATTCTTCATACTTGCAACATTATACTTAAGCAATTCTACATGCATGTCTAGTTGTTAACTTTAATGCCTCATGAACTAAACAACAACAGTTTCAACGAGTTTCAACATTACATAATCATTAGCTATGGCGAAGCCGGCGATACTCAATAATAGATCTATTGGATTGACAATCCCACCCGGATACGTGTACCTCCAACATAGGTAGCGTGGATGATTGTTATCGTTCCAACATATTACTAAGGTGAACCGTGGATGACGGGATGGACCTAAACTAGTCAGAGGTTTGATTATGTCGATTCAACATATTATGTTTATTCATGTAGACTTAAACTTACGATAGACATATGAATTGCTAAACTTTTATACTAAAACTATTTGCTTGACATGGCTTATGTATTCTCACCAACTTCTAGTTGACCCCCCCATTTTTACAACTCAACAGGAAATAATGATGCATGAAGACTAGAGTATTTACATGAGAAGGCAAACTGAAGTCTATGCTTGTTTGGTTTTTGTGATGTATTAGATTACCACTTAAAACTCATTATGTATTTTCATTTTTGGATATTTGCACTTTAAATTAATTTCAATTAAAATTTGATTACCATGTGCTACTGTATACTCATTCTTACGTGACACCTCGATGTTTCCGCCATCGGTTGGGGTGTTACAGATTGGTATCAGAGCCATGGTTATAGGGAATTAGGTTATTAGAAAAAAAAAATAACCTAGTCTATAACCATAGGATTTTAACCAGTACTTGCTCCTTTTACTTGCAACCTTACTTTTTCTATTCTCTATCCTACTTCTTATCCCTACTTTAGTCCCTACAAGAAGATTGTTCTCCATCACAAGATCTGCTTTTAGACTAATAGGACAAATCTTTAGGTTCAGCCTGAACCACCTTGAAGATCTCGTCAAAGTTCTAGATTTTAATAACAAACACGTGCAATCTGGAAGGGTGAACGCCTGTATTCTGAGTTTTCTGTCTAGGACTGGCATTGCGCATAAATCCCAATCAGGCGAGGGACCCGGATGCCTACCTGGGAATTCTCGGGATGAGTGTTCACTTATAGGCTAAAGCATGTCTTCACTATGTTATTAGAATCTAGAAGTTTTGATAAGTCAACGTTTTCGTTTATTCGTTTTAATTAATGAATAAATGATTACACTCACTTTCCTTAAACTAAGTTCAAAAATCTCAAAATTTTACAGCTTAAATCAATCTCATTTCATAACCATCCATGGATTTCACAATCACACTTCACCTTACCATCTTAGCCACTTTTTAAATATTCGACACCCTACCCAAATCATATAATCTCCATACTATAAAATAAACTCTTTATCAACTATCTTCACATTCACTATCTCTCACAACTTTGATTCTGCTTCAAGAATTTTTCATCATCCTCTCAAGAACTAAATTCATATCCTTCACCTTCTCACACATGAGCTAGTTACCCATGATAACCAAACTATTGAAACTTGATTGTGTGTTGCATCAAACATCATCTTACACACCACCTTCATATCCTACTACTTACATCCCACCATTTTCACCTATGCAACAAGCTGCATGCTATTCAGCTAGCTTGAACCAACCCCAACAACAACAACCATACATTCCTCAAATGATCCCTAGTCAACCAAATCAAAGCCCAATTGTGTTGGAGACATCAAATAGGGAACAATGTCACTGTTGAAGTTGCACAACAACATGTATCTTTGGTATCTACTATGGTTGCTTCGTATAATGGTCTGGTAGCTAGTCAAATTGGTAACAATAACCTAACCAGTGAAGACTATGCTCAAATTGACAAGGAGGAGATGGAGCTCATTGACATTCAGTGGGTATTTGCTAGTGTCATGAGAAGAGTGACTGAGTTTATAGAAAAGACGGGCAGAACTGATCTTTCTACATCTCCCAACACCACATATGGCTTCAACAAAGCCAAAGCCACATGTTTTAACTGTGGTGGGAAAGGTCACTTCAAGAGAGAATGCACACAGCCAGCATAACAGGGAAACATGAATCCTTTCAACACTAATTACCAGAACCGTCAATCTCAAAATCAGGTATCTTATCAAAGCCAAAACAACTCCAACTACCAACCACAAAATAATTACCAAAACCGACAAAACGCCTCACTAAACAATTCTGTTAGACAAACCACTACACCAGAACCAAAATCAAACACCACATAATGCAACAAGAAAAATCATTCCAATTTCCACACCAAATAGCCAAACCCAACCAGATAACCAGAACTAGGCTTTGGTAATCCAAAAGGATGATGACATTGATCAACTTCTGGCTGAAGCTGATTTTCTTATAACCTACAAATCTTGCATAGTGGATGATGCTCTTACCTGAGTTGATTATTCTAAATTCTTTGCTGGAAAGGAAGCACACTTTGCTTTGATGGCGATGACAGAGCCTCCGAAACAGGTAAGTTCTGACTCCACTTTAGACATGAATTGTGACAAATATTGTGGTGCATGTGATAGATTGACAGAGGATAATAAGCAACTCAGGGTTCAACTTGAGAGTGCTAGAATCAACTATCAATCGTATCAAAAAGAAGCACATGAATTCAATAAGGTGCTTGATGGTTATAAGAAAGACATTTATGATCTTAAGAAAACAGTATCTTTAAAACAATTGGCCATTAACAATTACATCAATGAATTGGAAGAAACTAAACTTGAAATGGCAACCATCAAGTGCTGTGTTGAGAAAGTCAACAAGAAGCTTGAAAGCTACAAACATATTGCATATGTTGTTGACCATATCATTGAGGAACCCTCACAACCGAGTAGTGCAAACTACAAGGCCGTCCCATCTCCAGTGTTGTTTGAAAATCACACTCTACATTCAATAACACCGGAGAGTTCAGTTAAGTCTGATTCTACATCGGATGATGAGTCTAACACTTCCAGTGTGGGAGATCCAAATTCCGATATTAGACCTATTTTGGGACTGAATGATGTGGCTGTGACAAACTGATGATTCTCAGATTATTCATCCAATGTCTAACACTCATCGAGTGAATCAGTCAGTTAAGCAAGTTGAAAAGAATGAACCGAGTGACAAACCCGTCAAAGTGTTTTATCGGATGGAAAGATCTGAAAAGATTATTTCTGATGAGGAATATCCAATTAAATTTGCCAATTACTCCAAGATTGAGAAAATTTGGCAGGAGAGTACTATTTGGTCCC
This sequence comes from Ambrosia trifida, assembly GCA_028751855.1. Taxonomy (NCBI): domain Eukaryota; kingdom Viridiplantae; phylum Streptophyta; class Magnoliopsida; order Asterales; family Asteraceae; genus Ambrosia; species Ambrosia trifida. The sequence goes on from CM054122.1 coordinate 127,140,577, forward strand.
AAAACACGAAAGGACCAATGATGTACCTCCAGAGATTTTGAAGAAAAGTTATTTGGATGTTCCAAAGGAACCAAAGGTTCATGTCATAGAGTTTATTAAGCCGAAGGAAAAGGCGAATAGTTTTCTTGAGCCGACTTACTCAAAGGACCCAGCTCCTGCGAGTATAAGACGAAGGTGTGTGGATGATCAATATCCTATCACTACTTATGCAAAGTCGAATGCCAAGAACAACTTTGAGGAGTACCGTGCGTGCTTTAAGTTTGGGGAGAGAGGGCATTTACTTGCTCACTGCCCGTACGTGAGGCACAAAAGGCACGAGGTTGAAGAAAAGCAAAAGTATCAAAGTCCAGTCGACAATCATTGTTATCCACAACGACGCTTTGTCCCTCAACCAACACCTTTTTACAACCAAAGCAGATATTATCAAAAGAGGGATAATCGTCAGATGACATATGATCGTCGAAACCGGATCGCAATAGAAAAACCTTTAAAGAAACCAGTGGTGAACACAACTGTTGAGAAGCAAAAGGTACCATTAAAACCTGTGGTTAAACCAACAGTTGGATCTGTCTCTGTTAAATCAAAGAAGGTAACCAAGAAAGTTTCCTTCAAGAATGAAGTAAAGAAACCGATTGAGACTCCAAAATCTCAGATTCGGATCTTGAAACGTTCGGAACAATTCTGGTCACCAGTGGGATCTCAAGGTGCTTCGAATCTAAAAGTACATAAGAAATCTGAGAATGAAAAGAATTTAATTGATCAGAAAATGATCAATTCAAATTCAAAAGATTGTGAAAAAGATTCTTTGAAACATAATGTTCAAAGACCCAAGACCAAACAGGCTTGGGTACCCCGAAAGAACTAATCTGTTTACTTGAAATGTGCAGGGAGCTTCATCTGGCCCTGTTAGCAGTCTTTGAATTATTGACAGTGGAGCTTCTGGTCACATGACGGGGGATTTATCGCTGCTGTTCAACATTAGAAACATCAATGGCGGATATGTAGCATTTGCTAGGAATAAAGGAGGATACATTACTATGGAGGGTAGTGTGAGTAATGGTATAGTGAGTTTTGAGAAGATATCGTATGTGAAGCAAATAGACTATAATCTGCTTAGTGTCAGCCAATCTGCGACAAACAGTTCTCTGTATTCTTTGATGACAAATCTTGCTACATACTTAATCCTGGTTTCGTACTTCCAAAAGAGTGGATAATGCTGAAAGCACCGAGAGTGAATAATCTATACATTCTTGACATGTCAAAGGCTATGACAACCCAGGGCCAAGTCACGTGTTTCCTATCCAAGGCTACGGAAAAAGAATCCATTGTGTGGCATAGGAGGATGGGACACATTCACCTTAGAAAAATTAACCATCTGGTGAAAAATGGACTTGTCGAAGGCGTAAATGTTAAACATTTCCATTTCAACGACAAGTGTGTGAGTTGCAAGAAAGGAAAGCAGCACAAGCAATCCCACAAACCAAAGAAAGTAAATTCAGTTGAGATGCCACTTGAGCGTTTGTACATGGACCTATTCGGACCGGTGAAGCGTAAAAGTCATGCTGGTGAATTGTACTGTCTTGTGGTTACTGACGACTATTCCAGATTCTCGTGGGTTATGTGCTTGCATCATAAGAGCGACACGTTTAACAACCTGAAGGTTCTGTTCACTCGATTAGAAAATGTCTATGGTCTGAGGATCAAGAGAATTAGGAGTGATAATGGGACGGAGTTCAAAAACGCACAGATGGATACTCTTTGTGAAGATAAAGGAGTTCATCATGAATATAGTGCTCCGTATACCCCTCAACAGAACGGTGTCGTAGAACGTAAAAACAGGACTCTAATTGAAGCGGCTAGAACAATGCTTGCGGATTCCAACCTTCCAGTAATGTTCAGGAATGAAGCCATTTACGCAGCTTTTTATACTCAGAATCATGTGTTAACAGTGAAGAAGTTTGGCAAAACTTCTTATGAATTGTTGAACAGACGAAAGCCGAACTTAGAGTATCTAGTGTAACACCCCAACCGATGGCGGAAACATCAGGATGTCACGTATTGATGATTGTTCAGTAGCTCATGGTAAATAATAAGTTTCAATAAATGATTTAAATAAATTACATATAATTGTTCTAAAACATTGTACATAAAAAAAAATATACTATCTACGCATCTTCAAGCAATAACTCTAATCTTCAAGCAAGCTATAACCTAAAACATGTTAAGTTTGAAAATATTTTGGGTCAACAAAAGTTGGTGAGAATTACATAGGTTATGATAATCGAATAAAGCTTGTACAATTCAAGTGTCATGGCAAGTCTAGTCCATATGTGAAAACATAATAGAAGTAAATCGAGTGCATTATCAACCCTTGTGACTGTTATATTGTGGTCCATCCCATACGCTCATGGTTCACTCAATTATGTTATGCGATAACAATCACCCACGCTACCTTTGTAGGAGGCACGTATCCGGGTGGGATTGTCAGTCCAATAGATCTATCATTGTATACCGTCGGCTGATCAATGTTAATGATTATGCTAGAATTGTGCTTACCCTAGTCATGTTTAAGACATAATGCAACATAGAAAAACACATAGACACTTTGATGATTGAATTGCATGTAGAATGTTGTAACATGTTTCACCCCAAAAATGGTGATAAATAGAAAAGGGGCTATGTAAAACTCATCATAGCAAAATGTTATGTCTTGTGAAAATAGAATATGTGTTGCCCCAAAGTTGCCAATTACAAGAGCTTATAATCAAAGCTTCAATTGTAGAAGTAATAGACTATAGAAGGAAAGTATGAGGGAAAGTTTAATCAGATTGAAACAATCGATTTAGAGGTGGCAAGTGTAATGGTTCATAGGTGGGTTTTTATACTAGTTTTGGATTCAATTAGCCATTAAAATTGGTCAACACCATAAAGTAAGGTTTTATGATGAATTGACTATTTGACTAGGACTTTGACTGTTTGACTAAGACTTTGACTAGGACTTTGACCAGGACTTTGACTATTTGACTCAAGGCTTTATTTAAGAAATAAAAAAAAATCATTAGTTTGAATTAGAAAATAAAAAAACACCGTCTTATAAAATGACGATTTTATAAAAAGAATTAGGAAAGGACATATGTCATGATTGAAGGTTTTTTTTTTTTTTAAGTACAATGATAAAAGGAACTTAGAAAAATAGAGTGCACGGATAAAGATAAGAATACTTAGAAATAAATTAAACTTTATATCATGGATCGGGAAATACTTTAATGCGAAATAAATGGGAAAATTCGTGAGGTTACAGTCTCCCCTACTTTTGGAAACTTCGTCCCGAAGTTATTCAAAAACACAGGTTTGAGGATGGTTGGGTAGAAATTAAGGCAGCCGTGGTTTTGAAAATTTTGGGTTAAGGCACGACATGAATTTATAGAATAATATGCTTTCGAATAATTTGGATAAGAGGTTTGTTATCTGTGAGTTTTAAGGGTAGGATTAGGTGTGTCTTGGAATCGCAAGGCGAATAAGAATCTTAAGTTTTAGAAATCCCAAAAGAAATGCATGAGTTGATGGACTATAGAAAGGCTAAATGAACTACCAGGTAACTAGAGTTTATAATTAGTTTCTCTACCGAAAACCTTGATAGAATTTCACACCACCTTAACGTACCTGTAAATTCATGATTACGTTCCACCGCAATCACCAATTTACCTTACATTAGGGTTTTGTGTCCTTCTATGACTCTAAACACACATGTAAGTAATGCAAAATAACCTTGTGATTGAATTGTATTCAATGTATCCAAAAATAAGTCCAACTGTTGAGCAGGAAAAAGACTTCTACCAGTCAGTGAGTAAGAACCTCTACCGATTGTTGAGCAGGTACGATAGCCTCTACCAGTCGTTGAGCAGGTTGTAGGGCCTCTACCGACTGTTGAGCAGGCATGATGACCTCTACCAATCGTTGAGTAGGTTATTTGGTACTCTACTAACTGTTGAGCAAGTACTTCATCCTCTATCAGTTGTTTGATTAAGTGTACCAATTTACTCACACACATAAATTGCAAATTGATAATATGTACATGTAAGCAATCAAGTATCAAGTATAGCATGTGAGTTGTAATAGAGTTGCCCTAGACAAGGTTAATGACTCTAGGTGTCTATAGTAAATAGTTTATATTTCATGAGTTCTAGTATCAAATGTTCAAATATGGTAGATAATCGAATCCTCATGTATAACTAAGGATTAAGTTTGATGCAACACACAATCAAGTTTCAATAGTTTTGTTATCATGGGTAACTAGCACATGTGTGAGAAGGTGAAGGATATGAATTTAGTTCTTGAGAGGATGATGAAAAATCTTGAAGCAGAATCAAGGTTGTGAGAGATAGTGAATGTGAAGATAGTTGATAAAGAGTTTATTTTATAGTAAGGAGATTATGTAGCAGTGTAAATTTTGGGGTTTGGATCAAAGGTTATAATCAAGTGTATAAGAAAACATGATTGTGGTATATGCCAAATATTGTAAAAATTTGAACAAGTTGAAAATGAGTGAGTGTCGATGGAGAATCTAGAGACTAGATATTATTCCTATGGATTAAAAAAAAATTTATTTTCAAAATTGGTTTTGTACATAAAGCAAAAGTTGTTAAATAGTACAAGCTAAGTAGGCTTTGATTAAAATATTCCTGTTAGGTGGAGATTTCAAACATGACATTAGGTTTTGAAGATCAGGGTTCCATTAGTGATTTTTAATAGTTAAAAGCATTATATAGAAAATCGTTTGTTACGTCAATAAATAAACAATTGAATTTAAGTTCGAGGACATCTTTTGACAAAAAAATATGTACTTTGTAAAGTTACTAGGTAATGAAAATACAACAAGATTTAGAAATCTTTAGTTTGTGCTAAGGTATGAGGTTTTATTTTTTAAAAATAAGTAACATGTGGAGAAATGAAATAATATGATTTGGGTAGGGTGTTGAATATTTAAAAAGTGGCTAAGATGGTAACGTGAAGTGTGATTGTGAAATCCATAGATGGTTATGAAATGAGATTGATTTAAGCTATAAACTTTTGAGATTTTAGAGCTTAGTTTAAGGAAAGTGAGTGTAATCATTTATTCATTAATTAAAACGAATAAACGAAAACTTTGACTTATCAAAACTTCTAGATTCTAATAACATAGTGAAGACATGCTTTAGCCTATAAGTGAACACTCATCCCGAGAATTCCCAGGTAGGCATCCGGGTCCCTCGTCTGATTGGGATTTATGCGCAATACCAGTCCTAGACTGGAAAAACTCAGAATACAGGCGTTCACCCTTCCAGATTGCACGTGTTTGTTATTAAAATCTAGAACTTTGACGAGATCTTCATGGTGGTTCAGGTTAAACCTGAGGATTTGTCCTATTAGTCTAAGAGCAGATCTTGTGATGGAGAACAATCTTCTTGTAGGGACTAAAGTAGGGATAAGAAGTAGGATAGAGGTAGAGAATAGAAACAGGTAGAGTTGCAAGTAAAAGGAGCAAGTACTGGTTATAATCCTATGGTTATAGACTAGATTATTTTTCTAATAACCTAATTCCCAATAACCATGGCTCTGATACCAATCTGTAACAGCCCAACCGATGGCGGAAACATCGGGATGTCACGTGTTGATGATTGTTCAGTAGCTCATGGTAAATAATAAGTTTCAATAAATGACTTAAATAAATTACATATAATTGTTCTAAAACTTTGTACATCAAAAAAAAAATATACTATCTACGCATCTTCAAGCAATAACTCTAATCTTCAAGCAAGCTATAACCTGAAACATGTTAAGTTTGAAAATATTTTGGGTCAACAAAAGTTGGTGAGAATTACATAGGTTTTGATAATCGAATAAAGCTTGTACAATTCAAGTGTCATGGCAAGTCTAGTCCATATGTGAAAACATACTAGAAGTAAATCGAGTGCATAATCAACCCTTGTGACTGTTATATTGTGGTCCATCCCATACGCTCATGGTTCACTCGATTATGTTATGCGATAACAATCACCCACTCTACCTTTGTAGGAGGCACGTATCCGGGTGGGATTGTTAGTCCAATAGATCTATCATTGTATACTGTCGACTGTTCAATGTTAATGATTATGCTAGAATTGTGCTTACCCTAGTCATGTTTAAGACATAATGCAACATAGAAAACACATAGACACTTTGATGATTGAATTGCATGTAGAATGTTGTAACATGTTTCACCCCAAAAAATGGTGATAAATAGAAAAGGGGCTATGTAAAACTCACCTTAGCAAAATGTTATGTCTTGTGAAAATAGAATATGTGTTGCCCCAAAGTTGCCAATTACAAGAGCTTATAATCAAAGCTTCAATTGTAGAAGTAATAGACTATAGAAGAAAAGTATGAGGGAAAGTTTAATCGGAATTAAACAATCGATTTAGAGGTGGCAAGTGTAATGGTTCATAGGTGGGTTTTTATACTAGTTTTGGATTCAATTAGCCATTAAAATTCGTCAACACCATAAAGTAAGGTTTTATGATGAATTGACTATTTGACTAGGACTTTGACTGTTTGACTAAGACTTTGACTAGGACTTTGACCAGGACTTTGACTATTTGACTCAAGGCTTTATTTAAGAAATAAAAAAAAATCATTAGTTTGAATTAGAAAATAAAAAAACACCGTCTTATAAAATGACGATTTTATAAAAAGAATTAGGATAGGACATATGTCATGATTGAAGATTTTTTTTTTTTAAGTACAATGATAAAAGGAACTTAGAAAAATAGAGTGCACGGATAAAGATAAGAATACTTAGAAATAAATTAGACTTTATATCATGGATCGGGAAATACTTTAATGCAAAATAAATGGGAAAATTAGTGAGGTTACATCTAGAACCATTTGGAGCACTGTGTACGATGCTTAATCCATCTGAGAAGTTTGCACCAAAAGCTGAAGAATGATTCTTTGTTGGATATGTAACCCTGCTCAAACGGGTATTCAACAAACGAACTCGTCAGGTAGAGGAGTGGGCTAACGTTGAAGTTCAGTGGTATACTCAGAACGTACAGGGTAGCGGTCCAGATTGGATGTTTGATTACAAAGATTTCTTTGAATCATTCAATCTAGATGACTTGGTTGAAGAGGCTGTATTAAGATTATACTATGAGTGTGAAAACACAGTAACATCACCGTTAGTGCGTCCGATCACTGTAACTCCTCAAACAGCTTCTAATGATGCCAATGTTCCTGCACTAGAAGAAGAAGTGTTCCAGGAAGCTTCCACAACTCTTAATTCATCAGAATCGGAAGATGATGATGAAATCACCAGTGAAACTATTCCAGAACAGGCTATAGAGACACCTCTAGTGAACCCAAATCCAAATGGTGATTCATCATCAAACTTGGGTAATGATCTGGATTCTACAGAGAATTTGACTACTCAAACGGTAGTGCAAGTACCTGATGAATATAAATCTCGGATTCATCGTATTCACCCGCTCGAGCAAGTTATTGGTGATCCTGGAAGCCCTGTTATGACAAGAGGACAACTTAGGAATGCAAACTCATAGCAAAATCTTGGCGCTCTAGCTTTATATGCTAAAATTCAGAAATCAGGTTGTCAGAATGACTGGTCTTTTGCTTGTTATGTTTCGCAGGTTGAGCTGTGGACATACAAGGATGCTCTTTTGGATGACGCTTAGGTAGAGGCGATGCAAGAGGAGTTATTGCAATTTCAAAAACTAGGAGTGTGGACACTAACAGATTTACCTCCAGGAAGGAAAAACATTGGAACCAAATGGGTGTTCAAGTGCAAAAAGGATGACAGAGGAGTGATTGTTAGAAACAAAGCTCGACTAGTCATACAAGGATTTCATCAAGTGGAAGGAATCGACTACAACGAGATTTATGCACCGGTTGCACGCTTAGAAGCTATTCGCATGTTTCTAGCGTTTGCATCATACAAGAAATTCAAGGTGTATCAAATGGACGTTAAAAGTGTGTTTCTTTATGGTGTGGTCAAGGAAGAAGTTTACGTAGGTCAACCACCAGGCTTTGAGGATCCTATCCACCGGGAGAAGGTCTACGTTCTTAACAAAGCTCTCTATGGGTTGCACCAGGCCCCACGACAATGGTATAAGGAGCTAAGCACGTATCTTCTATCCAGAGGATTTAAATGAGGTTTGGTAGATTGCACACTGTTCACAAAACGAATAGGGGATGACTTGCTTCTAGTGCAGATTTATGTTAATGACATTTTGGATCTACTAATGAACTTTTGTGCAGAGAATTTGAAAAGGTTATGCAGGAAAAGTTCAAAATGAGTGCGATGGGAGAGATGCAGTTTTTCCTAGGCTTGCAGGTGGACCAAAGACCAACGGGGATCTTTATTCACCAAACCAAATACGTATCTGAAGTCTTGAGTCGATTCCAGATGGAAGATTCGAAGCCGATGGATACCCCGATACAACCTAATCATGGGATTGGAGTTGACGCTAAGGGGGAGCTGACTGATCCTTTTACATACAGAGCAATCGTCGAATCTCTGATGTACCTCACCGCATCTAGACCAGACATAATGTTCTCCATATGTCTCGGTGCACGTTATCAATCGAAGCCGAAACAAAGTCATTTAACAGCTGTCAAATGGATCCTAAGATATCTGAAGGGTAGTCAGTCGAGAGGACTGTGGTACCCTAATGATGATAATTTTGACCTAATTTCTTTTAGTGATGCAGATTGGGGAGGCTGTGACAAAGATAGCAAGTCCACAACGGCTGGATGCCAGTTTATGGGGAGCAGGCTCGTGACCTGGCAATGCAAGAAACAAACTGCAGTCGCCTTATCAACGTGTGAAGCAGAATATGTCTCATCTTCAAGTTGTTGCTCACAAGTTCTGTGGATCCAACAACAGATGGTTGATTATGGTTTGCAATTTCTTAAAACCCCTATTTACTGTAATAATGAGGCCGCCATTGCATTAACTAAAGACTTAGTCAATCACTCGAAAGCTAAGCATATCCGGATTAAATACCATTTTATCCGTGATTGTTATGCAAAAGAGTTGATCGATATGGTCAAAATCCACACTGATTATCAACGTGCAGATCTTTTTACCAAAGCTTTTGATAAATCAAGATTTGAATATCTTTTAAAAGCTAATGGTATAAAAGAGAAACAAGACTAATCATTACCTCGATTTATCACTTTTTAGTTTTAGTTTTTATTGTTTTTCAGAAAAATTCAAAAACCCAAAAAGATGTTTTTCATTTTAGGGGGAGTTTATTTTTAGAAAAACCAAAAACATTTAAAAAGTCAAAAAGCCATAAAAACTGGAAAAACCTAAAATGATTTCCATGAGAAAAAGAGGAAATGATAGTACATCAGTGGGGATCTGACACATGCTAAAGAAGTGTAATGCAATATACGGCGTGTGTTTGAGTCTGTGTGATGTGTTGATAGGCTTCATAGACCTATTACTGCGTGCCTGATACATACATATCAAACGAATTGTTATGTGGATGAACTCCTCATTGGCATATGGTCTTAGTAACGTAATTTCGTTTGATAGGGTTTTTGTACAAAATTCAGAGGTTTCGGGTCGTTTTGTTATTAGTTATCTGGGGATAACCTACCTGATCTTCTGTCGTAAGTAATTACGAACCTAGATCAGACAGGGTATCTTTATAAAAGAGCTTTAATGCCAAATCCTAAAGTTACCGAATTGAGGAACTTTCAATGTATCACGATAATCAAAGATTATCTAATGCATCGTATCCAATCATTGATGCAAATCATGATTGATATCAGCCCTCAACCTGGTAGAGTGCACAAGTTACTTTGTAGCATTGAGTTGCTGACCAGTACACCTCTGTGCCTCATACCTTGTAAATTACAGATAACAAAAGCATAATCACGCGTTAAAATGGGTCTTTGTGCAATTATTCCTTGATACGGGAGTATGTCGTGTGTGTGGGAACCACTGACAATTGTGTTTATACTATAAATAGTCGTATCAGTCTAAAGCACTACACAACAGTCTGCATGTGAGCTTATATGGACAACAATATCAGCAATTGCAGGATCACACATTGTCTTTAATGATAATATAAATCAAAAGATCAACGGTGTTATCAGATTTCTCAATAACAAATATGATCCTCTTACTGGAAATCACAAAACATTTACTGCTTTATCTTTACATTTCTGCATTTTACATTTTTCATCAAAAATACAAAAACTCAAAAAGACATTAGGTGTGTTTTAACAAAAACTTTCAGAAAATCCAAAAGATTTTACATTTCTACTTTATTTTTGATAACTGATGGTGGTTGATGGTGATTTTCTGAAACTTGATGGACCATTTGAGTTTTAGGATCTTTAAATGAGAAATGATGAATGTCGGATGTTTAAAAGTTAAGAAAAATATTGAACGGGATTCGATTTTGAGATTTGGTAAAAAGTTCAAAAATTCCAATCTCCATTCGCCCCTTCGATGGGTCGAATGTGGAATTTTTCTTTTACATTCGAACTTTCTAAACGGTCGAATGTGAGTGTTCTTATGTCTGTTGCACATTCGAACCATATTTCTTCCTTCAAACCTTTAAATAGGGTCAAAAGTGGAAATATCTTCACATTGGCCCAAGTAAAAGGGTCGAATGTGGAGCCTATATAACCATTTCTGCACATTCGAACTTTCATTCGAAAAATTTTCAAATTTCTGTGATTACACCCACTTGTTGCTCATTTGTTTTAGACCTTATCATTGTGATCCCTGACCTTTTCTGATCATTTCTATCAAAGATTTGCAGGTAATCAACTCGTTTTCAAGGCAGAATCGAGGGTTTTATGTCTGAACCCTAACAGTGAATCAATTGTGGATTTAGAGGGTGTTTTAAACTTAAACTTTGATTAGGATTCAATAATTAAGTTTTAGGGGGAGAGGATGACAAAATCACGGGTTATAACATATCAGATTGTTGAGTTGATTATTAAAACCCTTCGAACCCTAGATTTTGGGGAAAAACACTTAATCAGTGAATAATAATAACAATTGATTGTTAATAAAGTTTAATCGGACCTATTAGCAACTAAACGAATCAAAATGGCATGTTAAAATTGTCAAAATCAAATCTGAAACTTTTAAAGACGAATAGTCTATTCAACCATTTCAAAAGGGTCGAATGTGACTTTTTGGTCGAAGGTGACTTGTTCAAACGGTCGAAAGTGGATAAAAGGTCGAATGTACAATTTTAATCCAACTCTTTCACATTCGAACCTTATTTCCACATTCGAACCTTAAATTTTTCACATTTGAACCCACGTTCGGTCGAAGGTGGAATTCCAAAAATCAAATTTTCAATTTTTTATATTTGTCCGTTTCAAACGTGTTTTCGTGTTTTGTTTTTGCAGATTATCAATGGCTGAACCTCAAAGTACTGATGTTCCAGCAGGATCATCTGAAAAGGCTGCCGGGAAGAAGCCGGAAGAAGAGCTACCTTTCGAAGAAGCTCACAATTGTTGCGCTTTTCTTGGATATTTGAAGAAACATACCGAATTCACTGTATCGTTGAGTTTCTGAAGAGGAGCAGAGTTGTTGATGCTATTGCCACTCCTGCTATCATTTACAGAGATCATCAGAAAGAGTTTTGGAAGAATGCACGAATTGATTTCTTGGATAATGAAACAGCAATTATCAATAAGATTCAGGGGGAGATGGTGATTGTATCTGAAGCTGATATTAGGAAAGCCTTAAAGCTGAAAGATAAGAAGACTGATCCAAGATGCCTATCCTGGATAGAACAGAGGAAGTGCTTTCTGAGGATGAAATATAACGGACCGATCACAGACAGTGCCCTACATAAAGGTAAACTGTGCCCACAGTTTAAATACATGGCTCATGTGATGTTACATGTATTCGGGTCTGTGAGTGGAGGATATGACGTGATGAGAAGGAGTATTAGCTCTTTGATGGTTGCACTGATTTTGAACAAACCATTCAACGTATCTGGGATGATACTTGATCTTATGCTTGAACCGTTGAGAAGCCTGAAGAGTAAGAAGTTTTTAATTTATCCAAGATTCCTGCAGATGATATTCGATCAGAAATACAAGGAGTTAAGGAAAGATCCAAATCAGATTGTGGTACAGGATCATATGAGTCTGAGCACATTGGTGAGAATGAAAGGTTATAAAGGTGTACCTGTAAATGAAAGACCACCTTTGAAGAATTTGTTTGGACACCTGATCAATCCAGATTACAAAGATCCATGTTTGGATAAGGCAAGGAATGAGAATAGTGAATCTGATAATGTTGATCCATTATGTCCTGTTGATCCTGAAGCCAAAAGAATGAGACAAGTTGTTAACGTTGGTGCCAAGAGTGGTAAAGGTAAAGGTAAGGAGAAAGAAGATGAAGCAGAACCGCCAAAGAAAACATCTCGAAGAAAGAAGAGTGTTGCAAAGAAAGGAACACATTTGGTTGATGAGGAGTCTATTGATTTTGAAGAGACTCAGGAGGAAGAGAGATGGGATTCTGCTGACGAGACTATTAAGACCACCACGCCCAAGGCCATTGTGGCTGGTGAATCTGAAAGTCTTAATTAAAGTTTGGAAGAACAGAGGATGAAAAGTCCAGTTGTGATGGATGATATTGATATAAGTCTGGGATTGGGTTCTGAAGATTTTGGTGGATCACCAAAGGCTGGAGAAAAACAGAAGAATCCAATGTACAAAAAGAAAGCTAAGGCTGTTGAGATTGAAAAGCCTAAGAAGAGGAGAGCTAAGGATATTGAAAGTCTGATTGCAGGAAGGAAAGTTCCTGAAGTATCTAGCTCTAAGTCTCCCATGACATCCCTAGCAGCTAAGAAACAAAAGTCATCTGCTGTTGAGAAAACTGATATTCCAACTGATGATTTTAATGCTGCTTTGGATAGAGTCTTAAATAAGTTTAAGGAAAAGACTTCAGTTGCTGAGGCTTCAACTCCTAAGGTTACTGTATCAAGAGATGTGATGGATGCAGTTAATCAGAAGCTGATTGAAATGATGAAGATCATAAACCAGCAACAAGAAGAGATTGATCCGTTGAGAAAGAATGATAGAAAAATGTTAGATGTTGTTGAATCTTCACAAGAGAGTCAGGAAGAGTTAGCAGCAAAGATTAAACTACTCCAGAAAGAGAATCAAAAGTTGTTAAAGCATGAGCAGAGAAATACTAGAAGATTCATTGCTTTAAAACATGAAAACAAGAAAGTGAAGAAAGATAACAAACGACTTAGAAAGTTGATTGATGATCTATATGAAAGAGCTCCTTAGTTACAAGAAGGAGAGGAGGAATAAAGAAAGAGAAGAAAAGCTTGTTGACTTTGAACCATTTGAGTCTGAGAAAGATGAAGAAGATGATGAAGAACTTGAACAGGATGCCGGTGATGCTCCTGAGAAAAAGAAGAAGGATCGTGATGATGATGATGGTTCAGGTGATGATTCAGGAGATGATAATAGCTCTACAAATGATGATGATGATGATGATGATGATGACACTGATAAGTATAAGTATGAAAAGAGAGAATCAGGAAAAGATGCAGGAGAATCTAGTTCGAAATCTCCTGGTGGTAATACTGATGATGATGATATATTCTGGAATGAGAAGATCAGATCTTTATCTGAGGAGGATAAGAAGCTATATCGCCAAATGTTAACAGACAGAGTCTAGACGATTGAGATGACAGGAAGATTTCCAAAAATATTTGAGTCAGATGACATGAGATTTGAACTTGAGTACAATGATCCTGATCATGAATACGGTGAAGTTTCTACAGCTGTTTCGAAAGAAATACTTGAAGGATTGGCTAAACAGGTTGGGAAATCTCTTGAAGAGTTAATGAGTGAGAATTACATTCCAAATATTCCTGAGAAAGAAGCAGGAAATCACTCTGATGATAGAGATACTCTGGTTTTTTAAGACATCGAGATAGAGGATATTACAAGTGAGGAATATCCAGAATACTTTAAAAAATGATAAGGATTCTGGATTTCCTGAATTTTCTGAAGAACTGTTAAGCCAAGCTGAGAAAATTGCACGTGAGAAAAGCAAGAAGTTTGTTGATGAAGTTTTCAAGAACTCAGATTGTCAAAAACCGACTGTTGAACAATCTGACGATCTGAAGAACTTGCTAAGGAAGCTGAAAGAGAAAGAGGCCAACCGACCAAAGACTAAGATTCAGGGTGGTTTCTATAAATTACAAAACGAACCGTTTAAAGGTAAAGCTCTCGGGTGAAAATATTTGAGACAGCTGAGGTGTGTTGCAGTGAAGTGGGAGAAAGGAATTCTGTATTTCCACAGATTCCATGACATTAAAACACTACCTTACTGGGCTATACGCGATGTCTGCAGACACACGTTGTCAGGTGCTAAAGTAAACAACGATGTTGTTGGTTACTTTGCAGATCGCATGGTGAGAGAGAGTAGAACAAAATGGGAAGTATTTACCCCACAGTATCCGAGGAGGATTGTGCATAACAAGAAAGATTTGATAACGGGGATGAACAAGGTTACGTTGAAATATGACCCACTGACAGTGTTGAAGCATATACCTTTGATGCCTATTCCACAACATTTCTCAAAAGACTTTATGTGGTGGTATTATGATTGGAAGACGGCAGAGGCTATTATCTTGTTGAAAGATGGGAAGAATGATTTCAAGAAGATACATATCTTTGATCCAATGTGGTTGATAAACTGCTCTCATGAAGACATTATCATGTTGTATTACAACCCGATATACTGTGAAGAAAAAGACAGTGAACAGGCTGCAAAATACCAACGTGTGGTATTTTTGTGTTTTGCATGGGATGTTAACGCGGGGTGCGACTATGATAAGAAACTGGGGAAGTTTGTTCAAGTTCAAAAGAAAGAAAAGAAGAAACCAAAGCAAACTCATGAACCAGTAATGACGAAAGAGCAAAAGACCTTACTGCACATCAAGCTAATGAACAAGAGAATGGATGAAGATCAAAGACTTAAGCAATTCAAGCAATAGTCGAGGGGGAGTTTGTTGATGCATATTATGCGACTAGTGCTATTGAATTGCTAATGAAATCTTGTTTTGCCATTTACGGAAGGTCGAAGGTGGAAAATCGTATGGTCGAAGGTTAAAGCTATTGGTCGACGGGAAGTTTTGTAGTTTATATTTGTTGATTCGCCTGTTTGTTTGGTCGAAGGTGCACATTCGCCCATACGTATGGTCGAATGTGCAGCTCTATATATAGGCTGAATCAGATTTTAAAGTTAACAGTTGTCATTTTGTTTCCCTCCTTTGAGTGTGTTTTCTCCCTAGGGTTTCTTTGAGTCTGATTTTACTTTATATCATTGTAAACATCAATATGTAAGCTTAATCAACATGTTTATCAATGAAATGGAAACTTTGAAAGTGATTTGTGTGTTTTGCTAGTATTATTATCATTTCGTAATCGATTCAGGGTTTCCGCACCTGAATTGATATACTTGTTTGATCAAAGTCTTTTTTTTTGATAATCCGATCCTTATACAATAGTGTACATGAATAGCCCCAAAAGAGTAAAACATGAAAAAGGGGAAAGACATACTCACACTTTTGTTAAGCGCGATAAATCCAAACAAAACTCGTCGGTAAACTTGGGAATTCCGAAGAATTCAACCTATATGTATAAAAATACTAATGAGGGAAGTGACTTAAAAAGTCTAAGGCATCTAGCGTCTAAGGCGTTAGGGTTTTCTATGCTTATGTAGGGAAGATGAAGTTTTATGATAACTTGAATTTAATAGTAATTTTTAAATAAATATATCACGATTTAAGACTAAATATGTGACTAAGAAAATATAAACACTTATGTTTTCCACACTTTGGAACATTTTCTATTTTATAGAAGAATATCCATAAAACAGATTTTATAATTTATATTTAATTAAATAATTTATTATATCTAATTAAATATAAATAAACTAAAAATACAAGATGTGATCCAAAAATGATATTTTTTGTGAAAAATGATTATTTTCTGATGTAAAATAGTGAAAATAATTTTTCCATATCTTTTCTCAATTTATTTGCATTTAAAATAGATTTAATGAATTTATATAGTATTTTAATGATTAAAAATAGTAAAAATAGCAAAAATAACCATTTTCTAAGAAAATAAATTTTATTTTAGTTTATTATACATAGAAATGATTTTCCAGAAATCTTGAGGTCAAAATCGTTAAAAACGAATTTTTAATCAATAAATTATGATTAAAACAATTTAAATCAAGAGAAATATGAAAATAATGTATGTTCTAGAAAATAAAAAAAAATGATAATTTTTTTTATGGTGTCAATATGTTACCCCTAAATTTTCATAATTTTTGGAGCAAAAATGAATTTTCTAGGAATATTATAAGATTAAAGCATATATATAAGTTTTATTATATATAAAATGAAATAAAAAATTAAAAAAAAGGAACAAAAAATGGCTGTTGTGAGTGGAGATCGAACCAGAGATCCTTTGCTGCACACACACATAGAACCACCACTACACCACCTTAGTATTATTACGTTGTTACAATTTATTTATAAAAGTATTTATATTATTACTTCACTTCATCTTCTTCCCCAAAATTAACCATAATAATCCCTAACCCTAGATTCTATAATCCATTCGATTCAATAGATCTGATGATCAAAACCATGTGGCTTTTAATCAGGAACGTTCAAGGATCAAAGCGGCACAATAATATAAGACTGACAATAACGAACTGGGCCGAAAACGATGATCTCACAGACGCGAACATGGGACCGAATTACCAAGGCTTCTGGACGCGATCTGGAATGAATTTTATGTGGGTTTTGATCAGAAAAGGTTTGAGAACGACTAGTGATGCTCAGTTTATATTCTAATGTATGTTTTGATAACGTATCATTTGATTTCATCATAATGTCGACGGTTACACATAAGCATCGAATTAAAACCATGATTTTAACTCGTTAATGGGCGAATAAACATTGTAACCGACCCTTGTAAACGACTCGTAACTGATGGAGATATATGTTGGAACAACATAAGAGGGGTTGAGTTCTTAAAACTTTCATAAAATGGCAGAATTAGTCCCTCCTTGAGTAACTTGGTTAATATTATGACAACTTGGTAATTTTCCTTTGCAAAACTTTAACTTAGTTAAACTAAGTTAACTAA
The DNA here is from genome assembly GCA_028751855.1 of Ambrosia trifida. Taxonomy (NCBI): domain Eukaryota; kingdom Viridiplantae; phylum Streptophyta; class Magnoliopsida; order Asterales; family Asteraceae; genus Ambrosia; species Ambrosia trifida. The sequence goes on from CM054122.1 coordinate 127,157,788, forward strand.
AATGTTATTAAATCTTATAAATCTTAATCTTTTTATAAATTCCACTAAATAACTAATATATATATTTTTCTATAAATGTCAAAATATATCATGATTAAATCATGTATTCATATACACGTTCGGTTAAGATGTAGCCATTTCCAAAGAAAGAAAAATAATAATCGAAAGAACTCAACTTTTATTAGATTAAAAAACATAGAAAGTACACGGACTAGATTCGACAACTAGCTAAAAGATAAGGGTGACGGTTGTCACAGATGGGGCATATTCACCTGAGGAAAATGAACATTCTGGTGAAGAATGGGCTTGTAGAAGGCGTGAATGTGAAACACTTTCATCTGAATGATAAGTGTGTGAGTTGCAAGAAGGAAAACAGCACAAACATTCCCACAAACCCAAGCAAGTGAACTCGGTTACCATTCCACTTGAACGTTTACACATGGACCTATTTGGACATGTTAAGCGTAAAAGCATTAATGGTTATCTATATTGTCTTGTGGTTACTGACGATTATTCAATATTTTTGTGGGTGATGTGCATGCAATACAAGAGAGAAATGTTCAACAACTTGATAGTTCTGTTTACTCGATTGGAGAATATCTATGGTTTGAAGGTCAAACATATTAGAAGTGACAACGAGACAAAATTCAAGAATTCTATGATGGATGCATTGTGTGATGAAAAGGGTATTCACCATGAGTACAGTGCACCATACACTCCACAAGAGAACAGTGTTGCAGAAAGAATGAACAAGACTCTAATCGAAGCGGCTCGTACTATGCTTGCAGATTCTAATCTTTCGGTTATGTTCTGGAATGAGGCTATTCATGCATCATGCTACACTTTGAATCGTGTGTTGATAATGAAGTTGTTTGGTAAGACTTCTTATGAACTACTTAACAGACGCAAGCCGAACTTAGAGTTTCTAGAGCCATTCGGGGTGCCATGTACGATGCTAATTCCTACTGAGAAGTTTGGAACAAAGGCTGATGAAGGTTACTTTGTTGGATACACGACACCACTTAAATGTGTGTTTAACAAAAGAACTAGACAAGTTGAAGAGTGGGCGAATGTTGATATTCAGTGCTACACACAGAACGTTCCAGGAAATGGGCCTGATTAGATGTTTGACTACAAAGAATTATTTGAGTCATTCAATATAGAAAGTTTGGTTGAAGAAGTGGTTTTATGATTGTACTACGAGTGTGAGAATGCAATAACATCCCTGTTAGCGCGTCCGATCAAACTGACTCCTCCATCAGCAGCTTTTGATGATGCCAATACTCCTATAGTTGAAGAAGAGGTATTCCAGGAAGCTTTGACAACACTTGATTCTTCTGAGTCGGAAGATGAAGAAGAAGTTACTAGTGAAGCAGTCGTGGATAATCCTACAGTATCACCATCAGTGAACCCTAATCAAGATATTCCATCATCATCGAATGCGGATAATGATCTGGAGACAGCAAAGAATTTAAATGTTCAAGCGGTGATTCCTGTTCCTGAACATTCGGAAGCTTTACAAGAACATACAAGGAAGCTTTACAAGACGAATCATGGGTGGACGCGATGCAGCAAGAACAACAGCAATTTTAAAAACTCAGAGTATGGACGCTGACCGATTTACCACCAGACAGAATGAAGATAGGCACTAAATGGATGTTTAAGTGCAAGAAGGATGATCGAGGTGTTATCATGAGAAACAAAGCTCGATTGGTGGTAGAAGGTTTTCGTCAAACTGAGGTAATTGATTACAACGAAGTCTATGCACCGGTTGCGCGCATTGAAGCAATTCGAATGTTTCTTGCGTATGCATCTTACATGAAATTCAAGGTGTATCAAATGGACGTTAAGAGTGCTTTTCACTATGGTGTGGTCAAGGAAGAAGTATATGCTGGGCAACCACCGGGTTTTGAGGATCCTATTCACTGGGATAAGGTCTACAAGCTAAACATAGCGTTGTATGGTTTACACCAAGCCCCGAGATAGTGGTACGAGGAGCTCAACACATATCTTCTCTCCAAAGGATTCAACGAGGACTGGTAGACTGTACCATGTTCACAAAATGAACAGAGGGTGACTTGCTTTTAGTGCAAATATATGTTGATGACATTATTTTTGGCTCTACTAATGAACTTTTATGCAGCGAATTTGTAAAGGTCATGCAGGAAAAGTTTGAGATGAGCTCTATGGGAGAGATTCAGTTCTTTCTGAGATTGCAAGTCGATCAATTGTCGTCGGCGATCTTTATCCACCAGACGAAATACGTTTATGAAGTCTTGAGCCGATTCCAGATGGAGGATTCGAAGCCAATTGACACTCCCATACAACCTAATCACGAGAATGGAGTTGATGCAAAGGGGGAGCTTGCTGACCCTTTTACATATTGAGCCATTGTTAGATCGTTAATGTATTTTGACCGCTTCCCGGTCGGATATAATGTTTGCTACATGTCTTTGTTCTAGATTTCAATCGAAGCCGAAACTGAGTCACCTTACAGCTGTCAAAAGAATCCTACGATATCTGAAGGGTTGTCCCTCGCGTGGACTATGGTACACTAGTGATGATAATTGACTTTATTGCTTTTAGTGATGCAGATTTTGGTGGCTATGATATTGACGCGAAATCCACAACGGCTGGATGTCAATTTCTGGGGAGCTGGCAAGTGATCTGGCAATGCAAAAAGCAGACACCAGTTGCTCTATCAACTTTTGAAGCCTAATATGTGTCTGCCTCGAGTTATTGTTCACAGGTTCTTTGGATTCAACAGCAGATGCGCGAGTACGGTTTGCATTTCTGAAAACCCCCATTCATTGCAATAATGAAGCAGCCATAGCATTCACTAAAGACATTGTTAATTATTCTAAGGCTAAGCATATCCGAATCAAATATTACTTTATTCGTGATTGCTATGCTAAAGGATTGATTGACATGGTCAAAATCCACATTGACTATTAGAGAGCTGATCTTTTTACCAATGCTTTTGACAAATCTCGATTTTAATTTTTACTAAAAGCTAATGGTATTAAAGAAAAGCAGGACTAATCTCCTCATTGGTTTATCAATTTTATTTTGTTTTATGTTTTCAAAAATTAAAAATCCAAAAATATGTTTTTAATTCCAGGGGGAGCAGTTTATCAAGAAAAACCAAAAACATTGAAATTTCAGAAAAACTAAAAAAATCAGAAAAATCAAAATGATTTTTCCTAGAGAAAAAAGAGGAGATGATAGTACATCAGTGAGGATCTTTCGCATGCTAAAGATTTGTAAAGTTGCAGATCTGATATGTGATTGACTTTGTGTGATGTGTTGATAGACTTTGTAGACTTATTAATGTGTGCCTTAGTGATACAAACGTAACGAACTGCTTACTATGTGGCTGAACACCTCATGGGCATATGGTCTTGGTACCGTAATTTCGTTTGATAGGATTTGTAAAAAATTGGAGGTTTCGGGTCGTTATGTTGATTGTTATCTAGGGATAGCCTACCCAATCTTTTGTCGTATTAATTTACGGACCTAGATCAGTCATGGTATCTTAATAAAAGAGCTTTAATGCCAAAACCTAAAAGTTACCGAATTGAGGAACTTTAAATGTGTTATGATAATCAAAGATTATCTGATGCATCTTATCTAATCACTGATGCAAATCATGATTGATATAAGACCTCAACCTGGTAGAGTGCACATGTTACTTTGTAGCATTGATTTGCTGATCTGTACACCTCTGTGCCTCATACCTTGTAATTATGGATAACAACAACATAATCACGCGTTACGATGAATTTTTTTAACAAAATTCCTTGATACGGGAGTATGTCATGTGTGTGGGAACCATAGGTGAGTTAGTTATTAATACATCTAATTGTATCATTGTAACGCACTGCATAACAGTCTGCATGTGAGTTTATGTGGATAACAATATCAGCAATTGACGAGTCACACAGTCAGTAATGTTAAACAGAAACAGAACAACGGTGTGAGTTGATCTCTCATAAACTAATATGATCCTGTTATCGGAAAATCACAAAAAGTTTATTGCTTTCTATCTCAAAAAGATTTTTGGCGTGTTTTAGCATAAATTTCAGAAAAACCAAAAGATTTTACATTTCTGCGTTATTTTCGATAACCGATGTTGGAAAATGTTCATTTTCTGAAGTGTGACGAGCCAATTTGAGTTTTGTGTCATTGAAATGAGAAATTTTGAGAGATTGAATGTTTAAATGATTGAAAATGACAAAACGTGATACGAATCAGACAAAATGGTAAAAATCAGTTTTTCTAGATTTCCATTCGACCTTTCATTAGGTCGAATGAATATCTAAGGTGTTGATTCGAACCAGTTTTCAAGGTCGAATGAGAGTGGTTTCTTATAAAAGTTTCATTCGAACCCCTATGCATTTCCTTCGCCCTTTTATTAGGTCGAACGAACGTTATAGTTTCTCATTCGAACCCTGAAAGGGTCGAATGAGCATACTCTATATATATATATCCTTGTCTTCATTCAAACCTCATTTCAAACAGTTCTCAGATTTCACTCATTACACCACTGTTTTGCTTTTGATTCATAGACCTTTGTTTCTTGTTCCTTGTGATTTCCTGATCATTTCCATATCAATTTTACAGGTATTGGATCCATATTCAGTTAAGAATCATTGATTATATGAACCGAACCCTAGGCTTTTGATTCTTGGACTTAAACATGTTGATAATCAAAATTGATCAAATACATTCAATTATCGTGGGTTTTAGGGGGAGATATAATCAAAATCTAGTGTTTAAACAGACTAATGATGATAATCCATCTTTATGAACCCTAGAGTTACTGAAAACCATCGAAAATTAAATGTTTGACAAAATTGATGGTTAATCAGTATTAGTCGTCCATATTAAGATTTTTTACAATCAAAATGTGATGTTAAAACATATTAAACAACGAATTGGTCATTTCAAATTTGAACAAATGTTCATTAGACCACTTCGAAGGGTCGAATGAATATCAGCAAGGTCGAATGAACAGATTTGATGTTCAGTCGACATATACCAAACTCATTCGAACCCTCGAAAGGTCGAATGAAGACGGTATTTTGACCATTTTTCAAGTTTTATCTGAATTGACGTATTTTTGCATTGTTTGATTGTGTTTTTGCAGATTAAATGGCTGAGCAACAACAACAGGACGTACAACAGCAGGCAGCACCAAAAGAGCTGAAGTTTGAAGTAAAACATAACTATTGTGCGTACATTGGACCAGTTATTTCGAAGTACGAAGAACTTACTGGAATCATCGACTTTTTAAGAAGATCAAGAATCGTGCATGTAACACCCCAACCGATGGCGGAAACATCGGGATGTCACGTATTGATGATTGTTCAGTAGCTCATGGTGAATAATAAATTTCATTAATTGATTTAAATAAATTACATACAATTGTTCTACAAGAATTCGTACATCAAATTGACTAAATCTAAGCACACATCTCCAAGTATTAACTCGAATCTTCAAGCAAGTAGAACCTGAAACATGTTAAGTTGAAAATATTTTTGGGTCAACAAAAGTTGGTGAGAATACATAGGTTTTTGTAAATACTTGATAATAATAGTTTGTACAACATTCCCAGTTGTATGATGATAGAGTATGATGCAGACATGTAACAATGCGTCTTTGTACAACCAAACCTTGTGTCGACTGTTGACTAACTCGCAAGTTAGTTAAATGTTGTTACTGTTATCGATCATCCCTGAATTTATGCGGGGGGATGGGTTTGTCAGACCTATAGCGCTATAATCTAAACAGGCGGCTTGATCAATGTTAATGATTGTACTGTGTCTTTCTGTTATAGTCAAATGATAGAATGATGTTGTAATTGAATCACAAGTAAATATGAGTAAATGATAGTATAAAATGTTTAAACATGTTTCACCCCAAAAATAGTGAAAATAGAGAAAAGGGGCTATGTAAACTCACCTTCAATAGTTGTTATTTTTGTTAAAGCTTGGCAATGATGGCAATGAATCACGTGATGTTTAGCCTAGTTTAAATATGATTGTTAGGCTATGAACTTAGTTGTGTCTACATCATTTAGTCCAAGGCATTCTAGGGTACTTATTAGGGAGTGGGGATAAATATGTGATCTGGAACTAATTGGTAATTGGTGTCGATATAACCTATAAACATCTAAAGTAGTAAAATACTTTGAATATGAGTACATACGTTTGTAAAAAAAATGTTGTAAAAAGATACATAAAAAAAGAAAAAAAAAAGATTTATTGTTTAAAATAATTAAGTAAGAAAGGAAAAAAAACAAATTATATAAAAAATACATAGATTTTGAGACTCGAACCCGGGCTTGGGGCCGGTTCAAGTCTTAACACAAATCATACAACCAATTGGATTAAAAGTCTGTTTTGCATTTGTTTTGTTTTTGAAATTTTTTTAACCAAATCCCAGATCATGTCATCTTCCCCAACCTTGAACCCATAGAACCCTAAGACTAATTTGTTTAATTGCGAAACAAATAAGAAACAGAATAGAGAAAAATAAAACCAATAGTGTGCTTAGTTAGACACATACGATTTGCAAGCTCCGATTCTTTGATGGTCAAACGAGAAGTCAAAAGAGCCTTAATTTGTCCAAGAGAGATCGAGTGAATGGTTTTGGGTGAGTGTTTTGATTTTATCGGTGCTCTCAGACCAAGGAACGACCACTTATTTATAATGCCGAAGTCCGAAATGTTCTTTTGGAAAGTTGACTAAGTTCTGGATCAAAACGCGTAAATTGGATCGAATTTATGGCTGATTGCGTGATTGAGAGTTGAATTTGACGAGGTGATTTGTTTCTGCCACATTAATGTCTAATTTGGTTACTAAATATAGCTCTAGGCGCCCCCTTTTTTTGTAATTTGAATCTCGTCGATGGTCGAGTCGGGTCGGGTCATCCAGCTTAGATCCGGGTAGAGGAGAAGCTCACAGGGTGTCAGGCCAGGTGTTTTGGGCTGGATCCGCGGTTAGGCTTAGGGAGGTGGGATATGGGTGTATTAAGGTTATGGTTATGTGTTGTTGGTGTTATGCTATGCTGCTGCTTTGTCGAGCTCCACAAAAAAAAAAAAAAGAACAAGAAAATGAAACTACAACTTGGTTAGTGTTATGCATTGTTGCTGTATGGGTTATTTGACACCAAAGACAAAAGTACAAACTAAATCATGCTTTACCCATTTTCTTTTTTTTTTTTTAAATAAAAAATAAAAATAAATAAATACTAAGTAAATAAAGGATATATATGATTTATTATTGTTACTACTAGTATTATTATTCTATATATATCAAGGTCTTATCTATATGACCTTCTTATTTAGCATAGTTTTTTTTTTTTAGATCGAGGATTGTGATACGCATTTATTAGGCGTCTCAAAATGATAAGATAAAGTATAATGACAAAGTGCTACATATAAAACAAAAAGAACGAATGGAGACAAAATTTTGGAATTTTTTATTTAAATGTAGAGGGAAAAAAAATCATGCGATGTTACAGTCTCCCCTACTTTTGGAAACTTCGTCCCGAAGTTATTAAAAACACAGGTTTGAGGCTGATTGGGTTAATATTAAGGCAGCTGTGGTTTTGGTTAAAGCATGACATAAGTTTATGGGTAATAGGATAAACTGTTTTTGAATCGGATTCGGATAAGAGATACGTATGGTTTTTGAGTTTGGATGAGAATAAGAGTTGGATTATGTTAGTTGAGAGTATCTAATAAGAATTAAGGTTCAAAGAACACTAAATCCTAAGTCTCAAGAACGTAAATGGAGTATTTGGATGGTCCAACTATGGAAAAAAAACTAAACTAACTACCAAATGACTAGGGCTTGTTATTGGTCCGACCCCAGTCCACTTTCGTTGTATCATTAGTGTTTATATATAAGGTGTACCGCAACTAACTCATCACACCTTTGAAACCTCGAAAAATGTATTGGGCATCTACCAATAACTCTAATAGAATTTCACACTACCTTAAGTACCTGTAAATTCATGATTACGTTCTGGACCGCAATCACCAATTTACCTTACATTAAAGTTTTGCGTCCTTCTATGACTCCACCGATTGTTGAGCCGGTTCGATAGTCTCCACCAGTCGTTGAGCAGGTGGTAGGGCCTCTCCCGACTGTTGGAAAGACATGATGACCTCTACCAATCGTTGAGTAGATTGTTTGGTATTCAACTAATTTATGTACAAGTAAGCAAGTATGATTATAGACATAGCAATCAGTTCACATTCAAACAAACATGCACACAGATGTTATGATAATACTTGAATTTTATTACTTGAAAATAAAAATGTCAATACATGGAATTAAAGAGAAAGATAGACATCATTCAGATGGTAGGGTTTGCTGTTAAGTAGCTGGAGGGTTTTGATCTCTGTTTAATTTAGGGCATCGGTTACGGAAGTGATTTGGGTCTCCACATTCATAACACTGACCATAGTTGTATCGATTAGGATTAATAGCCTGAGCAGGGTTGGTGGGTTGGTTGGCATTAGGATTTGGGGTCTCGCGACATGTATTAACTAGATGGCCATACCTACCACAATTGGTGCACAAGCGACACGCTGAAGTAGTAGGATGATGTCGGTTGCATGTGTTACACAATGGATGGTGACCTGTATAAGGTTTCTTGTTAGAAGCTTGTGTAGTGAGGTTGACATCAGGATCCTTGGCCTTACGCTTCTGATTCTCAGTAGTTACCGCGGCTACAATACTTGTTTTATTGCCCTTCCGAATTAAGGTGCCGTTCTTTACGTGATTATCAGTTAAGGTAGCTGCTAAACGCTTGGCCTCTTCAAGGGTAGCAGGGTTCCTTCCCCACACCGTGTCCTGAATCTGCATGGGCAACCCACCAATATACTTCTCGATGGCTACAGGTAGCGGAGTGACTTTATGAGGCAATAACAGACTGAGCTCATGGAAGCGGGTATTATAAGCAAGGTTTTCCCCACTATCCTGAGCAAGTGTGTGGAACTCGTCCTCTAATTTCTTGACCTCATTACGTGGGCAAAATTCATCTTTCATTATCTCCTTGACTTGATCCCAGGTCATAGTAAGTGCAACTTCAGCTCCTCGGGTACACTTTTCCTCATTCCACCAAGTGAGTGCTCGTTTGTGAAGAACACTCATAGCATAACGGACCTTAAAGTTATCGGGACACTCACTGTTGATGAAGGTATTTTCAATACCCTCAAACCATTGTAGGAGTCCTGTAGCTCCTTCTTCACCACTAAACTTTGGGGGATTACAGGAATTAAAGTGCTTGAGAGTGCAGGCTGGAAGACCATTCCCATTCCCGTTGTGGTTTCCATTTCCATTCCCGTTGCCGTTACCGTTCAACTGGATGACTTGAGCTAGTAAGTTAGGAACCAGAGTCGCGATTTGTTGTGCCATTTGTGGGGAAATGATCGCAGCCAGTTGGGCATCAACACCATTGTTGTTGTTGTGGTTAGTGTTGCTATTTCCTTCCTCATGATTGCCACCATTGTTATTGCGAGTGCTGCGACGTGGAGGCATGATCTGTAAGAGACACAATGAAATGAATGAGTTAATATAAGGAATGTAATCATTTATTCATTAATTAAAACGAATAAACGAAAACGTTGACTTATCAAAGATTCTAAATTCTAATAACATATGAAGACATGCTTTAGCCTATAAGTGAACACTCATCCCGAGAATTCCCAGGTAGGCATCCGGGTCCCTCGTCTGATTGGGATATATGCGCAATGCCAGCCTAGACAGAAGACTCAGAATACAGGCGTTCACCCTTCCAGATTGCATGTGTTCGTTATTAAAATCTAGAACTTCGACGAGATCTCAAGGTGGTTCAGGTTAAACCTGAGGATCTTATCTTATTAGTCTAAGAGTGGATCCAGTGATGGAGAACAACCTTCTTGTAGGGGTGAAAGTAGGGGTAAGAAGTAGGAGGGAGATAGAGAATAGCAAGTAAAAGAAGCAAGTACTGGTTAAATCCTATGGTTATAGACTAGATTATTTTTCTAATAACCTAATTCCCTATAACCATGGCTCTGATACCAATCTGTAACACCCCAACCGATGGCGGAAATATCGGGATGTCACGTATTGATGATTGTTCAGTAGCTCATGGTGAATAATAAATTTCATTAATTGATTTAAATAAATTACATACAATTGTTCTACAAGAATTCGTACATCAAATTGACTAACTATAAGCACACATCTCCAAGTATTAACTCGAATCTTCAAGCAAGTAGAACCTGAAACATGTTAAGTTGAAAATATTTTTGGGTCAACAAAAGTTGGTGAGAATTCATAGGTTTTTGTAAATACTTGATAATAATAGTTTGTACAACATTTCCAGTTGTATGATGATAGAGTATGATGCAGACATGTAACAATGCGTCTTTGTACAACCAAACCTTGTGTCGACTGTTGACTAACTCGCAAGTTAGTTAAATGTTGTTACTGTTATCGATCATCCCTGAATTTATGCGGGGGGATGGGTTTGTCAGACCTATAGCGCTATAATCTAAACAGGCGGCTTGATCAATGTTAATGATTGTACTGTGTCTTTCTGTTACAGTCAAATGATAGAATGATGTTGTAATTGAATCACAAGTAAATATGAGTAAATGATAGTATAAAATGTTTAAACATGTTTCACCCCAAAAATAGTGAAAATAGAGAAAAGGGGCTATGTAAACTCACCTTCAATAGTTGTTATTTTTGTTAAAGCTTGGCAATGATGGCAATGAATCACGTGATGTTTAGCCTAGTTTAAATATGATTGTTAGGCTATGAACTTAGTTGTGTCTACATCATTTAGTCCAAGGCATTCTAGGGTACTTATTAGGGAGTGGGGATAAATTTGTGATCTGAAACTAATTGGTAATTGGTGTCGATATAACCTATAAACATCTAAAGTAGTAAAATACTTTGAATATGAGTACATAGGTTTGTAAAAAAATGTTGTAAAAAGATACATAAAAAAAGAAAAAAAAGATTTATTGTTTAAAATAATTAAGTAAGAAAGGAAAAAAAAACAAATTATATAAAAAAAACATAGATTTTGAGACTCGAACCCGGGCTTGGGGCCGGTTCAAGTCTTAACACAAATCATACAACCAATTGGATTAAAAGTCTGTTTTGCATTTGTTTTGTTTTCGAAATTTTTTAACCAAATCCCAGATCATGTCATCTTCCCCAACCTTGAACCCATAGAACCCTAAGACTAATTTGTTTAATTGCGAAACAAATAAGAAACAGAATAGAGAAAAATAAAACCAATAGTGTGCTTAGTTAGACACATACGATTTGCAAGCTCCGATTCTTTGATGGTCAAACGAGAAGTCAAAAGCGCCTTAATTTGTCCAAGAGAGATCGAGTGAATGGTTTTGGGTGAGTGTTTTGATTTTATCGGTGCTCTCAGACCAAGGAACGACCACTTATTTATAATGCCGAAGTCCGAAATGTTCTTTTGGAAAGTTGACTAAGTTCTGGATCAAAACGCGTAAATTGGATCGAATTTATGGCTGATTGCGTGATTGAGAGTTGAATTTGACGAGGTGATTTGTTTCTGCCACATTAATGTCTAATTTGGTTACTAAATATAGCTCTAGGCGCCCCCTTTTTTTTGTAATTTGAATCTCGTCGATGGTCGAGTCGGGTCGGGTCATCCAGCTTAGATCCGGGTAGAGGAGAAGCTCACAGGGTGTCAGGCCAGGTGTTTTGGGCTGGATCCGCGGTTAGGCTTAGGGAGGTGGGATATGGGTGTATTAAGGTTATGGTTATGTGTTGTTGGTGTTATGCTATGCTGCTGCTTTGTCGAGCTCCACAAAAAAAAAAAAAGAACAAGAAAATGAAACTACAACTTGGTTAGTGTTATGCATTGTTGCTGTATGGGTTATTTGACACCAAAGACAAAAGTACAAACTAAATCATGCTTTACCCATTTTCTTTTTTTTTTTTAAACAAAAAATAAAAATAAATAAATACTAAGTAAATAAAGGATATATATGATTTATTATTGTTACTACTAGTATTATTATTCTATATATATCAAGGTCTTATCTATATGACCTTATTTAGCATAGTTTTTTTTTTTTTTTTTAGATCGAGGATTGTGATACGCATTTATTAGGCGTCTCAAAATGATAAGATAAAGTATAATGACAAAGTGCTACATATAAAACAAAAAGAACGAATGGAGACAAAATTTTGGAATTTTTTATTTAAATGTAGAGGGAAAAAAAATCATGCGATGTTACAGTGCATGCCATTGCTAAACTAGTCACTATATACAAAGATCACCAAGAGGAGTTCTGGGAGAAAGCTGCTATAACTTTCTGGGAGAACAAGTCATGTATTCAGAGTAGAACTCAAGGACATATGGTGCTAGTTAGTGAACAAGACATCAAAGAAGCACTGTAGCTAAAAGATTCTCCTGATGATCCGATTGAGTTACCATGGTCTGTACAACGTTCTTGTTATCTCATGATGAAGTACAATGGTCCTATTACAGATTGTCAGCTACACAAAGCCAAGCTATGTCTTCCATACGCGTATCTGCTTCATGTGATACTTCACGTTTTTGGACCAGTTAGTGGAGGTTATGATGTGTTGAGAAACACTTTGTGTTCATTATCTGTTTCCTTGATATTGAACAAGCTGTTTAACGTATCTGGGATGATCTTTCATCATATGAAAGAGGTGCTTCAAGGTTTGAAGGGTGATAAGTTTCTGATGTATCCCAGATTCCTACAAATGATATTTGATCACAAGTACAAAGAGTTGATGAAAGATCCGTTGCAACTAGTTAATCAAGAGCCCATGAACATGACTACTTTGAATCGGATGAAGGTTTATAAGGGAAAGACTGAGGAAGAGAAGCCACTTCACAAGCGTTTGTTTGGGCATTTGAGTTCTGTGGATTATGTTGATCCAGGGTTGAATAAAGTGAGGCATGATGATAGTAATTCTGATTTTGATAGCCCTCTAGTTCCCGTTGATAAGAAGGCAAAGAGAAAACGCCAGGTTATTAACAAAGGTGCTAAATCGGGTAAAGGCAAAGAGAAGGTTGATGAAACAGAGCCTAAAAAGAAGAAGGTTGTGAATAGCAAAGGAAAGTTAAAGACTTTGCTTGTGGATGAAGATTCTGAAGAAACAGAAGAAGATGCTGAGTTGGATTCTGAAACAGAAACTGCTAAGGATACTAATCCCAAGGCCGCTGAGATCAGTACTCCTGAAGCTCTTCAAAATATTGTTGAAGAACAAAGACGGAAAGAGTTAACTGAAGAAGATCAAGATTTGATTTTAGATCTTGATGCAGACATTGAAGGTTCTCTAGTTACTGGTGCTAAAGTGAAAAGAGGCAGATGTAAGAAAATGTCGAAAAGAGAACCTGCAAGAAAGAAGAGAGACAAAGAGATTGATTTATTGTTGAAAGGCAAGAAGATGACAGCAGCAGCAAGCTCTAGCTCAAAAGCAGCAACACCAGCAGCATCCCCAGCAACAAAGAAACAAAAAGTTGTGCAAGAGGTTGTCACTACTGAACCTGCTTCACAACTAAATCCAGAGAACATCTCTTTATCACTGAAGAATGTTTTGGCGAGTATGAAATCAAGAACTGGCAAACCAAGTGCTGAATCAAGCTCTACTCCTCAAGCTACAGTTTCAAGTGATGTGATGGAAGCTGTAAACAGGCAGATAGCAAACATGATGAAAGCATTCAATCAACAAGCTGCTGAGATCAGACAGTTGAATGAGAATGAGAAAGACATGTTTCAGATTGTATTAGCTTCTCATAATCGTCAAGATGAGTGGGAAGAGAAAATAAAGACGATTGATGATTTGAAAGATAAAGTGAAGTTGTTTGAGAGTGAGAATAAGCAGTTAAAGACTACAAGTAAGAGAAACACAATGAGAATTCTGGTTGTTACTCAAGAGAATGACAAGATGAGAAAGCTAATTAATAGATTGTATGAACAAGCACCCCAACTGAAAAGGTACAGAGGAAGTTGAGTAAGAAGATGAGGAAAATGTAAATTATAGTGGTACTGATGATGAATCTGGTGAAGATAAAGATGTCAGTTCTGATGATGATGATGATGATGATGATGATGCATTAGGTGGTGGAAATGCTAATAAAGAAAACCCCACTAGTTCAAAAGATTCTGATGATGATGAAGAAGATCCAGGTCAATACTCTTTTGAACAACGCCAGAAAGATGAGGGTGATTAAGGCACTTCTAAGAAGAAACCTGGTGAGATAACTGATGCAGAAAAAGAATTGTTGAAGAAAATGATGAAGAGAGGATGTTATACATTGGAGAATACTAGAAGGTTTCCTGAGATTTTCATAAACAACGACATGAGATTCCAGATTGAGTATAATGATCCGAAACTTGAGGATGGTGAAGTAAATAATGTTGTAGCTAGAGAGATTTTGGAAGGTCTAGCTAAGCAAGTTGGAAAGTCGTTGGATGATATTCTGAATGAGAAGTAGATTCCTTACATTCCATTTACAGATCCTAATCAAACAGATGCTGATGATATTGAAGCTGATAAGTATAACAATGTTGAAGTTGAAAATATCTCACATCAGGAGTATCCAGAGTACTACAACATTTACACTGATACCAGCATACCAGCCATAAATGAAGAGTCTCTCAGACAAGCAGAAGAGGTTGCTAAAGAGAAAAGTAAGAAGATAATCGATGAAGTTTTTGATAATGAAGCCAAGAAAGCTGAAGTCTTTAAGCAATCTGATTCATTGAAGGAGTTACTGAAGAAGTTGAGAGAAGATGAACTAAAACAGCCTAATCCAGTAGTTCAGGGTGTTATTTACAAGTACCAGAACAAGATTTTCAAGGGTCGTGCATTAGCTTGGAAATACATTCCACAGTTAAGATGCATTGGGATTAAATGGGAGAAGGGTATCTTGTATTTCAGACACTTTCATGAAATCAATACATTACCATACTGGGTTGTGAGAGATATTGTTAGACATCAGATTTCGGGCTGTGAACATGATAATATTGTTCATTGGATGGCTGAGAGGATGACTAGAGAGAGTTATACTAAATGGGATGCATGTAGACCACACTATCTGAAGCGTATTGTTCATAAGAATGATATTGATCCGAAGAATGGTCTTCCGAAGGTTACTCAGAAGTATAAACCTCCCAAAGTGATGAAGCGGATTCCTTTGATGCCGATACAACAACATTTTGCCAAAGACTTTGAATTTTTGTATTATGACTGGGTTACGGGAGAGGCTATGATAGTACTGAAGGATAAGAATCTGAAGCTTATGGCGAAGAAGATACGCATGTTCGATCCGATGTGGTTGATTAACTGTGCTAAAGAAGATATCGGTGCACTGTATTACAATCAGATTCATTTTGATGTTCGTGACATAGAACCTACATGGTATTTCCAGAGGGTTGTTATATTTTGTTTCTCTTGGGGTATATATGCTGATTGTGATTACGAGAAGCTGCTGGGAAAGATGTTAAAGAGAGCTGAACCGAAGAAACGGACACTGAAGAAACAAGTAATACCTGAAATGAGTGAGCGTCAAAAGAACAAGATCAAAATCAAGCTTTGCAACAAAGCTTTGGAGTATCAAGAACAATCCAAGCAATAGCCAAGGGGGAGTTTATTGATGCATATGTGTGGCTATCGCTTTTGGATTGTACAAGATTGCGGATGTTTGAAGAAATCAAGTTTTGAAGATGTTCATTCGACCATGTCGTGGGGTTGAATGAATTTGGTTAAGGTCGAATAAATTTTATGATTATCAGGTTTTATGTATTGAAGTCCATTCAAGCCTTGTAAGGGTCGAAGGAGCCCATTCGACCTCTGCATAGGTTGAATGAAAACGTCTATATATATGTTTGAGTTGTTTAGATGTTAGAACTTTTGGTCATTATTGTGTGTGTTAGTGTGTGTTTCCAGAGAGTGTTATAGAGAGTCTGAAACTAGGTTTTTCATTATAATCTACCTTTGTAAGCTTTTATCAATTGATTATTAATGGAAACATCTTGAAAATGGATATTATCGTGTTCTGATCTGATCATTATCATTTTGCATGTGATCTAGGGTTTCCGCACCTAGATTGCTTATACTTGTGTGATTACATTGTTGATTTCTCAAATCCGATCCTTTATAGGATTTAAAGGCTTTGCTAGCTGATCTAGTGGTAGGAACCATAGATGTAGAGGGATCAAAATTTTAGCCATAGTTATGTAAAAGGTTAGTGACAAAACAAAAAGTGAATATCTAGTAAATTATCTCCATTTGGACACTTTTCAACAAGTGACATAAGATACTTAAAGGCGCTTTTGGTTTCCAGTAGACATGTAAGCCTGTGCAGTAGCTGAGGGTGATTGAAAAAGTGAATCTTACAAATAATACTATTCAATTTATATACAATTTGTCACACTTAAATTTAGATAATTGATCTTGTAAACATGTAAGCCTCTACAAGTGCAATTTTTTTGCTGTTCTGTGGGGTGCTGGTTGCTGCTTTTGTGCAGTTTTGCTGCTGGTTCTGTTTTTTTTTTTTTTTCTTTCAAACAAACTTTAAACAACAAACCTAAGGTTTGAACATAAGGATTAAACAATCTTATAACTTAAAACCTCCATAATCATTTCATTAAGTACTAAAAACATAAGGATTAAACAACAAACATCCAACTTAAACATTAAAACTAAAACATTAACTACTAAAAACTTAAACACTTAAATATGGATTGTCATATTATTTATGGTAACTTTCTAAACTGTTGTCTTTTTATGTTCCACCTTATTCTTTTTGTTAGTTTTGCAAACTGTTGTCTGTAGTATTTCCACTAATTTGAACATGGGAGGGTCACATTAACGACATCGGTATTAGGTGAAGTTATCTAGACACCTGTTTTTCATAATTATCCTTTATATCGTGTTGTAACATAGAAGCTTTTGTTTTACTGTTTATATTGATGGTATGAAACTAATAATATGAAGCTGCAGATAATATGAAACTGGTTTTTATTAGTTCTAAATTAGGCTGATATTATGAAGCTGATAATATGAAACTGATAATATAAATCCGTAGAACTTCTAATGTTACTGTTGTATCGTAAATAGTTTCCGTTGTATCATTGTGAGGATGGCGAATTAGAGACTGGCAGTAATTCTTTTTATGTTTGAGCTTGATTGATTAGTTTCTGTATTTTGAACCTATTTTAGGTGATCCCAAGAAGGGTAGAGGTCATACCAGAAAGGATGGAATATGGAAATTGGATCATAATGAAAGAATATGTGTCACATTTGACGAATTTGGACATCTAGTGGGGGATGAAGGTAAAGAACTCGGTCAGTACCTTGGGACACTTGTAAGGATGGGTGCGAATGTTTCAATTGAATATTCTGATTGGAGAAAAGTCCCCAAGAAAAATAAAGAGGACATATATTCACTTGTTAAGGTATATATATCTTTTAGTTTAGTTTATATGTATCAACTCATTAAGGTAAGATGAATATACGCTAATACATAAGTAATTTTTTTATGTAGTCCAAGTTTACTTTTCATCCGGTTGAAACAAGGCAGATTAAGAAATGGATATTCTTTAGCATGGGAAAAAACAGAGAACGTGGAAAGGAAACTTAAAGTCACAAGATTATATAATCCAAGCCTTACTATCGATGAAATTGTGACACGACAATATGATAATGATGGAAGAGTTAATCCGGATCAATTTAAAGAACTTGTTACTCGCTGGTTCACTCTGAAATTTCAGGTAAAAAAGATATGTAAATTTCATTTTATATAATATATATATAATTTGAAAACTAGATAATCATGTGTTAAATTAACATTTACTATAGAATACTTGTGCTAAAGGAAGATTGAGTCATTCGAAGATGAAGGAGCCTCATGTAACCGGGACAAAGTCGTTTGCTAGACTTGCTCATGAAATGGTATTATTCTAGTTGTTTTAACTTATAATTGTAATATTTGGTTTTCAATTCCTTATTAACCATCAAATATAAATTATAGGCAATGAAGAATGACGGTGTGTACCCAACAAGAGGGGAAATTTATATAAAAAAGGGACTCGTAAAGATGGAAGTATTGTAGATGATGAAGCTGCAGGCGTTGTGGTAATGCATTTTTACGTATTATAGTGTTCCTATTTATCATGTGCGTGTTTACATTTTTTTTTTGTTAAAAAACGTACCTATATTATTATGTATTTATAATTCACTAAAAGCTATCTCAAGTGATTCTACAAGCACACCTGGAGACCAAGGTGATTTTGAAAATGACGACTACTCGAAAGTCAAAGGCCCGAAGAAAAGAAGGTATGTTCGTTTAATTGGAAGGGTGCCAACCGCGAAAAGTAATGGTGATTTACAAATTTTCAATGAGCTAAAGAGCTCTAAGCAACAGCTAGAGACTGCTACACAAACCATAAATCAACTACAAAGTGCTTTTAATGTCATGGTGAACATTATCCAAGAGCATATGCCCAATGCTACCATGTCTACTGTTCTTAGCAATATGAACATAGAGGTACAAGTTAATGAATAGTGTTTCTTTTGCTTGTTGTTAGTACAATTTCTTTTTATTAATAGTGTTATTTTTGTTGGCCATTTTTTTAGGTCCCTCGTCTTGGTTCTAGTAACAGATTATCTTCAAGTGACGCCGGTGAAAGAGTTGACAATAGTTGAATCTTTGGTTTAATAGAAATGAGAAGAATCAAGAATGTTTTGAGAGGGAGTTAACAAACCGAAATATCCTTTTGGTTTCTTTTTTTGTGAACACTTGATATGTTTGAAAGTTCTTATGTGTTGAACATTTGGGATATATTTTGGATTGAACTTATAATTAAGTTATGATATAATTTTACTTGTTTCCATTTTTAGTTTTATTTTATATCGTATGTGAATTATGATATAATGATTTAAGGGTAGAAATAGTTTTTTATTGGCATAAAACTTGCGCAAGAATAACTTTTCAAATTATGACACAAGTCGTATGGCACATAAAAAGGTGCCACTAAAAGTAATGTTTATATTTTGTAGTTAATATTGTGGCACACAAAAAGTGTCACTAAAGACCTTGAGAAAATGTGTGGCACACAAAAAGAGTGCCGCTTAAAGTTTTAGTGGCACTATTTGTAGTGGCATTTTTTTTGTATGCCACACATTTATTCATAGATATTTAGTGGCACTTTTTAGCTTTCCATGGCACTTTGTGTATGCCACTGTATGACATTTTATTTGTAGTGCTAATAAAATTCGTTACTGTTTAAATATTAATTAAAAGATATATATTAATATAATATGCCAATTTTAATAAAATCTATTACTATATCCAATATCTACACATATTGTACATTTTTTAATATGTGTATGTAATTCTTTTGCCACGTCATCAAAAAAAGAAAACAATTATTTATTTAATTATTTTATATTTAACAAATATTTACACATATGTACATTTCTAAATATGCGTAAGGTTTTTTTTTTTTTTTTGCCATTTCATTCTCATAAAGAAAAGTTATTACTTACATTATATTATGTAATATCTATATATATTTGTCCACTTTTTAATATGTGTATATATTTGGTTTCTCCCATCATTCTCATAAAAAAAAAGTTATTTACTTAATATCTACACATATTATACATTTTTTTAACATATGTAGGTATTTATTTTACAATATCATTTTCAATAAAACAAATAAAATTTAATTACTTACTTTATCTATATATTTAATTAAAACTATTATTTGTTGGTAAACATAATCATTTACTTACACATATATTAGCTTTTTATAAATGTGTAAATGATTCACCTACACATAATAAAATTTTACAACTTGTGTAGGTATTTAATATTAAATTGATGGTGGGAAATTTTCCCATGAACTTCAATGTGTAGCTAAAATGTATTACCTACACATATTAAACGTTTGTCAAAATGAAAGTATATTACCAACAATTACCCACACATATAATATCATGTGTAGGTAAATTATCTGTGGGTATATAACCCAATTTCTTGCAGTGCTAGTAAGCGCGTGACCCTCAACATGTTTAAAAGGGTCGTGGTTATGATTTGGGTTTTTTACCTCCAACTTCCAACCATCGTTGCCTAGCCTCCCTATCAACTTAAAGGGACAGTTAACTTTTTTGCTACCCAAAACCCGTACTTTGGTTGTAGTGTGGTGTTTGCCACCACGGTCGCATCTTAGCCATATCTTAACTTTTTTTCGCATAATATCCCTTGCCTTTTGAAATTGAACGTCCGGTCACTATGACGTAACCGCTAGCAAGGGCTCTATCGTAAACTCATTGTTTCAACTCTTCAACAGACTCGAATACCTGGAAATTTATACAAGAGTCTAGTCTAAATTTATAGTAGTCTAAATTATATACCACTGTAAATATATACTAGTTCAATCCAACAAACCATAAAACGTGTAAATATATACTAGTGTAAATAAATAAACGCACCTTATCGGTTTCATACGAAACATCCGGGTTAGGTTCTACTTTTTATGTCAACACCTTCATAAGCACCTTTCTTGTTGTCAGCAGCTTCCTCAAAGTCATTATCACCTTCCTCATAGTCCTTAGCACCTTTCCCGCGCAAATGGTAAGTCCCGTATGTGTACTGTGGGTAACTTGGTGGCATGAAAAATGACTCCTCTTCCTCTACATATTCCTGGTTCAGATCAGGCAACACCTTCCCGTCATTACAACGAACCACGGATTTAACCTCCTCCTCACCAACTTGAACCCCGGGTCCGAAAACGCTTTCAGAGACGTAAGACTCGTTTGATAGGAATATGACATCGTGAGACCGGGAATCACGGGTAGTCGAGAGAGAAGTGGTGGTGGTGTTTGAATGTTTGTTTGAAATGAGAACAAAGTTGCTCCCGTTTGTGCTTATTTGTAAACAACGACGGGCCGCGAAGGCCAAGTTGGGCCGTGTAGGTTTAAATGTGCATATCTGCCACATTTTCACTGGCCGTGGAAAGTACATTTTTCAGTCTGAACTCCCTGCTTTTTCAGGGAGTTCAGACTGACCTCGTACCTCGTATAACCCCGTCCCGTGGGGGCCTTCACGGCCAGTGGAAATGTGGCTTCGACGTCCCGTTGTGGCCTCAACGACCCGTCTTTTTTTGGTTTATTGCCTTCCATGGTCCGTAGTGGGGTGTTTAGGGTTTTGTATACGGATATGTCTAAATAATATCACCCTTCATTTAATCAGCTAAAAAGAAAAACATTTTAATTAAAGTTATTATAAAATGATTACGAATAGGAATTGTGTTTTGCCACTAAAATTTCTCCCGCGTTATCATAAAAACTTGGTTCTTTAAAAGAGACACCTCGAAGTAAAAAGATTGTGAGTTTCATGGGATTGTGCCATCTCATTTGAAGCATAATCTTATCACTGTTTGTTCTGTTATGCTTGTCTGGGTTATGAGGTGATGGAGGGAACCGTTAGTGGACGATGGTTGTGGTGGCCACTAAAGCACTTAAAACCTTATGTCATTCATTTTTATTCATACAAGTGTATAAACCCCATAATTACTTGTCACTGTCTTCACGAACAAACAAGGCTTTTCACCAACATAATTGATGATAAAAGAAACTCAACTAAAACCCATCAATCGATCAAAGTATATTGGCTATACAATGTAATTATTAGTTATGAGTGATGACGTAACTAGAGTGGGTTCGTAGGTCCAAAACTATAGCGGTTCAAGGGGTCGTTAACTTTTCTTGACAGGTGTGTAAATGAGGTGTGATGCTCGTTAGTAAGTCGTGAATTATTCGAGATAGGCTCATTAAAAGTTAGGGAGCTAAGCTAAGAGTTTAAGGCAGCATCTGACCTAAATGTAGGATGATGACGTGGGTCCTAAAACGACCACGTCTAAACCCTTGTCAAGAAAATAAAGCAAAGTAAAAAGTGTTAAGGTTCGCTGGACTTCTTGGAGCTGAACAGCTAACATAAGGCAATATGACTGCCATACGGTAGCTATGCAGCAGAAAGTGAACAGTAAAAACATTGGAAATATAAAAGGGTGCTTTGGCTTATTACTATTGGCATAAAACAAAACATCACACAGCTCCAAGCCATGCCTAGGAAATAGTAAAAGCTGAAAATGCACTAAAAGGGCAAAGTCTCACTGCTGGAAGCATAAAGAGAGTCAACCATGACCAGGTATAGTAAGGATGCTACCATAAGGGAGTTCCTGGGCAGATTTCCATTGCCTATATAAGGAGACACTTGGGTATGCATTCTACACACACTTCTCACTACTCCTTTTACTCTCATACTCTCTACTTTATCACTCCCAATGAATACATACTTATTCTCACGCCGGAGTCCAAACGCAGGAGACCCCCTCCTGCGTTAAGGCTAACGGTGTATGTTACCTTGTGCAGGTCCATTCCAGGAGCTAGAGGATCCCCTAAATCATAACCTTAACCTAACATACCTTTAACATATAAACCTAAACATCGCATAACCTCATCCCGGTCATTTTCCTTGTTGTAGCAACAAGTGGCGCCCACCGTGGGGCTGTCGCTACTTTGAACAAAGCTGTTGAAAGTTCTTCAGTCCCATTTGTTCCTAAGTAACCTTCTTTTGTGATGACCTGTGGAGATAACCATCAAGACGGGGGTCTTCAAGAAACTCCGGCCAGCAGTCACACCTCCTGTGACGCTGCAGGCCATGAAACACCTGGAACGGACGGACCACACGTCGAACCGTCTCTAGGAGATATGCTCAATTATCAAACTTCACCAGCCTCAAGGGCTGTTTATTCATCTCCTAGAGATGACGTGTTGTTACCTATTGAACGAATGGACATCACCTTAGAGGGAGTACGAAGAAACTTCTTGCAACTGCGAGACCTCTTGAATGGTTATGTGTGGGAAGAAAGGTCCAGGGGTGTGAAAGTCAGGTTGTCTTACGACGAAGAACCTACCGTTACCCTCTCACCTTCTCCTCTGTTATGGGGTACCACTACCTCCCCAACAACCCAACGTATTGACACGAATCCTCACCCCTAATTGAATAGTCAGGGAGGTATTCTTTCAGGGGAAGGTCCTAGCAGAACCATACTCTCTCCTGGGGTCTAAGAACACACGACAAGACAGTTGTTGGAAGCCACACAAGTGTCTTTGTCGTCCTCAACACCTCTCTCCTTTGCGGAAGCTCTGAGGTCCTAGCCCCTGGCAAGTAGTGCAGTTGCCACCTCTTTGGCAGGAGCCGGATGTTACGTTGGGGGACCAGTTACTCCTTCAGCTGCAATGTACCTCAACTACTCCCAACCTCAGCACGCACCTTACATACCGCCATATTTCCCTACATGGCACGGAGGGTACCCATGGCAGTACCCACTTCCGCTAAACCAAGTACCGGCAACGTCTCTTCCCAGAGGTCAGGGGTCAGGTATTCCCCAACCCCTAGTTCAAACCTCCACGACGGAAACCCGAACTGAGGCTACCCCCTCTGAGCCATACCGTCCCAAGTCGTTAGAATGTTTCGCCGAACACATAGCACATTTTGACTTCCCCAACAAGATCAAAATGCCAGCTAACGTGAAGACGTACGACGGGACCGAGGATCCCGACGACCACCTAAACATTTTTTCTGGAGTAGCCACTGTGGAGAAATGGAACAACGCCGAATGTTGCCACATGTTCATGCAGACATTGGTAGGTCCGGCCTGCTTATGGTTTTGTGGCCTCCCTGCCCGTAGCATCTCCTCCTTTGATGATCTGAGGAGAAGCTTCACCTCGAACTTCAATCCCTTGAGAAAATGCACTAAAGATGCTGCTATACTGTACCAAATCCAACAGGGGGAACATGAGGATCTCCGCAATTTCATCGAGAGATACAAGAAGGAAGGTTTGCAATATAGTGGAGCCACGGAAAAGATTCGAGTATCGGGATTCATAGGGGCCATCCGCCCTAAAAAGTTATTGAGAAGGTTTCATGAAAACGTTCCCCAAACCATGGAAGAAGCTCTCACTCGGCAGGATACCAGAAAACGGGATCGGGGAAGACCATTCGAGTCAAGAAGGAATGAGGAAAGGCGACGGTCTCCCAGACCTGGAAGATATCAAGAAAAATAAAGGCACGTATTCACAGTCCTAACTAAGACCCCTCTGGAGATACTCTCCATTGAGGAGGTCAAGTATACGTTCCAACCTCCCAGACCCTTGTCCAAGCCGGCCAACAAGAGGGACACCAGCAAGCACTGTGCCTTCCACAATGACACCGGACACCACACAAACGACTGTTACCAGCTGAAAAAGAGGATAGAAGAAGCCGTTAAGTCCGGAGAATTGGCTCACCTAATCAAGGACATCAAGGGAAGGAAAGATGAGTGGAGGAAGGACAAAGAGATCAACATGATCAGATACGAGGGAACCCAACAGATCAAGAGAGCTCAAACCGAGCCCTGGAACAAGCAATACATCTGCCTCCCTTCTGCTCCAGACGAATTGATCATTACCCCTGTAATAGTAGAAGCCGAACTGGATGGCTTCCCAATAGACAGAGTGTATATGGATGGTGGTGCCTCATCAGAAATAATGTATGAACGATGTTTCGAGTCACTAAGCCCAGAAATCAAGTCCAAGCTCAAACCGTCAGATGCTTCCCTCGTGGGTTTCTCAGGGGAACGCGTACATCCCTTGGGGAAACTCACCCTAAACGTCTGTTTCAGAGATGGTGACCTATCCAGGATGGAGGAGCTGACCTTTTTTGTAATCAGGTACCCGTCAAGCTACAATGTCCTAATTGGTAGGATGGCATTGCAACCTTTGATGCGGTAGTTTCAACAACGCATGGTCTCATGAAGCTCCCAAAGCCCAATGGGATCGCAACCCTGAAGCCGTCGGCTGAAGCCCTTCTAATAGCTTCTGTAGAGGAGATGCAAGCTCCCAGAGAGATGAAGGCACCAGCCAGTGATCCCGTTCGGGAAGTCAGCATAAACCCTGCCTATCCGGAGCAGACCATAAAAGTAAACAATCTGCTCCCTGATGAGGTTATGTTTGAACTAATTAATCTTTTGCAGGACAGCCGAGACGTATTTTCTTGGTGTCCCAAAGACATGACTGGGGTCCCAAGAAGTCAGGCAGAACACTCCCTTAACATAGCTCCCTCCTACAAACCTGTCGTTCAAAAGAAAAGGAGTCTGGCACCTGCACGGAGCCAGGCTGCTTGCCAGGAGGTAGAATAATTGGTGGAAGCAAGGATTTTAAGGGAGGTACAGTATCACTCGTGGGTGGCTAATCCGGTCATGGTAGCCAAACAAGATGGTTCCTGGAGGATGTGCGTAGATTTCAAGGATCTCAACAAAGCTTGCCCCAAAGACTGCTACCTACTACCCGAGATCGATTGGAAGGTCGACTCCCTCACTGGCTTCCAATACAAGTGCTTCCTGGACGCCTATAAGGGGTATCACCTGATTCAAATGAAGCAGGAAGACGAAGAGAAGACAGCCTTCCACACAGATAAAGGAATCTTTTGCTATCGAAAGATGCCCTTTGGCTTGAAGAACGCGGGAGCTACCTATCAAAGGCTAGTGGATCAGGCCTTCTCGAAACAAATTGGGAGGAATATGGAAGCCTATGTAGATGATCTGTTCATCAAAAGTGAGTCACGGAGGGCAATGATAAAAGACATCTATGAAACCTTTGACAACCTCCGGGGCATAAACATGAAGCTCAATCCAGTAAAGTGCTCCTTTGGATTCGAGGAAGGGAAGTTCCTTGGTCACATAGTCGGGAAACAAAGCATCAAAGCAAATCCAAGCAAGATCCAGGCTATCCTAGACATGAAGTCACCCTCCACGAAGAAGGAAGTGCAGAGCCTCAACGGTAAAATAGCTGCCTTGAAACGTTTCTTACCTAAGTCTGCGGAAAAGTCCTTACCTTTCTTTAAAACACTCAAGAGTTGTATCGACAAGAAGGACTTCCGTTGGACTAAAGAGGCAGAGGCTGCCTTCCTTGAGCTTAAAAAACACATAGCTTCCCTGCCAGAAATGGCAGCTCCTAAAAAGGGGGGAAGTAATAACAGTTTACTTGTCTGCAGGATCTGAAGCAGTTAGCTTGGTCCTCCTGGTTGACAGAGGAAAGGAGCAAATACCCGTCTACTTTGTCAGCAGAGCCCTCAAAGACGCTGAAATCAATTATGCTCCCATGGAGAAGCATGTACTGGCACTCGTGCACACTGCTAAGAGGCTAAGACGATATTTCCAAGCTCACCCAATGAGGGTGATCACTGACCAACCCCTACGTTCCATCCTTGAAAAGCCGGAAAGTTCGGGGAGATTGGCAAAATGGGTTGTTGGCCTTGGGGAGCACAAGATAGAATACGTGCCTAGGAGGGCTTACAAAGGGCAGGTGTTTGCTGATTTTTTAACCGAGCTGCCCGTCCTGCAGACGGAAGAAGAGATGAATGAGGTCGAGGAAGAACAACCTGACCTCCAAGGGAAGTGGTGCCTTTTCACTGATGGAGCCTCAAGTGTAGAAGGTTCCGGGCTGGTCTTGTCATCAGAGACCCTCACAGAACCGAATACACTTATGCCCTCCGTTTGGACTTCCCCTGCACCAAAAATGTTGCTGAATATGAAGCCCTGCTAGCCAGTTTAAGGTTGGCAAGAAGCATGAAAGTACAAGATTTGAAAGTGTTTGTCGACTCAAACCTGGTAGTCAAGCAAGTGAATGGAGGATACACCGCTAAGGAACCATCAATGATCAAGTACAAAGACAAGGTCAAGGAACTCGTCAAGGAGTTCAAAACCTTCACACTAGAGCAAGTATCGAGAACCAAGAACAAGCAAGTAGATGCCCTGAGCAAGCTGGCTTCCTTAACGTTTGCTCACTTGACAAAGAAAGTTCTGGTTGAGGTGCTTCGAGAACCCTCCATTCATGACAAAGAGGTCTAAGATATAGTCACGGAAACAGAATCCACATAGATGACCCCAATTATGTCCTACCTAAAAGAAGGGAAGCTGCCAGATAGCGAGCAAGAAGCAAAACGGTTGGTCATCAAGGCAAGGCAATACGTGATTGAAGATGGCAAGCTCTACAAGAAGGGATACCTGGCACCCCTACTCAGGTGTGTTGGACCCAATCAAATTGACTATCTCATCAGGGAGGTACACGAGGGAATATGTGGCATGCATGTTGGGCCCCGCGCCGTGGTATCGAAACTTATGAACCTCAGTTACTATTGGCCAACCATGCACAAAGATTCCTTTGAAACGATCCGAAAATGTGAAGCGTGTCAGTTGCAAACACCGGTGAATACCAACCCGAAGCACGATCTTGTACCCATCATCTCTGCCTGGCCCTTCTATAAGTGGGGCATGGACATAGTGGGTCCTTTCCCACCGGCCCCATGAAAACTGAAGTTCCTTTTAGTAGCTGTTGACTACTTCACCAAGTGGCCGGAGGTCAGGCCATTGTCCACCATATCGGGCAAGCATGTGGTTAATTTCGTATGGGAGCAGATAATCTGCAGATATGGACTACCAGGAGAAATTGTAATCGACAATGGGAAACAGTTTGCCAATAAGCCCTTCAGCAGCTGGTGCACTGAGCTGGGCATCAAGCAAGTCTTCAGCTCAGTAGCTTACCCCCAATCCAATGGACAAGTTGAACGTATGAACAGGAGCATTGTAGAGGGTATCAAAGCGAGGCTGGGAAGGTATGGCAAAAAATGGGTTGACGAGCTCCCAAGTGTTCTCTAGGCTATCCGAACCATGGAGAAAACAAATCACCAAAAGATACCCTACAGCCTCGTCTTCGGAAGCAAAGCTGTCATACCAGCTGAAATTGGGGTAAGCTCAGGAAGAAGCACATGACGAGATGTGCAGCACAATGATAAGGAGGTCCTCCTTAACCTGGACCTCCTCGAAGAGTCAGGAGATCAAGCCTCTATTAGAGAAGCCAGGTACAAAAAGAAACTCGAAGCCTACTACAACACGAGGGTTAGAAAAGAAGTCTTCAGGCCGGGGGATCTCGTGTTGAGATGCAATGAAGCTAGCAGGCAGCAAAGCGTAGGGAAGCTAGGTCCCCGATGGGAGGGTCCTTATGTCATCAAGGAAGCCCACAAAGGGGGGATCCTACAAGCTAGCTGATCCAAACGGCAACATGGTCCCAAGGCACTAGAACGACAAGCATTTGAAACGATTCTATGTTTAACGGTTGTAATGCTACTATGTATCCCACATGAAATAGCTAATGAATGAATGGACTTTCTTTTAAAAATAGTTCACTTGTCACTTATCTTATCAAAGGGTGAGCCCCTCCTAACCAGGCTCCATGGGATCCGGCGCTATACCTACCCATGAAACGGGGATGAGCTCCTAGGCCACAACTGCTCAACAGGTAAGAAGGATAATGACCTTCTTGTATACAGGGTGAGTTCCTAATATAATCCACGACTCCATGGGACAAGTCCTTTAGATGGAATACCTAGACCCATGAAAGAGGGAGAGCTCCTCACACCAAGACAGCTCATACATGTTCATAACAAGCATCAAAACGAATATTTCACATAGATAACCATTGAGAAAGGTTACAAACAAGCTGATAGGATAAGCATTGCATCGGTTCTCTAGCTTAGTAGCCTGGGATGGGTGACTGCAGCATCCACCTCATGGCAAAAGGTTAAAGACATTGCAAACACTATAAACGGCAAGCACAAATATTCAACACAACCAAACATTAAACATAAAAGGCATCACCCCTACAGGGGGAGCATTTCCATAGATTTAAAAGCCCTGAGGCTAGGTACAATAGAGTTTCATTACAAAGACTGCCAAAACATAACACAAAAAACTAAAACATGACTGGATCACGGGGTAATAGAATCTTTGGCTTCATCGGTAGTATCACCTTCACCGGTGAAAGCCAGAGCTTGGTTCCCAACATCTCCGTAAAGCTCCTCAGTGTCAAGGCCAGCAAACGGATCATCCTCACCAACAGGAGGGATGGAGTCAATCTTCAAAGCTTGAAGGGGGGGGGGAGGGATTTTCAAATATCTGCTCCAAACCAGGAACATTAGACGAATCAGCAGGCTTTAAACGCTTTGAGCTACTTTCCCCACCATCAGCACCCTCCAGCATGATCCTAAGGGGCCTCTTCGACACATAGGAATTGAAGACTTCGTCGGCCACCTCCTTCTTCAAACCTTTCGGCTCCAAACCTTGCAGGAAAGAGATAGGTTACTGGGAGGCCTTGGCAATATTTGCAATATAAGGATAGGTGGAAACCTCCATCGCCTTCACAGCACTCACAAAATCCTCCCCAGAGGAAGGCTTAAAAGAAGGGAGCTCTTCAATCTTCTGACCCTCCGCGGCTGCCTTAAAACCAGCTTGTATTCCCCCATGACGACCGAAGGCTATGGCTTTGGCATAAATATCAGCCAACGAAGCATTGAATTCCTGGGAGTGAAGCAAGTTGGTAACGAAACGAGCAACCCCCTTTGAAATCAGCCAATCCTTCTCTCCGGTCAGATGATCCACCTGAGCCCTTAGCTCCACACCAACCTTCTCCACATCAACCAGCTCTTGTTTAACCGCCTTCCTAGCCCGAGCCAGACCTTCCCTCTCCTCAGCCACCTTCGCTTTCTCATCATTCAAACCTTTAAACATCTTGTCAAACTTCTCCTTCTCCAAACTTAGCTGGGTCCTAGACACGGCCAACTCATGCACCAAATCCATCTCCCGTGCAACATACTTAGCTAACTCCTCCTTCGCCTTCAGCAACTCAACCTCGTGTTTCGCATAAGCTCCTTCCACCTGCTCACTCCGAAGTAATAAACCACCCCACCTAGCCATACCATCTGGAAACAATGACAGAAACTGACCAAAATGAAAGAACATCTTCTTCATCAAATCTTTGTCTGCCCACTGCCGGTGCATAGCCCTTTCTGCATCAGGGATATAATGATCAATCAAATCCCGACAAACGGAAGCCCTCTTCAACACGTCAGAACACTTAATGTCCCACTTTGATACATACACTCCTTCACTTTGACCCTGCTGAACAGGGGTATCAACACCAACACTTGTAACTGGCTTCGAACTCTCACCTCCTTCAGCTCTCGACAATAACAGCTTCTGATCCCCACCCATGATTACCACATCCTTAGGCTTTTTGAAGAAAGCATCATCCTTCTTAGGGGAAGACAAGGTCAGCTTACCCTTCCCAGAGGCAGGTACACCTCCCATGGCGGAGGCTATCAGGGAAGAGTCTTCATCCTCCTCTTCAATGACCAAGGGAATAGCAGGTATATTCCCTGGGCCGGAGGAAACGCCTTGAAGTAGCTTGCTGGAGCGACGAACAGTAATAGACTTCTTCACTGAAGGCTCCGCAGCAGTAGAGGGAGACGAAGTAATACTAGTGTACTCCCCCTGGAAACGGACATGCTCAGTCCTAACAACCACATTCTTCCCCTCAGCCGAGGCCCGGACCTTAAACTTGACATCAACAATATCATCCAAAGCAAGGAAATCAAGGGTGCTCATTTCTGCAAAAAAGAAAAGACATCTGATGAAAAGAGGGATAAAAGAGGACAAAAAGAAATAAGCCTCAACAACACATACCCTCCCCACCATGATAAATCACAGGCTCAGTCTCCAGATCATCCCAATTAACACTTAGACCCATCATGACCAAAAAGTCTTCAGGAAAGGTGCGGAGACGGGTAGGACAAATTCGAAGCTTCTCCAACAACTCCTGATCAAGGGTGTCAGGATCAGGCTCCTTCTCATTTAGAGGAGTATCAGGAGACCTCCTTGGAGCTTGGAAGGGTAGGAAATCAGAGTTCAAGAAGAAAAATTTATCTTTCCAGGTAGACACAAGACCAATGACGCTGGAAATTAGGGCTGGTTCACACTGAGTTTTCTCAATAGTAAACCAGTTCCCATTTTTGGCCAACCTAAAAAACCAACGGTACATAGCCAAAGAAGGCTCATAACCAAGACAACTTTATATTTTTGTTGTAGATGTTGTGTGACATCCGTCACTTTTCATTTTTTTTTAACATTTCGCAACTCTATTTTGTACGTTTAATATTTAATCAAGAACGCCGAATTTTATCCTTCTAGTACACTTAAAAAAATATTTTGTGACATACTCGGACTTATATAATCATATTATATACTTATAATAATCTAAAAATAATATAGAATTGCTAAAAAAAATAAAACGCATGGAGCGGGACTCGAACCCGCGTCCATGGCCAGCTCAAGTTACACAAACAACTCAACCACAAGTTATTTGATACATTGTACACGTAATTTGATACAAAGATTTATTAGACTCATTGATACAAAGATTCAATCACAAGTTATTTTGCATTGTGTGTTTTACATGTGTGTTTAGAGTCATAGAATGACACAAAACCGTAATGTAAGGTAAATTGGTGATTGCGGTCCGGAACGTAATCATAAATTTACAGGTACGTTAAGGTAGTGTGAAATTCTATCAAGGTTTTCGGTAGATAACCAATTATAAACTATAGTTACCTAGTAGATCATTTAGTCTTTCTATAGTCAATCAACTCATGCATTTCTTTTAGGATTCCTAAAACTTAAGTTTAGTGTTTTGCTAGATTCTTATTCTCCTTGCTATTTCAGACCAACCTAATCCAACACTTAAAACTCACACATATCAATCCTCTCATCCAAATTATTCGAAACAGTTTATTCTATTACCTATAAATTCTTGTCGTGCCTTAACCCAAATTTTCCAAACCATAGTTGACCTAATTTCTACCCAATCACCCTCAACCCTATGTTTTTTTTTTAATAACTTCGGGACGAAGTTTCCAAAAGTAGGGGAGACTGTAACACTAACGATTTTTCCAATAATTCAATTTCAACTATGCCAATATAAATTTAAAATGCTAATATAAATATTTTAGAGGTTATTAAAAATAAAATAAATTGATAAATGAATATTTATAATTACAATAACAACATAGCTTGACAAAAGACTACAAGAGTAGGAAACAATTCTTATGAATTCATAGTGGCTTAAATGAAATTGAATGATTTTAAAGTAGGAATGCAATTATGTAATTAATTTGATTGGAAAAGAAATAATCGTCAACGTTTTATTTTTTCCTTTTTCTGTAACTACCTACTAATTTTTCTTCGGATTTTTCGTTGGGTGTTAACCAAACATTTTTAACAACCATTTATTTTCCAATCTATAAAATATGCAAATATATCGATTGTGTATTTTCACACGGCTCTCACTATTCGAGCAACTCCGAACACCCCCACCCCTTTATATTCTTCGTTCCAGTCAGCTTTAGGCGACGCAAGCTTATGTGCAAACCCAAGCAAAAGTGTTGTCGACACTGCTACCTTCAAACCATCGTCGCCACCCTGTTGTCTGACGAACCACCGGCGTAGAACCCCAGCCCCCACTTCAAGGTAAACTCCCTATCATCCTACTCGTTTTCATCTTTCGATCGGAACACGTTCCGAGTTGCACTTGTAATAAACAAGTCATGAATGTATTGGGTCGCATATTAACCTATCTACAATACAATTTATTTAATTAAGTCCTAAATAGAATGCGTTGAAATTGCTTTACCATGTTTCTAATCTTCTTCATAACCAATCAACACATATCCTTCATACATGTATTTTATATATCCCCCCCCCCCCCCCCCCCCGTTTTTTTTTAATTAAAAGTGATTCTTGTAAGAGAAGGTAAGACCGAAAGAAAGAAAATAACAAATCTTGAACAAGCTAATTTTAATTAATTAATTTTTATATGCAAAAACAACTTTTTCGTTGGTTAAAAACCGCTTTGTTATTAAAGATCATTTTTATGTTACTAATGGTTTATTTTGGTTAAATCTTTTTGTGTCATTATAATAATTATCCACAATATCTAGTGTATTATTTATAAAAATTGATATTTTCAGTTATATACATTATTATAAGCTATGTCATGTGTTAGCAACATGTTTATTATATTTTAATATAAACCTCGTGTTTATCGAAATATATACCAACCACATTACTTGACTAGGTAATGTTAACAGTAAATAATTGAATGGTGCTAGTGATGCAAATAATGCCTTGGATCAAACTATTTATTTCACAAAGTCTGACAACAAACCAAAAAAAAAAAAATCTAGAAATACCCAAATAGTTTTACAATACTAATTTTGAATAACCATATCTTAGGTTCCATTGTAATTCATTGATTCTCATTGATTTCTTACAAGTCCAACAACACAATCAAGGTGAGTTTACATAGCCCTTTTTCCATTCACTATTTTGGGGTGAAACATGTTACAACATTCAATTTACAATTCAATCATAAGTGTCTATGTGTTATTCTATGTTGCATTATGTCTTAAACATTACTAGGGTAAGCACATTATTCTAGCATAATCATTAACATTGATCAGCCGACGGTATACAATGATAGATCTATTGGACTGACAATCCCACCCGGATACGTGTACCTCCTACATAGGTAGCGTGGGTGATTGTTATCGAACACATAACATAATCGAGTGAACCATATGCGTATGGGATGGACCAAAGTCTCAAGGGTTGATTATGCACTCGATTTACCTGATAGTTTTGTTTTCACATATGGACTAGACTAGCCATGACATTCGAATTGTACAACATTTTTTATTCAATATACAAACCTATGTAATTCTCACCAACATTTTGTTGACCCAAAAACATTTTCAAAATTAACATGTTTCAGGTAACAATGAAGCTGAAGCTTAGGGTGTACTTGAAGAAGTTATTTGAAGTTGTTTGATTTATTTCATGTTATGTACTAGCATTTGAATTTCTTAGACAATGTTTCTTTTGGATATATGCTATGAATAAAGTATTTAAAATTCAATAAATACCATGTGCTACTGAAACAATCATCTATACGTGACATCCCGATGTTTCCGCCATTGGTTGGGGTGTTACAGCTGCATCCATGTTTGGTGATCTGTATTGAAAACAAACATAGATAACTCATATTAAATGGTCGCAGTTGACTTTAGAAAGTCAAATTCAAATCAATACCTTCCAAATACAACTCCAATCAAAGTTTTTGATCGTGTTTATTTGAGGAGTGACTTTGGCCGACCTAATTAGCTTAACCCTCACACTAATTAACAGTTAAAACCATCCAATTATATGTATTATACGTGTTTTATTAAAGGGACGAGTCAAAACATTCCATATCTTCAATACGTGGTTAATAGTATAAATTGACGCCTTCCCTAGGAGCTCAATACACCGATAATCAAACCTCCATACTCAATTCATCCTTAAACACCTCCTAAATCTGCAAATTTTGAGTCTTTTGTCGTGTTCGTTGACCCGCTCGTTCACACCTCTAACCCCGCTGTGAGTAACAATTATTCTTTTTATTATGTTAGTCGGCTATCATACTCCAATAGCCGTATGGTTAGTTGGATTATAATCGCGTATTGTGGTTTATTAGAAATCTAGGGTTCTTCATCTTAGATTTGGGGATTAAACCTTGCTGCAGACAACCTTTAAATTAATAGTAGAACAGAAAAGTTAACAAACTGATCCACAGATCAGTTGGTAACATGTGTGTGTTTAAACACGTGAACCGGCCGAAGGCCAAGGTTCGATTCCCACACACTTTGTTTTTGTTTTCTTTTTCTAAATCATTTATATAAACAAAACAGTTAGCCTATATAATTAATTAAAATCCATATTAAACGTTCTCAGGGTCTAGACCAGATGGTCTAGGCTTGTGATATAAGACGCGAACCGGCCAGAGGCCCGGGTTCGAGTCCTGGCACAAACATACATTTTTTTTTAGTTTTTCTTTATACTTATATTTTAGATATTCTTTTAAAAATAGATTTTAAATACTATAAGTTTCTTAAAAATTCTATAAAAGCTATTTTAGGTAAATCTCTTGACAAAGTTTACCATAAAAATTTTAGATTTCCAAAATTAATTTATTTAATATATATTATAAATATTGCAAATTTATTCATTTATAATTTTAAAATTCTAAAAAATTATATAAATGATTATATAAAATCCCACAAAAATTATTTTAAACTTGTAGGTCAATAAGTATTTCAGAAATAAATTTTATTTCAGTAAAATCGTTTGTTTCATATTTTTAATTGATTTTTGTTATTTTAAATCATAAATAAATCATAATAAATTCATTTTTTAATATTTTTATACCAAAATTTTACATAAATTATTTTTGTTCATTTAGAACAGAAATCTAAATTTTAATTTGAAATTTCTCAAATTTTAATATTTTTAGATATTAAAATTTAAGCTTTGACAAATAGAAATAAATATACTACATATTCAATTTTTGAGGAAATAATTTTATAAAAATTATTTTCATACTTAAAATCCTATAATATGATCATCCTAAATCAAAAACCTACAAAGGTCTTTTATTTAATTATTTACCAAATTTCTTTATTTATTAACAATTTACCTAATTAATAAAACAATTACTTATCCCCAAGTTAGGAACGCTAGGACTACTTGTATCCTAGATAACTTAGACTCTAAGTTCATTCCCTTACAAATTATTTATTTCTTTAGGTTAATCCATTGGGATAATCCTAATTCACATCACGTTGTTCGGTAGAGTTTCAAGTTATTACACGAACTGTGAGTATTTCCTATCCCTTTTTTGTCTTTATTCACTTTTGGGGTGTTACATGTAAACTTATACAGATTACACATACAAGTTCACATTTTTACAATACAATTCTAGTACTATGTGCATTTGCTTACATATGTGCTTTATGCTTAGACATTACATGTAGAATACATTGGTACTTAGTGAAATCATTAACCATGTACAAGCCGACCTTAACATTGTATAGCGCTATTGGATTGACAACCCGCCTAGGTTGATTCTCCCCCCTTTTTCATCGGAGAATCCATGGTCATTGTTAAGTTATTATCCAATTATTTGGATAAATACACCGCCGTTCATTTAGTACATTATAGAATCACAGGATTGATTTTGCTCATTTGTATGATACATAGTTTACATAATTACATTGTAGCTTTGCACTTGAATTGTATAACATTTTTCAACCTTATTATATGTATTAAATCTAGAAAATGCTCACCAACATTTCATATGTTGACAAAACTTATTTTGTACATGTTTCAGGTGCAGTTTGATCTTAGTACTATAACATTGGACTTTAGCGCTTGCTTTTAATAAGTTATTTCAATTGTCATGTTTCGTTCAGACTTTTGTATTTTTTTTCCATTTCATCTATGTAAGACAATTTAAATTATTAAATAATATATTTACATTTTAGTACCATGTGCTTTTAAACAATCGTCACTACGTGACCCCTCGATATTTCCGCCATCGGTTGGGGTGTTACATGTTGCTGGTAGTTTGATTTGGTATAGTGATTTGGATGTGTTTGGACAAGCTCCAAAATTAACTCAATGGATGAACTTTGATCTTCAAGATTTGGAGTAAGCATTGTTTCCAAAACTTAATTTATACAATCATTTGTGTAATAAATAGAAACAATTAATGAAGTGGTGTAATAAATTTAATGAAAAATATACTCCTAAATTAATGGAGTTTTACCTCATTTAGTGATGTCTTAAATTTTGTATATGAACTCTTTACTTCCTTTTTTTATATGTATTTACAATCTTAAAATTATTGTTTACATGTAGAGGTACCATTTTACGATGTACCATGTGGAATGATTATGCAGTACTGTTTAAGAACCTTATTTCTAATAACCCGGCTACTGAACATGTCATGACTGTTATACATCATGGTAAAGTTGAAAACTGGAAAGGTAACTTTGTGTTAGATTTTATGTTTTTAAAATAATTGTTAATGTCAAATGAAGTCACTAAGTATGTGTATATTGTTATATATAGAACAAATTACCGTACAAAGTGACAAGTACGGAACTGGACTGTTTCTGAATGAAGAAATTAATGAAGTTAATCAATTAAGGAGGAGGTACAATAGTTGGAACAATTTTATACACAAATGGACAATGTTTTAAACTTATATTTGTCATTTTTTTTCAGCGTTGTAGATCATTTTGCATACTAATTCTTGTTTACTTTTTTTAGCCTTCTTAAAATGCAAGCCCAAGAAGCTGCTTCTACTTCTCAAACACTAAGGTCTTCTCAGTCTGTTTACTCATTGCATCAAGAATTCGTTGTTTCAAATCCAAAGAAAGATGTTGACGAGCTTAGCGAGATAAACACAGTTTCAATATTTTGTTAATAGCTTTCATATTTTTATTCATTTACTTTGTTACATCTATTTTGTTATTTATATCTGAATGAAAACAATGTTCAATGTATTGTTGTATTAAAGGCAATGTCTTGTGTAGTGGTTGGAAGTATAAAAAATGTGCAACAAGGGTTTGGTTGGTTTTATGTTGCTTGTATGAAATGTTTCAGAAAGGTGCAAACTAAATCAGAGTATTTACAAACTGCTGCAAAGGTTTCTGAAGAAATTCTCAATTTGCCTGTTACAACTTTGGTTTGTCCGAAATGTGATTGTGAATGTACATCTATCTCACCAAAGCAAGATGAAATTTTTATTTAGACTTTGTTCAAATTTGATATTATTACATTCAACTTATTGTAAGTTATTTATTTCAGGTTTAAGGTACAAGTTCGAGTTCAGGCTCGGACTGGTAGTGTGTCGTTTGTGTTGTTGATAAAGATCTGTCTAGTATTGTTGGTTTATCTGCAAGTGATATAAGGGAGAGACAGTTGAAGCTTGAGGATAGTGAAAGTTTGCCTCAAGAATTATTTCGCTTGGTAGATAAGCTTCTGGCTTTTAAGATTGATGTTTTTTAATACAATCTTAAAAATGACTACCGTATCTACACTGTTCATAAGATATGTGATGATCCTGCAATAATTGTTGAATTGGTTATGGGCAATGATTTTGAAAATGATAATGCTGAAGAGGTATTTAATTACTTTTGAGTTGTGTTGTAAGATTTGGTAAACAAAGAATTTGAAGTTCACTATTTTTTTTTTTTTTTGTATGAGCATTTCTTAGGTCAGTCAGGGAGATGGTGAATACAAGTGTGTTGACCTTGATGAATCTTCTCAGGGTGCTTTTCAAGTTTTGTCAAATGTGAGTATGTATTTTGTCAAATACTTTAAGGTGTTGACAGAGTTTGTTTTCTTCATTTTAACAATTCATTAGTTTTTTTGTGATTTGTTTCAAGGATGTTATGTTTGTTACTGCCGACTCTTCCGTCGTTGAAGCTTTAAAGGATTCTGGTACAAGCCCAAATGGAAAAAGAAGTCTTGAAAATGTCGATGTTTTAAATGTTGGTGAGCTATCCTCTACTGCAAAAGAACCCGGAAGAGATTATCTAAGACGAAAAGTTAGATGGTTATG
The DNA here is from genome assembly GCA_028751855.1 of Ambrosia trifida. Taxonomy (NCBI): domain Eukaryota; kingdom Viridiplantae; phylum Streptophyta; class Magnoliopsida; order Asterales; family Asteraceae; genus Ambrosia; species Ambrosia trifida. The sequence continues at coordinate 127,196,265 of CM054122.1, forward strand.
GAGTAACATGTTGTATGAAACTTTAGTTGAAAGTTTCATTTTTGGGAATGTTTAAAGTTTTAACATGTGTATGTGGTTTTAGTAGAAAATATTAATATTTTGTAAGATGGTAATTAATTCAAGTCATCACTTTTGGACTTGAAGTTTATTACTATTAATATTATCATTACTTTTCGTCTAAAATATTTAGTTTTTTGTTTTTAAATAGTTAATTAAAGTAAATATTATTAGATTAATTAGAGTCGAGGTGTTTTTAACATTGATATTTTATCAAGTACATTACATCTATTAGACACTCCCGAAATACTGTTGAGAAAAAACTGTTAGTAAAACATTTGTTTATACAAAAGGTTGAAAGTAAATATATGATAACAATTTATTATTGAAAGCTTTACTGTTCCATTTAGTACGAAATTAAAGTTTTTACTCAAAGTGTAACTTTGATATAATGATATATCATCAGAAATATAACATCTGTTATTTTAAAAAGTGTTCTACCACAAACAACAATTTTTTTTATCAAATCAGTTCTTTTGTCGTCAACAGACGTTTATTCTCATCTATAAAATCAATCTTCAGTCTCCAGCTTTTTGGTTTGTTAGATGGTATCTCTGGTAACATTTTTTGCTGAGGGCTTACGTTTCTGTTGAATTGTCTGTTGAGGAGCTTCCTGTTCATCCGGATAAAATGGCTTTCGAGGAAGAGTTGGATCCTTTTCTCTGTTTATCTCCAGTATTTTGTAGGTTTCAACCAAAACTAATTCAGACCATTTAGCAACATATTTCATCTGACCATAGTTTGCTGCAACTAACTCTTTCCTCAATCTTTTAAACTTTAAAGTTTTTTTAGAATCACTTACGTTCTCCTTCTTCGACTCAGATCCAGTTGTTTTCTGATTATTATGTTCTTTAAGCAACTCTTCAATTTTGTATATTTGAGCCCTAAGTTCTTCAGTAGTCCAACCAACAAATTGTCTTTCAGTGACGTTGTAAAGTTTGAGCTTTAAAATTTGATCTATGAATTCTTTTCTTACATTACTCTCCAATTCAAGAAATTGGATTCTTTTCAGACATTTGATGGCTCAGATTTGTTACAAACTCTTGTATTTTATTAAGCTTTTCAAGATGTGTTTGCATTATTCTATGAGTAGTGGTCTCATCTTTGTCTTTGCATTGTTCTTTAATAATCATTTGAGTCTGTATGACCTTTATGTCGAGATACTGATTAACATTCAAAGGTTTTTCAAAACCTTCAATAGATTCGAAAGACGGTGATGATAGATCGTTTGTTAAGTAGAAAGATTATATCTCTGGCTGTATTACTAATATTTCAAGAGGAAATTTAGCAGCCAATGGTTCTAAGTTGCATGATTCTGGAAACGATGAGATATGTACAGTTGGAATGTGTTTAGTTGTTGCTGTACCATCTGTTGGTTCTTGGAAGGTTATAAGGGAAGTTGTGCTCGGAACATTCATTTGTGTGATTTCTGGAGCAATAGATGTTGTTTGGATTGGTGGTTGTTGTGGTGATGTTGTGGTTTGTGTAAAGGGATTTGTAGTGGTGATGATTGATATTTTTTCGGATTCAGTCGGTAATGTACAAAATACAACATTTGGTTTTCTAGAGTTATTATGATCTAAAGTTGATGTTTTTATTGTTGTTTGGTGCTCTTGGCAAGTTGTTGGAAAATTTGTAAGGACAGTTGTTCTTGTAACATTTGTTTGTATATTTTTCACTCCCAACAGATGTTGTGGTTTCAGTTGTTTTGACAGAAGAAACAGCACTGAATTGTTTTGGTTCCTGTGCAATAGCGGTTGAAACTGTATTACAAGCTGGGTTATCAGATGTTTTCATATAAGATGTTTGATCTTTGTTCCCTATTTTGCTTTCATGATCATCAACTTCTGTTTCTAAAACAAAACATGGTGCAGAGCCAGTAGTCCTTAAAAGATGATCTTTAATTGCTTTCATATCAACTTTTGTATTGTTGTATAAAGCATCCACTTTCATATTCACCAACTCCATCTCAGTATTGTGTTTGAGTTCTACTAATTTTTGTTGAGCCTGGATTATTGGGTCAACTGATTTCCAGAGTTCATTTATAACCTCAGTCATTTTCTCTAGAAACTTTTCTTTCATTCCCTCAAATTTTTTAAATAAGGCTTCAAGTTTAGTCACCCTTTCCTCCAACTTCTGATATTTTGAAGCACCAGTTAAATTAACAGAATCATCTGCATTCCTACCTGTTGTGGTTCTATTTGTTTCAATGCTATCAACAAGTGTAGGGTGAAATGTTTTTTCCTTTAAGGAAGTCTGATTTGTGTAATGAATTTGCAACTCAGAAACAGTTGTCTCCGCATTTGTAGTGACTACTTCATTTGAACAACCAACAAAATTTACTTGCAATTCAGCGAGTGTGTTCTTCTCTGCTTCTGTCTGTATATTCTCAGTGATTGGTGATTGAGAGGGACTGTTTTCACTTTGATATTTATCGATTGCCTCAAACAATGGATTAAAGGTAGGTGGAATTTTTGGTGGTGCATTTTTCGGAGACGATGGTGGAGTTAAAAGAGATCCATCTCCAGGACAAGGACTTTTAAACAAATGTACAACTAAATCATCTAGGTTATGTTGTATGTGTGCTTCACTTACAAGATGATCCACTTGAGAGGATATATTGACAATATCTGTGTTAGTTGTTATTTCCATTGGCTGAGAGGAAGCATCAACAGGTGTTATTTGCTGCTCTTGTGTGGCTGGAGTAGTTTCGATTGACTTCTGAACTTCCAGAGATACAGCGTTTCTCTTCCTTTTGATTTTCTTTTTTATTGGTGGTTTGTTTGTTGAAATTACTGGAATGATATGCATAGCACTGCTTGTGGTTTCATTTTCACTAGGAGCAATTGGTTCGTCAACAGATGTTACGACAACAGATGTTGAAGCAACAATGTTTGTTTGTTTTTTGGATGTTTTACTTTTAATGACCTTTGTCTAAAAAAAAATAGATTAGGTATTAAATATTGATATAACATAAACAAAAGTTATGTTTGCGAAAGCGATCAAAATCCATTGTCATGAGCTATGGCATGGGAATTCTGAGATATTCAACCTATAACGTATAATAATACTAATAAAAGGGATGCCTTAAAATTCTACGGCATATAGGACATAAGGCATTAGGGTTTTTTATGGCGATTGGGGAATTAAGGTTTTTAATTTACGATAAATTAAATTAATATTATATTTGTATGTCAAAATAGTATGATTAAAATCTATGAATATGATATGATAGTCAAAATATTACTAATTGAATATTCAGATAAAAAAATGTTTTGAATAATTAAAACAAAGAATAAATTTAATTATAATTGCAAATAATTACAATATTTAATATTTATTGAACAAATAATTTATGAGTTACTCAAATGATTCAACAAAATGATAATTATGACTTTCAACATAGGTATATATCTGTTTTTTTTAAGAAAAAAACATTTATAAAACAGATTTTCAATATTATAAATAAATAAATGATTCATTATGTCTAATTAAACATAAATAAAACTAAAAATATAAGATATGATCCAAAAATAATATTTTTGTGAAAAATGAATAATTTCTGACGAGAAATAAAAAAAAAATTTCTATAATTTTTCTCATTTTTTTTTTTCATTTGAAATTTATTTAATGCATTTAAATCAAGTTTGAATGATTAAAAATAGGAAAATCAATAAAAATAAAAGTTATCTATTCAAATAATTTTTATTTCAATTCCAGATATTTAGAAATGTTTTCCCAAAAATTTTGGCGTTATAATCATTTAAAATGAATTTTTAATCAATTAATTTTGATTGAAAAGTTGTAACTCAATAAAAGCATGAAAAATAAATTATTTTCTAGAAAATAAAAATATGATAATTTTCTACATAGTGTCAAGATACTGCACCTAAATATTTATAATTTTTTTGATTCAAAATGAATTTATTTTCAATATTTTTCATTTAGTGAAATTTAAATGATTTAAATAAAGATTTATAATGAATAAAAAAATTGGGTCGGGGACCAGGTTTGAACCCGGGTCCTCCCAATCCTACACCGTAACAAATCGTGACCAAACCACAACACCAAGAGTTGTTTTTTATTTTAGTATTGTTTTGAAATTTTATTAAAACTTTTCTTTCACATACATCTTCTTCCCCACTCTAACAAATAAACCCTAACCGTAATACCAAAATCAATCAATCCCGATTTGTTATGAAACCATCAAAGAATTATAGGGCTATTATAAAGATACGAATGAGGAAGAAAACGGCAAAAAGAAAAAGGAGTTACTAATTTGATTATTGCCAAGATAGAAGGTTTTTCAGTTGCGACCTTAGGGTCGATTTACCAATCCTCTAGTTGCTTATGGATTTATTTTTTTGTGGGTTTAAGTTATTCAAAGGTTCGATAATGATTAGAAAAAAATTATATGTACGATTACTCGAGCACAATAACTATTTGACCTAGATTTAAGTTCGACGGTTTCATAGAAAAAAACCCGATTAAAGATCATGTTTACTACTCGTTATTAACGCGTTTAAGACTTTGAATAGGTTACAAAACATTAGAGAAACGTTTCGGTGTCAAAAGGTGCGATTGATGGGCATTTAAGAGTCATTTGAAGGCTCGTCGAACCTTGGCCGAAATCCGGCTAATCCCGAAACTGGAAAACGAGCAGCATAAAAAAGGGGGTGGGGTAAGTTTAAGTCTCTCACAAATTGACACAATTGGTCCTTAAAGTTTGGTTTTATGATATATATATATATATATTATGAATAACTTAAATTTTTCTTAACAAACCTTAATCAAACTTATAACTTTAACTTTTTATAAACTTTTAAACTCTAAAAGTTTTTTTAAACCTTTTTAAAACTTGAAAACTTTAATAAATATTAACATAATTATTCTTGGATAGCGGCGCAGCTTGTTACTCGCTTACCCATTATCCAGATGTAACTTGGTTATTTTAATCATGAAAATTATTCTTTTAAAGCGCATTTTATAGATTCTAACAAAAGTAACTCAAAATTTTATTTAATTGCGAAAGACAAAAAGTACAAGGTCTTGAACTGCAAATAAATACAAGGACTGAAATTGTAACAACGAAAAAATAGTAGTCACGGATGTCACAAATATGAATATTTTCATCAAAAACCTGATGCACATAGTGATATGGGATTCACACGTTACAAGAAGTTACGACCGCTATTAGACAATTAGCCTATGGCACCGATTCTGACATTATAGATGAATATTTAAAAATGTCAATTATGTGTTCATGTTTGTGATTGTGTTTGATTAAAGTTAAATGAACAAACACGAAATCCGTTTGTTCATGTTTAGGGCTGAAAACAAACCAAACGTTCAACGAACAGTTCGTGAACTATTCGACGGAAAGTTCCTTTGTGTTCGTTTAGTTAGAACAGATGTCGTGTTCGTTCATTTATGTTCGTGAACATTCGGTAAGGTGTTTGTTTACACTTGTTTGTTTTAGATAGTTTATTAGGGTTTTTAACTTTTTATTGTTGATTTAAGGTCTTCAAATTTCCCAATGGTAGATTATCTAATATATATTAGTGTATCACATGTTAATATTACTTTATCAATTTTAATTAACTATTATTTTGGGTGGATTAAACGAGGATTTCAAGTTTAATATGATAATTTTGTGTTTTTATGAGGACATTATGTGATCAAGATTATGTAAAGTATATTTGGGTAATTGGATTAGTATAATTTGAGCGAACAATGTTTGTGATGAAAAATGCTTCTTTTATTTGGAATTGCTATGTGTTAGTTTGTGCTCGGCTTTGTTCATTAATGTCTGCTTGTGTTTGTTTACGTTCATTAATGTCTACTTGTGTTCGTTTACGTTCATTTGTGTTTGTTTGTGTTCGCTTTTCTTTTACACCTAAATTTGACAAATAAACACAAACGAACAAGAACATGTTCATTTTCTTAACAAACAAACACGAATAAAAATCTCGTTCGGTAATTAGTCATGAACTGTTGGTGAATACGTAATTTTCTTAACAAACGAATATGAACAAAGCCTTGTTCATGTTCGTTTGGTTCGTGATCTATAGCCATATTCATGTTCGTTTACAGGCCTATACAAATTTTCTTTTCAGGCGTCAAGACTAACTCTTAAAATGGAAAGCTTTAGTTTTTTTAATGTTATGTGAAGAAGAATACAATATTATTTTAATGTATTTTTGTTTTAAGAGTTGCATGGCCACAAAAAGGTAAGGGTAGAACATGCTAAGTATAGTATTTATAGGTCTTTCCCTTCATTTTATTTGCAGATGTGTTTATTTTTTTATACTCTGATATATATGTATGTATGTATGTATATATATATATATAGAGATAGGAATAAGATCAAATAGGAACTAATACCCTAGTTAGAAACTTAGGAACCAATCTAGACCACTCATCTTATTGACTTTTATTTTTTAATGAAAATGGCATAATAGGAAGTTAAAAAAAATTGTTCCTTGATTATCTCTTCATTTGCTTTCATCTCTCTCGATAAATTAAAACTAAAATTAAGAAATCCTCAAACCTAACCATATATATATATATATATATATATATATATATATATATATATATATATATATATATATATATATATATCAGTTACCAATTTGGATGTAACTAATTACCCTTTTTAGTCTCAAGCGATTCAATATCTTCAAGAAATCATAATGTATGTTGTTGATTCATTGTGTGTGGTACGGTCGTACCTCACTAGTGTACAAGGTTAAGGTTAAAAAATTATTTTCAATCACTTAATTCATACACGATTTTGCAGGTTTTGTATTTTTATAGATCATATATGTGATTTTTCATATTATACATTTATGTGTAATACTTCCATATCAATTCCATGTCATAATTGGTATACGAACCAGATTATAATCAAGACATTTTTTAATTTCCACTCACTTAGTTCATAAATTTATGTTTTATAAGTTTGTACATTGTACAATGAGATGATAAATATTGAGAGTTGTTAATTATTAAAGGGTATGCATACATACATTTGTGTACCTTTAGTTTGGTTTTACATTAGATACGTTTTTAATTTACACCAATGTATATGTGTGTACAAATTATAGTCATGTAAACTGGAAAAAACGGATATACACCAATGTATATTTTGTGTTGATGATGATGATGAATGAAAGAAAAAAAAAAGAAAACTGATATACATCAATGTATACCTATGTCGATGATGATGATAAATGAAAAAAACAAAAAAAGAAACTGATATACACCATTGTATATATGTGTCGATTGTATATATGTGTCGATGATGATGATAAATGAAAAAAAAAAGAATATGAAATACACCAATGTATATCTGTGTTGGTGATGACGATGAATGAAAAAAACAAAAAGGAAACTGATATACACCAATGTATATACACCAATGTACATCTGTGTTGGTGATGACGATGAATGAAAAAACAAAAAAGAAACTAGTATACACCAACGTATATCAGTGTCGATAATGATGGTAAATGAGAAAAAAATATGTATATACACAAATGTATATTTGTGTTCACGATGAATGAAAAAAACAAAAAAAGAAACTAATATATACCAATGTATATATATGTCGATGATGATGAATGAAATAAAAAAAGTGATAGAGAGATTTCATAGGGATTGAGTATAATAAATGGAGGTTAATAATTATTCAGTTACAAATTAAGACTTAATTACCTACTAATGAAGCATATTGAACAAAAGTCAATAATACCCCTTGATTAAAATAAACAATTAATTAATGTTTTACTTATTACAATCATGCCATTAGAGATCAATGGCTGTAAAGTGGTTCCTATGGTTCCTACTTAAGCTATGGTTCCTATTTGAACCCTACCATATATATATATATATATATATATATATATATATATATATATAGATATATATATAGGGCTGGGTTAAATTAAAAACCCTCACGAGTTGTGAAAACCCGTGAAAACCCTATGTAAAAACATTTATTTTATCCTGATTTTTTCAGAATAGCTTTTATATTCAATTTTATTAGTTTTGGCCAAAAAAATCAAAAAAGCGTCGAGTAGATTATTTGTTACACATATGTGTTACGTAATTTTTTTTATGTGTAACAACAAAAAAATCTATGTAACATCTGTGTTACGTAATTTTTTAAAAAAAAATCTATTCGGCGCTTTTTTGATTTTTTTGGGCCGAAACTCATACAATTAAATATACAAGCTATTCTAAAAAAATTAGAAAAAAACAATATTGTTACATAGGGTTTTCACGGGTTTTCACAACTCAAGAGGGTTTTCACAGAAGAAATTACCGAGCAAAGTTACTATAACAAACAAACCGATACTTACCAAACAACATCAATACTATTATTAGTATTCCAATAGTACTAGTACCGGTAATATTTGAACTAATATCAACATATGTTTTAATGGTTTTCGATAGATATAAAATGCATGTCAACATCCTCTTAAGCATAACACAACTTTACTTTTTTGGTTTTAAATTTTAGTTATACGCTCACGCCAAAGGAGAAATTAAGTGTATTATCTTTTATAACGTAATATAACAATTTATTTTCGACATCATTTGTGAAACCCAACTTCTATTGTTGTTGCGCTTCCACTCTAGCCTTGATGCTCGGGGGCCACTCGGCTGCTGCCGTCATGACGACAAACCCATCCATCATCAAAACCACCTCCGCCGGTGATGTTACCTCTGCCACCAACGCCATTGTAACCACCACTGACACATGCATCTTCCACACCACTAGCGGCACCGCCACTTCTCTCACCATCATCATCAGCACCATCTCCCATGTGTGAGACCCAAGTGGGGCAGACACACCACATAAAAATCAGTGTATTTTATAGGCAAAAATCTTGATAGCACCTTTTGAAAGTTTGGTTAAATCCCTCGATAAGACCCTCTGGAAAATCAATTATTGGTCCGCCAATAGGCACCTCCACGTCCTCTTTGTCGCCTACTCTGCCAAGGCCTTCGCCAACACGAACAATATATACCCATCGCCACTGGTAGCATAAAAATAAGTATGGCAGGTGTACCTAGTTTATTACTTTTCTATTAAAGTACTCAGTTCATCCAAACTAATTTTAATCCGGCAAATTTTGACCTAAACTATGGTGATATTTGTTTAATCGGTAAAAATTAATTTTCACTCTAACTCATTTTAATCCGAACTCAGTTTATCCTAAACCGATTTTTTTCTATCAAACTCCATCCCAATTCCCTTTTTGCCAATTGTAATTTGTAGGTGTAAATAAATCGCCCCCACCCTTGTGGTGGAGTGGCATGTGAAATGATTGGTGGAGCCTAACCTTCTTGAAGTGTCAGGTTCGATCCTTGATTCCACCAGGTTTTACTGATTCTTTACTGTCGTTCCTTTGGACAAGTGGGGGTCAGATTTTCCCTGAATTTGTGGCTTGATGGGTTCTGTCTACCCAACACTACTTGTGGGCGGGCACCTAAGACATGTAAAAATTTATGCGGAAGCGATTGTTTTGGGATGGGTTTGGTTTCAGCCCCGCCGCCAAGGGCGGTTCGGTTTCAAGTAACGGACTCTCAAACCGACTTGTTGATTTGTATAAGCAATAGAAATAGAAATGAAAGATGTTTGATAGATTGATATGTTTGGTGCAATAGCAAAGGAAAAAACAATCTCCTATAAATACATTCATGGAAAATGGTAAAATAAAAAATGAGCTAATCTAAAGGCACAAGTCAATATGCTAGTCTTTGGGCATAAATCTTGGAGGCACAACTGAAGGAAGACTTTGACTAGAATTATTACTTTGACTAGTCAAATGGTCATGACATTCAATACTCCCCCTCAAGTTGGAGCGTGAAGGTTACGAACGCCCAACTTGACAAGTGATATTTCTTCTTTTTCGAACACCCCCCCTCAAGTTGGAGCGTGAAGGGCTCATAGATTTGGACCCGACTTTTCTTCTTGCGAGTTCAAAAAACTCGACTTTTCTTCTTGCGGACTCAAAGGAACCCGACTTTTTCTTCCTGCGGGTTCAAAGAACCCGATTTTTTTTTCTTGCGAGTTCAAATAACCCAACTTTTCTTCTTGCGGGCTCAAAGAAACCCAACTTTTTTTTTCTCGCGGGCTTAAAGGAACCCGACTTTTTCTTCTTGCGGGTTCAAAGAACCCGACTTTTTTTTTCTCGCGAGTTCAAAGAACTCGACTTTTCTTCTCGCGGGCTCAAAAGAACCCGACTTTTTCTTCTTGCAGGTTCAAGAAACCCGACTTTTTTTTTTTGGTCTCTTTTTTTTGTCTACGTTCTTCTCCATCTTGTGCCCCTTCCTTTTTTTTTTTTTTTTTTTGACTTTCTCCTACCGTGCTTTTGCTTTTCCCCTTTTATTTATTTATTTATTTATTTTTCCTTTTCTTTTTTTTCTTCTTTCGAGCAGGATAGTAACCCGCTCTGATACCATGTAAAAATTTATGCGGAAGCGATTGTTTTGGGATGGGTTTGGTTTCAGGCCCGCCGTCAAGGTCGGCTCGGTTTCAAGTAACGGACTCTTAAACCGGCTTGTGGATTTGTATAAGCAATAGAAATAGAAATGAAAGATGTTTGATAGATTGATATGTTTGGTGCAATAGCAAAGGAAAAAACAATTTCCTATAAATACATTCATAGAAAATGGTAAAATAAAAAAGGTGCTAATCTAAAGTCACAAGTCAATGTGCTAGTCTTTAGGCATAAATCTTAAAGGCACAAGTGAAGGAAGAGTTTGACTAAAATTATTAATTTGTCTAATCAAATGATCATTAGTTTAAATAAGACATGTTATCACCAAGAGTATATGTAGTGCTTTTATAACCGATTAGTGAAAAGTACGTCTATTTGTTGTGTTGAGCGTTTAAAAGTGTAAATAAATCACCAAATGGAGGGTCAAGATCAAAAGTCACCTACTCTAATTCTGACATAAGGATCAGTCATTTTCATATGAATGCAAGTGTTAATTTTTAATTATATGTAATATACTTTTTGTTCGATTTGTCTGAAGCGTATATAGATATTTATTTAAGTTAATTATTGCAGTAGTGATCGCTACCAAACATTACCTTGCGAAATCCACTTGTACATCGCCCGTAGCTTCGTTTGTTCGTCTTTTTGTAGTTTAAAATTGTCAAACAACAATGTCTTGGATTATTATTTACTTATAAAATGTTAGTGATGATGAAACAAATGTCTTTTGGGTTATAGTTAATAATATTGGTAGAAGTACGTGACGATAAAAAACAAACACGTTTATCTTTTAAGTTTACAAAGGAAAACTATTAGGGATGGTTGCTTTGTTGTTGGTTTGAAGAATGTTTTATATATATAACATTGATAAAGTTTACGGTGAAAAGGTATTATAAGTTTATAACATAATAAGAAGGGTTTTGGATTTTTATCTAAATGAATAAATTGAAGGGAATAAAAGAGTCAATATATGTTGGCGTTTTTAAAAGAGAAAGAGAAGGGTAAAATTTGCATAACATATAATTGTTGAGTTTCATCTTAATTTTTTAAACGTGCATAACTTTTTATACGATATTATTTAAAAAAAATAAACTACAAAAACAAGTTTTTTATCATCTCTCATTTGCAATTCCTATTGCTATACTATAATTTTTTTTTGCTGGGGTTGATAACTAGCGTTTTATCATGTATAACTTGTGTTTTTTTATCAGTTGTAACTTGCATATTTTATCTGGTATAACTTGCATTTTATCAAGTATAACTTGCGTCTTTTATCAGATATAACTTGCGTTTTTATCAAGTATAACTTGCGTCTTTTATCAGGTATAACTTACGTTTTATCATATATAACTTGTTTTTTAAGAGGTATAAGTTGCTTGCATCTTTTATCAGATATAACTTGCGCCTTTTATCAACTATAACTTGCATCTTTTATAATTGCTGAAATTTTATATAAAAATTAGTATATCATATTATAGTTCTAAGTTTTTATATAACTATAACTTGATCAAGTGCTATATTTACAAGGGTCCACAAGTAGGGTGAACAACTTGTATGGTAGACGACAAGAACGCACAACTTACCATGTCCTTGTTAATATTAGGATACCTGTTCTCAGGACAGTAGGTATTCTATTTTTCTGCTTCACTAGATTATCTCTACAGTCATCAGGTGTGTTTCACAACCTCGTTTTACTGTTTTACATTTTTGGGGATAAACATGCTACATTTCTAGTAAATTACATTTTGGGTGATATTCTATCATGACTACCATGTGGAACATGAGATATTCAGTTCATGAGCTGAACAGTCCTCGTACTTACATTTCCACTGTAACCATTAGCTAACAGTAGCCATGGAACACTTAAATAGATCTACTGGGTTGACACCACCACTCTTGGTTAGTCGCTCTAACCAGTCACATACAAAAGAGTGTTAGTATTCTACTATATTTACGTTGTCTTTATTGTACCATGCGCGAGGCACAATAGTTAAGAGGTTTGGTTATGGGACTCATGGTTTGCACAATTATTAGTAGCTTAGCTAGCTTTGATGGTCATACACGAATTTCACAAGCACTTTACATAGTACAATAAAACCTGTGAACTCACTAACATTATGTTGACAAATCTTTTATGCATGTTTTTCAGGTAAATGATCATGGAGGACGGTAATTTGATAGAGGGGTTTGAGTGCACACATGTGGTATTATCACCTACACCGGTCCAAATTTAATAATGTTGGTCATGTTATGTTTTCGACATTTGGTCCAGTAATTTCAGACAATATTACATTTATCTTAATTTTGTAAGCCTTAATTTACTGTTTGATGATATCTACTTAAATTACATCTTATGTGTTGTTCGAACCTTGTGCTTGAAAACCTTTCGAATCACATCCCAGTGTTTCCGCCTTAGCGGGGTGTGAGAGATAGGTATCAGAGCAGAAAGTTATAGATAACTAAGATTCTTTTGAGTCAACTATAATTAAACAAAACATTTTCGAAATGTTTTCACAAAGTCGACCTTACCTTTCCTTGCACCTCTCAAGTTCCCAAGATGCTCCACGACTACACATGGGTATAGTATTTCATTTACTAATTACATTCATATTCATTCATATACATATGCACTTGACAGGATCATGTCCATAGCCGTCGACCTCACTTTGATTTCCGACTCTGAGGAGGACTACCTCGTGGATGCTACCCCTGAGGAGGACCCTCACCACGTTGCTCCCGCTCATCCTGATTCCATCCCATACGAGGCGCCGAACTACCCGTATGATAGTGTAGAATTTATCATGGACGACTACGATGAGGATGTGGATCCCCAGCCCGCAGACCACCATTTCTCCGATGATGATGTGGAGGATGACGCCCCACCTGTTCTTGACAACCCAGCGTTCATCCAGAGGCGATCCCAGCCGAGGACCCAGCTCCTGACCAGGCGCCTTCCTTCTGCACATTTCACTACTTTTCGGGTGGTGGATGCTATCCGTGGACTCCCCGAAAGTGAGTGCGCTAGTCGGTTGTTCTTGTGATCCCTGCTCATGTCCCTGCCCCCGTTGAGCCCCCGACCCTGTGGTCCATGGCGAGCCTGACCTTCCTATTGATCCGATACCCGAGGAGCCGGCTGAGGAGGCACTTGTGCCTGAGCACGAGCCACATCGCAAGTTGAGGAGGAGATCCCATGCTCGTAAGCGGTCATACCTCCCCACACTTATAGGTGACCTAGCTCATAGAGATGAGGAGGATGATGTGTAGGCTATGACTTTGGGAGGATCATCCGGCCGACTGCTATACATGGAGAAAGGTGTTCTCTTATCTCATGATGTGCAGTTGGAGACAAATATTTGACTGGACTCGAGCTAATTTAAGAAAAAACCCACAAGATCTTTCAGATCCGTGATCGTTTGAAAGCCGCTCGAGATTGTTAAAAGTGCTATGCCAATTGCCGTCGCAAACCGCTCAATGTTTAGGTTGGCGATAAAGTACTCTTAAAAGTCAAACCATGGAAGGGTGTTCCAAGGTTTGGAAAACGTGGGAAACTCAACCCCCGGTACATAGGTCCATTCAAGATATTTGCTAGGATTGGCCCTGTAGCATACAAGCTCAAATTACCTGAAGAGCTTAGTGGTGTTCATGACACATTCCATATATCCAATCTTAAGAAGTGTTTATCCGATTAATCTTTGATTATTCCTCCCGAAGAAATTCATATCGATGATCAACTCCACTTTATTGAGGAGCTAATCGAGGTGACTAATTGGAAAGTCCGAAAATTGAGAAGGAGTAGAACAAAACTTATCAAAGACAGTTGGAATGCAAAACGCGGACCCGAATTTACAAGGGAACTTTAAGATCAGATGGGACACAAGTATCCCGCTTTTTTCCAAACACCCGCTGAGACCAGTAAGACAACTCGATTTCGCAGACGAAATTCCAAAAACAAAGAGAGAATGTGACACCAGTCAAAGAATTAGGCCAAGATTTGTACACATTTCTACGTAACCATGCCATTTCATATGCATATTAGAAAATTTTAACAATCACTATACCCACTACTCCAGTCAAGTAAAGCCCAGACCATTGAAAAAATTCAATGGATTATCGATCTACATATACAACACCCGAAATATCCTAAACAAGTGGTGTTGAAAAATCAAGTCAATCACATGCTCAACAGAGAGCAACCGGATACCCAATTACTATGTATTGACAAAACAACAATACACGTGACACTACCAAAGTGGGAAAATACACAATCCCACACAAATTTGAACAATCCACAATGTGTTTGTGACAATCTACACACACCAATGTCATTAGACACTACTAAGGAACAAGCATGTGTTATCATACATTAATAATACCCAATAACACATGAATAACCCCAATAACATATGTGTCTATCTTACATGATCACTAATGTTATCACACATATATGTTAATATACAATAATCCAATTTTATTGATAATTGATATCTATAACACTCCATATACCACACATATCCATGTATAATCGGCGATATCTATACCTATATGTACACAACACATCAATCTAGTAAACTAGTTAATAAGAACCATGTGTTGGTGTATATATAATCGGCCACGCACATTATGATACAAGCCAAAACCAATATATGCGTGTATGTATTATAAAGCTAGGACAAAATATCCACATACACACACACACATACACTCGACACATATATACATATATAGATTGTCACACCCTCAAATTTCCACTGCGGGGATTATACCGCGAGGCGCATGACAAACCAGGATCCCATAGCCATAAGTCACATAAACGACTCTAAATGCCCAAACCATTTAGTTTGTTATTGTAAAAACCAAATTTAAAAGTTTTAACCAAACCAATTAAGTAATAGCTAAAGCGAAATAGTAAAACATTTAAGTTAAAGTATGCGCAATAAACCACGCCCAAAGCCATAAGTAAATAGTTAAATACTCAAAAGTAGTTTAAGTGTTCACAATCCCATGACACTACATGATGCATGCCCTATTCATGCTCCATACCTAATTACCTGCAAAAGCATGCTAACATGTATCAACATAAAGTCGGTGAGTTCACAGTTTGGATAACAAGTATAAAGTAGTCGAAAGCCTAGGTCCCAAAGATCCAAAAGTTCAAGTGTCATTAGTTTAAGCGTGTCAGGGGTAGCTAACCCACTCATTGCAACTAAACAGGTGATTATTAGGAACCTTCAGTAATGTGTTAACATACGTTAAACTGCCTTAGGAACTAGTGTCTATCAACACTAGCATAACAGATGTGGTCAGAAGTTCATGCCCATGCTCCCAGCATCGCAAACATGAGGTTGCTGCACAACCTAATAGCGCTATCAACTAATACCCCTTTCGCCTCCAACGATTAACCCAATAATATGTAAGGACTTTAGTTCAGCTCCTTAGGATCGAATATGTGTTGGAGGCTCTTGTGGTCAGTGAAGATTGTACACTTCGTCCCTTAGATATAATGCCTCCAGATCTTTAGAGCAAAAACCACTGCTCCTATTTCCAAGTCATGGGTGGTGTAATTCTTCTCATGAACCTTTAATTGACGTGAAGCATACGTGATCACCTTATCACGCTGCATCAGCACACGCCCTAACCCTTGGATAGACGCATCATAGTAAACCACAAAGTCCTCTGTACCCTCAGGTAGTGATAGTATAGGTGCACTGCAAAGCTTCGTCTTCAATAGTTGGAAAGCAGATTCTTGGGAATCTCCCCACTTGTAAGTAATCCCCTTCTATGTCAAAGTAGTGAGGGGTTAAGTGATCTTAGAGAATCCCTCAATGAATCTGCGATAGTATCCCGCAAGACCAAGAAACTGGCGCACCTCTGTAGGAGTCTTAGAAGCCTCCCACTTTTTAATAGCATCAATCTTGGCAGGATCGACATGTATTCCTGCCTCATTAACCACATGTCCTAGAAACTGGACTTCTCGAATCCAGAAGCCACATTTAGAGAATTTCGCATACAGCTGCTCATTTCTCAAGAGTTCCAAGATCAGCTGCAGGTGTTGCTCGTGCTCTTCTCTGCTCTTGGAATAAATCAGTATGTCATCTATGAACACTATGACGAATTTGTCCAAATAAGGCTTACACAAGCGGTTCATAAGATCTATGAACACAGCCGGTGCATTGGGTAGCCTAAATGGCATCACCAAAAACTCATAATGTCCATAACGATTTCGAAGGCTGTCTTCGCCACATCCTCCTCTCGGACTCTCAGTTGATGGTATCCTGACCTCAAGTCAATCTTAGAGTAGTAACTCGACCCTTGTAGCTGGTCGAACAAGTCATCAATACGAGGCAAAGGGTAGCAGTTCTTAACCGTCACTTTGTTCAACTCCTGATAATCAATACACATGCGGAAACTCCCATCCTTCTTCTTAACAAACAGAACTGGGGCTCCCCATGGCGAAGAACTAGGTCTAATAAAACCCCTATCAAATAGCTCTTGGAGTTGGGTAGACATTTCTTGAAGTTCGCCTGGTGCTAGACGGCATGGTGCGCGTGCATCTGGAGTTGCTCCATGTGCAAGATCAATTTGAAACTCCACTTGACGAACAAGTGGAAGTCCAGGTAGTTCCTCTGGGAATACATCTGGGAAATCTCGGACTACTGGGATGTCCTCAATCTTAGTTTCAGCTTCAGCTCGAGTGTCAGATATGTTAGCCAGAATGGCTGGACAGCCCTTTCGAATACACTTCTGGGCTTTCAAGAAGGAGATGATGCCCACCATGGCACCACCACTATCACCCTGTATAGATAAATGTTCTCCTCTTGGGAGGGGGACACGAACAATCTTCTCCTGACAGAGAATTGCAGCGTGTTGCTTGGACAACCAGTCGATGCCAACCACGAGATCAAAGCTTCCTAGGGTGATAGGTAGAAGGTTGATGGAAAACAATTGCCCATCTAGCTCGAGCTTACAGTCACGATGAATATGGGTTACCTCAACAGGCTTCCCATCAGCTAACTCTATAGTGTATGGGTATCAAGAAGAGTAGGAACCATCCTTAATTGTTTGCTAAGTTTCGATGACACAAAACTGTAGTCCGCACCAGTATCATATAAAATAGAAGCAAGAGTGTCGTTCAAGGAACATGTACCCGTCACAACATTGTTATCAGTCCAAGCTTCGCCAGAGCCAATCACAAATGCTCTTCCACGAGTTCCATTATTGTTGTTACCGTTGTGGTTGTTGTTGTTGCAAGTATTGGTAGTGTTGTTGTTCCCAGTCTTGTTACCACCACCGTTGTTATTATTACCCCTGTTATTGTTACCATTACCATTCAGTTGTGGACAGTCCTTCCTAAAATGATTCTCACTTCCACACTGATAACAACCTTTACCACTTTTCTGTTGTTGCCCCTGTTGTGCTGCTGGCTGGTCTCCCGGGATATACACCCTACAATCCTTTTGCTTATGCCCCATCCTGCCACAGCGATCACATTTAATATTGTTACATGTCCAAGTGTGATGCCTATTGCACTTGTTGCACTTAGGTTGGTTTCCCTGGTAACCTCCCTGAGAGTGATTGTGGTTGTTACTACCGCCATGGTTGTTATGCCTCTTATTCTGCTGCTGCTGCTGATTGCCATTAACTGGGGGCTTGCCAGATGCATTCTCCCACTTCCTCTTGTTATCATTAGTACCCGAAGATGAAGCACCACGAGGGGGTAACAGTCCCTCTTCCACCTTCTGATCAGTCAGCTAGTGAGCCATATGAAAAACCCGCTGAATCTCGTTGAGATTAGCAGTAGTAACCATGCTCTTGATTTGGGGCACCAAGCCCTTGATGTATAACTCAATCCTTTTGTAGGGCGGGTTTGAGTAATTTGGGCACATTGCCGCCAACTCATGTGATCTAGTGGTATAACTCTCAATCTCCGATCCCACCATCTTTAGATTGAGATACTCAGTCTCCAGCTTTTGAATCTCATCTCGAGGACAATACTCCTCTTTCATCAATTCCTTGAAATCCACCCAAGGTGTAGCATTAGCCACGTCAACACCTAGCATCTGCACCTGAGAGTTCCACGAGGATAATGCCGCATTCTCGAGAGTAGCAATGGCATATTTCACCCTGTCAGCTGGTGGACAGTTACACATAGCGAAGCAAGATTCTAGTTTTTCGAACCACCCCAGTAGCCCGACAGCCCCTTCAGATCCTCCAAAGTTCTACGGCTTGCAGTCCATGAAGGACATGTAGGTACAAACTGGAGGGTGATGTGCAGGTTGGCCTAAGTACAAAGAGTGAAAATTCACAAATGAGAAAAAGAGCGTAACGTTGGAGTCTAAGGAAAAGATTAGAGCAAAATGGCATTACCAGCTTGAAAAGCTACGAGGGCTTCAAGCACCCTGTCGTTGATGAGCGCGTTCAGCTCTGCTTGGGTCATGTTAATGTTTCCTCTTCCGTGTCCTCTTCCCGCCATAGTAATTCTACATTTACACTATACTCATTAGAAAACAATAATATGTCCCACATACAATCGTTCACATAATACAAGTAAACTAGAATATAACATAGATAACATGCGCAAGAATAGAATAAGGTTGCCGAAAATTTGGTTGGTATGAAAACAAGACATTTTCCCGAACAGTATGAGTACTCCCTTAAATGACCATTTCCCGTGCATTAAGACCCGAAGTTGAAAAATAGAAAATCTTTTTGGCATTTTTTAATTTTTTTAAAAATAAATAAAAGAAAGAAAACACTAATAAAGTGAAAATAAAATAAAAAAAATATAATAAAACAAAATAAAATGAAGATTCAAAATCAAACACTCCAAGGTGCTTACCAGACTGAACACATATGTTAGAATTGTTAAATGTGAATTACTATAAGCACAGTCACAGTCCAAGGTTCTTACCAGTATATTGATCCATTTAAACAAACTTACATAATTGTCTTCAAAGCCTCACTTTACTTATTTTGATTATGAGCATTTGACTGTTTGTACTGCGTGTCCCACAACATGACATACCCCCGCAATCAAGGTATGCACAAAGCTTCATCGTAACAGGTGAGTATATTGCAGGTATCCGTATAATTTACAAGGTACGAGACACACGGGTGTACAGGTCAACTTATATCTGGATGCAACAAAGTGACCAGTGTGTTCTCAACCAGGGTTAGGGCAAATACCATTTGGTACGAATTTTAGCTTCAGGCTTTTTAAGATAGCCTTTAGCATATAGGGTTTTGGCATTTTTCCTTTGGATTTGCTCTTTTAAGATATCTTGGTCGTGCCTAGGTCAACATATATCTGGATGCAGCAGAAGGACAACCATGTTATCCTCGGATAGATCAACAATATAAAGACCCGAAACCTCTGATTTTGGCAATCTAGAAACGCAAGAATTAAGATCATAAAATCGTACGCCGATGTTATGCTCCCCACATGTACCACAGTCCTGTTATATTATTATTATAATATGGGCCGAGTATGCGTTGTAAGTCTGCCTATTTGTATATCTCATGATGGAGCTAGGGTCGCACTTAGCAGTTTAAGTTCTCTGTTTTGTTTTAAGTGTGACAGTTAAGCAGCTGATGTACTTTCATATCCTTTCTTTTACGCAGTGATAAATCGTTTTTTTAAGAAAAAATATTTACAAAAACTTCATAAACTTATGGGAAACGTAAAATCATTTAGGATTCCTCATCCCGTTTAGTTGGACCAAGAGTTCAAAACGAGCCCTGTCAAATGCCTTGGTGTAAAGGTCTGCCAAATCCTCTTTCGTGTCAGGTTTTTCTAAGTGAAACATTTTCTTTTCAAAACAATCTCTTGTGAAGTGGATATCTGATACGAATATGTTTAGTGTTAGAAAAGTTGGTTTGGTTTTCATTTACGGATATGGCAACTTTGTTATCAATCATAATGGAAGTATTTAGAAAATTCAAATCGTAATCACGCATTTGTTGCTGTATCCACAAAACCCGTGAACAACAGCTACCAGCTGCAACGTATTCAGCCTTGCATGTGGACACCACTACAGAAGTTTGCTTCTTGCATTGCCAGGATACGAGTCTCCCCCAAGTAGTTGACAGCCACCAGTCGTCGATTTTTTGTTCTGGTTGCATCCTCCGTAGTCTGAGTTGGCATAGGATACGAGATCTAATCCACCATCTAATGGATACGAGAGACCTAATTTGGGTTTCCCCTTAAGGTATCTCATTATCTGTTTGACCATAATCATATGTGACTCCTTCGGATCTTCCTGAAACCTGGCACAAAGACAAACTGGAAACATAATGTCAGGTCTAGAAGCAATTAAGTACATGAGTGAACCAATAATTTCTCGATACTCTGTGGGGTCAACATGTTTTTCGCTTTTGGTATCTGGACCGAGACTGTGGTTGACTGGTAGAGGACTAGCATAAACAGTGCAATCATTCATCTTGAAACAAGTCAGGATGTCATACACGTACTTGGTTTGATGGATGAACATCCCATCTGCCTTCTGATCCACCTGTAGACCAAGGAATAACTTTAACTCCCCCAAAGCACTCATCTTGAACTTCCTTTTCATGACCTGCTTGAATTTCTTGCATAAGTCATCACTGGGTGATCTGAAGATGATGTCATCAACGTACACCTGTACCAGCAGAAAATCTTCTCCTTTTCTCCGAATGAAAAGTGTATAATCGATCTTTCCTCTCTCAAAACCATTATTCAAGAGGTAAGAAGACAATGTCTAATACCATGCCCTGGGTGCTTGATGAAGTCCATATAGGGCCTTGTCAAGTTTGTAGACCCTATCTGGATATTCTGGATCAGTGAACCCCGATGGTTGAGAGACATACACCAGCTCTTGGACTTTTCGGTACAGCGCACTTTTAACGTCTAACTGCTAAACCTTAAATCCTTTATGAGACGCAAAGGCTAGAAACAAGCGAATTGCCTCTAGCCTAGTAACTAGTGCAAACAATTCATTGAAGTGTATCCCTTCCTATTGATTAAACCCCTTGACCACTAGTCGAGCCTTATTCCTGACCACAACACCATTATCATCCTTCTTGTTCCAAAAAACCCAGTTGCATTGCCTCTACCCACGAGTTGTCACGAAGAGCCAGTTGATACGTCTTCGGTTCGACTTGTGAGATAAATAAGCTTAAGCATTTGTTCACAATACCTGAGTCTCTAATTCTTGCGTACATGCAGTTGGCATTTCCAAAACTTCTCCTTGTCTGAACTCCCGCAGTAGGATCTCCCAGTATGTAGTCAACTCGATGATCTCTATTTGCACGTGCTGATGCGACAATCTCAACCGTTAACTCATCATCTAAGTTGGAGCCAATTTTTCCTACAGCCACTTCTTCATCAGTAGAATCCGTCTGAATGGGTTCGTGAAAGGTTCTTCTTCAGTTTCAGTAGCTGGTTCCAAAGATGTAGATTGATAGTTTCTCAAAGAGCTCTCTTGAGCATATGTCTTATCCTTTTTCTGCAGTAATTGGGATAATTAACTGAGGTGTTACTATGTTGTCATCATCCTCATCATTAATCACTTGTTCTTCAATGGTTAGATTTGCATTAAAAGTATGAGGAACATTAAAAGACCTAAACACAGCATCATAGTCGAACATCCAACTGGGTTCCTGTGCACTATCCGTGAGTAAGTAGTTATTACAATGTTGAAAGCAATTTCTACTACACCTTTAGATTTGTTTAAAACACGTTAATTTGATGATCCAGGTACATAACCAAGGAAAAATCCCTCGTCAGAAACCTCACCAAATTTTAGTTGGTTTATATTTATAATGTTGATGCACGTTTTGCGACTAGTGCTTTTGGATTGTACATTCTAATATGTTTTGTTGATAGTGCAAGGCATCCCAAATGGTTGAAAATCTTTGATATTTGGTTTTCGATCGTTCAAGAGTTCATAACACGTTTTATTGTGTTTTTTGACGCTCAAAACCATATTCAGAACATAGCAAGCTTTATTCACAGCCTCCCCCCCCCCCAGAATTGAACAGGAAGCTTAGAGTCAGCTAGCATTGTCCGAGCTGATTCAATCAAAGTCCTATTTTTCCTCTTAACGACTCCATTCTGTTGTGGCTCATAAGGAGCACTAAATTGATGTTCAATTCCCTTATGAATGCAAAAGATTAAAAACGTGCTGTTCTTGAACTTCGAGCCGTTGTCACTTCTGATTTTCTTGAGAGTGGTGTTGAAAAGATTCTCTGCTTGAAGAATGAAGTTAGTTAAGATTTCTCATGTCTCATCCTTCGTACCTAAGAAAAACACCCACAAGAATCTTGAAAAATCATCAGTAATCACAAGGCAATAGAATTTACCACCAATGCTTCTAACATTCACTGGATCGAATAAGTCCACGTGAAGTAGTCTGAAAGGAGTAGAGATTGTGTTAATAGCTTTAGGGTGATGAGGTTTTTGTGTTGCTTTCCATTTTTACAAGGGACACATTTATCCTCAACCCCAAAGCATTTTAAAGGAACACCTATCACCAAACCGTTTTTCACAATGTAGTTCAGCTTTCTAAAGTGAATGTGCCCCATTTTCCTATGCCATTACAGTGAATCTGATTCAAATGCTCTTGAAAGAAGGCATATGGTCTCCTCTGAAGTGTCACCAGGCTTACTCATGTCCATAATGTATGTGTCATTTCTTCTAGGAGCCCTCATGATTATCCACCCTTTTGGAATTTTCACCCCTGGTTTCAATACTAAAGCCTCAGTCTTTGGTGAAGTGAACCGAGTGCCCCTTATCGCAAATTTGAGAGACACTCATGAGATTGTGTTTGAGCTCCTCAACATACTTCACTCCTTCTAGGGTGATCTTGCCATTTGTGACCTTCCCCTTTCCTGAGATGTGCCCGCCTTTGGCGCCAGCAAAATTCACGTAACCTCCATCACATTTCATAAATTCAATCAACAATCTTAACTCCCCTGTCATATGCCTAGAGTAGCCGCTATCAACATACCACCAGTTGATATTCCTCGTCAGCAGCTCCTGGATTCAAAAAGAAGATTAGTTAGAGTAGGGGACCCAAGCTGTGAAAGTCTTGGGTCATCCCATTTCATCGACAACAGTAAAATCCCTAGTATCCATCACTCCCCACTAGAGTCCTGGATCTAGGTGGAATGTTTCTGTTCATTTGGTTATAATGACTGTAGGGCCTTTGATTATGAGGATTGTAATATACTCCATCGTTCACTAGCCCATTATTTTGAGGTTGTGGATACCTCCCTCTGTTGGGGTATCCCTGAACATAACTATTTCTGGAAAAATTTTGGTTATTAGAATAGTTTTTTATCCCTATAACCGTTTTGATTATTATTATTAACAAAATTTACTGGTTTGTCACCTTGTGGACTTTGGTGACGTTGTTTGTGCGGTGGTTAGTATTTGTTGGTATTTCCAGGTGCTGGCTGCTTAGAAGGTTGAGCACCAGATGTGCTTGCCTGGCTAACACTTACCTGTCTAGAGACGAACGTAGGTTTTTCAAAATTTTTGTTAACTGGTCGTTTTCCTGGATCCCTAGACCCACCATCAGATTCTTTCTCTAATTGTCTCTACAAAGATTTCTTTGTAGAGTTACTCACCTCTTTCCTGCTTTCAGACTTAGCAGGAGTCTTACCTTTCTTTTCATTAGTTGATGTAGTGTTCTCCTTCTTTTTGGCAGTATACATGCTAGCTACATGACCTTTTTGATGACATTTAAAACATGACCGTTTCTCAAAAAAGCTTTTTGCACTGTCCCCTTGAGGTCAATCCCTCATTACTAGCAGATTTGGGTGAAGTGTTACCAGAACATCTAGCATTACCCTTGGTGACTTCTTTAGTTTTAGCTTCTCCTTGCTTAACACATTTAGGATTTTTCAAAATTATTTTTTGGATCGGCCTTTGTAGTTTGAGTTTTTGAAATCACTAGGGTATCCTTTTTTGTTTCAGTTGGGTTAGGTTTAACAGTATTAGTTTCATTAACCCCCAACCCTTTAGTGTTCTTGAACACTTCACCAGTTTCCTCATTCTCAGATACACTAGATAAATTACCACTCTCAGAACTATCCACATTTTCATTCACATCTTGTCTCGTTCGAAAAAACTGAATAAAAAATCAAGATATGAACTAACTTATTGAATTATTTTATATTAGTATTTATTCTGAGTCTTTTCGAAATAGTTCAAATATTCAAAACAAGAAGTTATAGTTGGTCAAATGATATGACTAAGTGACATATCAAAACGAATACTTATAATAGGAAAATGAAAATATAGCAAGGATCAAAATTTAGGCTAAAAAGAGAACTTTATCCTGATATGAATTATAGGATTAACTAAGGGCATCAGTCTAACGAAATCAAAACTCTTGATTTTTGTTAGTTTATTTAAATTCATTAACTAATTCACTAACTAATTCATTATGGGATTGATTGTTTTCTATTTCAATCAAAACAATTTATTAGTAAAGTTTACAATCCTTTGAGGTATTTTATTACATGTAAATAAAGTATAGAATGAGGAAAGTAAAGGTCTTTTAGGTTCTTTATTTATTTTATTAAGTTTGATTTAGTAGATTCTAAAGATATAACTTTGAGAGATAAACAATGAGAACTAAAAGTTCCAAACCAAAAATTGTTGGTTTTACGAATAGTGTATGGAATAAAAAAAATTTGATTGTTATTTCGAGTCATTTTTGATCCAATTTTCACAGATCTTTGACATATCTATATTTCTTTTTATGAAGAGAATCTTATTTAGATAAATAATAGATAATGAATAAGAAATAAGAATTCATTTTGAACACTAGATGTCTTTCACATCCAACTACAACAACGAGTAACTTTAAATGGGAGTTCCAAAAAAAACGTACTTCGATATCAAAAATGTGTATTCGAAAAAATATTTGGAAAAGGAAAAGATATGTGGCGGCGTTAAAAGCTTTGTCATTAGGGAAATCTCTTTCTACCGGGAATTTAAAAAGTTTTTTGTACGACAAACGAATAAGTCCTAAATATCGAAATAATCAAAATGGGTTTGACTAAAAAAGAAGGGCTCAGAAATTTGTTAATATCAAAGTGATTATAAAATGAATAATTAGCAGTCCCTATGTTGAATGAACGATTTGCGACTAATGCTTTGGATTGTACATATAAAGTTGTTTAAGTGAAATCGTGGGGGCGAACGTGGAAATTCAAAAGGTCGAATGTAGATATAGTGGTCGAAGGTAGAGAGATCTGGGCGAATGTGGAGAATGAATGTTATGTGTGCTGATTCGTACTCTATTCAGGGGCGAATCTGCACATTCAACACGATCGGGGGGGGGGGGGGATGTGAAGTCCTATATAAACTTGAATTTTGTTTTAGATTATAACTTTTTCTATTTGTGTTAGTGTGTCTGGTCTAGAATCTCTCTCTAGGTTTTGATCTTTCTGAAAGTGTTTTATTAACTTGTAATCCAATTGCAAAGATCTTTTATCAAGTTAATTAATGAGAATGATGATTGAAAAGGTGAATTTGCGTGTTTGATTCATTTACTATCATTTTGTAACTTCTTTTTCTTGGAAGGTGAAGGTCTCAATCGGAGGTGGCAGAGTACTTTACACCCGCTCTTGCAGGTCCTGCCCCCACTCACACGCCCAGACTTTGTTGTCTGAACCGGTTCCACGCTGGGGTGGTGGTAGGCATGAGTTTTGATGAAAATTGATTGATTCAGACTAGATTTTACGGATAAAATCAAAATTTCCATTCATTAAAGTTGTTCCAACTCAATTCCGAAGCAAAACCTGCTAAACATCATCAAAATTCATCAACTTTTGAAAAATTGGGATCAAAATAACTGATTTTCAAAGAATAACCGTTTTTCAAATGGGTCAAGTCGAACCAGAGAGAGAAGGGTCGAACATGTAGTGTTTTTGGGTCGAACCTAGCTTTTTCAGGTCGAAAGTGGTTATTTTTAGGTCGAACCATGAAGTTGTGAGTGTAATATTTGTACATTCGACCAGTGTTGATACATTCGACCTTACGGGAGGTAGAACGTGGGTTGTAAACGGTCGAACGTGAGTCAGTGGGTTACATTTTCTACATTTGAGTCAGAATTAAGGGGGCGAACCTAGAATTTTTCCATGGACCCTTGGACTGTAGCTGCACAAAGGACGAACACTCAACCATCTCAACCGATCAATTACCTCGCGATGAGTAGTTCGCTTCCACAATCTGTTGCTCAACCTCCACAACAACCCATGAATGATTATTGGGGCGTTGTAGCAGCAGCAGTACACACTCAAACTACTAATGCTATTTCAACACTAATAAATGATTTGTCTTCAGGTAGTGGAAACCGTCCATCGAAGCTGATGGAGATGGTAGAGTACAATGAATGGCAGAAAAAGTTCAAAATTCACTTGGAAGGGATGGGATTAGAAGGTACAAAGGCATGGCAGATGATTGCTAAAGGATATGTTGCATCAGTGTTGGAGAATACAGGTGAACCAATTCCTCTTGAGAGTTTAGCTCAGGATGAAAAGAAGAAGTTTGCAGTGGAGAAGAAGGCTTTCTCCCAACTATCTCAAGCTATCACTACTGATCTTCTACATCAGTTTGGATCATGTACTACTTCCAAGCAGCTTTGGGATATGTTGAAGAATCGGCATGATGGTAATGAGAAAACCAGAAAGTTGAGGATAGAATAATTGAAAAAGGAATTTGAGAACTTTAGCCACGTGGGGAATGAGACATTGAAGGAACTTATTCCGAGATATTGTCATGTTTTGACTGAATTGTCAAACTATGATATTAAGATTCCAATGTCTGAGTTGGTAGACAAATTTGCTGATTCTCTACCACCGTATTGGAACCAACATATTGAGGTTTTAAAGGAAAAAGACGCTTATCAATACTGGACTATCAATGAGCTTATTCAAAAGCTAGAGAACAAGGAGCTAGAAGAGAAGAGAAAAGCAAAGAGATCACAATTTCCTCAGAATCCGGAGTTGCATCATGCTGGTACATCTTTTACTTTGGTTAGTTCAAGTGTTGGTGGTACTGTTGCACCACACATTGCTTGTGTTTCAAGTGTCATGGAACCACCTAAAAACCCAATAAACTATCTTGCTCAAACTTCATCCTACACACCACCATCATACACTAATACTTACATTCCACCTTTTTCACCGATGCAACAAGCAGCATGTTACACATCTAGCATGAATCAACCTCAATAACAACCTTACATTCCACAAATAAATCAAACCCAACCAAGTCAAAGTCCAGTAGTGTTGGAAACATCCAACATGAATAATGTCACAATTGAAGTTGCTCAGCAGCACATTGCAATGGTTTCAGCAATGGTTGCTTCATATAACGGATTGGTGGCTGGTCAAATTGGTAACAACAATCTAACCAATGAAGACTATGCTCAGATTGATAAGGAAGAAATGGAGCTTATCGATATCCAATGGGCTTTTGCAAGTGTTATGAGACAAGTAACTGAGTTTATTGAGAAAATAGGAAGAACTAATCTGGCTACATCACCCAATACTACATATGGCTTCAACAAAGCTAAAGTCACTTGTTTTAATTGTGGTGCTAAAGGTCATTTCAAGAGGGAATGCACTCAGCCAGCTCAACAAGCTAACAGAAATCCATTCAACTCAAATTATCAGAATCATCAATCTTAGAACCATGTAACCTATCAAAGCCAAAACAACAATAACTATCAACCACAAAACAATTACCAAAACCGAAAGAACACCTCACAGAACAACCCTGCTAGACAAACAACTACACCCAATCAGACTCAAACTCAAACACCACATAACCCAACCAGAACCATCATTCCAATTTCAACACCAAATAGCCAACAACAAACAGGAACTCAAAATCAGGCGTTGGATATCCAAAAGGAGGAAGGTTATGACTGGACGGGGATGCAATTGGGTGTTGAAGAAATTACTGCTGGGAATGTAGCTTGTGTTGCTCAGAAGATTGACTTAGAGGAGTTGGTGATAGTTGGAGAAGTTTTGGAGACTGGGAAGGTTTCTGAAGTAGAAATTGAGGAGATGGTAAATGAAGTTGATGTTTATGTTGCCGATCCAACTGAAGAATCACAAGTTGAGAAGACTTCGGGAACAGTCATTGATTCAGTCACTGATATTCCTGATGAGCATGATTCGGTGTATTATGATTTAGAGAGTGTAACAGATTAGGAAGCAAGTATCAACTCTTTAGATGATGAGATTGACCAACTCTTGGCCGATGCGGATTTTCTAATGACTCGGAAGTCATGCATTGTTGATGATGCCTTTACCAAAATTGACTACTCAAAGTTCTTTGCTGGAAAAGAGGCTCATTTTGCACTCATGTCTATGACAGATCCTTCGAAGCAGGTAAGTTCTGAATCCACTATTGATATGAAAAGTGATAAGTATTGTGGAACTTGTGATAGACTAACAGAGGAAAACAAGCAACTCAAGCTTCAATTTGAAAGTTCGAGAATCAACTGTCAATCTTATCGCAAGGAAGCCAATGAGTTTAACAAAGTGCTTGATGGTTATAAAAAGGACATTTCTGATCTAAAGAAAACTCTTGCTTTAAAACAACTTGTTATAAACAGTTATATAAATGAACTTGAAGAAACAAAATTAGAAATGGCCACCATCAAATGCTTTGCTGAAAAGGTCAACAAAAAGCTTGAAAGTTATAAACACATTGCTTATGTGGTTGACCATATCATTGATGAGCCATCACATCCCAGTAGTACAAACTACAAGGCTGTTCCATCCCCAGTGTTATTTGAGAACCACAATTTACACTCAGTAACACCAGAGAGTTCAATCAAATCTGACTCTGCATCGGATAATGAATCTAACACTTCTAGTGTTGGAGATCCACATTCCGAAGTGAGACCAGTTTTAGGGTTGAATGATGAGGGAGTGACAGCTGTGACTGATGATTTAGACTCAGAAAATGAGAAACCTGAGAAAGTGAGTGATATTCCGATGGAAAATCACATAATTACTAATGAACCAAGATCACTTTCTAAGGTTTCATATCCTCTGAAATATCCAAAAGCATTGAATCAGTCAGTGAAGAAATTTGAAAAGAATGACTCAGTTGAAAAACCCGTCAAAGTATTTTATCGTATGGAAGGATCCGATAAGATTATATCTGACGAGGAGTATCCGATAAAATTTTCCAATTATTCAAAAATCGAGAAAATCTGGCAGGAAAGTACTATTTGGTTTCCTAAACATGAAAGGACCAATGATGCACCTCCAGAAATTCTAAAGAAAATATATCTGGACACTCCAAAAGAACCTAAGGTTCACGTCACTGAGTTCATCAAGCCTAAAGAAAAGGCTAATGGTTTTCTTGAGCCAACTTACTCAAAGGACCCAACTCCTGAGAG
The DNA here is from genome assembly GCA_028751855.1 of Ambrosia trifida. Classification (NCBI taxonomy): domain Eukaryota; kingdom Viridiplantae; phylum Streptophyta; class Magnoliopsida; order Asterales; family Asteraceae; genus Ambrosia; species Ambrosia trifida. Next base: position 127,226,248 of record CM054122.1, read on the forward strand.
TTTGAGACATAGATGTGTGGATGATCATTATCCAATCAATCCCTACGCAAAGCCAAATGCCAAGAATGTTTTTGAGGAATACCGTGCATGTTTTAAGTGCGGGGAGAAAGGGCATTTACTTGCTCACTGCCCGTATGTAAGGCGTAAAAGGCACGAATTTGAGATGAGGCAATCTTATAGAAGTCCAGTTGATAATCATAGTTATCCTCAAAGACGTTTTGTTCCTCAACCAGCACCATTTTATAATCAAAGTCGTTACTTTCAAAGGAGGGATAACCATCAATTTACTTATGATCGTCGAAACCGGATTGCTATGGAAAAACTTTTGAAGAAACCAATGGTGAACTCAACTGTTGATAAACAAAAGGTTCCTCCAAAACCTGCTGTTAAGTCATCAGTTGGACCTGTCTCTGTTAAATCAGAGATGGTAACTAAGAAAGTTTCATTTAAGAACGATACAAAGAAGCCGACTGAGACTTCAAAATCTCAGATCAGGAATCTAAAACGTTCGGAACAATCTTGGTCACCATCGGGTTCTCCGGGTGCTTCTACCTCAAAGGCTAATGAAAAATCTCAATGTGAGAAAGGTTTGATAGATCTATTAAAAAGGTCGATTCAAAATCTAATGATTGTGTGAATGAATCTTTGAAATCTGATGTTCAAAGACCCAAGACCAAGCAGGCTTGGGTCCCCCGAAAGAACTAATGTTTTCCTTGTAATGTGCAGGGAGCTCCAGCTGGCCCTGTTAGAAGTCTTTGGATTGTCGACAGTGGAGCTTCTGGTCAAAGAACTAATATAAAGAACATCAATGGAGGATATGTAGCGTTTGCTGGTAACAAAGGCGGTTATATCACGATGGAGGGAAGTGTTAGGAACGGGATTGTGAGTCTCCAGAGGATTTCGTATGTGAAACAAATTGACTATAATCTGTTAAGTGTGAGCCAATCTGTGACAAACAGTTTTCTGTGCACTTCGATGATAAATCTTGTTATATTCTCAAACCCGGCTTTGTTATTCAAAAGGTGTGGATCATGCTAAAAGCACCAAGAGTGAACAATCTTTACATTCTTGATATGTCTAAAGCTTTGGCAACTCAGGGCCAAGTTACGTGTTTCCTATCAAATGATACAGAGAAAGAATCAATTATGTGGCACAGGAGGATGGGACATATTCACCTCAGGAAAATGAATCATTTGGTGAAGAATGGACTTGTTGAAGGTGTTAATGTGAAACATTTTCATCTCAATGACAAGTGTGTGAGTTGCAAGAAGGGAAAACATCACAAACAGTCCCATAAACCAAAGAAAGTGAACTCTGTTGAAATGCCACTTAAGCGTTTGCATATGAACCTATTCAGACCTATCAAGCGTAAGAGTCATGTCGGAGAGCTTTACTGTCTTGTGGTTACCGACGATTAATCAAGTTTCTCGTGGGTGATGTGCTTACAACATAAAAGTGACACGTTTAAAAACTTTAAAGTTCTGTTCACCCGATTAGAAAATCTCTACAGTTTGAAGATTAAAAGAATTCAGAGTGACAACGGGACGGAGTTCAAAAATGCACAGATGGATGCTCTTTGTGAAGATAAAGGAATTCATCATCAATATAGTGCTCCGTATACCCCACAACAGAACGGTGTCGCAGAGAGGAAAAACAGGACTCTTATAGAAACGGCACGTACCATGCATGCGGACTCTAACCTTCTAGTAATGTTCTGGAATGAAGCTATATACGCAGCTTGTTACACATTGAATCAGGTGTTAACAGTGAAGAAGTTTGGCAAAACTTCTTATGAACTGTTGAATAGACGTAAGCCGAATTTGGAGTATCTAGAACCATTTGCGGCACCCGGTACGATGTTGAATCCGACTGAAAAGTTTGGACCAAAAGCTGAAGAGGGATACTTTGTTGGATATGCAACCCCGCTCAAACGGGTATTCAACAAAAGAACTCGACAGGTGGAGGAATGGGCGAACATAGAAGTACAACGTTACACCCAGAACGTACACGGCAGTGGTCCTGACTGGATGTTTGATTACAAAGACTTCTTTGAATCATTCAATCTAGATAACTTGGTTGAAGAGGCTGTTCTAAGACTTTATTATGAGTGTGAAAACGCAGTGACTTCACCGTTGGTGCGTCCGATCACCGTAACTCCTCCAGCAACTTCTAATGATATCAACGTTCCTGCAGCTGAAGAAGAAGTGTTACAGGAAGCTTCAACTACTCTAGATACTTCAGAATCAGAAGATGATGAAGAAATCTTCAGTGAAGCTATTCTAGATCATGCGACAGAGGCACCACCAGTGAACCCAAATCCAGATGTTGCTTCATCGTCTAACACGGGTAATGATCTGGATTCGGCGGAAAATTTGACTACTCAGATAGGAGTTCCAGTACCTGATCATCCGGAATCACAGATTCAACGGATTCACCCGCTCAAGCAAGTTAATGGTGACCTTGGAAGCAGTGTCATGACTAGAGGACAACTTCGTTGTGCAAACTCACATGACAATCTTGGAGCTCTAGCTTTATATGCTAAAATTCAAAAATCTGGTTGTCAGAATGATTGGTTCTTTGCTTGTTATGTTTCGCAGGTTGAGCCGCAGACATACAAGGAAGCTCTTTTGGATGATGCTTGGGTTGAGGCGATGCAAGAAGAATTGTTGCAGTTTCAGAAGCTTGGTGTTTGGACACTTACAGAGTTACCTCCGGGAAGGAAGAAAATAGGAACCAAATGGGTTTTCAAATGCAAGAAAGATGATCGAGGCGTAATCGTGAGAAACAAAGCTCGGTTGGTAGTTCAAGGTTTTCATCAAGTTGAAGGAATAGACTAAACTGAGATCTATGCACCTGGGGCATGTATAGAAGCTATCCGTATGTTTCTAGCGTTTGCCTCGTACAAGAAATTCAAGGTGTATCAAATGGATGTCAAGAGCGCATTTCTATACGGTGTGGTAAAGGAAGAGGTATACGTTGGTCAACCTCCAGGCTTTGAAGATCCTATCCACCTGGATAAGGTTTACGTTCTCAACAAAGCACTTTACGGGTTGCACCAGGCTCCACGCCAATGGTATGAGGAGCTAAGCATGTACCTACAGTCCAAAGGATTCAAACAAGGTTTGGTAGACTGTACCCAGTTCACTAAAAGAATAGAGGGTGACTTGCTTCTCATCCAAATATATGTTGACGATATTTTTTTGGATCTATTAACGAAATTTTATGCAGGGAATTTGAAAAAGTAATGCAGGAAAAGTTCGAGATGAGTGCAATGGGGGAAATGCAATTTTTCTTAGGCTTGCAGGTGAATCAAAGGCCAACGGGCATTTTCATTCACCAGACGAAATACGTATCTGAAGTCTTGAGCCGGTTCCAGATGGAAGATTCGAAGCCGATGGATACCCCGATTCAACCTAATCACGGGATTGGAGTTGACGCTAAGGGGGAGCTGACAGATCCTTTTACATACAGAGCAATCGTCGGATCTCTGATGTATCTCACTGCATCTAGACCAGATATAATGTTCGCTACATGTCTCTACGCACGATTCCAATCGAGGCCGAAACAAAGTCATTTTACAGCTGTCAAGCGAATCCTACGATATCTGAAGTGTTGTTCGTCGAGAGGTCTTTGGTACCCTAATGATGATACTTAAAACTTTGTTGCTTTTAGTGATGCAGATTGGGGCGGTTGTGACAAAGATAGCAAATCCACAACGGCTGCATGTCAATTCTTGGAGAGCAGGCTCGTGACCTGGCAGTGTAAGAAGCGGACAGCAGTCGCACTATCTACTTGCGAAGCAGAATATGTGGCAGCTTCAAATTGTTGTTCACAGGTTCTGTGGATTCAACAGCAGATGGTTGATTACTGTTTACAATTTCTTAAAACCCCTATTCACTGTGACAACGAAGCCGCAATTGCATTAACTAAAGACACAGTCAATCACTCAAAAGCTAAGCATATCCGGATTATGTATTCCTTTATTCGCGATTGTTATGCAAAAGACTTGATTGATATGGTCAAAATCCACACTGATTATCAGAGGGCGGATCTTTTTACCAAAGCTTTTGATAAATCCAGATTTGAATATCTTTTAAAAGCTAACGGTATAAAAGAAAAACAAGACTAATCATCACCTCGGTTTATCACTTTTTGTTACATATTTTTAAGTTTTTAATGTTTTGTTTAGAAAAATCCAAAAACCCAAAAATATGTTTTACATTTTAGGGGGAGTCTTTATTCGGAAAAACCTAAAACATTGAAAAATTCAAAAAGCCATAAAAATTAGAAAAATCCACAATGATTTTCAGGAGAAAAAAAGGAGATGATAGTACATCAGTGGGGATCTGACACATGCTAAAGAATTGAAATGCAATATGAGGCGTGTATTGATTTTGTGTGATGTGCTAATAGGCTTCGTAGACCTATTATTGCGTGCCTTAGTGATACAAACATAACAAACTACTCGCTAGTGGCTGAACACCTCATGGGCATATGGTCTTGGTACCGTAATTTTGTTTGATAGGGTTGCCAAAATCTGAGGTTTTGGGTCGTTATGTTAATTGTTATCCGGGGTATTCTGATTGATCTTTTGTGGTATTAATTTACGGAATTAGATTCAATCAGAATATTTGCTAAAAGAGCCTTATTGCCAAAACATAAAAGTTACCGAATTGAGGAACTTAATGTATACTAATGATCAAAGATCATTAAATGCATCGTATCAATTCACTGATGAAAATCTGTGATTGATATCAGCCTCAACCTGGTTTATATGCACTTGTTACTTTGCTGCATTAATTTGCTGACATGTACACCTCTGTGCTGTATATCTTGTAATATTACGGATAACATTTGGCGTAATCACGCGTTACGATGAAGCTTTGTGCAAATTCCTTGACACGGGAGTATGTCGTGTGCGTGGGAACCATAAGCGTGTTAGTATAATACACCTAATTGCGTATCATTTTCAAGCACTGCATAACAGTCTGCATGTGAGCTTATATGGATAACAATATCAGCAGTTTTCGGATCACACCTTGTCGTTAATTGAATATACAATAAAGATCAACGGTGTGATTAGATTTCTCAAAAACTGATATGATCCTCTTACCGGAAATCACAAAAATTTTACTGCTTTATGATAACATTTCTGCATTTTACATTTGTTTATGCAAAATATACAAAAACTCAAAAAGATTTTAGGTGTGTTTTAGCATAAATTTCAGAAAAAGCAAATTTTTTTCATTTCTGCGTTATTTTTGATAACCGATGGTGTTTGATGGTTATTTTCCGTAACTTGATGAACCAATTTGAGTTTTGTATCTATAACATGTGAAATGATGAATGTTGGAAGCTTAAAATGTGTGAAAATGATTGAACGGGATTCGATTTTGAGATTTGGTAAATTTTCAAAAATTCCAAACTTCATTCGCCCCTTCGTTGAGTCGAATGTGGAATTTTTCTTACATTCGAGCCTTTAAAAATGGTCGAATGGGAGTGTTCAAGTGTAGTGTTATACATTCGAACCCTTTATCTACATTCGAGCCTTTAACTAGGGTCGAATGTAGAAAAAGTTTCTCTTTCGCTCCATTCAACCGGTCGAATGTAGGGTTCTATATAAACCTATTTCCTCATTCGATCCTCATTCAAACGTTTTCAAAATTTCTGAGATAGCAAGACCTTGTTGCTCTTGTTTCTTTGACCTTAGATTATTATTCCCTACTCTTTTCTGATCAATTTCATACAAATTTTACAGGTATTGATCCACAAACAAAGTCACAATGATTGATTTCGTTCTCGAACCCTCGTGTGTGACTGATGGACCAGGTTTGAACAATATTAATCAAAATTGATGTTTAGGTTTTAGTTTTAGATAGTTTTAGGGGGAGAATAATCTAGAATCTAGGTTTATTATAGGTTAATTTAGTGTTTCTGATCATTAAAACTGATAAGACCTAGATTTTACTTGAAAACTATTTAAAACAAAGTGTTTGAAACAATTGATGACACAGAAGTCTTAATCGGTCATAATAGGTGATTATCAAATGAAAATCACAAGTTAAAATGGTCTGAATTGCATTTTGAAGTTTTGGTCATATGAACAGACAGATTCGACCAAAAATTAAGGGTCGAATTTGGCCTAAACGGTCGAATGTTACTCTTTTGGTCGAATGTGGCTTGTTCATAGGGTCGGATGTGAAATAAAGGGTCGAAAGTGAAATTTTGTTTATAATTTTTTACATTCGAACCAAAATGTCCACATTCATACTTCTGGGATTCTACATTAGAACCCCCATGGGTTGAATGTGGGATTTTCAAATCAAATTTTCAATTTTGTAAATTTTGTCCGATTTTAATGAATTCCTATGTTTCGTTTTTGCAGAAATCCAAATGGCAGAATCACATAACACTGGAATATCAGCTGGATCTTCTGGAAAAGCCATAAAAAAGCAGAAAGAAGAAGAGCTACCGTTTGAGGAAGTTCATAATTGTTGTGCGTATCTTAGAGAAGTGAAGAAGCATACAAAATTCTCTGGGATCATAGATTTTTAAGGAGAAGCAGAGTCGTTGATGCGTTAGCTACACCGGCAATTATTTACAAAGACCATCAAGTGGATTTCTGGAGGAATGCGAAGATGGATTTCTGGGAAAATCAAACAGCAATAGTAAGCAACATTCATGGACAGCTTGCTATTGTTACTGAAAGTGATATTCGGGAAGCATTAAGATTGCAAGATGAACCGAAAAATCCTAGAAGCTTATCTTGGATAGAACAGAGATTGTGTTTTCTTCGTATGAAGTACAACGGACCAATAACTGATGGAGCTTTGAACAAAGGAAAGTTATGTCCGCAGTTTAAGTATCTGGCACATGTTATTATACATGTTTTTGTATCTGTTAGCAGTGGTTATGATGTTATGAGGAAGAACATCAGTTCATTGATGGTTGCTTTGTACTTAACAAGCCGTTTAACATTTCGGGAATGATCTTGGATCACATGCTTGAACCTTTGAAAGGTTTGAAGACGAAGAAGTTTTTTATTGTATGCGTATAGGATCGGCTATTCAACAAAGAATATGATCAAACAAGTTCAATTCAGGTGCGGAATCCCTGAATTGATCACAAAATGATAATAAAACTAGCAAAACACACAAATCATCATAAACACATTCATTTCATTCATTAACATAATCATTTACAGTTTGAAAGCTTGTTTATAATGATATTAATCAAATACAGACTTGACAATAACCCTAGGAAGAGACACACTCTGAGAGGGAAACAAAATGACCAAAAGTTAAACATTCAAAAATGATTCAGCCATATATAGACCTGCATATTCGCCCAAATAGCTTGGTCGAATGTGCAGGTTCGACCATTCATATAGAGCGAACCTGGACATATATACATGTAAATCTTCATTCGACCTCCCAGAGACTCCTTCGACCATCTGCTTCTACCTTCGACCAGTTACTTCTACCTTCGACCATTCAAAAGTCACATTCGACCACTCGTAATCAGCTATACATTTTAGAATTCGCAATTCAATAGCACTAGTCGCACTTTCGTGTATCTACAAACTCCCCCTCGACTATTGCTTAAATTGCTTAAGCCTTCGCTCTTCATCCATAGTCTTGTTCATCGGTTTGATACGCAATAACGTCTTTTGTTCTTTCATCATCACTGGTTCATGAGTTTGTTTTGGTTTCTTCTTTTCAACATTCTGAATCTTGACAAACTTCCCCAGCTTCTCATCAAAATCACAACCCGCGTTGACATCCCATGCAAAACATAGAAATACCACACGTTTGTATTTGGATGCCTGTTCACTGTCTTTCTCTTCACAGTAAATTGGATAATAGTATAGCATGATGATATCCTCGTGCGAGCAATTTATTAGCTACATTGGGTCAAAGATATGAATATTCTTAAAATCCTTCATACCATCCTTCAGAACAATAATAGCCTCTGTTGTCTTCCAGTCATAGTACCACCACATAAAATCTTTTTAAAAGTTTTGTGGAATTTGCATCAAAGGAATATGCTTCAACACTTTTGGTGGTTTATACTTCAAAGTCACCTTGTGCAACCCCGTAATCTCATCCTTCTCCTTCTTGTGAACAATTCTCTTAGGAAAACGCATGGGGTAAACACATCCCATTTCGTTCTGCTCTCCCTTGCCATACGATCTGCAAAGTAACCAACAAGATGGTTGTTTACTGAAGCACCTGACATTTCATGTCTGCAGATATCGCGAACAGCCCAATACGGTAGTGTCTTAATGTCATGGAATCTGTTGAAGTACAGAATTCCTTTCTCCCATTTCACAGTGACACACTTAAGTTGTCTCAAATACTTCCAGCCAAGAGCTTTGCCTTTGAATAACTCGTTATGGAATTTGTAGAAACTACCTTGAACTTCAGTCTTTGGACGGTTAGCTTCTTTTTCTTTAAGTTTTCTCAGTAATTCTTTCAAATCATCAGATTGTTCAACATTTGGCTTCTGACAATCTCTATTCTTAAACACTTCTTCAAAAAACTTTTTACTCTTCTCACGAGCAAGTTTCTCAGCCTGGCTCAACATTTCATCAGAGAATTCAGGAAATCCAGAATCTTTATCATTCTTGAAGTATTCTGGATATTCCTCACTCGTGATATCCTCCATCTCTACCTCTTCAAACACTGGAACATCTCTATCATCAGAGTGATTACCTGCTTCTTTCTCAGGTATATTCGGTATCTGGTTTTCACTTATCAACTCCTCAAGAGATTTACCAACTTGTTTCGCCAGTCCTTCTAATATTTCTTTCGACAGGGCTGCAGAAAATTCTCCGTCTTCCAAATCAGGATCATTATACTCCAACTCAAAACGCATATCATTTGACTCAAATATTTCTGGAAACCTACCAGTCATCTCTATCGTCCAGACTCTATCAGTCAACATCTGGCGATATAATTTCTTATCTTCTTCAGATAAGGCTCTTAATTTCTCATTCCAGAAGATATTATCATCGTCAGTAGTGCCACCAGGAGCTTTAGAACTAGATTCTCCTGTGTCATTACCTGATCCTCGCTTTTCATACTTATACTTGTCAGTGTCATCACCATCGTCATCCTCATCACTATCAGCAGAGCTATTACCATCACCTGAATCATCACCTGAACCATCATCATCATCACCATCATCTTTCTTCTTAGGAGCATCATCGGCATCCTCTTCCAATTCATCATCATCTTCTTCTTCATCAGATGGTTCAAAATCTACCTGTTCTTCTTCAGGATCTTTATCCTCTTCTCCAGCTTTCAGTTGTGGAGCTTTTGAGTATAAATCTTTAATCAGATTATTCATGCTCTTGTTCGTTTCTCTCAGATTTTTGTTCTCAAGCCTCAAATTAATATATTTTCTCATATTTCTCTGCTCATGTGATAACAACTTCTGATTCTCAGCTTGAAGTTGTTTAATCTTAGCTTGCAAACCTTCTTGATTTTCCTGTGAAGAGACAACTACATCCAGCATCTTCTTGTCATTCTTCCTCAACTGCTCAATCTCTGCTTGTTGCTGATTAATGATCTTCATCATATCTGCAAGCTTCTGGTTTACTGCATTCATCACATCACTATCTACAGCAACCTTTGGTGTTGAAGCTTCAGCAACTGGAGTCTTTTGTTTCTTTAGCTTTTGTAAGACTCTATCTAGAGCAGCATTAAAATCATCAGTTGGCAATTCAGTTTGCTCAGCAGCAGATGATGTTTTCTGTTTCTTTACCACTGGGATGTCATAGAGACTTAGAGCTTGATGCTGCAGGCACTTTCTTCCAAGCAATTAGATTCTCAATATCTTTAGCTCTTTTCTGCATCGGCTTTACAATTTTCTCTGTCTTTTCTTTCTTCTTATATGTAGGCTTTTTCTGTTTCTCTCCCATCTTTGGCGATCCTCCAAAATCTTCAGATCCCAATCCTAAACCTTCATCAATATCATCTAACACAATCGGACTTTTAATCCTCTGCTCTTCTAAAGATTTGTTTAGACTTTCAGACTCACCAACCACATTGGCCTTGGGCGTGGTGCTCTTAACAGTCTCATTATCTGAATCCCATCTCTCTTCAACATGAGTTTCTTCTGAATCCATTGATTCTTCATCCACCAAGTGTGTGCCTTTCTTTGCAACACTCTTTTTCCTTCTAGAAACCTTCTTTGGTTGTTCTGGATCATCCTCTTTCTCTTTCCCTTTACCTTTGCCACTCTTTGCACAAACATTCACTACTTGCCTTTTTCTTTTTGCATCAGGATCAATAGGCCATAAAGGATTGTCTTCATCAGAATCACTGTTAGCATATCCTGGATTAATCAAGTGACCAAACAGGTTCTTCAATGGTGGTCTCTCATTCATTGGCACGCCTTTATAAGCCTTCATTCTTACTAACGTATTCAGATTCATGTGATCCTGTACGACTATCTGAGTAGGATCTCTTCTCAAATTCTTGTACTTATCATCAAATATCATCTGCAGGAATCTCGGATATAACAAAAACTTCTTATTCTTCAAACCTCTGAGTGGTTCCAACATATGTTCAAGTATCATTCCAGATACATTGAAAGGCTTGTTCAAGATTAGGGCAACCATCAAAGAGCTAATACTTTTTCTCATTACATCATAACCTCCACTCACTGAACCAAACACATGTAACATAACGTGAGCAAGGTACTTGAACTGCGGGCATAGCTTTCCTTTGTGTAATGAACCACCAGTAATCGGTCCATTGTACTTCATTCTAAGGAAACACTTTCTGTGCTCGATCCATGAAAGAACTCTTGGATCATTGTTCCTATCTCTCAGCTTTAATGCCTGTCTGATGTCGTCTTCAGAAATGATCACTAACTCCCCCTGAATCATACTAACGATAGCAGATTCATTGTCCCAGAAATCCATTCAGGTATTCGTCCAGAATTCTTGTTGATGATCTTTGTATATGATGGCAAGAGTAGCGATAGTAACGATCACATGGCTTCTCTTCATGAAATCAACAATACCGGTTAACTCGGTATGTTTCTTCAGATCGCCTAAATAAGCACAACAATTGTGTGCTTCTTCAAACGGTAACTCTGCAACTTATTTCTTCTCAGCTGCCTTTTCTGAAGATCCTGCGGGAACATCAGTACTCTGCTGTTCAGACATGATTAGACTGCAAAACAAATCAAGAAAACACGTTAAAAACGAACAAAATAACGAAAACATGAAATTTTTTATTTTGAAATTCTACATTCGACCATTCGAAGATACGAATGTGAAAATTGGGGTTCGAATGTGAAAATCAGAAATTAAAATGTACATTCGACCAATTGTTCAGCTTTCGACCGTTTGAACATCTACATTCAACCAAAAAGCCACCTTCGACCGTTTAGAATTGGGCGAATGAAACCGTTCATCTTCTCAAATTGCAGATTTTGATTCAAGTTGTTTTAACATGCCATTTTGATTTGAAAAGCAACTAACATGGCCGATGACTTTTCTCAATCATCAATTTTAACTATTAATCAGTGTTTATGTGTTTTAACCTAAAATCTAGGGTTTGATATTTTTAAATGATCAATTGATTAATCTGAGATGTTTAAACCCTTGATTTTTGTTTATTCTCCCCCTAAAACACTTAAACACTAAAACCTTAACAAGAATTGTCATTATTATTGGTCTGGAAACACAGTTTGATCCATGTTAGGGTTCGAACAAAGAAACAACGATTCTGTCGTTGTTAATGGAAGATTACCTGCAAATAATATGTTGAAATGATCAGCAAAACACGTAGATTACAATGATCAGATTTTTAAAACACGAGCAACAAGGTTCCTTAATCTCAGAAATTTAAAAAATTTTCGAATAAGAAGTCGAATGTGCAGATCAGGCTTATATAGGCTCCACATTCGACCAAACGACTAGGGCGAATGTGAAAATTCGTCCACCTTTGACCCTATTTAAAGGTTCAAATGTAGACAAATGGTTCGAATGTGAAAATAACATAAGAACACTCACATTCGACCGTTTGAAAGGTTCGAATAAGCAGAAAAAATTCTACATTCGACCCATCGAAGGGGCGAATGAAAATTGGAATTTTTGAAGTTTTTACCAAATCTCAAAATCGAGTCCCGTTCAATATGTTTCTAAACTTTTAAGCATCCGACATTCATTATTTCATATTTCAAGATGACAAAGTCAAATGGTCCATCAAGCTTTAGATAATCACCATCAACCACCATTAGTTATCAAAAATAAGATAGAAATGTAAAATCTTTTGGATTTTCTAAAATTTTTGTTAAAACACACCTAAAATCATTTTGAGTTTTGTATTTTTGACGAGAAATGTAAAATGCAAAAATGTAAAGATAAAGCAGTAAATGTTTTGTGATTTCCGGTAAGAGGATCATATCAGTTTTTGAGAAATCTGATTACACCGTTGATCTTTTGATTTATTATCATTAAAGACAATATGTGATCTGGCAACTGCTGATATTGTCATCCACATAAGCTCACATGCAGACTGTTGTGCAGTGCTTTAGACTGATACTATTATTTATTGTATAAACTCAATTGTCTGTGCTTCCCACGCACACGACATACTCCCCATCAAGAAGTAAATGAACAAAGACTCATTGTAACGTGTGATTATGCTTTCGTCATCTGTAATTTACAAGGTATGAGGCACAGAGGTATACAGGTCAGCAAATCAATGCAACAAAGTTACTTGTGCACTCTACCAGGTTGAGGGCTAATATCAATCATGATTTGCATCAATGATTGGATACGATGTAATAGATAATCTTTGATTATCGTCATACATGAAAAGTTCCTCAATTCGGTAACTTTAGGATTTGGCTTTATAGCTCTTTTATAAAGACACCCTGTCTGATCTAGGTCCGTAATGACTTACAGCAGAAGATCAGAGAGGCTATCCCCAGATAACTAATAACATAACGACCCAAAACCTCCGAATTTTGTACAAATACCCTATCAAACGAAATTACGGTACTAAGACCATATGCCCATGAGGAGTTCATCCACACAACAATTCATTTGATATGTATGTATCAGGCACACAGTAATAGGTCTACGAAGCCTATAAACACATCACACAGACTCAGACACACTCCTTATATTGCATTACATTTCTTTAGCATGTGTCAGATCCCACTGATGTACTATCATTTCCCCTTTTTCTCCTGGAAATCATTTTGGGTTTTTCTAATTATTATGGGTTTTTGAATTTTTCAATGTTTTTGGTTTTTCTAAAAATAAATTCTACCTAAAAATGTAAAACATATTTTTGGATTTTTGTATTTTTCTGAAAAGCAATAAAAACTAAACTAAAAATCGATAAACTGAGTTGGTGATCAGTCTTGATTTTATTTTATACCGTTTGCTTTTAAAAGATATTCAAATCTTGATTTATCAAATGCTTTGGTAAAAAGATCTGTACGTTGATAGTCAGTGTGGATTTTGACCATATCGATCAACTCTTTTACGTAACAATCACGGATAAAATGATATTTGATCCGGATATGTTTAGCTTTCAAGTGATTTACTAAGTCTTTTGTTAATGCAATTGCGGCTTCATTATCACAGTAAATAGGGGTTTTAAGTAATTGCAAACCGTAGTCCACCATCTGTTGTTGTATCCAAAGAACTTGTGAGCAGCAACTTGATGCTGAGACGTATTATGCTTCACATGTGGATAAGGCAACTGTGGTCTGTTTCTTGCATTGCCAGGTCACGAGCCTGCTCCCCATAAACTAGCATCCAGCCGTTGTGGATTTGCTGTCTTTGTCACAGCCACCCCAATCTGCATCACTAAAAGCGATTAGGTCAAAATTATCATCATTAGGGTACCAAAGTCGTCTCGACGGACAACCCTTCAGATATCTAAGGATACGTTTGACAGCTGCAAGATGACTCTGTTTTGGCTTCGACTGATAACGTGCACAGAGACATGTGGCAAACATTATATCTGGTCTGGAGGCGGTGAGGTACATCAGAGATCCGACGATTGATCTGTATGTAAAAGGATCAGTTAGCTCCCCCTTAGCGTCAACACCAATCCCGTGATTAGGTTGTATTGGGGTATCCATCGGCTTTGAATCATCCATCTGGAATCGGCTCAAGACTTCAGAAACATATTTCGTCTGGTGAATAAAGATCCCCGTTGGTCTTTGTTCCACCTGCAAGCCTAGGAAAAATTGTATCTCTCCCATCGCACTCATTTCGAACTTTTCCTGCATAACACGTTTAAATTCTCTGCACAAAAGTTCGTTAGTAGAACCAAAAATAATGTCATCAACATAAATCTGCACTAGAAGCAAGTCATCCCCTGTTCATTTTGTGAACAGTATGCAATCTACCAAACCTCGTTTAAATCCTTTTGTCAGAAGATACGTGCTCAGCTCCTCATACCATTGCCTTGGAGCCTGGTGCAACCCGTAAAGAGCTTTGTTTAGAACGTAGACCTTATCCCGGTGAATAGGATCTTCAAAGCCTGGTGGTTGACCTACGTAAACTTCCTCCTTGACCACACCGTAATGAAACGCGCTTTTGACGTCCATTTGATACACCTTGAATTTCTTATACGATGCAAATGCCAGAAACATTCGGATAGCTTCTAAGCGTGCAACCGGTGCATAAATCTCGTTGTAATCAATTCCCTCAACTTGATGAAAGCCTTGTACGACCAATCGAGCTTTGTTCCTAACAATCACTCCTCTGTCATCTTTCTTACACTTGAACACCCATTTCGTTCCTATCTTTTTCCGTCCTGGGGGTAAATCTGTCAGTGTCCACACTCCGAGTTTCTGAAACTGTAATAACTCCTCCTGCATAGCCTCTACCCAAGCGTCATCCAAAAGAGCATCCTTGTAAGTCCGCGGCTCGACCTGTGAAACATAACAAGCAAAAGACCAGTCATTTTGAAAACCTGCTTTTTGAATTTGGCATATAAAGCAAGAGCGCCAAGGTTTTCTGTTGAGTTTTCATTCCTCAGTTGACCTCTCGTCATCACACTGCTACCAGGATCACCAATAACCTGCTCGATCGGTGAATCTGATGTATCCGAGATTCCGGATAATCAGGTACTTGCACTCCCGTCTGAGTAGTTAAGTTCTCTGTTGAATCCAGATCATTACCCAAATTTGATGATGAAGCAACATTAGGATTTGGGTTCACTGTTGGTTTCTTTGTAGCAATATCTGGAACAGCTTCACTTGTAACATCATCATCATCTTCAGATTCTGATGAATTAAGAGTTGTGGAAGCTTCCTGAAATACCTCCTCTTCAGCTGCAGGAGCGTTGGTATCATTAGAAGCTGTTTAAGGGTTTACAGTGATCGGACGCACCAAAGGTGATGTCACTGCATTTTCGACCTCGTAATATAATCATAGTACAGCTTCTTCAACCAAGCTATCTAGATTGAATGATTCAAAGAAATCCTTGTAATCAAACATCTAGTCTGGACCGCTACCCTGTACATTCTGAGTATATCTTTGAACTTCAACATTAGCCCACTCCTCGACCTGACGAGTTCGTTTGTTGAATACCCGTTTGAGAGGGGTTGCATATCCAACAAAGAATCCTTCTTCAGCCTTTGGTGCGAACTTCTCAGATGGATTAAGCATTGTACATGGAGCTCCAAACGGTTCTAGATACTCTAAGTTCGGCTTTAGTCGATTCAACAGCTCATAAGAAGTTTTGCCAAACTTCTTCACCGTTAAAACACGATTAAGAGTATAACAAGCTGCGTAAATTGCTTCGTTCCAGAACATTACTGGAAGATTGGAGTCCGCAAGTATTGTTCTTGCTGTTTCAATTAGAGTCCTGTTTTTGTGTTCTGTGACACCGTTCTGTTGAGGGGTATACGGAGCACTGTATTCATGATGAATTCCTTTGTTTTCACAAAGAGCTTCCATCTGTGCATTCTTAAACTCCGTCCCATTATCACTCGTAATTCTCTTGATCTTGAGACCATAGACATTTTCCAATCGAGTGAACAGAACTTTCAAATTATCAAATGTGTCGCTCTTATGATGCAGGCACATAACCCTTGAAAATCTGGAATAGTCATCTGTAACCACACGACAGTACAATTCACCAGCATGACTTATACGCTTGACCGGTCCGAACAAATCCATGTGCAAACGCTCAAGTGGTAGTTGAACGGAATTGACTTTCTTTGGCTTATGGGATTGCTTGTGCTGCTTACCTTTCTTACAACTCACACACTTGTCATTTAAATGAAAATGTTTAACATTCACGCCTGTGACAAGTTCATTCTTCATCAATTGATTCATCTTTCGAAGGTGAATGTGTCCCATCCTCCTATACAACATGATTGATTCTTTTTCAGTAGCCTTGGAGAGAAAACACGTGAGGACTTGTGTAGTCATAGCTTTTGACATGTCAAGAATGTACAAATTATTCATTCTCGGTGCCTTTAACATCACCCACTCTTTTGGTAAAACGAAACCCGGCTTCAGTATATAGCAAGATTTGTCATCAAAGAATACTGAAAACTGCTTATCACATATCTGACTGACACTGAGCAGATTATAATCAATTTGCTTCACGTACGAAATCTTCTCAAAACTAACTATCCCATTACTTACACTACCCTCCATGGTAATGTATCCACCCTTGTTTCCAGCAAACGCTACATAACCTCCATTAATATTTCTGATATCGAACAGTAGCGATAGATCCCCTGTCATGTGACCAGAAACTCCACTGTCAACAATCCAAAGACTGCTCACAGGGCCAGCTGAAGCTCCTTGCACATATCAAGTAAAAGATTAGATTTTTTGGGGGACCCAAGCCTGCTTGGTCTTGGGTCTTTGAACTTTGAGTTTCAAAGATTCTTTCTCACAGACAGATTGATATGAATTGATCTGTTTCTGATCAATTAAATCTTTTTCAGTTTCAGTTTTCACATTTTCATTCACTTGTGAAGATGAAGCACCTTGAGAACCCTTTGGTGACCAATACTATTCCGAACGTTTCAAAATTCGAATTTGAGATTTTGGGGTCTCAACCGGTTTCTTTACTTCGTCCTTGAATGAAACTTTTTTGGTTACCTTCTCTGATTTAACAGAGACAGGTCCAACTGTTGGTTTGACTGCAGATTTTACAGGAAGCTTTTTCTTGTCAACAGTTGTGTTCACCATCGGTTTCTTAAGGGGTTTTTCAATTGCTATCCGGTTACGACGATCATATGTCATCGGACGAGTTTCCCCCTTTTGAAAATATCTGTTTTGATTATAAAAAGGTGCAGGTTGTGGTACAAGTCATCTTTGTGGATAACAATGTTTATCGACTGGACTCTGATATGTTTGCTTCATTTCCACCTCGTGCCTTTTGTGCCTAAAATATGGGCAGTGAGCAAGTAAATGCCCTCTCTCCCCGCATTTATAACACGCACGGTATTCCTCAAAGTTATTCTTGGCATTCGACTTAGCATATGTAGTGATAGGATGTTGATCATCCACACACTTCCTTCTAAGACTCTCAAGAGCTGGGTCCTTGGAGTAAGTCGGCTTACGAAAACTATTAGCCTTATTCTTTGGCTTGATTAATTCTGTAACATGAACTTTCGGTTCTTTCGGAATATCCAAGTAAATTCTTTCTAAAACCTCTGGAGGTACATCATTTGTTCGCTCATGCTTGGGGAACCAAATGGTACTCTCCTGCCAAATCTTCTCAATCTTTGAATAATTGGTAAATTTGATTGGATATTCCTCGTCAGACATTATCTTATCGGATCCAATCATCTGATAGAAAATCTTGACGGGTTTGTCACTTTGATTGTTCTTTTCAACAGGCTTAACTGATTGATTCGCTCAATGAGCGTTAGCCATGGGATGCACAATCTGAGATGGTGACACCGGTTCATTTGTAATTATGTGATTTTCAACAGGAATATCACACACCTTCTCAGATTTGTCATCCTCAGAGTCGGAATCATCAGTTATAGCAACTACACCTTCATTGTTTAGTCCCAAGATTGGTCGAACATCAGAATTTGAGTCTCTCACACTTGAAGTGTTCGACTCATCATCCGATGTCGAATCAGACTTAACTGAGCTTTCCGGTGTTATTGAATGTAGAGTATGGTTTTCAAATAACACTGGAGATGGGACGGCCTTGTAGTTTGCACTACTAGATTGTGAAGGCTCCTCTATGATATGATCAACAACATAAGCAATATGCTTATAACTCTCAAGTTTCTTATTCACTTTTTCTACAAAGCACTTGATGGTAGCCATTTCAAGTTTTGTATTTTCTAAATCATTGATGTAGTTGTTAATGGCTAGTTGTTTCAAGGATAAAGTCTTTTTGAATTCTGAAATATCTTTCTTGTAACCATCAAGCACTCTGTTAAATTCACATGCTTCTTTCTGATACGATTGACAATTGATCATAGCACTCTCAAGATGAACCTTAAGTTGCTTATTATCCTCTGTCAATCGATCACATGCACCACAATACTTCTCACTATTCATATCAAGATTAGATTCAGAACTTACCTGCTTTGGAGGCTCTGTCATCGCCATCAGTGCAAAGTGTGCTTCCTTACCAGCGAAAAACTTTGAATAATCAATTCTGGTACAAGCATCATCCACCATGCATGATTTGCGGGTCATTAGAAAATCAGCTTCAGCAAGCAATTGGTCGATATCATCATCCAGTGAGTTAACACTAGCTTCAGAATGAGACTCACTCTCCACATCAGAATAAGCTGAATCATACTGTTCTAGCACATCAGTAACAGAGTCAAGAATCAAACCCGACTTCTTCTCTCCAGAATCATCACTTTCTTCACTCAACTCCTCGATTTTCACCTCAGACATCTTCTCAGTCACTATCTCTTCTTTAACACATACCGGCTCATCCAAGTCCATTTTCTGAGCAACACATGCCACATTACCAGTGGTAATCTCCTCAACACCCCAACTGCATACCCGTCCAATCAAATCCCTCATCTTTCTGTATCACCAACGCCTGGTGTTGGTTATCTGATTGGGTTTGTGTGTTTGGTGTAGAAATAGGAATGATTGTTTGGTTTGGATTTTGTGATGTTTGGTTTTGGTTCTGGTTTTGTGTAGTGGTTTGTCTAACAGTGTTGTTTTGTGAAGTGTTTTGGCGGTTTTGGTAGTTGGTATTTTGTGGTTGAAAGCTTGAAATATTTTGACTTTGGTAAGATACCTGATTTTGGGTTTGACGGTTTTGGTAGTTGGTGTTGAAAGGATTTCTGTTGCCCTACTGTGCCAGCTGTGTACATTCCCTCTTGAAGTGACCTTTCCCACCACAACTGAAACATGTCACTTTGGCTTTGTTGAAGCCATATGTGGTGTTTGGAGAAGTAGAAAGACCAGTTCTTCCAGTCTTCTCAATGAATTTAGTAGCTCTCCTCATAACACTAGCAAATGCCCACTGGATATCAATGAGCTCCATCTCTTCTTTGTCAATTTGTGCGTAGTCTTCACTGGTTAAGTTGTTGTTACCAATTTGACTAGCAAGCAGCCCGTTATAAGAAACTACCATAGCTGACACCAATGCTACATATTGCTGTGCAATCTCAACAGTAACATTGTTCAAGTTCGAGGTCTCCAGCACAATTGGGCTCTGATTAGATTAAGTTTGGTTTATTTGTGTTTGATTCATTTGAGGAATATAAGATTGTTTCTGAGATTGGTTTAAGCTTGCAGAATAACAAGCTGCTTGTTGCATTGGTGAAAATGGTGGGATAAAAGTTGTAGTAGGATATGATGGTGGGGTATAAGATGAAGTTTGAGCAAGGTAATTGATAGGTGTTTTGGATGGTTCAACATGGTTAGAAACGCACGCAATGTGTGGAGCAACATTTGAACTAGAACTTGAACTAGCAAGAGATAAAGATGCACTACCATGATATAACTCCGGATTCTGAGGAACTTGAGCCCTTTTCGCCTTCCTCTTTTCTTCCATCTCTTTATTCTCAAGTTTATGGATAAACTCGTTGATGGTCTAGTATTGGTACGCATCTTTTTCCTTGAGTACCTCGATGTGTTGATTCCAGTATGGTGGCAACGCATCAGCAAACTTGCCCACCAGCTCAGACATTGGTATGTTAATCTCATAGCTTGAAAGCTCAGTCAATAAATGACAATACCTTGGAAACAACTCCTTCAACGTCTCATTGCCCATATAGCTGATGTTTTCAAACTCTTTTCTTAATTCCTCCATTCTCAACTTCCTCGTCTTCTCATTCCCATCATGACGATTTCTTAACATGTCCCACAACTGTTTAGAAGTAATGCAAGACCCAAACTGATGTAAGAGATCAGTATTAATGGCCTGGGACAGTTGGGAAAACGCCTTCTTTTCCACTGCAAATTTCTTTTTCTCATCCTCAGCAAGACTTTCCAACGGAATCGGCTCACCCGTGTTCTCCAAGATTGGAGCAACATAGCCCTTAGCAATCATTTGCCAAGCTTCCGTTCCTTCTAATCCCATTCCCTCAAGATGAATCTTGAACTTAGTCTTCCATGTGTTGTAGTCTACCATTTCCATCAACTTTGGTGGACGGCTTCCATTACCCGAAGATAAGTCTTGAATAAGAGTCGAAATCGCGTTGGTAGTCTGAGAGTGTATCGCCGCTGCTGCTACTCCCCAATAATCAGCCATCGGTTGTGGTTGTGGTTGTGCAACTTGTTGGGGCATAGAACTAGTCATTGCCATATAGTTAATCGGTTGGGATGGTTGACTAGACTTTTGAGCAGCTACTGACCAAGGATCCATGGTTGTCTGCTGTTGTGGTGTTGTATTAAGTCGTGGTGTTGTAGGAAAATTCCACATATCGCTCTGAAAATGATTAAACACGAAACAATTAGAAAAATTTTATAACAGTTTCTACGTTCGACCCTTTTGAACGATCGAGTGGTCGAATGTGAAAATTAGTCCACGTTCGACCG
Source organism: Ambrosia trifida (assembly GCA_028751855.1). Taxonomy (NCBI): domain Eukaryota; kingdom Viridiplantae; phylum Streptophyta; class Magnoliopsida; order Asterales; family Asteraceae; genus Ambrosia; species Ambrosia trifida. Next base: position 127,247,234 of record CM054122.1, read on the forward strand.
TTTGATAAAGTTCGAATGTAGAAAAGAACAAACTCAGTTCACTTTCGACCGTTTAAACCCACGTTCGACCACTCGATTGGTCGAATGTACCTAATAAGGTTGAATGAACAATAACACACTAAAACTTTCTAGGTTCGACCAAATAACACTCCACGTTCGGATAAATAATCCTTGGTTCGACCAAAAACTCTCACTTTCGACCAAATCTCCCTAGGTTCGACCCTTCATTTTGAAAAACGATTATACTTTGAAAATCAATTATTTTGATCAAAAATTTTCAAATGTTGATGAAATTTGATGATTTTATGCAGGTTTTGCTTCGGATTGGATTTGGAACAGATGGTCTTTGATGGCTTTAATATCTGCTTGGGTATCTGTGTACCTAGCATCTACCATAGTTCTGATCTGAGCCATGTAGGTTTCATGTGTTTGATTTGCTAGGTTTCTATTAGCTATGATGATGGGGGAAACTGATTTCCATAGCTCACTACCAATTTCTTCTTTGGATGGTTGACTTTTGGTTAGAGCAGCCAAGGATCCCATAATTGTCTTTAGATCTGATTTGATATCAGCAACAGAGGTTTCAATGGAGTAGACTCTAGCCGTCAATTCTTGGTATTTTAACCTATCACCTAGATAAATAGGATCATCTGGATTCCTACCAGTGGTAGTTGTATCTGGTTCAGTCCTAGGAGGTGAGTCCATAGAAAGAGATCTAGATGCCCCTTTGTCTTGGTTCTGGGGACTTCCAACTGATTTTGGGGTCACTATAGTGGCCTCATTAGTTATTGCCTTCAAGGAAGTCTTAGCTATGTAACCACCGTCCTGTTGTGAGACAATGGTCTCTACATCAGTAGTGGCTGCTTCACCTGAAAACTCACCTAGAGTTGCATTGAACTCCAGGGGTGTCACCTCCTTTGTTTGTGGATTAGCTAATTGATTTTCCTTAGTCCCAGTCACCTGTTGGTGTGTACTTTCATTGATGGGTGAAGGAGAGGACCTGGGAATGTCCTGAGTTTTATCAATAGCTTCGAACAATGATTTCATTGTTGAAAGGACATGTGATGGTGAGGGTGGAGGAGTGAAAAGAGAAGTAGCCCTGGGAGAAGTGCTTATGATCATATGGTCAAGTGACTCATATGCCTCATGATGTGTTTCCCTTTGGCTTACAACATGATCCTTTTGTGAGGATTCATGAGGAGTTTGTTCAGGTTGAGATATATCCAACTGTTGTGAGGAAGTAACAACGGTGGTTTCTTTTTGCTTTTGTGCTGCAACTGGGTTTTCCTCTGGTATCTCATCTTCCAGAGGCCCATTTGTGGATTTCTTGGTGGTTTTGTGGATGGACGTTTTCTTTTAGAGGTGGCTGGTGTGGGTTTCACAGCACTGGATATAGTGCCATGATCACCAGGAGCAGTGGGCTCAACAACAGAGGTTCGGACAATAGTTGTTGTCTTAATCCTCTTTGTTTGTGTTTTTGAAACTTTAACTTTTGACACATTTTCTTGGGTGCTTGAACCCAGCATTCTTGTAAACGTTTCATCAGTTAGACTCTTCATTTGAGATGATTTACCCTTTTTAAAATCCTTTTTAGGTAAAACCTTTTGTAGGATTACACTTAAGAGTCTTGGGTATATCAAAAAAGCATTGTTTGACCCAGACTTTATTCCCTTCACATTTGATACCAAATCCAAAAACAGGCCCTGGGAAAGATTGTAGTCAGATTCTGACAATATAGCATATCCCAAGTACTGAATTCTCAATGGGATTTCATTAAAAGAAGTGGATTTAGCAGAGACACAGAGAAGGAGTGTATGAAAGAAAAATTTCATGACTGGTGAGAAAAACTTTTTGAAAAGAGTTGAACCAGTCATTTGTGAATCATAACCCCTTTCCTGGAACTCATTGTGAAGTTCAGCCTTAGGAAAAGAGTCGTTACCTAACAAGTCATTCAATGAGAAGGTTGTGGATATCAGTTGGGGGGTAATGGTGATATTTATCTCTCCAATTTTTGAGATAATGGTTGTAGGCTTTTTGTCCTGTAGAAGAACCTCAGTATTTAACCAGAATTCTTGCGGAGTATCGATGTAGATGGGGGCATCAGCGGTTAGTATTGTCAGGTATTTAGATTTGAGAATGATGTCGATGGTGGTGTGGAACGGGACGTTTTCATCTGTTTTGACCAGATAGGGAAGGTAATTGTGGGTGGCTTTAGCTTGAAGATCCATTGTAATGGATTTCGAGTGTGAGGATGAGTGGAATTAGAGTGGGGGTTTGAGGTTAAAGAAGGCAGTTTCAGTATTTCGAATTCAATGAGACAGTGTAACATCTGTTGTGGTAAAACAGGGTTTTTATAGTCTCTGGTGAAACCGCTGATGTGGCCAAAACTCTGTTTATGAGAGCAGACGTGGCAAACATCTGGTGGCACATAGCTGTTGCCAAAGGACTGATGCAAACAATTGTTGTTCTACCAAAGTGCTGATGCTAACAGCACTTGGGTTTTTTTTAATATATATATAATGGAAACAGTTCTTTTATCTGATCAGACGTTTGAAAACAGATTTTTCAACCAAACAGTGGTTGCTTTATCTGATCAGATGTTTGAAACAGATTTTTCAACTAACAGTGGATAGAATGGATGAAACAGTGGTTGTTTTATCCTTAGCAAATTTTTCAACCAAAATGCTATTTTTAAGGATGAATTTTGATTTTTCTGAAACATTTTAATGTTTTTATTTAAAACATTTTTGTTGTTTGGTCCATGTTTAGCATACCAATCCTAGAAATCAGATTTTCAAAGGTAGATGTGTCTAAAGCTTTTGTCAACACATCTGCCAACTGATCCTCTGTTGGATCATGGTGCAGAGAAATCAAACCATTTTCATAGCTATCTTTGAAAAACTGATGTCTGATGTCAATGTGCTTTGTGGTTGAATGAGAGACTGGATTTTTGATGATATTTTCAGCAGCTTGACTGTCCAGCATGAGTGGAGTCTTTAGTGCAGTTATACCAAAATCCAGCAGTTGATTTTGAAGCCACATGAGTTGGGCTGTACAGCTTGCAGCAGCAATGTATTCAGCCTCTGCTGTTAAAGTTTAAACAGCTGCTTGCTTTTTGCTTTGCCATGAGACTAAGGCATTCCCTAGAAACTGACACCCTCCTGATGTAGACTTCCTTGTGGTGTGGCAGCCAGCAAAATCACTATCTGAATAACCTGAAAGCTCAATGTTTCCATTAGCAGGAGACCAAATACCAAGTTTGGGAGCACCTTTTAGGTATCTGAATATTCTTTTCACAACAATAAGGTTTGACTTTCTAGGTGAAGCCTGTGATCTTGCACAAACACAACTGGCAAACATAATGTCTAGCGTAGATGCAGTTAAGTACAATAAATACCCAATCATGCATCTGTAATGTGTCTGGTCAACCAGTTCATCCTTGTCATCAATAGTGAGTAGCTTGGCTGTGCTCATGGGTGTACTACATGCCTTACAATCATTCATCTCAAATATGGTTAACAAATTTTTCACATATTTGTTTTGATGAATGAATGTGCCATTTTGCAGCTGCTTCACTTGGAGACCAAGGAAGAACTAAAGTTCACCCATAGCATTCATCTCAAACTCTACTGTCATGAGTTCCCTAAACTCTTCACACATTTTGTTACATGTGGATCCAAAAATGATGTCATCCACATATATTTGAACAATCATTAGATCTTTCCCTCTCCATTTTAGAAATAAAGTTTTATAAATTTTACCTCTTGTGAAACCAATGGATAAGAGAAAGGTGGAAAGAGTTTCATACCAGGCCCTAGGTGCTTGTTAAAGTCCATACAAAGTTTTGTTGAGCTTGTATACATAATCAGGATGGAATGTGTCTTCAAAACCAGGTGGTTGACATACATAGACCTCCTCCTGAATTTTTCCATAAAGGAATCCACATTTAATGTCCATCTGATACACCTTGATGTTGTGGTTGACAACAAAGGCTAGGAAGAGTCTGATAGCTTCTAGCCTAGCTACAGGAGCAAAGGTTTCATCATAGTCTATCCCCTCTTCTTGCCTGAAGCCTTGAACCACAAGCTTGGCTTTATTCTTGACAACTATACCCCTTTCATCAGTTTTGTTTTTGAAGACCCACTCTGTGCCAATTGGACAAACATCCTTTGGCAGTGGTACAAGTTCCCATACTTGTTGTCTTTTAAACTGAATGAGCTCTTCCTGCATGGCTTCTACCCAACTGTTGTCCTTTGGTGCCTCTTGGTACTTGACAGGTTGTGTGAGAGATAGAAAGCCTGCAAAAAGACAGATGTTTGAGGATTGGCTTCTTGTGAGCACACCCTCTCTGATGTTGCCAATGATTTGGTCTGGTGGATGAGCTCTTAGGTAGATTAAATCTCCCTGATATGGTATGATGGCATTTTGAGGTGAAGGACATAGGTTTGGTGACTCTGTTGATGTAACATCTGTTTGCACTTCTGTAGTACCAACAGATGTTTGAAATGGAGGTGGGGGAATGGGTCCAAGTGGTGTGAAATTGGACTGACTTTTGTCAACAGAGGTTGGACTTTTGTCAACAGATGATTGAACAGTGGATGAGGTTGGTGAGGCAGTGGTTTGAGGGTAAGACTGGCCAACAGTGCCTGACTCAGCTGTGGCAGAGTTTTGACAGGTGTTTTGAACAGCTGCTTCCCCTGATACAGAATAGACTTTGTAGTGACTTGGAATCACAACATCTGTTCTGTAGTCTTGTAGTGGAGATTGTGGAATACATGCACTGTTAGTTTTGACAATAATATCTTCAAATTTGAATTTATCTAAAACAAACAATTCAGCAGGATTTGCTAGGATTTTTAAAGATGAAAGTTCATTGAACTTTACATTCAGAGTTTCTTCTATTGTCCTGGTCCTTGTGTTAAACACTTTGTAGGCCTTGGAAGTAGAAGAATATCCTAGAAAATATCCACAATCTACTTTGACTGCAAATTTTGAAATGGAATCTTTAAGATTTAAAATGAAACATGGGCAGCCAAAGATTTTGAAAAATGAGATTAGTGGTTTGATTTTGAACAGAATTTCATAAGCAGTCTTTTGATGTCTTCGGTTGATTAAAACTCTGTTTTGAACATAGCAAGCAGTGTTTACAGCTTCTGGCCAAAAGGACAGTGGCAAACCAGAATCTACTAGTATGGTTCTTGCAGCCTCAATGAGAATTCTATTTTTCCTCTCAACCACCCCATTTTGTTTTGGTGTTCTTGGAATGCTGTACTGCATCACAATTCCTTTTGACACACAGAAGTCATCCAACTCCTTATTTTTAAACTCTGTTCCATTGTCACTTCTAAAGACTTTTACTGGCAAGTCATATTGTTTTTCAACTTTGGTGACAAAGTCCTTCAAGATACCTGCAGTCTCATCCTTAGAGTGTAAAAAGTAAGTCCATGTAAACCTAGAAAAATCATCAACTATGACAAGACAAAAACTTTTTATTCTTCGACTCATGATTTTAACTGGGCCAAACAAGTCCATGTGCAACAATTGAAGACATTGACTTGTTTTGGACTCATCAATGAATTTGTAAGAGCTTTTATGTTGTTTCCCTTTTAAGCAGGAAACACAATGCTCATCACATTTGAAATCTTTTGATGGTAGACCTCTTACAAGGCTTTGTTTGGAGAGTGAGTTGATAGTTTGAAGATTGGTGTAACCCAGTCTCCTATGCCACAATTCTGTCTCTTTAGTGGAGGCAGCGGAAAACAGACAGACATTTTCCATAGGATTGTCCTTCAACATATCAACTACATACACATTGCCACTCCTATGAGCAACAAGTTGTGTTTACTCTTAGCAATGATGGTGTCAATCTTTTTCACCACTTCTGGCCCAATAATCTTACAAGTTTTCTTAGTGAAGAATGAGCCATACCCTTTGTCACTCATTTGTGATACACTAAGAAGATTAAATTTAAGATTATCAATAAGATTGACATTTTCAAACTTGAGTTTCCTAGCCTGAACAGTCCCTGAACCCAACACCTTACCTTTTGAATCATTACCAAAGGATATATCACCCCCTCCATGAGCTAAGAAGTCCAGAAGAAGGACGCTACATCCTGTCATGTGCCTGGAGCCTCCACTATCTACATACCAAAGGCTATCTAAGCAAGCAGAAGCTCCCTGGACATCAGTAATGGATCAGTTTTAGTGAGTGTCCAAAGCCAAGTTGGCTTTGGATGGGTCCAAAAACTTTTCAGCCTCAAGCTTAGGAAGATGATCAGTGGTTTGAACTAGTTTTTGGACCAAGTTCAACAACTGTTGCTGACCATTTGCCAGTGCTTGGATGTCAACACTTGGTGCAACAGATGTTTGATCACTTCCTGCCAGATGATACTAACCATAGGGATTTCTGTTAACTCTTGGTTTAGAAGGCCTCTTGGATTCTTCATAAACATGTGACACACTATGACAAGGTGGTTGTCGATATCCTCTTGGGTACTTGTTGGTGGGTGGAGCATCTGTTACTTGAACATCCCCGGAAGCAGATGTTTCTAGGCTTTTGGTAACAGATGTTTGGGCTGGAACATAAGTCTGTTTGGGTTTTCCTTTTGAAGTACTCACCACCTGACTTGCAAGAGTTTTAGCCTTGTACTTTTGTATTTTCACATCAAAATTTTTGAGATACAGACACTCTTTGGTTTTGTGATTCTTTTTACCACATATTGAGCATGTGGTCTTAGAATCACACACACTTGTTCCTTTGTTGATATCATATGCTTTTAGAAGAAAACAGTTTTTAGTAAAATGATTCTTCTTTTCACAGAAATCACAAAACAAGTGAACAGACTTTTCTTTCTTTTTCCCTTTTTCAGCCTTCTTTTCAACAGATGTTTGATCATCTTCTGGAAGGTCTGTCAAGGGAATGACCTTTGCCTGTGGTGCTTTCTTACCATCAGTGGTTTTGACGTCAACTGGTTTGAAGTTTTCAAGAGTACGACACTCATCAGACCAAGTAGGTTTAAATTCATATTTTTCGAGTTCAGTGAATGATGAGGAACCTTCTAGTTTTTCAAGAACAATCTTCTTGCCATTAGGTTCAGTGATTTTAATCTCTTGACCCTCCAAATTAATTTGTACTATCTCAACTAACTTTTGTTCCCATTTGTCAGTGTTTTCAAAAGCTGGAGCAGTGGTTTCAAAACCAAAACCAAACTTCTCATGACTTTTGGTTTGTTTGTTGAGGAGCATCTCAAAACCTTTACATGATTCCACCCATTTTTCACATTCAACTTGGGTGGCCTCAAGCTCCTTTTTACAACTATGAGATTTAGTTATCATAGTTTGGAGCTGGTCTTTGGTTATAGTTGCTTCATGTTTTAAGCTGCTGATTTCATATTCTTTTTCAGTTAATTTTGATTTTAACTCTTTTGAATGTTTTTCAAATTGAACTTCATCATCTAAAATTTTCTTCCTAAGGTTTTCATTCACCTCATTAATGTTAGCAAATGCTATTACACATTTGTCTAAACACAAATCTTTTAGGATTTGAGGAGATACCTTAGCAGCAGCCATCAATGCACAATCACACTTGCACTCACAATCATCAGATGCACCCAAGGGATCTAAGAGATTCACAACCTCTTCTTCAGATTTTGTATCTGCAACTACTTCATCAACAATATCATCAGTCACAATATCAGATTCAGTGACCATATCCTCAGATTAAACTTCTTCAACCATAGCCATGAAACAAAAATTTTCTGGTTCATTTTTAGCTATGGCCATAAGGGCAAAATTTTCATCTGTTAACTCATCTGGTAGACTGCTCCAATCAACAAAGCCTTGTGTGAAGAAACTCTGTTGACTGGTCTCTACAGGAGCAGAGGATGGAGTAGCAGTCATTGGCACTTGTGCTGAGCAACAGGGGTTTGCACATAGTGAATCTGAGGAACAGTGGTTTGGACATACTGGACAAGAATAGTGTTTGAGGACTGTGCAAAGTGAGCAGTGTTTTGCACATTTGATCCAGGGGTATTATGGGAAACCTGATAAGTGTTGGTCTGTAGCCTTTGATTTGGATTGTAAATCATAGGTGTACCATGTTGACACCTACATTCCCTAGCAAAATGACCAAGTTTGTGACATTTATAACACTTAATCTTTGATTTATCCAACCCCACTTTTGACCTGCCAGTCAACCCTGGAAATCTAAAGCCAGTTTTCTTGTAAAAATTGTTAGTTCTTACACTTAGTAGACCCAATTGGTGCATAATGTCCATACTCAATGGATATGTTATCAGATGCCTGGATATCACCACCACTTGCTGTAAAAGCAAAGTTTGGTGAATAAGAATCAGAGTTAAAACCTGAAGTTATGTCAATAAAATGATCATAACTCTGATCCTTATTGTTACCGGGCACCTCTTATTAAAGATCAATTGTGTAGTATATTTTGGCTTTCCAATCATCTGTTCTTCTCCAGGTCAGCAGACCAAACAAAAACGATCCTTTACAAAGTGGTATCAGAGTTTATCTGGATCATACAACTACAAATTGATAGATTTCGAACAAATTTTGACCCAAAATTGTCCAAAAATTTTCTGTTTTGCATGAACATTAAGTTTTACTGGAGATTGATTGATTTGGACTAGATTTTCGGAATAAAGTCAAAATTTTCATTCATTAAATTTGATCTCCATCAAATCCGAAGCAAAACCTGATAAAGATCATCAAAATTCATAAACTTTTGAAAAATTTGGATCAAAATAACTGATTTTTGAAGAATAACCGTTTTTCAAATGGGTCGGGTCAAACCAAGGAGAGTAGGGTCGAACATGTGAGAATAGGGTCAAACGTGTGAGTTTTTAGGTCAAACCAAGTCATTTTAGGTTGAATCTGAGTCATTTTAGGTTGAACCAAAACTTTTCAAGTGTGTTGTTTGTTCATTCGACCAACTGGTTGATCGAAGGAGGGTTTATTTTGGTCGAAAGAGTCTAGTGTGTTTCATTTCTTCATTCGAGTCTGATTAAGGGGGTCGAACCAAGGGATTTCTACATTCGAACCATCGTTTGCTATTTAGAGGTCAAATCAAGCTTATTTTTGGAAAATGTTTCTAAGTGTTTACATTACAAACATCATGGACAACATTTGGGGATTTCCTATGACACCTAGGCCTACAACAACACAGCAACAACACGTTCTGATGAATCCATGGGTTGTAGCATCTCAGAAAACGAACACTCAATTATCTCAACCGATTAACTACCTTTGCATGAGTCGTTCAATTTCACAATCTATTACTAAACCTCCACATCAATCAGTGAATGACTATTGGGGCATTGCAGCGGTAGCGGTACATTCTCAGACTGCTAATGCTATTTCCACACTAGTCAATGATTTATCCTCAGATAGTGGAAATCGTCATCCGAAGTTGATGGAAATGGCAGAGTACAACCACTAGAAAAAGAAGTTCACGATTCATCTTGAAGGCATGGGTTTGGAAGGAACTGATGCTTGGCAGATTATTGCGAAAGGTTATGTTGCTCCATGTCTTGAGAATTCAGGAGAACCTATTCCACTTGAAGGTTTATCTGAAGATGAGAAGAAAAAGTTCGCAGTAGAGAAGAAAGCATTCTCACAACTATCTCAAGCTTTGACTATAGATCTACTACATCAGTTTGGATTGTCTACGACATCTAAACAGCTATGGGATATGTTGAAAAACAGACATGATGGTAACGAGAAAACAAGAAGATTGAGGGTGGAAGAGCTAAAGAAAGAGTTTGAAAATTTAGCTATGTGGGGAATGAAACTTTAAAGGAGCTTATTCCGAGATACTGTCATCTATTAACCGAGTTGTCAAACTATGATATCAAGAATCCGATGTCAGAATTGGTAGACAAGTTTGCTGATTCACTACCACCATATTGGAATCAACACATTGATGTCTTGAAAGAAAAAGATGCATATCAGTATTGGACAATCAATGAGCTTATTCAGAAGTTAGAAAACAAGGAGCTAGAGGAGAAGAGAAAAGCAAAACAATCACAGTTCCCACAAAACCCGGAATTGTATCATGCTACCTCATCCTCGTCTATGTCTAGTTCAAGTGTTGGTGGAAATGTTGCATCACATATAGCTTGTGTTTTTAGTGTTGTTGAACCACCAAGAAACCCTATCAACTATCTTGCACAAACATCAACCTATACACCAAACTATACAACAAATTCTTACATTGCACCTCCACGTCAAATGTCTGCAGCATGTTACACATCAAACATGAACATACCTCAACAACAATCATATGTTCCACCAATGACACAAGCTTCATCAAGCCAAAGTCCAATCGTGTTGGAAACTTCCAACATGAATAATGTTACAATTGAAGTGGCACAACAACACATTTCTTTGGTTTCAGCAATGGTCGCTTCTTACAACAGACTTGTGGCAAGTCAGATAGGGAACAATTATCTGACCAATGAAGATTATGCCCAAGTAGATAAGGAAGAGATGGAATTGATAGATATTCAATGGGCGTTTGTAAGCGTGATGAGAAGGGCTACAAAATTTATTGAGAAAACAGGCAGAACTGATCTTGCTACCTCACCAAATACCACTTATGGCTTCAACAAAGCTCAGGTAACATGTTTTAATTGTGGTACTCGAGGTCACTTCAAAAGAGAGTGTACTCAACCGATGCAGCAAGGTAACCGAAACCCTTTTAATTCCAACTATCAAAACCGTCAGTCACAAAACCAGGTTACCTATCAAAGCCAAAACAACAACTATCCACAACAAAACAATTTCAAAAACCGACAAAACACCTCTCAAAATACCTCTACTAGACAAACATCTACACCCAATCAAACTCAAACTCAAACTCCAACTAACCCAACCAGAACCATTATTCCTATTTCTACACCAAATAGCCAACCTCAAAACAAGAACTAGAATCAGGCGTTGGTGATTTAGAAGGATGAGGGTTATGATTGGACCTCAATGCAATTGGGAGTTGAGGAGATTACGAGTGGGAATGTAGCATGTCTTGCGAAGGAGATGGATTTAGAGGAGTTGGTGATAGCTGAAGATGTTTTGGAATCTGAGAAAGTATCTGAGGTGGTGATTGAGAAGATGGTTGATGAATATCAAGTTTCTGTTGTTGAGAAAGTTAAAGACACAACTGCTGAAAAAGTTTCTGGAACTATCATTGACTCTGTTGCTGAAGTTTCTGATGAGCCTGAATCTGTCTATTCTGATTTGAAAAGTGAAGCTGACTCGGAAGCTAGCATTAATTCGTTGGATGATGAGATTGATCAATTATTAGCCGAAGCAGACTTTCTGATGACGAGGAAATCGTGCATTGTGGATGATGCCTTCACAAAGATTGCTTATTCGAAGTTCTTTGCTTAGAAGGAGGCTCATTTTACACTGATGGCTATGACATATCCACCCAAATTGGTAAGTTTTGACTCTACAACTGATATGAAAAGTGATAAATACTGTGGTACTTGTGATAGATTGACTGAGGAAAACAAGCAACTCAAGGTTCATCTTGAGAGTGCTAGAATCAACATTCAATCTTATCGTAAGGATGCATATGAATTCAACAAAACACTTGAAGGGTACAAAAAGGACATTTCAGATTTAAAGAAAACCCTTTTATTAAAACAAATTGCCATTAACAATTACATTAATGAACTTGAAGAAACAAAATTGGAAATGGCCATTATCAAGTGTTTTGCTGAAAAAGGTCAATAAAAAGTTGGAAAGCTATAAACACATAACTTATTATTCAGATACTGAAGATGAGAAATCTAAGGGAGGTAGTGATATTCCTTTGGAAAATCACATAATTACAAATGAACCAAGATTACCTTCTCAGGTTTCACATCCTCAGGCAAATGCACATAGAGTGAATCAATCAGTAAACAGGAATGATAAAAATGATTCAGTTGACAAACCCGTCAAGGTTTTCTATCGGATGGAAGGATCTGATAAGATAATCTCTGACGAGGAGTATCCAATCAAATTTGCAAATTATTCAAAGATTAAGAAAATTTGGCAGGAGAGTACCATTTCGTTTCCTAAACATGAAAGGACCAATGATATTCCTCCTGAACTTTTAAAGAAACTATATTGTGATACTCCTAAGGAACCAAAAGTTCATGTCACCGAATTCATTAAGCCAAAGGAAGAGGCAAACAGATTTATTGAACCGGCTTACTCAATGGAATCCACTCCAATGAGTTTAAGACTTAGATGTGTTGATGATCAATACCCGGTCAATTCATACGCAAAGCCTAATGCTAAAAATGTGTTTGAGGAATACCATGCATGTTTTAAATGCCGGGGGAAGGGCATTTACTTGCTCACTGCCCGTACGTGAGACACAAAAGTCACGAAGTTGAGAAAGAGCAGCCTTATAGAAGTCCAGTTGACAATCATGGATATCCACAAAGACAGTTTGTCCCTTAAAGACCACCATTTTATAATCAAAGTCATTATTTTCAAAAGAGGGAAAACCGTCAATTTGTCTATGATAATAGAAACTGGATTGCTATGGAGAAGAAACTGAAGAAACCAATGGTGAACACAACTAATGATAAACAAAAGGTTTTTCTAAAACCGGCTGTTAAGTCATCAGTTGGACCTGTATATGTTAAATCAGAAAAGGTAACCAAGAAAGTTTCATTCACGAACGATACAAGAACCTGCTGAAACACAAAAATCTCATATTAGGATACTTAAATGTTTAGACCAATCTTGGTCACCAATGGGTTCTCCAGGTGCTTCTACATCAACTGCTAATGTCAAAACTCAAAGTGAAAAAGGTTTGAATGACCAGAAAAAGGTCGATTCAAAACCAAGTGTTTCTGAGAGTGAATCTTTGAAGACTAACATTCAAAGACCCAAGACCAAACAGGCTTAGGTCCCCCGAAAGAACTAATCGTTTCCTTGATTTGTGAAGGGAACTCCAGCTGACCCTGTTAGCAGTCTTTGGATTGTTGACAGTGGAGATTCTGGGCACATGACCGAAGATTTAATGATGCTATTTGACATCAAGAACATAAATGGTGGGTATGTGTCTTTTGCGGGAAACAAAGGCGATTATATTACGATGGAAGGGAGTGTTAGCAATGGGATTGTGAGTTTTGAAAGAATTTTGTATGTGAAGCAAATTAATTATAATCTGTTGAGTGTCAGCCAAATTTGTGACAAACAGTTTCTGTACACTTTGATGATAAATATTGCTATATTCTGAAACCCGGTTTCGTCATACCAAAAGAATGGATCATGTTGAAAGCACCAAGAGTGAACAATTTGTACATTCTTGATATGAGCAAGGCAATGACAACCCAGGGCCAAGTCACGTGTTTTCTATCCAAAGCTACAGAAAAGGAATCGATAGTGTGGCACAGAAGGATGTGACACGTTCACCTAAGGAAGATGAATCATTTGGTGAAGAACGGGCTTGTAGAAGGGGTTAATGTGAAGCATTTTCATCTCAATGATAAATGTGAGAGTTTCAAGAAGGGGAAACATCACAAAAAGTCCCACAAACCAAAGAAAATGAACTCTGTAGAAATGCCACTTGAGCGTTTGCATATGGATTTTTTCAGACCTGTCAAGCGTAAGAGTCATTATGGAGAGCTTTACTGTCTTGTGGTTCCAGACGATTACTCAAGATTCTCGTGGGTGATGTGCATGCAATACAATAGTGAAAAGTTTAATAACTTGAAGGTTATGTTCACCCGATTGGAAAACATTTACGGATTAAAGATCAAACGAATTCGTAGTGACAACGGAACGAGTTTGATGAAGTCTTCTACGATCTTAGTTTTCCAGGCTAGGGTGAGGATGGCTTTATAGGCTAAGGATCCCAATTTCAAACTGGAGGACTGGGATGTTGAAGCCTGGCAAGAGAAAATCCTCAGTCTGGGTGGAAAAGACGTGGCACCTGAATCTTTTCCTACTGCTGATCCTGAAGGTGCAGCTAAGGAGCTTGAGGTGATGGAGGCTAAGGTGGCCAAGGAGTTTCAGGTTGAGGATCTAGTGGGTAATGAAGGATGTGATGACTAGGCTAGAGCCCACTTTTTTAGGATATTTTGTGGTGGTTTTTTAGGATGGTTGGTTTGTGAACAATTTGAACAATTTTATTTTATGTTTGTATGAACAATGAAAGTTTTTTGGGGTGGAGGGATCTTGATTTTCAAGACGAAACCCCAAATCATTACCTGACCTGGCCTGAAAATGTTGACCCCTAGTGGATGGGTCCTGGTTTAGGATGAAACCAGGGGTTGACATTTTTTTTATTTTGATAAATAATATAACTACTTTCTTATTTAAGCTACATCCTTGTGTTCCTTTCTTTATTCTTTTTGTTATCCTGTAAACACTAGCAAATGTTAGGTATAAAGGAATGATATAAATGATATCTTTTAAGATAAACTTTAAGATTTTATCCTATTTCAAGGAAACTTTAATAATAACCTGTATGAAGGCAAACATTGTTATAATACTGGCGACTAGTCCTCAAATAAACTAGGGTCAAGCCTATATGTAATCTTTAAGATAACTTGGTAACAAGATCAAATGTAGCATCTTGATGATAACTGGCGACAAGGCCCATTGTAGTATCTTGGGAATTACTGGTGACAAGGCCCGTGGCAACTAGGCCAAATACGAGAAAGAGACATTGAAAAAGGTCTAAACCTTAAGGATTCAATGTATACACCAAAAATGATGAAATTGTCAGCCCCTTTTACATGGACTGGTCCCACCATCCTGAAAATATACACGAATAACGTGCGCTCCAGACGGGGTTGCTAACCCAATGTGAAAGGTGAAAACCTTTAAACCTTAGGAAGTTGTCAGACACCTTAACGTAGGAGAGGGTGGCAAGCCCTTTAATCTTCAAAGTTTTCCATCTTCAGGATGGTACTTGACGGGTGGCTCAAGGAACAACCCTTTATATTGATAAAACGCTTAAATTATCGTCATTTGATCATGTTATAGCTTGGGATTGGATAACTGCGAGTGCTTTGGTTGCAGGTATGATAAGGACCTTAAAACGAAGAAATACGGGCTTTGGAACCGACCGGAACGGGATGGAGCAAAGAAGAGTTGAAAGAAGAAAAATGAAGAAATTGAAGGGCTCCACCGTACCTTATGGCAGGCACCGTAAGGTACGGTGGCTTCTGGACATCAAAAACCCACGGTTTGGCAGTCTCTTGCTAGCGTCAGAATTGTTACCCCCACCGTACCTTACGGTGGCACCGTAAGGTACGGTGGCCCCTGCATCACTTTGTAACTACCATTACTAAAGAAGGCTTGATGGTGTATTTTCATTATCTTTTCACTTAGGGTCATTTCTAGAGACTTGTTGGGCGATTTTTGGCTGAAGAACTTGATTGAAGACTTATCACAAACATTGGTTTGTGTTATTGCTTCTTATGAACAATTTTATGGATGTTTTGATGATTCACCATGTCATTCTAGGCTAAACTTTTGGTGATCATTCTTGGTGAAGGTTTTTCTTAAACTCTTGTGTGTGATTTCTTGCATTTCTAGAATAATAACTTGGTACTTTGCTTTGTTATTATGATGTATGATCAATTGCTTGTAGTGTGTTGATTAATTTACCAATTCTTATTCTCTATCGTACATTCTTGGTGTTGCTAACAACTAAGATATCACGGGAAGGATTAGGGGTTGGTTATTGATTAATTGGTCATCGGGAAACAACCTCGCATTAATTTAATCCGAGTACTTTGTTCCCTTTTATCACAACAATTGCTTATACATGAGTTATGTCTATGTTACTCTTTCTAGTGGAAATTCACACAAGTGTTTAGAGAAACTGGATCCTTGAATGGTCATTGTTCCATAATTTGAAGAAACAATCCTAAGTTTAAATCGATATTTAGTTGTTACTTTAGATAAAACCAAAACAATCAAAATCTTAATCATTTACTTTTTGTTAAGTAGTTTAATTTAGTCAATCAACAAAACTAGGAATCACACATTTTCCACAAACTCCCTGTGTTCGATACCTTCTTGCCACTATTTGTTAGTTGTAATTGGGAAATTTTACGTGTACCACGACAAGCACATCAAATTTTGGCGCCGTTGCTGGGGAGTAGTGCGCAACGTGTGTTAATCTTTTAGTTTTGTTTTGTTATTTTCGGGTTTACACTGGTTTTGTTTAGTGTGCAGGTACTTCAAGTGTATGGATACTAGAGGCTCTCACGAGTCATCACCGCTATTTTTTATCCGGAAATTGAAAGGACATTGAGACAGAACCGAGTGTTGATAGGAAAGAGCAGAATCATTGATTCACCCACATCACCGTTCACACCAAGAAACATCATGCAAGAATCCCAAATACCACCGACAACGGCTGTTTTAGCCATTTGTCTCATAAGTTACCTCAGGGGATGGTTCAAAATGTCATTGTTAAAATTGATGAATTTTATTACCCGGTCGACTTTATGGTATTGGATTACTCATCCGCGGATTCAAAGCAACAACAAAATGTTATATTGGGTCGTCCATTTTTTGAATACCGCGCATGCGGTGATTGATTGTAGATTTGGCACGGTCGATATGACATTTGGAAACCGAAAAATGTGTTTAGATGTTTTTACTAACAATTATAATGATTCCGGTGTTGAAGATTTTATGGCAAATATCATCGATGGGTGCAATCCACATGAATATGAGAAGGATGGAATGGATTTGTGTGCTTGTGATTATTCTAAACAGGTACATGCTTGTGTTTTGGAGATTGAAGAGGAGAAGCAAGATGTCTTGGCGTTGAAGGAGGGTCGACCACCATGGTCCCACCAATTTGATAGTTTACCGGTGGAAATTGATTCGGGTACCAAACCGTCACTAGAAGAAGCACCAAAGTTGGAGCTCAAGGATTTGCCAAGCCATTTGAAGTATGTTTTCTTAGGGGATAATGACACATTTTCGATCATTATAGCCTCTAATTTGGAGATGGCACAAGAGCAAGATTTGATGGAAGTCTTAAGAGAAAATAAAGAGCTATTGGGTGGAGGATTTCCGACCTTAAAGGAATTAGTCCATCAATTGTCATACACAAGATCACCACCACCGAGGATGCAAAGCCCACAAGAGAAGCCCAAAGAAGATTGAATCCGAACCTAAGGGAAGTGGTAAAGAAAGAGGTAATTAAATGGTTGGATGCGGGAATCATCTATCCCATTTCGGATAGTGCTTGGGTAAGTCCTACCCAAGTGGTTCCTAAGAAGTCCGGTATTCAAGTAATTAAAGATGAAAGTGGTGAACAAATTGCTACCCGACCCGTTACCGGGTGGCGGGTGTGCATTGATTACCGAAAATTGAATGTCGCCACTTCTAAGGATCATTTCCCACTTCCTTTTATTGACCAAATCATTGAAAAACTTTCGGGTCAAAAATATTATTGCTTTTTAGATGGGTATTCGGGGTACAACCAAATAGCAATACACCCGGATGACCAACACAAGACCACCTTCACTTGTCCATATGGTACTTTTGCATTTAGGCGGATGCCATTTGGATTGTGTAACGCTCCGGCAACTTTTCAACGATGTATCATGAGTATTTTCTCGGACATGGTTGAAGAGTCGTTGGAAGTGTTTATGGATTATTTCTCAATTTTTGGCACTAGTTTTGAATCTTGTCTCAACGAATTACAAAAAGTTTTAAAAAGATGTGTTGAGAAAAATTTAGTGCTTAGTTAGGAGAAAAGCCATTTCATGGTGCAAGAGGGAATTGTGTTAGGCCATGTAATTTCTGAACGGGGTATGGAGGTGGACAAGGCAAAAATTCGGGTCATATCATCATTGCCACCACCAAAAAATGTGAAAGGGGTAAGATCGTTTTTGGGTCATGCGGGATTTTATAGACGCTTTATTAAAGCTTTAGTGGTATCACCAAGCCTTTATGTAATTTGCTTTTGAAAGATGTTTCCTTTGATTTTACTAATAAATGTTTGCAAGCTTTTAATGTTTTGAACGAACACTTAGTCAAGGCTCCTATTTGCAACCATCGGATTGGTCAAAGCCATTTGAGATAATGTGTGATGCAAGCGACAGGACAATTGGTGCTGTTTTGGGTCAACGTGTGGATAAGAAGCCGGTGGTAATTTATTATGCAAGCAAGACTTTGTCCGAAGCACAACTGAATTACACCACAACCAAGAAAGAATTATTAGCGATGGTGTATGCTTTGGACAAGTTTCGCTCATATATTTGGGGAAGCAAAGTGGTGGTATATTCGGACCATAGTGCGGTTCGATATTTGATGGAGAAAAAAGATGCCAAGCCACGATTGATTCGATGGGTTTTGCTACTTCAAGATTTTGACTTGGAAATTCGGGACACAAAGGGGAGTGAGAATGTAGTAGCGGATCACTTGTCTCGAATTCCGGTGGAAGGGATTGATGATGTGAGTGAGATAAATGAAAGATTTCCGAATGAACAACTTCTAGCCGTGTCTACTCGAGTCGCGCCGTGGTATGCTCATTATGTTAATTATTTAGCCACGGGTGCTATTCCGGATCATTGGACCAAGAAACGAAGACAACAATTTATGGTCCAAGTGAAACAATATATTTGGGATGAACCAGATCTTTTCAAGATTGGGCCCGATCAAGTGATCCGAAGGTGTGTTCCCGAATCGGAGGTGAAGGAAATTTTGACACATGCTCATACTGCTGCTCATGGTGGGCATTTTAGTGGGCATAAAACCAGCTACCGGGTACTTTCATGTGGGTTTTATTGGCCCACAATTTTCAAAGATGCGTGTGAATTCGCCCGGAATTGTTTGAATTGCCAAAAGATGGGAATATATCCAAAAGAGATGAGATGCCAATGCAACCAATCTTGGTTGTAGAGATATTTGATGTTTGGGGCATCGATTTTATGGGTCCGTTTCCTAATTCAAACGGGTTTTTATATATTTTGGTGGCGGTGGATTATTTTTCGAAGTGGATTAAAGCTATTGCAACAAGGACAAATGACCATTCGGTTGTTTGTAAATTCGTACAATCCAACATCTTTTCCCGGTTTGGAATTCCTCGAGTGATTATAAGTGATGGTGGGTCACAGTTTAAAAATTTTAATGTTGGGAAATTGTTGAAGAGATATAGTGTGAATCACCGGATTGCTACGCCGTACCATCCACAAACAAGTGTACAAGTGGAATTGTCCAACCGTCAAATCAAAGAAATTCTCATGAAGACGGTTCGAGTTGATAAGAAGGATTGGTCGGGTAAATTGGATGATGCCTTGTGGGCGTATCGAACGGCCTACAAAACTCCAATTGGCACAACACCGTATCAAATGGTGTATGGAAAGGGATGTCACTTGCCAATGGAGTTAGCACATCGGGCGCATTGGGCAATCACAACTGTGAATGCCGATTATGATGAAGCGGGCATGGCAAGAAAATTGCAATTGAGTGAGATCGAGGAAATTCGGGATGAAGCGTATGAATGTGCTTAGGCATATAAAGATAAACTCAAGAAAGTTCATGATGCCAAGTTGCGAAAGAAAACCTTTGAAGTGGGTCAAAAGGTTTGGTTGTATAATTCAAGGTTGAAGATGTTCGCGGGCAAGTTAAAGAGCAAGTGGATGGGTCCTTATATAATTTGCCGGGTTGGGAAGTTTGGTGATATTGATATCTTGGATGAACACACCAACAAGCAACAAACGGTAAATGGACATCGCTTGAAGCCGTACTTAGAGGGTAATGACATCAACAACTTGGAGGTTGATAAAGCGGGCTACATCTTACGCCCGGTGGAGGATGTACAACCATAAGAGGCCCAGGTTTGGTAGTGTAAATAGTTAGTGGTGTATTTTGTTTTGTTTTGTTTTGTTTTATTGCCCAATTTTGGTTTTGAGCGAAATCCGTGTTTGAAACAAGTGTGGGGACGTTCAGGTCAAAAACATGTTCTAGCATTGTGTTGAGGACAACACGGGTTTTTCGAGGGGGTAGGGTAATTTTCGTACTATTTAAATTACAAATCTTTGGTATATATATATACAGATGCCACCGTAAGGTACGGCCGCTACCGTAACCTACGGTGGACTTGGAAAACTGACGCTGGAACCTTACTGCCTTACGGCTAGAAAAAAGGTGCTCTTGGGCCACCGTTCCTTACGCTCCCCACCGTAAGTTACGGTGGGGTCTGGGAGTTTGGGCGTATGTTTTATAAAAAAAAAATTGTTTTGTCTCTTAACTCACGTGATTCCTCCCTACCACCCACATATTGCACTTTCATTTTTCCTCAACCACCAAGAACTCCCTTCTAACACCATAACTTCTTCAACCTAAAATCCTCCATATCTCCTTCAATTTTTCACCAAATCCAACGATTTTTGGGTCCATCTTAACTAAAATTTCACAAGCTTCCTGATTGTGGGGAGAAAATTACAAGAAAAACACTTTTTGGGGCCGAAATCCAAACCCTAGAAATCGCAATTTCGGGGCTTTTTCAAGATTTTGTTGTTTTTGGGTTTTAATCTCTTCAAGACAAAGGTATGTACCCTATTTTGTTAATTTTGATGACACGTTGTGAAAAATAGAGGGTAGTGTTCTTACTTAATAATACCCACTTGCTTGTTATTAGATGTTAGAATGTAAATGTTGTTGATTAATAATAATATGGTGATAGATGGAATTTTGAGATGTATATGTGAAATCTTTTGGTAATGCTAATATTGTATTGGCGTCATGCCCAAATTTTGTTAAATTGCAAAGTTTTCGGTTCACTATCGTCAATTGCCATAATAACAAGCAAGTGTGGGGAGATTTGAAGAGAATTGGATTGATTTGGGTATTTGTGTTGTGTTTGGTTGTTTGTGATTTGGGTAGGAACATGGATAAAACCGGAGAGGTAGTGGGAGTGAGCTCATCAACCGCGAAAGCTAAAGGAAAACAGCCTGCGCAACAGTACAAGAGAAGGAAATATCTTGCCCGCGATGACGACTCAGACGAAGAAATGGAGCAAGCACCCGAGCAGCCTCGGTTGGACCCGGCTGATAAGCCGAAATGGGACTCGGGACCTTTGTATGAAAAACCGAAGATATGGCAGCCGACATTATTCCATGACCAAATGAGAGGGTTACAAGATCGGCCGGGTGCGTTTATTTGTGAACGAGATGTGCGGGAAAGAGAGTTTGGGTCGTTTAAAGTGTTTGACAGGTTCAAGACAGGGGATGGGAAGCAGTGCTTCACTGCTATGATCAAGAGGATAAATATCTGTTCTTGGATGAAATAGAAGAGTGGATGACGACATTGAAATGTAACAGATATGACAAGCCATCTCAAATGAAGTTAACGGGTGAGGTGAACGGGGTGGAAGTAGAGATGTCGTATGATTCATTGCGCAGGTTGGCTAAATATGATAGCTTGCCGATGCGAGAGTATAAAAACCCGAGTATTGATGATTTGTTAGTTAGTCCTGAAAAGCACCCGAGGTGGATGGAGATGTTAGAAGCATTGTTTCTTCCGGGCACATATTATGGGACATTATATAGGAAACACATGAAGATTGAGGCTAAACTTTTGTTGGCGATTTTTATCTTAAACTTCCTACCGAGGCGGGCCGATAAAGAATAGGTTAGGTACCCAGAAATTCCTATTCTGTATGCATTGATTCACGGGGGCCCAAAATTTTCTATTCGGTACTTAATTTTGAATCATGTGTGGATGTGCCGAAATTCGGTCGGGAGGAATATTATTCCCTACTACAGAATCATTACCGCTCTGTTAAAGCAACAGGGGGCAATCACAACCGATGATATGGGAAAGAGAAAAAGATACAAGCCATTGGAGTTAAAGAAAATGGGGACTGGGTGGATTTACACTGAATCGGAAAGATATCACAAGTTAAAAACAGGGGGCCAAAGGTGGAGAGTTTTGAAGGTTGATGCGAGGTCGCTTTTGCCCGGAGAAGAAGATGAGGCCGAAAGTGGAAATGAGCAACAGCCGAGTGATGATGAGGATTATGAAGAAGAACCGACAGGGGCACACATGAATGTGGGGCAGGGTAGTTCGAGTAGAATTCATGGTGGAGGTTTCTATGATTTTACTGAGAGAGATTATGTCGATGGTTGGGCGTTCACGGGAAATATGCAATCGGTGATTGAAAATCAACGCCCTCCCGCTTCAGTGTTTGATACATGGTCGGGGCCAGAGCGTACTTTATATGATTATCTGACTATGATGAGTGCTAGTGTGGAAAGGACCATGCAACGGAATTTTGATAGACAGGAGCGGTGGAATAGGGCCCATGCAAATTCTCATGAGGTGGAGATCAACAACAGATACATGGATGATCAGAACTGGCGAATGAACGCGGACTGGAACTCGGGAAGACCTGTAGTCGTCGACCTACAACCGGTGGATTATGGGTCGTTACCGCCATATGCTGGCAGCCTGTCGTATCCGACTCCACCAGTTCATCATTCTCAGTGGATCGACCCCATGCAAGCACAACAGCAGGCCCCAGAGCAAGGCAGAAGTAGTGACAGTGCCCTTGGATTTGGAGAGTGGATCGAATTGATGGCGTCCATGTTTGGACCACCGCAGCCACGCTACTATTGATCAGGTGGTGTTCTTTTGTATATACTTGTATATTTATGTCTTTTTCATTTTGTTTTGGATCGGGTGGTTGGGTGGTGTATTGATTGTGTTCGTATTGGGTTGTGCCTTGGCGGTGTGGTAATTAAGTAATTAATTAAAAAAAATTGTGGTTTTGAAGCAATCTATTCTTCCCAAAACCGTACATTGGGGACAATGTACCCTGATGTGTTGTAAAACACATCTATTTTCCTATGTATTTTGTATATTATTTGGTCAAGTTTTTATTTGTTTTGTGTCATTTTTATTAGGTATTTATTTATGTTATTATTTTATAGGTGTTCGTGGAAAATGGGCTCAAAATGAAAGAATTTTAATCGAGAGACGAACACTTGAGAGCATATGTTCATAGACGTCGGAGCGTAAACGAGAAACTTTGGTCGAGCCAATAATAACGAGTCAAGAGCATGAAATAATAATAGTATATAATAATAATATTAAAAAAAAAAGGTTGTGACTTGGGCTCGTGGCCCAAGCCAAAGAAATCAAATTGCAATTCACACAAAGTCGGTCACAATATATGTTGGGGGTATGGATGCACTTTGGACGGCAAAAAAAAATATAAAGGAATGAAATATATTCATTCATACAGACATTCAATCGCAGAACCAAGAAGTGGCCAGAAACGGTGACAAGCGAAAGCGCACGGAAGGAGAAAAGGCCACGGGCACGGTAAAGATCAAGAGCCAACGAGCCTTGGGTTAGGTTTAGTTTTTATTTATTTTCTCTATAAACATGGTTAAAGCTATATTTATTTATTTTGTGAAGATGTTTTTAATTATTATTGGCTAGACCTTTATTGGTGGTGACTTGGGATGATGAACTAGATTTTGGTTTTTAATTAAAGACCTATGTTTTTTCGTTTTGGATGTGTTGGGTTACATGATTTAATGTTTATGTTTGATTTTGAATATTTGTATGCTGGCGCTTTTTGATTTGATTACTTGTTTGTTGGTTTTGATGTTCTAGGCACATAGGAATATCCCCTAGATCTAGAAATCATTCTAGTTTGATTAACTTTTGTTGTCGAGCTAGTTCTTGCAGTTAGGAATGGCGCAAGTTTAACAGGTTTTTAAGGTCAATTAGCTAAGGTGTGCAATCCCTTCCCGAAGGTTAGGAATATAATTCGGGATTGCTAGGTTGACTAACTAGGCATTGTTTGGTAGTTTGGTTATCGCTGGGGCGAGACCGGTTACTTATTCGTGTTTAGAGTTTTCCTAGGATTTCATTCGTATTAGTTAAGTCTGCTTCATAGTTTGGGAGTTTTCAATCCAAGAGTGGTTGATTAAAGGATTACTGTGGGATTTGGTTTCGCTGGGGCGATCCACTTTCATTTTAGCATCTAAATACTTGTCCCGCCTTGAGTCTAGTCGACTATCCTTGACAGGAGGTTTATTAGGTGAGAACAGGGTCTCCAACCGGATTACATAGGTCAGTTTTTTAACCAGAGTCTAGGGATTCTACCCAGGTTACCAGTCTTCTCCTCATTAGAGTTCCAACCCAATTTGTCAGCTTTCGTTTATTTTCAGTTTCTTAGTTTAATTTAGCAATTTAGTTTTAATTAGTTTATTTTAATTTCAGTTTAAACCCCCCAATCAATCAATCCATTTAATAATAATAATAATAATAATAATAATAATAATAATAATATTTTATCAGGTAATTCATTAAAAGTGATCTCAAAAGTGTTAGATAAAGTCCTTAGGTTCGATACCTGGTCTTGCCTACTTGCTACTTGTGATCGGTACACTTGCCGATAGTGTGTGGTTTTAGAAGAGTCTAGGATTTTAACTTGATCAATTTATTTATATACTTATTTGCACACATTATACCCCAAGTTTGGGGATGGGGGAAAATTTTGGAGTTTTAAAATTTTTTTTAGAAATCAAGCTTAGCGTTGTGAGAATTGGAACACCTTGAATTGACCCTGAGAGGCACACCGGCAACCCTTGACACCCCTTTTTATTTTTGGTGAGATTTGAGCCACAATGGTAGAACAATTTATATATATCTTTCTTTGTGAGAGTGGCAATGGGTGGGGGTGCACTAGAACTTGTGCCTGAATACGACTTGAATCTTTAGGTGAGCATAAGTGTAGAAATGATAAGGGCATTAGGTAGCCTTGTCATGTTGAGTGTGAGTGTGGGAATTGGGGGATTGGACCTCATGCATTATATATATGAGCTTGGTAGCGAGAGGGGCGGAGGTTTGGACATTTAGTTGCCCATTTTTGAGCCTAAAAGCCTATTGTTTGTTACCCTTTAACTAGCTCCCTAAATTAATACCCAACTTGACCTGGTTTTGTGTGTTTGAATAGAGTGTTAGTGTGTTATTTTAGTATTACAAATTTGAAGTTTAGTGAGTGTGTTCGTATGTGTATGTAATATTGTTCCTTGGTTCATTGAAAGAAAAAAAATGAAAATGAAAAAAAAAATGAAAAAATGATGCAAAAGAAGTTATGAAAAAAAAAAAGAAAAGAAAAAAAAACAGAAAAAGATAAAAAAAGAAAAAAAAGAAGTTCATGTGTAATATATATCGTAATTTGTAGTTCGTGTTTGTGTTGCGTGTGTTAGTGTGTGTGTGTGTGTGTGTGTGTCATTGTGTAATAAAAGACCAGGTAAAGTTTTGCGCTACTATAAATATATCTCATTTCCTACCTTTACACTTGGCCACATTACAACCCGACAAGACCCTTTGACTTGCACTCATGCTTAGCGATTGTAAGAGGAAGGCTGATTTAGGTACAAGCTTATGGTGGCGCACTCATCTATTTGCCTTTTGTGTGTCTAGCTCCTAGTTGCTAGTGCTTATTTGTCGCCGAGAGGAGATATATTGTGAGGGGTGTGTTTATTCGGGTGTTAAGGATGGGTTAGTATATGGATTGCATGCTAACGCTTGATTTAAAATGATCGCTTTTGTGTAAATATGATTTTGATGTATTGCTTGGGACAAGCAATGGTCAAGTGTGGGGATGTGACGGGTGATTCAAGGAACAACCCTTTATATTGATAAAACGCTTAAATGATCCTCATTTGATCATGTTATAGCTTGGGATTGGATAACTGCGAGTGCTTTGGTTGCAGGTATGATAAGGAGCTTAAAACGAAGAAATATGGGCTTTGGAACAGACCGGAACGGGATGGAACAAAGAAGAGTTGAAAGAAGAAAAAATGAAGAAATTGAAGGGCTCCACCGTACCTTACGGCAGCAACCGTAAGGTACGGTAGCTTCTGGACATCAAAAACCCACCGTTTGGCAATCTCTTGCTAGCGTCAAAATTGTTAACCTCACCGTACCTTACGGTAGGCACCGTAAGGTACGGTGGCCCGTGCATCACTTTGTAACTCCCATTATTAAAGAAGGCTTGATGGTGTCTTTTCATTATCTTTTCACTTGGGGTCGTTTCTAGAGACTTGTTGGGCGATTTTTGGCTGAAGAACTTGATTGAAGACTTATCACAAACATTGGTTTATGTTATTGCTTCTTATGAACAATTTTATGGATGTTTTGATGATTCACCAAGTCATGCTAGGCTAAACTTTTGGTGATCATTCTTGGTGAAGGTTTTTCTTAAACTCTTGTGTTTGATTTCTTGCATTTCTAGAATAATAACTTGGTACTTTGCTTTGTTATTATGATGTATGATCAATTGCTTGTAGTGTGTTGATTAATTTACCAATTCTTATTCTTTGTCGTACGTTCTTGGTGTTGCTAACAACTAAGATATCACGGGAAGGATTAGGGGTTGGTTATTGATTAATTGGTCATCGGGAAACAACCTCGCGTTAATTTAATCTGAGTACTTTGTTCCCTTTTATCACAACAATTGCTTTTACATGAGTTATGTCTATGTAACTCTTTCAAGTGGAAATTCACACAAGTGTTTAGAGAAACCGGATCCTTGAATGGTCATTGTTCCATAATTTGAAGAAACAATACTAAGTTTAAATTGATATTTAGTTGTTACTTTAGTTAAAACCAAAACAATCAAAATCTTAATCATTTACTTTTTGTTAAGTAGTTTAATTTAGTTAATCAACAAAACTAGGAATCACACATTTTCCACAAACTCCCTGTGTTCGATACCTTCTTGCCACTATTTGTTAGTTTTAATTGGGAAATTTTACGTGTACCACGACAAGCACGTCAGTACTGCAAAATTCTCAGGATGAACTATTTCTAGACCATGTTTAGGAAAAATATAAACGATTGAAATAAGTTAAGGATAAGTACTTACATATGGAGATGATTCATCTCTGTCAACCTTCACCTTTATCTTACCAGTGATCCGAACCATGGTTTCTCTTCCAGAGAAATCAGTCATGTGCATCCTTACGTATGGTAGTATTTTAAGTGAATTGCATTCCAGGATCTTGGTAGAATTTCTCCTTCCATTATTGATAACCAATATGCTCCTTTACCGGCCTCGAAATTGATTAGATATGGTCCTTCCCATTTAGGAGCCAACTTTCCATCACTTGGTTTAGTGGTATTTTGGAAGGCTTTCCTTAGTACCAAGTTTCCTACTTGAAATCTTCTTACCCTTGCGTTTTTGTTGTATGCTTTAGCAATCCTTCGTTGATAGGCTGCCATCCTTAACTTAGCAGCATCCCTGAGTTCATCCACAGTCTCCAAATCTTGCAATAATGCTTCTGAGTTGGTTGTTGCATCCTGAAGATGTCTTCTAGCTGTAGGTATGACCATCTTTGTTGGTAGCATTACTTCTGTTCCAAAGACCAAGGAGAAAGGTGTTTGACCTATAGCATTCTTGGAGGTAGTTCTGTCAGCCCAAAGTACAAATGGAAGTTCTTCTGCCCATTTCCCCTTCTTTTCCCCAAGCTACTTTTTCAAGTTGTTCACAATGATTTTGTTTGAGTATTCTGCTTGTCCATTAGCCTGAGGATGGACTGGTGTTGAAGTTATCATCTTGATCCCCCAGCTCTCACAAAAGTCAGTTGTCCTTTTGCTAATGAATTGAGAACCGTTGTCACAAATGATTTCAGCTGGCACTCCAAATCTAGTTAGGATGTTCCTCTTGATGAACGACACCACTTCTTTATCTCTAACTTGTACGAATGCTTCAGCTTCGATCCATTTTGAGAAGTAATCAGTCATTACTAACATGAACACCTTTCCACCAGGATCTATGGGTACTTTTCCTACTATATCCATTCCCCATTTCATGAAGGGCCATGGTGAGATAATAGGGTGTAAAGGTTCAGCAGGCTGATGAAGGATGTTACTACGTCTTTGACATGGATCACACTTTTGAGAATATGACATGGCATCCTTCTTCATGGTTGGCCAATAGTATCCTGTCCTTAGAGACTTTGAGTAAAGAGATCTTCCTCCTGTGTGGTTTCCACAATCTCCTTCATGAATGTCCTAAAGAACTTCATTTGCTTCTTCCTTGTTGAGACACTTCAAATATGGACCTGCAAGGGATTTTCTATACAAAATTATTGTCTATAATAGTAAATTTTGATACCTTCATCCTGAAAGCTTTTGCATTTTCTCCATCAGGAATGACATCTTCTTGTAAATATTTTATTATAGGAGTCATCCAGGATGGATCATCTTGAACCTGAGTGGTTAGAACAGTGTTATCCTTAGGATGCACCATCTTATCTTTAGGCTATTCAGTGTTATCCTTAGGATGTGCTTTGCCATCCTCAGGATGCCACTATTCAATTGCTGGCTTCAGGATGTGGATAATAGGAATCTTGGATCCTTCGCATAAATTGAAAGAGGATCCTAGATTTTCCAAAGCATCAACTTTAACATTTTCTTCCCTAGGTACCTGTGTTAATGTGAATTCTACAAAAGAAGTTGATAATTTTTTAACTATTTCAAGATAAATAACTAACTTTTGACCTTTTACTGCATAAGATCCATTAAAATGGCTAGTAATCAATAAGGAATCAACAAATACTTGTAAATTTGAAATGTGCATATCCTTAGCAAGTTGTAAACCAGCAATGAGAGCTTCATACTCTACCTCATTATTGGTTGTTTGAAATGCACATCTAATAGCACGGGGTATTATGCCCCCTTGTGGCGATTTTAGTAGTAATCCTAACCCTGTACCTCTTGCATTTGAAGCACCATCAGTGTATAGAGTCCATTTTCCTAAATTTTCATTTGATTGTTGAACTTCATACTCTACTTCACTTAGGATGTCACTACTGAAATCAGCCACAAAATCTGCTAGAGCCTTCAATTTAATTGCATTTCTAGGTTCATATACCAAGTAAAAGGCACTCAATTTTACTGACCATTTTGCCATTCTTCCTAGCATTTCTGGTTTTCTAAGTACATTTTGAATAGGGTAATTAGTTTGAACATATAACCTATGTGTTTCAAAATAATGCCTTAACTTGGTAGATGCCATTATCAAAGCTAAAATGAGTTTTTCAATATGTGAATACCTGGTTTCAGCATCTAATTGAGTTTTACTTACATAGTAGACATGATGTTGTTGCCCTTCATAGTCTTTTACCAAAACAACACTTACTGCATTTCCAGAAACTGCAAGGTATAGCTTGAGAGGTTCGCCATCCTCAGGTTTCGTCCGGAGTAGGGCTGCTGCAAGATACTCCTTCAGCTTCGTCAATGCATCCTCATGCTTCTGTCCCCAGTCAAAATTGTAGTTCTTTTTTAGGATTTCATAGAACTCCTTGCATTTTTCTGAGGACTTTGAGATGAATCTGTTCAGAGCTGCTATCCTGCCAGTTAATCTTTTTACATCCTTGACATTTGTTGGAGATTTGACGTCAAGGATGGCCTATATTTGCTCAGGACTGGCTTCTATCCCTCTTCCCAGCACCGACTCCAAAGTGACATTTGGATGGATTTAACTTCATATTGTAGGCATCCAGGATGTCAAACGCTTCTTGATGATCCTGAAGATGGTTCTTTGCCTTCTTGGATTTAAACACCATGTCGTCGATGTATACTTCTATTGTGTCCCCAATCCTTTCTTTAAACATCATATTCACTAGCCTTTGGTATGTTGCACCATCATTCTTTAGTCCAAATGGCATAGCTATATAGCAATAAATACTTGATGGGGTCATGAATGCAGTATCCTTTTGGTTGTCCAGTTCCATTTAGATTGTTGAAATCCTGAGGATGCATCCATGAACGTTAACATCTCATGGCCTGCTGTGGCATCCACCATCGATTCTATGTGTGGTAGTGGGAATGGGTCTTTAGGACAAGCTTTGTTGAGGTCTGTGTAGTCTACACATACTCTCCACTTCCCATTTTTCTTCTGTACCACCACCACGTTTGCCAGCCATCTTGGGAATTTGACTTCTCTTATCATCTTGGATTTTAGTAGTCTGTTCACCTCTTCTTGTATGATGGAATTCCTTTCAGGTGCAAACTTCCTTCGTTTCTGCTAGATAGGCTTGAAACTTTGGTCAATTCCAAGCTTATGAATGATGACATCCTTTGAGATGCCGGTCATATCTTCAGGCGTGGACATCCTGCATTTTAAAAATGAAATTAGAGATTGTTCAATGTCATTAGGGATATTCTTACCAATCTGCACAGTGATATCCATGTTATTGTTATCGAGGCAAACAGCCTTTACATCTTGGTCAAGATGTGCTTTGACATCCTGAGGATGGCACTGTGCATCCTTCTGTAATTGTTATGCTTGTCTTGACGAAGCCTTCATCGATGTCATATAGCAATCCTTGGCTTCTTGTTGATCACTATTTACTTTGACTACTCCCCATGGCGTTGGTAGCTTCACACATTGGTGATATATTGAAGGAACTGCCTTCATGTCATGTATCCAAGGTCCCCCCAGGATGACATTGTAGCAGGATAGAGAATCTATCACATGGAATCTTTGGATAGAGTTCATCCCCTATACATATACCGGTAGCTTGATGTCACCCACTGTACTTTTGGTTTCTCCACTGAAACCAACCAAGACTGATGATCTGGAAACTATTTTAGTCTCCGGGATATTCATCCTTTTGAGAGCTTCTAGCTGGATTATGTTGACTGAGCTCCCACCATCTACAAGTATCCTGTGAACAAAATGATTAGCAATATACAAGGTTATATCTAAACAATCATGGTGAGGGTCAAGGATATTCTCTCGATCTTCTTCTTCAAAGCTGATCACTTTTGAAGTAGTCAGGATGGTGGTCTTTGTGGGTCTTTCTCCTTTTTCTGATTTCATCTCTCTTGCATGCCTTTTAGTAGCTGAGTAAGATGTTCCACAAATGTCTGAACCCCCTGAAATAAAGTTAATTATGCCAGCATCCTTAGGAGGTGATGCTGCTCTTTCTGAATGTTAGTGCCATCCTGAACCCTTGTCTTCTTCTTACCTAGGAGATCCTTGAGATGACCCTTGCTCAGAAGATATGCTATTTCCTTCCTCAAGGCAACGCAGTCTTCAGTGATGTGACCAAAATCTTCGTGGAAGGCACGCCATTTTGATTTGTCCTTCCATCCTGACTAGTTATCCGTTCTTGGCCACCTTGCCTTATCCCCTAGATCCTTCATGGCATGCATTAATCCTGTCACATCCACAAAAAAAATAGTAATTTGCTAATTTGGGACAGTCATCCTCATCGTCATTCTCAACCACATTGACCTTTTTATTAGCAGGTCTAGCATAAGGCTTATAAGGGTCATATGTGGGAGTGGACTTTCGATTAGAATGGTTGTATCTTGAGGATGCTTCTATCCTCTCTTGTATCTTTTTATCATCCTCAAGTCGGATGAACCTTAGAGCCATGTTCCTGACTTCATCCAAATTCCTGCAAGGATTCAACACCAATTCTTGGTAGAAAGGGGAATCTCTTTGCAACCCCATCTTGAATGCTTGCACTGTTGTTGTGACATCCAAGTTAGGGATGCCAAGTGCTTCTTTTTCGAACCTAGTGATGTATTCCCTTAGTGATTCTCCATGTGGCTGAGTTACCCTATACAAGTCACTTGTCAAACGTTCAAACGTTCGACTACAAGAAAATTGATTATTAAACATGTTAATCAAATGCGCAAAAGAAGTAATAGAATAGGGAGGAACACTTAGGAGACACTATATGGCTAGACCAGTGAGGGTGGAACCGAATCCTTTACACAAGCATGCTTCCTTGAGATCAGCAGGGATAGGATTTATTTCCATCCTTTCCCTGTTTTGTGCCACATGCTCTTCAGGATCTGTGGATCCGTCATAAAGCTTTATGCTTGGAGTTTGAAATCTCTTTGGAATCTCTGCGTCACACATAGGAGGTGAAAAATGAGACACTTCGTGACATGCTGAAGATACTTCGGGGATAGGTTGTATTATCCCTGGTACACTTGATACCATATCCTTGATCTTTTGAAGCTCCCTTGCCAATTGTGGGCTTATACCTGTATCCTGCAAAGAAGCAACATCATTAGTAGCAAAAGTACTTGAACTTAAATTGTTACCATTATTGTTATATCCTTGGGATAGCCCAGGTGTATATCCAGGATCCCTGGTCGTTGTCATTCTGGGTGTTGTGCTAGATTCAAGAGCAGAGAATCCAGTGCTCATGGGGATGAAATCTCATTAATGAACACCCCCAGAGATGCCAGAATTGAAATCCAACACCCTGGGTTGTAATGGTGTCCCCATGTCCTCTGTTGGCCTTCTTGAGGATGTTTTGATAGATTGTATCTCCCTTATCAACATTCGGTTTGTCTCCTGTTGTTGTTGTATTTGATCTTTCATCAATGCAAACATAGAAAGGAGTTCATCATTTGACACAAAAACAGGAGGAGTGGATCCAGATGTTCCCATTGCTGGTCTAGGTGGGATTTGAGAATTAGATCTTTTTGGTAATGCAGGCGGGGGTGGCAATGTTGCATTTCTAATAGAGGTTGAAGATGGCATGGACGAGGAAACAGATTTTTGTGAGGAAGACATAGTTGTCAAGATCTGTAAAATGACTTAATTGAGAAAAAGTTTTAACAAAGTTTTTTTGTTAAAATAGCACCACTTGCCCCACGGTGGGCGCCAAATTGTTTTGGTCAAAAATTACTTGCTAGAAATAACTTTGTTTTCCAAATTATTAAAAGTGAGGTAGTGTGCTATAAATGTCAAAATGTGTTTAGAGTCTAGTTTTATTCTAAAGATGGTGTGTTAAGATGTTAAAGAAACAAATATGTGACAACTATGTGACAACTATGATCAGGATGGCTAAGGTAAATTTAAGGATGGACGATTATATCCTGAGGATGTAACTGTATGGTGAATCGAAGACACAGATAATATAAGCATAAATACACAAAGAACAACACTCGATGTATGAGGAAAGCCCTTGATCAGTTGTAGATCGCCGGTATAAAACCTCGGGAGGAGAATAGGCCCCTGCCTTGTTTGTTAATATTAATGAGGTAAAAAGAAGTACAACTTTGGATGAATGAGTGACGAATGTACTAAGGTTACAAAGATTGTGCTAAGTGTGTGAGTATTCTATGAGCAGCAGAGTGTATGTGTTGTTCAGGTGATTCTCAGGTGTCCTATATTTGTCAATCATCCCCTTATTTATAATACATGAAAGTAAATATGAGATCCCATGTAATTCACTGGTTTTCAGTGGTCTTCAAGACTTTTGCAGGTGAACGTTAAGTGGTTTCAACTGAATGTAGTCGTTATATGATTGTTCCCCCCTTTCTCGCATATATTTAATGCAAGTCAGTTACAAGTTTGACTTCCTCTTTGAGCTTGGACTTGGCTTGCAAGCATAACATTATCATCCTTGATTTCTTTAACTGAATGTTGAAATATAGACGTGGGGAAGAGTTACGAATCTATGTTATAGCTTAGTTGTACCTGCAATTATGTCATTGAAAGATAATTGGTTAGTCCATTCTCAGGATGTGCACATGCTAAAGTATGGCTACATCCTAAGGATATGAGGTAAAATCATCCTGAGGATTTTCACCACCAACAATAGTGATGACGATGATGGTCTTGATTGTCGACAGTGGTGGATTATGGTTGATGGTTGTGTGATCAGCAATAACATATAAGTGGATGGAGATGAGCTAGATTTTTTATTACGGTCAAGGAACAAGCCAACCATCGGTCAACAAAAGTCAACCTTGGTCAACCCAAACTGTGTTCCAAAAGTGAGGTATAACCGAACTCCCTAAACTCGATAGTTATATTAATTATAACATTTATATTATATGTATGACGTGTGGGAATTGACGAGCTTGTAACGGGCCAAGACCAAATCATGAGTTAGACGTCACATTAGCGTATACCTTGAACTTGACATTTGTAATTGGAATTGGACATGAGATTAATAGTCCGGACATAGTTATAACCGACATGGGCTCGAACATCATTGACATGGATACCTTGGACTAAGCATATGAATTCGGACATAATACTACCTACTTAAAGTGAGACGTAAACATACATATATATGGGAATAGATACTGATATGGATTTAAGACATAAGTTGCGGACATAATTATAACTAACACATACTAAGAATAATAAATAGATATTATAATAAGCATCACCTCGACTCCTTATTATGGATTTGGACACTTGAAAGACTAGACATGAACTAACTTATATATAGTGTACCCTTATGATGAGGGACATTGGAGACTTAAAACTTGAGACTATTAACTAGGAAATTATCATAAGCAATGAGAACTAGAGTATAAACGTATATAAATATTGAAAGGATTATCACCACAACACTTAGAACTTGGAGTCTAAGGATAGAATTGGTACATGAGACTTCGGTCACGAGGATATATATTAATACAAAAACCAACCGCTCGAGCTCGTCCCCACGCATGACTATTACAAATGAAACCAAAACACTAATAATGTGTATCGACATAGGACCAAACCAGGAGGATACCAGGACGTGATACTTAGCACCCCGTTATTATTTATTTCCGCATTGCTATCCAGGTGAGTGTCGTGAACCATCCCCTTTTTTTCTGTTTTAAACTGTTTTGGGGTGAACATATGCTTCCAATGTAAAAACAGTATGATAAACGAGATTGATGTGACAAGGTGTGCTCCCGAATACCAAACCTTCACACTCATTAACCCAACGGGAGATTGGGCCACTTGATATATGGGTAGTACTACTTGGGGAAACACCCGCACATAGTGGACCCGGAAGCCCGAGGAACCCTCCACTGCAGTCTGTGTCATGTATTTTGCCATGGGAATTCACAAGGGGAGTAGGTGGATTCAGTGTTAGGTTTGAGGTGTGGCTTGTACATCACCAGCGCTAGACCATGAGTTGAACCGTATGAACAATTTAAACCTGTTGTTGGAATATTAAACCGTTTTGTACTAAACCATGTAAACTTGCTTTTAGTGTGATAAAACTTATTTAAAACCAGTTAAACGCACGCACGAACTCACCAACATTATTTTTGACCCAAACCTATTTTAAGCATATGTTCAGGGACATGTTTAGGAGTTTCAAGGATTGAACAGGTTAGTAAGGTGAAAACATAGGTATCGGTTGTGAAGGAGGATATTAAAGCTAATTCTAAAGAAGCAAAAGTAACAAAGACTGAAGAGGAAGCATGAAATGGGCTGACTACACAGGAGTTGGATGTGACAACATCTGTTGAAGGGATGTCAACTAAAGAGTTCATTGCCTACATGGTTGATCCGAGCTCTAAGGCTAAAAAGGCACAACTTCCTCTCACTTTTATTATTGATTCTTTTAAAAAATGAGTAGATTATGCTGAGAGAATTGCCTTGCTAGTTAATGAAAATGATCAAGTAGCTAAGCATAATACCGACTTAGTTGTGCTGCTAGATAAAGAAAAAGAAGTTAACTTGAGCAATAGGATTAGAAAGGGTAATCTTAAAACAAAATTGAAAGTAGCTCAAAAGGACCTTAAGGAACTGAATTATGTGCTTAAGGAAAAGATAGATTACCATAGTTTATCCCAACTTGCTTTAGTTAATAAACAGGAAGAAATTGCTCAAAAGAATGCTGAGATAGATCAACTAAAAGTTAAGGTATCTGATCTGAATAGGCAAGTCGATCAGTGTAGGAGCACTAAGTACATTTATAATGCCTTTCTTGACTCTAGAAAGGAAAGAGATGAGACTAGTGGTATATGTTATCAGGATGTACCACCTCCCGTGACTAGAAACTACACATTTCTACCATCTGAAAAGGAGGTGACTGATGAAATGTACAAATCTAGACCAGTATAAGAGAGAGTTGAGATGTCTATAAAGAGTGATAATGATTTAAGTGGTAGTTCATCTAGTGGGTCAGAGGATGAAGAGACAAAGGAGGTACTGGTGAACACAAAAGGGTCAGGGCTAAACCGAATAATACTGTTAAACCTAACTCCGTTGAAAATGAAAAAGCAAAACCAAAGGTTTCAAAAACCGAAACTGCTAAAGTTGAACCCAAAATCTTTTTGAAAGATCCTAAAAATGTTAAACGGGAGAGGCACAAAAAATGAAAAAAGAAATCAAGCATGTAAAAGCTTAGTGTTCTGGTTCTACCTCACTAAAGTCTATTGGTGATGACGGATCGAGCTCTAAGGGGGCAGCACAAGAAGCCCTTGATAAACGATCTTGCTTCAAGTTTCACAATAATGGGCACGTTGCTAGTATGTGTAGCCTCAAGAAAAATAAAGTTGTTGCATCAACTGATGCAAAGAGAGGTAAGTCTCCTGTTATATCTGAAAACATGAAGGAGGTAAGTAACTCTTCAAAGTTTTCTTTGCAGAAGAAATTAGAAAAGGAAGTTGATGGTGGGTCTAGGGATCCTGGAAAACGACCAGAAAATAAAATTTTTGAAAAACTAGCCTTTATTCCTAGACAGGTATTTGTAGGCAAGGAAAGCACATCTGGTGCTACTCCCACTAAACAGGAACCACCTATTTCTGTCAACAAGTATCAACCACCTCATAAATAGCAGCGTCACAAATTTCACAAGGTGACAGACCCAATAATGTAACTAATCAAAATTTGCAAATGATTATCATGATAGACCCTATCCTAATAATCAAATTTTTTCTAGAAATCAATACAATCTGGGATACTCCAACAGGGGGAGTTATCCTCAGAATAGGTATAGTGGGCCAGTGAACCAGAGAGGATACAAAAATCCTCATAATCAAAGGCCCCATAATCACTATAACCAACCAAATAGAAACAGTCCATTGAGATCTAAGACTCCAGAGGGGATTGATGGATATTGGAGGGAGTTTACTTTCGTCGATGAAATAGAACGTCCCAAGACTTTGACAGCTTGGGTCTCATTCTCTATCTAATTCTTTTTGTGAATGCAGGAGCTGCTAAGGAGGATTGTCAACTAGTGGTATGTTGATAGCGGCTGCTCCATGCATACGACAAGGGAATTGAGGCTATTGATTGAGTTTGTGAAATGTGATGGAGGTTATGTGAATTTTACTGGCGCCAAAGGCGGGCGCATCTCAAGAAGGGGGAAGTCACAAATGGCAAGATCACACTGGATGGAGTAAACTATGTTGAGGAGTTAAAGCATAACCTGATGAGTGTTACCTAAATATGTGACAAGTGAAATTCAGTACACTTCACTAAGTCTAAAGAATTAGTTTTGAAGTTAGGTGTGATAATTCCAAAAGAGTGAATTATCATGAGGGCTCCTAGAAGAAACGACACTTACATCATGGACATGAGTGTACAAGATGAATCATCAGAGGAGATCACATATCTGTTATCTAAAGCAGCTGCATCAAACTCACTACTACGGCATAGGAAGATTGGACACATTCACTTCAGGATAATGATCTACATCGTCAAGAACAGTTTGGTTACAGGTGTTCCATTGAAAAGTTTTGGGGTAGAGGATATATGTTTCCCTTGCTAAAAGGGAAAGCAACACAAGAAACCTCACATAGCCAAAGACTTTAATTCCATCTCTGCCGCTTTTGAACTCATTCATATGGATATTTTTGGTCCTGTGAACGTTAGGAGCATTGGTGGAAAATACTATTGTCTTATGATTACTGATGATTTATCAAGATTTTATAAGGTGTATTTCTTAGGTGGAAAGGATGAAACAGGAGAAATCGTGGTCAACTTCATCTCGCAAGCAGAGAATGTGTTCAACACCAGATCAAGAGAATCAGGACCGACAATGGCACAGAATTTACGAATAGCACTTTTTCAATCTTTTGCATTTGGAAAGGAATTGAACATCAGTTCAGTGCACTGTATGAGCCACAGCAAAATGGAGTCGTTGAGAGGACGAATATGACTTTAATAGAAGCAGCTCAAACCATGTTCATTGGTTCAAAGCTTCCCGTTCACTTTTTTTGGGGGGGGGGGGGAGGGCGGGGGCTGTCAATACAGCTTGCTAAGTCTTGAATAGGGTTTTGACCGTAAAGAACATAATAAAACGTGTTATGAATTCTTGAACGGTCAAAAACCAAATATCAAGGATTTCGAACCATTTGGGATGCAGTGCACTATTTTAAAAACTAAAGATCAACCTAAGTTTGGTGAGGTGGCAGATGAGGGACTATTCCTCGGTTATGTCCCTGGTTCACCAAACTAACGTGCTTTTAATAAAACCAAAGGTGTTGTCGAAATAGTTTTTAATATTGAAATAACAAGTTACACACCAATGGTAGATGCATAGGATCCTAATTGGATGTTCAATTATGATGTTGTTTTTAAGTACTTTAATGTTCCTCATCCCTTTAATGCAGATCTGCCAGTTGATGAGGATATAATATACGAAGAAGATGATGACGACACAGCCACACCTAGATCAATTATTCCAATCACCGCAGAAAGGGTTAATTCAGATGCAAGTGAAAGCTATTCGGGAAATAATCGGTCCACTTCGAAAGAATAAATCACAAGAACTGAAGATGAACCTTTTATGAACCCGTTCAGAACTGATTCAACTATAGGAGATATTGGCTCCAACTTAAAGGTGACTTACTGGTTGACACCACAGTTACAACACGCTCAAACAATGATCATCCAGTTGACTATAATCTGGGAGATTCAAATTGTAACATCCGGCCCCTCTTACTACCAATATTGTCCGCTTTGCCCTCCCAGAGCTCACGGATTTGTTTTTGGGTGCCCGGTGGAAACTTCCCAAGAGGTCACCCATCCTGAAACTGCTCCCACCTGAGCATGCTTAACTGTGGAGTTCTCCTCTCATCCACTAACATTAAGCCCCAAAACGCGTTGGTGATTTAAGAGGTAGAATATTACTTATGAACCAAGGATCTCTCCTAGCCACGGCCGATGTGAGATTTGCCTAGGGTGTCATACAAAGGTCCATGTTAATCTCCCAGAAATCAGTACTATTACAATCCTCCTCAGGGACGATGAGACTCTAACTGGGGGTGAATGTGACACCCCAGGAAAATCCCACATCTGCCGTGGCCAGGAGAGATCCTTGGTTCATAAGTAATGTCTTGCCTCTTAAATCACCAACGCGTTTTGGGGCTTAATGTTAGTGGATGAGAGTAGAACTCCCCAGTTAAGCGTGCTTAGGTGGGAGAAATTTCAGGATGGGTGACCTCCTAGGAAGTCTCCACTGGGCAACCAAAAACAAATCCGTGAGCTCTGGATGGGAAAAGCGGACAATATTCATGATGAGAGGGGCGGGGTGTTACACAAATGCGGGTATTCATCCAAGGAGAAGTTTTACGAATGCCACCTGCAAGGATTCGAGATTCAGGGGTGGCTAACAAGTGCTTGAAGTGTTTCATCTCACAAATTGAATCGAAGACTTGTCAATTGGCTCTTCGTGAAAGTGCGTGGGTAGAAGCATTGCAAGAGGAACTCTCTTACTTTAGGAAGCTCAAGGTATGGGAGTTGGTCGATCTCCCTCATGGTGCACAGGAAATTGGCACTAAATGGGTTTTCAGAAACAAGAAAGATGACAATGGTCTTGTGGTGAGAAATAAGGCTTGGCTGCTTGTGAAATGGTTTAACCAACAAGAAGGGATAGACTCCGATGAAATGTTTGCAGCAGTTGGAAGGCTAGAGGCAATTCCTCTATTTCTGGCATTTGCTGCTAAAAAAGGATTTAAAGTGTATCAGTTGGACGTTAAAAGCGCTTTTTTGTATGGTAAGGTCCAAGAGCTGTTGTATGTCTCTCAACCACCAGGGTTTACTGATTCAGAATATCCTGATCGGGTCTACAAACTATATAAGGCCCTTTATGGACTACATTCAGCACCTAGGGCATGGTATGAGACACTGTCTACCTATCTCATGGATAATGGCTTTGATAGAGGAAAAATAGATAGTACACTATTCTTTCAAAGGAAAGGTAAAGATTTTCACTAGTTTAGGTGTACATTGATGATATCATCTTCGGATCACTAAATGAAGACTTATGCAAGGAATTCGAGCAGGTCATGAAGAAGAAGTTCGATATGAGCGCAATGGGGGAGTTGAAGTTCTTTCTTGGTCTACAAGTGGATCAGAAGATAGATGGAATGTTTATCCATCAAACTAAGCATGTACATGATATCCTTAGACAATTCAAGATGAATGATTGCACAACTTATGCTACTCTTCTACCATTGAATCACAGACTCGGACCAGATACTGAAAGTGATAAGCATGTCGACCCAACAGAGTACATGGAAATGATTTGCTCACTTAGGTATTTAACTGCTTCAAGACCTGACATTATGTTTCCAGATTGTCTTTGTGCCAGGTTTCAGGCTGATCGAAAGAAGTCACACATGATCTCGGTAAAACGGATAATGAGATGCCTGAAGGGGAATCCCAAGTTAGGTCTCTGGTAACCATCAGATGGTGGATTAGATCTCATATCCAACGCCGACTCAGACTACGAAGGATTTAACCAGAATAGGAAGTTAACAATTGGTGCATGTCATTACCGTAGCAGTGTCCTCTTGCGAGGCTGAATATATTGCAGCGGGTAGTTGTTGTCCATAGGTTCTATTGATACAGCAACAGATGCGGGACTACAGTTTGAATTTTCTAAATACCCCTATCATGATTGATAATAATGCCGCCATATATGCCACCGAAAATCCTACCAACTTTTCTAAAACAAAATATATTCATGTTAAAAATCACTTCATAAGGGATTGTTATGAAAGGAAAATGATTCATTTAGAAAAAGTTGAAACTAAAGAGAATTTGGCTGACATTTACACCAAGGCATTCGAGATGGCTCATTTTGAACTGTTGGTGCAACTGAACGGGATGAGGAATCCTGAATGATTTTATGCTTCCCATTAGTAACTGAAGTCTTTTGTACATATTTTTATTTTATACGTTAAAAAAACGAGTCGTCACTGTGTAAAAGAGAGCATATGATATTACATGTGATATACCAGCTGGCAAACTTACGACGCGTACCTAGCCCATAAATATAACAGATTGTGGTACATGTGGGTGGCATAGCATCGACGTCCGATTTTATAGTCTTAATTCATGCGTTGGTTGATTACCAAAATAAGAGGTTTCGGGACTTTATATTGTTGATCTATCCGGGGATAACTTGGTTGTCCTTCTGCTGCATCCAGATATATGGTGACCTAGGCACACCCTGAATATCTTAAAAGAGCATAAACAATCAAAAAAATGCCAAAACCCTCTATGCTGAAAGGCTAACACAAAAATGCCTCAAGCTAAAATACGTACCAAATGGTATTTGTCTTAACCCTGGTTTAGATCACACTGGTCACTTTGCTGCATCCAGATATATGCTGACCTGTACACTGGTGTGTCTCGTACCTTGTAAATCATAGGGATAATAACAATATACTCACATGCTATGATGAGGCTTTATGCATACCTTGATCGTGGGGGTATGTCATGTTGTGGGACATGCAGTATCCGCAGTTTAATGCACTTAATTATATCAGAAAAGTGAGGCTTTGAAGGCATAAGCGTAAGTTTGTTTAAGTGGATCAACATACTGGTAATTGCCTTGGACTACGACTGTGCTTCTAATAATTTACTCTTAGAATACTAACATGTGTGTGCAGTCTTATTCTAGTTGATATGATACTCTCACCGGTGACCTCTCAACAAAAATAGAGTGCTTGCATTTTTAATTTATTTTACTTAATTTTGTTTTATTTGACTTTTCAAGTGTTTGTTTTTATTCTCTATTTATAAAATTCAAAAATGACAAAATTGTTTTCTATTTTTAACTACAGGTCTTAACGAACGGAAAATGGTCATTCAATTGGAGTACACGTAGTGTTTGGGAAAACGTCTCATTTTTTAACAAACAAAATTTTTATTAAAAAATAAAAAAAAGCCAAGCATTTATTTCTCAAAACTCTTTGAGGAAAAATTGGGCTCAAAAGCATTTATTAGGCCAGATCATTTTAAAACGATTTTAGGCTCGACTCAATGAAGAAAACGAACTTGCAGTCCAACGAAGATGCCATTTTCGTTTGGCATCTTTGTGTGGAATCTTCATTGAGCATCTTTGCTAGTATCTTCGTGGGTTTGGGGTATATAATAAGTCAAAAAGACAGATCACTTTTCTAAAAATATTTCTCCCAGCAACGTAACTAATGAAGATACCCCCACACCACAAAACGATCATTTTTTTTTATTTCAACTTCAAAACAAGTATGAATCGAAATTTTGACCATGGATTTTTTTCTAGACATCATAATGAACACAATGATCCGTAAAACATTGTTTTTCATCCATAAATCGTGGGTTTTGAATGGGTTTTCGGTTTGGTTTAATAACTTGATTAATAAACTATCTAACAACGTTCAAAACTTAAAATTTGTGCCTTTTGTGGCTTAATCGAACATATTAGAACACGTTATGATGCTTGGATTTTGTTAAATCATCAAAAAATTTCTTGGTGCAATTATGTAGTTCGATAGGCGAACTTAACTAAAAAACGAAGATATTGATTCCCATGAAGATGCTCCCATCTTCGTCTAAGGGCATCTTCGCTCAACAGCTATCTTCGTTTCTATGTCTGTGTTGGGGACTTAGTTGTTTTTCAAGACAGAACTTCGCTAGTCGACTAGTTTGGACAAATCTCATGTTAAAATGTTTGAGGGCAAAACATGGCTCAGGCACCACGAGAATTTTTCAGTGCACACAACATGACTTTCGGGATTGCACTATGAGAAGCAAACATGGTATTATGATGAGATTCTTCAGTTCTTCCAACAGTGTCATATTAACTATGCTATCACACAGTCTCCCACGATCTGCTTGAAATACATAAGGTAGTTCTGGGAGACCACTGAATATGATTGTCGTGAAGAGCCGACGGTTATATGCGCAACAGTCAACAATTAGGTCAATCGGTTTTCAGCAGATGTCAACCGACATGCACTTGGACTTGGTCAAGTGGAACAAGAAGATGGTCCAACTGAATTCCCTACTACTTTCAGAATGGGTGCTTTTCTCATGATGGGTTACTCAGGGGACATTTAGAAAGATCATCTAGTGAAGAGTTATGTGTTTGGTCAGTGGAGGTTGCTTATGCATGTGATGATTGTTTGCTTTTAGAGACGCGGAGCAGGACCAGATGCTATGGGCACGGGAATACAGTCTGGGCTACTTTCCTCGGTTTACAACAAGCCATTCTCTTTTTCCAAGATGTTGAAGTATTCTTTTGAGAAGCAGATCAGGGGAACGGGGACTCTCGTTTCTTGCAGTATCCAAGGTTCATCACTTTGATTCTCAAGCATCTTATCCCTTATTTGCCAGATGTTCAGCCCTATGCTCAGGTTGGCACT
Organism: Ambrosia trifida; assembly: GCA_028751855.1. Taxonomy (NCBI): domain Eukaryota; kingdom Viridiplantae; phylum Streptophyta; class Magnoliopsida; order Asterales; family Asteraceae; genus Ambrosia; species Ambrosia trifida. Next base: position 127,290,625 of record CM054122.1, read on the forward strand.
ATGGATAGAAGAACACTTTCTGACTGTCACTCAAACAACTTAAGGCGACCAAAGAATGAGAGACCACATGAGACTACTTTGTTTGGGGCTCTCATTGATCCAACATATCAACCACCAGATAATGATGACTGATTTGATGCTCTAACACAACAATACCAACAACAACAACTGCAACAACAGCAAGCCCCTCCTCAGCAACCCGTAACAGTTGAGAAACCAGTTATTCAGGAATAGGGGGTTGCGGTACAAGTTTCGGAGCCTGTTTTTGAACATCTTGTTCAGCACCCGACTATGGTTATTGAAGAGCAGGTTCTGGATGTAGGAGATTATTTTCTTGATCAGATTAACTTGTCTTTGGGAGGACAGGGTCCTTCGGGTTTAGTTCATGGGGGAGAGGGTTCCTCCATAGATATGGATCTTCCTACCTCATAAGAGGTTGAGGAAGACAGTGATTCGGGAAGTGAGATTGTTCCAGATTCACCGCAGCAGCCAGTACCTCCTACTAAAGCTATGGGTGAGAAGAGAAAGAAGGATGATGATTCAAACAAAGACTATCTGCAAGAAGATTCAGATGATGATGATGATGGCGCAACTCTCACGCACAAGAAAATACAGAGATGCATTGTTATTCATAAGCCAGTTCTGGCTAGCTCACATATTTTACCAGCTACCATAGTAGCAACAACACCACCACCAGCATCAGTTTCTACCACCTCACCCCTCAGTATTTCCACTTTTGTTACAGAGATACCGGTCACTAATATGGTTCCATTCGTTAGGTCAGGTAGTGAATCTTCACTTCAGGTCACTGCACCTACAAGTTCACTAACTACTTACCATGTGGAAACAGTGTTCACCGCTTCTACTACAATCATTTCATTGCCAGTTCCTACTACTATTGTGACTACCACAGTTGCTACTTCTTCTCAGCCAGCTACTCCAGGGTTTGAGTTTGATATCTTTTCCCTTGATTTCTCATTTGATACTTCTTTGCTAGACAAAGAAAGGATACTTAGATTGAAGTGCAGGGTGGCTGAACACAATGCTCAGGTGATGATGAGATACGACAGAAGTTGTAGGCTTATGACATGTCTTTGATTCAGTTTCTTCTCCAACAAAATGCTAAGTTGATGAAGCAATTGCAGGCTCAGGGGGAAACTTCATGTAGAGGAGATGAGTTAAGGAAAAAAAAGGTGTGAAGACGACACGGACAATGATTGGCACACCCCGCCTAGGCGGAAACATGGGATGCAACCACAAAAGATTTTTAAGCACAAGATTTGTGCAAACATTCAATTTTATTCAATAATAATAGTACCACACTTATTCGACGAGTACAACCATTACAAAACATTGTTTAAAACCATACATAGGACCATGAGTTTTGAAAACACAAATTGTGATAATGGTGAATGAATGCCCAATCGAATCCCAAGTTCCACCCATAGCTTAGTTACCTGAAAAACATGCATAAGAACTTTGTCAACATAATGTTGGTGAGTTCACATGTTTTGAAATAAACGAAAATGTAAAGTTTAATGAAATCCATGAATGTCCCATCATTGTCTAGCTAAGATCAATGATAATAAACGATCATGAATCCATAACCAACCCTTGACGAGTGGTGCCTCGCACATCGCACAATAAAGGCAATGTATCATCATAAAAGAAATACAAGCACTCTTTTGTCATATGTATTCGGGTTAGAGTGACTAACCAAGAATGGGGGTGTCAACCCAATAGATCTATTCAAGCGTTTCTAGGCTAAATCCATAGCTAATGGTTACGGTAAACTAATTACACGAGGGCTTAGTGAGTACTCTAAACATATTGTCTCATGTACATCGGTCTGCTAAGAATTCATTCTAAATCTAGTAAACAATGCATGCTTTTCCCCAAAATATAAAACGGTAAAAAGGAGCCGTGAAACTCACCTCAAGTCCGCGTGTAGTATAGCAAGTACGAGCGTCCGATAAACTAGTGGGTCCGACCTACACGTCCTATATACATATATAGACACTTTAGGTCTAACGAAAGACTCCTTTGTATCCATGGTTCACCCAATCTATTTTGGTAAGTTAGTTTAGTTTCCTTGGTGACGTTTATGTTACTCAAAAATAGTAGTTTTGATAGGAAAATCGATTTTCTACACCTTGGTTCCTAACACATGTTGTTATTTATTAAACACATGCTTACCCTTGGTACAAAACTATATATGTTATCTTTTGAATAATGCAAGATCTTATGTACATGTACATGTGCAAACTCATGTACATGTGTGTCCATATATACCTACGCGTTTATACATACATGTATTGTATGTGTGCATTTTCATGTATAACCATAAGCATTCATGTCTATGAGCTCTACCCATGTACATAAATACCCATATATATGCATCTTGGTAGTCCACACATATTAATACCTATGTTTATAGATTTGTCACACACACTTATTATACATATATATACAAGCGCATATACCCATGAGCACACACATACATGTTCCACATTCATACATATGTACACTTATAGGTTAAACATTTCACTATACAAGTATTTGTGACAAAAACATACATATCTGTGTGTACACATCTCACGCATACATACATAGATAGTCAAGTTTTAATATGTTTTCATAAAACATGTTTCATAAGTTGTGATTTAAGATAATGTAGGCCTATACATGGTGTCTACATCATGGATGTGGGTGAATACTAGTGTATGAAAATAAATAATAATTATGGAACAAAGAGATAGATGAATGTTCATACCTTACTTAGGTCTTGAACTAGACAAGCTTGGAACTAAGAAGAGCTTAAGTGTAAGTGTGTGTTTGCAAGTGATTGAGGATGGTGATGCAAATGAGGTTAAACCAAGGTATCCACTATTTATAGCAGAAAAGAGGCTGAGAGATAGATAGAGAGAGATCCGAGAAAGGGAAGAAAAGGTGATGGTTTCCTAATGGGGAAGGTCAACTATCCTCAATCCTAGTGTTTTACAAGATCTTTCCATGTTAAAGTCCCTCATAGATTTGCTTCAAATCAAGTTAGATTTGCCAACTAAACACCTCAAATGACATGGACTAAACACATGATTATGTTGGGTGAGAATCTAGCAAATCTGACAATTCACAAGATCATCCTTGACTTCAATCCAACATGTGCTTAATTAGGGGTTGACTTTCTTAGAGTTAGGATTAAAAAAAGAATTTGGGTGGTTAAAGGGGAGGCGACAGTTTAGGAAGGGACAAGGAAGGATCAAGAATCAACTATGTTTAGCTAGCAATCTTCTATGGATCTTTGGGGTTTAAGAGATCTTGCCATCTTTGGTAAGTCGTCACATTCAACTAGGAGATCTTATCAAGTGTTTAGTGACAATACAAGGTATCAAGTGGAGGTTAGTGATGTGATCTCACATTAACATCCTAGTGTCTTGTGATTAAGGGACAAAACATGATTTGATATGGGGTGGGGGTGTTTCGGCCGAAATAAGGAGGAAAGGGGAATTAAATCACAATGTTAAAATGGTGGTAGTTAATTAGGGTAAGTAATCTCTCATTGGTTAGGGTTATTAAGGAATCTTACCACTTTTGTAAATGATCATCATGATGTTCCTTGTTCTTCTTGTCTTGGCCGATTTTATCAAGGAAAAAGGAAGGAATTGTGTTGTTAAATCAAAGACTCAAAGTACTAACTCTTGGATTATGGGATGTGAAGCTTGTGTTTGGATTGTGTAGGTGTTTAACAAGACTAGAAAAGACTCATGGGAGGTGCAAATGGGCCAAAAAAAAAAAGAAGAAGAAAGAAAGAAATAAAATATGGTGGCTTTGAGATGGTGATTATTTTGGGTAAATAAGCTTTATGTAACCATGTGTTGATTAATTGTTCCACCATTTATAGTTAAACATAAAAACAAGTTTAGATTGTTCATTTATGATGGGACAAAGTGCATGTAAGGTTTATATTAAATGTGTTCCTAATTATTTCATCTCATCCATGCACATGCACACATCTACATATATATATATATATATATTGTATATATGTATGTATGTAGTTAGAAATATGTGTTTTTAAAAATATGGCTATAATCCTCATGCATGTGTTTTATATCACCTCTTGTCAAAACTTTTAAATAAGCGGACATATGCTTATACGTCTAGAAACAACAAAATATATTATGTTTGTTTAAACTCGTGTCACCAATGCTCATGGATATGGATGAGATTGTACTCTTAAGGGCTTTGCTAGACTTTCTTGGGGAACTTATGCGTATAAAATGATATGAATCATGTATAGAAAATTATTTGTTGACTAGAAAGTGTACGGATTTTGACCTATTAAAGTGGCGGGTGTCACAATGATCCCAGCCATACAACAGGAAGTGAGCCCCCAAGTGCTTCAACAATACTTGTATACTTGATACAACTCAGGGGGAGTCTGGAAGTGGAACATGGCCATAAGGTACTGCAGATAAGGGCAAATGATTGGTAGATGAACAGCCTCAACCTACTACTTTTGCTAAGTTATTTCCAGAGTCCGAGTTTAAGTTTTGCTCAGTTGAATCACTTCTTGAGATTGAAGATGCAGAGATAACAGAATGACTGAAGGAAGTTGGGTTACTTTCTGAAGGTTCTGATCATGAAAATGTATTTTACTTAGAGGAAGATGAGCTTATACCAGATAACATGGAGGATTGGAATCATACTAAAGAATAGGCGGGGGTTGGTGAAGAGATCAGTGAGGTTATAGTTCCTAATATGTATACAGATACTGTGATTGAAGGGTGTGATGTTGAGGTTCGATAACAATTAGATGAGTTAAAATAGAAGCTGACTGAAGATTCGGTCGATTCAGATCCAAAGGTTGTTACTGATCCAGCAGCAAGTACAGATCCAGATGCTGCATGGAAAGCCACTTGTAAGAGAATGAGGGAAGAGTGGAATAGATCAAGACCCAAGCCGCTCAGGTTCTTGGAATCAGACGCTTCTAACTCCAGGAATGCTACCAGTGGGATAATCAGTTGGTTCTACGACTCAGAGTTAAAGCTTTTTGTTATCAAGAGGTATGATGCAGTCCAGTATCTTCCACCAAGGGTTAAGTATTTCAATTCATTACCTTTGTTGGAACTTAGAGATTTGGTGAAGCGTAAACTGATTAATCAAAGGTAAAGATTGGTATGCGAAAGTGGTGGAAAGGAATTTGAGGTTTGAGGTTAAAGAGGACAAGTTCGAGTATTTCAAGCCTTTGAAGGAAAAGTGGTTTAAGGACATGACACGTATTGATCCAAGAACGAACAAGCCTTGGATGAAGATGTACTACAAACTTGAAAGGTGCTTGAAGAGAATCCCTTTGAAGAAGTTGCCTCAAGATATTTTGGGTGATCTGAAATGGTGGTATGTAGATAGTGATACAATTGAAGCGGTCATGGAAGATCTTAACGAGAAATGCTTTTTGGGACTTTAGGATTCGATGCACTTGGCGAATCTATCCCGAGCTGACTTGAGGAAGTTATACAAGCACTATCTGTTACAGGGATGATTGGAGGCATCAAGGCTATCGATATCAAAGTGTGGTTGATTTGTGTGTGAAGAAGAAGTTCCATGCTGGCAGCAGTTGGCATTACTTGGAAGATTAAGCTGCATGTGGTTGAAGATCTATAGAGCATTCGTCAAGGGGGAGTTTATTGATGCATGTTTGGTGTGACAAACGCTTCTCTAGATTAGTATCGCTTTTGTCTGGTTGATAGGTTATTGCAACATGCATGTTGGTGTTATAAAACATGCATGGTAGTTTTTGTATTAAACCTTAGAGAATATAGATGGTGAATGAATATAGGAGATAGGCGAAGATAGTTTGTAAATGAAGATGCCAAAGGAATCTTCGTGGTGGATCTTCGTTTTATATGGGTTCGGCCTATGCAAGTATAAATAGCTTGCATAGGGTGTAGGCTAGGGTTGTTGGTCAAGTATTTTGGTGGTATTAGTGATTGTAATCATCTTTGATAGTTAATCAAGATACCACACGTTTATACGTTTCATTCATGTCTTTCGTGTCTTTCGTTTACGATTCGTTATTGCATAAACGTCCATCAAGGGATTCCACACCTTGATAGATCTAATTAATCTTGTAATCGATCCATTCCATGGACCAACAAGTTTCAAAATACAATGACAAGAAACAAGAGAGATTAAAGTTGCAAAACGTTAACAATGAAAGGGGATGGTTGTCAAACCAAGTTTCTTCATCATCATCTTACCCTTATTTTTCTTCATCATTATTATCCTTGTAACCCTCGACTACCTCAAGTTCATACTCATTATCCTTGGATCCATATCTCTCGGACATTATATGTAGACTACATTGTTTTTTAACAAAGTCAATAACTATGTACAAGTCGCCTTAAAGATGGATAGCATTATTGGATTGACAAACTACTTAGATTGATTTTCCCTTTCGAGGGAAACCCTAGGTCATTGTTATTATATATTCTTTTATCCTGGCCTAGATATGTGGGTATGCACAACGTGTTACATTAGGTTTGATTTTTGCCCTTTGTATGCTTACGTGTTTACATAATTGCTATTCGTAAACTTGGTCATGTGAATTGTACCTTTTCAAACATATACTATATATATATATATATATATATATATATATACAAAACCTAAGTATGCTCACCAACATTATTTGTATTGACAAAATTATTTTGTACATATTTATGGTATTGCATGATGCTTTATATACGTGGTGTAATAAATTTAATCAGTTTTATTTCATTTTCTGGTTGTTTGAGACTTGGTGTAATATCATTTCCAGGGCCGGTTTTGGGCATGGGCGGGGTGGGCGACGGCCCAAGGCACAAACTTTCGGGAGGCCCGAAATTTTAAAAATTTAAAATATATATTATGTATAAAAGTGTATTTAAATTATTTTGGTGTGGTAAATGAAAACAAAGCCAAGATAGATGAATTGGTTAAGGAATTGTATTTCAAGATATATAGAATGTGGGTTCAAATCCCACTTAATGAACTTGATTTTTTGTATAACAATGCACCCTCTTTTCTTTATTTTTTTAATGGTATTTTGGATTCATACACCCTGACCCACATCACACACCAATAAGAGGCTGTCACATACCCCAGAATGTGATGTCACACCCCCAGAATGTGACGTCAGAGAGTGTATGAATCCTAGAACCCTTTTTTAATATAGTATATATATTCTAGGTATTAATGTTTGATAATTAAAAGCTAAAATTTGAATTACTCATATTTGAAAATTGAAAGTTGAAACTTAAATTTTATACAGGCCCCGATTTTTTTAGTCGCCCTAGGCCCAAAACGTTTCGGAAATTTTCGGAGACGGCCCTGATCATTTCCTTGTGTATAACAAGTTAAATTGATAATTAATAATATTTCAACTTTATTAGTACCATGATCTATTGAACAATATACACGTGGCACCTCGATATTTCCGCAATCAATTGAGGTGTTACAATACATATCACAAACCGGAAGTTAACACCGATAGCTTGATGACGTATATTTTCTTTAGCCAACTAACATCGCATAACATATGACGTGCATTTTCACATGTGTTGGTGATAGACAAAATGTACAAAACAAACAATTACAAATTGTCGCCTTTTCATATATTGGTCTGACCTTGACTTACCATTTCATTTTGTATTGCCTTTGTGTTTATGACCAACAAACAAGAGGATGACTTCGTCAAGGTTCTATAGAGATTAAAAGATACACAACACATGCCTATAGAGTCGTATGAATTAATGTGGACATGAAACATTGTAAGGCAAGCTTCAAAACAAAAGAAGATTGGATAAAGCCTAAGTATATGTCATTCGTATACGACTCATATGGTTCCCAAAACTATGTTATACGAGTCATATGGACTCTATACCAATCGTATAGTTCCAAAAAATTATATAGTTTGTTATTTTAGACATTATCAGTCCTACATCCTTTAAACGAAATGTATATGTTCATTTACTTAGGCTATACAACTTGTAGTACACCTATATGATTTGTATAGCCTTATTTTTTTAATTTTACATTGTTTTATTTTTTTATTTCATGTACATAGGCTTTAACCCTCAGTCTGGATCCCTTGTATGTGGACGCAACTGAGGAGGCTATGCCTAGGGCGGGAGAGAGAGCATATGGTTTTTCTTTTCAAGCCTCATGACATCCTAGTGGAGATCCTGCTCACTCAAAGACTCCAACAGATGACTATGGGACGCCCACACACAAAAAAAGCATTGCATCACTATACAACAGCTGAATGCATAGTATGAAAAGCAATGCACCACCATGTTACTAAATGTAGTATATATAATAAGGGTGGAGCATATGTAAGGGGCATCCATTTTGAAAACTACTTGAACATATAAACTAAATCAATAGAAAAATGTCACACCATTTGAACCCACTTAAGGAGTTCGGTTCCAATTGAAGTTAAGGTGTTGCTCCCCTTAAGGTCAATGGTTCGAGCCCTGTCGAAGACGGAATTAGAGTAATTTAAGCCGTTAAAAAAATTCAAACCCACACTAATCTAAATCAAGCTGAATGTGATGGGACACACATCTCGAAAACCACTTCAACCTTCCCAGTTGTATTGCATGGAGTGGAGTTGTTTAATTGGGGAAGTATACAAATGACCATTAGATATCTCGCTTGATGTCTTGAACCTCTAAATGAAGCCGAATGATGAACACTTGGTGGTTATGGCGGTGTACCCTACCTAACTTGCCCAGCCCGCATGGTGAACCTGTGGGTGCCCCCTTCACCCTAAAATCTAATTAGGGAAACTCTTATAGTCCTTATACTAGAACGGGTTGATGATCAATCTATTTAATAAACTACATGTTTACCCATATAGTATATACATATTTTTTAACGGCTTAAATTATATAAATGAAAACTCACACAAAATAACTGATGCATATACTTCGTACCATTCCATTCGCTGACTAAAATTCTTCATTTGCTCATTGTAGTGTTTTTTTATAACTCCCTGTTCTAGGAACATTAAAATATTAAATCAATTATATAACAATATATAACAATGCAGCAACATCATAAAGATAGATGCAAATTATTAATAGATCTAAGACAAAAAAAAAAATACCAAATATACTTGTCAAAAGTTCATGGAGATTTGAGTGAAAGAACTCACAACCAGAGAAGACGACCAGATTTAAAGCCATCACCAAAGGTGAAATCCATGGCAAAGTCGAATTCAAACCTCAAAGGAAATATTTAACAGGTTTATAAGGCTCGGAAAATGCCATCCTCCATAGTTGCCATGCCATGGCAGGCACATTAACTTGACTTTGATAACTCATCACAGCCCTGTGTATCAAGAACCAATTTAGAGTTTAGTATTGTAAAAGTATGCCCCAAAACGAAGTCCGTCACTTAATCAGTAATGTTGTTTGATAACTCGTCACTTAAAAATGAAAAGAAGGAAAGTAAATTACCTCGTCCAAACCACTGAACAAAAGAAACCCACAACAAAATCCACAAAATACATCAACGTTGTAGCTACGGGAAGTGAGAAGAATTGAAGCCCTAGAAAACGAAACATGCCTTCAACAATTGTGGAAAGAAAGAAGCATGTAACTCTCCCTCTTGTTCCTGGAGTACCGTGGCGGTGGTGACCTTTCACAACATGGACATTCCGTCTAAAACCTCAAAGACAACCAAAATATAACCATAATCTTAGAAACACCAACTCAAAATAACTAACAAAACCAAAATGAAAGGAAAAAGCTTGTGTGAAAAGAGTCAAACGTGTCGTTGAACACCTCAAAGGCAACAAAAATAAAACCATAATCTTCGAAACACCAAATCAAAATAAAAGTAAAAAGCTTGTGAAAAAAGAGTCAGACATTATGTCAAACACCTCAAGGACAACCAAAATAAAACCATAAGCTTACAAACACCAAATCAAAATAACTAACTAAACCAAAATAAACAACCATCAAACATCGATTTTAAAACAACATTAAGAGCAAACAAAAAATCATTCACCCACCATAACCAAATTAAATGCCGAGCACACATGCAAATAGTCGAAGCACAATTTTGACCACTGTTAGCTTCTTAACTTGTAGAAGTCTAAAGTGGGTAGTTTACTAAGTAAAAAAATAGTATTTATTACTAATAAATAGGAATTGAAGATGATCTCTCTATCCAGAAAACCCTTTCATCAAAAACCCCTTCGTCTTTATTCTATCATCTCTCAACCTGACTTCTTCATAGCGGAGCGGAATTGTGTTTGGAAAAATGGGAGGAAAAGGAACAAACGAAACAGATAACAACAGTGGAAAAAATATTATAACCTAGGCAGAAAAAGATGATCGCAGAAAAGCAAGATACAAGACAGATGAGAACATGCAAAAAGTAATCTCAAAACAACCGATCAGTATTTCTAGATGACTCATTGAAAAACCACGTGTCACAGTAAAAGCACAGACAGTTGGCAAATCATCCTTTTAACGATTTCTAAAAAATAAAAAAAGAGCCAGCAAGGCTCGAACCCGGGTGAACTTTAACAATAAACCAGACAAACCATCTGCTCTACAAACATATTTGGTCACACATTTGAAACATAAATCTATATACGTTTACAAAAGACAGCTAAAGAAAAATACTATTCATCAAAGTTTGTTTTTAAACATATAGGATAATTCGTATTTAACGGGGCACCGTGATCTCATGAGAAGCAACACATTAACTATAAACGTTTCTCAATTAATTAGATTATATTAACCGGCTAACCCATACAACTTTAGTTTTCCGTGTCCTGGTTAGCTTCATAAAACCCCAATCTATCTATTTTAATAATTGAAAGCAATAAATCTCACATAGCACTCAAAGAGGGCATCCTCCCCATTGAGTGTGTCATGTGACATGCCATGTCATTAGGTGATTTTAGGAAAAATAAAATTGGATTTTCCTTTCTCATGTTTCCTTCTATAATTTTTAAACGTTAATCTCTTTTATATACGAGATTTAAAAAAATATACTAAATTAACTAGCGTTTTATTTTTTTTCTTTCCAATAAATACCATAGTGCTATATAAAAAATGGAGAAAAAAACGACTATTTTTTATGAGGTTTTGTTCATACAGGAAAAAAACACAAAGTGTTCAGGTAATTAATTAATCATGTATATGCAAGTCATTAATTATGTCAAACCAGTAAATATGAATTCTATTTTCAACAGGTGTTTATATTGGTGTTGTACATTGTTTCAAGTTAGTTATTAATATTAGAGTTATACATTGTTTTAGGTTAGATGTTACCATTAGAGTTATACATTGTTTAAGGTTAGATGTTAACATTGGAGATACATTGTTAGTTGTTTTAGGTTAGGTGCTACCCGAAGCTTTCCTGCATGTAACTGTAAAACGCATCACTCTATTTCATATATAAAATTAATATGTCATATTAGATTTCTTAACCCCAGATCTGAGGTATAATTTAGTTTTATATATTAGCCGCCACTATTATTCTTTTTGTGTAAAACATTTAATCTCTTTAGTGAAACCCTCTGTATGTCATAAAACCAATTTTCTAATGGACCAAATGTCAAGTGGGTTTGTGCTCACCTTCATGCGCTTTTTAGATTTTATTTTATTTTATTTTTTCTGTTTAGCAAATTATAAAATTAAAAAAATAAAATAAAACACGAGATCAACTATAAATATCTAATAAATCTATCTATCTATCTGATGGGATTGGGTACTGAATACACCATTCCACATACCCAAACCCGGCACAACGTCACCGCGCGGACAAAAGCTACGCGCAAGATACGGTCAAGGCTCATTAATGACCGGTCAATGGTCAAGTCTCAATCAAGGCGAAAGTCATGCATGGTCAAATGCCATGCATGAATCAAGGCTTCAAGCACGTTGACTAAACAATAGAGGCGGTATTATGTTTCACTATTCCCATTAATTATGCTTTCCACGTATCACCTTACTAACACAATTAAGGGTGATGGAGACAACCTAACCACGGTTAGGACTTGGGTAATGGTTGCATACGGACTCTCCTATAAAAGGGATCACATCCCCAATAGGAGAGGACACTTTCTACTGACCTGGAGAGCTATCACACTAGATAGTATCCCCATTCACCCCGTTTTTGTTATAAACAACTACCTTGTGTAGTCGTCTCCACACCCATACATTCACTCTTGTTTGCAGGTATCTCCAAGCCGTAGCTGTTAGTGAAGGATCAACCCTGTAGTAACTCATAATCTTATCATCCTTAACCGGTGGTGAGGCTATTTGTTTCTTCATTGGCGCCATCCGTGGGAATACCTTTATTTTATGAAAATAATAATTTAAAATTTAAAATTTAAAAACAAAATTAGATTTTTATCTCTAATGTTTACTCTCATAACTTTTAAACGTTAATATCTTTTATACATGAGATTTTTTAAAGAAAAAAATTACACCAAATTAACGAGCGTTTTATTATCTTTCCGAGTACCATAGTGCTATATAAAAAACGGAGAAAAAACCGACTATTTTTTGTAACCCGACATGTATTGTGTCAGGTTTGGAATTAGTGTAAAAAAAAATTGTGGGTTTGGGTCAGGCCTGGGATTAGGTGATACCCGACACAATTACCTTTTTTTTATATTAGAATATGATAACTTATGTCAGAGATTTGTTTACAATAATAATAATAATAATAATAATAATAATAATAATAATAATAATATTAATAATCATTAATCATATATTGGCAAGTCATTAATTATGTTGTCATATTAGATATTTTATTATGTTATATTAGATATTTCGACCCGAGACGTTCTCCAACACGTAATTGCTATGTTTTTTTTTCTATCATATTCTGAAATAGCTCAAATCTTATTGTATGCGGTTAAAGACCTTTGACTGAATGTATTGGTGCTAAACAATCTATGTCCCCTTGAAGTGCTTGGGATTTTAATATTCTGTTTTAGGTGTAGATTTTGTAAGGTGCAATAGATCTTTTGATATTTTTTTTTTAAATTATCTAATGTAAGTTGATACATAGATGTCATTTTTATAATTTAAATACTTCTAATTTAATTCACTTTACTTAGATTTCTCAACACGGGACGCTCCTGGTGTATAAGCTAGTACAATAATATTCTATTATGCAATTTTTTTTATAGATGTCATCGTTCCGAAAACATACGATGTCACTATACATTGAATTCGCATACAAATTAATCAATACATAAACTTTTTTCACAAATATCACGTGAAACCATTCCAACAAGATAGTTTCACCTCTAGGCCTAATCATCCCAATTCCCATCTAAATCAAAACTAACAACTTTTCTTCCAAGACACCTCAGCTAGCACCATTACTTCCTAAGTGATCATGATCTCATCATCTCAACTATAAATATGCTTCTTTCCATGATAGAATTTCACATCCCACAGCCTTGTTTACACTTCAAATCCTGATCATACAAACTCTGTATCTAAATTTAAATTATGGGTTTAACCCTATGTAGTTGCTATCTGTTTTTTATTGTTATACTTCTGCCTTCTGTGTGCTATAGTCAAGACTCTTTTGTCTCCTCTAGAGCAACTTATTATGGTAGCCCTGAATGTATAGGGACTCCAAGTAAATAATTTCTCCTTTCTAATCTTTTTATTATTTTTTAAACAGTGTTTCTATTCTAACGCGCGAACCTAATTATCATGATCACAGCCGGAGCATGTGGTTATAAAGAGTATGGAAGCATCATGAATGGTGGTGAGGTTACTGGTGTCTCTTATAAGCTCTTCAAAGGTGGTGCTGGATGTGGAGCATGTTATCAGGTAAGTGTAACGTGATATCACCATATGATGTTAAGCACAATCAAGTGACGTGTTATGAAGTTGTGAACTATCGTTCCAACGATATGCAAATTGCTAGAGACACATAGTTTTATAGCCTTATAGGGATTTATAATTGATACATTTTTAAATAGTTGATTGTGCACTAGGAATTTGATCAAATTATATCTGGAAATTATATTTTTAAAGAGAATATATGGACAATAATTTATTTTTGGACGAGTGGAGATGAGACTAGATTAATTATAAGTAGATGTCTATTTTAGGCCATTTAACTTTACATCGGTTGATATTCTTTGTGTTTTATGTCTAAAAACAAAATTAATAAAGTAAATGAGTAAAAAGGTGAAAAGGTGCTATGAGAGTCAATCATGTCGAAAGTTGTGCTCCATACAATATTCTGAATTGTTTTATTACTACAAATTTATTTATCTGTCTTGAACCCGTTTTCACCCCTTACTTAACTCTGTATGACATTGATTGATGGCACTATACAGGTTAGGTGCAAGTATCCTCCGCATTGCAGTGAAGACGGGACAAGAGTGGTGGCGACAGACCATGGTGAAGGAGACAACACAGACTTCATCTTGAGTACTCGTGCGTATAATAAACTTGCTCGGCCAGGACAAGCTGAAATACTATTTTCATATGGTGTGGTGGATGTGGAATACAAAAGGATTCCATGTCAGTATCCAGGGTATAATCTCGTGTTCAAGGTTCATGAACACAGTAAATACCCCAAATATCTTGCGCTAATTGCTATATACCAAGGAGGTGTAAGCGAAATCACGGGAGTCGAATTATGGCAAGTAAGGATTTTACCCCATGAAAACATTGAACATTTAAATAAGATTATATTAGTTAATTTGGAAAAACTTTGAATGTCACATCACAAACATTTACAAAATTAAGTGGTAACGGATCACTATTTTAGACTATAAGGAGTGGTGGGGAAGAGGTGGGGGAAAGCGTCATGTGGCACTTGTGGGGCCCTTGTGGGAGGGAAAATAATTGTGGGGAGTGGAAGGGGGGGAAGTGCCATGTGGCATTTTGTTTTTCTTTTTTTTTCTTGTTTTTAACTTTCTTTTTTAATAAATATAAAACAAAATTTTAAAAAAACATAATATTAATTCATAATAAACTACAAAGTTAAATAAAAAAAACACTAAAAACCAAAATTACATGAAATTTAAAAAAAAAAACCTTAAAAAAAAAAACAACTTAGTTATTGCTAACGTCTTCATCAGATGGGTAATCTCTTGGTATACTCCAAATATGATCAACCAGATCCGCTCGAAGGTTGTGATGTGTTTTGCTGCGTTTCCTCACCAAAGTACTCGCATATTGCACGTCCTTCATCCTCCAAAATCATGTTATGTAAAATTAGGCATGCGTACATCACATTTCGTACATGCGTTTTTTCCCACAGTCGGCAGGGTTGGGCCAAAATGTGCCATCTTTTTTTCAACACACCAAAAGCACGCTCAACATCTTTCCGTGCAGCCATTTGAGCTTTGTTAAACTTTTTTCTCTTAGGGTCTAACGTAGTCCTCCGTGTAAACGATTTTACGAACACAGCCCAATCAGGGTAAATTCCATCTGCTAGAAGATACCCGTACTTGTATTCTGCGTCGTTTAAGAAAAAAGTTCCTTTTGGTGCAACATCGTTTATAAGATCGTCGAAGATTGGGGATTGATTAAGAACAGTCCTATCGTTCAACGAACCGGGCACACCAAAAAACGCATGCCAAATCCAAAGATCTTGTGACACAACCGCTTCAAGCATCATACACGGCGATTTATGAAAACCGCTAGAGTGTTGGCCTTGCCACTCAGTTGGACAAAGTTGCCACTCCCATTTCATACAATCTATACTCCCGAGCATACCGGGAAAACCATGTTTTTCTTCGTGAAAGTCTAAAAGTTGTTGGACGTCACTAAATGTTGGTTTTCTCAAATATCTTTTTAAATATAAATCAATGACGCCCGCACAAAAAAACTGAGTACTTTCTCTAGCCGTTCGCTCGGCCATCCTTAGATACTCATCCATTACGTCGGAACTGGTTCCGTAAGCCAATGATCTAAGCGCGGCTGTGACCTTTTGCATCGCGGTAAATCCCATCTGACCACGTGCATCGGGCCTTTGTTTGAAATATTCAAAATTATTTTCTAAATCATTTGTTATTCTTAAAAATAAATTACGACTCATACGAAAACGCCGCCTAAAACTTCGTTCATCGTATGTTGATTCGGGTGAGAAGTAATCACGTACCAATGACTCATTTCCGGTTTCGCGTTCGCGAACTATATACTTTCTACGCTTGGGTGGTTCGGAGGTCCCTTCGTCGTCCGCTATAGCTTTAACGACGTTCTGAACGGTTGCCATTAAAAACTCTGCGGCACCTTCGCCCAAGTCATCCAAAGCGAGCTGATCAAACAAATCGTCTGAACTCGAAGAGTCGTCCGACATCTTGCAATTTTTTTTGAAAAAATATGAAGTTTGGAGAGGATTTTATGAAAAAAAAAAGGAGTGTGTGTTTGTGTAGAAGATGGTATTGTTTATATATATATATATATAATAAATTATTTTTTTTTTTAAAATTAGCCGTTGTATAACGGTTATATTTATTTTTTTTATTTTTTTATTATTTTTTTTTAACGGTAACAAGAATCAAAGGAATGGCCCAATACCCGCCTGCCACGTGTCCCCCCTACTCCCCCCACGCCGGTGAAGCCCTCCCCGCCCCAGCCCCACGCCATGGTTCCCGCCCCTGTGGCGGCGGTGTTCCAGCCCCTCCCGCCCTCTCTCCCGCCCCCACTCCTTACAGTCTTAATGTATTTTTTGACATGTACAAGCATTTTAGACAAGTGTAGAAACTTTACGGAATTTCATAACTCAAAATTATATTGAAGATTTATTTATTTATTTATTTATTTTTTGTGAGAAATGAAAGTATGTTGGTTTTTTTTTTTCGATATTATTCCTTTCCTGAAAAACAAAATCATTCAGGAACTTGGAAACTTTTGACCTCCATTGGAGAATCACAGTGGTCAACACTCAAACAATTAACCCTTTATGACTTGTGAACTTCAAAAATGTATTCGATCACATTTTCTAAACCGGTTGAATTATGCAAATCACCTTTAGTTTTATAGAGTTAGATTCCATTACAATATATAATCTACAACAAAATTAAAATATGGAGTATCAATTAATCAATGCAGGAAGATTGCAAAGAATGGAGGTGTATGAGAAGGACTTACGGAGCAGTATGGGACATGCAAAACCCACCCGAAGGGGCTATGGACTTGAGATTCCAAGTGAGTGGTTCAAAGTGGATACAACTTAAGAGTCTGATTCCTAGCGACTGGAAGGTGGGGGCTACTTACGACACTGCTGTTCAGCTAGATTAATTAATGTACTCAAGCTCCATCATCATCATCATCATCATCAATATACCATCACACGTATATGTATCTATATATACATGTAGCAAACCTAGCCAATAACAAGTCATGTAATGCTTTTGTTGTTTATATATGTGGTTAAACTATATATGTTGTTAAATTTGGATCCCTGAATTGAATAAATAATAAAACTTGATGTTGTATTTGGATTTTAATAATTCAAAACATGCATTTATTTGCGCATGCCCATAATAGTCCATATTGACCAATTCGACAAATCATACTCCTAACTTTCATTTGAATCATCAATGATTTACACTTATTTCGACTCAGTTCGCTCATGTTGATGATTATAAGTGAAACAACGAACCTCATTATTAAAATTGAATGCCAACCAAGTGTAAATCTATAATGATTATTTGAGTGAGATTGACTTTGGTAACAAAAATAAAAGTTAGAGTGCTACGGTTTAATTGCCAATATGGATTATTATCAACCAATAGATTATAGTTTAAAATTTTTAAATCCAATCCGTTAATTTTTAAAATTATATACTTTTTATCAAAATTTTAATTCAATCGGTCTATTTTTAAACCTTTTATATCACCCAATAAAAATAATCATATTGATTTGTATTTTTATATAGTTGTTTTTTTTCGATATATAGATATATAAAGTGAATCATGATATATTTTTGTGTATTTTATTGATAAAGCTAAGCGAGCATTCCACAAATGAGTTGATGATTCATCTATATCTATAACTTATAATTATAATAAAAGAATTGAATTCAAGATTGATGAGTTATCATTCAATGAATGTTTAAGAAAGCCATTTAATGACATGGCATTCAAGGAGGCATTCTTCCCCTTGAGTGTGTCATTTGGCAAATAAAAAAAATAAATCTATACATATAATAAACCAAAGCCATTTTAATGACATGTCATTCAAAGAGGCATTCTCTTCATTGAGTGTGACATGTGTCATCCCATGTGGCATTGAGATATTTTAGGAAAAAAATAATTTAAAAACAAAATTAGATTTTTCACCCTCATGCTTCCTCCCATAATTTTTAAACGTTAATATCTTTAATATACGAGATTTTTTAAAGAAAAAAATTACACCAAATTAACGAGCGTTTTATTATCTTTCCAACGAGTACCATAGTGCTATATAAAAAACGGAAAATTTTTTTTGTGGGGTTTTGTTCATACAGGAAAAAAAACACAAAGTGTTCAGGTAATTATACGTTTTTTAAGTTAGGTATCAATATTAGTATGTTAGAGTTGTACATTTGTTTAGTCTTTAGGATAGATGTTAATATTAGAGTTACATTAAAGTTCTACATTCTTTTAGGTTATATGTTAGCATTGGAGTTATACATTGTTAATTTGTTTTAGGTTAGATATTAATATTAAAGTTATACATCAGTCTATTTCATATGTAAAATTGATGTATCATATTAAATTTCTCAACCCGGGACGCTCCCGGGGTATAATCTTGTAATAATATAAAACCTAATATACTAAATTTAAATTGAGTTATTTTAGGAAAAAAATAATTTAAAAACAAATTTAAATTTTTCTCTCTTATGTTTCCTCCCATAATTTTTAAACGTTAATATTTTTTATATACGAGATTTTTTAAAGAAAAAAAATTACACCAAATTAACGAGCGTTTTATTATCTTTCCAACGAGTACTATAGTGCTATATAAAAAACGAAGAAAAAAAAACGACTATTTTTTGTGGGGTTTCGTTTATACAGGAAAAAAACACAAAGTGTTCAGGTTATTTATTAATAATGTTTTTTCTTTTAAACCAGGTATTTATCTACGATGTTGAAATTTAGGCCAATCGCCATGCTTTCATTGCAATTTTACTCTTTTAAAGATGCATTGGGCCATTAGGGTTGGTGGCCCAATGGTAGAAGCAAAGCTTCTAGGAACACAACACCTAAGGGTGAGGTCATGGGTTCAAGTCCCACAAGTAGTAGAAATTTGTCGTTCAAATAAAAAAAAAGTATACTTCATCAAGAGAAGCTAGGAGAAAGAATCGCAACACTGCAACATATGGTGTCACCTTATAGCAAGGTTATTTTTTTATTTATTTAATTACAAGAGTAATAATTATTACTATTATTATTATTAGAATTGTTATATTTTCAACCCCGGGACGCTCCCGGGATAAAAGCTAGTATATATATATATATATATATATATATATATATATATATATATATATATATATATATATATAGGGAAAGGGTAAAATGAAAACACACTTTTCGTAAAAAAACTAAAGAACACACTTTGTCACCACACACTTATTTTATTCAAAAAAGATATGTGGCTCACAATTAAAGTGGAATAAAATAAACAAGGGAATATTCCCTTGCCTAATAAGACAAAATACGGTGGGCCATGGTCGTTTACACTGCTGTAAAATATATATATATATATATATATATATATATATATATATATTTTACGTCGAGGTTACCCGTTTTTTCACTGGTGGAAAATTTTTTTTTAAAAAATTCACATTTTACGTCGGTGTTCTCGCGGTTCTTTTACGAAAAGTGTGTTTTCATTTGAACCTAATCCTATATATATATATTGCAAAGCTAATAATCTTATATGTCATAATATTATGCAATCTCTCTTTTGAGAGATGCCACATAGAATGTGATGTGACAACTATAAACCAATTGAAAAAAGGAATAAATATGATTTAACCTAATCTATTAAAATATTTAATCTAATCTATTAAAAACCTAATCTACTAAATCTAAATATTAAACCTTTATTATTTTTGCTCTTATGTTTCCTCCCATAACTTTTAAACGTTAATATCTTTTATATACGAGATTTTTTAAAGAAAAAAATTACACCAAATTAACGAGCGTTTTATTATCTTTCCAACGAGTACCATAGTGCTATATAAAAAACGGAAAAAAAATGAATATTTTTTGTAACCCGACACGTATTGTGTCGGTTTGGGATTATTTTTAAAAAATTGGAGGTTTGGGTCGGGTATGGGATTAGGTGATACCCGACCCGATTAGGCGAAACAACATACCCAAATACCCGAACTATATACCCGATCATATACCCATGAATTTTTTAACGCATCACATAACCCTTAGACTAATGCGTTCGATATTTCAATAATTAACTTTTTTTCTTATTTCATGTTAGTTCTTTCTAGAATGATCGATTACAAACTTTCGAATTCATTTGTAATGGCAATAGATTTATACCCCTGCGCAGAGATTCGTTTTTTTTATATTTGAATAATAACTTATGGCAGAGATTTGTTTAAACTAATAATAATAATAATAATAATAATAATATATTTTATTATGTCATATTAGATATTGAAACTCAGAACGTTCCCGGAATAAAAACTAGTTGATTTATAAAGCTAACCAATCCCATATTCCTTAATTAATGCTAGGACAATGTAAACACTAATCATAGTCTATGATCTTCAAAGTGCCTCCCCAATTTCTTGTGCAAAATGCGAGACTCACCTATGTGCAACATTTGCCCATGCATGACCATCATGGGCGGATCTAGGTTGCCTGGTGTAGGTTCATGTGAACCCATTGCATTTCGAAATTTTAATAGAACTATATATAAAAACGATGAAAGAACCGATAAATACTATTGAAGATGAACCCATAGGTTGAAACCATTCACAGTTCAGTGGATAATCCCTTGCAATCAAAGACAAAGATCCCGTGTTCGAGTCTCACCTGCCGTTTTCTAGTAACCATTTTTTAGGCTATGGGGTGTGGAGACATAAAAATGTTCATGTCTCAATGCCATCTAGGATGGCTCTCATGTTCTCTTGGTTGAGACATACCAAGTGTGTGGAGACATGAGAAACTCATGTCTCTTGCATTTATTATGTTAGAACAAAGAGGATTGGTGAAACCACTTTTGGAAACCTAAGTCTAATTCACTTCTGTCAAAAATATTCTAAGTATAGAACTACTAAAGAAAGAAGACAAAAGTACTGAAGAAGGATTCTACAAGTACTGAAGAAGAAATGCATCAGAAGTTCTGAAGTCCAAACCAGACAGTTCACTGAAGAACTACTGAAGACAAACTACTCATCAGTAGTTTGTCATTCATCACCACTTGTTCAAGAATTTTTCCACCGCCTTATGTTTCAGTAGTTTATTAGTTTAGTATTACTTTAACTTTTTGTACAAGTTCCAAGATTGCAACTTGTTGCAACTTGTCTCCGAACTTGCTTTTTGGCAAGGTTCATGTATTTGTAAGAGTCTATAAATAGATGGGTTCATCCCTCTGTTTTAGACATTGATTTTTAATACTGAAATCCTTCAAAGCTTATCATTGTTATTTCCATTTCATTTACTATGAATCTGTTTAAGTATTCATTCTCATTCAATGCTTAGATTCTCATTAAATACTTGTCTTTAGTTTTATCAAACATCCAGGGGGAGTAATAACTCCTGTTGATAAGTGTAGCTTTAACTTAAATCATTCCGATGTGCTATTACTGATAAAGAACTTGCTAGACACTTAAGTGTTCACTAGCAAGTTCATACAAAGAGCAATACTGATCCAACAATTGGTATCAGAGCACTGGTTTATCTGATCACATATCAATCTAACACATTGAGAATCAGACACAGGCTCTTATTGATATTCAATAAAGGATTAAAAGTTCACTTTTATCAACATCCATCACTTTAAGAGATATTTGACAAATCAATACTCTTTAAAATGGATCCTCATAATACTGGTTCTGCCAACAAACCTGCTATGCTAGTAAGAAATGAATATAATATCTGGCAAAGAAGAATGGCACATACCTTATCACAGACCAACACAGGTTGTTGGAAATCTGTGATATATGGTCCTCATAAACCAGTAAATATCAATCTTGAAACTAAAGAAGAAATACCAAAAGACCCAAAAGACTATACAGATGATGATTTCCTAAAACTTGAGCTTGATGCTAAAGCTTTCTCTATGTTGGCAATGACACTCCCAAATGAAATCTACTCTGGCCTATTACATTGTGATAGTGCCAAAGAGCTTTGGGACTGCCTCAAAGATCAGTTTGGAGGAACTGAAGAGGTGATTGCCAACACCAGAGAAATCCTGGCTCAACAATATGAAACTTTTGCTCACATTAATGGGGAAACTTTAACACAACAATTTGAAAGATTCTCCTAATTAATATCTAAGCTAAAACTAAATGGTCAGACCTACACAACTGTATCTATGCTTCATAGATTTTTAAGGTCTTTACCTAAAAAATGGGAAACATACTCTATAGTCTTAAGATCATCACCAAATTTTAGCTCCCTCACTCTTACAAAACTACATGGGAGATTACTTACTTCTGAAAGAGAAATTGATCAAAAAAAAAAGTTACAAAGTTCTGGTAAAACTGCTGATGACTATCTACCAGGTAGTACAACACTATTGGGACAAGACTCACCAACTTGTTCAAATAGTTTTGGATCTTTTGACCATATTGACATAACTGCTGGGATCTCATCTGAAAGATCATTCCCAAGTTATGACAATAATGATTTTAGTCAAAATGCTGATAACATGTGTTTTATCATGGATGATTTAAAAATTTTTTAGCAGTGATGACTTGGAAGAAATGGATATTCTACACCAACTGGCCATGTTAAGTATAAAAACAAACAAATTTTACAAAAGGTCAGGAAGGAAGTTTCCAGGACTCAACAGTTCCACAAAAATTGGTTTTGACAAATCTAAACTTAGATGTCACAAGTGTCAAAAGTTGGGACACTTTGCTAGAGAGTATAGAAGCTCTAGCTTTAACCAATCTCAGTCTGGAAATAATTTTAACCCCAGTTATAACAGGAATAATGGGACACAAGGGAGTGCACATTTTGTACAGGCACAAGCTCCACAACACCAATATGTGCCACAAGTACAATATGTACAGATGCCTGCTCAACAAATGCAGAGCCAACAATCAATCCCTCCCTTTCCAGCTGCTCAACCACCTCCACAGACTCAGCAACCCTCACAACAAAGTTTATTTACTTCAGGGTATGTTGACTGGAGCAGTCTTCCTTTTGACACTACTGAGTGTAACCCTGATGCAGACAACAAGATGTTTGACATCAACTGGCGAGAGCCTGACAATGGCAGAAAGAACTTTGCCTTGATGGCATTTGAGGGATGCACCTCAAAATCAGCCTTGTCACAGGTATCAAAAGAATCTTTGACAAAACTTTGTTCAACTTCTTGTAAAGAATCTTTTGCTCTCATAAGAGAGACTAATGTGCACTTACAAGGTAAAGCAAATGACTCTGAGAGAAAGTTCACTCAGATGAAATGTGATTTAGAAAGAAAACTTTCTGCAAAAACAAAAGAAGTTTCTAAATTAACTAACACTGCTATTGAAACCCAAGCACAAATTAAAATCATGATAAATGACCTAGGAAATGTTAGACAAGAGCTTGCTGACACCAAGGTCACTTGTGAAAAATGGGTTGAATCTTCTAAGGGGTACCAACTATTGCTAAACAAACAAAGTACTTCAAGTGTTAGGTTTGGCATAAGGTACAATCACATTGAAACACCAATAGATTTTTCCCCCAAAACTACTGAAGATGGGAGAAAAATTGTTTCAGGTGAAACTTCTGAAGAGAAAGAATGCACATCTTTCCATGAAAACTTTCTAAAAACTCAAAAAGAAAGTTCTTTAGAAGTACTGATAAAATCTGACATTAAGCCATCAGTAGTTTCAACTACATCAGGAGTTGAGAACCTGAAAACTACTGATGAACTAAAACTAATCAATACAGTCAGAAACTTGTCTTTAAAAGAAAAGACAAAAGAATGTGAAATCTGTGGTCTGTTCAACCACAAGACAGAATTTTGCAGATACAGAAAAGGTATTCAGTACAACAAGAAAATTCAACAACTGGTTGTGGAAAACAAATCAGAAATGATTTTGTAGAAACTTTTTTTCCCAGGAAACAACAACCAGTAAACACCTTTTCTCAGAAAAAGACAAAATCTCAACATAAATCTTTTTCTCAAAATTCTCTTTCAGTAGTTAGACCTAAATCATCAGCAGTTTCACAAACTGCTGAGATTAAAGATCTCATGAACATGGTACAACTACTGATGACCAAAGTTGATGGTAGTCCTCAAAAGGATACCACCATTGCTCTTAATGAAAAATCCATTGCCAAAAAGACATGGATTCCTCAACTTGGTCAAGAACAAACTGTAGATATTCTCAAGAGCAAACCCAAAGCCAAACTGGCTTGGGTTCCCAAATCTAACTAATTTGCTATCTTGTAGAGAGAGTTTCCAGAGGCTTAAATAGCATTTGGTATGTTGATAGTGGAGGCTCAATGCACATGACTGGATGCAGATACCTGATAAACAATTTTATCAGTCAAAGAGAAGGATCTGTATCCTTTAGGAACAATGCTAAGGGATATGTGCTAGGACATGGCAATGTCTCCTCTGGCAAAATACAGTTTGACAAGGTCAATCTAGTTGAAAACCTTGAGTACAACTTGCTGAGTGTGTCACAAATGTGTGATAAAGGATATTCTTCCTTTTTCACAAAGACAACATGCAAGATCATATCACCAGAAGGCCAGAAGTTGATAGAGAAGATCATTGAAGATCATACTTTGTTGATAGCCAAAAGATGTGGCAATGTCTATGCAGTGGACATTGAAAAGGACAAAGTACTGAACAACACTGCCTGTTTCTTCTCAAAGGCATCAACTTCAGAGACTGATCTCTGGCACAGGAGACTTGGCCATGTGAACTTTAAAACCATAAATAAATAAAGTCACAAAAATGGGATTAGTCAGAGGTCTACCTTTGAAGGTATACCAGTGTCAAGAACACTGTGTATCCTGTTTGAAGGGAAAACAGCATAAGTCCTCCTATAAGTCTATTGAAGAATCAAAAACAACTGCATGTCTTCAACTACTTCATATGGACTTATTTGGGCCTGTAAAAATCATGAGCCTTGGTAAGAAGAAGTACTGCTTGGTCATCATTGATGACTATTCAAGATTTACATGGGTATTTTTCTTATTTTCCAAGGATGAGGCTGCTGAAATCATCAAGTTCTTCATTCTACAAGTAGAGAAACAATATTCTCTGTATGTCAAAACCATTAGAAGTGACAATGGGACAGAGTTCAGGAACAAAACTCTGGATGAATTCTGTTTGTCTAAAGGTATTATTAGACAATACAGTGTTCCTAGAACTCCTGAACAAAATGGTGTAGTAGAAAGGAAGAACAGAACCTTAATTGAAGGAGCAAGAACAATGTTAGTTGATTCAGGCCTACCATTGTATTTCTGGGCTGAAGCAGTTAACACTGCATGTTATGTTCAAAATAGAGTCCTTGTCAACAAGAGACACTCCAAAACTGCCTATGAAGTTCTTCATGGCATAAAGCCCCTTATCTCTTTTTTCAGGGCTTTTGGATGTCAATGTTTCATTCTAAACATCAAAGACTCTATTTCAAAGTTTGCTGCCAAAGTTGATTCAGGTTACTTTCTTGGTTACTCTTCCACTAGAAAAGCCTACAAGGTTTTTAACTCAAGAACCAAGATAGTAGAAGAAACACTGAATATCAAGTTCAATGAGTCAAAACACACTCTTATTCCAGCACATCCGGCTGAACTTTTTGACCTTGACAGCTTCCATTTTGGACCTGAAAAGACTGTTACTTCATCTAAACCTACGTATTATGGTGATCAAAGGTTTGATGATGAGGATCCAGCACCATGGACTCCTAATACAGTCATTAAGTCAACTTCCAAACCATCAGAAGTTTCACAAACTTCTGATTCAAGAACTACTGATGTACAAACTCAAACATCTGCTTCAGCACCTAAAACTACTGAAGACACTGAAATTGCTAAACCAGACATTATAAACCTCAGTGGTTTGTTTGATGAAGTACAAGAGCCACCTACACTTGTCAGTGGTTTACAACAACTGATTGAACACAAAGATCATCCACTTGAACAAATCATGGGTGATATTGCATCAGGTGTTCTTACAAGAAACCAGCTTTCCAACTTTTGCTTCTTCTCAGCATTTATTTCTCAGTTGGAACCTAAGAAGTACCAAGAAGCCCTCAAAGACAACAATTGGGTGCAAGCCATGCAAGATGAGTTGCTTCAATTCAAAAAGCAACAGGTTTGGGAAATCTGTCCCTTACCACCAAACAAGCAACCAATTAGCACAAGATGGGTTTTTAGGAACAAACAAGATGAGGCTGGTATGATTATAAAGAACAAGGCAAGACTAGTAGTACAAGGTTACTCTCAAGAAGAAGGAATTGATTATGATGAAACCTTTGCTCCAATTGCAAGGCTTGAAGCCATCAGGTTATTTCTGGCCTATGCCATTTCCAACAAAATCAAAGTTTTTCAAATGGATGTTAAAAGTGCATTTTTGTATGGAAAAATAAAAGAGGAAGTGTATGTCTGTCAGCCACCTGGGTTTGAGGATCCTTCTCATCCTGAGTGGGTGTACAAGCTAGACAAAGCTCTTTATGGGCTCAAACAGGCTCCAAGAGCCTGGTATGAAACACTTTCTAACTTTCTACTCAAAAATAACTTCACAAGAGGCTCCATTGATAAAACTCTTTTCATAAAACATGTTGGAAATCATGTCTTACTTGTTCAAATATATGTTGATGATATCATATTTGGTTCAACAAACACAAAACTGTGTGATGAATTTAAGAAACTCATGCAATCAAAATTTGAGATGAGTACAATGGAGAACTGCAGTACTTTCTGGGACTGCAGATTAAACAACAAACAAATGGAACTTTTATACATCAATCAAAATATGTTAAAGAATTATTAAAAAAATTTCTTTACAAGACTGTAAATCATGTTCCACTCCTATGACACCAACCACACAAGTTGAACCAGATGATCAAGGAAAACAGGTTGATCAAACCATGTATAGATGTATGATTGGTTCCCTTTTATATCTAACTGCTTCTAGACCAGATATTATGTTTTCAACATGTGTCTGTGCTAGATATCAATCAGCTCCTAGGGAATCACACCTCATTGCAGTCAAAAGAATCTTCAGATATCTGAAAGGAACTCCAACACTTGGAATTTGGTATCCTGCTTCAAGCAATACCAAGTTATCAGCTTTTTCAGATAGTGACTATGCAGGGTGTAAAATGTCAAGAAAATCAACATCTGGTGGTTGTCAATTCTTGGGAAACTGTCTAGTGTCATGGCAATCAAAGAAACAAACATCTGTTGCAACTTCAATTGCTGAAGCAGAATACATTGCAGCTGCAAGTTGTACATCACAGATACAATGGCTCCAGTTTCAACTTCTTGATTATGGAATCAAAGAGACCAAGACACCATTGCTTGTATACAGCAAATCTGCCATTAGCATCATTCAAAATCCTGTTCAGTTTTCAAAAACTAAACATATTGAAATCAGGTATCATTTTATAAGAGATTGCTATGAAAAAGGCATGATTGAAGTGAAACATGCAGCAACAGCTAATCAAATAGCTGACATATTCACTAAACCCCTTGACACATCAACATTTCAGAAGTTAGTATCCATGCTTGGGATGCTAAATTTGTAAGTGTTTCTTTTTATTTTTCTGCACATATTCTCATTTTTCACTTACATCTGTTTTTAAGTCTGAAAACTTCTGAAAAACAAACAAGAGAGAAACTACTGATGAACAAAACATCATCTTGGGAATATTTTTCTGAAAAATGATTAACTTCTGATAAAATAAACTTCAGAAGTTATGCATAAAGTATTTATAAAACATTCTCACTAGTTGTTAACAACTACTGAAGAGAAAGTGGGAACTACTGATGATATTTGTTCTTCATCAGCAGTTTGGTCAAAAAGGGTAAATCAGACTTTTCCCACATCAGAAGTTTGACCTAGGCGGTTATAAACTTCTGATAAATACCTTTTCCAACACTTATCAGTGACAACCTGCACCCTTCACTTTTCATAAATGTGCATAAGTGGTTCCTCAACTATTTCAAAATTTTCATTTTAACCCTCATATTTTAATAGGCCCAAAATTCACAATTTAATAAAACTTATAACTTTTATAAGTAAAAGTATGCACGTTTTATACTCACATCTACACCCGAGCACGTATGTTTCATACCTTGATACTTTAAGTCCTTAATTTTCGGTCCTAAAACAACTTAGAAACAGAAGGAAACAAGTCTAGAACTTAAAACTGATTAAATTAGAAAAAATATTTTTTTTAGCCCTCGCGGTCCGCTGAGACAGTCAAACAGTCAAAGTTCCAGTCAAAGTCAAAGTCCTAGTCAAAGTCCTAGTCAAAATCCTAGTCAAAGTCCTAGTCAAATAGTCAATTCATCTTAAAACCTTACTTTATTGTGTTGACCAATTTTAAAGCCTAATTGAATCCAAAACTAGTATAAAAACCCACCTATGACCCACTACACTTGGCACCTCTAAATCGATTGTTTCAATTCGATTAAACTCTCCCTCATACCTTTCTTCTAGAGTATATTACTTCTACATTTGAAGCTTTGATTATAAGCTCTTGTAATTGGCGAATTGGAAGCTTGATATTTTTTCCTATTCGGTTTCTTTTCTTCTAAATTGGACGAGTTTCGGTGTTGAATCTTTGGATTGCTCGCATTTTCACGCTCGCTTAGTCATCTAGTTATTTGGCGAAAGTGAGTATTTCTCATCCCCTTTTTGCTTTTATTCATTTTTGGGGTGTTACATGTACACTTATACAAATTACAAATACAAGTTCACATTTTTACAATACAATTCTAGTACTATGTGCATTTGCTTACAAACGTGCTTTATGCTTAGACATTTCATGTAGAATACATTTGTACTTAGTGAAATCATTAACATTGTACAAGCCGACCTTAACATTGGATAGCGCTATTAGATTGACAACCCGCCTAGGTTGATTCTCCCCCTTTTTCATCGGAGAATCCATGGTCATTGTTAAGTTATTATTCAATTATTTGGATAAGTACACCGCCGTTCATTTAGTACATTATACAGTCACAGGATTGATTTCGCTCATTTGTATGATACATCGTTTACATAAATGCACTGTAGCTTTGCACTTGAATTGTATAACATTTTCCAACTTACCATATGTATTAAAACTAGGAATGCTCACCAACATTTCATATGTTGACAAAACTTATTTTGTACATGTTTCAAGTGCAGTTTGATCTTAGTTCCATAGCATTGGATTTTAGTGCTTGCTTTTTAATAATTTATTTCAAATTTCATGTTTTGTTCAGACTTATGTATTTTTCTCATTTCATCCATGTAAGACAATTTAAATTATTCAATAATATATTTACATTTTAGTACGATGTGCTTTTGAACAATCGTCACTACGTGACACCTCGATGATTCCGCCATCGGTTGGGGTGTTACATTATCCTTTCAAAAAGCAAAAATTCCCTCCTTCTCTCTCACAAAACACTCTCAAGACCTGCAAAAACATTGTTCAATCCACACACACACAAACCACATGGCTCTAACTCTGAAACAAGGACACAATCAAAGAGGCTACTTCGAAAAACATGAAGCCTGGTCCAAATACGACGAAATCATTGATTTGGTCGTCAAATCCCAATATTTCACCGCCCTCACCATCAACCCTCCAATCCACACTGAAACTCTAAATGAGTTTTGGGCAAACGCAGAGATGGTGACAGTGAACAACAAAGTGATCTCCCTCAACTCAACCATCCAAGGGAGAAGAATGGCAATCACACCGGCTACTTTGGCTATTAGGCTGGGTCTGGATGATGTAAACGCCGCAGACCAATTTCCAAACTCTCGAATTCACTTAACCATGACAGAGTGTGGTTACCAAGGTACTCTCTCACATGCTACAATTTTTAAGAAATATTTTGAACCAAAGTATAAACTGCTGTTTCATTATATTATTATGTGTTTGAGTCCAAAAACTAGATCTTATGATCAGATGCCCTCAACTTTTCAACCTATTTTTCATTCTATAGTGAACGAAACAAAATTCAGGGCATCATCACTTTTCTTTAATGAGTTGGTGTTACATCATCTCAATACTAAAAAGAAGTTTTTGTTGTACCCAAGATTTATTATGCATTGCATAATAAAAGAACTTGGAGAAGAGGTGCTTGTGGGTAAAACTACAATTTTAAACCCTTTGTCCTCACAAGCATACTCAAGGCACAACAAACCGGCTGCCTGGCCAGAAGATGACCAAGGGGAACCAGAAACAGTCCCCATGGAACCTACACCCCCAAAGGCCAAGAAACCCAAGCAACAAAAACAAAAACCCACCAACCCAAAAAGAAAAGCAGCTCAGGAGGTTGAGATGCCTGAACTTGCAAATGTGCAATCTGCACTTGATAAAGATGTGACTGAAACATCCTCTCAGTCTCATCCATCTCAAACCCCACCAAGAGCACCAATAACAATCCTTTTCAAAAGAAAGAAATTCAAGAAAACAATCCCAATAGACCCTTCTTTTGAAACTGCTGAACCCATAGACCAAACTACTGAACCAGCACCCCAAACTTCTGAACCAGAAATTGAAATTGCCAAGCTTCTCTCTGGGCTAAAAGAGAGAATCCCATCCGAACATGTCAGTGCCCAACAACCACATCAAACAGGGGAAATAGCCTCAGAACTTAAAATGGATGTGGACACTCAAAGCCCTAACCAAAGAGATGAGGATGAACCAGGGTCTCTAAGCCCAAACTTAGATACTCTAGGTACATTTGAGGTTGCTACTACTCACATACCACCCAGTGGTGGATCTGAGGAAAGAAGTAACATTGCTAAGACCTCATTTATGGCAACTACTGATGAAGGCTTAATGCCTGAGATAGGAAATCCTCTGAACCAAGAAAAAGAGGTACATGAGACAACTGAGTTGGGCTCAGCTCATGATGTAACTGACACTGTCCTCATTGAGGATGTAATCAGGGATTCAGATAATTCCATTGATTTGGATGATGTTTCACAACCAAACATTGAATTGACGGCTGCTAGTGAAGGTCCTGCACCTGGTGTATCTAAGCTCAAAGAGATGGTCACACCAGATCAGGTTAAAGTCCACTTGATCCCTGATTCCCCTAAAGTGGCATCTTCTGTACAACAAGAAGATCACCCCAAAACACACCCCTCACTACAAATGCCTACCTAATTCCCTAGGTCAACAAGCATAGACTTGAACCAACTATGCAGCCCAGATGATCCCCCATACCATATGATGAACACACTCATCACCAATCACTTCAGAACCTACATAGCTGCTTTGGAGCTGTCAGTCAAGAACCAACATGAAGTGATCAAAAAAAAGTGAATGATAAGTCCAACAAAATTGACCACAATTCAAAACAGATCACCATTCTCACTGGAACTTTCTCCAAACCTTCCAAAATTGATGAATCCAAAAAGAGGAGAAAATTAGGGAACCAAAAGAGTCATTCAAAGCTAGAGTAAAAGCAAGAGTGGCTCTCCAAGAAAGAGAACTCAAAGACAAAGCCAGAAGACAAAAACTGGCTTAACAATTTGGTGTCTCTGAGAAAGAAATAGAAGAAGCTGAAACATCCCAAGGCCATAATGAAGAAACTTCTGATGCTGAAAGTTCTGATGATGATTCAGAAAGTACTGAAGACAATCCTTCAGTAGTTGACAAACCTTCAGCAGTTGTCAACACATCAGAAGTTAACACTTCCAATATACAACCAACAGAACAGCCTTCCAAACCAACTGAACAACAACCAACTCCTATTCCAAGGCCTACTACAACTACAACAATGACTGTGCTGAACCCTTCTACACTATCAATGTCCAAAGAACTACTTGAGAAGGGTTTGATTGCAGCCGAAAGAAAGGATAAGTAAGATGAGATCTGGAATGCTTTGGAAGCAAGGGATGACTTAAGCTACAATGAAAAATTACAAGCTTATGGAGCAGAATTACAAAGGCATGATAACCTTGAAGAAGTTGCTGAAGAAGACAAAAGACAACAACTGATGTCTTACATTACAAAGAACAGTAAGACTAAAGCCTCTTCACTGAAAGGACTCTCCATGGATGAGCTAACAAGAAGAGCTCAAATTGTTGCAGACAAACTTGCAACAAATAAAGATGAAAAAGCCAAGAGAGCTAAGATGATTGAAGAACTGGTGGCAAACAACTATGGTTCAAAAGCTTCTGTGTCAAGATGGAAAAAAGAAAGACTACTAGACACATACAAGAAGTACAAAGCTGCAAAGGCTGCTAATCCAGAGAAGTTCAAAACTTCTGAAGTATCAACTTCAGTAGTTAGAACTTCTGGTGTTACAAGACCTGCTACCAAGAAGAAGAAGACAGAGGACAATACAAAGACTGATTTCAAGATGGTACTACTAGAAGGAAACACAGTAGTCCATTCAGACTTTGATATTTAAGAAAAGCCTCTGTTAACACAGTTCAGGGATCCTTCTGCATTTGCCTACCAAATCCAGAAGACCATTAAAGACAAACTGCACACTAAGGTAGTTACTGAACATCACTTGCCAACTTTCAAACTACCTGATGTGGTGCAACAAGAAGAAAGAAGTGAATCCCACCTGAGAGTCACTGAAATTGAAAACATTCAACACTCAGGAACATCCTAAGGGACCAGCATGGTTCCCTATACTTCAGACTTTGACAAGTCTAAAGTGCTGATCATCAGATGGTCCTTTACTGATGACAACTCAGTATTAGTGACAAGGAGAGATCTTACAAGCAAGACCTACAAGTCCTTGAATGAACTGAAGAAATTATCAACGCAGGACTTGCTTACAATTCAACATCTGGAACCTCAAAGGGGGATCTCTTACTGATAAGCAGCTTAATCAATTAAAAAATTCCATGTTCAAAGGAATATGGAAGATTGTGAATGACAGAAGAAAACAATAAAAGAATTAGAAAGGTTTTGGCTTCATCAATTCAGGGGGAGATTGTTAGGACAAAGAGGATTGGTGAAACCACTTTTGGAAACTTAAGACTAATTCACTTCTGTCAAAAATATTCTAAGTATAGAACTACTGAAGAAAGAAGACAAAAGTACTGAAGAAGGATTCTACAAGTACTGAAGAAGAAATGCATCAAAAGTTCTGAAGTCCAAACCAGACAGTTCACTGAAGAACTACTGAAGACAAACTACTCATCAGTAGTTTGTCATTCATCAGCACTTGTTCAAGAATCTTTCCACCTCCTTATGTTTCAGTAGTTTATTATTTTAGTATTACTTTAACTTTTTGTACAAGTTCCAAGATTGCAACTTGTTGCAACTTGTCTCTGAACTTGCTTTCTGGCAAGGTTCATGTATTTGTAAGAGTCTATAAATAGATGGGTTCATCCCTCTGTTTTAGACATTGATTTTTAATACAGAAATCCTTCAAAGCTTATCATTGTTATTTCCATTTCATTTACTGAGAATCTGTTTAAGTATTCATTCTCATTCAATGCTTAGATTCTCACTAAATACTTGTCTTTAGTTTTATCAAACATCCAGGGGGAGTAATAACTCCTGTTGATAAGTGTAGCTTTAACTTAAATCATTCCGCTGTGCTATTACTGATAAAGAACTTGCTAGACACTTAAGTGTTCACTAGCAAGTTCATACAAAGAGCAATACTGATCCAACATATTACTTATTAATTTATTTTTTAATATTAAAATAAACACTAAATATTAGTTTTAAAAGTAACAAATAAATAAAATAATGTTAAAATAAATACTAAATATTATAAAAAAATTACAAACCATACTAAAATAACACACCGATAAAAAAAAGATACGATTTCATAAAATTTTAACAAACTACTTCGATCCACTTTTGAATCAACTTGTCTTGCAACTTCTTCAACGCGGCGCGTTGTTCTTTGGGATAACTCGAGATATCGGCCGACATAAATTTCCACTCTTCCACCGCCTTCGATTCATCAATCAACCTAAGCTTATCTTGCTTGTTTTTTATTTTTTTTCATTAGCTTGGTTGAAAGCTTCCATTTGTGTGCTTAAAGTGTCAAGCCTTGAAGCGCTCCCGCTCGTGCTACCCGACGTCGCTTTCTTTCCTGCCGCCGCTTCCTTGCGAGCTTTGTCCCGATCTACATAAAAAACGCAAATGTTTTTATATTTCAAAGAAAACACAACGAATTATATAAAAAAATTCTATAAATTTATAAACCTATGGGGCGTGGCTCCTCCACAAATTGTGGTTAGTCGAACTCGGGCTCGTCGTTCATATCAATATCGATTGGAACCGACGAACCTCCCTTTGAGCTTTAGGTCTTCTTTTGGCCCGTTGAACCTCGTTTGGGACCGTCGGCCATTTTGGTTCATTTTTCAACACCGTCCAAGCCTGTAAAATCGAGAACGATTTTTTCGTCTTAGTTTTATACTTCGCCAAAGCCTCCTCGAAAATATTTTGCCCGTTCCAACCACTAGGCGGGTTCGACTTAATGCGGTTGTAAATTCCATTAAATTTACCACAATCCGTATTCATCTTTCTCCACCTCGAGCTTAGAGCATCGTGTAGTCGATACGGCGCACATTGCATAAACTTATGAAAGTTTTCTTGCACTGTCTCCCACAACGCCTCTTGCGATTGGGCGGTACCTATGATTAAAAAAAATTAATTAAAATATTTAGACAATATATATATATATATATATATATATATATATATATATTCGCAAATAAAAAATATATAAATATATTTTGCGTAAGTAAAAAAAATTTACTAACTGCGGCGCGTTTTGAAGAAGCGACCCACGCCTTAGTGCCTCCTCTTCAACATCAGACCATGGCCTAGCTACTCCATCTTTTGGTTTACCACGTCCCGGTCCTTTCTCTCTAGGTTTTCCTTTGCGTTTGCCGGTAGTTTTTTCGTTCGGTGGCGTGGCTTAGGTTTCCGGAATTATTTCATCATTGGTTTTGTTCTCCTCCTCTACGGGTTGATATGGTCCGATGGGTGTAGTGGTTAGTGGTTGTGGAGAAAATTGTTGGGTAGTTTGAAACGATTGCATTTGTTGCATTTGATGGATATAGTGGTGTATTTGCATGTATTGCATCGGGTGTAATTAGGCGAAAGCTACCGGGTTTTGATGCATTTGGGCTACCGCCGGAATCGAAGGAACGAATTACGATATGGGTGGGTCGACTACTGGCGTATAACCCGGTGTGGTGAAAGGATGATTCGGGTTAGTTTGATTCGGGTTTGGTTGATTCAAGTTTTGGTTGAATTGGTTGAATGGATCCATGAAGTTTTCTATAAAACTTGGTGGGTTTATAAAAAGTATGAGAGGAAAGTAGAAGATGATAGTGGGAGTGGTATAAAAATTAGTGTAAAAAGGCTTAATTTATAATGGTTAATTAAATGATTTGATTTAAAAATAAATAAATAAATAAAGTAGCCGTTGGAAAGAGACGTTGGGAAACGTTCAAAAATAAATAAACAAACAAATAAAAGAAAAAGTGCCATTGGTCCGTCCCTTTTGTTTTAGGGAGGACGGGGGACGGGGCAGGGGTGGTATAACTGTCTCAGACGGGGTAAAAGTGGAAGACAGGGGTGGTGCCCCGTCTTCATACCGGGTATCCTTAGAAATGCAGATAGATCGTATCATTATACGGATTATTGGATATTTGTTTTTGGTGGGTTTTTTAAACATGGCCCAATTGCCAAATAATGTACGCATGTGTATTTTTTTTGTTAAGCCAGATTCAACAATTCTAACTTTCATTCCAATCAGGCAATTACCATAGACCAATTAGTTTTTTTTTTAATTTTTTTGGTTATCATTTTGGTTTATTTAAGGTTTATTTTTATTTTCACAATATTTAATTTAAGATTTATTATTATTATCATATATATTAATATAGCAACCCTCATGAATAGTGCTGTTTTTTTTTCCTGTTTTATAGTCTTTATAAATATTGTTTACCAAAATTATTACAAAATTAGTTGCAGCCCAATTGGTTTCCTTACATCCCTTATATAGCTGCAACCTGGGTTCGAATCTCTTGCACAACGTTTTTGTTATATTTATATCCGATGAAGTTGAACAGTGGACTTGAAAATCTGAACCGTTGGTGTTTTGATCAATGGTTACGTGTGGTTTCTTTGACACGCATGTGCCACGTTTATGTATTCTTATTGCTTTGGATCCCACGTATATGTCCGTGTGTATATCCTATGGTGTATGTATCTATGTACGTATGTGTGTGTATACATAAGTATACATATTAAACTTTTAGTACAAAACTTGAGTGTTTATATGATTTTATCTAACTTAGATCGTGCAGGGTGTCATATTCGTAGGTGAGAGGCTCGTGAACCATGAATGTGGTCGAACTAGTGAGGAAAAGAGATGTGGGTTCTGTTTGTTTACCTTGAGTGTAGCCGAGAGGAAACAAAGAAAATATGACGGTTCCTTCCACAATGTGACTCCTAGGTGCTCGATGGTGGCTTGTGGCTCACAAATGGTGATGATAACCAATCGACTAAGGCCCTATCAGGTCTGTTTGGGCTCAGCCGAAAGGGAACAAAGGAAAAGAAGAAAAGTGATGGTGTTAAATGTGTTTAGGGTGTTTCTTGCTTGTGTGATGGCTCTGTGTGTGGTGTGGGATTTATATATGGTAAGTCAACCTTGATGGATTGTTGTGATAAAAAGGTGGTTTCCATTTGTGTATAAGAAGTTGACTTAGGTTATGGTGATGTTTGCCTAGGGAATGTAAGGGCCGAAACTTTTGGATGAGAATGAAGGCTTTGGTAGTCAATATCCCTATGTCCATGCTAGAGGTTAAAGTATCATACCTTGTTAGTGAATTGTCTTGGAAATGGAAAGCATAAGAATGCATGTTCATGTTGTTTTTGCTGAGGGTTGACTTCGGCAGTTCATAGGGAAAGAAAGAGGGTTGGTTTGGGTTGTTCAAACGTGGTTAGATTGTTTTCATAGTGACTTTTATGTTATATTAGTGTAATACTTGGGAATGGGGTGTTATGGTGTGTGTTTGAGAGATATAGAGGCATGTGTGTGGGTGTGCAATCGTATATGTATATATGTGAGTGATATTTGTCACTTTCCATGCATGTGT
The DNA here is from genome assembly GCA_028751855.1 of Ambrosia trifida. NCBI lineage: Eukaryota > Viridiplantae > Streptophyta > Magnoliopsida > Asterales > Asteraceae > Ambrosia > Ambrosia trifida. Next base: position 127,328,085 of record CM054122.1, read on the forward strand.
TTGTGTGTGTGTGTGTATCCGTGTATATACATACATACATATATATATATATATATAGGGTTTGTGTGTGTGTGTCTTGTATAAGTTAGATAGTGTCCAAAATCAACACACATTCCTTTGCATTGGAAATGTGGGAGCCGAAATACCAGGGAAAGAACAAGGGGTTTTTGGCAAGTCAACTTGTGTAAGCTAGGATGGCTAAGGTGGTTTATGTTCCAATTATGGCAATAGTCTTGGAATTGGTGAGATTGTGTTTTGATATGTACATATATGTGTGTGTATATGGCCGTATGTATGCATGTGTGAGTGGTAATGTATTTGTTTGATTCTAATACTCACACAAGTCTATATGGATCGAATTTTGAGGTTACATGTGGGCACATGGTTTGTGTTTTTACTAGTTTTCCAGGGATCTCAGTCAGGTGATCTATTATTCTTGTACATTGTTTGTTTTTGTTCTTGATTGGATCACAAACTAGGGCCTTGTGTTTAATTGTATTAATTCCCAAAACTAGAGTTTTGCATGGATTTTATATAGTCCATCATGAACTATACGACTTAATTGAGTGATTGTATCAACTAGTGTATCTACTGCTAGACTGTATGTCTCGGGATTAACATGTTGGAACCCTGTATGACCAAATTATAATGAAACACGTGGAATGTAATGCTATGAAAAATGTATACGTGTAGTTAAGTGTACGGGCATGACCTGTGATTTCGACGGGTGTCACATAAGTACATACCATCTTAACCTAATAACACATCTACACTACTTCCAATGATAATCATTATCTGTATAGTAGGGTGAATATGATGGATCATACTCCGCTTCATATGGATCATGGTACCACTCATCATGCTCAACCTCATCATTTTCAACCTGCTCAAAAGGATCATCCTCAAGATGCTTCCAAACTTGCTAATGTCAAAGCTGATGAAAAACAACTTTGTTTTTAATGCATCATAGTCTGGATCAATATGCTCAACATATATATCAATTGATTTTTCAGTTTCAACAATTTCATTCAACACATGCACATTACTATCATTAACAGTTGTCTTAAACCCAGTCCCAAGTCTTCCCATGGCAGCTTATAGTGAAACCTAAACCCGTCATCCTTGCAATAACTAAGTTCCACCAGCATGTCATACAAGGTGATTATAGAGAAATAATCAAAGTTCACCTCATCCATGTAGTTAACCTTCCCGTTAAGATACATAAGATTTATTTGCGTTGGATCAGAAAACTCCCCACCATGATGAATTTTAAGTGAATTTTTTTCGGTATAGTGACCCGCATTCTTGATTGTTAACCAAATTTTCAGCTTGCAAATTATAATCATTACGGGTATAATAAACATGGGGTTTCAATGTAAGAATGTGGATCAATTGCCTTACTGTAGTGTTCTTCAAGATTGACTTCCTCTTCCTTAGTTCGCGCAACTCATTGTGTCATCTTCCTCTTCTTTCGAACGTCATTTTCCATTATGTGAGCTGTTGGGGTGGGTTTTTAGAGGGAAACCAGAAGCTGTGGAGGGAACAAACTGGAAGGAACAATCTGGGGGGGGGGGGGATCAGGTTTATAAAAGGAACAAACAAGGGAAAAATCAGGTTTATAGGTGAGTTGACGATTTTGCCCCTGACTAAACGACATTGAGTTAACCCCGTTAATGAAATGGACTGTTTAGACCTATTTCTTCAAACTCAAAAGACTCTTCAAGCAATTTTTTGAATTCTAGGCTGGACTGGCTTATTGGCCCAAACCACAGGGACGATTTTAGTAATTAACTCTACTCACAAATACTTATTTTATTGTATTTCTCATTTTTATATACTCACATAATTTGGTGGATAATGAATGAAAGCTTTTAAAATATGCAAAACTATAATAGAAGTCTTTTTATAGTAAGAACATTCACAACGCATCCACCAAAAATTTGCGAGTGTATTCCCCATATTTTAAAAAGTGATTTTGAGAGGTGAAGAGTAGAGGATAAAGAAAATGTCACTATTTATCTGTATATTTGAAAAATTACTATTCACCACCAAAAAATTTTAATATTTTTTTAAGTGGTTGTGAGTGAAGTAGAGATAAAATATAATGATTAGACTAAGGGGTGTGGTTTCGGTGGAGTGTTCGGTAAGATGATGTGTCATTTCCCCTAAGGGGAACACCCACCCCCTCCCCACCATATGATAAATCGGTGCCACGGGGAAATTTCCCCTCCCTCACTGAGCTCGTTTTTCATTATTTTTCGTCTTTCTTGTCCAAAAGTAATAAAAAAGGGAAGGGGGAAGAGGGAACCATTTTCTTGGTTTGGGGAAGGGGAAGGGGAAATGATGTGGCGTTGATGTGAACTTGGGCGAAGAAAGGGGAGAGGTTTCCCACACCCCATATCCTAAATGTATAAAAAAATATCATTTAATTTAGACAGAGAAATTATAGTTGTTTTAGTGTAATTTAACGGGGAATGAGATGTGAATGCTCTCATAGTAGATGAAATATTAGATTTTTTTGGAGGTTTTTAAATTTTAAAGGTAGGAAAGTGTCTTTGATGAGATGTAAATACTTTATAAATTCTTTGGTTCCAAACCTTAACGCTCTGTTCCCGAGTTCGCTAGTGGAGGGAAAAGAAATTATACATATCATTTCCTTCCAAATCGGAAGGAAAACTAAACTAAAGAATTTGGCCTAGTTTTCCTCCCATTTTCTTTCTTAGGTGAAACTCAGAAACACAACATGTTTTGTTTTTCTTTCTTTTCATTCCTTAAATTCCTTAAATGAAACTCGGAAACACAATCCAATTTTTTCTTTGCTTTTACTTCCCTCGTTAAGTTAACTTGGGAAGACATCGTAAAGAAGAAACCTAGTTTTGTGTTTAGTTATCTACATACCAAATTGAAGGAAGCCGTGAGAAAGGAGCCCCCGATGAGGAAGAGCGGAAAAAAGAAAGAAGCAGACGCCATTGATGAAGTCGAAGAGCTATTAAAACTAGCACAAGACGACCTTCTCCTCAAGCTAACCGTCAACTCTCACACCACCTCTAAATCCAAACCCAATATCATCCCTGAATCCAGTCACTCCAAGGCAATAGACCCAGATCTCGACCGTCGATTTCAAGCTCTCAGATCCAAACCCAAAACTGAAACTGCCCCTGCTCATAAAGAAGAAGATGTAGACAGTCTTTTTGCTCGATTTGCTGCTCTCAAAGCCCCTAACGCAATATCTAGTTCGAATCCCCCAACTGATGACACGAAGATTGATGTTGAAGAAACGGATGAAGAAGACGAGGTTCAGAAGATTATTAATTGGGCTGTAGACGCAGCTCGGCTCGATCCCTCGCCTTCATCGGATATCGATGATGAGGATGAGGATGAGGATACTGAGTCTGATGCCGATGAGGCTGTAGCTCCTAATAAAAATAAAAAGAAAGGGCCCAAAAAGTAATTCAGGTATTATTATTATTATTTAAAACAAGAGGGATGAGATATATGGGCATAAAATTTATCGTTGTTAGATGCAATGTGATATCAAATGGTGTGATTTGTGTTCATGGCTTTCTATATGCTAAAGTTGTTGATTGCATTTCTACATCACCAGGTTGTGTTATATTTACTGTAAAAAATGCTGCAAACAAGGAACAGGGAGTATTCGTTTATGTGCATGTCCTGTTGTCACATTAGTCATTTCATCTAGTATGCGGGCATATAGATTGGTATACAGACGTATAGTCATTTAAAGGCATTTCACCAGCCTTTATATTTTAGGGAAAGAATAGAGTGTATTATCATTTTAAATTTTCTTAATTTTTCACTCGGCTGTCATTCAATGTTATAAAGCGGTTCTGTCAACTGAACGCCAGGCTTTTTATTTTAGGGAATTAAAGAACAGAGTGTATTTTCATTTTAAATTTTCCTAATTTTTCACTTGTACATATGTGCATGTTTATGTTTTGATTGAAGGTAAATCTATTCTTTCAAATTGTTTGTTTTTAACATTGTGCTTCTATCTGGGGTTTCTTGAATCATGATCTAATGACCCATTGTCTAGCATAGCGGCCTATTTATGCAAAGAAAATTTTCATTTATGAACATCGTTGTCCAATGTATCCATCTCATTACCATGACATTTGGATTATGGGATTTTTTTTTCTTTTTTTTATATATAAATGCGCTACAGGCAATGTGTTCATCACCTCGGCAACCATTTTCCAAAACGTTATTTGGGCCAGTAGTCAAAATATTTTTATTTTCTTTTTAACTTTGGTGCATCATATACGTGAAGCTCTCGCCTCATGCCTCGGCTTTTGGAACCAACGGGCTTGGTTTTAAAAAGCGCGTTTTTACCTTTTTGCTTTTACCTTTATTATATAAGAATCAACAAATTTTGCTTTTACTTTGAGCTGTGTTACTTCTCTTTCACCTTGAATTAGTGATGCATCATTTCAATTCGTCGCTTTTGTTCTTATTTCACATCCGTGTGAAGTTGTTTCCTTTAATCCAACGGGTATGTGATAATAAGGTTTTTATTTTGAATTTAGTTTATATGGCCACTACTATTTGAAATATATAAGAATGCATAACCAACTTTTTTTCATGGAAATTGCAGTTTGATGTTATTGTCCATCAGTTTTTTAAGTTGTATATGGAGGGTTAATATGATCCCTTAGGGTGGTCTGAGATCTATAAGTTGAAAGAGTGGCCTCTATCAAGTCTATTTGGAGAGCGTTTTCCACGCCATGGTGTTGTATTTATCACTTGCTTACCTTTTAAAAAATACACGCATACCTTAATCTTGCTGTGAAGTTTCTTAAAGAGTCTTTGAAACCAGACATGGATCCCAAAACATATATTTGCTTTTCCACTATGGTGTTTATAGATCTTTAAGACAAATAGTTCCTTGATATCGTATTCTATTTAGGTATTAAATTTATTTTTCCATTTTTTCAACCTTAATTAAAATGTGCATAAAAAAAAAAAAAATCCACATTCTAAACATATTTTAATCAATATTACATGCATATATAATTACGTTTTTTTATATATAATAATTCAAGATTCTTATTTTCTAAGACAGTAAAGTTTATCAAATTTTGATTCATGTTTTTGAAGTCATAGTTTATATCAATTTCGCATATTGTATTGTTGTGGATTGGATGTTTGATGTCACTTATATTTATTATATACAAATCAAATGAATGATATGTTTTACTTTTCGTTTACTTTGTACACATAAAAAAATTATATATCATGTGATATTTTGCTTCATGTTATGTTTTAAAGTACTATTAAATATGATAAAGTTATTATATTTTATTTTATTTTATTTTTTCTTCGACTGTAAAGTTCACGGGTCTCTAACCTAGTAAAACATTATGTCACATATGAAGAATATGTGGCGCCGCATAACACGGGTGCTTAATACTAGTGTATCATTAAAAAGCTATACAGTGTCCCTTTTTATAGATTTTCTTTTATTATTATTATTATTATTATTATTATTATTATTATTATTATTATTATTATTTTACAAGTGGTTCATGCATTGTTTGTTGTAAGCTATGCATACAGGGTTGTACCCTACTAAAATTTTGAAATTACCCACATGATAACCCAGTTTCACTGCCTCCCACAATCAACCTACATCGGTGCCTCCTCCTCCTTTGTCTTCTCTCCACCTTCGACCGCCTCTCCTCTTCTTCGATCGCTACGTCATCGTTGCCTTTTTCAGGTTCAATTCCGACAAGTGTTTGATGTTTTTCGTCAGAAGTTTGGGTTCCCATGGTATGCGTCGTTGCTTCTTTCAATCTCCGTTCCGGCAAACGTTGATGTTTTTCAGCGGAAATAAAACTCCATTTTGAAGAACGTTGATGCTATGCTTTTAATCTGTTACTATTTTCCATATCGACGATTGTTGATGCTTTACCCCAGATGTTAGGGTTCCCACATGTATTATTCAACAATTAGGGTTGGAATTTCAATTTTTTTGGGCAGGTGTTTACAATTTAATGTTGTTGGTAAACTTAGAACTTTGCCCAAATATATACAATATGTTATCAATTGATTTCAATTTTGAACTTTGCCCATTCTAGGTTCTTTCCGAATTTGTTGAGTTTTGACCAATTTGATGATTTTTCACCACTCCAGTTTCCATAACCAAATGCATATTTTTGCAGTTTTTTGTAGTATTTTTATGTAGTTATTTACTGTTAGGGATGTTCACGAGCCGAGCCGAACCGAACGGACCTTTGCTCATTTACAAACTTAATCGAGCTGAGCGGCTCATTTACAATCGATCCGAAAAGTGCGCGATGTCACACCCCGACTTTTCCCTCGTCGGTTGTGACGTTTGGCACCTTCGCCACGCAGCGGAAAGTTGCATCTAAGACTCTTATTTCCTGAACGCCATTTCTAACCCTCTAGGATCCCCGATCCTAAGACGTCGCATACTCCAACCGTGCCCTTACCAAAATTTAAACCTGAAAGACATACTTAAAAAGTCAACATATAATGCTGGTGAGTTCACAGGTTTTATAAAAGAGTTGTTATAAGTTTGAAAAGATCATATCCGTTACTACTAGGTTATAAGAACGTTAGCTAGACGTTAAGTGCTTTTACTACTATGGTTGGGAACCCGTTACTAAACATGAACCAGTAGATGAAGCATGCCCAAATGACTGGGTTACCGATGCCTCGGTAAACCCAGAGCTAGAGACAATATGCACCCGCCCGGCTCCCAACCGTCGAGTGGGGTTTGTGAGGCCCAATAGATCTATCCACATTTTCCTCGTTGTGCAACCCGCACATTCATGGTTCCCCCTGGGACTTCGTATAAAACACCGTATAGTAATGTAAAGTAACCATAGTATAACATGATCTTTAAAGATCCAAGTAAGTAGCATGTTTCTCCCCCGAAAGTAAAACCAGTAAAAGTGGGGCTGTGACACTCACGCACCCATTTCATTTCTCAAAAACTTGTTCGCTTTAAATTCCTTAAGTTTTCATAAAAGAAGCATGTCTTCCCCCCGAAAACATTTATAAAACAGTAAAACGTGGGGTCATGAACTCACCTTAATTTCCTTGCTTAGCTAGCAAACAAAGCCCTAAGCTTTGACCGACTTCCTCGTGCCCTATTACTAACAAAGGACACCTTAAAAGTCTATCACATATAAACCTAGCCTATTATCCGACAAAAAGATAGTTTATCCAACTATCTAAACTCGTGTGTACTAACTCAAGTCTTATTATGCTTTAACTCTACGAAACGATCGTGACTTATCTTACATATACGTCTATTTTTAGGAAAGTATACTTTACAAAAATAAAATTCTTATTATTAATTCCGATTAATAACAATTGCTATAACATTTCCCAAATCCGAGCATTTTAAGGTTTTTCAAAACATTGCTTTTTATAAAAGGTTCCCAAGTAAAATCAAACGGTTATGTATTTTGAATCCGAACAATACACATTACATGGTTACCGAAAACCTTTCGCAAACCCGTCATTCTTGACGTTTTGCAAAACTATATATTAGTTTTGAAATTATTGTCCGGGATTTACTTATTATTGATACAAATATTTTTGTCAAAACGTCGCGATTTTATATAAATACATTTATTAAATACTTGTGAATCATTTATAAAAACATACACCACAATGTTAGTTTTGTTACGCTTCGGATTTTATAAAATTTCGACAGAGTTTTCTCTGTTTTTGTATAAACCAGACAACTCAAGTCGTCTACAAATTTCTCAAAAGTCAATTCCAACACACGACGACTACATTTAGTTGCATTTTCCAATTCAACGAGACTTTATACGTTTCGACCGCTTATATAAATTATACTTATTTATATACCACATATAACAATATATATACCATATAGTCCAACGTATTTAGTTCAATATATAACATTACTTAGTCACGATTTATTATACAAGGACCATTCACCCGATTTATATTTTCCATTTATTATTCGTCGGTTCGCTTCGCGAGTTAACGTTATTTTTCTTCCGTATTTTAACTTATAAATATAATAAAAACAAATAATACGAAGCTTTTATTATTTTTTTACCATATCGTACGCGCGTTTCGACATCATCTCTAACAACGCGCTGACTGAGTTGACTGGATCATTGACTGAACTAGAGGTTTGACCGGCTTGACCGTGCGTCGGCTAATGTTGACCAGATCTGACCGGGTTTGACCCGTCTGACTGAGTTGACCAGCACCGTGCTCCGTACCCCAAAACCCGAGCCGACCAGATCTGATCTGGAGCACACAGATCTGACCCAAAACATACGGATCTGACCAGATCTGACCCGCGTGATACAAACTCAACCTAAAACACCCAGATCGGACGCGAGACACTTGAACCGAACAAGACCGAAACTGAATCTAGATCTGACCCGAGCTACTGAAATCAACCCAACTCAAAAACCGAACAAAAACAACTCCACAGTTTAACCACGAACCTAAGACCCGACCAACAATCAAGACCACGGTACCCAACGGGTTCCAGCTTGAACTCGAGAACCTTGGCTGAAGATCCAAAAAGTGGACGAACCTGCAATAACAACTAAAACAGGGACGAGTATAATGGATCTGGAATGCTCCGAACCTAAGCTTAAACCTGCACAAGGTAAAATACCGTTAGGCTCGCTACAGAGGAGGAGGGAGGGCCTCTCTGTAACCACCCTCCGGCGTGAGGATAAGTATTTGTTTAGTGAGAGAAAGTAGAGAGAGAAAGTGAGATTCGGAGTGTATGCATTCGTGTGTTGATTGTACTTTTGAGGGGGTATTTAAGTGGTCAGCAAAGTTGTACTTTGCTTCGGACCCCCTTTGTACTATTGTTCGGAATCTTTTGACTTCCGAGAGTGGGTTGTACTTCCTTTGATGGAAACACCATGCCACGTCCTGGTGTCCTTGGTCCGTGCCTATGGGGCGAGCCGCTGTATAACTGCTTATACCTCTTCATGTCTTCCCAAGTCCTCAAGTTACTTGTAACTTGTTGGACTTAGGTATGACCGTAGCACAGGTGCGGGGCCGCGGTATAACTGCTTATACCTCTTCATGTCTTCCCAAGTCCTCAAGTTACTTGTAACTTGTTGGACTTAGGTATGACCGTAGCACAGGTGCGGGAGCCACGATATAACTGCATATACCTCTTCATGTCTTCCCAAGTCCTCAAGTTACTTGTAACTTGTTGGACTTAGGCATCTCGTAGCTTCTTGGTTGTGCTACGGTGTTTGGGGAGATTGTGAGGATTGTCGACGCGTGTCCAAGCCAGCTGTCGAGATATTGAGGGACACGTGGACATGTTTATGGCCATGTGATGAGTCTGTTGACGTGATGGCGGTTGGGTTGTCAAGACAATCTGGACCGCTCATTCTATCCAACTGTCCCCCACTTGGCCATCTCAACGGTCTCATCCTGCCCCTATATATAATCCTTCTTTTTTATTTTTTACTGTTTTACTTTACTATTCTCTCCTTTTCACTCATTCTTACAAGCCGGAGCTTTCTTGTTGTTTCCGCCTGTTTATCTGCAAGACGATTCTCTGCAACCGTTTAAGGTGCGTTCCTTCTTTCCTTAAACTCGTATCTGATTATTCGCTTCTTAGAGATGGTGAAGGATGATATGGGTACTCCTTTTCCAAATTATCTTCGGACAGGTTAGTCCGGTTCTTAGACGAATATAGGATACCTCGTGATCTGAACCCTATTTTGCCTGAACCCAACGAGCCCATTTATCCCTTTCGCGAAGGAAAGTTTGGATTTTACACCCGGGTCTTCGACTTTGCTAACTACCGCGTCCCGTTTACCAAGTTTTTGATGCGGGTTCTGCGGTTTCACGGAGTGCACATCTCGCAAGTGAACCCATTTGGTCTTATCCGCATTAACCACTTCGAGTTGTCTTGCCGAGCTTTGGAGAAAGGCGCGGATTTGAATGTGTTCCGATGCTTTTACAAGCTGAATAAACAGGGAAGTTGGTATACTTTTGAGAAGCGGAGATCCCTGGAGAGTTGCCATGACTACCAAACCACTAGTTTGAAGAACTGGAAGAACCAATTCTTTTGGCTCGATGACCGCTGCTTACCTTCAGACATGACATGGTGTACGCAGTTCGAGTCCTCTGAATGGGATTTGCCCAAGAATTTTAGGTATAACCGTGCCCTGTATGTGGGTCTTGCTGAAAATAAAACCAATATACAGAAGTACCCAGAGCACGTGCTTGTTTTAGGCTGTATCAACGGTAACTGGGATTTGCCCAAGATGCTTCTTCTATCCCTCATCCCACCACAACAACTTCTTCTCAGAAGGATACTGCTTCTATTCCTGCCACAGACGCTGTTGCCGATCCTTCCAATGCTACCAAGTCTGTTTCTCCTGGTGCTTCGGGAAATGTTGAGAATAGGTCCTTAACTGACACCTCTGTTTCAAAGGATTCCGGGAAAAGGAAGCGTGCTGGAACAAAGGGTACCGGGGCTAGTTCGAAAGCTCCGAAGAAGTTAAGATTTTTAGACCATCCTGATGAGGTATTTTCTAACCTTTTAAATAACCTTTAAAATCACTTGTATGGAGGACAATCCTCCCGTGACTCAGCCCCTGTACTAATGGTAGATCATCCCCAGGTTAATCAAGTTGGAGAGAAGTTTGTTATTGATGAAGAGGAGGAGGATGAGGGTTTTGTGGGACTCGAGAGTCCGGTGGTTGATAAGGCTTCTGGGAAGGGAGTTCAGTTTGGTGAGTTTCGTCAGTCCCCACTGCTTTCTCAATCTGGCATGGGGGATAATGTTGCTGCTTTCCCCCCAAGTTGGTTTGAGACTGAAGTGTTTGCCACATGTGGTTTTGCAGTGATGGTAGGTGGTGATGCTGGGGCGAGTGCTTCGGCCGCTGATGAGAAGTTCTCCCCGGAGTAAGATTTAAAGAATGGAGATAGGGTGGTGGATGCTCTTTCAGCTCGCATGATGCTCTTTAATCTGGATACTCCGGCCGACCGCGAGTATTATCATGGCATGGAGTCCCCGACCTTGTGTGAAGCTTTGTTGGTGAATCAGGCCCAATCCAACTTTCTAGTGGCCGAAGCTTACAGAAGATGGATGGATGTGGAGGTTGATAGAGATAGGCTAAGGAAGAAGGCGGCAGCAGGTGGTAGTTCTGGGGCATTGAAGCAACATCAAGATAATATGAAGAATGCCCAGCAACAAGCCTCCTCTTCTCAAAAGGCCCTGGCCTCCGCGGCTGAAGCTCGAGACAAAGCCTTAAAGGAGTTGGAAAATTTGAAGAGAAAATTTAATTCTTCCGAAGCTGCTCATGCCGCGTCCACCAAAGAGTTTAAGGACGTGATCAAGCAGATGGAGACCACGATGGAATCTTTGCGGAGGGGGACGGATGCCTTGACAGCTGGTACGTGCATCTATGAGTTTCTTTTTTCCTTTATCTTTTAATTATTGAATTCTCTTTTTGGCCCAGAACGTGATGACGCATTGAAGGGGGAGAGGGTGGCCCAGCAGGTGTATGCTGCGGCCGAAAAGAAAATGGCCGAGGATGAGGAAGCCTGGAGGAAAGAGAGAGCTGAGCTTGTTGCAAACATTGACGAACTTTTTGGCTTCAAAAAGTTTTTTCTGACGGGGGGAGCTCAATGCATCACGGACTTTGTTCACAAAGGTCCGATCATGAAGCAAGCTGTGAGCGGGGTCGTTAATGCTATGAATGCAGCTGGGTTCAATGAAGGCTTGAAGGCTGGATATGCGGCCGATGCTAAAAGGATCCCGTTAGAGAAGAACCCTCTGTTGAAACCCGAAGTCGATGCACAGCTCCTGGCCGCAGTAAAGACCTACGACACTCTGGTGTTCCTGCCGATAGTCAAGCTTGCTGACCAAGTGACTGGTCCTTCGGAGTCCCTTCCTGAAGCTTTTGAGGGGCTTAAGCTTCCCTCTACTTGAACATTTACTTTCTGTTTTTAATCAATTTTATTCATTCCGGACCTTTGTGTGGTCTGGACTTGTTTTGTAATATATTTGGACAAGTACTACCCGGTTCAGACCTTTTGTTAGGTTCAAACTTCATTTGAATGTAGGCTAAATTCTGAACCTTGTCATGGGTTCGGGCTGTGTTTCTTGTGCTTATTAAGTATCATTTGTAATGTGTTTTGCCTTAGGTGATGTCCTTGGTCTTGAAATGACCGATTCATAGGAAGAAGGCTCGTAGCTTAATTAACCGTGCGTCCACGTATCTTGCTACATCCTAATTTTATCCGCGGAATTTTGTGTATTTTTAGGTAACCATGGTTTATAGGGTTTCCTTACCGGGACGCGGCTATCATCCATGCTGCGTGCTAGTGTTTTAGGTTTTCCCCTTTTATAGATAAATTTTTGTTTTATGACTGTGTTTAAAATTTAGCAAGGTGCTTGATTTAGGTTAGTTGAGATCCGGATCAAAACTTATCCACTTTGATCCGGTTCTTCTTGCTACTCCTGTTTGACGTCTTTCATACCACGTGGCATTTGTTGTGTCGAGCTCATTTTTTAGCTTCGGCTCATATTAGCACCTTAGAGTTTTTTCAAAGTAAAAACCAGCTTTTTATTAATACTTCGTCGGGGAATGTTACATCCCGAATGGTAACAAGAAAAAAGAAATAGTGGGGAATGGCACATCCCACATTACAATATTAAGAGGAAATATTATTTAGAAAACTAGCTGGTCATGCTTACATATAGCATTTTTTCAAGTGGACACCATTCCAGGTGCGAGGTACATCCTTCCCCTCTAGGGTTTGGAGGGTATACGCACCTTTCCCTCCTGCGGTTTTGACAATGTGTGGCCCTTCCCAGGATGCGGCCATCTTTCCCTTCTCTACATCGCTGGCCTCGTTGCACCGGAATACATAATCTCCGGGTTTGAACCGGATCTCTTTCACTCTAGAGTTGTATAATTTTTCCAACTTTTGTTTGTACCGTGCTTCTTTGACGGCTGCGGCTTCCCTTCTTTCGTCTAGTAGGTCAAGATTCATACGGAGTTCTTGATTGTTATTTTCAATGCTTTGGATTCGAGAGGAGGGGGATCCGATCTCGACTGGTATGACTGCTTCAGTCCCGTATGTGAGGCTGAAAGGTGTTTCTCCCGTGCTGGTTTTGGTGAAGGTTCGATGAGCCCATAAAACATTGGGGAGTTCATCTACCCAGCCACTTCTTCTTCTTCTTCCCAACCTCTTCTTTATCCCCTCAACCAAGCTTCTATTTATGCGCTCCACTTGACCATTCGCCTGCGGGTGGGCCACCGAGGCGAATGACTGTTGGATGTGCAGATCCTGACACCACTTTTTGAAGGGGTTGTCTACGAACTGCTTTCCATTGTCGCTGACTATTGTTTGGGGTAACCCGAAGCGACAAACTATCTGCTCCCAGACAAACTTTTTCACTTCTTTTCCCGAGATCTTGGAAAGTGGTCGAGCCTCCACCCACTCCGTGAAGTAGTCCACAGCTACTAGCAGAAATTTCATGCCTCCGGTGGACTTGGGGAAAGGTCCGACGATGTTGATGCCCCATTGCTGGAACGGCCATGCCGTTGTTACTGGAATCATGTTGTTCTTAGCTCGAAGACTGACTAGAGTGTGCCTTTGGCATTCGTTGCATTTCTGGAGTTCGGACACTGCACTGTTATGCATTCCCGGCCAAAAGTACCTGGCGTTCATTATCTTTGCCACCATCATTCTAGGACCGGAATGTATGAAGCTTCATCCAAATCCACGCATTTGAGAAGCGGTCCCAAGAACGTTCTTCGGTACAATTGTCCGTCAATTACTTGGTACTGGAGAGCTTTAACTTTTAACTTTCGAGCTTTTACTTTGTCTTCCGGGACGACATCATTGGTTAAGTACTGCATTATGGGAGTCATCCAGTTATCTGTCGGTGAGTTTATTGATAGAACTGCGGCTGCCTGGACTGTCGGGCCTTGTAGGCCTTCCAGGTGTACTTCTTGGTTTACGATGTCCGTGGTTGTGGCAGCGAGTTTACTCAAAGCATCTGCTTTCTTGTTCTTGCTCCCAGGAATGTGTACCACCTGGCATGCTTCGAACTGCTTCATCAACTTTTTAGCCTGCATTTTAAAGCAACGGTTAGTCGATTCCTTTTTAGTGAAGTCCGGAGTTTTTGAAGGTTTGGGTTGGTCTAATACCTCGGCTAAGTAAAGAATCATATTAGGTTCTTTAGCCTCATAATCTCCGGATATCTGGTTCGCTACCAATAAAGAATTGACATGTGCTATAACCTGCAAGAGGCATATGTGTCTTAGATTTTTATAATATACTTTGCATTTAGCAGGGAGTTTATTAAGTATCATCGTACACTTGTACCTTTTTGGCTCCGACTTTGATGGCCAGCCGCAGCCCAGCCAAGAGTGCTTCGTACTCGGCTTCGTTGTTCGAGCTTTTGAAGTTTAGACGGATCGCGTAAAGTAGTTCGCGTCCTTCGGCTTCACATAAGACCAAGCCCGCTCCTGATCCTTCCGTTCCCGAAGCCCCATCGGTGTGTAAAGACCATGTGGGCTCCGGAGGGTTTTGTGGCTCAACCATCAGATTTTTGGGAATTTCCACCAAATAGTCGGCTACTGCTTGACCCTTGACCGGACCTCTAGTTTTATAAGTAATGTCGAAAGCACCGAGCTCAATGGCCCACTTGGTCATTCTTCCAGAGGCTTCTGGTTTTCTCAATATGCTAAGTATCAGCTGTTCGGATTGTACTTCGATGTTGAAAGCCTGAAAGTACCGACGGAGTCTTCTGGAGGTGTGCACGAGAGCTAGGGCCAATTTTTCGAGGATCGGGTAACGGACTTCGTATTCTCGGAGAGCCCTACTGATGTAATATATCGGGCGTTGGACCGTAGCTCTGGTAACGACAAGGACGGAACATATTGCCCGTCTGAAGCCGAGAGATACACTGTCAGTGTTTCTCCCGGTTTTGGTGCGGTTAGGACGGGCAAGTTTACCAAGCATTTCTTTAACTCTGTGAAGGCAACATCTGCCTCCATGGTCCATTCAAACTTTTCCTTTCCCAGGCTCTTTTTTAAGACATTCATGAAGGGCAGTGTTTTCTCTGCAGCCTTGGAGAGAAAGCGGTGTAAGGCCACCAAACGCCCATTTAGGGACTGCATCTCCTTTAGGCATTTGGGAGGTTGCATTTTTAGCACTGCTTCGACCTTTTCCGGGTTAGCTTTTATCCCATCCCGGGCCATCAATACCCCTAAAAACTTTCCTTCTTCTAGACCAAAAGAACATTTTTTGGGATTCAGCTTCATGTTGATCTCCCGTAGCTTGGAGAATGTTTCCTTAATGTCTTCTACCATGGAGTCTTATGTTGTACTCTTGATAACCACATCATCTACATATACTTCGAGATTCTTCCCTATCTGATTCTTGAAGGCCG
Organism: Ambrosia trifida; assembly: GCA_028751855.1. Lineage (NCBI taxonomy): Eukaryota > Viridiplantae > Streptophyta > Magnoliopsida > Asterales > Asteraceae > Ambrosia > Ambrosia trifida. Next base: position 127,343,515 of record CM054122.1, read on the forward strand.
AATCTATCAACCTCTGATATGTAGCTCCAGCATTTTTAAGCCCGAACGGCATTTTGGTGTAGCAGTATAGGCCGCTGTTCGTAACAAATGCTGTTTTATCTTCGTCACCTTCGGCCATCTGAATCTGATGGTAGCCCTTATAGGCGTCAAGGAAACATTTCAGCCGAAAACCAGCCACGGCATCTACCTTCACATCAATCTCAGGGAGGGGGTAGCAGTCCTTTGGACATGCATTGTTTAGGTCTTTGAAATCCACACACATTCTCCAAGCTCCGTCTTGCTTTTTTACCAAAACAGGGTTGGCTACCCAAGTCTGGTATCGTACTTCTCTTATAATTCCTGCTTGTAAATGATTTTTTACATCTTCTGCTATAGCCTTGACCCGTTCGGGAGCCATGCTTCTCTTCTTCTGGGCCACGGGCTTTATTCCTGGGTAGGTGTTTAATTTATGCTCAGCCAAGCTCCTTGGAACCCCAGTCATATCTGAGTGTTCCCATGCAAAAACGTCTAGCGAACTCGAAAGTAAATTCCAGAGCTTTTCTCGGGCTGTGGCGGGGAGCTGGGCACCTACGGAAAGTTTCTGTTCTGGAAATCGGGGATGTATCGACCATTTTTCAACTGCTGCGACCCCAGACTCTCCCGAGTCGTTGTCATCCTGTCCCGAACTTAAGGACTGATGAATTTCAGAAATACCAAGCCCAACTTCGGATTCTAGGGTGGCTATTCCTTTTTCTGTGGGGAATTTTAGCGCTCCGTGGATGGTAGATGTTACAATCCCGAATGCTTTCATTCCGGGCCTTCCCAGTATGATATTGTGCACCGATCTTGATCCTACCACCAAAAAGGTCAGGATAACTGTTCTCTGCAATGATCCGGATCCGAACGTAACTGGGAGGGACAATTGTCCGATTGGTTGGACAATTTCCCCCGAAAAGCTTATCAAAGGCATGGAGACGGGGATCAATCGCTGTTGCGACGCTTCAGCTAACAACTGGAAACATTGAAGATACATTATTTCGGAGGCACTTTCTCCATCCACATAAATCCGGTGAGTTTTGTGACCAGCCACGATCCCTGATACAATTATCAGACCTTCTTTATAGTCATTTGGTGAGATGGAGGTGAAGGTTATGGGCTGGGCCATCCATGCCGCGACATGATCGTTGTTCCGCTTCGTCCCTTGCTGCTTGAGGGTTCGGACCATATGTATCCCTGCTTGGTCGTTTGGATTGGGAATATTTGTGGTGCTAGATTTTCCTTCTTTGATTTCTTTCACCAAGTGCGACAGCTTACCCGCTTTAAGGGCTTTCTCAATTTCTTGTTTTAATGACCAACAGTCATCAGTGTCATGTCCCCTGGCACGGTGGTAGTCGCAGTATTTTTTGGTGTTTTTGTCGGACGTGGGCTTCTGTCTCGGGGGCTTAGGGAAGTCAACGTTCTCTGTGATAAGTATCTTGCTGGGAGACTTTAGTAGGTCGGAATAGGTTGACCCCCGGTGTGAGGAGGAGTTTCGGCCAATGGAGCTTTTGTCATTTCGGGAGTAAGGTTGGGACCTGTTTTTACTCCAGGAATTACTTCGGTCCGTGCTTTGAGCTCCCGAACCCTTCTTCCGTGAACTACTTCTTGACGAGGAGCGGTACTCATTGTCGTATGTCTGGCTACAGGCACTCTTCCCCCGAGCAAAGGCTCGTGCCCGCTCCATCAATACTTCCATGGTTTTTGGAAGGTCTTCATGCAATTTTTCCACGAGCTGGTTGTTTCGGACTCCGTGGCAAAAGCCAGAGATCTGCAGTTGATCAAGAGCTCCACTAATCTGCATGCTTTCCTTGTTAAACCTGTCAATAAACCTTTCCAGCGACTCCCCGTCTTTTCTCCGGATGTTGTGAATTTCGGTGATGTTTTTTGAACACCTCCGCTGCTGGGAAAAGTTTTGTAGAAAAGCACGGCGAAGTTCAGTTCAATTTGCTATCTCGCTTGGTGCTAAACCATCGAACCACACTCTGGCTGCCCCCGTAAGGGTCTGGGCGAACATGTGGCACCATGCGGGCATGGGCCATAGCTCAATCTCTGCGGCTCCTCCAAAATCATGAATGTGATCATCCGGATCTGACGTACCATCATATCTTTTTATTGTTGTGGGCATTTTAAGTTTTGCTGGTAAAGGAGCGCTGGCGATACGGGGTGCGAACTTGGAATATGCAGCCATGTAGGCTGGGCGATATGGAGTGGTAAGATCATCTTCAGCTGTGGTGGTGGCTGGTCTTCGCTCTGCCACGGTGGTAACAGGTTGTGTGGTCCCGTGGTGCCCCGGAAGGAAGCAACTCCCTTGCGGAGTCCCGAAGGCGAGAGTGGTAACAACGGTGGAGTACGTGACTTGCGAAACAGGACCCAAACCATATCCAGAGGACGCTTGAGGTCCATCGGTGTAGAATAAGTTTACCTGCACACTCTTGAGTTTTGCTTCCTTTTCTTGCTGTGCTTTAAGCTTCAATAAGAAGTCACGGTTCTTGAGGAGAAAATCCGCATCAAACTCTGGCGCGGTGTCTTGATTCCTCCGAAAGATGTTTTCCACCGAACTCTGCATGGGCATAGAACACCCTTCCGTATTGGTGAGCCCTACAGACGGGGCCATGACAACAGAGGCCGTGACAGTGGTGGTTACTTCGTCATGCTCCGTATTTGTGACATCTTCGATAATGAAACCTTCAGATGAAGCCGCCATGGGAAAAACCGTCGATATCTTTACCTTTTAAGGATACAGAAAACGGTTGTACAAACAGATGGCGCCAATTGAAGATCCAAAAAGTGGACAAACCTGCAATAACAACTAAAACAGGGACGAGTATAATGGATCTGGAATGCTCCGAACCTAAGCTTAAACCTGCACAAGGTAAACGACCGTTAGGCTCGCTACAGAGGAAGAGGGAGGGCCTCTTTGTAACCATCCTCCGGCGTGAGGATAACTATTTGTTTAACGAGAGAAAGTAGAAAGAGAAAGTGAGATTCGGAGTGTATGCATTCGTGTGTTGATTGTACTTTGGAGGGGGTATTTATAGTGGTCAGCAAAGTTGTTCTTTCCTTCGGACCCCCTTTGTACTATTGTTCGGAATCTTTTGACTTCCGAGAGTGGGTTGTACTTCCTTTGATGGAAACACCATGCCACGTCCTGGTGTCCTTGGTCCGTGCCTATGGGGCAAGCCGCTGTATAACTGCTTATACCTCTTCATGTCTTCCCAAGTCCTCAAGTTACTTGTAACTTGTTGGACTTAGGTATGACCGTAGCACAGGTGCGGGGCCGCGGTATAACTGCTTATACCTCTTCATGTCTTCCCAAGTCCTCAAGTTACTTGTAACTTGTTGGACTTAGGTATGACCGTAGCACAGGTGCGGGAGCCACGATATAACTGCTTATAACTCTTCATGTCTTCCCCAGTCCTCAAGTTACTTTTAACTTGTTGGACTTAGGCATCTCGTGGCTTCTTGGTTGTGCTACGGTGTTTGGGGAGATTGTGAGGATTGTCGACGCGTGTCCAAGCCAGCTGTCGAGATATTGAGGGACACGTGGACATGTTTATGGCCATGTGATGAGTCTGTTGATGTGATGGCGGTTGGGTTGTCGAGACAATCTGGACCGCTCATTCTATCCAACTGTCCCCCACTTGGCCATCTCAACGGTCTCATCCTGCCCCTATATATAATCCTTCTTTTTTATTTTTTACTGTTTTACTTTACTATTCTCTCCTTTTCACTTATTCTTACAAGCCGGAGCTTTCTTGTTGATTCCGCCTGTTTATCTGCAAGACGATTCTCTGCAACCGTTTAAGGTGCGTTCCTTCTTTCCTTAAACTCGTATCTGATTATTCGCTTCTTAGAGATGGTGAAGGATGATATGGGTACTACCTTTTCCAAATTATCTTCGGACAGGTTAGTCCGGTTCTTAGACGAATATAGGATACCTCGTGATCTGAACCCTATTTTGCCTGAACCCAACGAGCCCATTTATCCCTTTCGCGAAGGAAAGTTTGGATTTTACACCCGGGTCTTCGACTTTGCTAACTACCGCGTCCCGTTTACCAAGTTTTTGATGCGGGTTCTGCGGTTTAATGGAGTGCACATCTCGCAAGTGAACCCATTTGGTCTTAGCCGCATTAACCACTTCGAGTTGTCTTGCCGAGCTTTGGAGAAAGGCGCGGATTTGAATGTGTTCCGATGCTTTTACAAGCTGAATAAACAGGGAAGTTGGTATACTTTTGAGAAGCGGAGATCCCTGGAGAGTTGCCATGACTACCAAACCACTAGTTTGAAGAACTGGAAGAACCAATTCTTTTGGCTCGATGACCGCTGCTTACCTTCAGACATGACATGGTGTACGCGGTTCGAGTCCTCTGAATGGGATTTGCCCAAGAATTTTAGGTATAACCGTGCCCTGTATGTGGGTCTTGCCGAAAATAAAACCAATATACAGAAGTACCCGGAGCACGTGCTTGTTTTAGGCTGTATCAGCGGTAACTGGGATTTGCATGACCGGTGGCCAGTAGTTTTGTATGATGGCGAGGGTGATTGGGGAGTTTATATTTTAGTTCAATATATAACATTACTTAGTCACGATTTATTATACAAGGACCATTCACCCGATTTATATTTTCCATTTATTATTCGTCGGTTCGCTTCGCGAGTTAACGTTATTTTTCTTCCGTATTTTAACTTATAAATATAATAAAAACAAATAATACGAAGCTTTTATTATTTTTTTACCATATCGTACGCGCGTTTCGACATCGTCTCTAACAACGCGCTGACTGAGTTGACTGGATCATTGACCGAACTAGAGGTTTGACCGGCTTGACTGTGCGTCGGCTAATGTTGACCAGATCTGACCGGGTTTAACCCGTCTGACTGAGTTGACCAGCACCGTGCTCCGTACCCCAAAACCCGAGCCGACCAGATCTGATCCGGAGCACACAGATCTGACCCGAAACATACGGATCTGACTAGATCTGACCCGCGTGATACAAACTCAACCTAAAACACCCAAATCGGACCCGAGACACTTGAACCGAACAAGACCGAAACTGAATCTAGATCTGACCCGAGCTACTGAAATCAACCCAACTCAAAAACCGAACAAAAACAACTCCACAGTTTAACCACGAACCTAAGACCCGACCAACAATCAAGACCACGGTACCCAATGGGTTCCAGCTTGAACTCAAGAACCTTGGCTGAAGATCCAAAAAGTGGACGAACCTGCAATAAAAACTAAAACAGGGACGAGTATAATGGATCTGGAATGCTCCGAACCTAAGCTTAAACCTGCACAAGGTAAAAGACCGTTAGGCTCGCTACAGAGGAGGAGGGAGGGCCTCTCTGTAACCACCCTCCGGCGTGAGGATAAGTATTTGTTTAGTGAGAGAAAGTAAAGAGAGAAAGTGAGATTCGGAGTGTAACAGGGACAAGTATAATGGATCTGGAATGCTACGAACCTAAGCTTAAACCTGCACAAGGTAAAAGACTGTTAGGCTCGCTACAGAGGAAGAGGGACGGCCTCTCTGTAACCATCCTCCGGCGTGAGGATAAGTATTTGTTTAGTGAGAGAAAGTAGAAAGAGAAAGTGAGATTCGGAGTGTATGCATTCGTGTGTTGATTGTACTTTGGAGGGGGTATTTATAGTGGTCAGCAAAGTTGTACTTTGCTTCGGACCCCCTTTGTACTATTGCTCGGAATCTTTTGACTTCCGAGAGTGGGTTGTACTTCCTTTGATGGAAACACCATGCCACAAATTCATTCAAATTAGCATGTCTGCCACGTAAGATATGATCATGTTATCACAAAGATAAGAAATCAAAGTATTTTGGCACTGTCAATCCAAAAATAGATAAAAAAAAACTCGGGGAACTCATCGATTCATCTAGTACTAGTATTGAAATACAGAATTCGTTTATCAATTTACTAGATTGAAACCTTATCACGGTCAAAAATAGATAGATCCAATGTCGCATTCAGTAAAGATTTATGATACATGTATCGGGTGTACTCAATGTGTCCGAGCCTGTCCTACGGATGTATTAGAAATGATACCTTGGGACGGATGTAAAGCCAAACAAATAGCTTCTGCTCCAAGAACAGGTTTTTTTACCGCCAAAACCTGTGCTCAAAAATATCTTATTTTGGGGCACAGGTTTTTCTGGTCCAAGTGTATCTTGTCTTTACCACGAACAAATTTCCTTGGTTAACAATAATTGTAGTTTTACCAGGGGAGGGTTAAGGATTTACCCGGTGTGAGATATCACATTGTTAGAGGAACCCTAGATGCTGTCGGAGTAAAGGATCGTCAACAAGGGCGTTCTAGTGCGTTGTAGATTCTTATCCAAGACTTGTATCATTTAATGATGCCATGTGAATCGCTAGAAACATGTGAAGTGTATGGCTAACCCAATAACGAAAGTTTCGTAAGGGGACTGGAGCAGGCTACCATGAGACAAAAGATAATGTTCTTTCAACTTATATTAGTTATTAACTCTCTTTGGGAGACTCACTCAGGAGCAGAACGGGAGTTCTTTGATTTGACTTCAAAAGTCTCAATCTCGGAGAAGTGCTTTCGTACCTTTAATGGCCACTGCTAGGGAGGAAGCTTTTACTTTTACTGCTTTCACAGAGATATCCTAAATAATGGTTGACATTTAGGTAGCGTATCACTTAGTTGGGAGAATGGCCCCAATCTCCTTTTGCTGAAGGTGCTATTGGATCTCTTTTAGAAGATGGCATGCCGCCACTCGGACTCGAACCGAGATGCTCTAGCACTGCTTCCTAAGAGCAGCGTGTCTACCGATTTCACCATAGCGGCTTGCTCGAACTCATAATACCCTATTTCTATTCAATCGTCGAGATTGAACAAGTCAATTCAATCAAATCATGACTTGAAGCGGGTTCAAAAGATCAACTTTATGAGGTTTTTACTATAAATTACCATATGTATTACCCGAAAGTAGATTGAGAAAAAAGAGTGGATAGCTAGGAACACTAAGGTACACAAAGGGTTCGTAATAGAGATTATTTAAGTGTATTTCTCTGTGTATAAAAAGAATTAGGGGCTTTAAATTAGAATCGCCCATGAATCTCAATGACCAAGAATTGGCAATTGACGCGGGAAGGAACTTTTGGTTATCACCTTGTTCTAGCCGATCTCAGTATTGGTGTTTTTTTATGGATTGCTATTTCAAGTATTGCTCCTGTCGGCCTTCTTATGTCAGGATATGGCTCAAATAATAAATATTCTTTTTTAGGTGGTCTACGAGCTGCTGCTCAATCAATTAGTTATGAAATACCATTAACTCTATGTGTGTTATCAATATCTCTACGTGTGATTCGTTAAGACATAAAATTACCATTACTTCTTTTCTTTCTAGGAAGGAAGTGTCATGAGTTGAATATATATTTTCTTTTTTTATTCATTATTCGGGGGTTTATGAAAGAAACTAGATAGTTATATGAGTGAAAGAAACGGCTTATCAATTTGCAGTAAAAGATTGAATCTCATTTCCTATGTACAAAAGTTAAGAAAAGTAAATATAAGTATTAGAGACTGTGGCGAGCCGCGGTATAACTGCTTATACCTCTTTATGTCTTCCCAAGTCCTCAAGTTACTTGTAACTTGTTGGACTTAGGTATGACCGTAGCACAGGTGCGGGGCCGCGGTATAACTGCTTATACCTCTTCATTGGCCAACAAATCCGGACTCAAAATCCATTAAAACCGGGACCGATCTGGCCTTTCTTCACCGACACCACGAACCATCACGTGGAACCACCACAACAGCCCTCGGCCACCATAACCCGGCCGGAAATCACCACAGTCGCTCGAACCCTGAACCGGACCTAAAACGCGAACCAGACACCACGAGACATCAGATCTGGAATACTAACATCACCACTGACCCACAGCCACCCTCCTCGTCACTTGAACCCACACACACTCAGGTCGGACCCCACTTGACACCATCGGAACCCTTAGCCACCACCAAAATCGTCCCCAACGTCGACACAGGCCTTGTGCGGCTTCAGACCACCATAAACAGCCACCACAACCCCTTTTTCGGGTCTTAAAACATCACGCCGCCACCACCTGCAGTCATGGTGGTCGGCTGGTGCTGCACACAAGAGAGGGCAGAGGGAAAGAGCTCGAAATGATGGAGAGAGAGTGCGTGAGGTCTAGGATTTTTAGAGAGAGAGGGAGTAGAGAGAGAGAGAGAGAGAGAGAGAGTTGGCTGCACAAAGAGTGAAGAGGGAAGGGGAAAGAGGCCTTCTTATACTTAGGTTTTTTTGGTAGGTGAAAGTATACCGCGTATCGAAGCCGTATTAACGTGAATCGTTTTTGGTTTTATTTTAGGCTGGATAATTAATTACGAAAATTCGTTGGTTTTGTTCAAAATCATAAATAACATTAAACCGAGCAATTATGATATTATTTTCGATATCCGACACGTTCTTTCATAACACGCGTTTAAATCGCGTAAGTTATTTTGGTTGTGTTTTCCTTCATTTAAACGACACGTAAGCTTCCAAAACTTAATAAATAATATTATTTATTCAAAATTAGCTATAAACCATGCTAATCGCTTCAAAAATACAAATAAAATTATATCAGACGTTGATCAGGATTTGCCGGTTGTCACAAGCGAGCCTTTTTTAGCGTAAATTTTTTTGAGCGAGCGTCGAGTGAGAAACGAGCGGAGTGTTATTTGGACAACCATGAAATTGGGATGTTTTCTTTAATGTTTTCGTTGTCGAGTGATAACTAAGGTCGAACTATCCAATAAGGACACTAATATTAAGGTCCGAGAATGAGGCTTAGGTTGAGGCTGGTAAGGCAATTAGCATACTACAAAGAACAATTGTCGCCTTGTGGCGTATGGTGATTTCAAGCCATGATTAGCGACAGACGATAACGTAAAGCGGGCTGTCACGTTATGACTTATGGTTTTACTATTAAACTTAGTGTTAGATTTTTATTTGATAAAGCGGGCTAGTCATATTTAGTTTGCATATATTGTGACAAATGTTATGTATAAAGCTATAAATATTACCATGATTTATTAGGTATATTGTATATATGATTATATATATAATAGGTAAATAATAACTTATTCGAGTCGAACCGAGCCGATCAGACCTTCGCTCGTGCTTGGCTCGTTTACAAACCGAACTGATCCGATCGGCTCATTTACAACCAAGCGGACTATCGAGCAAGCATTTTTCGAGCATTTACCGAACGAGCGGCGAGCGAGCCACGAGAGACGAGCGATTTTAACAACCCTATTTACTGTATTAAGTTAGGATATGGAGGAAAAGAATACAAATATACTATTAATGTGGGGGAGGTTTAACATAAAAGGCTAATAGTGTTAGTAGTCTGGTATAGTATAGACAAATGGCAATTTTCTTGAAAGCATTGGATAAGAGGTTGCATAAGTTCGGGGAAAGGTTCGGTGTTGGTTAATGGCTCCCCTACGGAGGAGTTTACTTTTAAAAGAGGATTGAGACAAGGTGAGCCCTTATCTCCGTTCCTATTCATTATTGCCATGGAGGTTTGTAGTATGTTTATGCGAAGAGCAGTCAACTTGGGCCTATTTCATGGAGTTAAATTCCCGAATGATGGTCCCACCATTTCCCATCTTTTCTTCGCCGACGATGCGATGTTTTTGGGGGAATGGTCTAGGCGCAACGTCATTAGTTTATGCCGATTCCTTAGGTGCCTTTACTTGGTGACCGGTTTGAAGATTAATCCCAATAAATGTAAACTTTTCGGTATTGGTGTAGAGACGGAGGAGGTGGAGGATATGGCGAGAATTCTCAATTGCGGGGTTGGGAACATCCCTTTTATGCACTTGGGGATACCTATTGGTGCTAATATGAAGAGGCAAAAGTATTGGCAGCCGATTATCGACAGGTTCAAGAAGAAACTCTCGGTTTGGAAGGCTAGAAGCTTAACTCTAGCGGGGAGGATAACCCTCGCAAATTCGGTCCTTGGTAGCCTTCCATCCTACTTTCTTTCTCTGTTTTTGGCTCCCAAATGTGTTATTAATAAGCTTGAAAAGCTGCGAAGAGAATTTGTTTGGGGTAGGAACGGAACGGGTCAAAAGATACATTGGGTTAAATGGAGCGCTATGATAAAACCAAAGGCTTGGGGAGGAGTCGGAGTTGGGGGCATCTCGGATTTCAATTTAGCTATGATCGCTAAATGGTGGTGGAGGTTTAAAGATAATCCGAATGAATTATGAGTCAAGGTGGTAAAGGCGATTCACTGTTCGAGAGGTTGCAATAATATGGTTCCGGTAAAAAAGTCAATCCCAGGCGCGTGGAAAGATATTGGTACGATTGATGCTATTTTCATAAACTCAGGTGGAACATGGCTGATAAGATTAGAGTCAATGTGGGCGATGGTGGCAAGACGAATTTTTGGAAAGATTGCTGGCTGGGTTCGGAACCATTGTGCAGCGTTTTCCCGGATCTGTTTGCTCTCGCTGCTGTAAAGGATGGAACAATTAAAGAGTTTGCGGGTTTGGACGACAACGGGGTGAAATGGGATTGGGTATGGAAAAGGATGTCGAATTCGCAGGCCGAATGGGAGCAAGCTGGATCACTGTTACAAGCTCTAGATCAATTCAGCTTTAAAGAAGGGAAGGATACTTGGGCTTGGAAAAATGACAAGGGTGCAGGCTTTTCGGTGAAGGCTGTAAGAATGGAAATAATAAGGGCGATCATTGGAAACGAGATCGGGCCGGCGTTTTGGTGGAATTCTTGGGCTCCCGCGAAAGTGAACCTGCTTCTTTGGAGAGCGAGCATGGGTAAGGTGGCTTCCAAATTGGGTTTAATTGCTCGGGGCGTTAATTTACCGAGCCCATTGTGTGATAGATGCAGGTATGTTCAGGAAGACACAGACCATGTTTTCGTGTCCTGTCTCTTTGCTAGAATCTTATGGTGGAACGTGTTCGTATGGTTAAAAATCCCACCCCCTCCAAACCTAGTTACTGTTAAGGAGCTGATTGATTTAATCGCTGCATCCCCGGGCGCAAAGAAATGGAAGAAGCTAGTGTACACGGTGGTGATGGCGGCGATATGGAGAATTTGGCAGGCAAGAAACTCCAAGGTTTTTGAAGACGTGTTTATTCCGGTGGCCAAAACCATGGAGCTCATCAAGGAGGACTCTTACTTATGGGTGCGGTCATATAGCAAAGATTCAGCCTCCGACTTGGGAAGAGTGGGCCGATTTTAATGTAATAAGCATTCTGTAATGTTTGGGTCAGTTCTTTTTAGTCGGGTCGTTTGTCTTGGTGTTTTCCTTGGTGTTTGTATTCCAGCTCCTTGCTGGGCTCTTTATATCTATATATAAAGTGTTATGCCGTTCAAAAAAAATAATAGGCGATATTACCAAGGCGAAATTTGGACTGACTTAAAATGATTAAATACATGTGAATGTTAGGTGGTTGTGTGGCTCCAAGGTGGTGCTAAAGAGCACAAGAAAACATTAGTATCTTCAATCTGTGTGTTGCTAATGATTAGGTACTTAAATATTTATATAGTATGTTTTTTATATCTTTTTTAATGTAAGGTCGTGCTAGAAATTTTCTTTGCAAAAGCTTTGTAGTTTTGCTTCTTTCACTGACTTTATCTGATTTTGGACCAAATAGTGTAATTGCTTTTGGTTTAGGTGGACAGCCCGGCAAATAGACATCCACAGGAATTAGCTTATCGACTCCACAAACAGTACTATAAGAATCGGTACTGAACATCCCCCCTGTAATTGTACATGCTCCCATAGCAATAACATATTTTGGTTCAGGCATTTGCTCGTATAATCTCACTAAGGAAGGGGCCATTTTCATTGTTACTATTCCGGCTATTAAAATAAAGGTGACTTTTGTGTCCTTCGAAGGGGTAGGGGCTTAAAAATCCATTAAAGACAATACAGGCCCATACCCAAAAGAAGCCCAAAGCATGCTTGGCCCACGATCCATGTGGATGGCAGACACAGCACCCAGGCGGACACCAGGTCCCAGCTGGTGCGTATCAAAGACAACACCCGCCATGTATTACACGAAGAACTGGTGACGAAGGTTACTAGGACACGTGGCATACAAAGGTACAAACGTACATGTCTATACGGACCAATCACAGCAGACGAACGTGTGGCAGAGGTCATGCTGCATGATCAACCAACCAATAATGCCAGCAAGGCAAATCTCCACGGCCATGCGCAGCCGAGCAAACGTCCTGTACAATCTGCAGAACGAGTGACCAATCAGGAGGCCGCACATGGTCGTGGATCCGCCAAAGGGGACAACAAGTACACTTCCTGCCCGCGTCAGCCAATAACACCACATGAGGCCACCTCAGCAATGATCTCCACTAACGTGTGATCACAGAAGGGACAATAGTACACTCAGCAAAGAGAATTAGCCAATCACGACGTATCAGGCCTGCAGCTTGCAGGTGGATGACACGTGTCCCAGCCCTACACATCTTCTAACGGCGTATTGCCATTTGGAACGGACGGTACACACACTCTCTCTATGATTTATATAATAATATACAACATATTATATTAGGCTAATCATGGGCCGATGTGGAGGCAAGCCCTTAACTGGGCCTCGGCCTACTAGGTAGGTTAAGGGTGAATGTTGATGCTCGTGTGGAACCTATTTAAGGAGGACTTCACCTCCTTGGATAGGCCATTCAGAAAAGCCTGAAGAACACACAAAGGCCGAATACGAGGCCGAATATGTTTTTATGTCTGCTAAGTAGAATCTCTCGGGATTCGAGGCGGTCGCCCCACATCGGATTATTGTTTTCGTTTCAGGTTAATCACTCTCAAAGTTCGACGTATCATTCATTCTAGCAAAGGATTAAGCTTGTAGCAACGTGGTTTAGCCTCCCTAATCGAAGGTTAAGACTATTGTTTCTCCAATTAGGTACTTAAATATTTATATAGTATGCTTTTTATATCTTTTTTAATGTAAGCACGTGCAAGAAATTTTCTTTGCAAAAGCTCTGTAGTTTTGCTTCTTCCACTGACTTTATCTGATTTTGGACCAAATAGTGTATTCCGTGATTACTCATCGGTTATGCCATAATCTAAGAAATACATATAGTTTGACTCTTGGGTCCTTTGGACAAATTTTCAACTTCATAATTGATATGAATGTGACTTTTTCTAGAGAAACTACTACTTATTATATCAAAACTTTGACATATGATTTTGGAAGTGTTTGTTTTTTTGTAAGAAGAGCTTCTAACCACTTATGTCTGCGCCGTGTAGACGCGGGCAGACATAAGGGATGCGCAGAGTGATTGTTTTTTTAGAAGACAAAGCACTTAAAAAGCTCTTCCTCGCGTAGACATTAACCATTGTCTTCAAACCTCTTCTCCCAAACACTTTACACAAAACACACTACTCCAAAGCTTCCTCCTCCCTCCTCCTCAAAACCCTAGCAGATCCAAAGCTTCCTCTTCTCGTTCTGCCGCCTCCGGCCTCATCCTCTCTCCCTCCAGCGTCCTCCTCCTCTCTCCCTCTAGCCTCATCCTGCCTCCCCCTCCCCACCTGCGTCGCCCTCCCTACCTACGTCGCCTTCATGCCTCTCTCTCTCTCTCTTCCTCCTCCTTCCCACACCGTCGACCGACCTCCTCCTCCCTCGGTCGTGGTTTCGAGTCGGGGTGGTGGTGGTGACGGAGGTGAGTAACACTAAGGTGAGTAAATGAGGTTTTATGGTGTTGGTTTTAATGGGTTATTGTTTAGTTTTTACTATTATTTATGGTGGAGGATTTGTGATTTTCGGTGACCGGAAAACTTGCAAGTTATGTGGGGTTGTAAAAAGAGGGAGGTTCTGAAGTATACGGGATCTAGAGGGCTTGTTTTTATGTTTTGTGTTTAATAAAATATGGGTTTAGTGATTTTGGGTTTAATAAAATTGGGTCCAATTGCTATTGCTTCCGCGGTTAACCCTGAGGGTGGTCAGATCGTCCTCCAGGCAAGAGCGAAGATCTGGGAACAGGAAATCTCTACAGTGTAGTAGCATCATGCAAGCGCTTGCAGAATGGAAAGAGGGGTCTGGGTTTGCGGTCTTGGTCTCTTCCCTCTTGGAAAGCGTGGGGGAGGTTGTGGTATCTACGGGAGAAGTCAGAAGGGAAGAAGACAATGAAAGGGAACCTAACATAAAGCAATGTCTTCGTAAAGTTAGGGATGGGCATTTCACGGCAGCAGTTAAGGTTCTATGCTCCAGTGGAGTGGCCCCTCTATGTGAATCGACCATGAAAGCCCTCATTGATAAACACCCCGTGGTGCCGCCTCCATCCTTTCCTTCTCACCCTATCACCCAACCCGCTCTATCCGTAGAAGGGGATTGCGTGCTCAGATGTATCCGATCTTTCCCTAAAGGGACGTCTTGCGGCAGGGATGGCATACGGGCCCAACACCTGTTGGATGCTATGGGTGGTGAATGCTCGGTGACTTCCTCGGGTTTGCTAGCGGCCATTACTGAAGTCGTCAACTTATGGCTTGGGGGGCTTGCCCTAAGACGCTTGCCGAGTTTGTCGCCTCAGCCCCCCTCACCCCCTTATTGAAGCCTGATAATGGAATTCGGCCTATTGCTGTGGGGGGCATCTGGCGAAGGTTGGTCTCTAAGGTGGCGATGAAGAAGGTTGGGAAAGACATTGCCCAGCACCTAGGGGACTTTCAATTTGGAGTAGGGGTACCAAATGGGGCAGAGGCAATGCTTCACAGTGCCAACAGGTTCCTCAACTCTTTTCATGCGGATGGGTCATTGGCTCTGCTTACGGTAGACTTCTCCAATGCCTTCAACATGGTCGACCGCACAGCCTTTCTCCAAGAGGTTCACCAGCGGTGCCCGTCTATTTATCCGTGGGTCCAGTTCCTTTACGCTCAGCCTGCTAGGCTGTATGTGGGTAATGATTGTATTGGGGCTACCACTGGAGTGCAACAAGGAGATCCTTTGGGGCCCCTTCTCTTTGCTCTTGCCTTACACCCCCTCATCTTGCGGGTTCAGGAACACTGTAACCGCTCGTTTCATGCTTGGTATTTGGATGATGGACGATTATAGGCAACACAGCTGAGGTTGCTAAGGCTTTAGACATCATCAACATGCATGGGCCATCTCTAGGGCTTCATCTCAATATTAAGAAAACAGATGTCTTTTGGCCGACATGTGACGGGTTGAAAGTTCAGGATGGGCTTTTTCCAAGAGGGATTGGTAGACCAGAGAAGGGGGTTAAGCTCCTTGGTGGGCTGTTAGCCGAGATCCTATCTTTAGTGGGGAGTTGGCAGTGCGGCGGGCTACAGGTGCGGTTGCCCTTATGAAACTCCTGCCCCGCCTTAGGGATCCCCAAAGTGAGCTCTTGCTGCTCAGGTCATGCATGGGGGTCGCTAAGTTACTTTTTGGGTTGCGAACATGTCAACCCCACTTGATGGTGGATGCAGTATCCCTTTTCGATGATGGCCTCCGAGAGGCTATTGAAGATATAGTTGTGTGTGGGGGCCCCTACTTCGGGGACCTCCAGTGGCGCTTGGCATCCTTGCCTATGTGTTTAGGTGGTTTGGGCCTCCTTTCAGCTCGAGATGTTGGGGTTTATGCCTTTGTGGCGTCTAGAGCTCAGTCTTGGGAACTTCAAGATCATATCCTTCGAAACAGTGGGGTTATCGGGCTAGACCCGGACTATCAACATGCGCTCGAACGCTTAAATGTCTATCTCCCAGACTTTGATATTGGCGGTTTTTCTAATAAGGACACCGCCCCCTCAAAGCCACAAAAAACTTTGGCGAATGCTTTTTTTAGCAAAACTGCTCAGAGTCTGGGAGAAGTTTTTGAATTGTCCTCCCGCCAGAAGGCGGTGATTGAATGCCTAAAGGGCCCTCATGCTCAGGATTTTTTGACCGTTATCCCGATTGAGGGTTTAGGTCAATGCATGTCTGCAGTGGAGTACAGGGCTATACTCAAGTACCGGTTGATGATCCCTAAGTATCCGGATGATGAAACATGCCCCATCTGCCGTAAAGCTTGCATGGATAAATACAGGGAGCACGCAATTCATTGCAAAGAGCTCCCTGGTTTCAAATACCGGCATGACTGGGTGAGGGATGTTTTGTGGGACATCCTGAGAAGAGCTGGGATTTCTGCCAAAAAGGAGGCCCTTGTAAATTTTCTCACAGACCCTGCGGAAGGGAGATCCACCCTGCGACCAGCAGATCTGCTTGTCTTTGGCTGGGATAGGGGGAAACATGCTTGCGTGGACCTCACAGGGGTTTCTCCTTTGGTTGGGTTAAGGGAAACAGGGTTTGTAGCTGCGCAAGCATCGAGAAAAGCGGAATCAAAGAAAGTAGATAAACATGCTAAAGCTTGTGCAGAGAACCAACATGTATTTGTCCCTTTGGCCTTTGATACCTTTGGCTCCCTAGCGCCAGAAGCTATTCGTTTCTTGACCAGGTTCCAACGGGTCGTCCACAACAATAGTTCATCTCCAGGGGGGCAAGGATTTGTCTTTGGTAGGCTAGGTTTCGCTATTCAGAAAAGGGTGGCGGCGCAACTTGTTGCACGTCTACCTTCTATTATGATGTAACTTTCGTATTTTGTTTTATTGTATTGAATAAATAAAAATAAATAAAATATTTATTAAAAAAAAATTGTTTTTTATTTTCCATAGAAGTGAAGAAGGGGTGGTTATGGACCAGCTGGATTTTTAGTGTTGGTCTTGGTTATGGTGGGTTATGGCGTCGGGTGACAATAGAGGGTGTTCTTTTGGGTTACGCTGCAGATGTTAAAAACAAAAACATTCTTCTTCTTGCAGACTGTAGACGTTTGGTCCACCTCTTCTTCTGCGGTTGTGGTCCGCAGACTACAGACGTTTTGCCTTAGAAAAAACAAACAACACCTTAATGTGTTTAGGATGCTAACACGATACGAAATTATCGAGTCACGGTTACCTGTTTCAAATGATTGATTTTTTAAGAAGACCATGTTGCTTAAATATCTTTTAATGTTTCTTGATATTGGGTGATGGATCATTAACTAATGTGCAGGCTAGATGTATTGGATGGGAGTCCCATCATGGGACATTTGTTGAGAAATTAGTGTCGTATCTAAGATCACGTGCGTTGAAGGTCATGTTAGACTCATTAGTCAAATAAATATGAATGTAATGAATATAACAGCCTTTTGCATAGGTTGGGAAATGTATTATGGCTGCCAATGTAATGAATATATCAAGCCCTTTTTGTATAGGTGGGCAAATATATTATGTAAATACGGCAATTTTGACCCATTAACCATTGAAGTCAATTTCGGCTTTGTGTTTATTCAAACGGATTAAATGAAAAAAGATAGCTGGACGAGTGATGGGTTAGTCAAATGAGTTGTGAAAGTTGTTCAAAGTCTATTTTTAGATTATTATTGTAACAATAATGTTTTGGTACTCTGGTCATCACATATATTATTTATCAATTTTCTTAGAATTAAGAACATTAAAGTATTTATTGGTCCTATTCGTTCACCTCATTATTAGAATTTAGCTTTTATGAACTCAATCGGATATGTAGCAATTGCACATCATGGTCATATGCCAAACTTCTTATTGTTTTAACTGATGTAGATGTTATTTTCACAAATCTTTTATGTACAGGTCAAACAATCATTAGAGGAACTAAAGTGTAGAATGGACAATTATGAGGTTAGAAAGCACAATATGGCGTTCTTTTGCTTTTGCTTATTCGCTGATCTAGCATCCAAATTGATTTTTACTCTACAACTACAATAGTTTCACATCGGTTGTCACTCCAGTTCTTTGTGTGACGGTTTCGGCCCGATTAATTGATTAATGGGTTGATTTGGGCTTAACTTTTATCAAGTAGGCCGAACAGGTTAAAATTTTAATTTTGATGGATAATTTTTGTTTAAATCATTTTATTTAAAAGATGTTATTATAATTTAATAATATAATTTAAATGATCGCATGGTTGAGTTACTATACAAAGACTACAAAAAATGGGAAGAGTGAGAAGCCATTAGAAAATGATAGATGTCCAAAGTATTAAACAAGTGGGAATGGTAATTGTGTCAAAAGAATATGCTCAAGCATATCACATTCATTTTCACATTCATTTTTAAATGTCCGTAACTTTTTTATATGTCATCTATTTAAAAAAAATTATACCATAAAATTGAGCGTCTTTTTATCTTTAATATAAGTATCATATTGTTATACTTTTGAAAAAAAAGTCGAAAACCAGTTGCGTAAGACACAATGGAGATAACGTAAAACACAATGAGTAACAATTAAATATGCAATAAACAATATGGTATAAAATACAATGAACAGTCTAAAAAACACAATGGATGACATACTAAAGACACAATGAATAGAAGACTAAAACACAATGAATACTTTTGAAAAAAAGTCGAAACCCCAGTTGCGTAAGACACAATGGAGATAACGTAAAACACAATGTATACCAGTTAAATATGCAATGAACAATAGGGTATAAAACACAATTGACGACATAATGAAGACATGATGAACAGAAGAATAGAACACAATGAATAATAGACTTAAACACAATGAATATAATAAAACACAATGTACACCATAATTACAAAATCCATTTGCGCAAAACACAATAGAAAGCGTATTAAAAACATAATGGACAAAGTTAAATAATGTGTAGACTAAAAAAAACATAAATAACATATTTATAAATCACACGTGCGTACTATAATACAATGAACGAGCAGAGGAGACAATGAAGAAGAAAACTCATTTAACAAGGATTTGTTTTTCAATTTTAATGTATCAACATTGTACTAATATTAAAGATAAAAAAACACTCGTTAATATGGTGAAATTTTTTTTTTTAAAAAAAAAAAGAATATCGTATAAAAAGGTTATAAACGTTTTAAAATGATGGGAGAATTGGCATGTGCATTACATGTGGAAAAAGAAAGTCAACAAATATGGTTTTCCTTTTATGCCTTCCTCTAATTTATTATTTATTTTTCACAAACCTTTCAAATAAAATATAAGACTATGTGTTGTGGGTAGAGGTAAGTGGGGGATTTATCCAATAATATTTTGCCACGTCGACGCTCACGTGGCACTGGGTAGTGACCGGCGATTGCTAGCGAGATGGTGTTGTGGGTCAAGGTGAGCGGGTTTTTTTTTACTAAATATATTTAAATATTTACCACATTTTTTATAAAGAACATTAAACTAAAAATACAAGAAAAATTACACTAAAATAAAAAACAAACATTACACTCAAAAAAAGAAAATTACACTAAAAAAAGATAATTACCCTAAAATAAAAAGAAACCTAGGTTTATACTCGCGCGTGTTGCGGCGCGCTAAATCGTATCATTTTTGGTTTGATAAATACATGTAGACTATAAATCTATCTATGTACCTTATTAAGTAGGAGGGATGGATAGGAGAGTCATTTTACACCCATTTTAAGATGGGATACAAAAAGGCTCATGCTTTAACATATGTATATAACCTAAAAATTCCCCATAATACCCCTTTTGCATTATACACTTGTACTTAAATTAGTCTCTATATTAGGCTTACCATGATTAGTACTTTTAGAATAAACTTACTTCTTATCATTAGAAAAACTTAATAATATGTTGTCCTTTTTTGTCTTTCAATTTTATTATGAATCTTGTAGTAACAAAAATGACTACCCCGTTTCATAATATGTTAACCGGAACACCCGTCGCAACGCGCGGGCTTTCCGCTAGTAACTTATAATAAAAGAATTGAAGATTGATGAGTTGTCATTCAATGAAGACCTAAGAAAGTCATTTTAATTACATGGCATTCAAGGAGACATTCTCCTCCTTGAGTGTGCTATGTTTCATGCCATGTGGCAAATAAAAAAATAAATAATAATAATATAAAACCTAATCTACTAAATTTAAATTGAGTTATTTTAGGAAAAAAGAATTTAAAAACAAATTTATATTTTTCTCTCTTATGTTTCCTCCCATAATTTTTAAACGTTAATATCTTTTATATACGAGCGTTTTATTATCTTTCCAACGAGTACCATAGTGTTATATAAAAACGGAGAAAAAAAACGACTATTTTTTGTGGGGTTTCGTTCATACAGGAAAAAAACACAAAGTATTCAGGTTATTCATTAATAATGTTTTTTCTTTTAAACCAGGTTCTTATCTACGATGTTGAAATTCAGCCCAATCGCCATTCTTTCATTGGAATTTTACTCTTTTAAAGATGCATAGGTATACTTCATCAAGAGAAGCTAGAAGAAAGAATCGCGCAACAATGTAACACATGGTGTCACCTTATAGCAAGGTTATTTTTTTATTTATTTAATTACAAGAGTAATAATTATTACTATTAGTATTAGTATTATTAGAATTGTTATATTTTTCAACCCCGGGACACTCCCGGGATAAAAGCTAGTATTAAATATAACAATTACATCTTATTGGGATGACAAAAAAAATGCAGCCAATCTGCCTCTGGTCATCTGTCACGCTATTTCTTTCAAAAGTTGAAACTTGAAACGAATGCCACCAACGCTTCAAACCGGGGCAAGTCCATGTATGTATGATAGTCTAGGCTTTCCATTCGTATCCACACATGTTGATAACTTGTATTAGCCTACAGTTTGGGAACAGGAACACGTTATAATTTCTGAAAATATATATACTGATACAGGACCAAAAAGCTAAAGATTTTAAGGACATTAAGTTTCTGATAAGCAAATATGAAAGATCTTAGGTATTTCTAGTATAAATATAGGGCAAGTTTGATTAAAAAGAAAAAGATTAAACATGAAACTAACAGGTTCTGATGAGCAGGCAACATTAAGCGCCAAAATAATCATCAGTCTATAAAGGCCGCACTCTCGCTGTCCACATGCTTATGTCAAAAAACACGTAGACATTAGTTTTGAAATTGCCATAATCCTATCATTGGTATACTTAGTCCGTTCTTAAAGCTAATTGGAAATTGTTTGCTTCAGCTTATTTTTACAAACATGCAGCAAAACTTGTCTTAAATCAAACAAAGCCATAACTAAATACAAATCACAATGTAATTAATAAGTAAAAGTATCTTGATGTCTGATGTACTAAAAGTAGTTTAATAAAAATAACTAAATTAAACCTAAAACTAGACACCTAGTAATACTCTAGACTCTCTAAACACTACTAGAAAAAAGGCCTTTCTTGACACGCAATGCGTGTCAAGAAAGGGGTCTGATGACAAGAAAAAAAACGTCAAGGATGACGGTGTCATAAATTTAATATGACATATTTTTGCGTGTCATCTGTTTATGACATACATTTATGACAGCATTTAGTGACATACGTTATGACACTTTTTAATGACACTTTTTTATGACAGTTTTTGTTGCCATTTTTTCAACACATATTATGACATAATTTTATGACAGAATTTTATGACGTTCTTTTGCGTGTCATAAATTTATTAATTTAAAAAAAAAAATCCTATAAAATTACATATTTACCCTCCTGGATTTATAGCTATTTTATTATATGCAAAATAATTAGCAAACTAATAACAAAAACATCATTTCATTATATAATCCGAGACGTTTCACGTTTACAAAAATATTGTATCGACATCACATTGCCTTCAAACAAAAAAGTTTGGATCATTTGAAAATAAATGTTGCGGCGTAGCCTGACCATTCTTCGCGAACGGCATCCATGTCTTCATACCCGTAATGATCCGCTCCTCCCCGACCTGAGACAACAACAAAATTAATACATTAATCGAGGCCGGCTAATTATTTTACATAAATCATAACACATCGCTACGTTTATTTTGCCATAACTTACATAGCCCAATATTTCGACTCCTCCTTGCACAATCTCTTTCATGAATTTCATGACGTAAAATCCACATTCTGTGCTTCCCGGCTGGCATGGACACTACACATTAAAAAAATAAGAAAAAAAATTATTTTACATAAAGATAACTCATGGCAAGCATTTGTTGCTGTGCCTAAAGACAATTGGGTTTTTACATAAAGATAACTCATGGCAAGCATTTGTTATCGTTGCAAGCCCAAAATCCGCCACCTGCCGGTTAGAATAATATCACTTTTAAACCCAAGTACATTTATTCAGTTGTTTAATCACTCATCTTATGGAAAAAAAAGCCAAACTTAATCCTTAAGGGTACTAAATACAATTGAATGAACTGATACATAATGGTTAAGACTTAAAAGTGTAAGATACCTGGGCATCGAAGTTGTCATCCAATAGAATGTTTGATGACTTAATGTCCCTGTGAATGATCCGTGGATGACCTGATACGCGATAAAAACATAAAAAAGATTACAAAACTAAAAAGAAAAGGAAACGATAAAAGTGACAATCTGAACTTACAATCTTCATGCAAGTAAGCCAAACCACGAGCTGCCAGCGGCAACTCTAATTCGAGTTGCCCAGTCCATAACCGGCCTGCCTTCACCTGCAAAGAGATTACAATTACAGTAAAGGTTAGACAACACAATACACATTAACACAAATGGAGTACAAGATATCAAAACGCACCATGAAGATGGTAATGAAGGGTATTATTTGGGACATATTGATAAACAAGTAATCTTTGATGGTCAATTATACAATAACCAACAAGAGATACTAAATGGCGATGATGAACTCGACCAATAATCTCAACTTCAGCTCTGAACTCACGTTCGCCTTGTCCACCGCCAATTTTCAGTTGTTTAACAGCGACTTCTCTCCCGTCTGCTAATAACCCCTTGTAAACACACCCAAACCCACCTTCACCTAAAAGATTGCTTCCTGAAAACCCGTCCGTAGCTTCGGCTAACTCTTCATATGTGAACCATGCCCTCAAGTTTCCTACACCGCCATGGTCTGGTGAGTACACAGAGTTACTTAATGACGGGTTCCCGACTAATGGATGAGTTGATGGTTGGGACCTCAGAAATTGTGAGTCTGCAGACATATACAAGTTATGGAATTTAAACAACAACTATCCGTAATTAACGGCATGCTAAACATAAAAATGTGGTTGTGTAGATTACCTGATTTTTTAGAGGAAGCGGACGGTGAAGGCATACATCTCCCAAGAAAACATATTGGAATCACTAGCTTTCATTTCCATTTTTGTGGATTGAACTTCAACCTGTTCCATTTTTACAAGAATTACAAAACAGAAAAAAAAATATGTATAAAAGTTATAACTTGTTTAAAAACATTGGTCATGCATACGTTCGCTGTATTGTAAACCAACAATAAAAATAAAAATACTAGCAGCCTGCTGTGACTTGTTCACATCATCATGCTTGGCTGACCCGTTTCATTAATTCCAAGGTGCCTGCTTAGTAAACTTTAACGGCTGCAACAGATTACCTACATCTTCACTTGCTTCTTTTGTCAAAACCACAATGACAACTCACCTCGTTGCTATTATACTGGTTTTGGCAGCCCTATACCACTGCAGCCCAGTGCTGTTTCGTTACTGATTCAGCACCGAAACAACCCCTAAACTACCTGCACATGTTGTCCCGTATGGAGTTCATTATGTGCAGTCATTATCTAATTCACTATTCGCTGGAATCTGACCACGGTTTGCAGATCCGAAACACCTCCCACTAACTTTCTTCACATGCTTGCCTGCTTGATGTCACTTATGTCATCCGAAACATCTCACAACCAAATTATAAACATGTCACAGGCCTGAAAATTATAAGCATGAAATAACCAAATGTTTTTTACTTGTCTCCTGCAACTTTAAAGAAGATAAAATGACCTGATTTATAACAGTACCTGTTACCTTGTAATCCATTAACCAACACTTCAGCAAGCAATTTTCCAGCCTTGTCAGATCTATTCAAGTAACAAAACTCAAACGCGGACATGAAAGTCAATAAAGAAAGTCAAAACTGAAAATAAGGAGTGAAGTGATCAAAATGGACAACCTGTCAATGATATCAGTTAGAGTAAGCAATGTCGCACGCACCTTGTTTCATATAATTAGCTCGAACATGTAAAATTTGTGACGCCCACATTGAACCAGTGCCGATCCATTTAGCCTAAAACCAAACCCGCAACTTTCATATTTGATTCATCATTCATGTAATGTTGGATATTCACACCCCTAGGTTAACCAGCATTTTCAATTTCTGAGACCAAAATTTCCCTCGTGGCGATTTTTAACCAACAACAGAGCCAATGGCGATATCCATGTCCACATGATGCCTCTTTTAAATAATTTATATTTTTTGTAAATTATTACCTAAATGATCAATTTCCATCTCATACAGGTGAATCTGATTAATTAGGATTAGACAATGGTTATACACAAAGTTATCACATACCCTTTAAAACAAGTAAACGAGCTAATCGAGTCAGCACACCGGTTAATACAAACATGACTCAATTTCTTGCTAGTATCATGTGGTGTTGGATAATTAAAATTAAAATTAAAATGAAGGATTAACGAAGATACCTTATTAAGATTCAAATTAGGAGGCCAGTAATGAAGCAGTTTAAAAAAGTAATCAAACGTAACTCCTTATAATCAAACATCTCCACAGACTCACTCTTCGTTACTAGTTTCTCCACCCTCTCTTCTTCGACGGACTTATCATCAACCTTCTTGAGCTTTTTAGCTACGTTTCCATGTTCTGTCGTCACGTCTTCCTCTCTCCCTCGTTTTCCGACGGTTTCGAGATCCATTGATTGATCGTCTGCTGTGTCTGTACGACGTCGCTTTGTTCTTCGGCCATTGGTTGGTCGGTCGGTCGGTTGCGAAGGGAGAGAGAAACCCTTGTCAAAAACCCTGATTTGCGGTTTTATAGATGGATTTAGGGCTGTTCACGAGCCAACCTAAGTCGAGCTAGGGCAAGCTCAGGCTCGGCTTGATTTATAATCAAGCCGGCTCAGAAAGGGGTTTTGTGAAGAATGAGAGAGAGGTGGTGGTGGTGGTGGTGGTGGTGGTGGTGGTGGTGGTGAGATGGTTAGAGGGTGAATGAGAGAGAGAGAGAGATGAGACTTTTGGGAGCTGTTATGGAAAGAAGGGTTTATGAAAAGGCACACAACAGTGGAGGAGGGAATTTAGATTTTGGTGACAGAAAACCATGACACGCTAATTTCAAAACTGTCAAGTTTTTTTTATTTATGACGGAAATTATTGACATGCATAAAAAAAAGTCAAGAAATTGTCATTTTTTATCAAAGATGACATTTTTTTTATGACATGCACTTTTGCATGTCATAAAATGAGGTATGTCATAAAAAAAGTGTCAAGGAAGGCCCTTTTTCTAGTAGTGAAAACTAAACTACTGACAAACAAGTGAACCTATCGACTCTAGTAAAGCTAAAGTAAGTCCGGATATCGAACCCACAGGACTCTAATGGAAGACGGTAACTAGACTCAAAAACTTATCTAAAACTGAAACAAAACTATTTATTATTTTAGAGGGGGGGTTTACTAAAAATTAAATTCAAGAAAAATAAAGATTAACTAAAATAAACTAAATTGAACTTAAGACGTGAACCGAGCTGAACCAAATTCAAATGATGGTGAAAATACTACCTAGGTTAGAATCCTACTCATGACTGATGAACTTTTATGGTTATGAAACTAGCTATGGAACCGAGATCTTTAGATACTAAACATACAGGATAAACTAGAGGACCCTCGACCCTTCTCAAGGAGAAACCTAAGGTTACCTATAAGCCGTTAAACTACCGATTGAGTGGTTACCCTTACAGGCTTACCTACTCTGATGATAAAGTACCCGCTAGACAGTCTACCTTACAGCGCGAAAGCCTCACTACACTAAGAGTGCAAGGGGTAACTATAGAAAACCTGACCTGACTCGATACGCAAGAAGTGGTAAGGAAACTAGGAAGATCTTCTTACAAAGCATCTAGATCTAGCAATTTAACACCCTAGACATATCGACAATCCCGCACCTTACAGCTATTGGAATTGGAAGAATACTTAGAACTACCCAATCAACAAAAACCACTCCTATGGAAAACACTAGCAATTTACCATAAACTAGCTCTAACACACAGTCCACAACCTAACACGCATTCATACATGAAAGACATTCACAAAAATGCATGTGGAGTAAATAATTATCAATTAAACAAAACTAAGTACGCATATACACCAGATCAAAAATAATCAAAGTTTTTACTAAATCATCAACCCATAGTCAAAGTTCCAAAAAACCATAAAAAACGTTCATTCAATCATGAGTATTCATCATAACCTAAATAGTAATGAAAGTCTAGCCAATAAACATGTTCAAAACAGGAATAAAATCAATTCTAAGTTCATGAAACATAGTTTGCAACTTAAAAGAACAAAGGAACGAAGAACCCGAATGATTAAAACCGAAACTCTCGATCCAAATGCTCAAAATCTTGACCCTTGGCCTTTCTCTCACCTCCTAGTGCTCCAGAGCAGCTTCTTTTTGTCAAAAGTGATGATAAAATCGAAGTATGGCCGTCCTAGGGTTTCTAAACTCGAGATTGGGCCAAAAAAACAACTTTTTCAAGAAGTTACTCCCGTCGCGTAGCGCGACGGGCTTGATGATATCTGGTCATGTAGCGCTACGCACTTTCAGAAGGTAAAATACTCCGTTGCGTAGTGTGACGAAAATGTGCCCAACCTATCGCGTAGCGCGACGGGACAAAACTTCCCAATTTGTCATTTTTTTTACTTCCCGATCAACCGCAACTCGTCCGGTGGCTCGTTTTTTCTCGTTTAAGCTCCATTTTACTTCCTTTCTTGTCCGGACTCCTATGCAGCACCAAATAATAAATAGAATACGAAAATACCATAAAAACGACACAAACCGACTCAAAAATAATATAAAGTATAGACCAAAAACAGATGTATTTTGCAATACATCAAATATCCCCACACTTATGTTTTTTCGTCCCTGAAAAAGAATTATGCTATGGAATCACAGTTAGGTTTACATCCAGTTTCAAAACATAGGTTACTTAATTAATAATCTACTAACGTGTTGATTGCGATTGTAGGTATATTGATCCTCTTAAACCCAAACCGGTTTCCAAGCCCCTTTTTATTTATGTAAGTTCATGTTGATTAGTCTATCTAGGGTCTCACTCAAAGGAAGCCACAGTTCCTCCTAATCCCGCCTCAAGCTTATGAAGCTAAAGGAACGACCAATTGACCATTTCCCAACCGTCTTATGTAGAAAACCAAGAGAATTTAAAATCATTTTTTTTTTCATCTCAGCATACTTAACTCAGAGGGTGTGACCAATCCAAGTTGCTATCCCAGTGGCCAGACACCTTAAGCTTCAGCATTTTTGCTTTGATTTCTAATTTTTTTTCATGAGCTTTTTTTAGATATTTATTTTCAGACAATCCTAGAGGGAGTCGAGTCCGGAGTCATTATCCCTAGAAACGACACCATTGGCCTTGCCCTTATTTTAATATCCAGCTCTTTTTTTAAGTGATTAGAAATTCTAACGGTGCTTCTTACACTATTTTTTGGCGGTTTCGGTCTCCCCGTTTCTCCTAGATGAGAACCCACAAAATAGCCTAACATAATTAATTTATTACTTTTCAAAGGAAACCTTTCTACCGGCCGAGCCTACCCACATATCCCAAATCAGACACGTTTCCAATCAATTTTAATCTCTTATTATACACACTATTTGAAAACCGGACACCTAACTTTACCTATCATTTTCCATATTTTATATAATGCAAACTTCAAAATCAGGGACATTTTTTTTTTGACACGACTATGACAGACACGGTCCCATCCCCACACTTAAATTTTGCATTGTCCCCAATGCAGGAATGGACAACTGACTCAAACGCAATAATACTGACACTAAACAAAAAGAAAAACAAAAAGAGAAGATAAAAAGGAAAAGACTTAGCTGGAAATATAGCGAGACTGTCATGTGCCAGTCTAATCCAAAAACATGTCCTCCAATTCGAACGTGCTCAGCATACAATTCCAACTCCCACACACGAACGAAAGCGGCTCATCATTCTAAACCACACCCTCAAACCATAAACCACCATATATATATATATATATATATATATATATATATATATATATATATATATATATATATATAAACAAAACATCACCAACCAACCATCCTAGTACCCAAAGTATCAAAATATATCAAGTTTAGTAGAGACCATGATCAAATCAAAACATCAGATAAAAGAAAAATAAAGGAAAATACTAAACCAGTGATCATGCTGGACTTCCATTCCCACACTAAGTCTCATTAGCTCCACCTGGTGGCTCATCCTGCGGCACATGCGGCTCTGGGGCTCTGAAAATGTTTGGAATAGCAAGGTTCATTGCTCCCATCATACACCTCCACATGTCCTCCTGTCTGCGATGACCAGCAACAATCAACTCTCGTAACTACAAATACTGCCTATCTGTCCTCTCACAAAGTGCCTGTAAAGTCAATGGTACTGGAAGTGGCTCTCTAAGAGGATACTGACGACCAGGCAACTCTCTCCTATGCCTAGGTCTTTGTAAACGAGTTGGGATGCCGGCCTAGAGTGCTTCAGCTGTTGCTGACCCCTCGGGGGGTGGTACCTGTGGACCTAGGATGACTGTGTCCCATTCCACAGGATCAGTCGATACTAAAATGCCTGCCTGCTTAGGCTCTTTCTCTCCAAAATACTTTGCCATTGGCCCCTCCACTAAATAACTCTTTTTATACCTGTTAAAAACCTTCAAATTCTCCACTAAAACTGTAATATATGGACCCATGTCTAAAGCAGCCTGGTCTCCTCCCCTCCTGGGCCTAGCAAAAGACCAAGCCAACACACTAGCTAAATTGGCCTCTCTGCCCTGAACCATACATAACAAGCAGAAAAGCTCTATCCAGTTCACCTTATTCTCTCCTGATTTCCTACCCACCAAAGTACATGACAAAATCTTAAGTATATACATGTAAACCGGATCTCGAATATTTGTTCCAGCCATATTTTTAGAAAACGGTGTAATAGCAATGGTATCCCAAAACTCAATTAAGTCATGCACTGTCAAACTATGCTCTTTCTCCACCTTATAAGCTCCTCTCAAACTAGTCAAGAAACCTGAAGTCGCAACCTCCTCACTCGTGTAGAAGCCAATAACCACAGCGAAATCAAGTATAGACATCTCATGAAGTACCCTACCCAGAGAGAACGACACTGCATCCCGGTGCCGAATATAGTAATCACAATCTATTTTTTTTAATATATATATATATATATATATTTATATACAAAAATACGACCGTGTAGCATTCTTTCGCAGTTGTGACCGAAATAAAAAATAAATACAACTCGAAAAGTGGGTTACCGTTTACAAATTATCGAATTCTAGACCCAAACCTCGCCCGAATGGAGATTGAGTACGGGCGAGGCAGTCTTATACCTGTGAATAGCATACTAGTAAACCAAACGACTCACAGAAGACAAAAAAACTAACTAAGACAGACTCGACATGCAGTCGTGACACTAGGATGAACAAAAACGACTCAAATCCCGGCACTTTAATTGTCCGCAATTAAGTACAAGTGCCTAATTGATTCAAAATGGCAACCCGAAAGACAAAATTGAGAAAGCGAGTGGTTTTAGTAAAATTTTATTCGGGTGGAAAAACTCCCCTTAGAAGCGGGAGTTTTGGCCATTTTGTACCTAATAAAAACGACATCAATAATGTGACATAATCCCAACACATGGCAATGAAGACCATAATCGACACAAAAGACGCGACCCTAACGGACTAGCGACCTAAGTAGAACTCAACTAAATAATATTATGACTCGACCATAAGACATTAACACTTAAGTAAAACTAACTACACTATGACGCAATCCTAAAGAAGACTACAACACCATACCACAGACAACACTGACAAATACGCTACTCTAGAGACACAACATAAACGGACTAGAACCCTATGTAGAACTCGACCAAAGGATAGTATCAATTAAGCATACACTACGACAGAATCGCAAACAAAACAATAAAATACGAAGACACTACCACATAATTCCAAACACATCAACGACGATAATAAGCGAAAATACAGACATGACACTACCACCACAAACGAACCAGTACCATCAAGTCGCTAAGAAAACATATGAATAGAACACGACACAGACGACAAGCATCCAAAGGAAAAGTGCAAAAACGCATACCTATAGGAGTGGACCAATTGAGGACAGAAATAAGAATAATAATTTGAATGTTCGGATAAGGGTTGGGGCGGGTGGTTAGGGTTAGTAGTCGGAGGGTGTGGCAGATTGAGGCAGGCAGAGGTGGAAGGTGCAGGGGGCAGCGGCGGTTGGATTGCAGGGGCGGCAGAGAGTGGATGGTGGAGGCGAGGTAGAGGTGGACGGTGGAGGTTTGGTCGGAGGGAATGGCGGTGGAGTTATGTTAGGGGTTTGGTGATGAGTGTTCAGAGGAGAAGAAGAAGAAAGCAGGTCTCGATTATTATTATTATTATTATTATTATTATTATTATTATTATTATTATTATTATTATTATTATTATTATTATTATTTTGTCGCACTACGTGACCAAACATTCCAACCTCGTCACGCAGCGTGAAGGGTGGTTTTTCTCAGAAAGTTTGCTCCTTTTCACCCTTTTTGCCTTAGAAAAATTTTGAGTGTTTTCCCCACCATTCCCAAACCTCATATCTAGCAAAAATTTTGATTAAATACTTATCTATACGTGCTTTCTCGATGTTCCCTTCTACGATTTAGCTATGAATTCCTGCAAGATGATGTCGACATACAAAACACAAACTGAAAAAACGACAAAAACAAAACCGAAAACTACTAGGTAAGCTATAAATTACAAGAAAATGAACATCTACAAACTCTACACTTGGGATTAACCGCCTTAATGGCCCAAAGAGCTCGATGTTCTAGCTCAATGGGGAGATGACATGCTTTACCGTAGACAATCATAAACGGAGTAGTGCCTAATGGTGTTTTGTATGCAGTTCTAAATGCCCAAAGCGCATCATCTAGCTTGTCGGACCAATCCTTCCGACTTTTCCCAACGGTTTTCTCGAGGATTCTCTTGACTCCTCGGTTCGCATTCTCCACTTGACCGCTTGTTTGAGGATGGTAGGCGGTAGATAGACGGTGAGTGACCCCGTAGCGCGCTAACACCTTTTCCATCAAGGTGTTACAGAAATGCGTGCCATGATCACTAATAAGAGCTTTAGGAGTACCAAAACGAGTGAACAACTTCTTCAAAAATTTCACCACCACTCGGGCATCATTAGTAGGTAAAGCTTGCGCTTCCACCCACTTGGAAACATAATCAATGGCCACGAGGATGTACCGGTTCCCTCCAGAAATGGGGAACGGTCCCATGAAATCAATGCCCCATACATCAAAAACTTCAAGAACCTGAATGGGGTTCTGAGGCATCTCATCCTTGGATGAAATATTACCGGTGCATTGACAAGCATCACACCGCCTTACGAAATCGAGGGCATCCTTCACTACTGAAGGCCAATAAAAACCACTATCAAAGACCTTCTGAGCTGTAGTGTGATGAGCATGGTGCCCTCCATAGAGACTCTCATGACAATGCCTAATGATCTCTAAACCCTCCTCTCTACTAACACATCTCCTCAAAATCCTATCACTTCCTATTCTAAACAGAAAAGGATCATCCCACACATACTTAGTAGCTTCTCTAAGAAACTTCCTATGCTGTTAGGTATTCATACCCTCTACCAACATCCCATGAGCATGATAATTAGCCAAATTAGTGAACCATGGCATACCTTGCTTCTCAGCCTCAACAAAATCTATGGACTCGTGAGGGAATTTATCTCCAATCGCTTCCTCATGAATCTCCTCCTTACTCGGATCCTCTAAATGAGAAAGGTGATCCGCAGCCACGTTCTCTGCTCCCCGTTTATCCTTAATCTCAATATCAAACTCAGAAAGCAAAAGAATCCACCGAATTAAGCGAGGTTTGGCGTCCTTCTTTGCAAAAAGAAACCGCAAAGCCGAGTGATCAGTAAAGATGGTGGTTTTGGAAAGCACGAGATAAGAACGAAATTTAACAAATGCAAACACAACCGCCAGGAGCTCTTTCTCGGTGGTTGTGTAGTTCTCCTGAGCATCATTTAGGGTCTTACTGGCATAATAGACAGGATGAAAGTGTTTGTCACGCCTTTGCCCTAAGACTGCCCTGACTGCGTAGTCACACGCATCACACATGAGCTCAAAAGGCAAGCTCCAGTCGGGTGAAACTAAGATAGGAGCACTCACCAACCGCTCCTTCAAAAACTCAAAAGCCTTTAGACACTCCTCATCGAAGACAAAAGGAACGTCTTTCTCAAGAAGACGGGTCTTGGGGCGAATGATTTTGGAAAAATCCTTAATGAACCTACGATAGAAGCCCGCATGACCAAGAAAACTACGGATGGACTTGACATTGGTCGGAGGTGGAAGCCTACTAATGGTGTCAATCTTAGCCCTGTCAACCTCTATACCATCCCTAGAAATCTTATGTCTTAGAACTATCCCCTCAGTCACCATAAAGAGACACTTCTCCCAATTCAACATTAACTTAGATTCTACACATCTCTCTAGCATTCTCTCTAAGTTAACCAAGCAAACATCAAAAGAGCTACCATAAACTGAAAAATCATCCATGAAAACCTCCATAGATGTCTCAATCATATCCTGAAAGATAGCTATCATGCAACGCTGAAAAGTCGCCGAAGCGTTACATAACCCAAACGGCATGCGGCAATACGCATAAGTGCCATAGGGGCATGTAAAGGTGGTCTTCTCCTGATCCTCCGGTGCAATGGGGATCTGGAAATAACCTGAAAAACCGTCAAGGAAACAGTAAAACTGTTGCCCTGCCAAACGCTCCAACATCTGATCAATGAACGGGAGAGGAAAATGGTCTTTCCTGGTGGTGTCTTTCAGTCTCCTGTAATCAATACAAACACGCCAACCAGTGACAGTATGAGTGGGAATAAGCTCATTCTTCTCATTAGTGACCACAGTCATCCCTCCTTTCTTAGGGACAACCTGAGTCGGGCTCACCCACGGGGAATCAGAGATGGGATAGATTAGACCAGCATCTATGAGCTTAAGAACCCCCTTCCTAACTACATCCTGCATGTTTGGATTTAGGCGTCTCTGAGGCTGCACCACAGGCTTATAATCATCCTCCATGAGTATCCTGTGGGTATAGTAGGTAGGGCTGATGCCCTTGATGTCAGAGAGCCTTCATGCAATGGCTTGCTTATGTGCCTTCAACACATCAAGCAACCGACTCTTCTCCTCCCCCATCAGTTTAGATGAAATAATGACGGGCAAACTAGCATTCTCCCCTAAATAGGCATACTCTAAGTGAAAGGGTAAAACCTTAAGTTCTAACGGCGGTGGTGTCTCTAAAGAAGGTTTAACACTCTCCTCACGAACCTCACTAATCTCTAATGCCTCAGGAAACAAAGGGGCTTCGTCCTCAAAAGAACCTAACTCCTCATCATGGTCCTCAATGACCAAATCAGCTCCACGGATGTAGTCAAGACATCGGTCTACACGAGAGATAAAAGAATTTATGAAATAAACAAAGTCACTGGGACCGCTAAAATCGTCTTGACTACCAGGGTATCTCATGGATTTGACGATCTCAAATGTGACCGTCTCATCTCCTACGCATAGAGTGATCTTCCCGTCAAAGACATCAATGAGTGCCTTGACGGTACGCAGAAACGGACGACCTAGAATTAGAGGTACTTTGTCATCTACCTCCATGTCAAGAATAACGAAATCCACGGGGAAAACAAATTTATCAACTTTCACCAACAAGTTTTCCACAATGCCCCGTGGATATTTGACCGATCGGTCAGCAAGGGATAAAGTCATGCGCGTTGGGGTCAGGTCACCTAGGTCTAGTTTCTCATAAAGAGAATAAGGCATCAGGTTGATACTAGCACCTAAGTCTGCCAACGCGTAGTTTTGAGTGTCACTACCAATCATACACGGGATTGTAAAAATCTCGGGGTCTGTCAATTTCTCCGGTAGCTTGTTCAAAACCACCGCAGAACATCCCGCAGTCAATGGAATGTTTGAGACCTCCCCCAGCCTATTTTTCCTTTTCAGAAGATCTTTAAGGAATTTGGTATATTTAGGCATATGCTGGAGGGCCTCAATGAACGGGAGATTGATTTTAAGCTGCTTAAACATATCTAGAAAATGCCCATACTCCTTAGCATATTTCTGGTTCCTAAGGCGGGCTGGGTATGGAAGACGAGAAGGATTAATCTTAGGGGTAGGCCTAATCAGTGTTGGTGTCCTACCTACAACCTTCTCTATCTGAGGCTCACTATTTGGTGCGGTACTTGCTGGGACTAGCCTAGGTTGCACCCTACTAGGAGCCTCCATCTCTATTTCCTCATCTACTTGCTCCTCTACCTCACTCTCTACCTGCTCACTAACTCTCTCTGCCCCTCTACCACTACAAGTGGTGACTGCTTTCAGTTGGGCGGCTGGGTTGGGTTGAGTACTACCCGAGAACTGGCCTTGGGGCCGCTCTTCCAACCGCCTAGCAATATCACCAACAATACGCTGAAGATCCAAAAATGCAGAGTGGTGATTTTTCAATAAGGTGTCATACTCTACTAGAGTTTTCTGGGTGTGGGCATCTTTAGCTACTAATTGGGTTAAAAGCTCTTTTATTTCACCCAAACCACCCTCAATACCCGAACCTACCTTATTACCCGAATTTCCTCTCGAATACTGACCCTGCCCCTGGTTATGAGCGGAGTTTGAGGAGAAACCAGGGGGATTACCGGAAGATTTCCAGCTGAAGTTTGGATGACTCCTCCAACCTGGGTTGTAAGAATTTCCATAAGAGTTATTTGACCCGCGGTTCTGACCGCCTACAAAATCCACCTGCTCATCCGGATGAATCAAAGGGCATTCAGAAGTAGCATGCCCTTCCCTACACATCTCACACTTTTCAGATTTCAACTTCAACTCCTTCACTTCCTTAGTTAATGCATCTAAAGCAGCAGCCACACTAGTATCCAATGTGACTTAGTGAACGCCTCGAGCTGGTGAGGTAGTACTAGGTGTAACACCCCAACCGATGGCGGAAACATCGAGGTGTCACGTATGAATGATTGTTCAGTAGCTCATGGTAATACATATGTTTAAATAATCCTTTATTTCATTACAATATTGAATTACATTAAAGTCTTGAATGTAATCTAATACACCAATCAAACAAACGAACTTAAAACTTCATATAACTCCTCATGCTAGCTTTAGACTTCAAGCATCAAAATTTCCTGTTAAGTTTGGAAAGAATGGGGGGGGGGGGTCAACTAGAAGTTGGTGAGAATACATAAGCCAAGTCAAGCAATTAAGTTTTAGAATAAAAGTTTAGCAATTCATATGTCTAATGTAAGTTTAAGTCTACATGAATAAACATGAAGTGTAGTATACACATAATCAAACCTCCGACAAGTTTAGGTCCATCCCGCATCCACGGTTCACCTTAATATCACGTTGGAAGGATAACAATCACCCGTGCTCCCCATAAAAGATGGTCAACGAATCTAGGTGGGATTGCCAATCCAATAGATCTATCACTGTATATCGTCGGCTTGGCCACAACTAATGATTATGTAAGTTTAAGTTTAAGTCTAATAGTCTTTGTCTAAGTCATGAGGCATTAAAGTTTACAACTAGTCATGTATGTAGAATTGCTTAAGTATAAAGTTTCAAGTATAAAGAATTGCATAAACAAGGTTATGTAAACTCACCTTAGCAAAGTGTTAAGTCTCGTGAAATAGAATAAGTGTAGCCCAACGTTGTCAAGTATTACCCTATATTTAAGGTAATAAATAAGTCTAATTCTTTCTAGTCTACAAGTATTTTCTAGGGTTTCTAATTTAATGCCCATTAACATGGGAAGAGAGTGGTGTACAATGAAAGTTATAATGCCACATCACCGTTAACACCCTTGGTGATTAAATTTCCAATCTTATTCATGAAAAGTAAAAGAAAAAGAGTAATGATTTAATTAATAATTATATAAATAAAAGATTTGTTCAAAAAAATTACAAAATCTTTAAAACGTTTCTTTTAAATTTGTTTATTGGGGTAACTGAAAATCCAACAATTTTTCAGTTGTCACATGATATGAGGAAATTATACAAATATTTATTTTTGTGAAAATATACTTAAAACATTTGTTAATTGTTAATAGTAATAGACATGCAATTAAACAGAGTATTTCAAAAGCCAATTTTAAAAGGAAAAAAAATGTGGCAGTGACATAATCGATCAAGATATTAAAATTCTTTTTCTCCATATATTAGACTTTCATTTGTGCATGACTAACAGGATATAAATGCATAAATATAGGGTACGAGGTCGGAGGAAACCTGGTTCAAAAGAGAGACAAAAAGAGATGGTGAATCGGATAAACTAGCAGAGTAGGTTCGAATGAAAGACGTCGTTTAAATCGTCCGAGATGCTTGTCATAGACCCATGATCTGCAACACCGCTTCTCATTTTGCCGCTTTAACAGCGCTTGGAGGCACAACCGTCACTTATGGAGGTTGTTGTTTTGGTGTTGTCCGTCGGAACCGATACGAAGATGGTTGTGGTTTGTTTTAACAGAAACGGAAATGACGGCGACGGGTTAGTCGGGAAAGGAGAAAAGATGAGGTGTGAGGTGGGTTCGAAGTGAGTAGAAGGGTCGACTATTTAAAGGATTGAGTTGGCGGCTTGGTTTTTGTATAAGCTCCTTGCTTTGCGCCAAGATTTCAGTCGAGATTTTGGGAAGGAATCGGGTGTCTCTTGATTGGGTTGGTTGTAGTTTATTATTGGTGTCTAAATATGGAGGTTTGGTGGTTGATTACCGAAATCTTAGCTGGAGATGAAGCTATTTGAAATGTCAATCTATCACACTTTCAAAAGTCATACGTTGACATTTTTTTTTTTTTGAACGGCAAACTAAACAACGCCGAGTACTTCGTACGCGGTCCCCCAGTGGCAAAGACAAGGGCACAGCCCGGCCCACCCCGGACGCACGAAGCCCCTAGCCCGCCTGACAGCCCGCTTCCAGGGAAAACCCGACCCACATACCCGCCCGAAGGCACGACAGTAGTGAACCGGTAAAACCTGAGGAGATCAGGACTCGAACTCATGACCATAGGCCATGAGTCATCCATCATTTCTCATTATGTCCTTCGTGGAAATCGAACCTGAGACCTCCAAGAGAGATCCCTGGTCCATTCACCAACTGAGCTACCCGTGAAGGACCATACGTTGACATTTTAATCACACAATATTTGATGAGATAATTTCAATTGGGAGCTTCTATATTTACTCATTTACAAATTGGTGCACACTTACTACAACAGAAAAAAAATTTATACCATGAAGTCTAATTTTGAATGAGGTTGAAGACTTCTTCCTTCTTGGATATTATTTTATATTAAATATATTTTTTTAGTGCTTTTGAATGGTCAAAGCAAAAAAACAAAGGTTTTCATTTTATTTTCCTTATAGTTATTATTATTATTATTATTAATATTAATATTATAAATAAATAAATAAATTCATTAAAAGGATAAAAATAGATAGTTTATTAGGAAAATTTTGTTTACGTTTTGAATTTATACCAACTTAAAAAAAAAATATCTGTACTATATAAGAATGTTTTGAAATAATACAAAAATTTAGACGTAGTTATATTTGTACAAAAGAATAAGATAGATAAAGTGACGGTTTTATTAATCCATAAAAAAAATTTGGGGGAAAATACATGATGTTACACTAGGTGCAGGAATGGAATTTCTGAGTAAAACCCGCTGCTCATGGTCTGTCTGGGCAAAACTTTCAAATAAGTCATTGCATTCGACCGCAGTTTTCTTACCCATCATGTGGCCGCCTGCAGAAGTATCAAAGCGGTTCTTTGCCTCATAAGTTAAGCCATTGTAGAATTTCTCTACAAGGGCCCAATCAGTCAGACCATGTTGGGAGCACCTGCTAAGCAGGTTTTGAAAATGCTCCCATGCAAGATAATAAGGCTCATCAGGTTCCATCCGGAACGAATGGATCTGATCGCGAAGGCGGGATGCCTTGCTAGGGGGAAAGTACTTATTCAGAAAAGCTTCTTTAAGGGCATCCCAAGTGGTAAAAGTGTCGGTAGGGTAAGAGTCGAGCCAAGTGGCGGCATGACCAGCAAGGGAAAAGGGGAACATGTGGAGGAATTTAGCATCATCTGTGGCACCTTGTAGCTTAAAGGTAGCGAGGATGCGAGTCAGACGGGCTATGTGGGCTGGGGCATCCTCATCATCACGGTCGTGGAATTGACAGGTGTTAGCAATGGCCGTCATGATGTAGGAGGGTATCTGCCAGGACCCATCATTGTTGATGCCTAGAATGGTAATAGGGGAGTTAACTCCCGTAAAACCCTGGGTGGATTGTTGTTGGACAGTGCGACGCTCAGCCATTTGAGGAAGTTTGGTGGTGGACTGGGTGGTGGGGACGACGACCTAGAAGAACTAGAGCTAGAAGAACTTACCTCTTCAAGCTTAACTTCAGCAGCTGACTTGCTCCTCGAACGAGTAACTGACATAAAACTGCAGAGTAGACAATAAAAGGGTAAGAGAATAACAGATAGAAGAAACTAAGAAAAACATAAAAGACTAGAAACAAAAATAAAAATTAAAAATTAACTGAAATAAAAATAACAAATAGCACAGATATTTCAAATAAGTTCAATCAAAGCTAATTAACAGAATCGCCAAAAGTCCCCGGCAATGGCGCCAAAAACTTGATGTGCTAAAAGTAGTTTAATAAAAATAACTAAATTAAACATAAAACTAGACACCTAGTAATTTTCTAGACTCTCTAAAACTAAACTACTGATAGGCAAGTGAACCTATCGACTCTAGTAAAGCTAAAGTAAGTCCGGATATCGAACCAACAGGACTCTAATGGAAGACGGTAACTAGACTCGAAAACTTATCAAAACTAAAATAAAACTATTTATTATTTTAGGGGGGGGGGGTTTACTAAAAACTAAATTCAAGAAAAATAAAGATTAACTAAAATAAACTAAACTGAACTTAAGACGTGAACCGAGCTGAACCAAATTCAAATGATGGTGAAAATACTACCTAGGTTAGAATCCTACTCATGACTGACGAACTTTTATGGTTATGAAACTAGCTATGGAACCGAGATCTTTAGATACTAAACTTACAGGATAAACTAGAGGACCCTCGACCCTTCTCAAGGAGAAACCTAAGGTTACCTATAAGCCGTTAAACTACCGATTGAGAGGTTACCCTAACAGGCTTACCTACTCTGATGATAAAGTACCCGCTAGACAGTCTACCTTACAGCGCGAAAGCCTCACTACACTAAGAGTGCAAGGGGTAACTATAGAAAACCTGACCTGACTCGATACGCAAGAAGTGGTAAGGAAACTAGGAAGATCTTCTTACAAAGCATCTAGATCTAGCAATTTAACACCCTAGACATATCGACAATCCCGCACCTTACAGCTATTGGAATTGGAAGAATACTTAGAACTACCCAATCAACAAAAACCACTCCTGTGGAAAACACTAGCAATTTACCATAAACTAGCTACTAACACACAGTCCACAACCTAACACGCATTCATACATGAAAGACATTCACAAAAATGCATATGGAGTAAATAATTATCAATTGAACAAAACTAAGTACGCATATACACCAGATCAAAAATAATCAAAGTTTTTACTAAATCATCAACCCATAGTCAAAGTTCCAAAAAATCATAAAAAACGTTCATTCAATCATGAGTATTCATCATAACCTAAATAGTAATGAAAGTCTAGCCAATAAACATGTTCAAAACAGGAATAAAATCAATTCTAAGTTCATGAAACATAGTTTGCAACTAAAAAGAACAAAGGAACGAAGAACCCGAATGATTAAAAACCGAAACTCTCGATCCAAATGCTCAAAATCTTGACCCTTAGCCTTTCTCTCACCTCCTAGTGCTCCAGAGCAGTTTCTTTTCATCAAAAGTGATGATAAAATCGAAGTATGGCCGTCCTAGGGTTTCTAAAATCGAGATTGGGCCAAAAAACAACTTTTTCATGAAGTTACTCCCGTCGCGTAGCGCGACGGGCTTGATGATATCTGGTCATGTAGCGCTACGCACTTTCAGAAGGTAAAATACTCCGTCGCGTAACATGACGAAAATGTGCCAAACCTGTCGCGTAGCGCAACGGGACAAAACTTCCCAATTTTTCATTTTTTTACTTCCCGATCTACCGCGACTCGTCCGGAGGCTCGTTTTTTCTCGTTTAAGCTCCATTTTACTTCCTTTCTTGTCCGGACTCCTGTGCAACACCAAATAATAAATAGAATACGAAAATACCATAAAAACGACATAAACCGACTAAAAAATAATATAAACTATAGACCGAAAACATATGTATTTTGCAATACATCAAATATCCCCACACTTATGTTCTTTCGTCCCTGAAAAAGAATTATGCTATGGAATCACAGTTAGGTTTACATCCAGTTTCAAAACATAGGTTACTTAATTAATAATCTACTAACGTGTTGATTGCGATTGCAGGTATATTGATCCTTTTAAACCCAAACCGGTTTCCAAGCCCCTTTTTATTTATGTTAAGTTCATGTTGATTAGTCTATCTAGGGTCTCACTCAAAGGAAGCCAAAGTTCTTCCTAATCCCGCCTCAAGCTTATGAAGCTAAAGGAACGACCAATTGACCATTTCCCAACCGTCTTATGTAGAAAACCAAGAGAATTTAAAATCACTTTTTTTTTTCATCTCAGCATACTTAACTCAGAGGGTGTGACCAATCCAAGTCGCTATCCCAGTGGCCAGGCACCTTAAGCTTCAACATTTTTGCTTTGATTTCTAATTTTTTTTCATGAGCTTTTTTTAGATATTTATTTTCAAACAATCCTAGAGGGAGTCGAGTCCGGAGTCACTATCCCTAGAAACGACACCATTGGCCTTGCCCTTATTTTAATATCTAGCTCTTTTTTTTAAGTATAGAAATTCTAACGGTTTTAAACTTATAACGGTGCTTCTTATACTATTTTTTGGCGGTTTCGGTCTCCCCGTTTCTCCTAGATGAGAACCCACAAAATAGCCTAACATAATTAATTTATTACTTTTTAAAGGAAACCTTTCTACCGGACGAGCCTACCCACATATCCCAAATCAGACACGTTTCCAATCAATTTTAATCTCTTATTATACATACTATTTGAAAACCGGACACCTAACTTTACCTATCATTTTCCATATTTTATATAATGCAAACTTCAAAATCAGGGACATTTTTTTTGACACGACTATGACAGACACGGTCCCATCCCCACACTTAAATTTTGCATTGTCCCCAATGCAGGAATGGACAACTTACTCAAACGCAATAATACTGACACTAAACAAAAAGAAAAACAAAAAGAGAAGATAAAAAGGAAAAGACTTAGCTGGAAATATAGTGAGACTGTCATGTGCCAGTCTAATCCAAAAACATGCCCTCCAATTCGAACGTGCTCAGCAAACAATTCCAACTCCCACACACGAACGAAAGCAGCTCATCATTCTAAACCACACTCACAAACCATAAACCACCTATATATATATATATATATATATATATATATATATATATATATATATATATATATATATAAACAAAACATCACCAACCAACCATCCCAGTACCCAAAGTATCAAAATATATCAAGGTTAGTACAGACCATGATCAAATCAAAACATCAGATAAAAGAAAAATAAAGGAAAATACTAAACCAGTGATCATGCTGGACTTCCATTCCCACACTAAGTCTCATCAGCTCCACCTGGTGGCTCATCCTGCGGCACATGCGGCTCTGGGGCTCTGAAAATGTCTGGAATAGCAAGGTTCATTGCTCCCATCATACACCTCCACATGTCCTCCTGTCTGTGATGACCAGCAACAATCAACTCTTGTAACTCCAAATACTGCCTATCTATCCTCTCAGAAAGTGCCTGTAAAGTCAATGGTACTGGAAGTGTCTCTCTAAGAGGATACTGACGACCAGGCTGTAACATTACGCATTTATTATACGCTACGGAGTAAAATGACAAGTTTTATTATTTTTGGTGATGTTTTGAGCCTAATACGATGATTATTATTCATACATATACACACATATATATATATATATTTATAATAATAATAATAATAATAATAATAATAATAATAATAATAATAATAATAATAGTCATCATAATAAAAATAATATCTACATTATAAACTTCATCTCTAAAACAACCCAACACTACATAAGCCCAAGCTATATACCCCAAGACTTTAATTCAACTAAACATGTGAAGCCCAACTCCTGAGCCCAATACAGCAGCCCAACTAACCCTCCCCCCTTGTCTGCTAAAAAAAAAATAAAAATAAATCTTGTTTCAGCCGTGATTCGAACCCGGACCTTTAGACACGCACACACATACTTCACCACTGAGCCACGCTGTTAATTGTGTTGACATTTAGGGACATTATTTATTTAACACCTTTTAGAAAGGGATCTGTTTCCCTTTCCTTTCACGCGAATCAGCAGCAGCAGCATTATATCCATTGTTGACCAATCTGTTTGCACAATTAACGCGTAATTATCATGGGTTGACTCAACAACTTGATTTTCGGCCTCAATCAACTCCAATTACACGCTTATTTCTCATAAAATCTTACCAATTTTAACCAAATTACGCGTCATGGTCAACAATTACCCTTTTGAACATTCAAGCCATAATACTATAAATTGAAGGTTCCTGGACTATCACACATCGCCGAACATCCTATCCTAATCCCCAATTCTTCACAAACAGACCTCTGTGCTTGATAATTGTAGCGAGTTTGACTTTTTGATCTGACCGAGCAATCGTATTCGTTACAGCACTGTAAGTTGATGTTGTTAGTGGGTTTTGATCTCCGGCTTTCACACATCAAAAGCCCTAAGATC
Organism: Ambrosia trifida; assembly: GCA_028751855.1. Classification (NCBI taxonomy): domain Eukaryota; kingdom Viridiplantae; phylum Streptophyta; class Magnoliopsida; order Asterales; family Asteraceae; genus Ambrosia; species Ambrosia trifida. The sequence continues at coordinate 127,386,654 of CM054122.1, forward strand.
AATTGAGCCATTGATGTGTGAATCAACCTATTGCAGAATCTAGGGCTCGAAGGGTTGATTTGGGGATAAACTCAATTTTACATAGTGTATATATTTTAAATATAACAGAATTAATCACAACCACTGGTCTGGACCAAGTGGTTGTGACTGAGGGTTGCTTCGTGAGCCACCCGGGTTCGAGTCCCGGCATGGCATCTTTTTGTTCTTTTTTTTCCTCATTTATCCTTTTAAAATCAATTACTTATATATAATTTTATTAATTCGTTTTTAAATATTAAAACTATTTTATAAATTCTAAAAAAATTATATTTATTAAATCTGAGATAAAAGTTTTATTTACAATTTTTATTTTTCAAAAATTCATTTATTTACTATTTATAATAATTAAATCAATTTTATACTATTATATTTATAAAAATCCATTAAAATATCAAAACAACTTTATTAAATTCTACAAAAATTATCCTGAGTTTATATAGAGTTAAACTTTACTGAAATAATTTTTAATTCAGAAAAATCATTTATTTTATATTTTTAATCAATTTTGTTAGATTTAATCATAATTAAATCATAATAAATTCAATTTTCATTATTTTTGCACCAAAATTTTACACAATTTATTTTTAAATATTTAGAACAGAAATATGATTTTTAAAATGGTAATTCTTTAATTTTGGTATTTTTGAATATTAAAGTTAATTATTGGCAATTTGTAATAAATAGATTTAAAAATCTATTTTAAATGAAATAATTTTATAAAAATTATTTTTGTATTTCAAACACATTATGGTGAGCATTCTAAATTCAAATTTTATAAAAAGGCTTTCTTTTATTTAATTATCAAATTTCCCTTATTTAATTAACATTTTATTTTAAATTCAACAATTGGATATCCCCAAATCGAAACCCTAGGATACACTTACAAACTAGTTAGACTTAGACTTATTATTTATTACCTTATTATAGGGTGATATTTGGCATTAATTTGGGCAACACCATTATTTCATCTTTTCAAGAAGTATAACATTTGCTAAGGTGAGTTTACATAGCCCCTTTACTCTATTTTCACTATTTTTGGGGTGAAACATGTTCAAATATTTTATACTATCATTTACTCATATTTACTTGTGATTCAATTACAACATCATTCTATCATTTGACTGTAACAAAAAGACACAGTACAATCATTAACATTGATCAAGCCGCCTGTTTAGATTATAGCGCTATAGGTCTGACAAACCCATCCCCCGCATAGACTCAGGGATGATCGATAACAGTAATAACATTTAACTAACTTGCGAGTTAGTCATCAGTCGACACAAGGTTTGGTTGTACAAAGACGCATTGCTACATGTCGGTATCATACTCTATCATCATACAACTTTGAATGTTGTACAAACTATTGTTATCATTTATTTTTCAAAAACCTATGTATTCTCACCAACAATTGTTGACCCAAAATATTTTCAACTTAACATGTTTCAGGTTCTACTTGCTTGAAGATTTGCTTGAAGATAGGTGCATAGTTTTATTCAATGTGATGTATGAATTCTTGTAGAATCATTGTATGTAAATTATATAAATCATTTAATGAAATTATTATTCACCATGAGCTACTGAACAATCATCAATACGTGACACCCCGATGTTTCTGCCATCGGTTGGGGTGTTACACAGGCAACTCTCTCCTATGCCTAGGTCTTTGTAAACGAGTAGGGATGCCGGCCTAGAGTGCCTCAGCTGCTGCTGACCCCTCTGAGGGTGGTACCTGTGGACCTGGGATGACTGTGTCCCATTCCACAGGACCAATCGATACTAAAATGCCTGCCTGCTTAGGCTCTTTCTCTCCAAAATACTTTGCCATTGGCCCCTCCACTAAATAACTCTTTTTATACCTGTTAAAAACCTTCAAATTCTCCGCTAAAATAGTAATATATGGACCCATGTCTAAAGCAGCCCGGTCTCCTCCCCTCCTGGGCCTAGAAAAAGACCAAGCCAACACACTAGCTAAATTGGCCTCTCGGCCCTGAACCATACATAACAAGCAGAAAAGCTCTATCCAGTTCACCTTATTCTCTCCTGATTTCCTACCCACCAAAGTACATGACAAAATCTTAAGTATATACCTGTAAACCGGATCTCGAATATCTGTTCCAGCCAAATTTTTAGAAAACGGTGTAATAGCAATGGTATCCTAAAACTCAATTAAGTCATGCACTGTCAAACTATGCTCTTTCTCCACCTTATAAGCTCCTCTCAAACTAGTCAAGAAACCTGGAGTCGCAACCTCCTCATTCGTGTAGAAGCCACTAACCACAATGAAATCAAGTATAGACATCTCATGAAGTACCCTACCCAGAGAAAACGACACTGCATCCCGCTCAGCAAATGTGCCTTCCTTATGATTAAATGTAGAGTGAAACTCAATTGTCAGCTCCTCATACTGTTCTTTATCACAAGTTAACACCCGCTTAAACCTAGGCCCTAACAATCCCTCAATTCTCTCTCGCTGACCCACTGTATGTAACCAATCCCAGTTAATCGTGTGCGGTACTAAAAGCTCCATATCAACCAAAACATCACACATCTCTGCTTCTTTGGTACCTTCCTGAAACTGTAGGAGGGTATGCCGCCTGAGGTCAAGTGCATATTGTGAGTGTCTCCGGTGCCGAATATAGAATCTCTCGGTGTCTCTGATTTTTTCTCGAGCATTCTCCTGCTGTGCTGGTACCTGCCTTGGGGGTGATGCGGGTGCCTTCTTCTGTTTTTGACCAGCGCGAGACGACGACTCACCTGCCATGCCTGCAAAACAACGTTAAACCCAAACAAAAACAAACAAGCAAGCATTAGTAATCACAATCTATTTTTTTAATATATATATACAAAAATACGACTGTATAGCATTTCTTTCGCGGTTGTGACCGAAATAAAAAATAAATACAACTCGAAAAGTGGTTTACCGTTTACAAATTATCGAATTCTAGACCCAAACCTCGCCCGAATGGAGATTGAGTACGGGCGAGGCGGTCTTATACCTGTGAATAGCATACTAGTAAACCCAACGACTCAAAGAAGACAAAAAACTAACTAAGACAGACTCGACATGCAGTCATGACACTAGGATGAACAAAAACGACTCAAATCCCGGCACTTTAATTGTCCGCAATTAAGTACAAATGCCTAATTGATTCAAAATGGCGACCCGAAAGACAAAATTGAGAAAGCGAGTGGTTTTAGTATAATTTTATTGGGGTGGAAAAATTCCCCTTAGAAGGGGGAGTTTTGGCCATTTTGTACCTAATAAAAACGACATCAATAATGTGACATAATCCCAACACATGGCAATGAAGACCATAATCGACACAAAAGACGCGACCCTAACGGACTAGCGACCTAAGTAGAATTCAACTAAATAATATTATGACTCGACCATAAGACATTAACACTTAAGTAAAACTAACTACACTATGACGCAATCCCAAAGAAGACCACCACACTATAACACCATACCACAGACAACACTGACAAATACGCTACTCTAGAGAAATAGAATTCTCCTAACAAATATGTCATTATATTCTTTTTGTAAGTTCAATATTGATATATGCATTCAGGACATTTGGGTTCGATATACATCACATATATTACTGAAGGAGATTTTGAAAATGGATGATCGTGATTTACCTCACATGGTTCAATCAATTATTACTCTGCTATGGTCCACCGTAATTGTCTCTTCCTTCGCCGTCGTCTCGCCACAAATATCGCTGAATTTTCCTTAGTGCTTCTTGTTTGCAATAAAACTTACCATCTTGGTCCATCTGAAGTTGAGATTGGTGAAAGGACACATCTGTATATATATAATAAAAGAGTAACTAGGGACAAGTGACCCATTTTCTTATCAAATGGTTGCTCCAACCCAACCCAAACTATGGATATGGTACCCGCCAACCCGGGTATAAATAGTTCTTTTTTCTTAGTTTTATGAAGATCCTTAACCATCCATCCATCCATCCATGTTATTCACTATGTCAACATAAACCCTAACCGCCTCTTATCTCCATGATTCATATCATCCAAATCAAATATCAATTCCTTTAAGATATTATCGTTTCATCTATTCATCTATTTATCGTTTCATATATTCATATCATCCAAATCAGGTATCAATTCCTTTAAGATATTATCGTTTCATCTATTCATCTATTTTGGTTCTGTCTAGCTTCGATTTACAAGTTTTTGTTTTTAGTGTTAAAAGTTTGTTCATTAAAATTTTCAATGGCATGTTATGTGTTAAACGATTTTGCTTTTAGTGTTAAAAGTTTGTTCATTTCAACCTTTTCATTTATGTTGCTAATTTCATGGTTTTATATTTATGTTCATAAGGTAGAGACTCATTCATCACTCACGCCTTCAAGGTAAATAATTTGTTAAAGTTCTTTCTTTATTATCACTCAAGCCATATGTATACCCAATATGATGTTTTATGTTTATTTTAAAAGACTACATTTTCTTTAACCACACTGTCTGTTCTTCACTATCATGAAAACTATTGTATTTATGCGAGAGAATGTTAGGAATTGATATGGTAACACAATATATTCTATTTTCTTTAACCTTGCTGATTTATGTCTATTCGTTATGATCATGATAACCATGTATTTCTGCGAGAGCCCTAAGGATTTGGTTATGATAAGCTTATTTTATTTTTTCCTCTCCAACTCTTCTATGTTTGTTATGATCATGAATACTATTGTATTTTTGTGTGAGTTCTCAACAATTGTGTATGTGCATCCCGCCAACTATGTCTTTATCCTATTTTTGCGAAAGCTCTTAAAAGTTATGTGCTCTACGATTTTTTGGTGGCGACTAATATACATCATTAAAAGTTTTGTGATGCCAAATTAAAGCCGGTTACTCCATCTAAATAATCAAATATCCCAGGGAGTTAGCTCGGTTATTTTGTGTCTGATGATTGTTTCTGTTCGATGATTGTTTTTGTTCGATGGCTAATCCAGATATGTTTTTTTGTCATTAATCCAAATTTGTTTGATGATTGTCTCTATTCGATGATGGTCGGATTCGGCTTCATCTTCTCTTTTACGTTTTCATACGATTAGGGGTTTTGAGTCATCTATTCATTTAAGTTGTTGTATTTAGGGCTTATCATGATCATATGTTATATTTTCTTTTTCAATTAATCATGTTTTATTCATAATCCAGTGTTTACTATTGAATCCATATATTCTATATTTGACATATGTTGGTTGATTTGGGGTGATTGCAGATGGTTTGCTTCGAGGAGTTTGTAGTCTTTAAGAATGTTATTCAAGTGTTCTTGGCATGTTCCTGGGAATTACATATATTAAGGTTATTCATATTTTGTGTGAATGTTTTGAACACTTGATCGAAAATTGAAAATGGATTTGGATGGGTATTGGTTACGGATCTGGGCAAGATCCGATTGGAAGTTTAATGTCGTTATTGAATTTCCTTTTTTGAATGAGATATTCTTGGATAAAATTAATTTCAAATTTAATTTGATTGCAAATTTAATTTCTTTTAAATTTGAATTTATTTGAATTTTGAATTCAAACTTTTAAATTCGAATTTATATTAATTCTCCCAATCTAGATTAATAACTTCCTTAAAATAATTCAATTATCATTAATAATATATATTTAACCACAAATTAATTAAATAAAATTATTAAATTTCTATTTTCCAATTTTTAAACTAATTCAAATTCTCATTAAATAAACAATCCTAATCTCAGTTATACAATCATTTTGAGAATTTATAAAACTTACATCTCCAACTTTTTAATCTACATGACATCAATGAGTAGTTCCTCCTTTAGTGAACTCTTTTATTCAACTCGCTTAAGATAAAATTAAAGCCAAAGTGACCCATTCGGATCAAGATTGCCACCTTTAGCCATTAGGTATTTTTTTTAACTTGATATTTTTTAAGATCCATGGGCTTGTGGTTTCTTATGTAGTTTTGAAAAAAAAAAAAAAAAACTGCATCCAGTTTTGAAAACAAAAAAAAAAACTTAAATGTTGTAGCCAGTTTTGAAAAAAAAAACTTAAATGTTGTAGCCAAATTTTATCATGGATCTAGTAAGTTCTAGCAATATTTGTTTTTTAATGATGTCAAATAAAACGATATATAATTTATATATCATTATAAATCAATATATAAGTTTTCAACTATAAAGTTTCGAAAATTTTGAATTTTTAGTTTCAAATTTTAAAATTTTAGAATACGAATTTCATATTTTTTTCTTTATTTCAAATCATATCAATTATTAATTACTTACTTTAAATAAAGTAATAATCATTATTAATATATTGCTTATACCATAAATGAATTCAATAAATGTTTAAATTTTTTGATAAAAACTGTAAATATGAATTCAAAACAATAAATTAATTAAATTTATTATTACATGTTTAGTCATAAATCGATATATATATATTATAACCCATATTTCCTCAACTGTTTATAAGTTAAAAAAATTAAATAAAATCATAACCATTAATGTATAAAATTTAAAAAATAATATTTCGAAATTTTTAAATTTTTCAGTTTGAATTTATTTGAATTTTGAATTCAAACTTTTAAATCTGAATTTATATTAATTATCCCAATCTAGATTAATAACTTCCGTAAAATAATTCAATCATCATTAATAATATATATTTAACCGCAAATCAATTAAATAAAATTATTAAAGTTCTATTTTCCAATTTTTAAACTAATTCAAATTCTCACTAAACAAACAATCCTAATCTCAGTTATACAATCATTTTGAGAATTTATAAAACTTACATCTCCAACTTTTAAATCTACATGACATCAATGAGTTGTTCCTCCTTTGGTGAACTCTTTTATTCAACTCTCTTAATATAAAGTTAAAGCCAAAGTGACCCATTCGGGTCAAGATTGTCACCTTTAGCCTTTAGGTATTTTTTTTAACTTGATATTTTTTAAGATCCATGGGCTTGTGGTTTCTTATGCAGTTTTGAAAAAAGAAAAGACTGCATCCAGTTTTGAAAAAAAAAAAAAAAAAAAAAAACTTAAATGTTGTAGCCAGATTTTGTAATGGATCTAGCAAGTTCTAGCAATATTTGTTTTTTAATGATGTCAAATAAAACGATATATAATTTATATATCATTATAAATCAATATATAAGTTTTTAACTATAAAGTTTCGAAAATTTTGAAATTTTAGTTTCAAATTTTCAAATTTTAGAATACGAATTTCATATTTTTTTCTTTATTTCAAATCATATCAATTATTAATAACTTACGTTAAATAAACTAATCATCTTTATTAATATATAGCTTAGACCGTAAATCAATTTAATAAATATTTAAATTTTTTGATGAAAACTGTAAATATGAATTCAAAACACTAAATTAATTAAATTTGTTATTACATGTTTAGTTTATTCAATATGTGATTTTCATTTAAATTATGTTTAGTCATAAATCGATATATATATGATAACCCATATTTCCTCAACTGTTTATAAGTTAAAAAAAATTAAATAAAATCATAACCATTAATGTATACAATTTAAAAAATAATATTTCAAAATTTCTAAATTTTCAGTTTGAATTTATTTGAATTTTGAATTCAAACTTTTAAATTCGAATTTATATTAATTCTCCCAATCTAGATTAATAACTTCCTTAAAATAATTCAATCATCATTAATAATATATATTTAACCGCAAATCAATTAAATAAAATTATTAAATTTCTATTTTTTAATTTTTAAATTAATTCTAATTCTCACCAAATAAACAATCCTAATCTCAGTTATACAATCATTTTGAAAATTTACAAAACTTACATCTCCAACTTTTTAATCTACATGACATCAATGAGTTGTTCCTCCTTTAGTGAACTCTTTTATTCAACTCGCTTAAGATAAAATTAAAGCCAAAGTGACCCATTCGGATCAAGATTGCCACCTTTAGCCTTTAGGTATTTTTTTTAACTTGATATTTTTTAAGATCCATGGGCTTGTGGTTTCTTATGCACTTTTGAAAAAAAAAAAAACTGCATCCAGTTTTGTTTTTTAATGATGTCAAATAAAACGATATATAATTTATATATCATTAAAAATCAATAAATAAGTTTTCAACTATAAAGTTTCGAAAATTTTGAATTTTTAGTTTCAAATTTTAAATTTTTAGAATACAAATTTCATATTTTTTTCTTTATTTCAAATCATATCAATTATTAATAACTTACTTTAAATAAACTAATCATCTTTATTAATATATAGCTTAGACCGTAAATCAATTCAATAAGTGTTTAAATTTTTTGATGAAAACTGTAAATATGAATTCAAAACACTAAATTAATTAAATTTGTTATTACATGTTTAGTTTATTCAATATGTGGTTTTCATTTAAATTATGTTTAGTCATAAATCCATATATATATGATAACCCATATTTCCTCAACTGTTAATAAGTTAAAAAAAATTAAATAAAATCATAACCATTAATGTATACAATTTAAAAAATAATATTTCAAAATTTTTAAATTTTCAGTTTGAATTTATTTGAATTTTGAATTCAAACTTTTAAATTCGAATTTATATTAATTCTCCCAATCTAGATTAATAACTTCCTTAAAATAATTCAATCATCATTAGTAATATATATTTAACCGCAAATCAATTAAATAAAATTATTAAATTTCAATTTATCAATTTTTAAACTAATTCAAATTCTCACCAAATAAACAATACTAATCTCAGTTATACAATCATTTTGAGAATTTATAAAACTTACATCTCCAACTTTTTAATCTACATGACATCAAAGAGTTGTTCCTCCATTAGTGAACTCTTTTATTCAACTCGCTTAAGATAAAATTAAAGCCAAAGTGACCCATTCGGATCAAGATTACCACCTTTAGCCTTTAGGTATTTTTTTTAACTTGATATTTTTTAAGATCCATGGGCTTGTGGTTTCTTATGCACTTTTGAAAAAAAAAAAAAAAAAAAAAAAAAAAAAAAAAAAAAAAAACCTTAAATGTTGTAGCCAGATTTTGTCATGGATCTAGCAAGTTCTAGCAATATTTGTTTTTTAATGATGTCAAATAAAACGATATATAATTTATATATCATTATAAATCAATATATAAGTTTTCAACTATAAAGTTTCGAAAATTTTGAATTTTTAGTTTCAAATTTTAAAATTTTAGAATACGAATTTCATATTTTTTTCTTTATTTCAAATCATATCAATTATTAATAACTTACTTTAAATAAACAAATCATCTTTATTAATATAAATCTTAGACCGTAAATCAATTCAATAAATGTTTAAATTTTTTGATGAAAACTGTAAATATGAATTCAAAACACTAAATTAATTAAATTTGTAATTACATGTTTAGTTTATTCAATATGTGATTTTCATTTAAATTATGTTTAGTCATAAATCCATATATATATGATAACCCATATTTCCTCAACTGTTTATAAGTTAAAAAAAGTTAAATAAAATCATAACCATTAATGTATACAATTTAAAAAATAGTATTTCAAAATTTTTAAATTTTCAGTTTGAATTTATTTAAATTTTGAATTCAAACTTTTAAATTCGAATTTATATTAATTCTCCCAATCCAGATTAATAACATTCTTAAAATAATTCAATCATCATTAATAATATATATTTAATCGCAAATCAATTAAATAAAATTATTAAATTTCTATTTTTCAATTTTTAAACTAATTCAAATTCTCACCAAATAAACAATCCTAATCTCAGTTATACAATCATTTTGAGAATTTATAAAACTTACATCTCCAACTTTTTAATCTACATGACATCAATGAGTTGTTCCTCCTTTAGTGAACTCTTTTATTCAACTCGCTGAAGATAAAATTAAAGCTAAAGTGACCCATTCGGATCAAGATTGCCACCTTTAGCCTTTAGGTATTTTTTTTACCTTGATAATTTTTAAGATCCATGGGCTTGTGGTTTCTTATGCAGTTTTGAAAAAAAAAAAAAAAAAAAAAAAAAAACTTAAATGTTGTAGACAGTTTTGAAAAAAAAAAAATTAAATGTTATAGCCAGATTTTGTCATGGATCTAGCAAGTTCTAGCAATATTTGTTTTTTAATGATGTCAAATAAAACGATATACAATTTATATATCATTATAAATCAATATATAAGTTTTCAACTATAAAGTTTCGAAAATTTTGAATTTTTAGTTTCAAATTTTAAAATTTTTTAATACAAATTTCATATTTTTTTTCTTTATTTCAAATCATATCAATTATTAATAACTTACTTTAAATAAACTAATCATCTTTATTAATATATAGCCTAGACCGTAAATCAATTCAATAAATGTTTAAATTTTTTGATGAAAACTGTAAATATGAATTCAAAACACTAAATTAATTAAATTTGTTATTACATGTTTAGTTTATCCAATATGTGATTTTCATTTAAATTATGTTTAGTCATAAATCCATATATATGATAACCCATATTTCCTCAACTGTTTATAAGTTAAAAAAAATTTAATAAAATCATAACCATTAATATATACAATTTAAAAAATAATATTTCAAAATTTTTAAATTTTTAGTTTGAATTTATTTGAATTTTGAATTCAAACTGTTAAATTCGAATTTATATTAATTCTCCCAATCTAGATTAATAACTTCCTTAAAATAATTCAATCATCATTAATAATATATATTTAATCGCAAATCAATTAAATAAAATTATTAAATTTCTATTTTTCAATTTTTAAACTAATTCAAATTCTCACCAAATAAACAATCCTAATCTCAGTTATACAATTATTTTGAGAATTTATAAAACATACATCTCCAACTTTTTAATCTACATGACATCAATGAGTTGTTCCTCCATTAGTGAACTTTTTTATTCATCTCGCTTAAGATAAAATTAAAGCCAAAGTGACCCATTCGGATCAAGATTGTCACCTTTATCCTTTAGGTATATTTTTAACTTTATATTTTTTAACATCCATGGGCTTGTGGTTTCTTATGCACTTTAAAAAAAAAAAAACTGCATCCAGTTTTGAAAAAAAAAAAAAACTTAAATGTTGTAGCCAGATTTTGTTATGGATCTAGGAAGTTCTAGCAATATTTGTATTTTAATGATGTCAAATAAAACGATATATAATTTATATATCATTATAATCAATATATAAGTTTTCAACTATAAAGTTTCGAAAATTTTGAATTTTTAGTTTCAAATTTTAAAATTTTAGAATACGAATTTCATATTTTTTTCTTTATTTCAAATCATATCAATTATTAATAACTTACTTTAAATAAACTAATCATCTTTATTAATATATAGCTTAGACCGTAAATCAATTCAATAAATGTTTAAATTTTTTGATGAAAACTGTAAATATGAATTCAAAACACTAAATTAATTAAATTTGTAATTACATGTTTAGTTTATTCAATATGTGATTTTCATTTAAATTATGTTTAGTCATAAATCCATATATATATGATAACCCATATTTCCTCAACTGTTTATAAGTTAAAAAAAATTAATAAAATCATAACCATTAATATATACAATTTAAAAAATAATAATTCAAAATTTTTAAATTTTCAGTTTGAATTTATTTGAATTTTGAATTCAAACTTTTAAATTCGAATTTATATTAATTCTCCCAATCTAGATTAATAACTTCCTTAAAATAATTCAATCATCATTAATAATATATATTTAACCGCAAATCAATTAAATAAAATTATTAAATTTCTATTTTTCAATTTTTAAACTAATTCAAATTCTCACCAAATAAACAATCCTAATCACAGTTATACAATCATTTTGAGAATTTATAAAACTTACATCTCCAACTTTTTAATCTACATGACATCAATGAGTTGATCCTCCATTAGTGAACTCTTTTATTCAACTCAATTAAGATAAATTAAAGCCAAATTGACCCATTCGGATCAAGATTGCCACCTTTAGCCTTTAGGTATTTTTTTTAACTTGATATTTTTTAAGATCCATGGGCTTGTGGTTTCTTATGCACTTTTGAAAAAAAAAAAAAAAAAAACTGCATCCAGTTTTGAAAAAAAAAAAAAAAAAAAACTTAAATGTTGTAGCCAGTTTTGAAAAAAAAAAAAAAAAAAAAAAAAAAAAAACCTTAAATGTTGTAGCCAGATTTTGTCATGGATCTAGCAAGTTCTAGCAATATTTGTATTTTAATGATGTCAAATAAAAAGATATATAATTTATAAATCATTATAAATCAATATATAAGTTTTCAACTATAATGTTTCGACAATTTTGAATTTTTAGTTTCAAATTTTAAAATTTTAGAATACGAATTTCATATTTTTTTCTTTATTTCAAATCATATCAATTATTAATAACTTACTTTAAATAAACTAATCATCTTTATTAATATATAGCCTAGACCGTAAATCAATTCAATAAATGTTTAAATTTTTTGATGAAAACTGTAAATATGAATTCAAAACACTAAATTAATTAAATTTGTTATTACATGTTTAGTTTATTCAATATGTGATTTTCATTTAAATTATGTTTAGTCATAAATCCATATATATATATATGATAACCCATATTTCCTTAACTGTTTATATGTTAAAAAAATTAAATAAAATCATAACCATTAATGTATACAATTTAAAAAATAATATTTCAAAATTTTAAATTTTTAGTTTGAATTTATTTGAATTTTGAATTCAAACTGTTAAATTCGAATTTATATTAATTCTCCTAATCTAGATTAATAAATTTCTTAAAATAATTCAATCATCATTAATAATATATATTTAATCGCAAATCAATTAAATAAAATTATTAAATTTCTATTTTTCAATTTTTAAACTAATTCAAATTCTCACCAAATAAACAATTCTAATCTCAGTTATACAATCATTTTGAGAATTTATAAAACTTACATCTCCAACTTTTTAATCTACATGACATCAATGAGTAGTTCCCCCTTTAGTAAACTCTTTTATTCAACTCGCTTAAGATAAAATTAAAGCCAAAGTGACCCATTCGGATCAAGATTGCCACCTTTAGCCTTTAGGTATTTTTTTTAACTTGATATTTTTTAAGATCCATGGGCTTGTGGTTTCTTATGCACTTTTGAAAAAAAAAAAAAAAAAAAAAAACTGCATCCAGTTTTGAAAAAAAAAAAAAAAACTTAAATGTTGTAGCCAGTTTTGAAAAAAAAAAAAATTAAATGTTGTAGCCAGATTTTGTCATGGATCTAGCAAGTTCTAGCAATATTTGTTTTTTATGATGTCAAATAAAACGATATATAATTTATATATCGTTTATTGGATAACATTAAACTTTTTTATGATATTTTTTCCAAGTAACCAAAATTCATAGGAATTTGTAATACGTAATAAAAACTTGTATATTACACTATATTTATAAAATGGAGTTCTTATTTTACTCGGGGTTCTGCCGGGTCTATACCCTGGGCTCTAACCTAGTTAGAGAATAAAGTGTTACATTTCAAGTTAAATAAAGCTTGATTACCTGTCTAAGCAGGGAAAGAATATCCAAATACTATCTCTTACAAAAAAAAAAAAAAAAAAATCCTAAAAAATGATTTACATAACTGATTTAAGACACATAATAGTCTATATATTTATAACAATGATCTTCATCATACCTTTTTATATACCATGTTTAAAGAAAATAATATCTAATACATCAATACAAAATTTTTACCTACATTAACAATGCAAATGTGAACAGTGTAATTTAATGTATTTGTTCTACTATCAATTGATCCCTAAAAAATATTAGCAGACCACAAAAACGTAAAAAAAAATAATAATAATCCAAATGTGAAGCAAACATAAATAGTTAACCCCAAGCCCCTACGTTCTGATATATTAATCTTGTAATGCAAGGTTTGGTAACTAGAAGGACTTAGTTGTCAATCTTGTAAACTAGGTTTTAGAGATAGATTTCCTAGTTTAAGTCAAAAAAAGTTTCTAAATTATTATAGTTCCTTGGTGGACAAGGAATAAAGGCTAGTTTCCTTGTTCTACAAGGCTAGTTTCCATGTTCTCCAAGGATTGTAGGCTTATAAATAGATAGATGATTTTGTAAGTCAAGCATTCAATCGCAATCAAATAATAAGAAACAAGTTTTGGCTTAATTCGTGTGTGTCTTTGGTACCGATTTCTAACAATTGGTATCAGAGCTCAGGGTTGGGTAACAATACGGTCGATAACGATCAGCAAGTCCGGCTAGACAAGAACCGATCGACAAAAGTGATTTGCGATCGGAAGAATCTTAGCGACGGGTTTAGTCTGATCGGAAGCAGGCTGTGGCAGAAGAAGACGTGTCATGCATAAATCGTTTACAATGGGAGACGATGCTAATAGACAGATCGTTGCACCCAAAGACCACAACACGACATCTCTCCAAATCCCACTGTTAACTCCGGTGAACTATACGGTTTGGGCGATGAAGATGAAGGTAATCCTGAACGTTAATAGTGTTTGGGAGATGATAGAACCAGGGACAGTAGCTAACGCGAAGAAAAACAACATTGCGATAGCACTTCTATTCCAAGGAATACCCGAAGATTTGGTGCTCCGGATCGGAAACCTGACTACGGCCAAGGAGATGTGGGAAGCAATTAAAAACCGACACCAAGGAGCCGAGCGGGTGAAGGAGGCGCGACTTCAAACCTTGATGTCCGAATTCGAAAACCTAAAGATGAAAGAGACCAGTTCGGTGGACGAATTCTCATGCAAAATTGCAAGTATCGCCTCTAAAGCATCAACACTCGGAGAAAGAATAGAAGAATCGAAGCTTGTCAAGAGGTTCTTAAACGGATTGCTGAAGAAGTTTATTCACATGGTCGCGTCACTTGAGCATGTGATTGATCTTAAAACAGTCAAGTTTGACGATGTGGTTGGACGTCTTAAGGCCTACGAAGAGAGGATAGGGTCCGAAGATAATCAAACCACGAAGCATGATCATCTTCTTCTTACGTACGAGGAGTGGGAAGCCAAGAAGAAGCAGGGAAAGAGCTTCAGCCGCGGAAGAGGAGCGTCAGCCAAAGATTCATCTTCACAAAGGGGTAAAGGAAGAGGTCGAGGCAGAGGTTCGCGTCACGTAAGGGAGAAGGAAATCACTAAGAAGACAATAAAGGATCGTTCGAAACTTCAGTGTTTCCGATGTGACGAGTTGGGCCACTTTTCAAGTGATTCCCCCCCCCCCCCGAAACAAAACCGAAGAAAATAACCTCACCCTTGATGACGGACCGGTGCTCTATATGGCAACCCATAAAGGAGTGTACTTGAATGAAGACCGAGTTGACTTGAAGAAGTATGATGAGAGTCCGCGAGAAAACAACACTTGGTTTCTCGATAATGGGGCGAGCAATCATATGACGGGAAACAAGGATTGGTTTTCGAGTTTAGACAACCGGATAAAAGGTAAGGTTCAGTTCGGAGATGGTTCATGCGTGGAGATCAGAGGCCGCGGCACAATTATCCTAGAAGGCAAGTCGGGTAAGCAGCGGATCTTGAAGGATGTTTACTACATACCTTCGTTGAAGAATAACATAATCAGTGTCGGGCAAATGGACGAGTCAGGACACAAAATAACGATCGAGCATGGCGTATTGTGGATGTTTGAACCAAACGAATCGGTTCTAATGAAGGTACCTCGTTCAACCAATCGTGTTTATAATATTAACCTAAAAGTTGTTGCGCCAGTATGTTTAAAGGTTAACATGCAAGACAAGTGTCGGCTTTGGCACGCCAGACTCGGTTATCTTAATTTTGATGCGCTGAGGACGCTATCAAGAATCTCGATTGGGCTACCATTCATCAAGAGACCATCCGCAATATGTGATGCATGCGTGATAGGAAAGCAAACAAGGGGAGCTTTTCCAAAGGAAGTCAAATATCGCGCGTCAAAGCCGCTTGAGCTACTCTATGCCGATCTATGCGGAGCCATCTCACCAATGACTCAAGCAGGAAACCGGTACATGCTACTAATTGTAGATGATTACAGCAGGTTTATGTGGGCTTACATGGTGAAAACCAAAGACCAAGTTCATGGAATTCTAATCGAGTTCATCAAAGGAGTGGAGAGGAAACTTGGGACAAGCCTAAAAACCTTGAGAATCGATAATGGAGGAGAGTTCACATCGCATGTACTAGGAGATTTCTGTAAGGAAAGAGGAATTGCAAGGAAATACACGGCGCCCTATACCCCTCAACAAAACGGGGTAGTTGAAAGACGAAATCGCACAATAATCGGTACTACTCGAAGCATCCTAAAGGCCATGTCCGTACCACAAGTCTTTTGGGGAGAAGCAATCATGCACTCAGTTTATTTGTTGAATCGCTCTCCAATGAAGGCATTGCAAGACTTAACGCCCTATGAAAAGCTCAAGGGAAGGAAACCAGATCTTTCATATATTAAAGTGTTCGGGTGTGTAGGGTTTGTTAAAATCTTAACACCTGGACATATGAAGTTGGATGATAGAAGCTTGCTAATGGTGTACATGGGTTCTCAGCCGGAAACAGGAGAGAATATGCATCGGATATTTGACCCGAGCAATGGACGGGTACACATAGTTCGAGACGGGGACGTAAAGTTCAAAGAGACGGAAGAGTATGACTGGAAGGATTACATGTCCTGCACTAATACCGAAGAGAGCGCATGGACAGACTTCGTCATTGAGTCCGAAGCGCCAGCGTAGCCCACAGAAGAAGGCGTGCATAAGTCTGAAGTATCTACGCAACCTATAGGCGATAACACGCACGCGGAAGACTTTGCGCACACAGACAACTTTGCGCACACATGTGATTTTGCGCCAAGAATGTTTGACGAGGGCGCAACGTCAGCGTCAGCACAGGTTAACGAAGAAGGAGGATCCGCGCATTACGCGCGGATCTGAACGCGCAGTCCACGGAGGCTTCTTAGCTAAGGTCAAATCGAACCTCAACCATTCCGAAGAAATTTGAAGATTTTGAGGTCAAAGAAATACCAAGATTAACGCATCAATTGAATGGAGATGATCAATTGTTACTATCCTCGGTTGACGATGAACCAATTATTTTTGAAGAAGCGATAAAAGAAAAGCATTGGATGACAGCTATGGAGGAAGAAATAAGTTCAATTAAGAAGAACAATACTTGGAAGCTGGTAGAGCCGCCACCGAAGATTAAACCCATCGGGGTAAAGTGGGTGTTCAAGGTAAAAAAGGATGCGCAAGGAAAGATTTTGAAATACAAGGCCCACCTGGTAGCAAAAGGATATGTACAAAGGTATGGGATTGATTACGAAGAAGTGTTTGCGCCGGTTGCTAGGATCGAAACCATTAGGTTCCTACTAGCTTTGGCCGCGAACTCGGGATGGGAAGTGCATCTTGACGTAAAAATCGGCATTCTTGCACGGTGAGTTAAAGGAGTAAAAGGTGACTCTGAAAGTTGATAATTCATCCGCGATAGAATTGATGAAGAACCCGATGTTCTTTGGTAAGAGCAGGCATATTCATACCCGGTACCACTTCATAAGAGAATGTATTGGGCGAGAACAAATTCAAGTGGAGCACATAAGTGGGAATTTACAAAGGGCTGATATTCTTACTAAAGCGTTGCCACGTTTGAAGTTCAATGAGATTAAAGGACTCGTTGTTACAAGATTAGGGGGTGAGTGATATATTAATCTTGTAATGCAAGGTTTGGTAAGTAGAAGGACTTAGTTGTCAATCTTGTAAACTAGGTTTTAGAAATAGATTTCCTAGTTTAAGTCAAAAAAAGTTTCTAGATTATTATAGTTCCCTGGTGGACAAGGAATAAAGGTTAGTTTCCTTGTTCTACAAGGCTAGTTTCCTTGTTCTCCAAGGATTCTAGGCTTATAAATAGATGGATGATTTTGTAAGTCAAGCATTCAATCACAATCAAATAATAAGAAACAAGTTTTGGCTTAATTCGTGTGTCTTTGGTACCGATTTCTAACACATTCAACCCATTTTTACTTATAAATGTATTGGTTAGGTTATCTTTAATGGGTTAAATAAAGAAAAGGCTAGCTAAGAAGAGAACTAAGCCAAATGGATCCATCACAGACTAAACTATAATTTAAAAGTATTGAGTGGAATTCTTTGAAAAATTTAATTATAAATTGAAGTAATATATTATCATGTATCAATTGAACACAACTCAAACGTTTAACCTGTTACACAATCCACCTGACCCGATCATTTGCTGGATACATACCGTTCAACCTCTTCCAACAGTCATCATTTTGACATAATCAGACCATCACTCATTAAAAGCCAAGGAGCATCATTGTGGACCAAATAGAAGATAAATAACAGAAAAGGGGGGAAAGTATGATACCGTCTCGAAGCCGGGTTGCCGTTCCATAGCTTGAAAACGAAGTTTAATTTATAGTTTTGACTTGTGAACCCAAGAAATCCCTTTATATGGCAAGAAAATATAAGATCTAGTACAGAAAGTGTCAATAAAAAAAAACTTTAGATAAGAAAGCCTACCTTCAACTAATTTTGAGGAGTTCTCTAAGTCGATCATGTGTCTTAAGGCCCAGGTATCAACAAACTAACTATGGAAATCAAAACAAAAATTGAAGTTGTAGAAGATCAATTTTTGTAGGATACCTCGACCTTGCCTGAGCCCCAGAGTCATCGCCCGAAATACCCTACAAAATCAGAACTCGCCGTCGTCAAAGAACCTAATCTTTACCGCCTCCGGAGCCATGGCAGCGTCATCTTCTCTTTCCGTAGCTAAACCAAACAGATTTTTTTTTGTTTGAAAGTTAAGCTTTATCTAGTTGTTATCTTGATAATCCACCAATTTAATTGTCTTAAATATGTTACTAAAATATGTAAATGTGTTATACGCTATTTATTAGTTTTATTAAAAAACTGTTAAGGCTCATTTAGGAAACCCTGAATCAAGATTATTATTATTAGTGCACCAACCAACAGAAAAATATGATATAAAGTCTTTATCTATTGAATGAAAAAAATCAAATCTGTATCACAAAAAGATAGAACAAAACAAACCTGGAAAGTTAGCTGCCATTTTCAGTGATGAAGTAAATGAGTTGATATTTTTTTTTTAATGAATGTATATCCATTAAAATAATAACCAAGTTACATCTGGATAATGGGTAAGCGAGCAACAAGCTGCGCCGCTATCCCCTTTTTGAATCGCAAACCCTATTCTACTAAATACAAACCCTTGGTTCCTCGGGCTTTGCGAGTCACTGTGGATCACCTTCTGCACCCGCTCCAAAAAGCGAACTGCCTCAGGGGCAAGGGATCCAAAAGTGTCGAAGGCAAACGGAATGAACACATGCTGATTCTCTAAACACGTTGCCTCGTGCTTAGCAACCTTCCTAGCTTCTGCCTTCAAAACCGCCTGTCCTGGAACAAATGGTAGTGATGAGAGAAAAGAACTTGATACTCTAAAAGAATACACACATACTTCCTTGTTACTCACTAAGGCTTAATAACATTGTTAAGTACAAAATCAAGAATACTGACACACACTTACTTGTTAATCGGTAAGGGTTACCAATATTGTTAAGTACAAAATCGACTCGATTCGTTTCAACAATGTTTCCAAGCTTAACAAATATTACACATCTTAGTATACCGTACAATCTGGTGGTAAGCCAGTTCAAGTTTTCTGACCCAAATACGTTTCTGATACAACACTCACTGCCCATCTAATATCACAAATTCGATAGCCTAAACAAATTTGTTCCATACATTCCTCTGTCTCTACAACTTTGTCTATCTCCTATCCCTCTCTATCAGCCCTATACAACCTCTCCTTTCAACGGTTTTCTATGTCCCATCAACCTACGACCTCGAAAAACAGCAAAATAATACTAAAAACAACCATTTCATCCTCTCTCTCTCTCTCTCTCTCTCTCTCTCTCTCTCTCTCTCTCTCTCTCTCTCTCTCTCTCGACATTCCCACTCCCTGTTTCATCCTCATTCAAAAAACAGACTTGAAAATTACTAGAAATTAAAAGAAATATGATGTATAAAAGTTAATAACATGTGGTAGCTCTATGGGAGGAAGGAAGTCCTTAACGGCGAGAGAGTAATTCTTCAGGCATGAAAAATGTTGGACTTCACCGGAGCTTCATCATGGAATTAAACATCAACATTTACATGAAATTACCCCAAAAGCATTTAGGGCTTACCTGTAAGATAATCTCCCACAAACCATCACAGCCATTGCAGGACTGTTCCTTGTCGATAAAATGCCCGGAACCCTAAGACCTTGCTTCATACCTTAATTACCAAAATGCCACCCTTACTAAAGAAAAGAGGAAAAAAATACGCCAGTAGCAAGATTCGAACCCAGGCAACATCTGAAAACACCAAAGCACTTTGTTATTCAAAACAGAAACATTATGTGTGTATATATATATATGCATTTTTGGCTTAAGTTACTATTCACCAACAAATCACTATTCACCTTCCGTTTCCAATAATACTTAGTTAATTACACTAAAATAAAAAAATGATTACACTAAAAAAACCTAACGTAAGGATGAGTCCGAGCATAACATTTGCCACGCCGAAATGTGGTGAAAGTTATGGCCAACCTTCCGAAGGTACTCCAAAGGGGACGAGCACGTCTTCGGTTTCGTCGGGCATATCACTCATCACCTCTCTGTATGCAGTTTCGAAGTTTTTACACTTCGATTTCAAGTCCCCAAACTTGTGGGAGATGGAGTCATTGGTACGGTTGGTACCCTCTACAAGGGTACCAAACTTGGCTAGGACCATATGCCACTGTGGTCCGTGAGCACCATATCCAGGGCTTGACGAAGCACCGTTAACGTTACCGTGCACTTGTTGGTAAGCGATGACGAGTGCTAGCTCTTCCTCCTTGGTTCACTGCACCATGATGAACTTGGAATTGAAGATTGAAGGTTTTAGTGTAGGAGACTTGTGAAGAATTAGATGAATTGTGAAGAAGAAGGAGGAGCAGTATAGGTAGATAAATAGGGGGTTAATTAATTTTGTTTGGTGAAAAATTAATTTTTTTTAAATTCAAACCGTTGGCGAGCCCGCTAACAGACGTGAGCTGTCTCACATACGGTCACTCGCGGCAGCTTTCACATGGGTCTGTTGTCGTGAGCGCTAGCCACGTGGACCAGGTTGTGGCTCGTGGGTCACAACAGATAGTCTAAGATTAATGGACCACAATCTTTCTCACCCTTCCTAGAATAAGTGTTGTGTATTTAATTCTAACCCTATTATGATAATTAATTTTGCATAGTATGTATAATTTTTTTTAATGAAGGTTGCTCACTTGTAGGCAATGGGTGGGTTAGATATCTTGTATGATAAGATATAGAAATCCTATTCAGTTTCGGATATCAGTACTATTGAGTTTTGTTTATTTCATCCTATCTATGAACTTGGGTTTTGTTTATTGTAACACTAGTTTTTATCTTGGGAACGTCCCGGATTGAAATGTCTAATATGATATAATAAAATATTTAATATGACAACATAATTAATGACTTGTCAATATATGATTATTATTATTATTATTATTATTATTATTATTATTATTATTATTAAATAAATCTCTGCCATAAGTTATCATATTCAAATATAAAAAAAAAACGAATCTCTGCGTCAGGGTATAAATCTAGTGCCATTACAAAATATTATATAATGTCAAATGAATTCGGAAGTTTGTAATCGATCATTCTAAAAAAACTTACATGAAATAAGGAAAAAAAGTTATTTATTGAAATATCGAACGCATTAGTCTAAGGGTTATGTGATGCGTAATACTAATAGTAATAATTATTACTCTTGTAATTAGATAAATAAAAAAAATAACCTTGCTATAAGGTGACATCATGTGTTGCAGTGTTGCGCGATTCTTTCTCCTAACTTCTCTTGATGAAGTATACCTAGTAAAATTCCAATGATAACATGGCGATTGGGCTGATTTTCAACATTGTAGATAAGAACCTGGTTTAAAAGAAAAAACATGATTAATGAATAACATAAACACTTTGTGTGTTTTTTTCCTGTATGAACGAAACCCACAAAAAATGATTTTTCTCCATTTTTTATATATGACTATGGTACTCGTTGGAAAGATAATAAAACGCTCGTTAATTTGGTGTAATTTTTTTCTTTAAAAAATCTCGTATATAAAAGATATAAACGTTTAAAAATTATGGGAGGATACATGAGAGAGAAAATTTTAAATTTATTTTTAAATTCTTTTTTTCCTAAAATAACTCAATTTAATTTAGGGTTTTATGTTTATCTTTTTTTTTTTTTAATTAAAAAGGAAATAGTTCAAAAACACTAAAATCTTTCAATTATATGATACCACGTGGCACTTTCAAGAGAAAGTTGAAGCCTCCATTGCACATCACATCAGCATATACGTTTTCTTTTATATAGATAGATATATGCAATTTAAACCCATATTTCAATGATTGCTTTTGTGTACATAATTTTAAATGCCTTAGCATAATTTGGAAATGTTTTTGCAACTAATTAATTTATTGAGGATAACAGTCTGACTAAAGAAAAAGACCAAACCATACTATATATGATGGGAAAATTATAATCAAAGGCAATAAAAGCATGGTCAAAAGTTAATTAATCTATTATCTTATTTAGTTGTTATATACATATATTGACAGTTCTAAAACGAGAATTTTTTTGTTAGGTTAACTCTAAATTGTTAACGTGACTAATCAGATTTATTCAATCCATGCCATGTACCAAAAAAAATATATATGAGCGAATAAAAAGTTTCATGCGATTTATGAATAAGATATGTAAGGTATGGATTTTGGTTGCTCAAAATTTACTCTAAAAACTTTGCACCCGTTTTCTTCTGATACAACGACAAATAGTTAGAGGTAATAACATATTAAAATTTAGTACTTTGGTGTCATGGAAGTTATATAACAAAAGGAGTTTGAACTAACCAAGATGTACCCACACATACACCAACCCAATAGTACTCCAAAATAATTCGTTGTTAAAAAGACCAAATATACTCTACTAGATCTACTTACCATTTTACGTGTCATGATACGACCGAGTAACAAAGTAAGGTTTGCCTGAATGGAGAACTGAACGGATGGAAGCGAAGGTCCACTCGCAATAGAAAACAAAACCCAAATCGATGTATGCGCGAATGAATACCACACAAGGTGCGAGATGGTGGCGGGGGTATATTAGAGATCCAACAGGTATGGTTGTGGCTGAATGGTGGGGTAGTGGTGGTCGGTGAACGTGGGTGTTCGAACCGGAGAGTTCATCTGAAAAAATATACGAAATATAGGCTGGGTTTTGCGCTTGTCGGACTTTTGTTATGCCGGAAATGTGCTCCGAACAGAAGGGATGGTCGAGGGGTGTTGGTCAGAAAGTTGTGAGTTGCAATAGTCGAGACGACTTAGGTTGAAGAGGCTGTTGTGATGGTTGTTCGTCGGAGGTGTGATCGGGAAACAGGGCCGGGGCGGAGGAGCAAGGTGTTGGAAGGGGGTGGTTATTCCATGGTATTTTATGAAGGTTATATGATGATGTAGAGAATATGGCATTATAAATACTTGCATTTACATTAGAATTATTAAGGCTTTTTATAAACACAATACACTACGTACAAAAGGAAAGGTTCAAATAAGAGGAGAAGATTGTGGAATTTAAATAGGTTAACATATAATTCTCACTATCCCACATAGTAATAGCCATATTGACAGCCAAAAAATTGCCTAATATATTTTAAATTAAATTAAAGAAAAGGCATGATTCTTTGTGGTAATGGCTTGTGTTCCCGAATTTACGGTCAATAATTACTTTGTTTCCATGAACTACACCAGTGGTTTCATATTATTTGTTTTCTAATATATATATATATATATATATATATATATATATATATATATAGTTTGCATCACATACGTATATAAATTAATAACTTTCCAAATAAACATTCAAATTTAGCTTCACAAAGCTAATTTAGATAATTTCGAAACATTAATAAATTTTATATTTATTTTTTAACGTTGGTTTGTTGTCATTTTAGAGATAATTTCCAAAAAAATTGTGAATGTTATAGTCCTCACTGAACTTTTCGTTTGACCTTATGTTTTCCAAGAGAAATGAAGAGGTATTCCATCTTTCCCTTGATACATCCGTAGCAATGACTTGATTAAATTTCAGATTGGTCTTCTATATGTGATGTTCCAACAGCCGTGTAGCACCTTCAATAACTTGAAAAATCTCAAATTCTTCATCTTCTTTAAAACAAACTAAAACGATTTTTTGAACATCTGACATTTTAGACAACTGGCTGCTGCTGCTGGAATCCATGTTGCTGGTATTTTTAGAAGATTGATAAACCTATGCAGATGTATAAAATACGTTTGAATAGTGTGCTATACAAAGAAATGAAAATCCAGTTTTATAGTAAAAAATATACATTAACTATAATGAATCTATTAACTGCAATGAATTAACTATCATGAATTTATTAATTACAATTAAGTTTTATTAATCTTGGATACACACGGTATTAACTCGTTTATTTTCCCACTAAGAAAACTTTTCAAATTTTTATTTTTATTTTTTAAATAGATATTTTAAGATAAAAACAAATCCGTACTACTATTTAACAACATTTGTAGAAATATGAAAATGAGATATTTAGGTCTTTTATATTATAAATAAATCATGCTTAAATATGTAGTACTGTCAATAAAAAATATATTAATCTTAATTTGATTAAAAGCTTCTCCTCTTTTATAGGATGTGTGTGTAAATTAAAGAATACACTAACTATTGTTAAATTTTCTTTTCAACTTATCAGTTGGATTTAAAGTAAACATAAAGTTGCTAGTTACTTTTTGTACTTTTTATATATTTTTAATAAAAAGAAAGACAATTGCAATAAACAATAATAATAAAATAATATTATTAATAAAGTAACTTCAAAACCGTAATCATTATTTTTGGCCCTTTTTATAAAATCTGTTGAGTTTACAACCCTTGCTGAAAAAAAAAAGTCTTTCCGTGTTAAACAGCGGATTGTTTAATAAAACAGTCGATCTATTGTTAAAACAAAAACTGTATTTTGTAACGTCTGTTCATTTCACAACATCAGTTAATCATATACTGAGACAATATATCTTTTGTACGCTAATCACTGACGCGTCAGCAGACCAAACGTCTGTTTCGAAACGTCGGTTTATATTGACACATCAACAGACCAAAGCAAGCCGTCAGTATAGAATATTTTTTTTAAAAACTATTTAAAAGACTGTTGATTAAAAGAAAAATCGAATTTGGTAACTTCTTTAAAAGCCCGTCGTCTAAATAGCAGAATTATTAAAGCAGTCTATTTAAAACAATGTTTGTTACAACAGATGTAAATTCAAGTGTTTGGTTCAAACAGTTGTTGTCTTAAACAGTTGCTACTAACAACTATAACGCATTTAAATTTATAATGTTTGTTTAAAATATGTTCATTTTAACCGCAGACTGTTTTATTATACACAATTTGTATCTAGAGCAATAATATTATACACATTTCAATAATGAATCTGTGATTAACAATTGATGAAATCTTTTTCTTCTTTTTCACAAAGTCTCTGCCAAACAGCTGTTATACGATTCAACCATATTATTATAATTCAATAATTTGAGTTAAATTTTTAATTTAACAAATATAAATACAAAATGCAAGACTTATAATAAAAGAAATACAAATCATCCGCCGCTGTGATTCTTGCCAACGTCATGCACCCAATACCCTGCGTCCCAAGAACGACTTGATACCAGTAACCTCTGCATGGCCATTTCAGAAGTGGGCTATCGATATTGTAGGACCATTTCCGATGACAACAAGAAAGAGACGATACCTAATAGTCGCAATTGACTATTTCACAAAATGGATAGAAGCCAAACAACTCGCTGAAATCACAGACAACCAAGTAAAAAAGTTTATTTGGGAGTTCATCATCTGTCGTTTTAGCCTACCCATGACAATCGTCACGGATAACGGGACCCAATTTGCGGACAACGGATTACTCAAGTGGTACGCGGACCTGCACATCCAACCAGTATTTACCTCAGTTGCGCATCCACAAGGCAATGGCCAGGTGGAGCGCGCAAACCGCAGCCTAGTGGAAGGTATCAAGTCGAGGCTAGGTACCAAAGGAAAAGCTTGGGCAGAGGAGTTACCGAGCGTGCTATGGGCTAATTGCACATTAACAAAAACGAGCACCGGTGAAACTCCATTCAGCTTAACATATGGCTCCGAGGAAATGATACCAGCAGAAATTGGGTGCCCGTCCACAACAATTCTTTTGGCAAGTCGAACCAACAATGACACAGAGCTGCGCATGAACCTAGACCTGATAGAGGAGCGTCGCAACATGGCAGCAACAAGAAAATCAAATTACAAAAAGCAGCTAGAAAAATACTACAATGCAAAAGTCGAACTCCACGCCTTTAACACAGGGGACTTTGTATTCAGAATCAACGAGGCAAGCGGTGTGATACCCCAAGGAAAACTGACACCTACTTGGGAGGGACCATACCGCATCACAGAAGTCCTCGGTAAAGGAGCTTACAAACTGACAACTTTGGAAGACAAACCCGTTCCCCGCACATGGAATGCAGCGCGGCTCTGAAAGTGCTACATGTAGTCGATGTTATGATTGTAATGAAGGCTGTTTAGCCATTTAATCGAATGAACGCATCAAACCTTTTGCTTTAAACATCTACTCCACTGTTATTCATTCACGACACATATAGGCAATCAGCGACACCATCGTATAGCACAAACCCTAAACTAAACATTGTATGGGTAAGATACAATTTCTCAACTAAACATTGCATGGTTAAGATGCAATGTCCCAAAATAAAATTGCATGGCTAAGATGCAATTCCCTAAACTTGCAGTGCATAATTAAAATGCACTGCGCACGCTAAACGTTGCATAGTTAAAGTGCAACGTCCCAGACTAAACATTGTATGGCTAAGATACAATGTCTAAACTAAACATTGCATGTTTAAGATGCAATGTCCCAAAATAAAATTGCATGGCTAAGATGCAATTCTCTAAACGCGCAGTGCATAATTAAAATGCACTGCGCACGCTAAACGTTGCACAGTTAAAGTGCAAGTCCCAAACTTAACGTTATATGGCTAAGATACAATGTCTAACCTAAACATTGCATGGTTAAGATGCAATGCCCCAAAATGAAATTGCATGGCTAAGATGCAATTCCCTAAACGCGCAGTGCATAATTAAAATGCACTGCGCACGCTAAACGTTGCACTGTTAAAGTGCAACGTCCCAAACTCAACAACGTCCCAAACTTAACATTGTATGGCTAAGATACAATGTCTAAGCTAAACACTGCATGATTAAGATGCAATGCCCCAAAATGAAATTGCATAGCTAAGATGCAATTCCCTAAACGCGCAGTGCATAGTTAAAATACACTGCGCACGCTAAACGTTGCACAATTAAAATGCAACGCCCTAAATTAAACACTGAATGGTTAAGCTACAATGTACGAACTAAGCATCACACTGTCAACTTGCGATCCCTAAGCTATGCATCATACGAATAAGGTAAATGCGAAAAGCATAGTAAAAATGAATACAACCACGAAAGCTATGGAAAAGTTGGCCATAAACCAAGTTGTTCCAAACAACAAGTCATATACATGATATTGGCAGAGAAAATTAACATTGTTTTAAGACATTACAGACAAAATAGGAAAAACAAGGGAGGCCTTCAAGCTTTGAAATCCGACGAAGCATCGTTGTACTCCTCCTCCTCCTCCTCAGAGTCTCTTAAGTCCAACTTTTCACTCGCCTCAGGTTGATTGCCCCCAGCCTCCGGTTCCTTCAACACCTTCTTTATCGCATACTGGTGTCTTGTGTGCACAAGGCCCTGCTTCTCGAAAGACTGCCTTAACTCATAGCATGTTGGTCGATCTCGATGACTAACGACAAAATCAACCAACTCCAACTTCAAGCGATCGTACTCCACAACTTTCTTCTCAAGCACAACGTCAAGGTCTTTGCCATGTAGCGCAAACTGCTCTAGCACCTTGCCATCTTTCGCATGCTGGTAGCCTTCTAGGAACCCTGCTTTGCGCCCAACAAGCTTCGCAGCAGCATTAACCGCTGCCACAGCCTCATGCACTTCATCACAGTTCTTCACATAATGAGCAACCTGTGAACACAAGAGCAAAAACATCTAGTATAAAAAGTGCAAACGACAAGGAAAATAAAGGAGGTTATCAAGGCAAACCTCGGGGACACAACAAGTAAGCAACCACTCGCGATCCTCATGCGCCAGACGCACCTCTTCGCGAGTGTCCAACACCTCACCCTCAAAGTCAGCATTTTGCTGCTGCAACACCAAGTTGTGCTCCTCTATAGTCTCCTTCTCCTTCTTCAACTGAGCAATCTCAGCGTCCTTCTCTCTCAGCCTATCCCGGGCTTCAACTGGAGAACCATTACGCTGCTTGAGAACACCCTCCAAGCGTAAGATCTCTTTAGACGCCTCAGCATACTTCAGCGTCGCGTCACTCTCTCGCTTTGCCGCACTCTCCAACTTTAAGTTGGTTTTAGCACAAGCAACCCTCCACTGTTGCCCCCTCTCAGAAATACGCTCCTGTAACTTATCCCGCTCCTCGAAGAAAGTGACAAGGTCCCATTTCGCACGCTTCAAATGTTTGTGCAACTTATCGCGCTCCTCAGTTACGCGCTTCAAATCCTGGTCAAACCTATTACGATCGTGAGCCATGGACCCCCATTCACGAACAATCTCAATGGATGTAGACAGCATATTCGCCATGCTCACGCTCCGCTGGGGGGACAAGGTTGGCCAGAAACTGACGGCAGTTATCAACATCCAAAAAACGAGCATCAGGAGTCAACGTCCAGTTAGGAACAAATACCCCACCGGCATCAGCTCCACCACCAGGCGGAGAAACACCGGAGAAGTCGCCATCAGGCTCACGAGTCACCCTCTTCTCATCGGGATTATCCTCAACAAGTTCGATCCCTCGCCCGTCACCCTCGCTTATATCCGAGGGAGAAACCCGCCCAGTGTCCACCTCCATCTCCACACCTTGTGGCCCCGTCTGACCGGTTAAACGGACAGCCGATGGAGACACTTGTGGCGAAGGCTGGTGAACAGGTGATAACACCAAAGGCGTAGGTTGAGGGGGAGGCGGGGACTGTGGTGGAGGATCATCTTGTATCAGATTCTGGACAGGAGGAGTAGGCTGGCGTGCCTCCGGAGACGGAGTCTTCTGCTTATCAGTCGGGTTAGCTACAAACCCTTCAGCAAACACAACAGTCGTAACGCCCCCCTGCGCACCCTCCCCTATCAAGTCAGCTGCGCAAGAAAAACATATGTAAATAATAAGCAAAAATACTACAAGGAAATAGGAGAAAAGGCAGGTAAAGTGAACTCACCAAGCAAACTGTCTTCAGCATTGTGAATGAGCTCGTTCAACTTTATCCTCTTCCCAACCGGGGACGACAAGCTCCCCGCAACACCCTTGTCCTTTGAGCTGCGATGAGACCCAGAGCGCCTAGATTGCTTCTTCTTGTGAGGAGTATCCTCAGCAACGGGCCCAAGCTCTGTCGTATCCACCACCAACGGTTTCTGTACCACCACGTCCTTCGCTGAACCAGTCAACTCAGCATTAGTCGCATCATCTTGCACAAACGCATCTGAAAGTTCAACGTAGCTGCGTTCAATGGGGTTATAATTTTGAAGATATCTGCTCACCACTTCATGGTTCAAAATAAAAGCTATAGTCTTCACCTTCATCATCACCATCGTCCTTCTCCGTCCTCGGATTACATACCCTCTGGACGATATAATCATCTGTCTTGGTCTCCTCATCACTATCGTCCACCACCATATTACATTATTCAAAAGGGGACTTTTCCTATGCTGTACAACTTTTAATTTTAAATTGTTTTACTTTCACAGATTGGCACAACATAAGATGTTATTGCTATGAAAGAGACTTTTATGGGGTTTTCTTTAGTTTTGGATGATGTCCGATTTTGAGATGTCAGTTCTGCCGGTATATGCATATAGAGCACAATTTGTCGATTTCTCTACAATTACTAACAAAGTCAAGCAGATTTCATTATTAAACAACATAACTCCTAAATGCATTTTACACTACTGAAGCACTAAATGCACTTTTGCCCTACTTAACTTTTGCTGTGTATGCCAAACCACTTCCAGGTGTCTATCGGTTGACAAACATCCTATATCGCAACGCAGGAACACACGAGTTACTATAAATATTTTGTTTGTACCGAATCTAACCCCTTTATAATATATTGCTAGTGAAAGTTAGGTGTGAGCCTGTTTCAGGTCCACCCGAGAGAACGATGTACCAGCTAAGGACCAATTTGAAACACCTTAATCCCTGATGAATGGTAATTTTATCTCCTGATTCCTGAATATGTGATTATCAGGAAAGAAAATTGATTACAATAAACCAACAACAAATCAGTATCAGGAAAGAAAATTGATTACACTGTGAATGCAAAAGCTAATCAAAAGGAACCAAAAAACACTTCAAAAGTTACACATTACATGCTAAAGTATCTTCAAAGACAACAATGGCAATATATTTGTCATAGAACATATATTTCTCCTGGATAAGAAATTGGGATCTTGGTTTTCATTTGAAAGTAGAGAGTCTGGGAAGCTTGTCACGCAAGTAATACAAGCGCGCTCTGCGGACTTTCCGGTGCTTCACCACTTTGATTTCCTTGATGTTTGGAGAATATCTGTACAAGGATGGCAATACATACACATACATCATACTATACATATATACGGGTATGCATACTTAGATGAAACATAAAAGTGAAAAGATTCCTTTTTGGCATTAAGATCAGTCTATTTACCATTCCAAAAAAACTCATCCACAAGTTTTACGCCATTTTAGAAATCAAAACTTAAATCGTATACGAGGAAAAGGTACAAATGTCATCCCGTTTACCTCTAAACGAGTTAGATTTGGTTATATTTTATTTTCAGTAGTAAAAAATGGTTAAGATATAAATTTCAGCAGAAAGAAACCAAATCAAGAGGGTTTAAAGCCGTGTTCCCAAGGCATAAAAACCCTCACTAAACAAAAGTTGAAGTCTTTTTGTGATAACATAGAATGAAACTTACATTGGGAACACAATTTCAACTCCAACACCAGCAATGATCCTTCGAATACGAATTGTGGTGTGGATACCAGCATTTTGTTTCGAGATTACAATACCCTTATATATGGACAACCGGCGCCTGTTCTCAGGCACTTCCTACAAAATCACATTAAATTCCCATGTCACAAATTCACAACCGTTTCCATATTATATAAATCTAGAAAACATTCAACAGCAAACTTACCAATTTAATCTCAACAATGTCTCCGGTTCTAAGGTCTGGTACTGGCCTTGAACTATCTGAAGCTTCAATGGCTTGCTTGTTCAAAATCTAAAGTCAAAACAAAAACAAAAATGTATATATTTCTATCAATTTCAGTTCCCACTTCTGTTAAAATATAAATTCCGTCCCAAAAATTTCAAGTGTGAAAAACCCGAAAACTAATCTGATGAACAACACTAGTACTAGGCCCCATAAAATATCAATTAATAATAATAATTTAATAAAAAAAAAAACTACAATATAACCCAAAAAAAAACTAGTTATCAGTTTTCACAAACATTGAACAGATAAAGCAGCAGTATGATTGAACTACAAACAAGAAAAGCATCAAAACCGTTGTAGTTAAGGTGTTAATGTGACATTGCTCCCTAAAGGTCAAGGGTATGAACCGCGGATTTACAATAGGTTTATTAGGCGGCTTCTCTAGTAAAAGTTTACACTAATTACTCAAAATAAAAGTTGAAATGCCCCTAAAATTTGAAATCACAAACCCTAGTTTTCACATAAGCAAATAAGTTAACAGAAAAATTACCCCCATGATATCACCCAGCTTCACAATAGGTTTCTTAGGGGCCTTCTCCTCCTCTTCTTCTTCTTCCGTCACCGCTTCCTCTTCAACATCAACAGCAACACTCTCCGGTTCAGTCTCAGCTCTAACCACAAAACAATTGCGATTACGAATTGCATAACTGAAACAATATCCTGAAGCAGAAGCAGAAGCAGAAGCCGAGTTGAGTGGTGGTTGAAAGGAGGAAACCGTGAGTCTCTTGGAGTAAAATTTTGGTACATTTGTTGGTGTCATGTACAGTGCCTGCAAAGTAAAGGTTTAACAATTAATGAGTGTGGTGGAGTGAATAGGAAGAGGGTTTATTACCTGAGGAAGAACGATGGAAGCCATGGATGGGGTTGCAGAGCACAGGCTTATCCGAATTGCCAGATAATGGTTGCTATTATTATTATTATCATGGAGCGGGTTATATGGGTTCAACTTCGGTTTGGATCCGATTTGTTTTCTTTTTTTCATGTTTGTGTAGGGGTGCAAACGAGCCGAGCCGCTCGCGAGTTACTTGAACTCGGATTGATAAAAAGCTCGAAACGAGCTGAGCCTTATCGAGCTCGAGCCGAGCTTGAGCCTAAAACAAAGCTCGTTTATTTATCGAGCCCGAGCTCGAGCCTGACGTATGAAACTCGTTAGGCTCGTCGATCCTTATCGAGCCTATGTATAATATTAGTTTTTTTAATATTTAATCATATTTACCCCTTGTTTAAAGTTGTTAAGTTAACGAGCCTGAGCTCGAGCTTCACTTATCGAGCTCACGAGCCTAAACGAATTATTATTTATATTATTTTTATTTAATAAATTAAGTAATAGATAACAAACGAGCCGAGCCCGAGCCGAGCTCAAGCTTAAGAAATTACTAACTGTAACACATCGGCCGTGGCCAGGAGAGATCCTTGGTTCATAAGTAATGTCCTGCCTCTTAAATCACCAACGCGTTTTGGGGCTTAATGTTAGTGGATGAGAGGAGAACTCCACAGTTAAGCGTGCTCAGGTGGAAGAAATTTCAGGATGGGTGACCTCCTGGGAAGTCTCCACTTGGGCAACCAAAAACAAATCCGTGAGCTCTGGATGGGCAAAGCGGACAATATTGGTGATGAGAGGGGCGGGGTGTTACACTAACGAGCCGAGCTCGAGCTTTGAAAACAAAGCTCGAATCGAGCCGAGCTCGAGCCCGAGCTTTTATAAGTTAATCGAGCTCGAGCTCGAGCCTGGTCAAGCTCGGGCTCGGCTCGGCTCGTTTGTGTAACGCCCCAGCCTGACGTGGCCGGGTCATCGGGTCGGGTTATCGGAGTTACGCAGCGGACTTCAGGATATTGACAGTCTTGACTCTTCCAGGATCCACGTCATCATATCTGTTGGGTTACCTGAACACATGCCAAAAATAGTTTCTGTCAACATAAAGTTGGTGAGGTCGTGTATTTTATAAATTGAATGGCCAGTTCATTTGTTTATAATTCTTTTAATAAAACATGCTTTACTATTCTAATTCTGGAGGGGGAAATATATTCTATTATACCAATTCGATTAAATTGTATCGATTATATGTCAACCTATTATATTCTATTAGTTGCCATTCCTATCGATGGTACCACTCTGTTTGTGATAAATACTTGTACCGACTGGTTCCTGCCCTCTAGTTGGTGCAAGAAAGGAAATGGCGGATACCGTCCAGTACTGTCCTCGTTGTTTCTATTATCCCCTTTTCTATTATATTTCCTTTATTAATTCTATTATGTAAAGCATTTCTATATTTTCTAATAAACGACATGTGTTTCCCCTAAAACGTTTAATAAAACAATAAAAGAGGGGAGTTCACGATACTCACAGATTTGCTTATAATCTTCTATAGTCTCTTTTATTACAATTATATGTCAAATATATATATTGATACGTTTTACGCGTGGGACTCGTTAGATTGTATTATTTAGGATATATATCACATATACAATTTATATATATATAGAGTTCGGTATATATTAGATAGTCCTAAACCCGGGTTTATTATTGACACGACACGGACATCCTAAAATCTAGCTGGCCATTACAGCTTGGCACTCATAAGCTGGCCATTACAGCTTGGCACTCGTAGCTAATAAAAGAATAGAAAATATTATGATTACCCCGAGTCTAGTATATCTTTTATATATCAAATCTTATATATGTAAACGTATATATTCTATATATGATTATTATTCTCTTATTATTATTATCAAGTCCGTACGTTATTCGTATTATATATATTATCGTATAATTCTAATAATCCTCGTCTAGTCAATGGACCGGGTTCTATTCCGGGTGTTGACCGAGTCACTGAGTTGACTCGGTAACGGTTTAACTCTCCGATTGGATTAACGGTACCTCGCAATAATCACAGAAACAGTATTATAATCGGGTATCAACGATTAATACCAACATATTTATAATGACTGTTAAAGATTATACCTTTCGGATAATTGTTGGTATGAGACCGGAGGTCAACCGGACCTTACCGGAGACTGACCGGAGGCTCGACAGGAAACATAGCACAAACCAGAATATAACGGGAATCAACCGAAGGTTCTAATCCACCAGTTATAGCACACAAACACTCCCACATCGACGACTATAGTTCGGGCTGGTTATATAAATACTCGGTGACCCACCGGTCACCAGAACAGAAGGAGCACGATCATAACCGGGTTTGATTAAGAACAGATTAAAGGGTTACAGATCCAAGGTTTGGGTAACAACTACGACCATGAACAGAGGGATAACCGGGGTGGTTTATGGGTTATATTATCGGGTTATATCGGATTGGAGAGGGTTATTAGTTGGTTGTTATCGGAGCTTAGAGAGGATAATATGGTTATTGATGACAGTCACCTTCATCGGTGACTGTCCGGCTCCGCTAACAGGTACAGAGAGAGATGAACGGGGTAGTTTGATGTTGACAGAGCCGAGTAATGGTTTAGGGTAAGGATTATTATCAGTAGGTTATTAAGACAGAGGGGAGGAGGAGGGTTGTGGTGGTTGCCGGCTATGGTCGGAACAGAACCGAACAAAGGATCGGGTTGGGTACCGGGTTTGGTTTCATGACAGTAACAGAGAGAGAGAGACGAGTTGAAGGGGTGGTTAAGGTTTCGCCGGAGATGGAGAAGGAAGAAGACGACCGGCGGCGGCCGGAGGTTTCGCCGGAGTGCTGCTGCTTCTGCTTTCTGAAACACACACATATATGTGTGTTGTTTTGTCTGTTCCGCCCAAAAGAGAGAGAGAGGAGAGTTTTATAAAGATAATTATACAAGGGGTGTTTGGCTATAGGGATAATTACTGGAACTCGGGTGTTTGGTAACGAGTATAGTAATAAAATAAGAAACGTTAAAATAGAAGATAAGGAGCGTTTTACCGAGATAATAAAAATCCAATAATTATTATTTATATAATCAATAAAAACGGTTAGTTGCGAGATTCGAACTTAAAATAATTTAATAAGTAATCGGGTGGTCGGGTACGATCCGACCCGTTTAAGAGACCCGTAACACTTCGAGGTGTTACAGTTTGCACCCCTATGTTTGTGGGTCGGTAATTCGCCTATCGGGTTCCGATATACTTTTTTTTAATTGTAAACTTCATTAACGCGAGCGCGTCCTCAAATCAACGACCGCCAAAGAACCATTACAAATTGTACAATGGATACAACGCCCAATCTTAAAAAAACAATAGACCTATACTTGGACCTATTCCGAATCCAAGGAAAAGAAAGTGACTTAATGGTCGCAACAACTTCACTAACCTTAGGAGATCCCCTTCGAAAACCTTCTTATTTCTCGACCTCCAAATCGCCCCACATACTATTGCCTTGATGATCATTCTCCCTTGTTTCGAGTTAACTTAAGATTCATGCAACTTTATGATGTCCGCGAAGTCAAAAGCAAAAACCAAGGCTATTTTACATTACTTGCTGATCAAAGACCATACCCCAGCCAAAAAACCACAGGCTGTGAACACATGGTCCAGAGTTTCGGCTACCGAAGTACACAGCACACATATGTAATCTATGATATTCACGCGTCTTTGCAATAAGGCTTGCCTAGTAGGAAGCCGATCCAGGTTAGCTCTCCACATAAAAATATTTACCTTTAAAGGTATCTAATGATCCCATCTGTACACCTGCATGTGAGTTCCTGATCTGTTTTCCCGCAACATCTTCTTAACTTGAGCGTCTGAGTCTTCACACTTATCCGAATCCTACCACAACCAAACGTCCAACCTGTCAAAAAAGGAAAAGGAGCTGCAAACTTCCAGCAGCTCACTTATGAAAGCTCCAACACATTATTCGGGTTACGAGACCAGTTCGGACAAAAAGTTGTACCTCCTGGTTGTTCTTTGAATATATCGGCAATCGTACACTCTTTCGTTTTTCCAAGCTATAAATACCTGACCATCCATCCTTCAATAACGACGTGCCATACCAATGATCCGCTCAAAATCGTATCATATCCCCTCGACCAACCAACCCACGCAAACAAAAATGAACCGACTTTTGTTGAAGTTTGGGGTTACTAAGGAAAGCTACTATCATTTTCCAACACCCCCCCTCGCCCTATTCCACGGAAGAAAAACCCACTTCCTTCGTTCCCCAGAATCGAATCCACAACCCTCACCACAAAAAAATAGGCATATGAAAGAACCTCCACGCCCACTTAGTGAATAAAGCGGGATTCACATCCGCAAATCTAGAGATACCTAGACCTCCCTCCGTCTTAGGTAATGTAACCACATCCCACACAACCCAATGTATCTTATTTGCTTCCATAGAACCAGACCATAAAAAGGATCGCATCAAACACTCTATTTGATTAATCACTGCAACCGGGGCTTTATAAATAGAGAAATAGTATATAGGAAAACTTGCAAGGACCAATTTGATAAGTGTAAGCCGGCCGGCCATGGATAACAATTTCGCCTTCCACGAGGCTAGCCGACTACAAACCGTTTCTATAACTGGAGACCAATAGCATACTTTTTATTAAGAAGTTTAGCTTTTCATGGGTTCCGATATACTTGTAACTATATCCGATCCATTAAATTCATCTTTCACGGTAAAAAAAAACAGAAAAAAGAAAAACGATGGATAAGATATAGTAAGTTTTCTATGTATACTAGTGGGGAACCTCGCGCGTTGCTGTGGAGAGAAAATTTGTAGCGCGATACATGTTACTGAAAGTTTATCGATCCTCTCATGATATATTGTGTAGTATTTGATTTTAAAGGCGTGCTAGATCTATTAAATATATTGTTATTGGATTTTATTTTTAAGATGGTTCTTGGACTTGTAGAAAATAAATATAAACAAACTATTAATTTAAGTAACAACTACTAAACTTAGTTGAGAATACGACAAAAAATTATGTCATGTTTTCATTATCGGTAAATATCATATTCTCATTACCGGTAATATTGTTTTTATATGTTTTATAAAACTTTATGAGTAAATTTTAATTAAACAAACAAGTTAAGTGGTTTTTAGTTTTTAAATAAATATCTATTTAACCTATTTGTGAAAAATGAGTTGTTACCCAAGATTTAACCACCATATATTCTTTGCATTTATAACCAACATGTGTAAATAATATAAATATCAAGTTATGAAAGACATGGAGGTTATGAATGTAAATAGTCACCACATTATTATTAATTTTCTCATCAATTTTATAATTATGTTAAACTAATTTCTTGAACAATTTAATATTTAGGTAGAAAGACAATTTTACCCCCTAAATGACTTCAATAAGCATTGTACTATAAGCAATAAAGGTTGTATTTACTTAAATTTTGCGGGTATCCTTCACTGATGTGACACCCGGCATGTTCGGCTTAAACATTTTGGTAAAACATAAGTCTACCTTAGCGAAAAACATTTATAAGTGGACTTAACTGGGTTAGTTGAGTCGGGTTATGTTAGGATTGTCCAGGGTTCAATGATCTGGAGGATCATTGGGAGTCATTTTAGAAATACACTAGTATCGGGTCCTGTTGTTGGTGAAATTACATGAACTGAATCAAGTAGGATACGTAGATTATTAACACACGTGTAACATAACATGATAATATGTGCTACAAGGTGTGAACATGATTATATGTGCCTATATGTGCTTAACATGTGTTAGAATTGCATGATCATACGTTAGAATGTGTTTAAATACGTTAAAACGACAAAATTGGAAAAACTGGAAAACACAAGTCCTGGTTCGACCCATAGCGTGGGGGCGAACCTGGAAATGAGCTCTGGTTCGACCCTTGGATAAGGGGCGAACCTGGAGCAAACCACAGAACAAGTTCATTCGACCTTGTAAAGGGGCGAAGGTGGCACCTTCGACCCCATACAAGGGGAGAATGTGGAGTTAGTATAAATACCACGCTTTGTCATTTTTCACCATTTCACAAACCTTAGCCGTCTCTAAACACTCTCAAACGATTTTAATCACTGAGGAAGGAGTTTTTGCTCTTGTTTTTCATAATCTAACCTACAAACAACACCTAATCAAGAATCCAAGGTGTGTTCTTAATCCTAAACCCTTTTTAAAGCATTTTGATTCGTTTTCATCTAACCTTAAATGTCCAGATCTGTTTTAAGGGTGTTTTTATGATTAAAAACCTTTTAAACATCTTTCTAAACCTAAACCTTATCATTAAACATAGGTTTTCATATCAATAAACATATGTTAATTATATGTTATGTGATATTATGTGTTGTTTAATGATTTGCTGCTGTACTAATGCTAGAAACATGATCTAGGGATGCTATTGATGTTAGTTTAGGATTGTTTAAGGTTACAATTAGATGGATGATGATATCATGTCTAATTTGGGGATTTTATTAAATCTAGGGCTTGTTGCATGCTAGTATTATCAATAGAACTATTGGGGGTTTTCATATACACGATAAAATGAGCATTTTGGGACGGTTATGAGAATATTTCGACAAGTTTCCAAATTGGGTAAAGATTTCATGCACGATGTGACACTTCCATAATTTTTGCCATTTTGGGAAATGGCTAATATGAACAGGTTTTGGGGTAAAATTGGTGGGGTTTTGTGGGGATATGTTATTCATACTTGACTGCTGTGATTGATGATGTTTCGGGATGTTTTCGGATGTTTTTGAAGCGTTTTATGGAAAAACACTATGCCAGGGTCGAACCTGGGCACCTTCGACCAGTCGTGGGGTCGAAGGTGGGATCTCAGGGTCGAACCTGGACAATTGTGGTCGAATCTGTCTAAATGGGTCGAACGTGTCTCAAAAGGGTCAAACGTGGAGGAAAAGGGGCGAATGTGGAACTGAAAATCCTGGTTCGACCCTATACATTCAAAAATGAGATTTTTGATGCAAACTAAGTGTTTTATGTTTGAACCTTGTGTGTAATCTATGTAAACTTGACTAGTTAGGGTAATGAGTCACCAACGGGATGCCGGGTCGGTCTAGTGTGTCGGTTGAACATTCAAAACACGTTTTAAAACATACTTAGTCACGATCTGGACAATCGGGGACTAGATAACCTTATGGTTATTAGTCGGAACACTTATGTGAACATTTTGATAGATCTCCGGTAGTTGGGATTATCAAGGGCTTGGCTTTCTTATATTACTGAAGAACACAACTTAAGGTGAGTTCACGACCTCACTTTTACTGCTTTTACTTTTACTTTAGGGGGAGAAAACATGTGCTAAACTTATTTTGGTAACATATGTCATACTATGATTTAACTTTGCGTTGCTATACGATCTTTGAAAGTCCCGGGGGAAACCATGAATGTGCGGAGATCCACAATGGGGGAAATGTGGATAGATCTACTGGGTTTGACAGGCCCCACTCAACGACTTGGAGGGCCGGGCGGGTGCATATTGTCTCGAACTTGCTAAACATTGCTGAACACTCGGGCTGAACATTGGTAACAGTCTAGTAATGGTTTTCCAATCGTAGTAGTAACAAAACATACGCCTAGATAGCGTACTTGGTAAAATTGGTATAGTATGGACATGGTAACACTTTGGTAACACTATGGTAACATTTTGGTAACATATTGAACAAACCTGTGAACTCACCAGCATTATATATGTTGACCTCTTTTTGGCATGTTTTCTCAAGTCGCTAAGGTAGCATCGGTTGGACTAGGCGCACGGGTCTGCATTGGCGTCTAGGTTTAGTTGCACATTTTGAAATAAGTGTCTTGAATACTTTGGAACACAGTTTTGTAGCTGATTAAATTCTTTAAATGCTTCCGCTATGGTTGTCACCTTATGAAAACTATGTTTTTGAGTTTACGTATTTCATATAGTGTTGGTTATTGTGACCGTTGACTTGGATCTTGGTTTGTCATGCGCCTCGCGGTAAAACTCCGCAGTGGAAATTTGAGGGTGTGACAACTGATGCTTTGTAATATAGTATAGAAGATAAAGATTCGGGTTGATTCATTAGCGTGAGCGTGAATTTATGGCTTTTCGATTTCTTATTTCTTAAAACAAATAACATAAGTAATTAACACATAGTTAAAATTTTGTTTTCTCTTTATGCTAGTGTTTAATTTATTTTATTAGTTAGAATTAGAACTTAAACAATATACAATTGCCGAAAGCAAAATAATATTGTGAACCACACTTCATACAACGTTTAACAAGAACATTAAATAGATCAACAAATACCTTAAAAGTCTTATAACAAACATAGTTTACGTATAAAGTTAATCTAGTAGCAACCAACATACAAGTTATATAAACATGAGAAGAAGAATCTAGACATCATGTATGGAAAGAAAGAAATAATGAAAGAAGAGAGAACTTTATTCATTGATATGTTTTATATACCAAATGAAAGACCATTATTTATAAGGTTATAAACATTGAAAGATATGTAAGTTATGTATGTGAAGAGTCACCAGATTATTTATATACTAAATACATGACCATTATTTATAAGACTATAACAATGATACAAACATAATAAAGACATGAAGGTTATGAATGTAAAGATTCATCAGATTATTGTTAATTTCCTCATCAATTTTATAATTATGTTTAAATTAATTTCTTCAACAATTTAATATTTAGGTAGAAAGACAATTTTACCACCTAAATGATTTCAATAAGCATTGTACTATAAGCAATAAATGTTGTATTTACTTAAATTTTGCGGGTATCCTTTACTGATGCTTTATAATATAGCATAGAAGATAAAGATTTGGGTTGATTCATTAGCGTGAGCGTGAATTTATGGCGATTTCTTATTTCTTAACACAAATAACATAAGTAATTAACACATAGTTAAGTTTTTGTTCTCTCTTTATGCTAGTGTTTAATTTATTTTATTAATTAGAATTAGAAATTAAACAATATACAATTGCCGAAAACAAAATAATATTGTGAACCACACTTCATACAACATTTAACAAGAACATTAAATAGATTAACAAATACCTTAAAAGTCTTAGAACAAATATAATATAGTATACGTATAAAGTTATATTTGAGAATGCATATATATATATATATATATATATATTTATAGAGTTAACTATTTCATGACGTTCAAGGAGATCATGTTGATTGAAATTGAGGAAAGTCTCCATACCCTTTTCCAACCATTCTCTCCATCATCTGTCCTTCATGTCCATTTGTTCCCTGCAACTTTAGTTTTCATCCCATGCAGTAAGTGGAATTAATATTTATAATATATTAGAAACGTATTAGCAAATCTAGAATGTTATATTTAGAATTTTGTCCATTTTATTTAGTTAACAATATATATGATTCAAGATACACAATTTCTTAACAAGGATAGTGATGGGATTGGTTACTGAATACACCATTCCACATACCCAAACCCGGCACAATGTCACCGCGCGGACAAAAGCTACGCGCAAGATACGGTCAAGGCTCATTAATGACCGGTCAATGGTCAAGTCTCGGTCAAGGCGAAAGTCATGCATGGTCAAATGCCATGCATGAATCAAGGCTTCAAGCATGTTGACTAAACAATAGAGGCGGTATTATGTTCCACTATTCCCATTAATTATGCTTTCCACGTATCACCTTACTAACACAATTAAGGGTGATGGAGACAACCTAACCACGGTTAGGACTTGGGTAATGGTGGCATACGGACTCTCCTATAAAAGGGATCAAATCCCCAATAGGAGAGGACACTTTCTACTGACCTGGAGAGCTATCACACTAGATAGTATCCCCATTCACCCCGTTTTTGTTATAAACAACTACCTTGTGTAGTCGTCTCCACACCCATACATTCACTCTTGTTTGCAGGTATCTCCAAGCCGTAGCTGTTAGTGAAGGATCAACCCTGTAGTAACTCATAATCTTATCATCCTTAACCGGTGGTGAGGCTATTTGTTTCTTCATTGACGCCATCCCTTACGGTTCTAACAAATCTTTCAAACTAGAAACATGGCTTTTTCAAAAGATACAAAAAATAACAATGCTGAGGTTGATGCCACGATCAACGATGAGATCCAAGATGTTACACCAAATACCATCACGAAGAATGTGGCTCAGAAGCAACCGGCTTCGACATTCCAGTTCCACCCAAACAAGGGGGGATCTGCTGGAAGCAAAAAGAAGAAGGCCAACCTATCTCCGGTTGACCCGGACGAGTGGTTGGCTCAGCAAAATTCAAAAACGATTGCTGAATATCAGAAAATGGTTATGAATCAAGCTAAACTCAACGTCCAAAAGATGTTAAGTTTCAACACAAGCGAGGAGGACTCAGAATCTCCTCGAAAAAACAAAAGTGGCCGTCACGCTAGAGGGTCTCGTCAGGCGGTACGTGGTGGAGGCCGTGGTAAGAATACTCCGTCAACCTGAACGATGAACCAGACGGCTACGAATCAGAAGATGAGATGCATCATGATTCCAACAAAAAACAGAACCCCAAGTCTGTTGCCAGCAGTCTGGCACCAAAAGATGATGACCTCTACAAACCATACAGACCAAAGACTTTCGCCGAAAGATCAAATTTCTGTGCACGCATTGCATTGGCACCGATGCCTCAAGAATGCAAGCTACCAAGCACCATCGGGAAATATGATGGTTTGCGCGATCCGGATGATCACTTGCATGCTTTTGACTGCGCAGGTAGCTCCAAGCTATGGCCAGTCCAAGCCTGGTGTCACTTGTTTGTACAAACATTAACAGGGGCAGCCAGAGTGTGGTATGAAAGCCTGCCTGTGGGAAGCCTGGTGGATTTCGATGACCTCATAAGAAAATTCAAGAATCACTTCTCACATCTGCGCAAACACAAGAAAGACAAGGCATACATTCTCTTGTGTACGCGCCACGAGAACGAATCCCTAGAAGATTACATCATCAGGTACAACAAGGAAGCCCTCCAACTAGGATGCGGAGAAGAACTTACCCGCGCAGCATTCATACACGGGGTAAGGAATAATGATCTGATGAAATGTTTAACCGGTAAAGACGGTGTGCCACAAGCTTGGGATGAAGTAATCGAAGCTACTAAAGTTTATGCATCTTCTGAACGATCATTCCATCGCAACAAAAA
Source organism: Ambrosia trifida (assembly GCA_028751855.1). Taxonomy (NCBI): domain Eukaryota; kingdom Viridiplantae; phylum Streptophyta; class Magnoliopsida; order Asterales; family Asteraceae; genus Ambrosia; species Ambrosia trifida. The sequence continues at coordinate 127,430,320 of CM054122.1, forward strand.
TACACACCAAAGTAGCAGTCACCATGCGTCATCAAACAACAGAGGAAAAGGCAAGCAATCTGTATGGTCCAGAATCTCAGGCACAGCGGATGAAGGAAAATATTCCTCCGCACAAGACGCGAGAAACATGCTGAGTTCAAGAGGGTCCCGTGACCATAAAGGACACTCGAAGAAGAACTACGAATGGACGCCACTGTCGAAAACACCATCCGAGGTGCTGAAAACCGAACAGATTCAATTTCCAAAGCCACAAGAGCTCCGTGGTGACAGGCGGAACGTGGACAGATCAAAATACTATGAGTATCATGAAGACCACGGCCATATGACAGACAATTGTTACAGCTTGAAGATGGAAATTGAAAGCGCAATTAAGTCAGGGCAGTTAACGCACCTCGTGAAGAACATGAGAAGAAAACAGAGGGACAACACGGAAGTAGGGGAGCCCTCTCAGAAAAAGATACGCAATCTCAATGCGCATCACGTGTATAGCGTTTCCCGCAATACATGCAAGATGACACATAGGAACGCAAGCCATAAGCGGACCTTTATGGAAGCAAAAGATGATTCATGGTGTCACACCCTCAAATTTCCACTGCGGGGTTTATACCGCGAGGCGCATGACAAACCAGGATCCCATAGCCATAAGTCACATGAACGAACTCTAAATGCCCAAACCATTTAGTTCGTTTTCAAAAACCAAGTTTAGTTAAGCTGCGGAAGCGTAGACCAAAGTTAAACCTTTTTAAAAACCATGCGCAAAACAACGCGCCCAAATTAAAACCATATGAGAGAAAAGGTAAAAGCATAATATGTAATTTATGTGTATGCCCAAGACCCCAAATGTAGTGAAGTGTACAGTGCTTTCTAATCCTGGCACCGGAACCTAACTACCTGCAAAAGCATGTAAATCGTGTGTCAACATAAAGCTGGTGAGTTCACAAAGTAAAGTAATTGAGTATGTAAATGCGTTGGTTTCCAAAACCACGTAATCAAGTAAATTGAGTTGGTTTCTAGAACCGTGTAACCACTAGTTCGTCGCATGTCAAGGGTAGCTAACCCATTCATGATAACTAACACCGAATATACCGAACTGCTATGTACGTGTAGCCACAAAAGTGCGCCGCATGCCTGACATCATTGTCTATCCACAATGATAAAGTTTCGTTAAGTTATAGTTCACGCCCGCGCTCCCCGAGCCGGTGTGAGGTTTGTAAGACCTAATAGCGCTATCAACTAATAACCCGCTTGCCAATCCCGGCAACTCATTCGGTACGTGAGGACTTACAGACCCACACAGGGATCCATAGCATCCCAACCCGGGATGTGTAAGTAGTCCCAAACCGGACTAGAAAAATGTTAAGTAAGTTGTCTCATACCTGAGACGCATGCTTTTGAGAAAAAAGAGTAGTGAAACTCACCTTAGTGTGCAAGCAAAAGAAATCCGACCCGCAAGTAAAGTATGCTACCGACACCCTAATACAAATGTCACTAGGTGAGTATATGTGCATAACCACCACACCATATAACTCGTTTATCCAAGACTTTTAAATGTTCAAAATCGTGTAGTGACACCTAATGACTCTACATGCTCAAGTATGTCCTACGTATCCCGTTGGTGATCATAGTGATTATTATCAGTTTAATACATCAAATACATCTCATACAAGTTTTCACACAAGTACATATCAATTACATACCACATACAACTCCAAATAGTCACATAAAGACCCCGTACACAATCTGCGTTTTTAGGACAGATTGTGCGCTGTGAAAAACGAATTATTTAAAATACTTAACGAATGAATTAATGTCCCAAATTTTTACTGAGTATTCATGGGGATTCGGTTGCAAACCCATATTTTTGTTTTGTCTTAAAACCAAACACAAAAATTATGAAAATTCATACAACACAGCTATGTCCAGAAAATTTCCTCAACAGGTCAGTTTAGTAGAAAAATTCTCAAAAATTGTGTATTCATCCAAACGGGATGAATCCACTTGGAAAAGCTCAATGTTTCCAATATTGACCTACTGTAAGAATTTCATTACTTAATTCCTTGTAAATCTCAAGTTATGACCATTTAAAGTTAACCCAATTCACAAATCCGAAAATCTGATATGACCCCTAACCAAATAAAATTCCAAAAACGACCCAAACGGTGTCCAAATCTGATAGTTTTGCCTATTATGAAAAGCTAAGACCTTGTACATTACAATCATGCAAATAAATCATCAAAACAATCAATTTAACATTGAGATACAGTCCCTACAAAACACCCTAACGAATCTGCCAGAAACTGAAACTTGCTCCACAAGTTATTCACAAACCCTAATCATGCATAAAAATCTCTAATACATGCATAACTCATATTATTCTGATTAAACACCTATATTATCATACAAAAACCCTAATTATGATTACTAACAACAACCATCATCATCAAATCACAATGAACATTCAAGAACACCCACATAACCCTATATGCGATTTTTATACATGCAATCTCTAGGGTTTTTAAAACTTTTCAAGTATTGTAAATCATCAAGAAACATGTAAAATGTATACCTTGCAATGCTAAACTCCTCAAGGCCTAGAGATTGCACCCAAATCAACTTGAATTAGTGAAAAAGAGGTGTTGTTTGATTGAATATTGAGAGAGGGGTTGGGGTGGGAGTTCACGGCGCATAAGGGGGGTGGGTTAGGGTTTTATTTTTTTTGTCTCCTAATTATAAAGGGGCTTGGCTTGTTGCCCAAGCAATTGGGTATTAGGGCCCCTTATAGTCCATTAACCGAACCCGTTAGTCATGTTCTAGTCCAATACCGGGCCCGATGATATTAATCACCCTAAATTGCATAAAAACTATTGTTTTTATTATCTCATAGCATATCAATCATAAGGTGCACGTAATTTGCATGGTTTACATATTAACTTTCAGTTAAGCGGTAATTCACATAAACATGTAATCCACATAAACATGTAATCCACATAAACATGTAACTTCACGTTCATCATAATTCAATTGTACACATTATTATATATGCCAGACAAATCACCAACGTTTGGGATATAGGACTCGTGTGTGCATTGTGATGATAACTTTACTTATTATAATGTAACATATGTTATTATCACATAACATATGTTATTACCCTATAACATATATGAAGACCTTCCTAACTAACCCTAGTCAAGTGTTTAGTCACGTATGCACATGCAAGTTAACTAGAGTTCAGTTAAAGTAAGAACCTGAAAATGCGGGGTGTCACATCATCCCCAAGTTGAAAAGAATTTCGTCCCTAAATTCAGCAAGTAAACAATAAAGCCAGCTAGAATAGTGTGTGCTTGGTTCCCGGATGTCACATCATCCCCAAGTTGAAAGGAATTTCGCCTTGAAATTCACTTTGAAAGAGCTGCTTTATGTTTAGCGTTCGATCTATGTTCAGGTTTAGGTTCAGAAAAGATGTATGGGCATTTAAGCCGCATTTGATCCCTGCGTTCCCACGTGTATTCCGGTCCTAGACGGGAATTCCATCGCACCTTAACAATCGGTATGATGCTCTGTCTGAGTTTCTTGACGCCCCGCTCTAGAATCTCCCCTGGTTCTTCCGTGAACCGTAGCTGATCGTCCACCTGGATCTCCTCCAGTGGCACCACCAGTGTTGTATCCAACAGGCATTTCTTTAGATTCAATGCGATACGTGGGATACATCATGTACCCCACCGAGTTTATTAAGCGAGTTTAACTTGTAAGTTACCGGACCAATCCTTTCGACAATCTCGAATGGTCCAATGTATCACGGGTCAGCTTTCCCCGTTTTCCAAAGCGTATCACCCCCTTCCAAGGTGACACCTTCAACAGAACCTTGTCCCCAACCTGGAACTCCAAAGGTTTCCTATTCTTATCAGCGTAACTTTTCTGTCGATCACGAGCAGCAACCATCCGATTTCTGATTTGCACTATCTTCTTAGAAGTTTCGTGCACGAGTTCGGGATCTGTTAGTTGGCTATCCCCAACCTCAGTCCAACAGATGGGGGACCTACACTTGCGCCCATAAAGTGCCTCAAAAGGCGCACACTGTATCGAAGTGTGATAGCTGTTGTTATAAGAGAATTCGATCAAAGGCAAGTGCTTATCCCAACAATTGCCAAAATCCACCACGCACGCTCGTAACAGATCCTCCAACGTTTGGATGGTACGTTCACTTTGTCCATCCGTCTGCGGGTGATAGGCTGTGCTCATATCCAGGCGAGTTCCCAAAGCATCTTGGAGAGTAGTCCAGAAACGAGCAGTGAATCGCCCATCGCGATCAGATATAATAGAAGTAGGCACCCCATGCCTAGAGACTATCTCCTTGATGTAAAGGTTCGCTAGCTTCTCCAATGAGTCTGTTTCCTTTATAGCCAGAAAGTGGGCCGATTTGGTTAAACGATCCACGATAACCCAACTCATGTTATGGCCCGTTGGCGTTCTAGGAAGCTTTGTAATAAAATCCATGGAAATCCCATCCGATTTCCACATAGGGATTTCTGGTTGTTGGAGTAGGCCTGAAGGTTTCTGATATTCAATCTTAACCTTCGCACAAGTCAGGCACTTACTAACATAAGTGGCTATTTCGGCTTTCATGTTTGGCCACCAGTAAAGAGTCTTAAGATCTTGGTACATCTTGTCCGAACCAGGATGTACCGAATATCGAGAGGTGTGTGCTTCATCAAGCACCAATTGCCTGAGATCCCCAAAATGTGGTATCCAGACTCGATCCATGAAATACTGGAGGCCATCTGTTTTTAGTTCCAAGTGCTTATCAACACCATGTAAGGTTTCAAGCCCGATGTTTTCTCCCTTCAAAGCTTCACCATGGGCTTCTCGTATCTTATCAGGAAGATTGGAATGAATGGTGAGTTGTAAAGCTCGTACCCGTTTAGGTTTCGTTTCCTTTCGACTGAGGGCATCAGCTACTACATTAGCCTTCCCTGGATGATACTTGATGGCACAATCATAATCATTCAAAAGTTCTACCCAGCGACGTTGTCGTATGTTCAGCACCTTTTGATCAAATATATGCTGAAGGCTCTTGTGATCAGTGAAAATTGTGCACTTTGTTCCATAGAGGTAGTGCCTCCAGATTTTGAGAGCGAAAACCATCGCTCCCAGCTCCAAATCATGAGTGGGGTAATTCTTCTCATGGACCTTCAATTGCCGCGATGCATATGCGATTACCTTATCACGCTGCATCAGTATGCACCCTAAGCCTTGGATAGACGCATCACAGTACACTACAAAGTCCTCTGTACCCTCAGGCAACGATAGTATCAGTGCACTGCAATGTTTTGACCAGATTCTTGAGCATCCCCCCACTTATAGGTAATGCCTTTCTGCGTTAGGGCGGTGAGAGGTTGAGCGATCTTACAGAATCCCTTAATGAATCTACGATAGTATCCTGCGAGACCAAGAAATTGGCGCACCTCAGTAGGGGTCCTAGGAGCCTCCCACTTTTTAATAGCGTCAATCTTGGCGGGGTCAACATGTATTCCTGCCTCGTTGACCACATGTCCAAGAAATTGAACTTCTCGAATCCAAAAGTCACATTTAGAGAATCTTGCATACAACTGCTCCTTTCTCAATAGTTCCAAGATCAGTTGCAGGTGTTGCTCGCGCTCTTCCCTGCTCTTGGAATAAATCAGTATGTCATCTATGAACACTATGACGAATTTGTCCAAATAGGGCTTGCACACATGGTTCATCGGAACAATGAACACAACCGGTGCATCCAAATGGCATCACCAAAAACTCATAATGTCCATAACGAGTTCGAAAGGCTGTCTTCGCCACATCCTCCTCTCCGACTCTCTGCTGATGGTATCCTGACCTCAAGTCAATCATAGAATAGAAACTCGACCCTTGCAGTTGGTTGAACAAGTCATCATTACGAGGCAAAGCGTAGCGGTTCTAAACCGTCACCTTGTTCAACTTCCGATACACATGCGGAAACTCCCATCCTTCTTCTTATCAAACAGAACTGGAGCTCCCCATGGCGAAGAACTAGGTCTAATAAAGCCCCTATCCAATAGCTCTTGGAGTTGGGTAGACAGTTCTTGAAGTTCACCTAGTGCTAGGCGGTATGGTGCACGTGCAACTGGAGCTGCTCCAGGTACAAGGTCAATTTGAAACTCCACTTGACAAACAGGTGGAAGTCCAGGTAGTTCCTTTGGGAAAATATCTGGGAAATCTCGGACTACTGGGATGTCCTCAATCTTAGTTTCATTCTTAGCTCGAGTGTTAGATTTGTTAGCTAAAATGGCTGGACAGCCCTTACGAATACACTTCTGGGCTTTCAAGAAGGAGATGATGCCCACCATGGCACCACCATGGCACCACCATGATTACCCTGTATAGATAAAAGTTCTCCACCTGGGAGGGGGAATACGAACCATCTTCTCCTGACAGAGAATTTCAGCGTGTTGCTTGGACAACCAGTCCATGCCAACCACGAGATCAAAGCTTCCAAGGGTGATAGGTAGAATGTTGATGGCAAACGATTGCCCATCCAACTCGAGCTTACAGTCACGATGAATATGGGTTACCTCCACAGGCTTTCCATCAGCTAACTCTATGGTGTACGGGGTATCAAGAAGAGTAGGAACCATCCCTAGTTGTTTGCTAAGTTTTGATTACACAAAACTATAGTCTGCACCAGTATCATATAAAATAGAAGCAAGAGTGTCGTACCCGTCACGACATTGTTATCAGTCCTAGCTTCCCCAGAGCCAATCACAATTGCTATTCCACGAGCCCCATTGTTGTTGTTACCGTTGTGGTAGTTGTTGTTGAAGGGCTTACACCTCACACTATCACACGTTCTCTTGCTATCACCAAAAGTAGAAGATGAAGCTCCATGCTTCGGAAAAGTACCATGCTCAACAGCCTAATCCGTGTGTTTACGAGCCAGAATGAACGATTTGTTAGATTCTGGGTAGGTGAGCTGTAGTGGCCAAGCCACGAATCTAAGGGACCCACCCTTTTGGTCTGAAATTCGATCCGCTGGCAAAGTTGGTTAATTAGATTTGAGCACAAAGTATCCAACTCCTGTAGCTTGGTAGTGTAGGCGTCGATCTCAGACCCAACCGTCCTTATATATAAAAATTTCTAAATTTCCCCACAGGGTGTTACATTCTCCATCCAAGTATTTGTAACTCATCGAGTGTGCATGTAACATACATTACCCCATCCTGCCTGGGGCAAATGCACATGGCAAAGACTTATACTATCGAAGCAATCAGACGGTCTCCTTCAGTTCCGTTGGAGTTATCGAGGTTTACGACCAATAAAAGTCTTGAAAATATGTTGGCAGGTTGTTGTTGTGGCATGTGCATTCAAGGTATAAGGAAGTTCAAATGAGGAAGTCAAGGGAAAAGAATGATTTTAGAAAAATAGATCTTTACTAGCTTGGAAAGATGCGAGGGCCTCAACCACCCTATCGTTGTTCATAAAAACTCAGTCTTATCTAAGTTAACAAGGGAAAAGAAAAGAAAATACAGGTAAGAAAAAGGTAAGAGCCAATCGTCGCCACGCTCTGTCTAGATAGTAGAGCCTTTATCATCACTTTCCATATGCTCGTCCTGCTCAGGTTCCCCTTCCATCCCTTCTTCCTCCTCTTTCTTGGTGTCAGTGTTATATGGTTCACATCACGTACAGTCTCCTCCTCTAGTCCTACGTAAGCCAGTTTAGTGGTAAGCTGTACCACTCATTCCTCCAATCGTGGCTATCAGCCATTAGTAGGTTTCGTCTTCCCTTGAGATGTTGCACTACGTTGCAGGCTTTACATAACTCCCCAAGAGTATGTGTAACAAGCCCCGATCCACTGAATTCCCATGAATCTACCATGTACTTATAAGAAACAGGGATATGCAGTTATACGTTCGCCCGCTCGCACTAGGCGTAAGGTACTAGAGTAAGAAATGAATTCTATATGTGTAACCCAGTCCCGTCTGAGTTTCGAATGAAGGTAAGAAAGATCAAGTAACAAGGAACAGAAACTAATTGTCTCCTTGCTTAGTGAAAAGAATAAGTCTCAGTATTTGAATTTCTTCAATTTGATTTGGTTAAATGGTACCACGTCATGCGCATCGTGCGGCTTTCCTGTTCCCACAACGCTCGCAAGGGCTCTCTCCCCTGTACAATTGTTGTTTCCTCATCCATGAGGTTTGTTAGGATACTACTCCCAGTAATGCGCCACTGGTGTAATCCTGGGACCCCTCTAGACCATATCACATGAACGAACTCTAAATGCCCAAACCATTTAGTTCGTTTTCAAAAACCAAGTTTAGTTAAGCTGCGGAAGCGTAGACCAAAGTTAAACCTTTTTAAAAACCATGCGCAAAACAACACGCCCAAATTAAAACCATATGAGAGAAAAGGTAAAAGCATAATATGTAATTTATGTGTATGCCCAAAACCCCAAATGCAGTGAAGTGTACAGTGCTTTCTAATCCTGGCACTGGAAGCTAACTACCTGCAAAAGCATGTAAATCGTGTGTCAACATAAGGCTGGTGAGTTCACAAAGTAAAGTAATTGAGTATGTAAATGCGTTGGTTTCCAAAACCACGTAATCAAGTAAATTGAGTTGGTTCCTTGAACCGTGTAACCACTAGTTCTCGCATGTCAAGGGTAGCTAACCCATTCATGATAACTAACACCGAATATACCGAACTGCTATGTACGTGTAGCCACAAAAGTGCGCCGCATGTCTGACATCATTGTCTATCCACAATGATAAAGTTTCGTTAAGTTATAGTTCACGCCCGCGCTCCCCGAGCCGGTGTGAGGTTTGTAAGACCTAATAGCGCTATCAACTAATAACCCGCTTGTCAATCCCGGCAACTCATTCGGTACGTGAGGACTTACAGATGATAGAGTTGGTTTAGTTCATCAAGGACATAGTTTGCGAACTAGAAAAGTAAACGACCCACACAGGGATCCATAGCATCCCAACCCGGGATGTGTAAGTAGTCCCAAACCGGACTAGAAAAATGTTAAGTAAGTTGTCTCATACCTGAGACGCATGCTTTTGAGAAAAAAGAGTAGTGAAACTCACCTTAGTGTGCAAGCAAAAGAAATCCGACCCGCAAGTAAAGTATGTTACCGACACCCTAATACAAATGTCACTAGGTGAGTATATGTGCATAACCAACATACCATATGACTCGTTTATCCGAGACTTTTAAATGTTCAAAACCGTGTAGTGACACCTAATGACTCTACATGCTCAAGTATGTCCTACGTATCCCGTTGGTGATCATAGTGATTATTATCAGTTTAATACATCAAATACATCTCATACAAGTATTCACACAAGTACATGTCAATTACATACCACATACAACTCCAAATAGTCACATAAAGACCCCGTACACAATCTGCGTTTTTAGGACAGATTGTGCGCTGTGAAAAACGAATTATTTAAAATACTTAACTAATGAATTAAAGTCCCAAATGTTTACTGAGTATTCATGGGGATTCAGTTGCAAACCCATATTTTTGTTTTGTCTTAAAACCAAACACAAAAATTATGAAAATTCGTACAACACAGTTATGTCCAGAAAATTTCCTCAATAGGTCAGTTTAGTAGAAAACTTCTCAAAAATTGTGTATTCATCCAAACAGGATGAATCCACTTGGAAAAGCTCAATTTTTCTAATATTGACCTACTGTAAGAATTTCATAACTTAATTCCTTGTTAATCTCAAGTTATGACCATTTAAAGTTAACCCAATTCACAAATCCGAAAATCTGATATGACCCCTAACCAAATAAAATTCCAAAAACGACTCAAACGGTGTCCAAATCTGATGGTTTTGCCCATTATGAAAAGCTAAGACCTTGTACATTACAATCATGCAAAGAAATCATCAAAACAATCAATTTAACATCGAGATACAGCCCCTACAAAACACCCTAACGAATCTGCCAGAAACTGAAACTTGCTCCCCAAGTTATTCACAAACCCTAATCATGCATAAAAATCTCTAATACATGCATAACTCATATTATTCTGATTAAACACCTATATTATCATACATAAACCCTAATTATGATTACTAACAACAACCATCATCATCATCAAATCACAATGAACATTCAAGAACACCCACATAACCCTATATGCGATTTTTATACATGCAATCTCTAGGGTTTTTAAAACTTTTCAAGTATTGTAAATCATCAAGAAACATGTAAAATGTATACCTTGCAATGCTAAACTCCTCATGGCCTAGAGATTGCACCCAAATCAACTTGAATTAGTGAAAAAGAGGTGTTGTTTGATTGAATATTGAGAGAGGGGTTGGGGTGGGAGTTCACGGCGCATAAGGGGGGTGGGTTAGGGTTTTTTTTTGTCTCCTAATTATAATGGGGCTTGGCTTGTGCCCAAGCAATTGGGTATTAGGGCCCCTTATAGTCCATTAACCGAACCTGTTAGTCATGTTCTAGTCCAATACCGGGCCCGATGATATTAATCACCCTAAATTGCATAAAAACTATTGTTTTTATTATCTCATAACATATCAATCATAAGGTACACGTAATTTGCATGGTTTACATATTAACTTTCAGTTAAGCGGTAATTCACATAAACATGTAATCCACATAAACATGTAACTTCACGTTCATCATAATTTAATTGTACACATTATTATATATGCTAGACAAATCACCAACGTTCGGGATATAGGACTCGTGTGTGCATTGTGATGATAACTTTACTTATTATAACGTAACATATGTTATTATCACATAACATATGTTATTACCCTATAACATATATGAAGACCTTCCTAACTAACCCTAGTCAAGTGTTTAGTCACGTATTCACATGCAAGTTAACTAGAGTTCAGTTAAAGTAAGAACCTGAAAATGCGGGGTGTCACACATGGAAGGAAGAGCAAGTGATTATGCCAAAGGTAAAGGGTGGGGCTTCCTCCACAGCTCCATTGATCATCACAGGGGTTGTTGGCCATTATCGAACACGATACATGTTCTTAGATAATGGCAGCAGCACTGATATCATGTACCAGCAATGCTTCGACCAGCTGGACGAGGATGACAAAAGAAGAATAACACCAACCACAGAGCCAATCTCAGGTTTCATCCATGAAACAATCTACCCACTGGGTACGCTCACTTTCCCAGTAACACTCTCAGACGGGAAGCATTCGCGCACCGAAACGCGCGACTTCACAGTGCTCCCCGTCAACTCTTCACATGATATCCTACTGGGACGAGAGGGGTTGGCGAAATTCAACTACAATGCATCTACGCCACATCAGATGGCAGGTTTCCCGACGCGAACAGGTGTTGCGTTCATCTGCGGAAACAAAACTTGTCATGCAACAGAAGCGCCGAGGTCTTCAAAGCAAACAAAACCAACTGTCAGAACCGAACCGGAAAAATGGGTCATTAACCCCATATTCCCAGAACAGACAGTTGTCATCGGCCATGAAATCTCTGACCCCATTCGCACTCACTTAAAGCAGTTGTTAACAAAGAACATGGATATCTTCGCTTTCAAACCATCAGACATGGTTGGTGTCCCGCGACACATCGCAGAGCACAAGCTCAACGTCTACAAAAATGCTGAGCCAGTAGCCCAGAAAAAGCGCAGTATGGGGCCTGAGAAAACAAAGGCGATGAATGAACAGGTGACAGAACTTTTGAAGGCCGGCATTCTGCGCAAAAGCAAATATCAAACCTGGGTGGCAAACCCAGTTATGGTGGGAAAATCCAATGGCACATGGCGCATGTCTGTCGATTATAAAGACTTAAACAAAGCCTGTCCAAAAGATTGTTACCCATTACCCAAAATCGACCTAAAGGTCGATTCTTTGGCACCTTACAGGTTCAAATGCTTCCTGGATGCTTATATAGGCTATCATCAAATTCAAATGGCCAAAGAAGACGAAGAAAAGACAGCATTTCGCACAGACATGGGTACCTTTTGCTACACCAAGATGCCATTTGGGCTAAAGAACGCAGAGGCAACATATCAACGATTAATGGACACCGCGTTTGTAAAACAAATCGGTGTAAACTTAGAAGTGTACATTGATGACTTAGTGATCAAAAGCAGAGAAGAAGACCAGATGTTACTTGACATCCAGAAGACTTTTGATCAGCTGCGCAGTGTGCGAATGAAGCTTAATCCGGGGAAATGTTCTTTTGGGATGGAAGAAGGAAAATTCCTCGGAGTCGTTGTCACCAAAGACGGTTTTCGTCCCAACCCAGATAAAGTTCAGGCAATTGAATGGATGTCGTCCCCATCTTCAGTCAAGGAAGTACAAACTCTGATGGGACGACTCGTAGCTTTGAACAGATTTCTGTCAAACTACGCGTCCAAATCTTTCCCCTTTGTGGACACATTAAAGAATTGTCTGAAGAAATCAAACTTCCACTGGACGGAAGAGGCAGAAGCTGCGTTTCAAGACATGAAGAAATGTTTGAGCAACTTGCCAACACTCACCGCTCCGCTACCTAAAGAGCCACTCACCCTTTACTTGTCCGTCACTGACAAGGCAGTAGGGGCAGTGCTCATGGTTGATCGAAAGGGGGTACAAACCCCAATTTATTATGTAAGCCGCATGCTGCTTGACGTGGAAACCCGCTACTCGACAATGGAAAAGCTGGTTCTCGCGTTAATCCACGCTTCAAGAAGACTGCGCAGATATTTTCAAGGACACCCAATCAATGTCCTCACAGATTTCCGGATCAACGATATCCTGCGCAAGCCAGAACTCTTCGGACGCTTTGCAAAATAGGCAATAGAGCTGGGTGAGCACTCAATCTCATATAAAGCAAGACCTTCCTTCAAAGGACAGATCCTTGCGGATTTCATAGCGGAGGTCCCAGCAGACAAAGTCAAAGAGTGCGTAAATGAAGCATCGTCAAATTCGACTATGCCCGATGAAACTCAAATATGGAAGCTATTCACCGACGGTGCTTGCAATGATGAAGGGGCCGGCGCAGGATTACGCCTGATAACCCCGGAAGGAAAAGAATACACTTATGCTATTCGGCTCGACTTTCAAACAACCAATAACGAGGCAGAATATGAAGCGCTGGTAGCAGGCCTACGTATAGCCAAAAAGATGGGTGCTCAACACATTGAAGCGCATGTCGATTCAATGTTGGTTGCCAATCACATTGATGGCACATATGAGGCCAGAGAGCCATCCATGATCCTATATTTGCAACATACCAAAGAGTTGATGAATAGTTTCCCCTACTGCAAAGTCACTCACGTCCGCAGAAGCCAAAACAAGCCAGCGGACGCTTTAAGTAAAATGGCGTCCACCGCATTCGATCACATGGCGAAAGACGTACGAGTCGAGGTACTGGCCAAACCGTCTGTTCCGTCAAAACAAGTAAACGTGATTCAAACCGGAAAAGAATCCTGGATCACCCCGATCATGGCCTTTTTAACTAAAGGCATCCTCCCATCAAACAAAGCGGAAGCAAGGAAGCTACAACACAAAGCCTTGCACTACGAAGTCAATGACGGCATCTTATATCGGCGATCTTATCTCGGACCATTACTCAGATGCGTAGATTCCGCGGAAGCTACATATTTAATAAAAGATATTCACGAGGGCACATGCGGATTACACGCAGGCCCTCGAATGGTCGTGGCCAAACTTATGAATGCGGGATACTTCTGGCCCGGAATGCACCTCGACGCGGTTAGAGAGCTGCGCAAATGTGACGCATGCCAGCGACATGCGCCCGGAACACTTAGACCGAAGAACAACTTGATACCAGACACCACAGCATGGCCATTTCAAAAATGGGCCATAGATCTCGTGGGACCTTTTCCCACAGCGCCAGGCAATGTTAAGTACTTAGTTGTTGCCATTGACTACTTCACAAAATGGGTAGAAGCAAAGACATTAGCCACGATTGACGGACGGAACATCAAGAAATTCATTTGGGAGTTTATCATTCGCAGATTCGGTCTACCGATGGAAATTGTAAGCGACAACGGAACGCAGTTTGCGGACCAACACTTACAAGAATGGCTCCACTCAATGAAAATCAAACAGATATTCACTTCCGTAGCGCATCCTCAAGGCAATGGCCAGGTCGAGCGCGCAAACAGAAGTATTGTTGAAGGCATTAAGACACGCCTGGGAACAAGACGCAGCGGGTGGGTAGATGAATTGCCCCATGTCCTTTGGGCCTACCGCACGCTTTCCAAAACAAGCACTAGGGAAACACCGTTCAGCCTGACATATGGAACTGAAGCGGTTATCCCAACAGAGGTTACAAACCCGTCCCCAAGAATCTTACTCGCGCAAACAATTGATAATGACAAAGAACTGCGGATGAATCTAGACTTTCTAGATGAACGCAGAGATTTGGCCTATGTCCGAGAGGCCTCATACAAGAGACAACTGGAAAGATATTACAATGCACGGGTCAAAGAACAAGCTTTCCGCGTTGGCGATTTTGTTTTCCGTAATAATGAAGCGTCAAATGCGGAAAAACCGGGGAAGCTTGCTCCAACTTGGGAAGGACCCTACAAAGTCCAAGAGGTATTGGGAAAGGAGCGTATGCCTTAGAACGGTTAGATGGTTCGCCAATACCACGTACTTGGAATGCAGCTCAACTACGTATATGCTACATGTAATATACTATTTCATGATTTTGTAATAAGGACCTTATGTCCAACTTCATTTATATTACAAAAAGAGCATTTATCATACAAGCCATTGATCAACAAGTACAGTCTACATGGCTAATACATGGATTACCGTTACATATACAAAAATGGGGGTGACCAAAAAACAAAATACACCCCATATACATGATGATTCAACAGCAATTTTAAAAAAGACTTTACTTATACACAACAAACTTCAACATACTGAAAAGACACCTCAACCCCTAACCTTTCTGGTTTTAGTCTTCTTTACATCCCCTAGCTCAGATAATTTCTTCATCTTCAAGGGTTTCCCATCAGAAGTACCCTGATCATCCAAGTTATCAGGACGTATGTCCTCTTGAGACAACAGATATGCACAGTACTCTGCCAGACGATCAAGAGCATCTGTGGAAGACTGATCGTGATTAAGATGTTGAGATAGCCTCATGATCCCCTGCATTGCTAAAGCCTCCTTAACACCAAGATTGTTATTAGAGGAGCTTGCCGCCATTTTTGCAGAGAAGAAGATGTATGTTTTTAAGTACAAAGGAAATAATAAGGAAAATGAAAGACACACTTACTATATATAGAGGAGAGAGGTTATGGCCATTAATTACCATTAATGGTAACCACTCAATTACCCTAGAGAATCGTGACAGTCATTCTGATAAACGTCGACATAACCATCACATCAATCATGAGGTAATCTGTCAGCCTTGGGTGATGGGAAGTAGGGATGACATCAGCAAATGATTAGAATACAAAACACATGGCAACAAGTTTCAAAAAATAAATTGTCCAACATTACAAACAAACATGAAGAAAATAAAGATATTGTTCAACCAAGATTAAGATATTACGATATATCTTCAGCATTCTTGTCACCAGCCGCAGAGGATGTTCCGGCCTGACCATCTGTCGCCCCTACTTTGGCTGTCTCTTCCATTTGCGCTTTCTCAGCAAGCTCCGCACCAAGACGGTCAGACTTTATAAAGTAGCTGCGCAACTCCCCTGCAGGATCATCAGTCTTCGCGCAAGCCTCCAGCAAATCGAAGACTTCAAACATCAGGTGCTCATAATCATCATAAGCCTTCAGTAATTCATCAGAGTACGACTCATTCTCGTACGGAATGGACTCTTTCTCCTTGCCATCTGCATGGTGGGAAAAGCCTTCGGAGAAACCAAGCTTGATCCCCTGCTTCACGGAAGAACTAGAAATGCGAGCAATCACCTCTGTCAGCGAAGGATCGTTCCAAACGCGCTTAAATATCTGCACAACAAAAAATAACACATCAACAAATTTCATAAGTCAATAATCAAAATACAAAAGGGAGATCTTATAGGTTACCGCAGCGACTCCATCACTCATCAACCACGCGATCCTCTCATTAGCAGCAATAGCCATGTCGGTGGCTTGTCCAAACAAAGCTTGCACTTTGTCCAATTCCATTTTTGCCTGTGTGCAAGAGGACTCTGCCAGGGCTTTTTCTTCTTGGTACTGGGAGTTTTCCAAAGCTAAGTCTTTATTTTGGCCTCCACATCAGACAAGGAGGAAGTCGCGTTGAGGAGTTCATCATGCTGAGCATTGTATTTTTGAATGGCATCGGCAAGTTCCGCTTGCTTCTCCCCATATGATATCTGATTTTGCTCCACCTCTTTCTTCAAGCGAGCATTTTCAAGCTTCAACTCTTTAATGGTGGATCGCAATAGTTCGGTTTCATGGTTGGTCCTCTTACAAGCAACGGACCAAGCCTGAGAGGCTTCGGCTTTCTCCTTCTTTACCTTTTCCATCTCCTCAACAGCATCACGGGCAACTTTCTGGTGATGCTCTATCTCTGCCCGGATCTCATGACGGGCGCGCTGGAACTCTTCTTCGCGCCCCAACAACGCGGCTTCCGAATCCTTCAAATTCTGGTAATCCCGTTGAAACTCATTCTCACGCCTAATAAGAGACCCGAGGCCGCTAACACCCAAAGAAAGGTTCATTGCCATATCAATGAACAGAGAACGCCGGTCGACACTATCTTGGTAATCGCGCTCAACAGGAGGAACAGACATCATGACAAACTCCTGCGCATCAAGCGCATTCGTAAAACGAGTTGTGTCAAGGATGTCCCAGCGCGGTTGATATGGTCTAGAGGGGTCTGCTTGACGCGATGAAGGCATTCTCCGTCGATGACCAGAATTACCACCAACACTTGCAGAAGCATCAGTGTAAATCACAGTAGAGTCCACCGCTGTGCGCTTGAAACCGGATGGATTCTCACCAATAACTTCATTTTTTTCCCACTATCAAGTGCAGCCTCAAATCCTTGTGATGAACTCGGCTCATGTGCTTGCTTCGACAGCGAATCAGGACACCCTATACTCAGATTAGGAGTTTCAGACTCATCCACCCCTTTCCCAACATCCTTCTCCACATCAATCACCAACTCATCCGGGGTAGGCCCACCCTGTGGCGTGACGTCCTTCTCTACGTCAACAACCAAATCATCCGGGATTGGCTCAGCCTGTGATAGCAAATCCTCCTCCACAATCGTCTCAGTTGTATCCATTGTCACCTGCGCGGTCACATCGGCAGGCTGGTCAGGCAAGGATACTTTCTTCAACACCAAAGGTGGATGCTTCTTCTGAAACTCTGCAAAAGGATGTTGCCCTACATAAAATGCTGTTCACAGTATTTCAACGGATTTATCACAAAATATATAAACAGGGACACAAGAATACGAGTACCAGACAGATGCCTCAGCGTTTTCATCGGCAGATTCTCGCGCACGGGCAGAGGTTTAACAGGAATCTCTAGCTTGTCCATGGTCGGCCATGTCAGTGGTTTAAAAACATTCACCGGAACTGCGGAAATAGGTTCCGGTCGGGTCATCTCTAGATTTCCAACTGAAGACTGAGGAATTTGCACCTGTTTTTGATTCAACTTGGTGATCCTTTGCTTATACAAATCTTCAGCAATATCATCTGACTGGCGGACAGGAGAAGAACGCCTAGCACTTTTATGCTCTAATTCCGTGTCAGACTCCGTCAACTCTTCACAACCTCTTCAACAATGATGGGAGCAGCAGGTGGTTTGGTTCTCTTGCTTGCTATGGCACGCTTCCTAGATGTACCCGTGCCTGACGCGGAAACCACATCTGTATAAAATTAAACTATGCGCGAGGAATGAATTTAGAAGTTATAAAAACTAACCAAAGGACTTCTTGCGCTCCGTAGTAACTTCCTCAACATCACTTATGGCTTTTCTGCGGAGTTGTATACCCGCACCTACCACGAAGAATGCGCTAAATCAGTACGCAGGACGCGTACTTACTGCGCTTCCTTCGCGCACAAAAAGAAAACTAACAATAATAAAAGAAATGGATAAGGTTCATAACCTGTACGGACGTACTGCTTCGGAGGATCCACCAGATTGGGAAACAAAAAATTCCCAGTTGTTCTTTCAGACAACCGTGGCGCACCTGCGACAGCTGGAGTGTACAACACCTTAGCTTCGCCACGCTTGGCAAACAGTTGAAACAGAGTAACATCTGAATATATAGGAAACATATGAACAATAATACAAGAAAGAATATAAACAATAAAGCAGATATGACTTCAATACCTTTTGGAGGATTTGGGTCATGACCCTCAGGGCAGATAAGACTGATCCCCAGCAAATTCAAAACACTCTCCGGACATTCATCCATCATCAAGGGAGTAGCATGATCACAGAATGTCTTGTACCAATCTTGGTCTTTAAATCCTACCATAGGAGGGAATTCAACTATTTTCTCCTTTAAACCTAACACCATCCATTGAAAAGGTGCTGGAATGACACCATGGTTGACATAGAAAAACTTATCCTTCCATTCATACATGGACTTCACCTTCTCTGATACAAGTTGTTTAACTTTCCGGCGAATGCCTAAGCTATACCAACCGCTACCACCACGTGCTGCTTCAAGAACATAAAATACGTTCAACCTCTCAAACGTAGGTTCAATCTCCAATGCTCGGCAAGTGGCCTCAAAGTGCAGTATCCGGCATCACCCATAAAGGGTCAACTGTGTAGGGTGAATGCCATACTTCAACAAAACGTCCACCACAAACTTAGTGGCCGGCAGACGGAAACAACATTTGGTAAATGTGGCAGCGTACAATGCTATTTTACCAGGAGGTGCTTTCAAAGCAGTTTTCCCCTCGGCCGGAAGTTCTGGTTCCCATTCAGGCAAAATGCCATATTGGTCAACAAAAGTCAAATATGAAGCTTTGTCCCACTTAATAATGGTAGCCTCGGTCAAGGCGAAAGTCATGCATGGTCAAATGCCATGCATGAATCAAGGCTTCAAGCACGTTGACTAAACAATAGAGGCGGTATTATGTTCCACTATTCCCATTAATTATGCTTTCCACATATCATCTTACTAACACAATTAAGGGTGATGGAGACAACCTAACCACAGTTAGGACTTGGGTAATGGTGGCATACGGACTCTCCTATAAAAGGGATCACGTCCCCAATAGGAGAGGACACTTTCTACTGACCTGGAGAGCTATCACACTAGATAGTATCCCCATTCACCCCGTTTTTTGTTATAAACAACTACCTTGTGTAGTCGTCTCCACACCCATACATTCACTCTTGTTTGCAGGTATCTCCAAGCCGTAGCTGTTAGTGAAGGATCAACCCTGTAGTAACTCATAATCTTATCATCCTTAACCGGTGGTGAGGCTATTTGTTTCTTCAGATAGTTAGGAAATCCATCTGTCACCTTCATAGGGGCCATATCATCCAATTCAATAGAATTGAGGTAAATAGGTCATAGAACATGCCGGCTTCTGAAAGCTTCATGGAGAGAAACTAAAAATGCAGAAAGAAGAGAAAAAACTGTACTAATTAATTTTGAAAAATATTTTCTCATCAATAATTCTGAATATTGTTTGTTTATTGTTTTAATTGTTAGTTGCACAATCAAATTACCTCAATTTGATTCTGCAACGATCCAACATAGTTGATAATTACATCCAACATCACTGGCATTCTCATTGTCTATAGCAAATAACTAAATTTAAATGGAGCAAAACAATGATATATTATGAAGATAAATTTTTGTAATTGTCAAAGAACATATGAACAAGTAGAATATATATATGTATATAAAGATAAACTCATATCCTTATACCTTGTAGCATCCGGGAACCATATCTTGCAAGCGTCTTAACTTCTTATTGATTTTTTTCTCTTCTCATCTAATGAAGACATAAATTTTTTGGACAAAATAGTGTTTCAAAGCATGAAATTATCTCTAAGATTTTGTTTGGGGTTATGAAAAGAATATTAGCATTCAAGAAACTGATTATAATTAAGTATATATAATAACTAGCAGGAACCCGCGTGTTGCGGAGGGGCTGCACTGTGTTTGGTTGTTGCTTTTGGCCAATCAGGTTGCTGGTGTTGTACATTATATAAACATTCTGATAATGTGTAATATATGATCGGATGGCATACAATTTTAGTAGAAAGTAGGTGTACATGTTGTAGTAGAATAACACGTTACTTTTGTAATAAATATCATGCGGTGTAAAATTAACCCACAGTTTGGAACAAAATATGATACCATAGAGTTTTCTAAATACCAAAAACATAAGTGAAAAATAATGATTAACAGAAATACTCCTGAACACAGTATATGTAAGAGAAGTCCTTTGATATTGAAAGCACATATGAAAATATAAAGCGATGTAGGAGAATACTGAAAACTTGAGGAAGAAGAAGACAAGATTTTAGTCTGTGGTAAACAAAAGTAGCTAAATACTATAATGAAGTCATAAAAAATAAAGAAAAACATGCGGGATGGGTTTGCCATTCCGTGGTACTAACTGGTCGATTTTATGGTATATTCCCTTATATGGTCTGAATGTGTATACGCCATTTCTCATGTTTGCGATTGTTTCGATTTTATGGTATATTCCCTAATATGCTCCGAATGTATATATGCCATTTCTCATGTTTACGATTGTGTAATTTTCAACCGTAAACTTTTATTGCATATACAATAACTTTTAAACTAAAAGTCATCATGTATTCTTTTTTGACAATTTTTTTTCCTAATGACCGAGTCAGTCACAAATAGGACGATGCCTATCTCTTTTATTTGAGTTTGAATATGTTAGTCAAATTTTTATGTATTATTTTTAGTATAAGTTAATAAGTTATTTAATTGTTGTACTTTTAAACTAAAAGTCATCATGTGTATTCTTGTTTGACAATTATTTTGGTTTTCCAAATGACCTAGTCAGTCACGAATGGGACGATGCCTATTTCCTTTATTTGAGTTTGAATATGTTAGTCAGATTTTTATATATTATTTTTAGTATAAGTTAATAAGTTTTTTACAAGCTTTTATAAATAGTATTGCATTATAAATATAAATGCTAGATGTAATAGCACTATATTATTGTTTGTCATTTATTACACTACATTATTAAATGTTAAAATGTAGAGGGGCAATATTGTAAATGAGAAATTATCTATACATTAACACTTGTACCAAATGCAAAAACAATGTTTTTATGTGTCTTAAAATTAAATGAAATTACTATTTTGCCCATCCAGAACCCATTATATAGTAGTATAGATATAGATATAGATATAGATATAGATATAGATATAGATATAGATATAGATATAGATATAGATATAGATATAGATGAGGGGTTGAAAGGTCTCACATTTAAGATGCATCATAGGTTAGGTTGTATTTTGTGTTTTAAAAGTTGGACATAAGGGCACAATTGGGATAAGATTTTAGGATGTGAGGTATTGGATTTTGTTAAATTTACTAATCTACCATCCTAAGTGTCTTAATTGTCACAACTATGCCAATAATACCCTTAATTTTTTTTGATTAAATATGTTGTACATGTTGCTTGTTAACTTGTACCAATGACACAATTACAATATGGTACATCATTCTTTCTTAATAAATACTAGTATGAACCCGCGCGTTGCGGCGGGGTTAGCTAGGTTTGCGGGTGTTTTGATTTGGTTGTCAGTGTGAGGATGCATAATATGTTGTTTCAGGGTGTAATAGATGTTATAACGATTATACATGGCATAAGAATAGTGGTTGTAACATAATTTGTAGATGTTGTTGGTCGTTTCTAGACATGACATAATTTGTAGTCAAACTCATTGTTGCTTGTTTCTAGACTCCTCTTGACAAAAACTTTATTTCCGAATTCATGACTTCCAAAGAACTATTAAAGCACCCATATGATCATGTTAGTAATACGCATAAGCAACAATAACATTCAAATGTATGTTTTTTTTAACTATATGCCATCTTTCCTCATCTAACTTAAGCATACATCGACTGATTGGCATCACTTAACTCTATCCTCTAGTGTTATGATAATAGTCACAAGACTATAAGGGATCTATGTTTCCTAAGCACAAGGCGGAGAAAAGGCTCACACCCAAGACCAAAAAAAAAAAGGGAAAACAAAAGTGCAATAGAAAGAAAATTAAGAAGTTACACAATAGGCATTAGAAATTCAATAAAATTTCTTTTTAGAATGGCAACGACAACTTTATTCCATCAAAACATCTAGTTCAACATGGCAAGTTGCTATAATGAAACACACATATAAAGCAAAGTTTAAGGCAAATTACAATACATAAAGTATGACTAAACTAAATCAAAATGTCACCATTCCTCCCAAGTTGGGCTTGTGATTCTTGGTCAGATCAATATCCATTCATATGTCGTTACCTTTATCTCTTCAACCGCCTTGTATATGGAGACGTTTCTGCCTTTGAAAATTGTTTCGTTTTTCAAACTCCATATAGTTCATAATACGAGCAGACAGGCATCATGTAATTAATCCTTCAATTCGCGATCGATTGTGATTCACCCCACTTTGATTTTTGATTTGAATCCCATTCAATTGGTCTTGAGAGTGAGGGAAATTGAAAAGACAAAGATATGGGTGATCATAATTGGCGTATTGAAAGAATCCAAGAGACGCGTCTTACTCATGGGATGTTGTAAGTGATTGTACATACAGGTTTAAACTTGTTTTGTTATCAAGTTACTATTTTAACCACAAGGGAAATGTATTTATATAAGTTATAATAAAATTAAAGTAAATTAAAATAAAAAGCATAAGTTAATTATTGTTTTTAATTACTAAAACTTATTTAATAGTTGCATTAAAATTGTCTTCTTAATATAATAAAATTATAAGTTTGCCCATATAGGTGGTTATAAAATGACTTCCTTGCCCATCCAGAACTCACTATATAGTAGTATAGATAGATAATAATAATAATAATAATAATAATAATAATAATAATAATAATAATAATAATAATAATAATAATATATTAGTTTGTAGTGTGAGGGATGAAGTTGAAATCGCAACTTTTTTTTATTAAGAATGTTTAGCTTTTGACCGTATCATTGTATCGCTACATTGAAAACCAAGTTGTTCTTTAATATTATTTATAATTATTATAATATTAATAATTGTTGTCATTAAAGTATTGAAATAAAAACACTTATAGAAAACCAAAAATGAAGATGGTGCAGGAATTTATTTTGAATTAAAATGGCACAAGTTATGTTGCAATTGTCGCAATTGTTGGTGGATCCAATCTTTCAAACATCATAATTGGATTCCAAAAATCAAACCATTAAAGAACCTTCATTTAAATAAAAATAATAAACCAATAAAAAAATCAATAAATATATTTTCTTTATTACAGATTTAAGATCTCATTTACAAAAATTAAAAAGAAAAGGGATGACATGCTGCTATTTTCTTTAATTTACCCAAAACTGCTGGTACTAGTAGTTTTCCTTAAAACCCACAATTCCTAATAACTGTTTGGTTAAACCCTATAAAACTAAACCAACATATTAGAAATCACTTCACACTATCAGTCTCGTTTTTAAGGCAATTTTACTTTGTTGGTAAAAAACAACAATCTTTCATTTTAGTTCATCATTTGCAATCACTCATGGCTCACTTTAACCTTTGAACCGTTAGCAATCTTCTCCCATATCTTACAAAATCAAAGAACCACCCTCAATATCATACCATCATCGGCTTGCTTTTGAAATCACCATTTCTTCGTATTTACACTATTAACCCACCAATATATCAAAGCAGTCTTCATGAGTTATGGGCTAACTTATGCCAATCATAAGATTAGAAGGTCAAGTATTGGCTATCAACTTTAATGTGGGTGACAAAGCCATTTCAATCATACCTGAAGCTCTATCAAACAACTTACAACTAAGAGATGCTTAGGGTATTGAATTTTTCAAAAATGCCATGGACATAGAGTTCATTAAGCAGAGATATTTTAGGACAATAAACAAGAAAACATACTTGAAAATCTAATGCTTACCAAGCCTGAGGTATCTCTTCCATACTCTTGTGCAATGCTTGCCAGGTAAAAGCGGTACATGAAATGAAATTCCAAAGCCCACACAGTTTGTTGCTTACTCGATCTTAACAGACTAAAGCTTCAAATTATCAAAACAAATTCATAAAGATCGTTGTTCAAGTGCTAATTCAAAAATTAGTTTTTTGATGTACCACTTAATCATCATGGCCCATTTATAAAAAATTTTGCATCATGAAATTTTAAAAAAGGGTGAAGTCATTCCAGTCAATTCTTTAATTGCTCAGACTTTTACAAGGATGGGAAAAGTTATACAAAAAACTTTTAATGATGAAATGGAAATTAGGGCAATACAAAGCAAAAACCCTATACAGTCAGTTATGGAGATACCAATTGAGCACATTGTTCCTGCTGACCAAGAGGAAACACCTATCCCAAGGAACCCATAACAGGCAAATCCAAATAGAAGAAGAGGATGGTTAAATTATCTAACTTCCTAGCCAAATCCAAAAAAGCCAAAGAAAAAGACTACTTAGGAAGATGAGGCCCTTGAGAGTCTGGTTGGTACACAAACTCAACCACTAGAAACTAATGTTACATCTTCACATCAGATTTCCAAGCCTCCACCTAAACAAACACCCTAAAGACTCCCTCCATAGTGTCCTGTGGTAAGCCAAAGGGACACCACCATGTTTGAGGCATCATTTGATCCTCATTCATTCAGTCCATTGCCCAGGACTAACTTTCTTAAAAAGAAATCCTAGACTGATGAATTCAATATTGTTCTCATGAAGGAATGAATCCCTCAATATGATAAAATGGACAAATCGTAACAACACATTACAGAGATTCGGCTCCAATCAGAAGTTCAGGAATTAGAGGATGTCGTTCCTAGCCCATATGAGGAAGATGTCACCCCTAGGAAAATCTTGTTGAGTTAATTGGAAAGGTGGTTAACAATATTCTTAGCCCTCGAGGTCTTAGAGGATGTGCTGCTAGAAGACCCCGGTACCAAGAAAATGGGAATCAGGTAGTGTCCGTGAGATTGAAAAATAACATATGCGAATACAACCACCATTGGTGGGAATGCAAAGAATTCCATTAAATTGGATGATGCTCAAATTTTGGAGTTGATGGAAAAGTTGAGAACTAAAGTCTCAGAACTCACGGAGTCTATCACAAAAATGCCTCAAGCTAAAGTCTAGCTACCCCATGAATACTGTAACACCCGTATAACTCCCGACTTGTGTTTCGCATTGTAGAGTTTGTATATTTCTCTTTTACTATTTTGGTTTTGTTGATGGGGCTCTTTGGCACTTTATAAACTCTTTTGAGATAGCTTTGGGGGCAAGACCCATGGGAACCAAAATGAAGGGGCCATTTTAGTAAAATTTGAAAAGGATAACAAACCATAAACCTCCCATTCTTCCTCCCTATTCACAGCGCCTCTCACCTCTCCCCTATCTCTTTTTTTTTCTATAAAATTCATGCATATATAATGATCCATAACATCATACAACGTTAGTTTCATAATCCCTATGCAAATTCGTGGTTGATTATTGAGTTAAAAACCGATTATTGAATAAATTTTGCAATTAGCGTTTGTATTTTGGCTCATATCAATTGGGAGTCAATTGAAGGATAAATTGTGGGGATTTTGCCTCTATATCATCCTACAAGGCGAGTCTATCAATCCCTAACCGAATTCATGATCAATTATTGTGTAAACATTGATTATTGAATGATTATTTGCGATTAGGGTTTTGAATCGACTTATTTCATTTGATAAACAATTGAAGCTTAACTTTTGGGGATTTTCCTCTAAATCATCCTAAGGTATGTTAATAAGCCTATGTTCGAATATGGGAGCCATTGGTTAGGTTTTTGTGGGTCAATTGAAGGAAATGTGATTCTAGGGTTTATAGTGTTTAGAATTTGGGGGTTTTGAGTTCTATGTGTTAGATAATCAATTAGATGACCAATGAAGCCCATTAAACATTATTAGGAACTTTTGTAATGTATTTTATGATTTAACATGGTCGAGAAATTCGTTTGTCAATAATGATAAAATTGGGGGTTTCGGTACGTAAGAAAAGAGACGATTTTGAGCAATGTGTTGTTGTCATGCACACACCACCCAAATCTGATCCCAAATGTTTCTAATGATGAAATATGATATAAAATATGGTTGAAGTGAATAATAGGGCTGAATTGGGTGAATGACACATTACTTTGCGAAACAGGGCCTTCGGTTCGGCAAGTTTAGGGATTTTCGCAATTTAAGTAATGGGTCATCATTTGAATCACCAAATCAGATCCTAGACCATTAATATAACTAATGGAATGGTTACAAATGAAATTTTGACGATTAGGGTCTGAATTGGTTAGTTACACCTTTGAGATGGTTCTAGCACGGGTAATGGAAATATTTAAAATGAAATGGGTGTAGCCTCACATCCGATTGCCTCCCAAAAATATTGGCTAATGTTTTAAGGAAATAAATAATTTGTGGTGCCTAAGGTAAAATAGTTTTATACAAGGGAGTGTTATTGATGAACTACGCATTTCTAGGGATTTCAATATTACCCGGTTGACCCGTTTGGAACCTTAGAAGTCTTATACGCTTGGAGTGTGATGTATACTATTATTTGGCAGGTACTTGATTGTGTGTGTAGCCTCCTACTAAATTATCTTATTGAGTACTTGTTCTCAGATTCAGGTGAATTGATGATGCCCTTTTCAATGTTTTCAAACACTTTGGGCTAATATGCATGTCTTGAACACATATTTCAAACCCTACTTGTTAGATCAGGTCTTGTCATGATTGTTACATGGTTTATGTTATATGTGTTATTATATATAAATAGACTGTGTATGACGGTTACCTGATATTATAAACTGAGCTGTGATAGTTATGTGATATGTCAGCTCTGATTTATGAATATGGTTTGAGTCGAGTAGGAGGAATGTGCTTATATAGACTTGCTATAGTTTTGTGTCAAATAGGCAGAATGCGCTTATTGTAGATAGTAGATGAAGTCTTGGGTTTAAATAAGCGGATTGCGCTTATTCTAGACTTTAAATATTGCTTGGGGAACAAATAGGCATATTACGCTTATTGTTAACTCCGAGGTTGAAGTATTTTGTTAATTCTTGTTTTGACAATTGTCACACCCCGCCAAAGCAGAAACACGGGTATGTGATTTCGAAAGGTTTTCAAACACAAGATTCGAGCATCACGCAGATTTATTTAAAATAGATACCATCTAAGGATGGATGATTGTCATAAATTAGTTAAAGTAACATAACATTGTTTGAAATTAGTAAATTGTCTGGAAACTCATGAGTCAAATACTAAATAACATGGGACTTACAAGACCGATCCATGTTGGTACCACTTTGTGTAGGCTCAAACCCCTCGCCCAAGTCCCCACTCCGCACCGTCAATTACCTGAAAACATGTGTAAAAGATTTGTCAACAATAATGCCGGTGAGTTCACAAGTTTTAATGTACCGTGACACCCGTCAAAATCACAGGTCATATCCGTACATCTAACTACACGTTAATACATTGTGCATAGCATTCAATGTCATCTATTCTGTCATAATTGGATCATACAGGGTTCCAACGAGACAATCCCGAGACATGTAGTCTAATAGTAGACACATTAGTTAGTACAAGGCCTCAGTTAGTTAAATATGTCTTGCTAGACTATAGGAACTCCATGCAATTGAACAAGAATTCCCAACTTGTTACCCGGCAAGGACAATATTGACGTGCTGTCGTGGTACACGTAAATTCAATCCAAATTACAACCAATAGATAGTAGTAAAAAGGTATCGAACACAGGGAGTTTTTGGAAAATGTGTGAACTTATAGTTTTGCAAATTAACTACAATTAAACTACTAGACAAAAAGTAAAGATCAAGAGTTTTGGTTGTTTTGATTTAAAACTAAATTGACAACTAGTTACTGATTAAGATTGGATTGTTTCTTCAAATTATGAAAGCAATGATCATCCCAGGTTCCGGTTTCTTTAAACACTTGTGCAAAATTTCCAACTAGAAAGAGTTACATAGACATAACTCATGTAGAACAATTGTTGTGATAAAAGGGAACAAAGTACTCGGATTATATTAACGTGAGGTTGTTTCCCGATGACCAATCAATCAAT
Source organism: Ambrosia trifida (assembly GCA_028751855.1). NCBI lineage: Eukaryota > Viridiplantae > Streptophyta > Magnoliopsida > Asterales > Asteraceae > Ambrosia > Ambrosia trifida. Next base: position 127,458,591 of record CM054122.1, read on the forward strand.
AACCAACCCCAATCCTTCCCGTGATATCTCGATTGTTAGCAACACCAAGAATGTAAGATTTAGATTAGAAATTGGAAAATTAATCAACACACTACAATCAATTGTTCAAACATCATAATCACAAAGCAAAGATACGAAGTTATTATTCTAGAAATGATAGGAAACATACACAAGAGTTTGACAAAAGCCTTCACCTAGAATGATCACCAAAAGTTTAGCCTGACATCGCTTCGTGAATCGACATAACATCCATGGAATTGTTCATACGAATAAAAAACATAAACCAAGTGTTTATACTAGTTCTCCAATGATTTCTCTAGCCAAAAATCGCCCCCATGGTGTTTAGAAACGTTCCCAATCGAAAAGTATCTCAAAAGGCTCTCCCAAAAACGGTTTATATGAGCAGTTACAAAAGTTGTGCACGAGCCACCGTACCTTACGGTAGCCACCATAAGGTACGGTGGAAATGGAACTCATACGCTGGACCACTACTGCCAAACGGTCGAACTTTTGGACCTAGAAGTGACCGTACCTTACGGTGGCTACCGTAAGGTACGGTGGAGCCCTCCATTTTACTATTTTTTCTTCTTTCAACTCTTCCTTGTTCCATCCCGTTTCGGTCCGTTCCTAAGCTCGGTTTTCTTCATTTTAAGCTCCATAATATACCTGCAATCAAAGTAACCGTAGTCATCTAATTCCAAGCAATAACATAATCAAATGTGGGTATAATACGTGTTTTAACATCATAAAGGGTTTTTCCTTGGACATCCCGTAAAAAATCAAACAATATTCATAACAAAAGAGGTTACCAACATGTATGTAGTAAACTAGTACGTGTACAAACAAACGTCAAAAATCAACCCTCTCTTTGCATCATTGGTCTTTTGGGAGGTATAGAACTCATCTAAGAATATTTTTTGCATGTCGGCCCATGTGAAAATCGACGTGGATGGTAGAGTGTGAATCCATCTCTTTTCTTTGTCTTCTAATGAAATTTGAAATAGAACCAACTTGACATCATCCGACGAAAAACCTTGACCTCCAATGTAAGGACAAAAAGGATTGTAGAAACCTCTTTTGCTAACCTTAGTCTAATTCCTATTTCTGCCGAAATATGCTAAGTATGAAACTACTGAAGAAAGAAGAAGAAAATGCTGAAGAAGGATTCAACAAGTACTGAAGAGTAAAGATCAAAAGTTCTGAAGTCAAACCAGACAAGTCAACTGAAGAACTACTGAAGACAAACTACTCATCAGTAGTTTGTCACTCATCAACAGTTGTAATAGAATCTTTCCACCACCCTTATGTTTCAGTAGTTTAGTATTATAACATTACTTTATCTTTTTGTACAAGTTTCAAGGCTACAGCCTGTTGCAGTCTTGCTTTTGTAACAAGGTTCATGTATCTATTTGTCTATAAATAGATGGGTTAATCCCACTATTTTAGACATCGATTTTAATTGAAACTGAAATCCTTCAAAGGTTTTACTTGAAATACCATTTCATAATCTGATAATCTCTTTGCATATTTATTATCATATACATTCAACTGCTTAGATTCTCATTAACTGTCTTTAGTTTATTATATCCAGGGGGAGTAATAACTCCTGTTGAAAGTGAAACTTTACAACTTATTCCGCTGTGCAAACTGCTTTGATTAACTTGCAAACACATAAGTGTTCATAAGCAAACAACTGTTAAAGAGCTAACTGATCCAACATCCAATGGTGTTGCAAATAGAGTCATAAGTCTCTAAGTAAAAGTAAGATTCTTCCAATGCCAACCCTTTGAACTTTGGTAGACTTTGGAGAGCGGTTGTTCTAACTTCAAAAGTTCTTCCATCCGCATGATGAGGAATCAATATTGGTGAAGGATTGTTAGTGATAATTGGCCAAAGATGAGCTTCAATACCCCGTACAACCTGACGGTGAAGTCTTCGAGGAGCTCCCAATGGTGCTCTTGGTTGACCCATTTGCCCTTGCATTGGCCCTTGCACTGCAAATTGTTGTTGGTATGGGTATTGATGCATGGGTGGTTGTTGTTGAATTGGCCTTTGAACTTGAGCTTGCATGTTTTGACGGCGCATTTGATTAAGTGGTGTAGGACGTTGCAATTGCGGCCCTTGAAGTCTAATGTGTTGCACCCCAACTGGTAATTTACCTGGGTCTTGAAATTGTTGCATTGGTTGACTTTTTTGACCCGCTCCTGCTTGAGATCCCAAGTATGCTCCATCACCTCCATAATAATATCCTTCTTTATTGTACCCACTATACTCTTCTTCATACCCATCATCATATCTATCTCTTTGAAATCCCAAAGCTTTCCCAATTGGAACAGATGAATATTGGAAACTTGATTGGGTTGGTGTTTGGTAGTAGTAAAAAGGTATCGAACACAGGGAGTTTGTGGAAAATGTGTGAACTTATAGTTTTGCAAATTAACTACAATTAAACTACGAGACAAAAAGTAAAGATCAAGAGTTTTGGTTGTTTTGATTTAAAACTAAATTGACAACTAGTTACTGATTATGATTGGATTGTTTCTTCAAATTATGGAAGCAACGATCATCCTAGGTTCCGATTTCTTTAAACACTTGTGCAAAATTTCCAACTAGAAAGAGTTACATAGACATAACTCATGTAAAAACAATTGTTGTGATAAAAGGGAACAAAGTACTCGGATTATATTAACGTGAGGTTGTTTCCCGATGACCAATCAATCAATAACCAACCCCAATCGTTCCCGTGATATCTCGATTGTTAGCAACACCAAGAACGTATGATTTAGATTAGAAATTGGAAAATTAATCAACACACTACAATCAATTGTTCAAACATCATAATAACAAAGCAAAGATACCAAGTTATTATTCTAGAAATGACAGAAAATATACACAAGAGTTTGACAAAAACCTTCACCTAGAATGATCATCAAAAGTTTAGCCTGACATCGCTTGGTGATTCAACATAACATCCATGGAATTATTCATACGAATCAAAAACATAAACCAAGTGTTTATACTAGTTCTCCAATGATTTCTCTGGCCAAAAATCGCCCCAAGGTGTTTAGAAACATTCCCAATCGAAAAGTATCTCAAAAGGCTCTCCCAAAAACGGTTTATATGAGCAGTTACAAAAGTTGTGCAGGGACCACCGTACCTTACGGTAGCCACCGTAAGGTACGGTGGAAATGGAACTCATACACTGGACCACTTCTGCTAAATGGTGAAACTTTTGGACCCAGAAGCCACCGTATCTTACGGTGGCTACCGTAAGGTACGGTGGAGCCCTCCATTTTACTATTTTTTCTTCTTTCAACTCTTCATTGTTCCATCCCGTTCCTGTCCGTTCCTAAGCTCGGCTTTCTTCGTTTTAAGCTCCATAATATACCTGCAATCAAAGTAAACGTAGTAATCTAATTCCAAGCAATAACATAATCAAATGTGGGTATAATACGCGTTTTAACATCATAAAGGGTTGTTCCTTGGACCACCCATCAAAAATCAAACAATGTTCATAAGAAAAGAGGTTACCAACATGTATGTAGTAAACTAGTACGTGTACAAACAAACGTCCACTTGTAACCTTGAACTTGATCTATCTAGACTTACATGAACATGAGGATCAAACAAATACACTAACACACATACATGCATGCCCACGGCCATACAAACACATATGCACAACAAGATCCCATCAAATCCAAGACCATTGCCGTAAAGGGATCCAGTCCACCTTAGTGAATAATACTTACACATGTTGACTTACTTAAAATGTCTTGTTCTTTCCCTATGTAATTTGCGGCTCACTTATTCCCAAGGCAAGAAGGTGTACATTGTTTTGGACACTACCTAACTAGTGCTATAACATCACACAAATTTTCTTTATATATATACATAGAACTCCCTCGTTTATTCATCCGATTCATGTTTACAGTATCTTTACCATCCATTTTGTTAATTTTCTTTTGTTTAAATAATGACGTATAATCAATATTAAATTGGATTGTATTAAAAAAATCTGATTTAAAAACGTTAAAAAAAATGTTTGCCTGTGCCAGGATTCGAACCCGAGTCCATGGCGGGCTAAACCTTAACCACACCACACAAACCACTACACCATTTGGTGTTTTGTAATGTTAATTGAAACCAATTAAACTTAAACCCTTTCAAGGTCCCTTAGTCAAACCTGAAAAGTCAAACGTAGTCTCCTAGTCAAGTCAAGTCAAGTCAAAGTGTTAGTAAATATGGTCTCCTAGTCAAGTCAAAGTGTTAGTAAATATGGTCTTCTAGTCAAGTCAAAGTTGTTCCTAAATTCTAGCCTAGTCAAAGTAGCCCCTAATTACAACTCCAAATTTTACACTATAAATACACTAGCCTACCATTCAACTCTTTGTACCATTCAAAAAAAAAAAAACATTATTATCCCATCTCCCATATACTAAAGTTTCCATCCGTCATTATCTCCTCTAGCTAGTTTCGAGTTTTCCAAGGCATTATTACTAAGTGTTTGCACGCTCAATAAAACGCACGAACTCATTATGCACCTTAGGTGAGTTTACATAGCCCCTTTTCCATTCACTATTTTTTTTGGGGTGAAACATTTTACAACATTCAATTTACAATTCAATCACAAGTGTCTATGTGTTATTCTATGTTGCATTATGTCTTAAACATTACTAGGGTAAGCACAATATTCTAGCATAGGTAGCGTGGGTGATATAGATCTATTGGACTGACAATCCCACCCGGATACGTGTACCTCCTACATAGGTAGCGTGGGTGATTGTTATCGAATTTATAACATAATCGAGTGAACCATGAGCGTATGGGATGGACCACAACATTCTAGTCACAAGGTTTGATTATGCACTCGATTTACCCGATTGTTTTGTTTTCACATATGGACTAGACTTGCCATGACACTCGACTTGTACAAGTTTTTATTCAATTATCAAAACCTATGTAATTCCTCACCAACTTTTGTTGACCCAAAATATTTTCAAACTTAACATGTTTCAGGTTATGGCTTATTCGAAGATTAGAGTTAATGCTTGAAGATGCGTAGCTAGTATTTTTCATTTTGATGTACAAATTTTTAGAACAATTGTATGTAGTTCATTTAAATCATTTATTGAAACTTATTATTTACCATGTGCTACTGAACAATCATCAATACGTGACATCCCGATGTTTCCGCCATCGGTTGGGGTGTTACAAGTGCAAGACACACTTACACCTCTATACATACATACAGATATACACGGCACTATACACACACATACATAGAGTGGAGAAGTGACAAAACTATCTATACACACACATATACACCTCACATATATACACACACATGTCTTGTCACACCCTCAAATTTCCACTGCGGGGTTTATACCGCGAGGCGCATGACAAACCAGGATCCCATAGCCATAAGTCACATGAACGACTCTAAATGCCCAACCATTTAGTTCATTATTGTAAAAATCAAGTTTTAAAGTTTTAACCAAACCAATAATAGCATAGCAGAAGCGAATGAAAAATAGTAAATAAAGTCTGCGCAAAACACCGCGCCCAAAACCAAATAAACAGTAAATGTGCAAAATAGTTTAATGTTTGAGACCCATGAAATGATGCATGACCTAACTGTGCTCCGTTCCTAGTTACCTGCAAAAGCATGCTATCGTGTGTCAACATAAAGCTGGTGAATTCACAAAGTAAAGTAATTTAATATGCGAATGTGCTGGTTTTCCAAAAACCACGTAAGTAAAGTAATAACGTAGGTCCTCCAGACCAAAAAGATAAAGAGTTGTCAGTTTAAGTGTGTCAGGGGTAGCTAGCCAACTCAATGTAACTAAACAAGATTATTGGGAAACCATCAGAAAATAGTTATTTGCCTCAATGACTAGCGTCTATCAACACCAGTCGGAAATTGTGGTCAGAAGTTCATGCCCGTGCCTCAAGCACCTCAGACATGAGGTTGCTGCATCAACCTAATAGCGCTATCAACTAATACCCCGTTCGCCTCCAGCGATTAACCCAATAATATGCAACGACTTTCAATGATAGAGTGTTTAGATTACAAAGGACCAATAAGTTTTAAACTGACCGAAAAACCCGATCCACACAAGGAATCGTAAAACCGACCCACACAAGGAGTCAAAACCCGGCCCACGCAAGGAGTCCATACCTGAGTAGTCCCAAATGGACTAGAAAATGTTTACCAAAGTTGTCTCTAATCCGAGACGCATGCTTTTGAGAAAAAGAGTAGTGAAACTCACCTTAACGTGCAAGCAAAAGAAATCCGAACCGCAAGTAAAGTATGCTACCAACACCCTAATAATAGTGTCACTAAGTGAGTATAGGCGTAATATCATTACACCATATAACTCGTTTGTCCAAGGCGTTTTAAACGTTCAAAAGTGTGTATGTGACGCCTAGTGATTCTACATGCAATAGTAAACCCTACGGACTCGTTGGTGAATGTGTTGATTAAAATTAGTCTTCATGTCCCATATGTGTCTTATACAAGTATACGTTCAGTTACACATCAATTTCATACAACTTAAGACCTCAATTAATCACATAAGCACATAATACACAATCTGTGTTTTTAGGAGAGATTGTGCGCCATCAAAACAAATTTATTTAAAATAGAAAATCAGTGAGTTAACCTCCCAAAGTCTTACTGAATTTTCTTTGGGATTCACTCAACAATACGTATTTTTGTTTTGTCTTAAATCCAAACACAAAAATAATTAAAATTCGTCTAATTCAGCTATGTTCAGAAAACCTTCCTAACAGGTCAGTTTGGTAGATAATTTCCCAAAAATTGTGTATTCATCCAAACGGGATGAATCCACTTGGAAAACTCATATTACTCCAATATTAACCTTCTGTAAAAATTTCACAATCCAACTCTTAATAAATCTTGAGTTATGATGTTTCCAAGTAGACTCAGTTTGATACCCGAAATTCTGACCTGACCTATTTTCAATGAAAATTCCAAAAACGACTCATCCGACGTCCAAAATACTTGATTATACACATTATGAAAAGCTAAGACCAATTGTGACTCTATCATGCAAAGAAAATACCAAAATCGTTATGTTCAGGTCGTGTTACAGCCCCTACAAGTTCGTCTAATCATTCTGTCCAGATTTTAGTTTCGCCTAAATCATATTTTAATCGACTACCGTGTGCATAAAAACAATTAACAAACATCAATCATCATTACCAAACATCCCTAATACTTATTATGATCAGATTCTACTACTAAACATGCAATGATCACAACTTTAAAGACCAAAACATCAATAACTTGCGCAACAAGTATCCTAAGATGTTACCAATCATTTATTATTATGTTTAATCCGTTTAATCTTTAAAAACTTCATGTTTTAATGATTATTAAAAACTTTCAGACCTGGACAAACTTTGTTACATGATTTTTATAACAAAAACACAAGATAAAAGTGTAAGGAATCAAAGATTATACCCTTGGCTCTTCGATTCGATCAACCGTGCGCCTTTGGAGCTTCCCAATTGATGATCTTGAGCCTTAGCAGGAGCTTTAGGGTTAATATTTCGTGTGGGGCAGTATGAGGGCAATTAGGGTTGAGTTTAGGGGTTGCATGGGGGTTAAGGATGCTTAAATAGGAGTTTAAGGCGGTTTAGACCCGTCACACACGTGCGAGCGGCCGCTCGGGCCCTGTGAGCGGCCGCTCACAGGCCCGTGGCCCTCGTGCGTGTCTCGTTTCGTCACCCGATGCGTTATCCTTCGACGTTTTCGTTATTTCGGACCGTAACAAGTGCAACCCCATGCGTTAAGACCCTAATCAACCTCATACTCCACTTTTAGTGATTTTTATTAACGTATTCGGTTTAGGTTCACATAATCACGTATGGTTTTCACATAAGTTCATCAAATATCACAGAGACACATAAGTTCGTTATTCACCAACGTCCGAGGTTCACTAATCATGTACCCGATATTAATTCACAACAATGCACGTGTGTCCTATCTAGTTAACCCTAGTTAAGTATAATGCAAGGAACGTAACTAGAGTTTAGTTAAAGTGACAACCTGAATTTGCGGGGTATCACATGTCTATTCCCTTCCAAGTCACCAAGCCTATCTAGTAACACTTCCATCCATGCTTAACACTAACATGGAATGAACTATTCACCTCTACATTTCCCATGACCACTGACCATCCAAATATATCACAAACATACACCAATTTCGGCTAGCATGTTCCGAAGATGACAACTATTGAACCGAGGTCAACTTCTTACACCAAGATACCACAACATAGAATACTTGAGAAGGATTATCATGTCAACCTTACCACAATTACAATGCCCCTTCCCCATGACCATTAGCGGCCGAAAACAGCCAAGCCCCTACACTAGATTAAAAAGCTCCAAGTCAACTTATTTCCCAAGCAATCCATCCCACTTTAGCACTCCATGAAAGCATACCTTTGACTTACCTAGTTTGTGAACCAATGAGACCATTGCCTCCTTCACCAAACTCGCCTATAAATAGAGGCACTAGAACACAATTTGATCACACCACAACCACTCAAGAACTCAATAACACTTGAAACCCCACCTTCCTCTATTGCTACCTTCAGCCAACACCCCAAGCACCCAAAGAACCCATTTCGGCCAAACTACACCATCACTAGGGAGTTCCAAGCCTTCAGCTAGCATTTAGGAGCTTTCTTGAGAGGAGTTAGCTTATTATTTTCATGTTTTTCTTGGCTATACACGTGAGGTATGATACCCGAACTTTACTTTTGTTTACATGATCATTTAGTTATGCATATTGGTCACCCGAAGTCTATATGTACTCGCACACCCTACAAAACATTTATTCTTGGAACTAACTAACTTACCAACTCAAGTTTTGATGATAAAAGTTCAATGTTTTAGTTATGTATACACACATGTACACATTGATGCATGCACCTTGGAACACATGGATATGGACATTTACAAGCACACACCCATACATATATGTATGCGTGCGTGCGTAAAAGGCAAAGACCCGACCCAAGACCAACATATTTCACCTAAATTATACAATATACAACATGGTTCGATTTATGAACATGTGTTAAGGATAATAAAACATGTGTTAACTAGCTTAACACGCGAGTTTCCTGAAAAACATAAAGATATGCGTGTATAAACAAAGGCAAAACATTTAGAAGGGTTGTTTTTATACAAAGCCGCCACAAGATATGTCCATATGACACCCTAGGCGTACATAAATGTAACAGACATAACACTTGGTAACAATTAGTAAGACAAAGTACTTGTTTTACCCAAATATAGACTAAAACTGAGTCATTTCAGCGATAACTTGAACATTTTCTGACACATACAGTGTGTGTGACACACGTGGATAGTAGTATAGAAACCTCTAGTCCACGAGTGATACAGTCAGGTGAACAGTTGCATGGTAGTTAGAACCAAGCATAAACCTAAGTTGCTTTTAAATGCATTTAGGGTTCCTAGACCAGACACACAGTGCCAAATTCAGATCAGTTTAGCATCCAGACATCAAGTGAGTATTCACGACCCCTTTTTACAGTTTTTGCATTTTTCCAGGGGGAAACATGGTTACAGTTTCCAGTTACAATTACATGACTATTATGTGAACATGAGACATTACGTTTCAGGATCCATTAAGCCCTCGTGTCATACATCATACCATAACCATTAGCTATGGACTTAGCCATGAAACACCGGGATAGATCTATTGGGTTGACACCCCCACTCTTGGTCAGTCGCTCTGACCGGATGACAGATATCAAAAGAGTGCTTGTGTTTCACATTATTTCATTGTCTTTAGTGTACAATGGGCGAGGCACAACATGTCAAGGTTTGGTTATGGGCTCATATCAGATCACATATTGATTATAGCCCTAGCTAGGCAATGATTTAGTCGGTTTTGGATTACATGTCCATCATATAGAAAACCCGTGAACTCACCAACTTTATGTTGACCCATATATTTTACATGCATGTTTTTCAGGAAATTAGCATGGACAATGGAATTTGCAGGGGTCGCGTGCGAGCATTTGTGGGATACCTTCTTTTGGACCGTTGTGTTGTCATAATAATTTTAGATACTTACATACAATGGTTTTAGAATTAAACAATTAACTAATGTTGAACGGATTTGGTTGTTTAATGAAAGTTCCTACTTTGTTTTAATTAATGCTCGTGTGACCTTTTGTGCTTGGAAATCTTTCGAAATCACACCTCGCGTTTCCGCCTTGGCGGGGTGTGACAGATTGGTGGTATCAGAGCACGAGGTTATAGCAAACTAATAGTCTTTCTAGTCAAACTATAATATAAACAAAAACTGATTTCGAAATGTTTTCAAAAGAAAGAAACACAACGTCCATCCCTACGCGCTATGCAAGTTCCATGCCAGTTATGTACTTTGCCATGCCAGTTATGTGCTTTGCCATGCCAGTTATGTATTTTGCACATTAGTAGTTATACTAAGTACACCACACTATACTGATACGCATGTGTGTTCATTGATTTTCAGGATCATGGCACACCAAGACGCTCCCATCATTCTCTCGGATTCTGAGGAGGAGATTGTACCAGACATCCCTCCAGCCGACGGCCTTCAGTAGGGCTACGAGCCCAATTCTAGCGACTCCGACACCGAGGACGACCATATGCAGGTCGATCACGCCGTCTTCGACGAGGAAGAGGATGTGCCTGCTGGCGAGGCATAGGAAGAGGATGCACCCTTACCACCACCAGAGCCCCGAGAGCCGTATTTTCGACCTTATCGTCTATGTCCAGGCGGGACTCATCTGATGTATACCCCTAGAAAGCGGGTACTCTCTCCACCGGCTCCTATCGCTCCAGCCGAGGCTCCTGCCCCTGTTGACCCTGAGCCTCCGGCACCAGCCGATCCCCAGCCTCCAGCTCTAGAGGACCCTGAGCCACCTAGAAGGAAACTTCTCCGGCGATCTCAGGCTCGGAAGAGGACTTACCTGCCGACCATGGATGGATTCTTGGCCTACTCCGATGAGGACACTTATTACCAGTCTCCCTCTACCTTTGAGACTGGTGGTCCATCTCAGCTTCCCTCTGACACTTCATTACCCACCGGCTTTGAGCCAGCTCCTGTGCATCACGCCCTCTACTCTGTGCGGGACGTGGTTGGACGTCACGACACTGAGATTGGGGTGCTGCGAGGGAGAGTTCAGAAGATTGAGGATGATCTCGTTCTGATGGGACATACCTGGGATCCTCTCCTCTTTCGAATGGCAGCGTTGGGTACTTGCGTATATGAGGCAGATCAGGGACGCGCTGAAGCCAAGGAGTGTGTTGCCCAGTTAGAGGCGAGAGTTGATGACCTCGATGGCCAGGATCACAGCCGCCGTTGTAGCTTTGTCCGCTGCTTTCCCACCTCCGTCTCCATAGGACATTATGTGTTGTAGTTGACTTAGTAGTAGTTAACTTATTGTGGTACTCTTGTATTGTATTTGGTTATGTATGAAACTAAATTCCTATGGTTAACTATTAATTAGAAATTTGGTATTTTGGTTTCCTACTCGATTGTTGTGTTGTGCCATATTTTTGTGCTTATTGCTTGTGATGATTGGTTAGTTGGTTGCTTGGTACATATGTGATAATATTATGCAGTAATATGTGTCTCATTTATTTTAATCCTATGTATTAGAAGAAACATGCCTCCTAAGAGGACTACTCGTTCGTCTTCCGAGGAAGAAGCTTTTCCGACCACCTCAGCGGATTTAGCCAGGGTAATCGCAGAGGCTATTGCGCAACATGCGGTGAACCGCGCCGATTCCAGTGGCGGTTCGGGCGCTGCAGGCCGACGCAGAACCCAAGACCCTGAGAATGGTAAAGCTTTTGTCTATTCTTTCCCTTTTCTCGATCGTTTGCCTATGCCAATCCTTTCGTTGACAAACCAATCTTTCTGACGCTGCAGAGGCAGAAAACGCCATACGTGGGTGTTCCTACAAGATTTTCATGGCATGCAAGCCTTGGAATTTTCGTGGGTCAGAAGGAGCAATTGGTATTGTCCGATGGATTGAGAAAACGGAGTCTGTGCTCGACATTAGTGGCTGTTCGGAGGACCAGAAGATCAAGTACGTCACATGTACCTTCCAAGACGAGGCGCTGACATGGTGGAACCTGCAAGTTCAGACCTTGGGTCGCGAAGCTGCCTACAATCTCTCATGGACTGAGTTGAAGTCGATGCTAATGGACAAGTATTGCCCACGAAGCGAACTGCAGAAGTTGGAGACCGAGTTCTGGAATTTGACCATGAGTGGTACAGATATCTCTGCTTATACCACCCGATTTCATGAGCTTTCTCGTCTAGTTCCATACATGGTTACCCTTGAGTATAAAGGGATAGAGAGGTACATCTAGGGACTTTCTCCTAAGATCCGTAGCATGGTTACCACCGCTGCTCCAGCTTCCATCCAACATGTAGTCACCCTTGCTCACAGCCTTACCGACGATGCGGTAGGCATGGGATCCCTGACCCAAAAGGAATCCAACAAGGGTGAAGGCTCTAGAAACAAGCGTAAGTGGTCTCACTTCAAGAAAGGAAGAGGTGTAGAGGGTAATCCCAGCAAGAAGCCCGAAACCGTCAAAGCTTTTGTTACCACTGCTACTGAAACTCAAGCCGTACAATGGGCCCCACCCACTATGCAATAAGTGCAAGTATCACTATGTGGGGACGTGCGACAGCATCAAGTGCGAGAATTGCAAGCGGATGGGACATCCCACAGTGCAGTGCCGGGCCAAGGCAGTTGCAAAGACTGACGGCAAGCAAGGATGCTTCGAGTGTGGATCTACTGACCATTTCAAGAAGGACTGCCCCAAGTTAAAAGGCCAAGCTCGTGGCAGGGCATTTGTCACGGGAACTGATGACGCACGCGAGGATCCTAACGTAGCCATAGGTACGTTCCTCGTAAACAACCATACTGCTTCTGTACTATTTGATACTGGTGCCGATCTCACTGACTTTAAAAAGACCCTCGGATTAGAGTCACATAAGTTGCATGAACATTTCTCCATAGAGTTGGCCAATGGTAAAACGATTAGGTCAGAGGAAGTAGTTAGGAATTGTGCGTTAAAGTTAGGAGATCATGAGTTTAGTATCGATCTTCTGCCGATCGAATTGGGAAGCTTCAACATCGTCATTGGCATGGACTGGTTGTTGAAGAATGGTGCAGAAGTCATCTGTTTCGCAAAGGTGGTTCAAATTTTGTTGCCCATTGGAGAGGTCTTATCCATACAGGGGGAGCGTAGGAAAACCCCGTTGTGATTGGTGTCTAGCATGAAGGCACATAAGTGCTTATGAAAAATACATTCTGCTTTCTTAGCACTTGTACGTGAGGAGAAACCAAAGGTGAGCAAGATAGAAGACATCCCTGTCGTGAGAGATTTCCCAGAAGTCTTTCCTGAAGATCTTGTAGATGCATTATTGTGCGACTAATGCTTTGGATTACAATAAACATGTGTTTTGGTGATTGTCGAACGGGTGAAGGAGGTGATTGATGGGCGAATGAAGAATTTGATAGGTGCGAAGGAGAGAAAACATACGAAGGAGAGACAAAGGGGCGAATGTAGTTTTAATTGTTACGTAATGCTTAGTTCGCACGCTGTGTTTGGGCGAACCTGCACATTCGACCATGTAATATGGGCGAATGTGCAGGCCTATAAATAGGTTAAGCAATTTTTGAAAGTTAGTTGTTGGTCATTTTATTCCCTCCTGTTTTGTGTCTCTCCCTAGTGTTTGTGTCAACTTATTTTCACGATAGATTTGATTGTAATCATTATTAAAACGTGTAATTTGAGTTGTTTATGAATGAGAAAAACCTTTGAAAGATGATTTCTGTGTTTTGATTGTTTGATTATCATTATTGTGATTGATTCAGGGATTCCGCACCTGAATCTAACTTGTTTGATCAATCTCTTTGTAGATTTGACGATCCTAAGCGCATACAAAGTGGTATCAGAGCCATTGGATCAAACAACCACAATTTGATAATTTTACAGCAGATTTGGACCCTATTTTGATAAAAAAACTTTCTGTTTTCATTGATAACATTGAATTGGTGATAAATTGATTGATTAGAGCTTGTTTTCATGGATAAAATGGATAATTCTCTTTGATAAACTTGTTCCAAATCAAATCCGAATCAAAGCCTGATTAAAATCATCAAATTCTTTCAACTTTTGAAAAATTTGATCAAAATCAACTGATTTTCAAAGAATAACCGTTTTTGAAAATGCAGGGTCGAACCTAGGGAGATATGGGCGAACGTATGTGTTAAACGGTCGACCAAAGGATTTTTGGTCGAAGGTGGTGTTTTAAGTGGTCGAACCTAGAGTTTGTTAGTGTATTGGTGTTCATTCGACCATACCTGTTTCATTCGACCATTCGAACGGTCGAAGGAGAAATTCATACGGTCGAAGGAGATTTGTGTTTGTTATATCTTTCATTCGTATCTTTGAAAATGGTCGAAGGAGAACATTTTCTCTCATTCGACCACTCGATTCATACGAAGGAGAAAACTGTTTTTAAACTTTTCTGATCTTTTCGTGTTTAAGCATTTTCAGATCAAGATGTGGAACTTTCCGACTACACCACGACCCAACACGACACCACAACAGCAGACAACCATGGATCCTTGGTCGGTTGCTGCCCAAAAGTCTAGTCAACCATCACAACCTATCAACTATATGGCTATGACTAGTTCTATTCCTCAACATGTTGCGCAACCACAACCGCAACCGATTGGCGACTATTGGGGAGTAGCAACAGCAGCGGTTCACACACAGACGACCAATGCCATATCAACGCTTATTCAAGACTTTTCATCTGGAAGTAGAAACCGACCACCTAAGCTGATGGAGATGGTCGACTACAACACGTGGAAGACTAAATTCAAGATCCATTTGGAGGGTATGGGTTTAGAGGGAACCGAGGCATGGCAAATGATTGCGAAAGGCTATGTTGCTCCGATCTTGGAGAACACGAGAGAGCCTATTCCTTTGGAGAATCTAGCAGACGATGAGAAGAAAAGGTTTGCTATTGAGAAAAAGGCGTTTTCTCAATTGTCCCAAGCTATCAACACAGATTTGCTGCATCAGTTTGGTTCTTGCACAACCTCTAAGCAGCTGTGGGACATGTTGAGAAATAGACATGATGGGAATGAGAAGACTAAGAAGCTAAGGATGGAGGAGCTTCGCAAAGAGTTTGAGAATTTTAGTTACATGGGTAACGAGACTTTGAAAGAGTTGGTTCCAAGGTATTGCCACTTACTCACAGAGCTATCAAGCTATGAGATTAGCATACCTATGTCCGAACTGGTGGACAAGTTTGCCGATGCGTTGCCACCGTATTGGAACCAGCATATTGAAGTGTTGAAAGAGAAGGATGCGTACCAGTATTGGACGATTAATGAGTTTATACAGAAACTGGAGAACAAAGAGATGGAGGAGAAGAGGAAAGCAAAGAGGGCTCAAATTCCTCAGAATCCGGAACTTTATCTTGGTGGTACATCTTCATCCCATACTACTTCCAGTTCTACTACCAATGTTGCTCCACACATCGCGTGCGTATCTAACATCGTTGAACCACCCAAACAACCAATCAACTACCTTGCTCAAACTTCTTCATATACCTCACCATCATATCCTACAACAACTACCTATATTCCACCATTTTCACCTATGCAACAAGCAGCGTGTTACTCTGCTAGCCAACCTCAACAACAACAACCTTACAATCCTCAAATGAACCAAATTCAACTTAACCAAAGCCAATCGAACCAAAGCCCGATTGTGTTGGAGACTTTAAATCTAAACAATGTTACTGTTGAGATTGCTCAACAACATGTATCATTAGTTTCAGCAATGGTAGCATCATACAATGGTCTGGTTGCTAGTCAAATAGGGAACAACAATTTGACCAATGAGGACTATGAACAGATTGACAAGGAAGAGATGGAATTGATAGATATACAGTGGGCTTTTGCAAGCATCATGAGAAGAGCCACTGATTTTATTCAGAAGACCGGGAGAACGGATCTTTCAACTTCTCCTAACACCACTTATGGCTTCAACAAAGCCAAAGTAACTTGTTTCAACTGTGGTGAAAAAAGTCATTTTAAAAGAGAGTGCACACAGCCAGCACAACAAGGTAATCAAAATCCATTCAACTCTACATACCAAAACCGTCAAACTCAAAACTAAAACCAAGTATCATACCAAAGTTCCAACAACATTTCAAGCTTTCAACCTCACAACAACTATCAAAACCGCCAAAATAACCAACAAAATAACAATGCTAGACAATCCACATCACAAAACCAAAACCAAACACAACAGAACTCAAACCGAACAATCATTCCCATATCTCCACCAAACACACAAACCCAAACTGAAAACCCAAATCAAGCTTTGGTGATACAGAAGGATGAGGGTTTTGATTGGACCGGTATGCAGTTGGGTGTGGAAGAAATTACAGCTGGTAATGTGGCTTGCGTGGCACAGAAAATGAACTTGGATGAACCGGTGGAGGTTGAAGAAGAGATTGTGTCTGAGAAGATGAGTGAGTTAAAGATTGAAGAGGTGAATGATGATATGAATGTTGATGTTGATTGTGCTGAGAAGAAGACTGGAATGGTTATGGATACTGTTGCTGATATTATTCTGATGAGGAAAGTGATTCTGACTCTGAATCTAGTGTTAATTCACTGGATGACGACATTGACCAGTTGCTTGCTGAAGCTGATTTCTTGATGACTCGGAAGTCATGCATGGTGGATGATGCTTGCACCAGATTTGACTACTCCAAGTTTTTCGCTGGGAAGGAAGCTCATTTTGCTCTAATGGCAATGACAGAACCTCCTAAGCAGGTAAGTACCGAATCTACTGTTAATTCCAATTCAACTTGTGTTAAGAATTGCAAAATTTGTGATAAATGGACAGATGAAAATAAGCAACTCAAGGTTCAACTTGAGAGTGCAAAAATCAATTGTCAATTGTATCAGAAAGAATCAAAAGAGTTTAACAAAGTACTTGATGGGTATAAGAAAGATATTTCTGAATTGAAAAAGACTTTGTCATTAAAACAAATGGCCATAAATAACTATATCAATGATTTAGAAAACACAAAATTGGAAATGGCCACCATCAAGTGCTTTGTCGAGAAAGTAAACAAAAAGCTTGAAAGCTATAAGCACATTGCTTATGTAGTTGACCACATCATAGAAGAACCTTCAAAGTTGTAACACCCCAACCGATGGCGGAAACATCGGGATGTCACGTATTGATGATTGTTCAGTAGCTCATGGTAAATAATAAGTTTCAATATATGATTTAAATAAATTACATACAGTTGTTCTAAGAATTTGTACATCAAGATAAAAAATACTAGCTACGCATCTTCAAGCATTAACTCTAATCTTCGAGCAAGCTATAACCTGAAACATGTTAAGTTTGAAAATAATTTGGGTCAACAAAAGTTGGTGAGAATTACATAGGTTTTTGAATGTAATAGATAACAATAGTTTGTACAACAATCATAGTTTTATAATGTAAGAGTATGAGTCCGACATGTAACAATGCGTCTTTTGTATAGTCAAACCTTGTGTCGACTAAGACTTAACTCACAAGTTAGTAAAAGTGTAACTGTTATCGATCATCCCTAAATTTATGCGGGGGGATGGGTTTGTCAGACCTATAGCGCTATAATCTAAACAGGTGGCATGATCAATGTTAAGGATTGTACTGTGTCTTTTTGTTACAGTCAAATGATAGAATAAGTAAATGATAGTGTAATCGAATCATAAGTTTCAACAATATAAGAATGAGTAAATGATAGCGTATAAAATGTTTAAACATGTTTCACCCCAAAATGAAAAATAGAAAAAGGGGCTATGTTAACTCACCTTAGGTGTATAATGAGTTCGTGCGTTTTATTGAGCGTGCAAACACTTAGTAATAATGCCTTGGAAAACTCAAAACTAGCTAGAGGAGATAATGATGGATGAAAACTTTAGTATATGGGAGATGGGATAATAATGTTTTTTTTTTTTTTTGAATGGTACAAAGAGTTGAATGGTAGGCTAGTGTATTTATAGTGTAAAATTTGGAGTTGTAATTAGGGGCTACTTTGACTAGGCTAGAATTTAGGAACAACTTTGACTTGACTAGAAGACCATATTTACTAACACTTTGACTTGACTAGGAGACCATATTTACTAACACTTTGACTTGACTAAGGGACCTTGAAAGGGTTTAAGTTTAATTGGTTTTAATTAACATCACAAAACACCAAATGGTGTAGTGGTTTGTGTGGTGTGGTTAAGGTTTAGCCAGCCAGGGACTCGGGTTCGAATCCTGGCACAGGCAAACATTTTTTTAACGTTTTTAAATCAGAATTTTTAATACAATCCAATTTAATATTGATTATACGTCATTATTTAAACAAAAAAAATTAACAAAATGGATGGTAAAGATACTGTAAACATGAATCGGATGAATAAACGATGGAAATATATATATAAAGAAAATTTGTGTGATGTTACAGTCTCCCCTACTTTTAGGAACTTCGTCCCGAAGTTTATTTTAAGAAGAAACATTTGAATAGCGTTGAGGATAGTTAGGGTGACTATGGTTCAGAGTAGGGTAAGAGTTTAAGGAATGTATAAGATAACCATAGATGCTAGATGGACTACCAAATTACTAGGGTTTGTTATTGGTCTGACCCTACAGTATCCCTTTCCACGTATCATTAGTGTTTATATATAGGGTGTACCGCAGCTAGCCCATCACACCTCTGATACTTCAAAAACATACGGGGTATCTCCCAAAACCTTAATAGAATTTCACACTACCTTAATGTACATGTAAATTCATGATTACGTTTTGGACCGCAATCACCAATTTACCTTACATTAGGGTTTTGTGTCCTTCTATGACTCTAAACACACATGTAAGTAATGCAAAATAGCCTTGTGATTGAATCGTATACAATGTATCCAAAAAATATGTCCAACTGTTGAGCAGGAAAAAGACCTCTACCAGTTAGTGAGTAAGAACCTCTACCGATTGTTGAGCATGTGCGATAGCCTCTACCAGTCGTTGAGCAGGTTGTAGGGCCTCTACCGACTGTTGAGCAGGCATGATGACCTCTACCAATCGTTGAGTAGGTTATTTGGTACTCTACTAACTGTTGAGCAAGTACTTCATCCTCTATCAGTTGTTTGATTAAGTGTACCAATTATTACACACATGAATTGCAAATTGATAATATGTACATGTAAGCAATCAAGTATCAAGTATAGCATACGAGTTGTAATAGAGTTGCCCTAGACAAGGTTAATGACTCTAGGTGTGTCTATAGCAAATAGTTTATATTCCATGAATTCTAGTTTCAAATGTTCAAATATGGTAGATAGTCGAATCCTCATGTATAACTAAGGATTATGTTTGATGCAACACACAATCAAGTTTCAATAGTTTGGTTATCATGGGTAACTAGCTCATGTGTGAGAAGGTGAAGGATATGAATTTAGTTCTTGAGAGGATGATGAAAAATCTTGAAGCAGAATCAAGGTTGTGAGAGATAGTGAATATGAAGATAGTTGATAAAGAGTTTATTTTATAGTAAGGAGATTATGTAGCAGTGTAAATTTTGGGGTTTGGATCAAAGGTTATAATCAAGTGTATAAGAAAACATGATTGTGGTATATGCCAAATTTTGAACAAGTTGAAAGTGAGTGAGTGTCGATGGAGAATTTAGAGACTAGATATTATTCCTATGGATAAAAAAAAAAAATCTTATTTTCAAAATTGGTTTTATACATAAAGCAAAAGTTGTTAAATAGTACAAGCTAAGTGGGCTTTGATTAAAATATTTCCGTTAGTTGGAGATTTCAAACATGACATTAGGTTTTGAAGATCAAGGTTCTATTAAGTGATTTTTAATAGTTTAAAGCATTATATAGAAAATTGTTTGTTACGTCAATAAATAAACAATTGAATTTAAGTTCGAGGACATCTTTTGACAAAAATATGTACTTTGTAAAGTTACTAGGTAATGAAAATACAACAGGATTTAGAAATCTTTAGTTCGTGCTAAGGTATGAGGTTATAGTTTTTAAAAATAAGTAACATGTGGAGAAATGAAATAATATGATTTGGGTAGGGTGTTGAATATTTAAAAAGTGGCTAAGATGGTAAGGTGAAGTGTGATTGTGAAATCCATAGATGGTTATGAAATGAGATTGATTTAAGCTGTAAAATTATGAGATTTTAGAGCTTAGTTTAAGGAAAGTGAGTGTAATCATTTATTCATTAATTAAAACGAACAAACGAAAACGTTGACTTATCAAAACTTCTAGATTCTAATAACATAGTGAAGACATGCTTTAGCCTATAAGTGAACACTCTTCCCGATAATTCCCAGGTAGGCATCCGGGTCCCTCGTCTGATTGGGATTTATGCGCAATGCCAGTCCTAGACAGAAAACTCAGAATACAGGCGTTCACCCTTCCAGATTGCACATGTTCGTTATTAAAATCTAGAACTTCGACGAGATCTTCAAGGTGGTTCAGGCTAAACCTGAGGATTTGTCCTATTAGTCTAAGAGTAGATCTTGTGATGGAGAGCACTCTTCTTGTAGGGACTAAAGTAAGGATAAGAAGTAGAATAGAGAATAGAAACAAGTAAGGTTGCAAGTAAAAGGAGCAAGTACTAGTTAAAATCCTATGGTTATAGACTAGATTATTTTTTCTAATAACCTAATTCCCTATAACCATGGCTCTGATACCAATCTGTAACACCCCAACCGATGGCGGAAACATCGGGATGTCACGTATTGATGATTGTTCAGTAGCTCATGGTAAATAATAAGTTTCAATATATGATTTAAATAAATTACATACAATTGTTCTAAGAATTTGTACATCAAGATAAAAAAAATACTAGCTACACATCTTCAAGCATTAACTCTAATCTTCGAGCAAGCTATAACCTGAAACATGTTAAGTTTGAAAATATTTTGGGTCAACAAAAGTTGGTGAGAATTACATAGGTTTTTGAATGTAATAGATAACAATAGTTTGTACAACAATCATAGTTGTATAATGTAAGAGTATGAGTCCGACATGTAACAATGCGTCTTTTGTAAAATCAAACCTTGTGTCGACTGAGACCTAACTCGCAAGTTAGTAAAAGTGTAACTGTTATTGATCATCCCTGAATTTATGCGGGGGGATGGGTTTGTCAGACCTATAGCGCTATAATCTAAACAGGCGGCTTGATCAATGTTAATGATTGTACTGTGTTTTTTGTTACAGTCAAATGATAGAATAAGTAAATGATAGTGTAATCGAATCATAAGTTTCAACAATGTAAGAATGAGTAAATGATAGCGTATAAAATGTTTAAACATGTTTCACCCCAAAATGAAAAATAGAAAAAGGGGCTATGTAAACACTTAGTAATAATTCCTTGGTGAAGAAACAAATAGTCTTACCACCTGTTAGGGATGATAAGATTACTAGTATCCACAGAGTTAATCCTTCACTAGCAGCAATGGAACAAAGGACCTGCAAAAAAGAATGTATGTGTGGGTGTGGAGACGACTACACGAAGTAGTTGTTTATACAAAAATGGGGTGAATGGGGATACTATCTAGTAATACCGTCAGGCGCGGGTCGAGTGACCAAGAAGGTTGCCGCCGGGGATTGTGCTGGCTGTTCCGCGGAGCATGTCCGTGACACGCGGAGGAAAATAATCGACGCGATGGCGGATGGATACCATGGCGATAGGGGGATGGTCGTGTATCTCCTCGTGATAACGTTGGTATCAATTAAGATCCTGCTCCTTCGAGTGTGCATATCATGCACATGGTAAATCCTTCAAAAGTTTTAAATGTGAAGATAATACGGCTCTTTTTTTTTTTTTTTTTAAATCTTGAGTGATACAGATCTAAAAATAGCATATCCACAAGGCATGGATTAGAATTCGAAAAAAGAGGGAAATGATTCGTGCATAGATCTGCTGGATATGCCTCAAGATGGCTCAAGCGGCATAGATTTTAGAGCTGTAGATCTAAAAAACACGAATCTTGAGATTGCATATCCACAGACGTGGATACAAAGCAAAGATCCGCGAGACTTGAAGAAGAAACGATCTAGAAGAAGTTTTGTGACAAACTCAGATTTGTCGACATGTTAGATGGGAAAATCCTGTGAGATTCTCATTTTTGTCAATATGTGTAAAGTTTTGAAACAGAGGTGACGGTTGGAGAAAATAAAACAAATTGTGGTTTGTTTTCGGGTCCCACGACCTGGTCGTCGATCGTGGCATCGACATCAATAGTGTTTTGGTTTGCACCAATCGGCGAATCCATACGTACTAGTTTGAAAGATTACAGAACCGTAACGGATGGCGCCAATGAAGAAACAAATAATCTCACAACCGATTAGGGATGATAATGATGGATGAAAAACTTTAGTATATGGGAGATGGGATAATAATGTTTTTTTTTTTTTGAATGGTATAAAGAGTTGAATAGTAGGCTAGTGTATTCATAGTGTAAAATTTGGAGTTGTAATTATGGGCTACTTTGACTAGGCTAGAATTTAGGAACAACTTTGACTTGACTAGAAGACCATATTTACTAACACTTTGACTTGACTAGGAGACCATATTTACTAACACTTTGACTTGACTAAGGGATCTTGAAAGGGTTTAAGTTTAATTGGTTTTTATTAACATCACAAAACACCAATTGGTGTAGTGGTTTGTGTGGTGTGGTTAAGGTTTAGCCCGCTAGGGACTTGGGTTCGAATCCTGGCACAGGCAAACATTTTTTTTAACGTTTTTAAATCAGAATTTTTAATACAATCCAATTTAATATTGATATACGTCATTATTTAAACAAAAAAAAATTAACAAAATGGATGGTAAAGATACTGTAAACATGAATCGGATGAATAAACGATGGAACTATATATATATATATATAAAGAAAATTTGTGTGATGTTACAACAGTCGAGTAGTGCAAACTACAAAGTTGTCCCAGCACCGGTGTTGTTCGAAAACCATAATTTGCATGCGATAGCACCGGAAAGCTTAGTCAAACCTGACTCTACATCAGATAACGAGTCCAACACATCCAGTGTCGGAGACCCGTATTCTGATGTTAGACCTGTTCTGGGAAACAATGAAGGTGTGGTAGCTGCTGATGATTCTGATGAAGAGGATGAACAGTCTGAGACGGTTGTTGAAAAAGTGAGTGATATTCCTGATGAAAATCACATCATCACTACTGAACCGGTTTCACCATCTCAGATTGTCCATCTCATGGCTAATGCTCATAGAAAGAATCAATCAGCAAAGAATGTTGATAAGAAGGTTGAGAAGTTTGTTGTTAAGAATGATGAAAAGAAAGTGGTTAAGAATGTTGAAAAGAATGTTGTTGAAAAGAAAGTTGAAAAATCAAATGATGAGAAAAATGAATCGTGTGATAAACCTGTGAAAGTTTTCTATCGGATGTAAGGCTCCGATAAGATTATGTCTGATGAAGAATATCCGATTCAATTTGCAAATTATTCTAAAATTGAAAAGATCTGGCAGGAAAGTACCATTTGGTTTCCAAAACATGAACGAACCAATGATATTCCTCCAGTTATTTTAAAGAAAATTCATTCGGATAATTCTAAAGACCCAAAGGTCAATGTCACACAATTTGTTAAACCAACAGACAAGTAAAATAGTTTTATTGAGCCGGCTTACTCAAAGGACCCAACTCCTGAGAGTTTAAAAAGACAGTGTATGGTTGATCAATATCCCATTGCTAGTTATTCTAAGTCGAACATCAAGGAAAACTATGAAGAGTATCGTGCGTGTTTTAAGTGCGGGGAAAGGGGGCATTTACTTGCCAACTGCCCGTATGTACGACACAAGATACACGAGGTGGAGATGAAGCAAAGATATGATTGTCCGGTTGATAATCACAGTTATCCACAGAGACGGTTTTTCCCTCAACAAACACCTTTTTATAACCAAAACAACTATTTCAAAAGGAGGGAAAATCGTCCGATGATTTATGATAAACGCAACCGGATAGCCACTGAGAAACCATTGAAGAAACCATTGGTGAACGCAACTGCTGAAAACAAAAAGGTTTCTGCTAAACCTAATGTCAAACCAGCAGTTGGACCTGTTTCCGTTAAATCAGAGAAGGTAACCAAGAAGGTATCGTTCAAGGAAGAAGTAAAGAAACCGACTGAGACCTCAAAATCTCAGATCCGGATCTTGAAACAGACTGAACAATCGTGGTCATCAAAGGGTTCTGAGGGTGCTTCAACTTCACAAAATGTGAAATCTGAGAAAGAAAAAGTTTTGTGTGAAAAGAAAGAGATTGATAAAACCCAAGATGTTTGTGAGACAACTGACTCTTTGAAACAATCAGTTCAAAGACCCAAGACCAAACAGGCTTGGGTCCCCCGAAAAATCTAACTTCTTTACTTGATATGTGCAGGGAGCTTCAGCTGGCCCTGTTAGCAGTCTTTGGACTGTTGACAGTGGAGCTTCAGGCCATATGACTGGGGATCTTTCGCTACTGTTCGATATTCAAAATATCAATGGAGGATATGTAGCGTTTGCCGGGAACAAAGGAGGCTAGATTACCATGGAGGGTAGTGTGAGTAATGGGATTGTGAGCTTCGAGAGAATTTCTTATGTCAAGCAGATAGATTACAATCTATTCAGTGTGAGTCAGATATGCGACAAGCAATTTTCTGTGTACTTTGACGACAAATCTTGCTACATACTTAAGCCGGGGTTTGAAATACCAAAAGAGTGGGTGATGCTAAAGGCGCCGACAGTGAACAACCTGTACATTCTCAATATGTCAAAGGCAATGACTACCCAAGGCCAAGTCACGTGTTTCCTCTCCAAGGCTACAGAAAAAGAATCCATTATGTGGCACAGGAGGATGGGACACATTCACCTCAGAAAGATGAATCAATTGGTGAAGAATGAACTTGTCACGGGCGTAAACGTCAAACATTTTCACCTAAATGACAAGTGTGTGAGTTGTAAAAATGGTAAGCCGCACAAACAATCCCATAGACCAAAGAAAGTTAATTCCGTTGAACTGTCGCTTGAACGTTTGCACATGGACCTGTTTGGACCGGTCAAGCATAAGAGTCATGCTGGGGAGTTATACTGTCTTGTGGTGACTGATGATTATTCAAGATTTTCATGGGTGATGTGCTTACACAGGAAGAGCGACACATTTGACAACTTGAAAGTTCTGTTCACTCGTCTGGAAAATATATATGGTCTCAAGATCAAGAGGATTAGAAGTGACAATGGGACGGAGTTTGAAAATGCACAGATGGATGATCTTTGTGAAAACAAAGGAATTCATCATGAATATAGTGCTCCGTATACCCCACAACAGAACGGTGTCGCGGAACGTAAAAACAGGACTCTAATTGAAACGGCGAGGACAGTGCTTGCGGACTCAAATCTTCCAGTAATGTTCTGGAACGAAGCAATTTACGCAGCTTGTTATACTCTCAATCGCGTTTTAACGGTGAAGAAGTTTGGCAAAACTTCTTATGAGCTGTTGAATCGTCGCAAGCCGAATTTAGAGTATCTAGAACCATTTGGAGCTCCTTGAAATATGCTTAATCCATCTGAGAAGTTCGCACCGAAGGCTGAGGAAGGAAACTTTGTTGGATATGCAACCCCGCTTAAACGGGTATTCAACAAAAGAACTCGTCAGGTCGAGGAGTGGGCTAACGTTGAAGTGCAACGGTACACTCAGAATTTACAGGGAAGCGGTCCAGACTGGATGTTTGATTACAAAGATTTCTTTGAATCATTCAACCTAGATAGCTTGGTTGAAGAGGCTGTATAACGTTTATATTACGAGGTCGAAAACGCAGTGACTTCACCGTTAGTGCGTCCGATCACCGTGAATCCTCAAACAGTTTCTAATGATACCAATGTTCCTGTCGTTGAAGAAGAAGTATTTCAAGAAGCTTCCACAACGTTGAATTCATCAGAATCTGAAGATGACGACGATGATGTTACAAGCGAAGCTATCTTAGACCATGCTACAGTGACACCACCAGTGAACCCAACTACAAATGGTGCTTCAACATCGAATGTGGGTAATGATCTGGTTTCTGGAGAGAATTTAACTACTCAGACGGGAGTCCAAGTACCCGATTATCCGGAATCTCAGATACATCGAATTCACCCGATTGAGCAAGTTATTGGTGATCCTGGTAGCAGTGTGATGACAAGAGGACAATTGAGTAATGCGAACTCACCAATAACTTGCTCAATTTATGGGGAGCAGGCTCGTGACCTGGAAATGCAAGAAACAGACCGCAGTTGCATTATCCACATGTGAAGCAGAATACGTTTCAGCATCGAGCTGCTGCTCACAGGTTCTTTGGATCCAACAACAGATGGTGAACTACGGTTTGCAATTTCTTAAAACCCCTATTTACTGTGATAATGAAGCCGCAATCGCATTAACAAAAGACTTAGTAAATCACTCAAAGGCTAAACATATCCGGATTAAATATCATTTTATCCGCGACTGTTATGCTAAAGAGTTGATTGATATGGTCAAAATCCACACTGATTACCAATGCGCAGACCTTTTTACCAAAGCTTTTGATAAATCGAGATTTGAATATCTTTTGAAAGCTAATGGTATTAAAGAAAAACAAGACTAATCACCACCTCAGTTTATCGCTTTTTAGTTTAATTTTTACTGTTTTTCAGAAAAATTTCGAAAATCCAAAAACATTGAAAAATTTCAAAATCCATAAAAATTAGAAAATTTCTTTGCTGACTGCTATATCTTCTTCCCTTAGATTAATGCCGTCAGATTTCTGTGAACAAACGATATCTGGGCAGTCGCATATTTGAAATGCTTCAGCTTATCCTTGGGAATAGTAAATTCAAAGATTTATAAAAATCAGAAAAATCAAAATGATTTCCTAGAGAAAAAGGGGAAATGATAGTACATCAGTGGGGATCTGACACATTCTACAGAAATGTAATGCTATATAGGGCGTGTGTCTAAGTCTGTGCGATGTGCTGATAGGCTTCGTAGACCTAATACTGCGTGCCTGATACATACATATCAAACGAATTGATGTGTGGATGAACTCCTCATTGGCATATGGTCTTAGTACCGTAATTTCGTTTGATAGGGTATTTGTACAAAACTAGGAGGTTTAGGGTCGTTATGTTATTAGTTGTCTGGGGATAGCCTCTCTGATCTTCTACTGTAAGTCATTACGGACCTAGATCAGATAGGGTGTCTTTATAAAAGAGCTTTATGCCAAATCCTAAAGTTACCGAATTGAGGAACTTTACATGTTTTATGATGATCACAGATTATCTGTCACACCCTCAAATTCCACGTGCGGGGTTTTACCGCGAGGCGCGTGACACACCAGGATCTCAGTCAACGATCACAATAAACATACAACAAACATGCATTCATAATTATATTTAAAACCAAAATATCATGCTTTGAGCTGTAAACCAGCAGCGGAAGCATTCTTGTTTACAACCAAAAGACATATCATTGTTTACAAAGACATTGTTTAATATGCTTCAAAATAATAGACGCTGTGCATGACTCCGTGCGCCAAGTCCATTGACTGCTACCTTAGCGACCTGAGAAAACATGCCAAAAATGTCAACATATAATGCTGGTGAGTTCACAGGTTTTCTTTCAAAAAAGTGTTGTTATAAGTTCGGTAAGATCATTTCCCGTTACTACTATGTTATGAGAACGTTAGCTAGACGTTAAGTATTGCTACTACTGCGGTTGGGAATCCATTACTAAACCGGTATAAGTGTTGAAGCCAGCCCAGACGGACGGGATTATCGATGCCTCGGTAACCCCCAAAGTATTAGAGACAATATGCACCCGCCCGGCTCCCAGCCGTCGGGTGGGGTTTGTAAGGCCCAATAGATCTATCCACATTTCCCCCGTTGTGCATCCCTGCACATTCATGGTTCCCCCCTGGGACTTTCTGTAAAAGCCGCATAGTACGTGAAATAACCATAGTATAACATGATCTATGATGAGTAATCAGAATAAGTAGCATGTTTCTCCCCCGAATGTAAAACGGTAAAAGTGGGGCTGTGACACTCACCTTGGATTGCGTTACTTGAAAACAGTTAAGTAATTATGTTATGATAGCCCCAAATAGCGGCGACCTATCATAAGATGTGTATAAGTATCGGACTAATAACCCGCAGGCTAACTAGTCCCCGTATGTCCAGACCGTGACCATAAACGTTTGAAAACACCTTTAACTGTTAAACCGACCGTGCCAGACAAGACCCGACATCCCATTGGTGACCCGACATTCCACGTGTTAGATAAATGCAAGACATCATGCAACATATGCAATTAAACACTTAATGCGCGCAAGAGTTCACCTAGTCTAGCATAATGTCCAATTAACGCATAAACAGGTCCGAACACGTCTTACTAAGTCATTGGGTGTATCCCGGGGTTCCTAACATGTTCCTAGGTGTCAAATCGTGTTCCGGGATGTCAAAACGCGTTCACGACAGCAGTACATGCGATTAGGAAGGTCACACGCGAGTAGGCATCAGCCTACAGGCGATTAGGGGCCTAATCGCCTGATGTATCAGGCGAGTAGGGTCCCAATCGCCTATAAAGTCTGCATAATCGCCCCCAGCTCAGGCGATTAGGATTCCTAATCGCCTGCAGCTGCTGTGTAACGGGTTTTCGCGCGTTTAACCCTCCAAATCAGATCCGAAACATGCAACGACACCCAATATCAAACCTAAATCATTTACCAACCCATTTCAAGCAAAAACCCCCGAGATATCACTGATCTAGCATGTTCTATGCAATTATTTCCTAAAATGGCAAAGTACTAGGTTTCACCTACCAACCTTATCTTTCCTTAAATGGAAACAATCAGATTTCAACCTCTACCATCATGTAGATCATCAAACCTCTGTTCTAACATCTTCCTAGCATCAATTCTAACAACATTGCATCAACAATCATACCATAATCATCCTAAATCTTCAAGAACATACAAATGGGTCAAAATACACATTTTCTTCAAAACACCACAATAATGGCTAAAATTCTAAGACAACCTTCCTAATAATCTCTACATAGCAGAAGTACAATCATATCTTGGAAACAATCATGTTATAATCATCAAGAAGACCAACATATGCATGTAAACTTCACATATAACAAGCATTAAGGTGTAGACTTGGTTTAGAACTCCTTTGAAAGGTTTTTAAAGACACAATTTAGTAAAACAAGGTCTGGACCTTTGGGGGAACTCAAAATAACAACTTTACAAAGGTTAGGGATGAAGAACACACCTTGGGTTGTTCTAGAGGGGTTTGGGGAGTTAAGGGTTCTATTTATAGGTGTTTTGACCCGGACTCTGCTGTTCATGCGATTAGCAGTACCATTCATGCGATTGGGGGCCTAATCGCATATAACATCAGGCGATTAGGTCCCAATCGCCTATAACCTCCCCTAATCGCATGACCCTATAGGCGATTAGGCCCTATTCCAGGCCCTAATCGCCTGATACCTACCAGGTTGGGTTTTCGGCGCGTTAAACGCTATTTTAACATATATAACCATGTATTCACATACCGACAAGTCACATAATGATTCCAAACATATAATGCATGATAACTAACACGTTTACATCCATTCACCAATTCCCGGGACTCGAGACTCGTGTGTGCATTAAACCCGGCGATTCCACGAATCGCCGATCCTTGTACCCATAGTTATGGACCGCCTGCCGATGACCCCGCGGATCATCATAACGACCCCCCGATGATTCCCAGAATCATCATACCGACTCGACTGACCCCGTTAAGGACGTAATATGCATGACTCGCTAAGGTAGACTTACTAGTTTAGTCAACGTTACTAACCTGAGTTTGCCGGGTGTCACATCATCCCCCTGTTGAAAGAATTTTCGTCCCGAAAATTGCCCAAGGCCAAAAAGGAAGAGATGAAAGAGAAGAAAAATTTTCCGGTTGCCACATCATCCCCCTGTTGAAAGGAATCTCGACCCGAGATTCATTCAGCTTCAGCAGAGACATGTCTTGATTCGAACGCGCGCTTAGGAAATAAATGGGGGTACTTAGCCTTCATTTGATCTTCCCGTTCCCACGTGAACTCCGGTCCACGATCAGAGTTCCAACGGACTTTAACAATGCGGATTTTACTCCGGCGAAGGCTGCGGATTTTATAGTCAAGAATTTCAACCGGTTCCTCCACGATACGCAGACGATCATCCACCTTGATCTCTTCGAGAGGAACAACCAAAGATTCATCCGCCAAACACTTCTTCAGATTAGAAACATGGAAGACATTGTGGACATTACTGAGTTCAGCTGGCAGATCAAGCCTGTATGCTACCGGTCCAATCCGTTCCAGAATTGCGAACGGTCCTACATACCGAGGATTCAATTTGCCCCGCTTCCCAAAACGTATAACGCCCTTCCATGGAGATACCTTCAACAAAACCCTATCGCCAACCTCAAACTCCAGAGGCTTGCGACGACGATCGGCATAGCTCTTTTGACGATCCCGAGCTGCTGCCATGCGGTTACGGATTTGTACGATCTTTTCGGAAGTCTCGTACACAAGTTCCGGGCCGGTGAGTTGACTCTCACCCACCTCGGCCCAACAAAGAGGAGACCGGCATTTCCGCCCGTAAAGAGCCTCGAACGGAGCTGCCTTGATGCTAGAATGGTAACTGTTGTTGTAGGAGAATTCCACCAACGGTAAATGACTCTCCCACCCCTTGCCAAAATCGATCACACATGCCCGAAGCATGTCTTCTAGCGTTTGGATTGTCCGCTCACTTTGACCGTCAGTTTGCGGATGATACGCTGTGCTCATGTCTAACTCAGTACCCAGAGCCTTATGCAAGGATTTCCAGAAGTTAGAGGCGAACCGAGGGTCACGATCAGAAATAATAGAGACAGGCACCCCGTGCCGAGAGACCACTTCCTTGAGATATAACCGTTCCAGACGCTCGAGACCATCGGTCTCTTTGATAGCGAGGAAGTGCGCAGACTTTGTCAACCTATCGACAATTACCCAGATCATGTCGCAACCACTGGGCGATTTCGGGAGTTTGGTCACAAAGTCCATCGTAATCCGCTCCCACTTCCACTCGGGGATTTCAGGCTGTTGCAGAAGGCCGGATGGCTTTTGATATTCGACCTTGACCTTGGCACAGGTCAAGCACTTGCTCACATACGAAGCCACGTCCGCCTTCATGTTCGGCCACCAATAAAGTATCTTTAGGTCTTGATACATCTTATCGGAGCCAGGGTGAATAGAGTACCGGGACTTGTGAGCTTCGTCAAGAACAAGCTCCCGCAAGCCCCCAAATAAGGGAACCCAAATACGTTCAGCGAAATAGTGTAGGCCATCGGACCTGAGTTCAAGGTGGTTATCAGCACCATGCATGGTTTCATCTTTAAGGTTTTCCTCCTTCAAAGCTTCTTGCTGCGCTGAACGGATTCGATCAGGTAAGCCGGAATGGATAGTGAGCTGAAGGGCTCGAACACGACGAGGTTTAGCCGTTTCCTTCCTGCTCAAGGCGTCTGCGACCACATTCGCCTTGCCAGGATGGTATTTGATAGCGCACTCGTAATCATTAAGAAGCTCGACCCAGCGACGCTGTCTTATATTCAACACCTTCTGATCAAAGATATGCTGGAGGCTCTTGTGATCGGTGTAAATAGTGCATTTGGTACCGTACAAGTAATGCCTCCAAATCATTAAGGCAAAGACCACCGCACCCAATTCCAGATCATGGGTGGGGTAGTTTTTCTCATGAACTTTGAGCTGACGAGAAGCAT
Source organism: Ambrosia trifida (assembly GCA_028751855.1). Taxonomy (NCBI): domain Eukaryota; kingdom Viridiplantae; phylum Streptophyta; class Magnoliopsida; order Asterales; family Asteraceae; genus Ambrosia; species Ambrosia trifida. Next base: position 127,490,578 of record CM054122.1, read on the forward strand.
AGGCGATGACCTTCTCGCGCTGCATCAGTACACAACCGAGACCCCGGATAGAAGCGTCACAATAAACCACAAAATCGTCCGTGCCCTCAGGCAAGGACAAGATAGGAGCAGAACAGAGTTTAGCCTTTAGCATCTGGAAGGCCGACTCCTGCGAATCACCCCAGTCGAACTTTCTGTCCTTCTGGGTAAGCGAGGTGAGGGGTTGAGCGATCTTCGAAAATCCCTCGATAAAACGACGGTAATAACCTATAAGGCCTAGGAATTGCCGCACCTCAGATGGCGTCTTTGGTGCTTCCCAGTTTTTAATGGCTTCAATCTTCGCTGGGTCAACGTGAATTCCTTTCTTATTAACAACATGACCAAGGAATTGGACTTCACGCAACCAGAAGCTACACTTAGAAAATTTGGCGTACAACTGTTCCCGCCTCAGGAGTTCCAGGACAAGACGCAAGTGTTCCTGGTGGTCCACCTCGTTCTTGGAATAGACTAGAATATCATCAATGAAGACAATCACGAACTTGTCAAGATAGGGCTTACAAACACGGTTCATCAGATCTATAAAGATGGCAGGTGCATTGGTGAGACCAAAAGGCATGACCAGGAATTCAAAATGGCCATAGCGAGTTCGAAAGGCGGTCTTCGGAATGTCAGCTTCTTGAACTCTCAACTGGTGGTACCCCGACCTCAAATCGATCTTCGAATAGAAACTAGAACCCTGAAGCTGGTCAAATAAGTCATCGATGCGAGGAAGAGGATAGCGATTCTTGATGGTAACCTTATTTAACTCCCGGTAGTCGATACACATCCGTAGGCTTCCGTCCTTCTTCTTGACAAACAAAATAGGGGCTCCCCACGGGGACGAACTGGGTCGAATGAAACCCTTCTCTAACAGCTCCTGCAACTGGTTCGATAACTCCTGCATCTCGGGAGGTGCAAGACGATAAGGGGCACGAGCAATAGGGGCCGCACCTGGAGCGAGTTCAATACCAAATTCGACCTGGCGATGAGGCGGAAGACCAGGTAAGTCTTCAGGAAATACATCGGGGAAGTCACGGACGACAGGAATATCTTCAATCTTCTTCTCTTCATCAGACGAAACCGAAACAAGTGCCAGAATGGCAGAATACCCCTTCCGAAGATACTTATAGGCTTTCATACACGAAATGATACTCAACGGGACCCCGCTCTTCTCACCATGCACCAACAGAATTTCTCCATCATGGAGAGGAAGTCGAATGACTTTATCAAAACAAACGATCTCAGCATGATACAAAGACAACCAATCCATCCCCACGACAACATCGAAACTACCCAAGGACACCGGCATAAGATCAATAGGGAAGGAATAACCCGACAACTCAAGGTGACACTCCCTAAGGACGTGCGTCGCCTCGACTTTCTTACCATCAGCCAATTCTATCAAGTACTTAGCCTCTAAAGGTGTAGGTACCCTATCAAGCAATTGACTAAACCCAAGAGATATAAAACTCTTATCGGCACCGGAATCGAATAAAACCGTAGCATAGCGATTATCGAGAAGAAACGTACCAGTAACAGTGTCAGGATCTTGTCGAGCACCGCTCGAACCAATCACGAAGGCGCGAGCATTCCTGCCTCCGCCCCCATTGTTTCCATTACCCGACCCATTCTTCCCGGCTTCACCCTGTTTCAACTTGGGGCAGTTACGCTTGTAGTGACCGAGCTCACCACAGTTATAGCACCCTTGTTTCCCCTGATTTCCCTGGGGAGCAGTTACTTGAGTGGCTGGGGCTGGTGTGACCGACGGGTTTCGGTTCCCCAAAGGGTTGGATCTACAATCTTTGGCTTGGTGCCCAATCTTATGGCACCGACGGCAACGGTCCTTATCATCGCAAGAACCGGTGTGATGATAGTTGCATCGATCACACTTCAGCAACTTCCCAGCATAAACCCCCGGTTGTCGTTCAGACGACGATCCCCCAGTATCAGTCTTCCTCACCTGCTGAGGCTGAGCCGAGCTCGAGCCTTTCCCCACAGCTTCCCACTTCCGCTTATTACTATCAGAAGCCTTCACAGTAGCGCCTCGAGGAGGCAAGACCCCTTCAGTCACCTTCATGTTGGTCAGCCTGTGAGCCGACCGAACCACCTCAGAATAAACAGTGAGATTACCCGCAACAACTAACCCTGCAATCTCCGGTACCAACCCAGCGACATAATGCTCAATCCTTCGGTATTCGGGTGTGTGCAGATCGGGGCACAACACCGCCAACTCATTGTGCCTAGCAGTGTAAGCTTCAATCTCAGAACCCACCATCTTATGATTCCAGACCTCATGCTCAAGCTTCTGGATTTCATCCCTCGGGCAGTACTCATTTTTCAGCAACTGAATGAACTCCGCCCAGGGCATAGCGTGGGCTTCCCCAATGCCCATAGTCTGGGTGGTGGAGTTTCACCAAGTCAAAGCTTGACCCTCCAGGGTCGCAGAAGCATATTTCACCCGGTCGCCTTCCGGGCAGCTGCACATCGAGAAAACAGATTCGATTTTCTCCAACCAACGGAGCAGTCCCACTGCCCCTTCAGTGCCACTAAAGTTGTGGGGCTTGCAATCCATAAACTTTTTATAGGAACACTGGGGTGGAGGGGGATTGACTGCACCACCTGGAACAGACGCGCAGGTGAGTATCAAGAAAAGGTAAAGTACCTCAGAACGAGGTAGAATAGATGAGAATCGACGTACCACCCATAGCATTATGAGCGGCTTGGAATGCAGCCAGAGCAATATTCACGTGCTGCTGCGTCAGGTTATCCAGCTCAGCTTGGGTCATATTAATGTTCCCGCGGCCACCGCCGCCACCACGGCCGCCAGCACGACCGCCAGCACGGCCGCCCCTGCGACCTCCACGAGCTCCCGACATCTTCTGTCACAACATGAAACAAAAGATTTAGGCTTGCCCGTGGTATAACCCATTAGGAATTTCAAGAAACTAGACCGAGCCCAGCTCGGGTCCATCCGTTCAAGCCCAAAGTCCGCCAGGGATCCCATGCGTCACAGTTTATGATCTTGTGTGCACCCGACATGATAAACTGTTCCACATGGTCCTCCAGGTGCGCTTTAAGTTTGAAGTTCAAGTCACCGAACACTAGCGCCAAATCATGGTATTATCATAAGTATAAGTACAAGATAGTATGCATAAGAACGAGCGTGTCCATTAGGGCATAGAGGGGAGATGTCCAAATCCCTGGACAGATCTCAAGAGTACGCCGAAGCTACCCCAATGTACACCGCCGTCAAGAAAGTTCAATAGTATATCGTTCGCCTTCAGATCATAGTAAGGATGAGTCAAGAAATAGGATGATAAGGAGTAAATAGATGATGTAGCGTAGTAGACGATGACACTGACACCCCGACAAGTCATATTGTTACCCACTTGCTAAGACTCGACTAATTGTGACCGTCTAGTGTGTGCGACTCAGTTATAGACTAGACTCTACATGCAGTCCTAGTTCACTATAACCGTTGGCTCTGATACCAATCTGTCACACCCTCAAATTCCACGTGCGGGGTTTTACCGCGAGGCGCGTGACACACCAGGATCTCAGTCAACGATCACAATAAACATACAACAAACATGCATTCATAATTATATTTAAAACCAAAATATCATGCTTTGAGCTGTAAACCAGCAGCGGAAGCATTCTTGTTTACAACCAAAAGACATATCATTGTTTACAAAGACATTGTTTAATATGCTTCAAAATAATAGACGCTGTGCATGACTCCGTGCGCCTAGTCCATTGACTGCTACCTTAGCGACCTGAGAAAACATGCCAAAAATGTCAACATATAATGCTGGTGAGTTCACAGGTTTTCTTTCATAAAAGTGTTGTTATAAGTTCGGTACGAGCATTTCCCGTTACTACTATGTTATGAGAACGTTAGCTAGACGTTAAGTATTGCTACTACTGCGGTTGGGAATCCATTACTAAACCGGTATAAGTGTTGAAGCCAGCCCAGACGGACGGGATTATCGATGCCTCGGTAACCCCCAAAGTATTAGAGACAATATGCACCCGCCCGGCTCCCAGCCGTCGGGTGGGGTTTGTAAGGCCCAATAGATTTATCCACATTTCCCCCGTTGTGCATCCCCGCACATTCATGGTTCCCCCCTGGGACTTTCTGTAAAAGCCGCATAGTACGTGAAATAACCATAGTATAACATGATCTATGATGAGTAATCAGAATAAGTAGCATGTTTCTCCCCCGAAAGTAAAACGGTAAAAGTGGGGCTGTGACACTCACCTTGGATTGCGTTACTTGAAAACAGTTAAGTAATTATGTTATGATAGCCCCAAATAGCGGCGACCTATCATAAGATGTGTATAAGTATCGGACTAATAACCCGCAGGCTAACTAGTCCCCGTATGTCCAGACCGTGACCATAAACGTTTGAAAACACCTTTAACTGTTAAACCGACCGTGCCAGACAAGACCCGACATCCCATTGGTGACCCGACATTCCACGTGTTAGATAAATGCAAGACATCATGCAACATATGCAATTAAACACTTAATGCGCGCAAGAGTTCACCTAGTCTAGCATAATGTCCAATTAACGCATAAACAGGTCCGAACACGTCTTACTAAGTCATTGGGTGTATCCCGGGGTTCCTAACATGTTCCTAGGTGTCAAATCGTGTTCCGGGATGTCAAAACGCGTTCACGACAGCAGTACATGCGATTAGGAAGGTCACACGCGAGTAGGCATCAGCCTACAGGCGATTAGGGGCCTAATCGCCTGATGTATCAGGCGAGTAGGGTCCCAATCGCCTATAAAGTCTGCATAATCGCCCCCAGCTCAGGCGATTAGGATTCCTAATCGCCTGCAGCTGCTGTGTAACGGGTTTTCGCGCGTTTAACCCTCCAAATCAGATCCGAAACATGCAACGACACCCAATATCAAACCTAAATCATTTACCAACCCATTTCAAGCAAAAACCCCCGACATATCACTGATCTAGCATGTTCTATGCAATTATTTCCTAAAATGGCAAAGTACTAGGTTTCACCTACCAACCTTATCTTTCCTTAAATGGAAACAATCAGATTTCAACCTCTACCAACATGTAGATCATCAAACCTCTGTTCTAACATCTTCCTAGCATCAATTCTAACAACATTGCATCAACAATCATACCATAATCATCCTAAATTTCAAGAACATACAAATGGGTCAAAATACACATTTTCTTCAAAACACCACAATAATGGCTAAAATTCTAAGACAACCTTCCTAATAATCTCTACATAGCAGAAGTACAATCATATCTTGGAAACAATCATGTTATAATCATCAAGAAGACCAACATATGCATGTAAACTTCACATATAACAAGCATTAAGGTGTAGACTTGGTTTAGAACTCCTTTGAAAGGTTTTTAAAGACACAATTTAGTAAAACAAGGTCTGGACCTTTGGGGGAACTCAAAATAACAACTTTACAAAGGTTAGGGATGAAGAACACACCTTGGGTTTTGTTAAAGGAAGGTGTGTAAGCTTGGAGATGGTGATTTTTGTAGCAAAAAGAGTTCCAGAGGTGTTTCAAGGTGTGTGGGTGGTTTGGGAGCAGCTAGGGTTGTTCTAGAGGTGTTTGGGGAGTTAAGGGTTCTATTTATAGGTGTTTTGACCCGGACTCTGCTGTTCATGCGATTAGCAGTACCATTCATGCGATTGGGGGCCTAATCGCATATAACATCAGGCGATTAGGTCCCAATCGCCTATAACCTCCCCTAATCGCATGACCCTATAGGCGATTAGGCCCTATTCCAGGCCCTAATCGCCTGATACCTACCAGGTTGGGTTTTCGGCGCGTTAAACGCTATTTTAACATATATAACCACGTATTCACATACCGACAAGTCACATAATGATTCCAAATATATAATGCATGATAACTAACACGTTTACATCAGTTCACCAATTCCCGGGACTCGAGACTCGTGTGTGCATTAAACCCGGCGATTCCACGAATCGCCGATCCTTGTACCCATAGTTATGGACCGCCTCCCGATGACCCCGCGGATCATCATAACGACCCCCCGATGATTCCCATAATCATCATACCGACTCGACTGACCCCGTTAAGGACGTAATATGCATGACTCGCTAAGGTAGACTTACTAGTTTAGTCAACGTTACTAACCTGAGTTTGCCGGGTGTCACATTATCTATTACATCGTATTAATCACTGATGCAAATCATGATTGATATCAGTCCTCAACCTGGTAAAGTGCACATGTTACTTTGTTGCATTAATTTGTTGACCTGTATACCTCTGTGCATTATACCTTGTAAATTACAGACGACGAAAGCATAATCACGCTTTACAATGAGTCTTTGTGCATTTACTTCTTGATACGGGAGTATGTCGTGTGTGTGGGAACCACAGACAATTATGTTTATACTATACATAATAGTATCAGTTTAATGCACTGCACAAAAGTCTGCATGTGAGTTTATGTGGATCACAATATCAGCAGTTGTCAGATCACACATTGTCTTTAATGATAATAATCTAAAGATCAACGGTGTGATCAGATTTCTCAATAACTGATATGATCCCTTTACCGGAAATCACAAAACATTTACTGTTTTTTCTTTACATTTCTGCATTTTATTTTCTCGTCAAAAATTGCAAAAATCAAAAAGATTTTAGGTGTGTTTTAACATAAACTTTAGAAAATCCAAAAAGATTTTACATTTCTATCTTATTTTTGATAGCTGATGGTGGTTGATGACGATTTTCTAAACCTTGATGAACCATTTGAGCTTTGTCATCTTTAACTGAGAAAATACGATTGTCGGATGCTTAAAAGTTGGAAAATATTTTGAACGGGACTCGATTTTGAGATTTGGTAAAATTTTCAAAATTCCTGATTCACTTACGCCCATTCGATTGGGTCGAAGGAGGAATTTCATGTTTATTCGTACGTTTCATTTTGGGCGAATGTGAGAGTTCTTAATTTGTTTTTCTCTTTCGAACCCTTTTATCTCATTCGTACCTTTCATTAGGGGCGAAGGAGACAAAAGCTTCACATTCGACCACAATAAACGGTCAAAGGAGCAGTCTATATATACCCATCTCTGCTCATTTGACCCTTTACAAATTTTTTTCAAAAATTCTGATTTAAAGTCCACTTGTTGCTCGTGCATTTTAGACCTTATCATTGTGTTCGTCTGTTGTTCTTGATCATTTTCCACTCATTTTTACAGGTTAATATCCATTATTGAATGTTTAATCAGTGATTTTGTGTTCAAGCCATAACTGTTATAGAACAAGGATTTACAAATGATAATTGACCATATTATTGACAGGGATTCATTGAATGAGTGTTTTAGGGGGAGAATATGCAAAAACAATGGTTTAAACATGACCAGAATGCATAATCGATTGTTTAAAGTCATTCAAACCCTAGTTTTTGTTATAAAACACTAATTCAATAAATAACTGATAAAATTGATTGTTTGGAAATATTATTCGGAGGTTTTAGGTGCCTAATGAATCAAAATAACAAGTTGAAATCCACTGATTTTCAAAATTGAAAATTTGAATTGAAGAACTGTCCCTTCACCCCTTTCGAACGGTCAAACGTGTAAAACTGGGCGAAGGAGTAGGTTTTGTTTGGGCGAATGAACACAAATGGGTGAATGAAACATTTTTCAAAAATTTTTTACATTCGCACCTATAAAATTCACATTCGTACCCCAGAATCTCTCATTCGCACCTCCGTTTAGGCGAATGTAGAGATCAAAAACCAACTTTTCAATTTTTGATTATTTTGTCGATTTTTAACGTGTTTACTTGTTTTATTTTGCAGTATAAACCTTGTCTGAACAGGAAAAACCTACTGAACAAGCTGGATCATCTGCACAAGCTGCCAAGAAAGGAAATGAAGAGCTTTTGTCGTTCGAGAATGCGCATAACTGTTGTTCATATCTTGGGGACGTAAAGAAGCACACTGAGTTCAGAGAGATTATCGAGTTTCTGAAGAGAAGTCGGGTGATAGATGCAATTGCTACACCTGCTATTATCTATCGAGACATGCTACAAGAGTTTTGGACGGAAGTGAAAATGGATTTTTGGGAGTGTGAATCATCTCTGGTGAGCAAGATTCAAGGAAAATTGGTTATTGTTTCAGAGAATGATATCGGGGAAGCTTTGAAGCTTCAAGATGAAAAGACTGATCCCAGAGAGCTTAGTTTTACTTAACAGAGGAAATGCTTTCTAAGGATGAAGTATAATGGGCCGATTACTGATGGTTCGTTACACAAGGGAAAGCTTTGTCCCCAATTCAAGTATTTGGCGCATGTTATGATTCATGTATTCGGTTCAGCTGCAGGAGGTTATGATTTGATGAGGAAGAGTATTAGCTCAATGATGGTTGCACTGATATTGAACAAACTGTTCAATGTATCAGGGATGCTTATGGAACATTTACTGGAACCTGTCAGAGGCACAAGGAATTTGAAGTTTTTATTGTATCCTTGATTCCTTCAGATGATATTTGATCACAAGTATAAGGAATTGATGAGGGATCTAAAGCAGATTACAGTTCAAGAACATATGTCCATCAATACATTGGCAAGAATGAAGGCTTATAAAGGCTTGTCGGTGAATGAACGTCCACCTGTTAGACGTTTATTTGGGCATTTGGCGAGGATTGATTATGAGGATCCGGGTAAAGGTGAGGTTAGGCATGCTGATAGTGCATCAGATGAAGACAATCCACTACATCCTGTTGATCCAGAGGCAAAGCGAAAGCGACAGGTTGTGAATGTGGGAGCTAAGAATGGGAAAGGGAAAGAGAAAGAAATCAGGATTGAAGTTCTTCCTGAAACTGAGCCTGCAAAGAAGAAGAAAGTGTCAAGAAGACATAAGACTGTGGCTAAGAAAGGGTTACACCTTGTTGATGAAGCGTCAGTCGATTCTGAAGAGACGCAGGAGGATGAACATTGGGATTCAGATACTGAAACTGTAAAGACTACCACGCCCAAGGCTACTGTGGCTGGTGAGTCTGCGAGTCTGAATAGATCTGTGGAGGAACAAAGAATGAATATCCCTATTCACTTGGATGAAGAGGATGAGGGTTTAGGTTTGGGAGCAGGAGATTTTCCTGGTTCACCAGTTCAGTGGGAGAAACCAAAGAAGCCCCAATTCAAGAAGAAAGAAAAGGTGATAAAGCCCGTAGAAAAACGAGCTAGAGAGATTGAATCGTTAATAGCAGGAAAGAAGTTGCCACCTGCTTCAAGCTCGAAATCACCAGTTGCTGCTCCAGCCTTGAAGAAACAGAAAACCACAACTACTTCAAGTACTGAACAGGGAGCTGATATACCTGTTGATGCTTTTAATGAAGCATTGGAAAATGTACTGAAGAAGATGAAGAAGGGTAAACTGCCTGAGGTTGCTGAAGTTTCTACTCGAAAGGTTACAGTGGATAGTGATGTGATGAACACTGTTAACCGGAAACTTGCTGAGATGATGAACATCATAAACAAGCAGCAGACAGAGATTGACCAATTGAGAAAGAATGACTCAAAGATGTTGGATGTCGTTGTTACATCACATGAAAACAATGAAGAGCTGAAAAAGAAGATTAAACGGTTGCAGAAGGATAATAAGAAACTGTTAAAACATGAGCAAAGGAACACCAGAAGGATTATAGTGTAACGACCCAGGTGGCGCAGCGGATTAGCCTTAACAGGTTTAACGGTAATGATTACATTAAGCTGGATTAAAATGTAACCATAGTATCCTCTTCTTATCCAGATCTTCTACTCTTCGGCATGCTCTTTAATACTTCGTATAAATACCTGACAACATGCTTAAAGTACATTAGTATTTTCATACTAGTGAGACATGCCGAATTTAGACATATTATAATAATAAATCGAGTTTAACGATCATACAACTCTTTCTATTTAGTTCGGTCATTCTATGGTGGAATATATTATCGATGAAGCATCATACAAATGCTTATTGTGGTTCTAAACCTCTACTTGGTTTAGATAAATATATTCCCGTGAGTATAGATCGATTATAATGGTCCTGTAACCTCTGATTGGTCCAGGCTATACTCTATGATACCGAATGGATCCATCCTACGTAGTTTCTATTCGACCGCGTTCTATTATTTCTATTAACAACTCGATAACACTTTTATAATATAAACCGTATAAAATACTTGATAACGACTAAACAAGCATGTAATCAGCCCAAAGGCTTTTAAGGGAAAGGGTCATGTACTCACCTCTATTATATTCTCCCAGATCCTGTAGACTATTCCTTAACGATATTATCTCCAAATAAACTGTACCTATTATATTTCATCACCATTAGCGCGTGTAAGGTTTGTGCACGTGATAACTTCGGGGACAATCCTTTATATTTTATACTCTTTTATATTCTTTTATATATAAATACTTATAGTTATCCGGTTAATATTGTCGGGTTAATATTATTGTCCCACATGTCTCACGTTAATAATAATCGTATTAATAATGATAATTATTATGAAATAGTTATAATACAATTATATATAATAATAACTAATAATAATTTACCTTTAAACCTTCCCGGGTATTTCACTGTGCGAACGGTTTCAACCCGAAATAGTACGAATCACCGGAACAGTGGATAAGGTCATCAGAGACGAACTACCAGGGACGACAGTGGGTATCGAATAATAGGTCGGAGCGTTCTTGTAGACCCGATAACAATCATCAACATAACAGTATCAACGACTAAAGATCGGGCTTTGAGTTAACAAAGACAAGTATTACACCTCTTCACAGATACCCGGACATATATATATATATATATATACGTATATATATATATATATATATATATGCATGAGAATAACTAGCATGCTTATAATCCTTCTTTTGACTTCGACGATTGAAACAGGCTCAAACTGAGATCAGCGATAATACAGTGAATCGTCTACCAACTACACAAGAGCTGGAAATAATCGGTTGTCACTGTAAATAGTTGTCGGAATACCGCTGATGGTTATCGAGGTAACTGGTCGGAGACCAGACTTGCCGAGGAAGATAACTGGAACATGATCGGTCTTTCCTTATCTCACACCTATATCCTTTCTCTTTGATAGCTCACAAGTATACGTATATATATATATATATATATACGTATGTTTATAAGATTACCGGGGAGTTTACACCAACCGGAGGTTGATATAAGATAAACGAAACAGAGGGTTGGCTACGTTGCAGGAGAAGACGAATAGTCGAATATGGTTGGTTAACAAAGATGATGACTGGAAACAGTTGGATGATGGAGGATCATGAGTTGTTTAGAGGTGACCAGGGAGGTTGAATGGTTATAACGGTGTTACGACAAAGACGATAGATAACTGGATAACTGATTCGGGAATGAGTTCTGTAACAGAACGGGTAGCAGTTGGTGATTAGTTGGAGTACCGGAACACAGAGTAGTCGGAGCAGTTATGGGTGGTTCATGGTTCGGGTATATCGTGATCGCCGGAGAGGGTAGCTCGGCCGGAGAAGAAGGTGATGGTTATCGGGTTCTCGCCGGAGATAAAGTTCCATAACAGAGCCGGAGAAGACGACTGGCTCCGGTCGTCCCTTCATCTTCTACTTCTCAGTTCTCTCTCTCTCTTCTCTCTCTTTCATAACTCTCTCTCTCTTAATCTCTACGGAACTCTCTCTCTCTTCTTTATCATGTTACAGGTTGTGTATATCTATATAGATATATCTTATAGAAGGTGACAAAGTATATAGGCAAAAGGGATACATGCAGTGTGCGTAAGTTCGCAGCAGGAAAATGGGCGGGTGGTTTGGGCTTGTAGGTATTGGGCCAATTGATCTTTGTAGGCCGAGTAAATTGAATGGGCCAACAATAGTAATGGGCCGAGGGGTATTGGGCTTCGCAAATAGAATTCAATTATTAAGTTAATATGTGTTGGGCTTATTATCAAGTGGGCTTAATCTATTGGGCCGATTCCATTGGGCCGGATTAACTTAATTAATATTAAATGTTAATTAATTATAGATTATAGAATGTTTATTCTTTCGGTCGTTACATTCTCCCCAACCTATATGAATCTCGTCCTCGAGATTCGTTTCGAGTAGTCTTATAATGTTTAATAACTATCCTTTGGTTATTATTTTCGATAATTTTTATAATATTTATTATTGAATTCTCCCCAACCTATAGAAATTGTCCCCACTTATTTGTCTGATACTAAATTCTAAACTTATAAGGATAGGGTAAATGCTTAATTCTAAAGTTCCCTCTTAGCGATTCTATAAATCAAACTTATAAACTCTAAATAGCTTTCTATTCTCGATGATTTCTCATACATCATTTATCTTTGGCCAATCCCTTGGCCACATCGATTATAGGTTTTCTGGTGGTGTTAAGATATCATTATATCTTAATCCTTTTCTATTTATATCAATCACTCGATAATTACTAAGTCTACATGTATAATTTCTCTTATAATTATTTCTGGTTATTCATGATAGTATATGTCGTCCTGAAATATTTTACATTCTATTATAAATTGTTTTCTTAGAATTTTGTTCTATAATATGTTTTAAAATATATTCTATTGGTTTCATATAATTTATCCGCTGCTTCGAGTTTAATAAGTATAAACGATTATTTTCGAGCTGTATTAAATATTCGGGTTGAGATTACACTTTACAGAAAATTCAAATGGATAATCGTATAGAGTAGGTCATTAGAAAGTATCATTTCTACTTGAGGGAAATGTATTTAAGACTTACATACTTCTCAAGAAATTTTATGAAATAGGCTCCTTTACAAAACGAAGATCATTAAAAATAATACGTCGCAACTTACATGATGTCAAGAGAACCATCTAGGAATACTTCGTCAATGTCATACGTATATATATATATATATACATTTGCATACTGGAAAGAGGTTCAATACTTATTCTCTATGTATGGAATGATCGTGATAAATCTTTCCATTAAAAATGGTCAGATTGTGATCGAATCGAACTGGCTTAATGAGTAACTCTTATATTAAATAGCTTACGAATAACTCGGATGATGCAGACCAAGAATAATAATTCTCGATGTTGAGAATAATTTATCTCAGGAGACCTGTCAAGAAACATTCGAGTATATACTGGAAAGTGATTTCTATCATATAGGATATTTATAGTGTATTCAAACGATAGAGTTCTCTTATCGATATGAAATGAATAGAATATGACCGAAAGAAGTCAATCTATTAGTTATAATCTAGAAATAGGTCATTCTCATATCCAATAAAATATAGATATTATGTTGACTGAGCTAAAAGATCTCTTGATACTATTCTCAAAGTATTAGCAACATTTGTACTGAAAAGTACAAGAATTCTCTCCAATATTAGATAATGCATCTTTTCCTTTATAGTATCATATGTCCTTGCACAGAATCCTGTGAAAACATCCGGATATACCTTTTATAAGGGTCCAGATTTCTTTTACCACAGGGAATGTATAGAGGACATGCAACCATCTTTGATTCTACATACTGATTTGATTACTAGCTTTTAATCAATTCTGTATATATGAATCTGGTTATAAAGAGTTTCGGATTTTTGAAGTCTAGGCTGCCATGGACATGCCCGATCTACAGGATCTCGATTTATAGACGATGGTTTATCATCACGATATATTATACTTTCAGTATAATCAAAGTTCTCTCATCACATTGTCACAAGTTTCAGGTTTCGTGACTTAATGATTGAGAATATTGAGTATGATAATCGTCCACAATTTCTCCAAATTTCTTAAATAGAGATGATAGTGGTAATACTATTGGTATAGTATCGTTTCATACTTTCTCAAATTTTTACCGGATGCTCAAGTCTTCGAACTTGATTTCCAATATTATTATTTGAGTGATGCAAAGAAGATAGGTATACACTAGGATATACATATTTTCTTTTATATTCTTAGAATAATTAACCAACTTCATGTTTGAAAACTTAATTTGTCTCGGAGAGACTCATAAATTTCCAAAAATTAACATGTCGTTAGATTATCTGGGAGGCTAATATTCTGGTTGGAGTTTATAATTCGAATACTGGTTTTTAAAGAAAACCAAAGTATCGCAAGTCAGATATAAATGACTTAATCATTTTCAGTAGATTGTAGAGTCTTACTGAAAAGATATGAAGTAGTTCGACATAAGTATTACTCTATGAAGTAAAGAATATAATATGCTGGGTTTGAATAGTAATAACAATCTGGTGAGGATTGTTTATAGAATTTCGAAGTAACGATTAACAATAGTGCTGATAACCGAGGTTTAAAGTTATTAAAATCGGATTTCCAAGCTTTAATAAACAAATGGTAAAAGTTTAACTGAACGGGTTGGGGTATTTTTCTAGGATTTCTAAGAAAATAATATAGGTTGTGGATATCATAATTAGAGTTGTATAAACGAACTTTTAAACTTTGGCAATAAACAAAATCATGAAGTTTATATTACAAATGAAGTTGGGGAATAACTTATGATAGAATCAAAGGTATTTAAAGAGTTTTGAGACTTAATCTCGAGCTAAACATGAAAGAATGTTAACCATAGATAGAAAATTACTCCTTTCTTGTCCAACTAGAGAACAAGAACCAATCAGAAATATGGCATTCTAAATCATGCGTGCTCTTGGATTGCCCATGCTTAAAAGATTAATGGAGGTTGGAGCGTTTACAGAAGCTACTAGAATAATACTATTTATAAACTCTAGGAATATTTCAATTTTTGTTTCCGAAAGATTTTTGGTGTCAAGATGATCATCTTATTAAGCCGAAGCTAATTCCTGTTCATGGCATTCTTGAAGATTGGTCATCTATTGCTCTCTGGCCAAATTCATCAGAGGAAATAACCACTTGACTTTCAAAGTCCAATGAAGTTGTGTGAATCGGTCCGGTTAAGTTTGATTCGTCCGTTCAAGATAACAGTGGAATCTCAATATTGGTAAAATGCTTAGGGAATTAAGCCAAAGACATTGTGATGTTACGGTTGTTGGTAATATGGTGTGCAAGCTTTAATGAAGGAATCAACAATTTTATCATCTTGTAATATCATTGCAAACGCTTCCGTTGTATAGGAATTTCTTAAGGGTAGAAAGCTTCCTGGACTTATAGCCTCGAACAGAAAACTCATGTTTCGTCATACTAGTAACCCCAAAACTTTTGGGAAAAGAAGATGGTTAGATAATGATTTCATACCGGCAGGGTTTCGAATTATAATATAAAGAAGTCTTCCAGTGAAACATTACGTCCAACGAGCTGAATTTTGAACTATCTAATTTGTTTCGAATGGAATGGAAATATCTTTTAAAATGTTTTGATTTAATATAAGCTTTAATCTTACTTTTATTACTCCATTCGTATCAATATGACGTTGATATTATTTTCTTGATAATATAAGTTGGATTCTAATGTTCTTTTATTGACTTATTATGAGATTCCTAAGCTGAAAGTGCTTTCCTAGATTCGAGAAATGATATTGTCAGACGGATAGAATGAAGTTCAAAAGAAATTATAAAATATATTTCCGAATATATTTTGTGGAAATATCTGCACCGATGGTTTCAAATGATAAGTTGTACTGAATGGTATATTCTTATAATTATATTTATATTCGCTTGATTTTTATCGGAAGAAAATCCGTGTAAACGACAGATATAACGAATTTCGTCGGAAGAATCATATCTATTTAGAGACTTGATCACAGGAATGCTCAAGTGGAAGTACAATATTTATACCGATTTATAAATTTTCTTTTATTAACCAAATATATTCTTCTAATTATGTTTGATTTCGAATACTTTTAAATATAAATTTCTTCTAATTATCTTATCTTTTAATTTGATATAAAAGATTTGATGAATTTTTATGTGATAGGGCATGAAACTTATAATCGCAATCTTATTCTTAACATATTGCTTTTATATTCTTTTAACTAATACTAACGATTTAAAGAATACTTCTATAATAACTTATTTATATTTCGTATAATTCTTGTATTTCTATTATTTTATATCTTTTGGTATTACCAAAGAATTTTCTAGAATTCAATCGTGCCTGTAAATTCACAATTTTCTGGCCATTAAAAATTGTCAATTTACCTCACAATATTATTCTAGTAATCTTCCTCGATAATTTTTCTATATTTTCTTATAATTTCTATTAACATATATTTCTTTTTAATATACTTTTGGTTGATCTGGATCAGAAGAGGATTTCTATTAGTTAAACCTGTTGCTCTGATACCACCTGTAACGACCCAGGTGGCGCAGCGGATTAGCCTTAACAGGTTTAACGGTAATGATTACATTAAGCTGGATTAAAATGTAACCATAGTATCCTCTTCTTATCCAGATCTTCTACTCTTCGGCATGCTCTTTAATACTTCGTATAAATACCTGACAACATGCTTAAAGTACATTAGTATTTTCATACTAGTGAGACATGCCGAATTTAGACATATTATAATAATAAATCGAGTTTAACGATCATACAACTCTTTCTATTTAGTTCGGTCATTCTATGGTGGAATATATTATCGATGAAGCATCATACAAATGCTTATTGTGGTTCTAAACCTCTACTTGGTTTAGATAAATATATTCCCGTGAGTATAGATCGATTATAATGGTCCTGTAACCTCTGATTGGTCCAGGCTATACTCTATGATACCGAATGGATCCATCCTACGTAGTTTCTATTCGACCGCGTTCTATTATTTCTATTAACAACTCGATAACACTTTTATAATATAAACCGTATAAAATACTTGATAACGACTAAACAAGCATGTAATCAGCCCAAAGGCTTTTAAGGGAAAGGGTCATGTACTCACCTCTATTATATTCTCCCAGATCCTGTAGACTATTCCTTAACGATATTATCTCCAAATAAACTGTACCTATTATATTTCATCACCATTAGCGCGTGTAAGGTTTGTGCACGTGATAACTTCGGGGACAATCCTTTATATTTTATACTCTTTTATATTCTTTTATATATAAATACTTATAGTTATCCGGTTAATATTGTCGGGTTAATATTATTGTCCCACATGTCTCACGTTAATAATAATCGTATTAATAATGATAATTATTATGAAATAGTTATAATACAATTATATATAATAATAACTAATAATAATTTACCTTTAAACCTTCCCGGGTATTTCACTGTGCGAACGGTTTCAACCCGAAATAGTACGAATCACCGGAACAGTGGATAAGGTCATCAGAGACGAACTACCAGGGACGACAGTGGGTATCGAATAATAGGTCGGAGCGTTCTTGTAGACCCGATAACAATCATCAACATAACAGTATCAACGACTAAAGATCGGGCTTTGAGTTAACAAAGACAAGTATTACACCTCTTCACAGATACCCGGACATATATATATATATATATATACGTATATATATATATATATATATATATATATATATATATGCATGAGAATAACTAGCATGCTTATAATCCTTCTTTTGACTTCGACGATTGAAACAGGCTCAAACTGAGATCAGCGATAATACAGTGAATCGTCTACCAACTACACAAGAGCTGGAAATAATCGGTTGTCACTGTAAATAGTTGTCGGAATACCGCTGATGGTTATCGAGGTAACTGGTCGGAGACCAGACTTGCCGAGGAAGATAACTGGAACATGATCGGTCTTTCCTTATCTCACACCTATATCCTTTCTCTTTGATAGCTCACAAGTATACGTATATATATATATATATATATATATATATATATATATATACGTATGTTTATAAGATTACCGGGGAGTTTACACCAACCGGAGGTTGATATAAGATAAACGAAACAGAGGGTTGGCTACGTTGCAGGAGAAGACGAATAGTCGAATATGGTTGGTTAACAAAGATGATGACTGGAAACAGTTGGATGATGGAGGATCATGAGTTGTTTAGAGGTGACCAGGGAGGTTGAATGGTTATAACGGTGTTACGACAAAGACGATAGATAACTGGATAACTGATTCGGGAATGAGTTCTGTAACAGAACGGGTAGCAGTTGGTGATTAGTTGGAGTACCGGAACACAGAGTAGTCGGAGCAGTTATGGGTGGTTCATGGTTCGGGTATATCGTGATCGCCGGAGAGGGTAGCTCGGCCGGAGAAGAAGGTGATGGTTATCGGGTTCTCGCCGGAGATAAAGTTCCATAACAGAGCCGGAGAAGACGACTGGCTCCGGTCGTCCCTTCATCTTCTACTTCTCAGTTCTCTCTCTCTCTTCTCTCTCTTTCATAACTCTCTCTCTCTTAATCTCTACGGAACTCTCTCTCTCTTCTTTATCATGTTACAGGTTGTGTATATCTATATAGATATATCTTATAGAAGGTGACAAAGTATATAGGCAAAAGGGATACATGCAGTGTGCGTAAGTTCGCAGCAGGAAAATGGGCGGGTGGTTTGGGCTTGTAGGTATTGGGCCAATTGATCTTTGTAGGCCGAGTAAATTGAATGGGCCAACAATAGTAATGGGCCGAGGGGTATTGGGCTTCGCAAATAGAATTCAATTATTAAGTTAATATGTGTTGGGCTTATTATCAAGTGGGCTTAATCTATTGGGCCGATTCCATTGGGCCGGATTAACTTAATTAATATTAAATGTTAATTAATTATAGATTATAGAATGTTTATTCTTTCGGTCGTTACATATAGCTTTGAAGGGAGAGAATAAGAAGCTAAAAGAGAGTAATAAAAGCATTGATAATCTGATTAAAGATTTATACTCTCGAGCTCCTAAGTTGAAAGAAGGTGAAGAGGATAAAGATCAAGACGAGGAGCAGGTTGATTTCGAACTGTCTGATGAAGAGGAGGATGATGAAGATCTTGATGAAGATGCTGGAAAGACTCCTAAAAAGAAGAAGGATGATGGAGATGATGATGGTTCGAATGATGGATCTGGTGATGATAGCAGCTCTGCATTTGATGATGATGATGATGATAATGATGATGATGATACAGATAAATATAAGTATGAGAAAAGGGAATCTGGAAAAGGAGGAGAATCTAGTTCTAAAGCTCCTGGAAGATCAGTGGATGATGATACAATCTTTTGGAACGATAAGCTGAAGTCTATGTCTGAAGATGATAAACAGATGTATCGCCAGATGCTTAGTGATCGAGTCTGGATGATTGACATGACCAGCAGATTTTCTCAGATCTTTGAATCTTGTGACAGGGTGCTTGAATTAGAGTATAATGATCCAGATTTGGAAGATGGTGAAGTTTCGGCGGCGATGACAAAAGAGATTTTTGAAGGTTTAGCGAAGCAGGTTGGGAAAACGTTAGAAGAACTATTGGTTGATAACCAGATTCCTGATCTACCTGAAAAGGAAGCTGGAAATCGTTCTGATGATCGTGACGTACCTGTGTTTGAGGATATTGAAGTTGAAGATGTCACCAGTGAAGAGTATCCAGAATATTTTAAGAAAGACAAGGATTCTGGATTTACTGCTTTCATTGATGATCTATTGAATGAAGCCGAGAGACTTGCAAAAGAGAAGAGTGATAAGTTTGTTGATGAAGTGTTCAAAGGGCATGATAAACCGCATATCAAACAATCCGATAGCTTGAATGAGTTACTGAGGAAACTAAAAGAGAAAGAACCAATCGTCCGAAAGCAGAGATTCAGGGTAGCTTTTATAAATTCCACAACGAAATGTTTAAACGAAAAGCGTTGGGTTGGAAGTTTATAAAGCAGTTGAAGTGTGTTGCAGTGAAGTGGGAGAAGGGGATACTCTACTTTGATAGATTTCATAATTTGAAGACTCTCCCATACTGGGCTATTCGTGACATTTGTCGACACAAGTTGACTGTAACGTCAAATGATCAGATTGCCTACTTTGCTGATAAAATGGCGAGAGAAAGCAGGACGAAGTGGAATCTTTTTGAACCTCAGTATCCAAAGCGGATTGTTCACAAGAAAAAATTGATGATATAACCGGTTTGCCCAAGGTGACTCTAAAGTATAAACCACCAAAAGTGTTGAGGCATATTCCATTGTTGCAGATTCCTCAACATTTTGCAAAAGACTTTATCTGGTGGTACTACGATTGGAAGATTGCAGAAGCTGTGATAGTGTTGAAAGATGGAGACAAGAATTTCAAAAAGATACACATATTTGATCCCATGTGGTTGGTGAATTGTTCACAAGAGGACATCATTATGTTGTATTACAATCCCATTTTCAGTGATGTGAAGGATGCTGAACAAGCAAGTAAATACCAGCGTGTGGTATTTCTGTGCTTTGTTCAAGATATTAATGCCGGATGCGACTATGATAAAAAGCTTGGCAAGTTTGTTAAAGCTCAAGAGGTTCCTGAAGCGAAGAAGAAAAAGCCGAATCAAGTATTTGAAAAGGTGATGACATTGGAAGAGAAGAAACTATTGCGAATAAAGCTGATGAACAAGAGAATGGATGAAGAATGAAGGCTTAAACAATCCAAGCAATAGTCGAGGGGGAGTTTGTAGATTCATTATTGTGCGACTAATGCTTTGGATTACAATAAACATGTGTTTTGGTGATTGTCGAACGGGCGAAGGAGGTGATTGATGGGCGAATGAAGAATTTGATAGGTGCGAAGGAGAGAAAACATACGAAGGAGAGACAAAGGGGCAAATGTAGTTTTAATTGTTATGTAATGCTTGGTTTGCACGCTGTG
This sequence comes from Ambrosia trifida, assembly GCA_028751855.1. Classification (NCBI taxonomy): domain Eukaryota; kingdom Viridiplantae; phylum Streptophyta; class Magnoliopsida; order Asterales; family Asteraceae; genus Ambrosia; species Ambrosia trifida. The sequence continues at coordinate 127,511,344 of CM054122.1, forward strand.
TTTGGGCGAACCTGCACATTCGACCATGTAATATGGGCGAATGTGCAGGCCTATAAATAGGTTAAGCAATTTTTGAAAGTTAGTTGTTGGTCATTTTATTCCCTCCTGTTTTGTGTCTCTCCCTAGTGTTTGCGTCAACTTATTTTCACGATAGATTTGATTGTAATCATAATTAAAACGTGTAATTTGAGTTGTTTATGAATGAGAAATGTAATATCGCAAATTTTTCCCCAATATCTAATACGTATATTTTAACATTCATAATATGCCTAAATCCTCATTTACTACCGCACAACTTATATATATATATATATATATATATATATAAAGGTTTATAATAATAATAATAATAATAATAATAATAATAATAATAACTAAGTAGTTAAATAACCCAATTAGTTAGTCCAAATGGTAGTCCACTCATCATTGTGTCTAGAAAGAAACCCAATGGTTAGTCCATCCAGCCAGTCGGCCCACCCAGTCGAGCCCATCTAGGCTGGCCCAAGCCCACTTTCCTTTTCCCCATTCGCTGTTTAAAAAAAAAAAAAAAAATTGTTTCTCCTGAGGCTCGAACCCGGGCCAAACCCCCATACACACACTCTCACAACCAGTTGGTCTATCACTTCACATCTGATTGAATCCAGGCACGATTAATATATATACTTGATTTCAATCCTTCACAGTTGACTTGAAAAGTCAACTGTGGGACGCGAGTTGCTATAATTCATCGTCTTAACTCGTAATTGATCAAATTTTGGCAACTATACTTGATATTCGGCCATCAGTAACTAAGCAATACGTTAATTATCAATCAATTGTCAACCAATTGACATTATACGCGTATAAACTTCAATGCGTGGTCAATCCTTGCCATTTCACCAATCCAGTCATCTCACTATAAATTGAACTCTTCCGAGCATCCTACAATCGCCGAACATCCTCTTCCCAACCCCCAATTCTGCTAAAAAACCTTCTGTGATTGATTGATGATCGAGCGTTGACTTCGAAGCTTTGACTAATCAATCAAGCATCATACGTGTTTGTAAGTTCAATGTTTTATGTGGGTTTTGTTCATCGGCATTCACACATCAATAGCCCTATGATTGATTGGGCTATTGATGTGTGAATCAGACAATTGAATAATCTAGGGCTCGTAACTTCTGATTTGGGGATAATGGGATCTGCTGCTGTGTGTATTTAATTATTTCGAAACAATATTCAACACCAACTGATCAACAGATCAGTTGGTTGGCCTCCTTTCACAAAGACATGAACCGGCCAGATGGCCAGGTTCGAGTCTGATGCGTGAAATGTGTGATAAATATATTTTAAGTCCAATTACTTTCAAGACAAGTTTTAAATGGGAAATACCCACTAAACCACACACTACCGGCAAGTGTACCGGTCGTAAGTAGTAAAGTAAATAAGTCCGAGTATCGAACCGTGGACACTGTAATAGCGGCTCTCGGTACTAAGCTTTCGTCGAGTCCTAGTCTAATAAATTAAAGTGACGTTGATTTAATTAACCACTAAAAAAATATAAAATTAAATTAAATAAAATGCAAACAAAGCAAACGACAAGTAGAACTGGAAGAGATCAAATAATGAGAAAATGGCTACCTAGGTAAGAATCAAGGTGACTGACGTATAGCTCTTGGGATTTGATAAATGGGTTTTGGCTACCGGGATCTTAAGATACACTAAACTAGACCAACACTGGAACGCGAATCATTCTCCAACATGTCGCAATACTGAATCTAGGGAAGTGTGTAAACTCACCGGTCTCGGGTTCGGATCACCTCTCGGTCTCTCCAAACTATGCTAAGGTATCCTAAATCTGAATGTCCTCTCGGCCCCCTCAGAAACAATACATCCGGGATGTGTAAGGGATGCAAGGGATAGTTATTCTAACAGGTTTCTAACACAGGGTGCTAACGAAATAGGCACGCTAGGGGTGACTCACTCTCGTGCAGACCACGGTCCCGAATACCTACCAAGCTAGACACACTGACACCTAATCTCCTCTCGGTCTCAAAGGTGGTAGAATGCTAAATTACCAAATAATTAATTAAATTGTTTCTAGGGTTTACTACGTCTAGCAACCTCAAATTATATCAAAAACACTAAGTCTAAGATACTGACAAAATCCTAGATTAAAAGATACAAAATCTATTAAACTAGAATTAAGCGAAACAAAAATTAATATTTAGATATTAAGCACGCATACACAAAAGAAACCTTATTAGAAAACCTTTACCAAAACATTAACCAAAACATTATATAAATCCAACCCGAAAATTATTAGTCAATTGTCACCCGTCATCAATACCTAGGTAGCACTAAAAAGTTAGCCAATCATGGTCATGGAAAAAGCGAAAAACATAGGTTCAAAATAACACAAACTCATGGTCTAAATATTTATGAACACGGAGTAAATAAATATAAAAACTATAACGTTTAGTGATCAAACCCGAGCCTTTAATCTTGTACCAAGCCTCCCTGTCCTTCAACCCCTTCAAAAATAATATCGATTTTGGCTCTCTAATTCCACGTCTAGGCGTTTGACTTTGATTTCTCCCACAAGGTGCAAGTGCCGCTGTTACAATTTTTTTTTTCAATCGATCCCCTTTTGTCCTTTTGCGGCTACTCTCCTCTTAGAATATGTTTCTGCACCGACTTCTTATAATATGGCCGCTCCTCCTTGTGCACTCCAATATAATGTCAATATAGGGTTGACAAATGGGCTTCTTTTTTTTACAATTCACGTATGGGTATGGATATGGCCTAGAAAGTCATTTGACTTTTGCTATTATATTTATTAGTATTATTATTATTATTATTATTATAGATAGTATAGTATTATACTCGGTGCTCTAGACTCGGGTGTTCTTGGTTCGACCAAAGTTTCTCGTCTACGCTCCAATGTCCATGAACACTGCTCCCAAGTGTCAGTGTCTCGATTAAAATTCATTCGTTTTGAGCTCATTCTCTCCAAACACCTTCAAAATAATAAAATAAATAAATAAATAATAAAACTGACGCAAGACTAATAAAAAATCTAATTAAACGCTAAAATAAATAAAATAGACAGGTACAAGCATAAAACTAATAAAATACTAATAAAAGCACTCGAAAATTACTACAAACTACAAAGGAAATTAGATGTGTTTTGCAACACATCAAACATCCCCACACTTAAACCTTTTTCGTCCCTGAAAAAGACTGCAATGGAATCATAACCAGGACTCTTGGTTTCAAAAACTTTTAGGTTTATTAATTAAGATTTAATTACGCATCAACCAAAACTGCCGGTATTGTTGTCCACCTAAACCCAACCACCAGCTAATCTGGCCCCAATCATGTAAAGCAATTAAGTTCATGTTATTTCAATCAATCTGTGGGTCTCACACTCAAGATATCCAGCTTCACCTAATCCCACCTCAAGCTTTCGAGGCAAAGGTTAAACCATATAGATTTACCAACCACTGCAAACTAAACTCCCTAATGTATTAGAAATTAAATTTATGATGGATGATGGATGAAGTGTATGAGCTTAGACACATTTATTTTTTTCATACCTAACCCAGAGGTTGTCCAAATCAGAGTCACTATCCCCAAGAGCGACAGCATGAGCTTCGGTATTTTTTTTTTTTTTTTTTTTTGGTCTAGCTCAATTGATGGAAATGTGGATATATATATTTTTTTCTTTTTTTTTGGCGCCACTTTTCACCGGATTTATTCTCATAAAAAGGATCAAGTGTGCCATTTAATTAATAATACATATGGGCTTTCAACCTACAGTGGTACCCCTAATTACCATCAGCGGTTTCAGTTCTACCGTTTCTCCTAAGATGAGACCCCACAAGATTTCATGATTTATTAAGGTATATTAAGACAATCATGGGAACCTTTCAAAGCCAGCTGGGCCTACCGACACATCTTAAGCAGACACGCTTTCAATCTGTTTATATTCTCATATATATAATATTTTGAAAACCAAAAATCCCAATTTTACTATCATTTTCCATATAAAATTGCACAAAAAATCAGGGACTTTTTTTTTTTTTTTTTTTTTTTAAATTTTCGATTTTTTTTTTTTTTCGACTCAACCTACAACTAAGCAAAATAAAGACGAAGTCTCCCATCCCCATACTTAGAAAGGCACAATGTCCTCAATGTGCTCCAGGATACAACGTGAACTAAAAATAAAAATGCAAAAATAAAATATATAACAAAATAAATGGAACGAACTCCCCTGAAATATGTGGCGATAGCTCGCAGAAAGTGTTATGTCCGTCCATCATCTACAGCCGTATAGCATTTCCTTCGCGGCCATAGTCAGAATCCTGCAAAAATAAACTAAAAGGAAAGTGAAAGTAAAATGACTCAATAACAAGTGAGATGCCTGTTTACAGAAAATAATTTTAAGATCGACCCCTACCCGAATGGAGATTGAGTACGGGCGGGGGAGATCCATTAGTGAAAAAGGCCAAGGCAATCTCACAAGACTCGATAAACAAAAAAATAAATAAATAAAAATAATAAAAAAAAAATTAAAATAAAGAAGAATGAAAATAAAATAAAAGAAAAAGAACATACCTGGCGAATCATGATACAAAACTCTACACTTGGGTTCTTACTCGGAGAACCTAACCTCTACAATCACTCGAGATGAGGTTCGAGGCGGATAACCTCGACCTCATCCTCCTCCTCATTAGCTCTTCCTATGTAGAGCTTCAACCTATGTCCATTCACTTTGAACATCTCTCCATCCTTCCCCTCAATAGTAACTATGCCATAGGGGAAAACTTCCTTCACCACAAACGGTCCTGACCACCGGGACTTCAACTTACCTGGGAACAATCTCAAACGGGAATTGTACAGGAGTACTTGATCCCCACACTTAAAATCCTTGTTCCCCTTCAACTTCCTATCATGCAATGCTTTCGTACGAGCCTTATAGTCATGAGTGTGCTCGTATGCATGATCTCTCAACTCCTCTAACTCGTGCAACTCCAGAAACCGTTTTCTCTTGGCCAAAGACATGTCAAGATTAACGGATCGTAATGCCCAATATGCACGGTGCTCTAACTCTACCGGGAGATGACACGCCTTCCCATAGATCATCCGAAATGGTGTAGAACCAGTCGGTGTCTTATAAGCCGTGCGGAAGGCCCAGAGTGCATCATCTAGCTTCTCAGCCCAATCAATCCTACTTGCCCCTACGGTTTTCTCTAAGATCCTCTTGATCCCTCTATTACTCACCTCCACTTGCCCACTTGTTTGCGGGTGATAGGCTGTAGCAAGCCGATGGGTGACCCCATAGCGTTGCAAAGCCTTCTCCATCAATGAATTACAGAAGTGGGTGCCTCTATCACTAACTAAGGCTTTTGGAGTACCGAAACGAGCAAACAACTTTCGTAGGAATCCCACTACAACTCTCGCGCTATTAGTGGGGGTAGGAAGTGCCTCCACCCACTTAGAAACGTAGTCTACAGCGACCAGAATGTACCTATTCCCACGAGACATAGGGAATGGTCCCATGAAATCAATACCCCAAAGATCGAAAACCTCACATGGATGCATAATATTCTGGGGCATCTCATCCCGGGACGAGATGTTGCCAACCCTTTGGCACCTGTCACAACTCCTCACAAATGTGGCCGCATCCTTAAAGATGGTCGGCCAATAGAAACCCGCGTCAAACACCTTCCTTGCGGTCAACAAAACTCCATGATGGCCTCCCGTAGGGCCCTCGTGACAATGCCTCAACACATCTCTCAACTCCCTACCATCAACACACCTACGGACCACTTGGTCCGAGCCTATCCTAAAAAGATAAGGATCATCCCAAAGGTAATGCTTAACGTCCGCAAAGAATTTCTTCTTTTGCTGGTACGTTAGGTCCCCTCTCAGGAATCCATCAGCAAGATAGTTCGCAAAATCGGCGAACCAAGGCAACTCATCCTCCTTAGCTGTCAACACACACAAGAACTCATGGGGAAAGGCATCCCCAATATCTCTATCCTCACTCGACCTACTCTCCGGGTGCTCTAAACGAGACAAATGATCGGCCGCCACGTTCTCGGCGCCACTCTTCTGCCTCAACTCTATGTCAAACTCAGAAAGCAACAATACCCACCGAATCAAACGCGGTTTAGCATCTTTCTTACTAAACAAAAACTTCAAAGCCGCGTGATCAGAGTAAACGATGGTCTTAGACAAAACAAGATAGGACCTAAACTTATCAAAAGCATAAACCACCGCCAGGAGCTCTTTCTCAGTGGTAGTGTAGTGCTCTTGTGCATCATTAAGTGTCTTACTAGCATAATAAATCGGGTGGAAATGCTTATTGTGTCTCTGTCCTAAAACGGCCCCAACCGCGAAATCGCTCGCGTCACACATGAGCTCGAACGGCAAGCTCCAATCGGGGGCCACCAGAATCGGGGCGCTAACTAACCTCTCCTTCAGAGTCTCAAATGCTCTCACACACTCCTCACTAAACTCAAACGGCCTATCCTTCTCTAGGAGCTGAGTCATCGGTCTAGCAATCTTAGAAAAATCCTCAATGAACCTACGATAAAAACCTGCATGACCTAGAAAACTCCTAACAGACTTCACAGAAGTCGGCGGGGGTAAACGCGTAATGGTCTCTACCTTAGCTCTATCAACCTCTATCCCCGCTCGTGAAATCTTATGGCCTAACACTATGCCCTCCTTCACCATGAAGTGGCATTTCTCCCAGTTCAACTTCAACTTCGTCTCCTCACATCTAGCTAACATCCTCTCAAGATTCCCTAAACAGTGATCAAAAGAACTCCCGAAAACTGAAAAGTCATCCATAAACACCTCCATGGAGCTCTCTATCATATCATGGAAAATAGCCACCATACATCTCTGAAAAGTAGCAGGAGCGTTGCACAGTCCAAAGGGCATGCGGCGATACGCAAAAGTCCCATAGGGGCATGTGAACGTTGTTTTCTCCTGATCCTCTGGTGCAATGGGGATCTGGAAATAACCTGAGAAACCATCAAGGAAGCAATAAAATTGCTGTCCTGACAAACGCTCGAGCATCTGATCAATGAATGGAAGGGGAAAGTGGTCCTTCCTGGTGGACTCATTCAGCCTCCTATAATCTATACACACCCTCCAACCTGTGACAGTACGCATAGGAATCAACTCACATCTCTCATTAGTCACAACTGTCATCCCTCCCTTCTTAGGGACAACATGGACTGGACTAACCCATGGTGAATCAGAAATGGGGTAAATAAGGCCGGCGTCAAGTAGCATCAACACCTCCTTCTTCACCACCTCCTGCATGTTCGGGTTCAACCTCCGCTGAGGTTGCACCACGGGCTTAGAGCCATCCTCTAACAGAATCCTATGCGTGCAAAAGGAAGGGTGGATACCGTCAATGTCCACAAGCTTCCAAGCGATGGCATGCTTGTGTTCCTTAAGCACATCTAACAACTTCTTCTTCTCCTCCGCCGTCAAATCTGATGAAATGATGACAGGCAAACGTGACTCCTCATCCAGAAACGCATACTCAATATGATCGGGCAACTCCTTAAGCTCTAAGGACGGTGGGGTCTCTACTGATGGCCTCTCGACGGGCTCATCTCTCTCAATAGCTACGCTCTCCACAGACTCAATGGGGCTATCACTAGACCTAGGGTTCTGTCCTAACGGATAAGTCATCATCTCTATCCCGTGGTCCTCCCAACTCTCATCAACAGAATCTATCTCAGAACTACCCCTACAAAAATCACTCAAACTCTGACCAACATGAGACATAAAAGAGTCTAGGAAGTACAAAGTATCATCCTGAGCACCGGTGTGCTGCATAGACTCCTTCACACCGAAAGTCACGGTGTCAGTCCCTACACGAAGCGTAAGCTTACCGTCACAGACATCGATCAATGCCTTAGCGGTAGCAAGAAATGGGCGTCCTAGAATCAATGGAACTCTCTCATCTTCCTTCATGTCAAGGATCACAAAATCAACTGGAAATACGAACTTATCCACCATCACCAAGACATTCTCTACGATCCCCCTAGGAAACTTAACTGACCTATCAGCTAACTGGATGCTCATGCGGGTAGGGACCGGATCACCAAGGCCTAGTCTACAGTAAATCGAATAAGGCATCAAATTAATGCTAGCACCAAGGTCAGCCAATGCATGACTCACAGACGAACTACCAAACAAGCAAGGAATAGTAAAACTACCCGGATCTGTCATCTTTTGGGGCAGTTTGTTCTGAACCACCGCAGAACACTTCTCACTCAAAGTCACTGTAGAAATCTCCTCAAGCTTCTTCTTGTTGGACAGGAGGTCCTTCAAGAATTTAGCATACTTAGGCATATGCTGTAATGCCTCAACAAATGGAAGATTCACCTTGAGTTGCTTAAACAAATCAAGGAAGTGACCATACTCCTTCTCATACTTCTGCTCAATCAACCTAGTGGGATAAGGAATTCTACCAAACTTCCTCTCAACTACCTTTTCCTTAGGAGGCTCCTCTGTCTGTGCTGTACTTGCTGGACGCAGCCTAGGGTGCACATCGCCAGCAGGAGTCTCCACCTCAATCTCCTCATCAACCAGTTCCTCTACCTCAACTGGTTTCTCAACTTCCTTCCCTCTACCACTCCTAGTAGTCACTGCCTTAGCAGTGGCATTTGGGTTAACCTGGGTACTACTAGGGAATGATCCTACAGGCCTCTCAGTCATCCTACTAGCCATATCTCCTACTGTCCTCTCTAGACTCTGAATGGTGGAACCCTGATTCCTAAACATTAACTCAAACTCCTGGTTCTTCTTCTTCTGATGCTCCTGATGCCTAGCTTCACCTTGCATAACTAGAGTCTCTAAGAGTTTATTGGTTCTACTCTGACTTTCCTCACTTTTCTTAAGAAACTCACTCATCTCAGACTTAGGCTCACCACTCCTCTGTCCATCAGCAGGAGCCTGAAACAGACTCTGGCGGGGCTGGAATCCAGGAGGACCCCCGCTCCTCCAGTTTGAGGACTGGCGTGGCTGCCAACCTCGTCCCTGGTTCTGCATAAAACTCAACTCCTCCTCAGATCCTACAGGGCAATCAATCGTATCATGCCCACCTCTACACACCTCACACTTAGCAGAAATCTTAACTTGAATGTCCTTCATCATTTTCGCTAAGGACTCTACCTGGGCAGACAAGGCTATGCTAGAATCTACGGAATGAATACCAGCGGGGGCAGCAGTAACGCCCCCAGGGCCAGGCTCAATATAAGTGCTAGAGGCAAGATCCTCTATCATCTCGAGACAAGCAGCAGCGGTTTTAGTTTTCATCATGTTACCGCCTGCTGTGGAGTCAAGGAGTCTCTTAGTCGCATTAGAAACTCCGTTATAGAACTTCTCAATGACCCTCCATTCCTCAAGACCATGACTAGGGCACTTATTCAGAAGTCCCTTGAAGCGGTCCCAGGTCTCGTAAAAAGACTCCCCCGGCTGCTCAGTGAAAGCATAAATGAGGTTCCTAAGACGAGCAGTCTTAGCTGGGGAGAAGTACTTCTGAAGGAATTTGGTCTGAAGATCAGTCCAGGTGGTAATGGCTCCCTGTGGGAGGGAGTCTAACCAAACAGCGGCCTGATCAGCGAGAGAAAATGGGAACAACCGAAGATTAATGGCGTCCTCAGTAACGCCATTCAGCTGGAAGGTGCTACAGACCCTACCAAACCTAGTCAGATGAGCATGCGGATCCTCATCACGCAATCCATGAAACTGAACCGAGTGGGAAATGGTGTTAATCAGAGTAGGTGGGATGGTCCAGTTGTTCGCCTCGACAGTGGGAAGAGTGATGCTAGAGCGAACGGTGGTGGGTGAATCACTAATGTGCTCATGAACAGTCCTTGTGTCAGCCATAACCAAAACAGAATCAAGATCAGAAAGAGGTACCTGTGGCTGGCGTAAGCGACGGTGGAACTCTCGTTCGGGCTCAGAGAATGGTGTAAAATCAGGTGGGCCCGAGGAACGTGTGTGCATACACTGAAAAAGGGAGTGGAAAGAGCACTAATCACACACACGCCGAAAGAAAGACTAAACAGACAAACTACCAAAAACAGGTAACACAGTAGGCAAATTAAACTAGCAAACAAGAAAAACAATTAATCCTAAGCACACAAACTAATAAGCAAGCAAGCACACAAAGCAAAACAAAATATATATATATAAATATTGATTTTTTTTTTATAAATTTAAGTAAAAAAAAAATTAAAAATTAAAAATAATAATAAAAATAAAAGCAGTAAAAGTGACTAAATCCCCGACTCGGGCCGTCCTCGAAATCGCAATAGTGTCCCCGGCAACGGCGCCAAAAACTTGATGCGTGAAATGTGTGATAAATATATTTTAAGTCCAATTACTTTCAAGACAAGTTTTAAATGGGAAATACCCACTAAACCACACACTACCGGCAAGTGTACCGGTCGTAAGTAGTAAAGTAAATAAGTCCGAGTATCGAACCGTGGACACTGTAATAGCGGCTCTCGGTACTAAGCTTTCGTCGAGTCCTAGTCTAATAAATTAAAGTGACGTTGATTTAATTAACCACTAAAAAAATATAAAATTAAATTAAATAAAATGCAAACAAAGCAAACGACAAGTAGAACTGGAAGAGATCAAATAATGAGAAAATGGCTACCTAGGTAAGAATCAAGGTGACTGACGTATAGCTCTCGGGATTTGATAAATGGGTTTTGGCTACCGGGATCTTAAGATACACTAAACTAGACCAACACTGGAACGCGAATCATTCTCCAACATGTCGCAATACTGAATCTAGGGAAGTGTGTAAACTCACCGGTCTCGGGTTCGGATCACCTCTCGGTCTCTCCAAACTATGCTAAGGTATCCTAAATCTGAATGTCCTCTCGGCCCCCTCAGAAACAATACATCCGGGATGTGTAAGGGATGCAAGGGATAGTTATTCTAACAGGTTTCTAACACAGGGTGCTAACGAAATAGGCACGCTAGGGGTGACTCACTCTCGTGCAGACCACGGTCCCGAATACCTACCAAGCTAGACACACTGACACCTAATCTCCTCTCGGTCTCAAAGGTGGTAGAATGCTAAATTACCAAATAATTAATTAAATTGTTTCTAGGGTTTACTACGTCTAGCAACCTCAAATTATATCAAAAACACTAAGTCTAAGATACTGACAAAATCCTAGATTAAAAGATACAAAATCTATTAAACTAGAATTAATCGAAACAAAAATTAATATTTAGATATTAAGCACGCATACACAAAAGAAACCTTATTAGAAAACCATTACCAAAACATTAACCAAAACATTATATAAATCCAACCCGAAAATTATTAGTCAATTGTCACCCGTCATCAATACCTAGGTAGCACTAAAAAGTTAGCCAATCATGGTCATGGAAAAAGCGAAAAACATAGGTTCAAAATAACACAAACTCATGGTCTAAATATTTATGAACACGGAGTAAATAAATATAAAAACTATAACGTTTAGTGATCAAACCCGAGCCTTTAATCTTGTACCAAGCCTCCCTGTCCTTCAACCCCTTCAAAAATAATATCGATTTTGGCTCTCTAATTCCACGTCTAGGCGTTTGACTTTGATTTCTCCCACAAGGTGCAAGTGCCGCTGTTACAATTTTTTTTTTTCAATCGATCCCCTTTTGTCCTTTTGCGGCTACTCTCCTCTTAGAATATGTTTCTGCACCGACTTCTTATAATATGGCCGCTCCTCCTTGTGCACTCCAATATAATGTCAATATAGGGTTGACAAATGGGCTTCTTTTTTTTACAATTCACGTATGGGTATGGATATGGCCTAGAAAGTCATTTGACTTTTGCTATTATATTTATTAGTATTATTATTATTATTATTATTATTATAGATAGTATAGTATTATACTCGGTGCTCTAGACTCGGGTATTCTTGGTTCGACCAAAGTTTCTCGTCTACGCTCCAATGTCCATGAACACTGCTCCCAAGTGTCGGTGTCTCGATTAAAATTCATTCGTTTTGAGCTCATTCTCTCCAAACACCTTCAAAATAATAAAATAAATAAATAAATAATAAAACTGACGCAAGACTAATAAAAAATCTAATTAAACGCTAAAATAAATAAAATAGACAGGTACAAGCCTAAAACTAATAAAATACAAATAAAAGCACTCGAAAATTACTACAAACTACAAAGGAAATTAGATGTGTTTTGCAACACATCAGAGTCCTACAAGCACCATCCTTTTTTTTTAATGCTTAACTTATATATATATTCATTTATATATTTAAAATTCATTTTAAAATACCAAAACCCTTTTATAAATTCTACAAAAATTATATTATGTTAATCTGATGAAAAAGTTCAACACCCAATTTTTAGTTTTCAAAAATTTATTTATTTAATATATATAATAAATAAATCAAGTTTATTCCATTTTATTTATAAAAATCTATAAAAATATCAAAACGATCTTATTAATTTCCACAAAAATTATTCTAAGTTTTCATAACAATAAACTTTTCTGAAATGATTTTTATTTCAGAAAAAATCATTCATTTAATATTTTTAATCAATTTTTGTTAGTTTTAATCATAATTAAATCATAATAAATCCAATTTATAATATTTTTGCACCAAAATTTTATAGAAATTATTTCTGATTATTTAGAACAGAAATATAATTTTTAAACTAATATTCCTTAAATTTTTTTTATATTTTTAAATATTAAAGTTAAAGTTTAGCAATTTGTGATAAATAGATTTAATAATCTATTTTAAAGAAAATAATTTTATAAAAATTATTTTTATACTTTAAACGACATTCTTGTGAACATCTTAAATTTAAATTTCATAAAAAGAGTTTTGGTCATTTATTTACTAAATTTCTCTCAATTGGCGAATATTTTTAATATTAATCAAACAAGCATTTATCCCCAAATTCGAAGTCCTAGAAACTTATACATTTGTAGACTTGATAGACTTAGACATATTTATTACCTCATTATAGGGTGATACTTGATACATTTGGACAACACAATTATTCAAATTTCTCAACAGATATAACATTTTACCAAGGTGAGTTTTACATAGCCCCTTTTATTTATCACCATTTTTTTGGGGTGAAACATGTTATAACATCATTATTGCAATTCAATCATCAATGTGTCTATGTGTTTTCTATGTTGCATTATGTCTTGAGCATGATTAGAGTAAGCACCATTCTAGCATAATCATTAACTCCGTACAAGCCGACGGTATACATTGATAGATCTATTGGACTGACAATCCCACCCGGATACGTGCCTCCTACAAAGGTAGCGTGGGTGTTTGTTATCGTATAACATATTTAGGTGAACCTTGAGCGTATGGGAGGTACCACATTATAACAGTCATCAGGGTTGGTTATGCACTCGATTTATTTCTAGTATGTTCTCACATATGGACTAGATTGACATGACACATGAATTGCACAACATTTTTATTCAATTATCAAAAACCTATGTAATTCTCACCACCTTTTGTTGACCCAAAACATTTTCAACTTAACATGTTTCAGGTTCTATTTGCTTGAAGATTTGAATTGATGCTTGAAGATATGTGTATAGATTTATTCAATTTGATGTACAAATTCTAGAGCAATTGTATGCAATTCATTTAAATCATTTAATGGAATTTATTATTCACCATGAGCTACTGAACAATCATCAATACGTGACATCCCGATGTTTCCGCCATCGGTTGGGGTGTTACAGATTGGTATCAGAGCCATGGTTATAGGGAATTAGGTTATTAGAAAAATAATCTAGTCTATAACCATAGGATATAACCAGTACTTGTTTCTTTTACTTGCTATTTCTATCTTCCTCCTACTTCTTATCCCTACTTTCAGCCCTACAAGAAGGTTGCTCTCCATCAGTGGATCTACTCTTAGACTAATAGGACAAAATCCTCAGGTTTAACCTGAAGCACCTTGAGATCTCGTCAAAGTTCTAGATTTTAATAACGAACACGTGCAATCTGGAAGGGTGAACGCCTGTATTCTGAGTCTTCTGTCTAGGCTGGCATTGCGCATATATCCCAATCTGACGAGGGACCCGGATGCCTACCTGGGAATTCTCGGGATGAGTGTTCACTTATAGGCTAAAGCATGTCTTCATATGTTATTAGAATCTGGAATCTTTGATAAGTCAACGTTTTCGTTTATTCGTTTTAATTAATGAATAAATGATTACATTCCTTATATTACCTCATTCATTTCATGCCTCATTGAGACTTCATTGTGTCCCTTACAGATCATGTCTCCACGCCACAGCACTCGCATTAACAGTGGTGACAATCATGAAGAAGAGAGCAGCAACCACAACCACGACCACAACACTAACCACAACAATGGAGGTGACGCCCAACTAGCTACGATTATTTCTCAACAATTGGCACAACAAATCACAACTCTGGTTTCTAACTTGTTGGCTCAAGTCATCCCAATGAATGGGAACGGCAATGGAAATGGAAATGGCGATGGAAATCACATAAAGAACGGAACCTTAGTTCGGAAAGGCGAGAAAACAAGTATTGTGGTCGCGGTAACTACCAAGAACCAGAAGCGTAAGACCAGGAATCCTAATGTAAACCTCACTACACAAGCCTCTAACAAGAAGCCTTATACAAGAAACTTTCCATTGTGTAACACATGCAATCGACATCATCCCACTGTTTCAGCATGTCGCGTGTGCACCAATTGTGGTAGGTATGGCCATCTGGTCAACACATGTCGCGAGACCCCAAACCCTAATGCCAATCAACCAACCAACCCTGCTCAGGTTACTAATTCTAAACGTCTTGGTAATTACAACTATGGTCAATGCTATGAATGTGGAAACCCAAATCACTACCGTAACCGATGCCCTAAACTAAACCGAGATCAAGACCCTCCAGCTACTTAACAGCAAGTCCCACCATTTAAATGTTGTTTGCTTTTAATTCTATGTAATGACGCTTTTGATTCAAGTAATAAATTCTAGTATTATCATAACATCTGTGTGCATGCTTGTTTTAATGTGAACTAATTGCTATATCTATAATCATACGTGCTTACTTGTACAACAATTAGTTGGCTACCAAACAACCTACTTAACGATTGGTAAGAGGTCATCATGTCTTTCCAACAGTCGGGAGAGGCCCTACAACCTGCTCAACGACTGGTGGAGACTATCAGACCTGCTCAACAATCGGTAAAGTCATAAAAGGACGCAAAACCCTAATGTAAGGTAAATTGGTAATTACGGTCCGGAACGTAATCATGAATTTACAGGTACGTTAAGGTAGTGTGAAATTTTATCAAGGTTTCGGTGGTCGACCAATTTTAAACCTGTGTTTTCTTTTAACTTCGGGACGAAGTTCCTAAAAGTAGGGGAGACTGTGATATCGCGAATTTTTCCCCAATATCTAATACGTATATTTTAACATTCATAATATGCCTAAATCCTCATTTACTACCGCACAACATATATATATATATATATGTATATATATATATAAAGGTTTATAATAATAATAATAATAATAATAATAATAATAATAATAACTAAGTAGTTAAATAACCCAATTAGTTAGTCCAAATGGTAGTCCACTCCTCATTGTGTCTAGAAAGAAACCCAATGGTTAGCCCATCCAACCAGTCGGCCCACCCAGTCAAGCCCATCTAGGCTGGCCCAAGCCTACATTCGTTTTCCCCATTCGCTGTTAAAAAAAAAAAAATTGTTTCTCTTGAGGCTCGAACCCGGGCCAAACCCCCATACACACACTCTCACAACCAGTTGGTCTAGCACTTCACATCTGATGGAATCCAGGCACGATTAATATATATACTTGATTTCAATCCTTCACAGTTGACTTGAAAAGTCAACTGTGGGACGCGAGTTGCTATAATTCATCGTCTTAACTCGTAATTGATCAAATTTTGGCAACTATACTTGATATTCGGCCATCAGTAACTAAGCAATACGTTAATTATCAATCAATTGTCAACCAATTGACATTATACGCGTATAAACTTCAATGCGTGGTCAATCCTTGCCATTTCACCAATCCAGTCATCTCACTATAAATTGAACTCTTCCGAGCATCCTACAATCGCCGAACATCCTCTTCCCAACCCCCAATTCTGCTAAAAAACCTTCTGTGATTGATTGATGATCGAGTGTTGACTTCGAAGCTTTGACTAATCAATTAAGCATCAAACGTGTTTGTAAGTTCAATGTTTTATGTGGGTTTTGTTCATCGTCATTCACACATCAATAGCCCTATGATTGATTGGGCTATTGATGTGTGAATCAGACAATTGAATAATCTAGGGCTCGTAACTTCTGATTTGGGGATAATGGGATCTGCTGCTGTGTGTATTTAATTATTTCGAAACAATATTCAACACCTACTGATCAACAGATCAGTTGGTTGGCCTCCTTTCACAAAGACATGAACC
Source organism: Ambrosia trifida (assembly GCA_028751855.1). Classification (NCBI taxonomy): domain Eukaryota; kingdom Viridiplantae; phylum Streptophyta; class Magnoliopsida; order Asterales; family Asteraceae; genus Ambrosia; species Ambrosia trifida. The sequence continues at coordinate 127,527,853 of CM054122.1, forward strand.
GGCCAGATGGCCAGGTTCGAGTCCCACAAGCACCATCCTTTTTTTTAAAGCTTAACTTATATATATATTCATTTATATATTTAAAATTCATTTTAAAATACCATAAATTCTACAAAAATTATATTATGTTAATCTGATGAAAAAGTTCAACACCCAATTTTTAGTTTTCAAAAATTTATTTATTTAATATATATAATAAATAAATCAAGTTTATTCCATTTTATTTATAAAAATCTATAAAAATATCAAAACGATCTTATTAATTTCCACAAAAATTATTCTAAGTTTTCATAACAATAAACTTTTCTGAAATGATTTTTATTTCAGAAAAAATCATTCATTTAATATTTTTAATCAATTTTTGTTAGTTTTAATCATAATTAAATCATAATAAATCCAATTTTTAATATTTTTGCACCAAAATTTTATAGAAATTATTTCTGATTATTTAGAACAGAAATATAATTTTTAAACTAATATTCCTTAAATTTTATTTATATTTTTAAATATTAAAGTTAAAGTTTAGCAATTTGTGATAAATAGATTTAATAATCTATTTTAAAGAAAATAATTTTATAAAAATTATTTTTATACTTTAAACGACATTCTTGTGAACATCTTAAATTTAAATTTCATAAAAAGAGTTTTGGTCATTTATTTACTAAATTTCTCTCAATTGGCGAATATTTTTAATATTAATCAAACAAGCATTTATCCCCAAATTCGAAGTCCTAGAAACTTATACATTTGTAGACTTGATAGACTTAGACATATTTATTACCTCATTATAGGGTGATACTTGATACATTTGGACAACACAATTATCCAAATTTCTCAACAGATATAACATTTTACCAAGGTGAGTTTTACATAGCCCCTTTTATTTATCACCATTTTTTTGGGGTGAAACATGTTATAACATCATTATTGCAATTCAATCATCAATGTGTCTATGTGTTTTCTATGTTGCATTATGTCTTGAGCATGATTAGAGTAAGCACCATTCTAGCATAATCATTAACTCCGTACAAGCCGACGGTATACATTGATAGATCTATTGGACTGACAATCCCACCCGGATACGTGCCTCCTACAAAGGTAGCGTGGGTGTTTGTTATCGTATAACATATTTAGGTGAACCATGAGCGTATGGGAGGTACCACATTATAACAGTCATCAGGGTTGGTTATGCACTCGATTTATTTCTAGTATGTTCTCACATATGGACTAGATTGACATGACACATAAATTGCACAACATTTTTATTCAATTATCAAAAACCTATGTAATTCTCACCAACTTTTGTTGACCCAAAACATTTTCAACTTAACATGTTTCAGGTTCTATTTGCTTGAAGATTTGAATTGATGCTTGAAGATATGTGTATAGATTTATTCAATTTGATGTACAAATTCTAGAGCAATTGTATGCAATTCATTTAAATCATTTAATGGAATTTATTATTCACCATGAGCTACTGAACAATCATCAATACGTGACATCCCGATGTTTCCGCCATCGGTTGGGGTGTTACAAGAAAAACCTTTGAAAGATGATTTCTGTGTTTTGATTGTTTGATTATCATTATTGTGATTGATTCAGGGATTCCGCACCTGAATCAAACTTGTTTGACCAATCTCTTTGTAGATTTGACGATCCTAAGCGCATACAGATCTGCCAGGATTGCCACGCCCCGAGTCAAGTCAAGTTCTGTATTGATCTCATTCCCGGATCTGCTCCCGTAGCATGTTCGCCTTATCGTTTAGCTCCGTCTAAGATGCAAGAGTTGTCGAACCAACTGCAAGAGTTGCTCGACAAAGGATTCATTCGACCGAGTTCATCACCATGGGGAGCTCCAGTTATTTTGTTAAGAAAAAGGATGGATCGTTTCGCATGTGCATCGTTTACAAAGAGTTGAACAAGCTTACGAATTGATCTGAGATCAGGCTATCACCATTTACGAATTCACGAAGGGGACATACCCAAGACTGCTTTCAGGACGCGGTATGACCATTTCAAGTTTCTGGTTATGCCATTTGGTTTGACCAACGCACTAGCAGTGTTCATGGATCTAATGAACAGGGTGTGCAAGCCTTACCTCGACAAGTTCGTGATCTTATTCATTGACGACATTCTGATTTACTCACGAACTCGAGACGAACATGAGCAGCATTTGAGAGTGATTTTGAATCTACTCAAGCAGGAAAAGCTGTATGCCAAGCTATCCAAATGCGAGTTTTGGATTCGTGAAGTTCATTTCCTCGGTCACTTGGTGAACACGAAGGGTATACATGTTGATCCAGCTAAAGTAGATTCGATCAAAGACTGGCCTAGACCCAGTACCCCAACAGAAGTTCGACAATTTCTAGGGTTAGCTGGCTATTATCGGCGATTTATCGAGAATTTTTCAAAGATAGCCTAGTCCCTAACAGTCTTGACCCAAAAAGACAAGAAATTTGAATGGGGAGATCCACAAGAATCCTCTTTTCAGCTCCTGAAGCTCAAGTTGTGTAGTGCACTGATTCTCTCAATGCCAGAGGGAACAGAGGACTTCGTGGTTTACAGCGATGCATCTCACCAAGGTCTCGGTTGTGCCTTAATGCAGAGGAATAAGGTTATAGCCTATGCCTCTCGTCAACTCAAAGTGCATGAACGAAACTACACAACCCATGATTTAGAACTGGGTGCAGTAGTGTTCGCGCTCAAGATTTGGAGACCTTACCTCTATGGGACTAAGTGCACAGTCATTATTGACCATAAGAGCTTACAACATATCTTTGACCAGAAGGATCTGAACATGCGTCAAAGATGATGGGTTGAGCTACTCAATGAATACGACTGTGAGATTAAGTACTATCCAGGGAAGGCAAATGTCGTAGCAGACGCGCTAAGCCGAAAGGAACGTGCCAAGACATTGCGTGTTCGTGCGCTAGGCATGACCCTTCATAACGATCTCACTGCTTGCATTCATCAGGCTCAGCAAGAAGCTCTTAAGGATAGTAACATCGGGAAAGAAGCTCTATACAATCAGGTTAATCAGTTGGAGACAAAACCTGATGGGACAAAATATTTTTCGAACATAATATGGGTTCCGTTGTATGGAGGATTGCGTGATCTGGTTCTAGATGAAGCGTATAAGTCCAAGTACTCGATACACCCCGGCGCAGATAATATGTATAAAGACCTCAAGCAGTTCTATTGGTGGCCTAACATCAAGGGTTGTATTGCGGCCTACGTTAGACGTTGCTTAAAGTGTTCAAAGGTCAAGGCAGAGTACCAGAAGCTGTCAGGAATGCTTCACCAGCCAGAGATTCCTGTTTGGAAGTGGGATCAAATCTCTATGGATTTCATCACCATGTTGCCAAAGACATCTCGTGGTCATGATACGATTTGGGTAATTGTCGATCATTTAACAAAGTCTGCGCATTTCCTGCCGATCAAGGAAACTGGCAAAACAGAGAAATTATCCAGGTTATATATCAATGAGATTCTGTCAAGGCTTGGCATGCCTACTTCCATAATCTCTGATCGAGATAGCCGTTTCACTTCATGGTTTTGGCAGACGTTGCAGGAAGGTCTTGGTTCTAGGTTAGACTTGAGCACCGCTTACCATCCACAGACAGATGGGCAAAATGAGAGAACCATCCAGACACTAGAGGACATGCTTAGAGCGTGTGTAATTGGTTTTGGGGAAATTTGGGATACACATCTACCGTTTGTCGAATTTTCCTACAATAACAGTTACCATATTAGTATTAAAGCTGCTCCTTTCAAGGCGTTGTATGGATGCAAGTGTCGATCGCCCGTGTGTTGGGCTGAGGTAGGAGACAAGCACCTAACAGGTCCTGAACTCATTCAGGAGACAACTGACAAGGTCTTCCAGATCAGGGACATATTGAGAGCTGCTAGAGACCGACAGAAGAGTTATGCATACCAGAGGCGTAAACCCTTAGAGTTTCAGGTGGGTGACAGAGTTTTTCTCAAAGTATCTCCATGGAAAGGAGTTCCCAGGGTCGAAAAACGTGGGAAGCTCAATCCTAGATACATAGGTCCATTTGAGATCCTTGCACGAATTGGACCAGTTGCATAAAAACTCAAGTTACCACAAGAACTCAGTGGCGTTCACGACACGTTTCATGTCTCGAACCTCAAGAAGTGCCTTGCTGATGAGTCATTGGTTATCCCTCTAGAGGAAATCCACATCGACAAACAAGTTCATTTCATTGAGGAACCACTCGAGATAACCAATTGGAAGGTTCAGAAACTTCGTTGCGGTCAAGTCAAGTTGTTCAAAGTGCGTTGGAATTCCAAGCGCAAACCCGAATATACGTGGGAGCGCAAAGATCAGATGAAACGCAAGTACCCACATGTTTTCCAGGAGATCACTAGTTCAGAAGACCAACACCAAAAAGTTCACGGACGAAATTCCTCTAACATGAGGAGAATGTGACACCCGTCAAAATCACAGGTCATATCCATACATCGAACTACATGTGAATACATTGTGCATAGCATTCCCTGTCATCTATTCTGTCATAATTGGATCATACAGGGTACCAACGAGACAATCCCGAGACATGCAGTCTAACAGCAGACACATTAATTAGTACAAGGCCTTAGTTAGTTAATGTCTTGCTAGACTATAGGAAATCCATGCAATTGAACAAGAATTCCAAACTTGTTACCCGACAAGGGTGAAATCAAACAATGTTCATAAACAAAATAGGTTACCAACATGTATGTAGTAAACTAGTACATCTACAAGGGAGTTCTAAGCCTTTAGCTAGCATTTAGGAACTTTCTTGTGATGAGTTAGCTTATTATTTTCTTTTTTTTCTTGGCTATACACGTGAGGTATGATACCCGAACTTTAGTTTTGTTTACATGATCATTTAGTTATGCATATTGGTCACCCGAAGTTTACATGTACTCGCACACCCCACAAAACATTTATTCTTGGAACTAAGTAACTTAACAACTCAAGTTTTGATAATAAAAGTTCAATGTTTTAGTTATGTATACACTCATGTTCACATTGATGCATACACCTTGGAACACATGGATATGGACATTTACAAGCACACACCCATACATATATCTATGCGTGCGTAAGAGGCCAAGATCCGGCCCATGAACAACATATTTCACCTAAATTATATAATATATAACATGGTTCGATTTATGAACATGTGTTAAGGATAATAAAACATGTGTTAACTAGCTTAACACGCGAGTTTTCTTGAAAACATAAAGATATGCGTGTATAAACAAAGGCAAAACACTTGGAAGTGTTGTTTTTATACAAAACCGCCACAAGATGTGTCCATATGCCACCCTAGGCATACATAAATGTAACAGACATAACACTTGGTAACAATTAGTAAGACAAAGTACTTGTTTTACCCAAATATAGACTAAAACAGAGTCATTTAGTCGATAACCCGAACATTTTCTGACACATACAGTGTGTGACACACGTGGATAGTAGTACAGAAACCTCTAGTCCACGGGTGATACAGTCAGGTGAACAGTTGCATGGTAGTTGTAACATCGCAAAAATTTACCCAAATTTTTTTCTACATAAAAGCCTTATTTCATACACTATTCCTAACACACAATTTATATATATATATATGTATATATATATATAATAATAGTAATCATAATAATAATAATAATAATAATAATAATAATAATAATAATAATAATAATAATAATAATAATAATAATAATAATAATAATCATCACACTATAACTAAACCACTCATAGCCCAACCATCCTTCTTATATTCTTAGAGCCTAAAATCCCTTCTTTTTCTTTTAAAACCGGAGCCCAGCAAGAGGCCCATCAGGCCCAGCCCAACTCCCTTCTCCTCCTCCCCCTTGTGCCTGTTTAAAAAGAAAAAAAATTAGATTTGCTGCGGGCCGGACTCGAACCTGAGTCGGACGCATGCAACACATCAGATTTAACCAACTGAGCCACACCAACCTCTTGTTTCTATCCCAAACTATTAGTTATTTAAAACAACTCGGGGTTCTTGTCTGTTTCCTTTTGGTTCGCTGCACAGACACCCGAACAAGGAAAGAGTTCATCTTGATTTTTGATTCCATCAATCATGGTAAGGAATTTGTAGATTAGCTTCGTTAGTCTATTACGCATACTTCACGGACAATTATCATCAATCCATCACATTAATTGTCAAGCAATCGCATAAACATTCAATGGTGAGTCAACGATTACCAAATCGAGCACCCCAGGCCACTACCCTATAAATTGAGCACTTCTGAACCATTACAATTCGCCATTCATTCATTCTAAACCTCTAATTTCTACTAAAAATCTCTGTTCTTGAAGTTTTCTGTTCGAGTTGACTTTGTTGTTTGACCGTTCGTTCGTAATCGATTCCACATTGTAAGTATGAATTTTTGGATGGGTTTTAATCTTCGGCATCCACACATCAATAGTCCTAAGGTTAATCGGGTTATTGATGTGTGAATCGTGCAATTAGAAATCCTAGGGCTCGTATGTGATATTGGGGAAGAACACGTTTGTGGTATTTATTTTAAATAAACAGCTACCAAACACAACCACTAGTCTAGACCAGGTGGTTGTGTCTGGTGCCACCCACCTAAGCCACATGGGTTCGAGTCCCGGCTGTGGCGATTTTCTTCTTTTTTGTGTTTTATTTTAAAAACAAACAAAAGCTAAATATATATATTACTTACATCTTATAAATTCATTTTAAAATATTATAACTCCTTTAAAAATTTTTACAAAAATTATATTATGTTAATCTAGTGAAAAAGCTTAACATACAATTTTTAGTTTTCAAAAATTCATCTATTTAATATATTTAATAATTAAATCAATTTTATTCTATTATATTTATAAAATTCCATTAAAATATCAAAACAATTTTATAAATTCCCACAAAAATTATTCTGAGTTTATATAATGATAAACTTTTCTGAAATGATTTTTAATTCTGAAAAATCATTTATTTAATATTTTTAATCAATTTTTGTTAGTTTTAATCATAATTAAATCATAATAAATCCAATTTTTAATATTTTTGCACCAAAATTTTATACAAATTATTTCTGATTATTTAGAACAGAAATATGAATTTTAAACTTATAATTCTTTAATTTTATTATTCTTAAATATTAAAGTTAAATTTTGACAATTTGTTATAAATAGAATTAATATTCTATTTTAAAGAAAATAATTTTGTAAAAATTATTTTTACACTTTAAACACATTATTGTGACCATCTTAAATTTAATTTTCCCATAAAGATTTTTGGTTATTTATTTATTAATATTCCCTCAATTATCAAACATTTTTTATATTAATCAAACAAGCATTTATCCCCAATTCGAAGCCCTAGAAACTTATACATTTGTAGACTTGATAGACTTAGACATATTTATTATCTTATTATAGGGTGATACTGATACATTTTGGCAACACCATTATTCAATTTTTCAACAGATATAACAATTTGCTAAGGTGAGTTTTACATAGCCCCTTTTCTATTTATCACCATTTTTGGGGTGAAACATGTTACAACATTATTTATGCAATTCAATCATCAATGTGTCTATGTGTATTTCTATATTGCATTATGTCTTGAACATGACTAAGGTAAGCACAATTCTAGCATAAACATTCATCAGCCAAACGGTATACATTGATAGATCTATTGGACTGACAATCCCACCCGGATACGTGCCTCCTACCAAGGTTGCGTGGGTGTTTGTTACTGCAATATAAGCGTGTGAACCATGAGCGTATGGGATGTACCACAATACAACAGTCACAATGGTTGATTATGCACTCGATTTACTTCTAGTATGTTTTCACATATGGACTAGATTGCCATGACACATGAATTGCACAACAATTTTATTCAATTATCAAAACCTATGTAATTCTCACCAACTTTTGTTGACCCAAAAATATTTTCAACTTAACATGTTTCAGGTTCTACTTGCTTGAAGATTAGAGTTAATACTTGAAGATGCGTAGCTAGTATTTATTTTGATGTACAAATCTTGGAGAACAATTGTATGTAATTTATTTAAATCAATTAATGAAATTTATTGTTTACCATGAGCTACTGAACAATCATCAATACGTGACATCCCGATGTTTCCGCCATCGGTTGGGGTGTTACAGTAGTTAGAACCAAGCATAAACCTAAGTTGCTTTTAAATGCATTTAGGGTTCCTAGACCAGACACACAGTGCCACATTCAGATCAGTTTAGCATCCAGACATCAAGTGAGTATTCACGGCCCCTTTTTACAGTTTTTACATTTTTCCGGGGAAAAACATGCTTACAGTTTTCAGTTACAATGACATGACTATTATGTGAACATGAGACATTACGGTTTAGGATCCATTAAGCCCTCGTTTGATACATCATACCATAACTATTAGCTATGGACTTAGCTATGAAACACCAGGATAGATCTATTGGGTTGACACCCCCACTCTTGGTTAGACGCTCTGACTGGATGAAAGATATCAAAAGAGTGCTTGTATTTCACATCATTTCATTATCTTTAGTGTACAATGGGCGAGGCACAACATGTCAAGGTTTGGTTTTGGGCTCATTTCAGATCACATATTGATTATTGCCCTAGTTAGGCAATGATTTAGTCGGTTTTGGATTACATGTCCATCATATAGAATACCCGTGAATTCACCAACTTTATGTTGACCCATATATTTTACATGAATTTTTTCAGGAAATTAGCATGGACAATGGAACTTGCAGGGGTCGCGTGCGAGCATTTGTGGGATACCTTCTTTTGGACCGTTGTGTTGTCATAATAATTTTAGACATTTACATTCAATGGTTTTAGAATTAAACAATTAACTAATGTTGAACGGAGTTGGTTTTTTTATGAAAGTTCCTACTTTGTTTTAATTATTGCTCGTGTGACCTTTTGTGCTTGGAAATCTTTCGAAGTCGCACCTGGTGTTTTCGCCTTGGCGGGGTGTGACATGTACTATGTAAAGTGCTTGTGTAATTCGTGTATGACCAATCATAGGCTAGCTAAGCGAATGATTACTATGCAAACCATGAGTCCCATAACCGAACCTCTTGACTGTTATGTCTCGCGCATTTACACTAAAGACAATGTATGTATAGTAGAATACTGGCATTCTTTTGTATGTTACCGGTTAGAGCGACTAACCAAGAGTGGGGGTGTGAACCCAATAGATCTATTAAAGTGTTCCATAGCTTTCGATAGTTAATTGTTACATTGTAATATAAGTAGGAGGACTATTGAGCTTATGAACCGAATGTCTCATGTTGCACATGGTAGTCACGATAGAATCAACACACAAACTGAAATTTGTACTAGATTTGTAGCATTGTCCCCCAAAACGTAAAAATAGTAAAATGGGGCCGTGAAACTCACCTGGTGATGACACGTGAGTAAAGCTGAGATGTGCGGTAACTACCATTCAAACAATGATTGCCCTATTATTATCAAGGACATAGTAAGTGACACGTTCTTGTCACTTTTGTATTTAGTGTATGTGGGCCACATGTGACAATCTTTAGTTGTACTTTGTAGAGCATGCGGCTTCAGAAATCCAAGCTGTTTTATGGAAAAACGTATAAACAGTTAAATAAACGGGCCCCGCACATTGTCATAGGTACTATATTTTTCCCTAATCTAATATGTGTGGCATGTTCGTGAAAACTTGGGGTTTTAATATATGTTTTGTGATGTAGAAACATGGATCCGTTTTTTAATGTGTGTTTGGCATTCTTTAACATATGTTTATAACAATGGCCAATCTCTTAGTGTGTTTAAAGGCCTCGGGTTCGATATCTTAATATGTGAAGTGACTCACTAATGATAATTAAGTGCACCTAAGGACTGTGAGGTGTGTGCTATTGCCTTAGTTCGAGGTCACATGTGTAGTTTTATAAACAATAGAGCTTGTATCATCGGGTTTCATTTAAACACATGTTTTACTCAAGAAAGAGTTGATTTATCGCTTATCTTGACATGAAGGCAAGCTTCGGCTTTAAGTGTGATCAGCCATGTATATGTCATGTGTGAGTGTGTGTGAGTACATGGATTTATCTTTGGAAAACAAGTTATCACAACACAAACTCGATTATTAAAACATTGCTTCAAGATGTCAAGTGTTGATTATCATATAGGGTTGGGTGTTAACTAGGCCGAGAGGTTAATGGTTACAAAGAAACATAGTGGTTTAGACACTATACCTAATTGAGACAATGTAGAACCGATGGACCTTGAGTCTTGATCCTCCTCTTGAGCTTGCCTTGATGTTTCAGTTGGGGGTGGGTTGTTTTGGCCGATGAGTTAGAAAGGAAAAAAAGGAAGGAATGGTGTGATTTTGAGAAGCTCTTGTAGCTCTTATATAGTCGGCCGATAGGAGTGTGGACAAAACAAAAAGGGAAGGTCTTTTCCTCTAGTTTATGGCATTGATAAGGAGGTTGATCACGAGTTAGTGTAAGATCATGATTTGGATGATTGTTGATTTGATTTGGAAAGAGACATAAGAAGTGGATGGTGATGGGTCGATGCAAGGTAGAAGACAAAGCCAAATCTTCCATTTTTGGTTAGTGTCATCATGGATAAGTATAGTTTGTCCTTGTAAGGCCTATTTTGGTATAACTTTAAGGTTTCTGTCTTCAGTAGAATGCATGACAATGATAGTGTGTTGTTGTGTCCCTTTTGGCCACAAATAATAGGAGTAGGAACGTTGGTTATCATCCAATTTAGGTAACTCTTATCCATGGCATTTTAGGTGCATATAAGGTAGTTCTAAAAAGGTAGTTCTAAAATGGTGCAAAAATTAGTGAGGTTTTCATGAAAGGGACTTGTGATTCTTGGGGTTGTATGGATCGGCTGAAGGTGATTATCAATGGGAATCATCTTTTCATGGCATAATATCGTGCATAGGGGAGTGTAGTTTCTTTGTAGCAATACCAAAAGGGTATAACTAGGAGGTGTCATTGTGTTAGAAAATGAGAGAGGTGTGTGTTGTGGATCTCAGCCGGAATAGAGGAAAAAAAAGAAGATCTTTCAATTTGTGGGTTTTATTATCAACTCCTAGTTTGAATGACAAGGCCTATTATAGTGCAAGATAGCTATCATGGGAGGCAAGGTAGTTATAATTGATTATTATCCTACCATGAGTGCTTGTGTGTGTGCACTTACACCTTGTGCATATATGTGTACATATATACTAGGCTTCGGTTAGTCCTTGTTCCCTATTAAATAGGTATAGGTCCGATGGTATGGATACATATATGCGTGTAGGCAAAGAGTTGATTGAATGAAATATTGAGTGGTATAGCTTATAATCGACCATCACAAGAAAACACACCTTTGTTGCAATTAGTTTGAGAGTGTGTTTTGATGACGATATCAATATGTATTAATAATGTTCATTAGTTGAGAACACATGTTATTTGATGTTAACATATGATAATATTTGTGATCCGTGCACATGTGTTAGTGAGGAATTTCCATGTGTTAGAGTGTGGTAACCTCATTAAAAATGTTTTGTGATTGTTTGGGTTTGAGTGGATTATACAGCTTTCCACTTCGGGCATTATCACATGCACAGTTGTTTTGTATTGGTAAACGGATATCCATTTGCCAATTGTGCAGTATAACTCGGGTGTTGTATACATAAACGGATAATTTATTGAGTTTTCTGAATAACTCATGCTTCACCAGACTGGGGGGGGGGGGGTATAGTGTGTGCAAATTGTCTAATTATGCAGCTAAAATGACAATAATAAGTAAAATGTGTACGGATGTTGACCTGGATCGTTGTCTGGTGTCACAACAATTTTCTTGTTTATATAAATTTATAAAACTTGAATTCACTCAGCTCGTCTGACTTTGCATACATATTAGATTGATTTTAGGTTTGTTGAAGAATAAAAGGGACGCCTTCTATGGAACTACTCAGCTGCAGTTGACATTTTAAATAAAAGGACGTCTACTATTTGCATGAACACTTATTTTCATTATTTCAAAGATTTTATTTTATCATATAAATATGTTTTGACCCGTTATGGGAACTCCATGTTTGGTTCACCAAGTTCATTACATCTTCTGAAACAGCAACATTTGATTGTGAAGTTGATTCTTTCTGAGGTTTAGTAGCAGGTGATGGTTTGTTCAAACTGGATAGTATATTCTTCAATGATTTAGAAACAGAATCTGGATTTTTTTGTGTTTCTGTTTCTTTCACCACTTTCTGTTTCTTTGCTACAGGAGATTCAACTTGTGGGGATGAAACCTGAGAAACTTTCTTTCCTTTCAGCAATAGATCAATGTATTTTTATCTCTTCATCTTAGAAGACTCCCTTTTAGACACCGTCTTCATACGTCCACATTTATTAGATTTTGGTGCAACTGGAAAACTAGTAAAATCCGCATCCTTATCTAATATCAACTGTTCGTTCTCCTCTACATAGCCTCTACTTAGTTGTTGAGCAACCCGTTCATCCATTGGATCAGGAGTAGCTGAATCACCAGTGGCCTTGGGATTCGTCTCCTTTACAATTTCTTCTTCAGAATCCCATTCCTCCTCAGTTTCTGTTTCCTCATATATCAGCAAAGTCTTCTCTTTTCCTTTCTTCTTTGCTTTTGATGAATCTTCAATCTCTTTTCCCTTATTGGATTTTGCCCTTTTTTATTACTTGTCTTTTGGCTTTTTCTCCCTTCTTCACCGGTACTAGTGGATAATCTGAATCTGAATCACTGTTATTATGTCTCACTTGATCCTTATCAAGAGCAGTATAACCAGGTGTAATTAGGTGACCAAGCAATTTCCTTGTTGGTGGTTTTTTGTCTTTCCCTTATATGCTATCTTTCTATTCAAGGTCATCTCATTCATATGCTCTTGGTTGAGAATCTGCTTGGGATCTTTCACCAATTCAGGATATTTCTCATCAAAGATCATTTGCAAAAACCTTGGATACATCAGGAATTTTTCTGTATTTGTACCATCAAAAACTTCTTTCATGTGATGAAATAGCATTCCTCATACATTGTAGTCTTTGTTCAAGATCAAAGCAACAGCTAACGAACTGATTGTATCTCTCAGTACATCAAATCCTCCTCTGATATAAGTAAACACATGAATCAAGACATGTAATAGATACTTGAATGATGGAAAAACATTTGATTTGTTGAGTTGACATTATGTTATTGGAGCAAAAAACTTCATCCTGAGAAAGCAACCCTTCTGCACCGACCATGGTAACTTAATTGGGTCTTTCTCCTTGTCAGAGTATCTCATTTCCTTGAACTTTGCTATGAACCATCGTCTTTCCATCCCATAAATCCAATGTTGCATTTCTCCAGAATTCTTCTTGGTGATCTTTATAGATTGTGTGGGGTTGGGCAATCGCATAGACAATCCTGGATCTCCTCAAGTAATTGACGATCCCTCTAAACTCTTCAAACTTGTCATCCACATCACCTATGTAAGCATAACATTTTTATTAGTCGGTTTGACCTATCGAAGATCCGAACCAGTTTTATTAGGCACAAATGAAACATAAAATTTCATTCGACCTTCAAAAAACTTCATTCGACCTCATGAAGAGTTCGAACGAAACCTGATTCAAAATCAAATTTTCAATTCCTTGTTTTAACCATTTTAATCCATGATTTTGGTTGATTAACCATCTAAACTGGTCGACTAAGCCTAATTAACCATCAATTTTAACTATGAACACCTAATCGATTGTTTTTAAAAGTTCAAATCATTAATCTATTAAAATTAATCGTAGTTTTGATCAAATCTCCCCCTAAAACATTCGATTAGTGTGTTTGAATAACCAAATCAAGTTATCAATCAGTCCTAATGGTCCAAATCAAAAACTAGGGTTTTCGTCACAAAATCCCCATTTCTGTTTTGATTAATGGATGAAAACCTGTCAAAATCAAGATTATAATACCTAATGATACCAGGAACAAGATTATAAGTTCTAAAATACAAGGGCAAAAACTCGAGTTCAGAGAAAATCAACAGTTGGAACAGTACTGACGATTGAAAAATGAGGTTCAAATGGGAGTTTTGGCTATCTATAGAAGATTTGGTTCGACCTTTGATGAGGTCGAATGAAAACTAAAAATTTGGTTCGGGCTAATTTAAAGCACGAATCAAATTTGTTATGGGTTCGAATGAAGAAATTCAAAAACCTAAGTTCATTCGACCTTACTAAAAGCACGAATCAAACTTCAAAATTTCATTCGACCTAATGAAAGGGCGAATGAAAATTTTGTAAAACTGATTTTCACCAAAATGTCCAATTCCATGCACGTTTAGGCAATTTCAAACCTTTAAACTTTAAATCTTTCAAAAATTTGATTTTAAAGATACAAAACTCAGATTGGTTTGTCAAAGTTCCAGAAAATGATCATCGTCCAACATCGGTTATCGAAAATAACGCAGAAAAATTAAAATATTTTGGATTTTTTGAAATTTATGTTAAAACACACCAAAAATTCTTTTTGAGTTTTGCATATATGAAGAAAATCAAACAGAAAGCAATAAACCTTTTGTGATTTTTCGATAAGAGGATCATATCAGTTTATGAGAAATCTTATCACACCATTGTTCTGTTTCATTTTAACTTTACTAACTATGTGACTTGGCAACTGCTGGTATTGTTGTACACATAAGCTCATAGGCAGACCAATATGCAGTGCTTTAAAATGGTATGCTTAAGGTGTATTCATAACTAACTCACATGTGGTTCCTACACACACGACATACTCCCATATCAAGGAATTCGCACAAAGGTACATTGTAACGTGTGATTATGCCGTTGTTATCCGTATGTTACAAGGTATCAGGCACAAAGGTATATAGGTCAGCAAATCAATGCTACAGAGTAACTTGTGCACTCTACCAGGGAGAGGCTTATATCAATCATGATTTTCATCATAGATATGATACGATGCAATAGATAATCTTTCATCATCATCATACATATAAATTCCTCATTCGGTAACTTGGCTTTTGGCATTTAAGCTCTTTAAAGATACCCTGACTGAATCTAGGTCCGTAAATCAATACGACAAAAGATCAGTAAGGCCATCCCCAGATAACAATCAACATAAGGACCCAAAACCTCTGATTTTGGCAACCCTATCAAACGAAATTACTGTACCAACACCATATGCCCATGAGGTGTTCAGCCACACAGCAAGCAGTTCGTTATGTTTGTATCACTAAGGCACGCATTAATAGGACTACGAAGCCTACCAACACATCACACAAAGTCATCACATGTCAAGTATTTGACATTTCAATTCTTTAGCATGTGAAAGATCCTCACTGATGTACTATCATTTCCTCTTTTTCTCCAGGAAAAATCATTTTGGGTTTTCTGATTTTTTATGGTTGTTTTTTTCAAATTTTTCAATGTTTTTGGTTTTCCTGAAAGAAAACTCGCCCTAAAATTAAAAACATATTTTTGGATTTATTTTTTTAGTTTTTGAAAAGAGAAAAACAAAAGAAAATTTAATAAACCGATGAGGAGTCTAATCTTGCTTTTCTTTAATACCGTTAGCTTTTAATAAAAATTTAAAAACGTGATTTGTCAAAAGCATTGGTAAAAAGATCAGCTCTTTGATAGTCAGTGTGGATTTTAACCATATCAATCAAACCTCTGGCATAACAATCCCGTATAAAGTAATAACAGATGCGAATATGCTTAGCCTTGGAATGATGAATGGTGTCTTTTGTGAGTGCTATGGCTGCTTCATTATCACAATGAATGGGGGTTTTAAGAAATTGCAAACCGTAGTCGTGCATTTGTTGTTGAATCCGAAGCACTTATGAACAAAAACTCAAGGCTGCCACGTATTTAGATTCACACGTTAAAACTGCAACTGACTTCTGCTTCTTGCATTTCCAGGTAATTAACCTGCTCCCCAGAAATTGATATCCAGCCGTTGTGGATTTAGCGTCAATATCACAGCCTCCGAAATCTGCATCACTAAAAGAAATGAGGTCAAATTTATCATCATTAGGATACCATAAACTTCGTGATGGACAACCTTTCAAATAACGTAGGATTCATTTAACTGCAATGAGGTGACTTTGTTTCGGTTTCGATTGAAATCGGGCACAGAGACAAGTAGCAAACATTATATCTGGCCGGGAAGCGGTCAGATACATCAATGATCCAGTGATGCCTCGATACGTGTAGGGGTCAATAAGCTCCCCCTTAGCATCAACTCCAATCCCGTGATTAGGTTGTATGGGAGTGGCAATCGGTGTAGAATCCTTCATCTGGAATTGGCTCATGACTTCAGAAACATACTTCATTTGGTGGATAAAGATCCTCAACGACAATTGGTCCACTTGCAATCCCAGAAAGAACTGCATTTCTCCCATAGAGCTCATCTCAAACTTTTCCTGCATGACCTTTCCGAATTCTCTGTACAAACTTTCATTAGTTGAACCAAATATAATATCATCAACATATATCTGTACCAAAATCAAATCACCCTCTATTCCTTTCGTGAACAGGGTAGAGTCAACTTGTCCTCACTTGAAACCTCTTGAAAGTATGTTCTGAGCTCTTCATACCAGTGTCAAGGGGCTTGGTGCAAACCGTACAACTCCTTGTTCAGTTTGTAGACCTTATCCAAGTGGATAGGATCCTCAAAACCTAATGGTTGCCCTACATATACTTCTTCCTTGATCACACCGTAAAGAAAAGCACTTTTAACATCCATTTGATACACCTTAAACTTCATGTAAGATGCATACTCAAGAAACATTTGGATTGCTTCTATACGTGCGACTGGTGCATAAACTTCGTTATAGTCGATTCCTTAAGTTTGACAAAAACCTTGCACGACAAGTTGAGCTTTGTTCCTTATGATCACTCCTCCGTCGTCTTTCTTACACTTGAAAACCCATTTGTACCAATCTTCTTTCTATCTGCTGGCAAATCAGTCAAAGTCCATACTTTTAACTTCTGAAATTGTTGAAGTTCTTGTTGCATCGCATCCACCCATGATTCGTCGTTCAGTGCTTCCTTGTAAGTCCTAGGCTCAACCTGCGAAATAAAATAAGCAAACGACCAATCATTTTGTTCATCTGATTTTTGAATTTTAGAATATAGGGCAAGGGCTCCAATGTTCTCGTTCGATGATGCACACCTCAACTGTCAACATGTCATCTAGCTGCTAATGGATGAACCTTGTGAATTCGAGATTCTGGATGTGCTGGAATAGGAATCACCATTTGAACATTCAAATTCTCTGCTGCATCCAGATCATTACCCGCATTTGATGTAGAAGAAGTATCTATAGATACAAACGAATTTGGGTTCACTGGAGGTGATACTATAGGCTCATTCAAGACTGCTTCACTGGTTACTTCATCATCGTCTTCTGACTCAGAAGAATCAAACGTATTAGAAACATCTTGAAATACTTCCTCTTCAGTTGAATTATTCACAGGAGCATTGGTATCATTAGAAGCTGTTGCCAAAGGAGTCACGGTGATCGGACGCACTAACGGTAAAGTGACTGCGTTCTCATACTCGTAATAAAGTCATATAACAGCTTCTTCAACCAAGCTTTATAGATTAAATTACTAAAAAAGTTCTTTGTAGTCAAACATCCAATAAGGTCCAACGCCGGGAACATTTTGAGTGTAGCACTGAACATCCACGTTTGCCCACTCTTCAACATTTTCGTCATTTTGTTGAAAACACAATTATTTGGTGTCGCGTATCCAACAAAATAACTTTCTTCAGCTTTAGCTCCAAACTTCTCCGTTGGATTAAGCATCATACACGACGCCTCGTATGGTTCTAGAAACTCCAAGTTCGGCTTGCGTATGTTGAGTAGCTCTTAAGAAGTCTTCGCAAACCTCTTCATTGTCAACACACCGTTCAAAGTATAACAAGCTGCATGAATAACTTCATTCCAGAAAATAATCGGAAAACTAGAATCTGCAAGCATTGTTCTAGCCTCTTCAATTAGAGGCATGTTTTTCCTTTCTGCAACACCATTCTGTTGTGGAGTGTATGGAGCACTGTATTCATGATGAATTCCTTTTTCTTCACACAATGCATCCATCATCGAATCCATGTTGATCTTCAATCCATGAATGTTCTCCAAACTGGTAAACAGAATCTTCAAATTGTTGAATGTTTCACTCTTGTGTTGCATGCAGATCACCCACGAAAATCTTGAATAGTCATCGGTCACCACAAGACAGTATAGATCTCTGTTCATGCTTTTGCGCTTCATAGGTCCAAAGAGGTCCATACGTAGGCGTTCAAGCGGAATACTAACAGAGATAACTTTCTTAGGTTTGTGGGAATGTTTGTGCTGTTTTCCTTTCTTACAAGAAACACATTTATCATTCAAGTGGAAAATGTTTCACATTCACTCCTTCCACTAGCCCATTCTTTACCAAGTTCTTCATCTTTCTCAAATGAATATGCCCCATTCTTCTATGCTACATGATAGATTCCTTTTCAGTAGTTTTAGACAGAAAACACGTCACTTAGCCCTGTGTTGTAGTGGCTTTGCTCATGTTGAGAATATACAAGTTGTTTACTCTCGGAGCCTTCAACATAATCCATTCTTTTGGTATTTCAAAACTAGGCTTAAGGATGTAACATGATTTGTCATCAAAATGCACTCAGAACCTCTTATCACATATCTGAGACACACTCAAAAAATTATAGTCTATCTGTTTCACATACGAAATCTTCTCAAAACTAACAATCCCATTGCTCACACTCCCTTCCATTGTAATATAACCTCTGTTGTTTCCAGGAAACGCTACATAACCTCCATTAATTTTTTTGATGTCAAATAGGAGCGTGATGTCTCCAGTCATGTGCCCGGAAGCTCCACTGTCAATGTCACACCCCAACCCGAAACAGGCTGACGTGTCACACTTACAGATATCAAATACCAAACAAAATCCATAAAACGTTAAATAGAAATCCAACGAAAAAATGCAGTTCAGAATAGAGTTTCAAACTTATGTCTTATTAAAACTAAAATGCAAAACTAAATGTCTTTTAGCACTCGAACATTAACTCTCATCCTTGATTTCCCTGGTTTCCCCGATTACCTGCGAGACAAATAGGAAAACAAAACAAAGAAAACTACGGCTGAGCCAAAAATTGTCCAGTAACGGAAAGAACAACAGTACATCTAAGGGCATTCCTTAATCTGGTGACCCGCTTGTCCACATTTATAACAAAGACCTTAAGCTTTACGACAACGACCCCCATGAGTTTTTCCGCAAGTGGCACAAGGAGGGTAACGGTTCTGAGGTGGGTTTTGAGGTTGAGTCTGATTTTGTTGTGCTGGCCTTGGATTCTGGTTTCGGTTTCTCACGTTACGTGACTGATTATTATGGTTTCGATCGAAACGGTGCCCACGGTCACGAGAGTGATCATTGCCATCCTTAGAAGAAGAATTTCCCTGATTATTATCCCTAGGCCGTTTACGACTCTCATCAAAAACCCTCTGACGATGCTTCTTATCATTATCCAGATTCTTAACAGCATCCACAATCTCGTTAATGTCAGCAAATCGAAGGATAAGAATAAACTTCCTATCTCTGTCACAAATAGCCCATTTGAAACGATCGGTTTGCTGCTCATGAGTACCTGCAGCCGGGCCTAGAAAACTCACAAGACGACAGAAACGAGCCTTAAATTCCGTGATCGGCTCATCATTATTCTGCATAACCGTAGCATATTCCCTCAGATACTCGCTGCGCTCTGCATCAGTGAAAAACTGCTGATAGAATAGAGTACGAAAATCATTCCAAGGTAGAGTAGCAGCATACTGATCACCTCCCCGAGCATTCTTCAGAGTCTTCCACCAGCGGTGTGCGTCATCCTCCAACTTATAGCTAGCGAGCCTGAACTTAAACACGTCATCGACTCCCAAAACCTCAAACAACTTCTCAATATGGGCTTTCCAATTTTCTGCTTCAACTGGAGTGGCAGCAGTACTAAAAGACTTTGGCTTTTGCTTTTGAAAATGCTCCAGCTAGACGTGAATGCCATCAGGAGGATTAACATTAGCATTCGCATTCGCATTAGCATTGGCATTAGCGTTGGTGTTAGCGTTAGCATTGGCATTGGCGTTATCCTGCTGCAACTGTTGGATCAAGTTAGGAACCAAACCTGTTATCGCCGCATTTACAGCTTCAGCGACGAGGGTCTCAAGGGGAACGTCGCCAGAAGCCTCAACATCATCATTAGAGTTGTTCGTACGTTTAGGACCCATTCTGAAAAGAAGAGACACGTGTGAGCAGAGAAAGCATTTAAATTGTGCGGAGAATGACAAGAGTGAATCCTAACCCTTTGTCTACCCATTACCTCACATGTTTCGTTATTTACGTTTAAGTTTTCTATAGGAAAGAGCCTCGTGCTCTGATACCATAACTGTCACACCCCAACCCGAAACAGGCTGACGTGTCACACTTACAGATATCAAATACCAAACAAAATCCATAAAACGTTAAATAGAAATCCAACGGAAAAAATGCAGTTCAGAATAGAGTTTCAAACTTATGTCTTATTAAAACTAAAATGCAAAACTAAATGTCTTTTAGCACTCGAACATTAACTCTCATCCTTGATTTCCCTGGTTTCCCCGATTACCTGCGAGACAAATAGGAAAACAAAACAAAGAAAACTACGGCTGAGCCAAAAATTGCCCAGTAACGGAAAGAACAACAGTACATATAAAAGCGGTTTAAAGAAGCGAAATTTCAAAACGGAATACTGAAACAAAATTTGGTACAAGTCTATGACGAAACTTATTCAAAGCTTATCGTATCATATCAAAGGCATATCAGAGAACACATACTAACTTACACGACTATAACATAGCAATAAAACATGTCGTGTAATCGGAAGCACCCATAGCCAAAACAAAGGGGGTACATAGGTAGCTAATCCATGCGTCAATGAGATAGTGAGTGTGGCGTGCACCCATTATTCCATCTCCACATACAAAAACACATACACATAACAGAGCTATGATCGATCTATACGCCTCTAGGGGCCAAGTGCTACACTAACACAACTAGAGACGCCGTGAAAATTTATAATGCACTGTCACGAACAGTACCATGCCGTTGACGCCCAAACGACATGTCAAACAGAGTGCCAGGGTGACAGAGTACAAAAGGATGGATATCGAATAAATACTTAATGAGGTCTAAGGAACATGCAACAATGATCTCAAATTTAAGGTACATTGCATGATATCCAAAAATTAAATGAAACATATGAACTCAACAAAAATCCGTACTACAAAGTAACGGACCGAATTTATATATATATATATATATATATATATATATAATACTATAAAGAAAAGGAAACGGAATCCGTACCTTATTAGTAAAGCAAGCGAAACCAACAAACGTCTTTGGCGAGTATGTGAACCTACTCCCGTTATTTTCCAAATTAGTTTTATAGTAAATTAACCACAATAATTTATCCGTTCCTAGAAGTTTCCCGGCAACCACAAACCCGAATCTAATCCTCTTATTTTGGTAATTAGCGAATAGTCTATAGTTAGATTACTAGTAATTTAATTGTAAAAACCATTGAAAATAATTCAACACCTTTATAATAATATATCCAGTAGAACCCATAAAAATTAACTTGGTTTAATTATGAACTAAAATATATATATATTCTTTGTTTTTTTTTATATCTAAAAAAAACATGTAGTAAAATCTATTTAAAACCTAATGAGGCTACACTAGTCTATATGTTCATCAACAACCTTCAACTCATATACACAAGCTAAATTTTCTGCACTTAAATTTGCTTGATAAATTTTCTGCACACATAAATAATTTTCTGCACTTAACTCACGACACCCACATTCAAACATCCTAAACACACACAAGATATCATACACCCACTGTTCGATCAAAAACAACCCCCTGGTCGCCGGAAAATTAAACGGTGTATAACAATAATCGAACTATAATCAGAAAAGTTAAATCTTTACCGCGCGAGAAGGATGGGTCAAGAGGCAAAGCTGG
Organism: Ambrosia trifida; assembly: GCA_028751855.1. Classification (NCBI taxonomy): domain Eukaryota; kingdom Viridiplantae; phylum Streptophyta; class Magnoliopsida; order Asterales; family Asteraceae; genus Ambrosia; species Ambrosia trifida. The sequence goes on from CM054122.1 coordinate 127,549,954, forward strand.
TTCCGAAATTCGAACCTCAAATTACGACTAGTCGAGAACGATCATGGTGGCTGCGTAGGTGGTCACCGGAACATGATTAATGATTACACAAAATATATATATATATATATATATATATTTTATAGAAGTAGATTATAACGAATACGTAGGCTAGTTTGGTACCTATACGGATTGAAACCAGATTGAAACTCGACGACGGAGCGCGGTGGTGGTTCGTGGCGGAGATGGAGAAGAGAAACCAGGAGTAGATGCGGGGACGGAGCTTGAGGATCTGTGAGGGAGGTGGTGCGGCGAGATGTGTGTGATATCAAAAACTTGTGATAGCGATTTTGTTTATAAACAAAAAAAAAATCGTTACTGATTTTGAGTAAAAACCGATTTAATAACGAAAACAAAGAATATCTCGCAATTTGAGTTCAAATGTGAAACAGCAATATCGGAAAATAATCGGAATACAGAGGAGGGGCAATTGAACTGAAAGTTTATAAGCCTTAAATGCAACTTTCAATTTGCACCCTTTGGTTTTTAGGCATTGTACATAATCAACCTTATAGTTTGGTTTTAGATTTTTTTTATTATCTCTCAATTATTATAACTAAAATAAACAAGGCAAATGTTTATTTTATAAATTAGTATTTACTAATTTGTTTATAAAAAAATGAATACTGTTAACTAACATTTACTAAGCAAAATGTTCAGTTAGAACGATTATTATCTAACAACTGATTATTTCAATGTATTAATCGCCTTAAAAAAATTGACATCATTATTCGATGTTTATTATTCTAGGGTTTCAAATTTTCGGGTATTACAATTCTACCCCTCTAAAAAAAATAATTTTGTCCTCATAATTGTTAAGTATAGATAGGAACTTATTTAAGATATCATATTAAAACACAAAGCATCAAAAAGGACATCACAACTTATCTAAACATTTCAAATTTCATAGGCGAACAAATATAATAGGGCAGCTAACCTGAAATACGGAGTACTAAGATGTAAACATATTCGGGTACTGGGAACGGATCGTATCTTCCACCTCCCAAGTAGCTTCACGCTCAGAATGATTCTTCCAAAGCACTTTAACGAAAGGAATAACTTTATTTCGCATGATGCGCTCATGTCGATCAAGAATGGCTTCGGGCTCCTCTTCGAAAGATAAGTCCTCCCGAATTTGATGTAATGGATATTTCACAACATGTAACGGGTGATAGTTGTATCCCCGAAGAAGAGATACATGGAAAACATTATGCACATGCGCTAGCTGAGGTGGCAAAGCCAAACGATAAGAAACTTCCCCAACTCTGTCAAGGATCTCAAACGGACCGATGAATCTGGGACTAAACTTCCCTTTGATCCCAAAACGGCGAATGCCTTTGCAAGGCGAAACTCGCAAGAACACCCGATCACCAACCTTAAACTCTAATGGTCGACGATGTCGGTCTGCATAACTTTTCTGTCGACTCTGAGCTTCCTTTAACTTTTCTCGAGCAATAGCAACTTTTTCACTCGTGATCTGCACTAATTCAGGTCCTTCAATGATTTTCTCGCCAACCTCTTCCCAACAGATAGGAGCTCTACACTTCCGACCATAAAGAAGTTCGAACGGTGCCATATCAATACTAGCTTGCCAACTATTGTTGTAGGCAAATTCAACAAGACAAAGATACTCATCCCAGTTTCCACTCCACTCTAAAGTACACGCTCGAAGCATATCCTCAAGTGTCTGAATCGTTCGTTCCGACAGACCGTCGGTCTGAGGATGAAATGCGGTGCTGAATCTCAATCTAGTGCCCCACGCGGTTTGAAAACCTTTCCAAAAACGAGACGTGAACCGAGGGTCTCGATCAGAAACAATAGAGACAGGGGTACCATGGAGTCGAATAATTTCTCGAGTGAAGATCTCAGATAATCTACTGACCGAAAAACCCAGCTGAATCGGAAGGAAATGAGCAGATTTTGATAAGCGGTCCACCACAACCCAGATAGCATCATTCTTTTTAAACGTTTTTGGTAACCCAGTTACAAAATCCATAGAAATGTCATCCCACTTCCACACTGGAATATCTAATGGTTGAAGCAAACCACTGGCTCTCTGATGTTCGGTCATAACTTGTTGGCAAGTGAGACATCTGCCGACATACCTAGCTACGTCCTCTTTCATCGCGTTCCACCAAAAACGTTGACGAAGATCCCGATACATCTTGGTAGATCCGGGGTGGATACAGAATGGCGAACTGTGCGCCTGGGCTAACAATGACTCTCGTAGGGTGGAATCATCTGGCACATATAACCGGTTTCCGCACCAGACTACCCCATCCTCATCAATTTGGAATTCTGACTGCTTACCAACCTCCAAATTTTGTACGATAGTCCAAAGTTCTCCGTCATCTTGCTGAGCACTCTTGATTCGCGAGATTAAGTTGGGCTCGATCTGAAATCTAGCTAAATAACCGTCAGCGTCACCAAAATAGATACCAATACCCATCTTATCAAGATCGGAGATAATCTGCGGTTGCAACTGAAGAGAAGAAATCGATCCAAAATTCTTTCGGCTAAGAGCATCGGCCACAACATTGGCTTTTCCCGGGTGGTACTGAATGTTGGCGTCATAATCTTTTAACAACTCTAACCAACGTCTCTGTCTCATGTTTAACTCCTTCTGTGTAAAGATGTACTTCAAGCTCTTATGATCAGTGAAAATATCACAAGTCTCCCCGTACAGATAATGTCTCCAGATCTTAAGAGCAAAGAAGACAGCAGCAAGTTCAAGATCGTGCGTCGGGTAATTAACTTCATATGGTTTCAACTGACGTGAGGCATAAGCAATAACTTTTTCATGTTGCATCAATACACATCCAAGCCCGTTCTTCGAGGCATCAATGTAGATCTTAAATCTACCTGTACCTGACGGAAGCGCAAGAATCGGGGCAGATACCAATCTTTTCTTCAACTCCTGAAAACTCTTTTCTCTAGCATCGTTCCAAGAGTACTTAACCCCTTTTCTCATAAGTTGCATGAGAGGTAAAGCGATGGTTGAAAACCCTTCAACGAATCTACGATAGTAACCCGCGAGACCAAGGAAACTGCGAACCTCTGTGACTGAGGTGGGCGTAGGCCATTTAGTGATTGCCTCCACCTTAGCCGGATCCATAGAAATACCCTCAGCAGAAACAACATGACCAAGAAAAGCTACTTGATCTAGACAGAATTCGCACTTCGAGAATTTTGCGTAAAGTTTCTTTCTACGCAAAATATCGAGTACAATACGAAGATGATCCTCATGGTCTTCCTTGCTCTTAGAGTAAATCAAAATATCATCGATGAAGACTATGACAAATTTATCAAGAAACTCATGGAAGACTCGGTTCATAAGATCCATGAAAACAGCCGGTGCATTAGTTAACCCGAATGGCATAACCAGGAACTCATAGTGACCATATCGAGTGCGGAAAGCAGACTTAGGAACATCAGAATCTTTGATCTTCAGTTGATGATAACCAGACCTTAGATCAATCTTAGAAAAACATTTAGCACCTTGAAGTTGGTCAAACAAATCATCAATACGAGGAAGCGGATAACGATTTCGAATGGTAATTTTATTTAGCTCCCGATAGTCGATGCAGAGTCTCATAGAACCATCCTTCTTTTTCACGAACAAGACTGGTGCACCCCAAGGCGAGACGCTTGGTCTGATAAACCCAAGTGCCAACAATTCTTGTAGTTGTACCTTGAGTTCCTTAAGCTCAAGAGGTGCCATACGATACGGCGCCTTAGAAATTGGCTCAGCACCCGGAATAAGATCAATAGTGAACTCCACCTCAGGATCTGGCGGAAGTCCAGGTAATTCCTTAGGAAAAACATCAGGAAAATCACAAACGATTGGATAATTAGAGATATCAGGTTCTTCGGAAGATGTAGCTTTCACCGAAGCTAAACATGTTGCACAACCGTGCGCAAGAAACTTTTGAGCCTTAAGTGCAGAAATAATCTTCAATGATTTGCGTGGTTGAGTACCCTGATAAACAAGTTCAGGATTTAGAGGAGTTCCAAACATCACACGACGAGTCTGACATTCAATCGAAACGTTATGCTGCGATAGCCAATCCATACCAAAAATAATGTCAAAATCACTCATGTGAATAGGATACAAATAAGCTGCACGGATGATGGAATCAATTCGAATGGGACAATCTCTGTAGACGTGAGATATAAAAGATGCATCTTTAAAAGGAGTGGATATAACCAGAGGACACTCTAAGGCGGTAGGTACAGACTTCAAATACTTGGCAACAAAAAGTGATACTACAGAATGTGTAGCACCCGTATCAAAAAGAGCATACAAATCACGTTCACCAATATACACATAACCAGAAACCGTACCTATAACAGGAAAACAAAATTCACACATACGATGAAGAGAAACAAAAATTCACATTCATAGAAGGGAGCAAAATTCATATCGTAATGATAAGAAAACAAAAACCTGTACCTGGGGCATTAGCTGCATCATTAGCTGTCAGTGCAAAAACTCGTCCTCCGGTGGGTCAAGCATTTCCTCCAGTATTAGCTTTTGGGTTCATCTAAGGGCATTCCTTAATCTGGTGACCCGCTTGTCCACATTTATAACAAAGACCTTAAGCTTTACGACAACGACCCCCATGAGTTTTTCCGCAAGTGGCACAAGGAGGGTAACGGTTCTGAGGTGGGTTTTGAGGTTGAGTCTGATTTTGTTGTGCTGGCCTTGGATTCTGGTTTCGGTTTCTCACGTTACGTGACTGATTATTATGGTTTCGATCGAAACGGTGCCCACGGTCACGAGAGTGATCATTGCCATCCTTAGAAGAAGAATTTCCCTGATTATTATCCCTAGGCCGTTTACGACTCTCATCAAAAACCCTCTGACGATGCTTCTTATCATTATCCAGATTCTTAACAGCATCCACAATCTCGTTAATGTCAGCAAATCGAAGGTTAAGAATAAACTTCCTATCTCTGTCACAAATAGCCCATTTGAAACGATCGGTTTGCTGCTCATGAGTACCTGCAGCCGGGCCTAGAAAACTCACAAGACGACAGAAACGAGCCTTAAATTCCGTGATCGGCTCATCATTATTCTGCATAACCGTAGCATATTCCCTCAGATACTCGCTGCGCTCTGCATCAGTGAAATACTGCTGATAGAATAGAGTACGAAAATCATTCCAAGGTAGAGTAGCAGCATACTGATCACCTCCCCGAGCATTCTTCAGAGTCTTCCACCAGCGGTGTGCGTCATCCTCCAACTTATAGCTAGCGAGCCTGAACTTAAACACGTCATCGACTCCCAAAGCCTCAAACAACTTCTCAATATGGGCTTTCCAATTTTCTGCTTCAACTGGAGTGGCAGCAGTACTAAAAGACTTTGGCTTTTGCTTTTGAAAATGCTCCAGCTAGACGTGAATGCCATCAGGAGGATTAACATTAGCATTCGCATTCGCATTAGCGTTGGTGTTAGCGTTAGCATTGGCATTGGCGTTAGCCTGCTGCAACTGTTGGATCAAGTTAGGAACCAAACCTGTTATCGCCGCATTTACAGCTTCAGCGACGAGGGTCTCAAGGGGAACGTCGCCAGAAGCCTCAACATCATCATTAGAGTTGTTCGTACGTTTAGGACCCATTCTGAAAAGAAGAGACACGTGTGAGCAGAGAAAGCATTTAAATTGTGCGGAGAATGACAAGAGTGAATCCTAACCCTTTGTCTACCCATTACCTCACATGTTTCGTTATTTACGTTTAAGTTTTCTATAGGAAAGAGCCTCGTGCTCTGATACCATAACTGTCACACCCCAACCCGAAACAGGCTGACGTGTCACACTTACAGATATCAAATACCAAACAAAATCCATAAAACGTTAAATAGAAATCCAACGGAAAAAATGCAGTTCAGAATAGAGTTTCAAACTTATGTCTTATTAAAACTAAAATGCAAAACTAAATGTCTTTTAGCACTCGAACATTAACTCTCATCCTTGATTTCCCTGGTTTCCCCGATTACCTGCGAGACAAATAGGAAAACAAAACAAAGAAAACTACGGCTGAGCCAAAAATTGCCCAGTAACGGAAAGAACAACAGTACATATAAAAGCGGTTTAAAGAAGCGAAATTTCAAAACGGAATACTGAAACAAAATTTGGTACAAGTCTATGACGAAACTTATTCAAAGCTTATCGTATCATATCAAAGGCATATCAGAGAACACATACTAACTTACACGACTATAACATAGCAATAAAACATGTCGTGTAATCGGAAGCACCCATAGCCAAAACAAAGGGGGTACATAGGTAGCTAATCCATGCGCCAATGAGATAGTGAGTGTGGCGTGCACCCATTATTCCATCTCCACATACAAAAACACATACACATAACAGAGCTATGATCGATCTATACGCCTCTAGGGGCCAAGTGCTACACTAACACAACTAGAGACGCCGTGAAAATTTATAATGCACTGTCACGAACAGTACCATGCCGTTGACGCCCAAACGACATGTCAAACAGAGTGCCAGGGTGACAGAGTACAAACGGACGAATATCGAATAAATACTTAATGAGGTCTAAGGAACATGCAACAATGATCTCAAATTTAAGGTATATTGCATGATATCCAAAAATTAAATGAAACATATGAACTCAACAAAAATCCGTACTACAAAGTAACGGACCGAATTTATATATATAAAAAATACTATAAAGAAAAGGAAACGGAATCCGTACCTTATTAGTAAAGCAAGCGAAACCAACAAACGTCTTTGGCGAGTACGTGAACCTACTCCCGTTATTTTCCAAATTAGTTTTATAGTAAATTAACCACAATAATTTATCCGTTCCTAGAAGTTTACAGGCAACCACAAACCCGAATCTATACCTCTTATTTTGGTAATTAGCGAATAGTCTAAAGTTAGATTACTAGTAATTTAATTGTAAAAACCTTTGAAAATAATTCAACACCTTTATAATAATATATCCAGTAGAATCCATAAAAATTAACTTGGTTTAATTATGAACTAATATATATATATATATATATATATATATATATATATATTCTTTGTTTTTTATATCTAAGAAAAACATGTAGTAAAATCTATTTAAAACCTAATGAGGCTACACTAGTCTATATGTTCATCAACAACCTTCAACTCATATACACAAGATAAATTTTCTGCACTTAAATTTGCTTGATAAATTTTCTGCACACATAAATAATTTTCTACACTTAACTCACGACACCCACATTCAAACATCCTAAACACACACAAGATATCATACACCCACTGTTCGATCAAAAACAACCACTGGTTCCGAACTATAATCAGAAAAGTTAAATCTTTACCGCGTGAGAAGGATGGGTCAAGAGGCAAAACTGGTTCCGAAATTCGAACCTCAAATTACGACTAGTCGAGAACGATCACGGTGGCTGTGTAGGTGGTCACCGGAACAAGATTAATGATCACACAAAATATATATATATATATATATATATATTATAGAAGTAGATTATAATGAATACGTAGGCTAGTTTGGTACCTATACGGATCGAAACCAGATCGAAACTCGACGACGGAGCGCGGTGGTGGTTCGCGGCGGAGATGGAGAAGAGAAACCAGGTGTAGATGCGGTGACGGAGCTTGAGGATCTGTGAGGGGGGTGGTGGGTCGAGATGTGTGTGATATCAAAAACTTGTGATAGCGATTTTGTTTATAAACAAAAAAAAAAATCATTACTGATTTTGAGTAAAAACCGATTTAATAACGAAAACAAAGAATATCTCGCAATTTGAGTTCAAATGTGAAACAGCAATATCGGAAAATAATCGCAATACAGAGGAGGGGCAATTGAACTGAAAGTTTATAAGCCTTAAATGCAACTTTCAATTTGCACCCTTTGGTTTTTAGGCATTGTACATAATCAACCTTATAGTTTGGTTTTAGATTTTTTTTATTATCTCTCAATTATTATAACTAAAATAAACAAGGCAAATGTTTATTTTATAAATTAGTATTTACTAATTTGTTTATAAAAAAATGAATACTGTTAACTAACATTTACTAAGCAAAATGTTCAGTTAGAACGATTATTATCTAACAACTGATTATTCCAATGTATTAATCGCCTTAAAAAAATTGACATCATTATTCGATGTTTATTATTCTAGGGTTTCAAATTTTCGGGTATTACAGTCAACAATCCAAAGACTGCTAACAAGGCAAGCTGGAACTCCCTGCACCAATCAACAAATGATTAGTTTTTACTAGGGACCAATGCCTTTGTGGTCTTGGGTCTTTGAGTATCAGCATTCAAAGAAACATTCTTATCTGAAACATTTAAAACATCCTTTTTCTCATCAATCGGTTTTTCCAAAACTTTTATTTTAGGAACAGATTTCACCGATTCTGTCGAAGTTGAGCTGGAACCACCTGAAGAACCCTTAGGTGACCAAAATTTTTCCGATCGTTTCAAGATTCTGATTTGAGTTTTAGGTTTAGATTTTACCTCCTCAGCTTTCTTTGAAACAACCTTTGGTGGAACATTCTTAGTTACCTTGTCTGATTTAACAGACGAAGGTCCGGTGGATGACTTAGCAGACGGTTTACGATAAACCTTCTACTTATCATTCACCAAGTTCACCATAGACCTATTTCTAGACGCATATTGCGACTAGTGCTTTGGATTGACGAAATAAAGTGTTTTGTTGATTTACGAGAGGTCGAAGGAAGGATCTGATAGGTCGAAGGAAGACTATTTTGGCGAAGGGAGAAGACTCTAGACAGATGCTTGGTTCGAGCTGCTGATTAGGTCGAAGGAGTACATTCGACCTTGTCGAGAGGTCGAATGTAGCTTCTTATATAAGTTGAACTTTTTGTTAACTTTATAACTTTTGCCATTTTTTGTTGTGTGTCTGGTCTAGTTTCTCTCTCTAGGTTTTGATCTTTCTGATATTGATTTATAACCTTGTAAACCTAATTGTAAACATCTTTTATCAAGTTATTAATGAGAATGATGAGTGAAAAGGTAATTGTGTGTGTTTGATTCGATTCATATCATATTGTAAACAATCTAGGGTTTGCGCGCCTGGATTTTTTAGATTTGTATGATCACCTAAACGTTTTTGTCAAAACCGATCCGTCTACACTCTTCAACTTATTTTCCATGGCAATTCGGTTTTGATTATCATAGACAATCGGTTAGTTACCTTTTTGTAATAAAATTGTTGTTGAGGATAAAACTGTCTTTGAGGATAACCAACATTCGAATTCCTCTTGTTTTGCCTAAACTCAACCTCATTCCTCTTGTGTCTCACATATGGGCAATGAGCAAGTAAATGTCCTCTCTCCCCACATTTGAAATAGGCACGATATTCCTCAAAAGGATGAACCTCATGATACTTAGCGAATGAATTGACCGGGTATTGATCATGATCATCAATACACTTTCGTCTTAAACTCTCTAGAGCGGGCTCCAATGAGTAAGCCGGTTCAACAAAAGCACTAACCTTGTTCATAGGTTTGACAAACTGAGTAACATGAACCTTATCCTTTTTGGCTTCATGACCATACAATTGTTTGATTAACTCTGGTGGGAAGTCATTAGTTCTTTCTTATTTGGGAAACCAGATAGTACTTTCATGCCAGATTTTGGCAATTTTCGAGTAATTAACAAACTATATTAGGTACTCAGAATCGGCCAATATTTGATCAGATCCTTGCATCCGATAAAATATTTTAACCAGTTTGCCATCTGATTCTTTTTTTATCAACTTTCTTATGTGATGATGTTGGCTTGTTTTCAGCCTTGGGAGGAAGTTGAACCTTAGGTGCCGGATCGCACTCAATGTGATTTTCCGGAGGAATATCATCATTCTTTTTTGGTTCATCTTCTTCAGAATCATCATCATATTCAACAAGGATATTCTCATCATTCATTCCCAAAATTGGTCTCACATCGGAATTCGGATCGCCCACATTTAAGGTGTTCGATTCGCTTTCTGATGCAGAATCCGATTTATCTGAACTCTCCAGTGTCGCAGCATCAAGGTTGTGATTCCCAAATAACACCGGGGATGGAACAGACTAGTAATTGACATTGGAATCTTTACAAGTTTCTTGTTTACTTTTTCAGAAAAACATTTAATCTTTACAATTTCTAAATTGTTTCTTCTATCTCATTGATGTAATTGTTTATGGCAATTTTTTTATTTGAAAGAGTCTTTGTTAATTCTGAAACATCTTTTTTATAATTTTCCAAAGTTTTGTTTAACATTTTCTTATTTTTCCGAAAAGTTTCAATAGCTGTTTTAGCACTATCTAAATCATATCTCAAACTAAAAAACTCATTTTCAAGTCTATCACACTTGCCAAGCGAAGTAACACAATCATTGCATTTAGGAAGTGAGTTAGAACTTACCAGATTAGTCGAGTCTGTCTTAGCCAAGAGAGCGAATGAGCTTCCTTTCCCGAGAAGAATTTGGAGTAATCTGTGATATCCCGCAATTTCAGGTTCTCACATTAACTAAAACTCTAGTTACTGGTACTTACATTCCATGCAATCTACTTAACTATAGTTAGTTAGTAGAGTCATTCGTTGCACGGTTATAGGTTAATAACTGCATGAAACGGTAAATCGGAGAATTACTGGACTACGTATACAAGTAGGGAACCCCGAACATTGGGACTTGGTGAAATACAACCATTGTGAACTTACATGTTAATATTATGTGTTAATACGTGACTATGTGAATTTACGTGATTGTTTCACGTTAACGGGTCATTAACCGGGACGGGACGGACCGGGATCCAAATAGGTATGATGAATGTTTATGTGCATTTTGAATATTAGTATAAGAGATATTAATATTTGGAAGTTGGTAGTATTGTAGAATAAAAGAAAATAAAAATTTGAATATTAGGTCTCCCCGTGGTACGCGGAGGGAAAGGATATTCCCCCGCGACCCGCGAAGGAATTATAAAATTTGATGGGTTCTGGGGGACGCCGCGGTACGCGGGGTTACTAAGAATCCTCCCGCGGCCCGCGGGGGAGTCAAATACGTGGAAAACAAGTTTAAACCTCATTAAAACGATTTTAAACCCCATTCTTCTCATAAACACAACCCTAATCGTTCCCTACACCCTAATTACGAAAATATCAAACCCCAAACACCTGCTAAGGCTCAAGAACACCATTCGGGAAGCGTGGAGAGCAATCTGTTGGTGATTTCGAAGTACTTTTGGTATAACATTCAATCTTTTATGTTTTAATCTTCTCTAACATGTTTTAATTATGCTCAAGTTTGTCTAGTCTGAAACACTTTTATAAAGATTAAAACTTGAAGTTTTAGGTTACTTGTTGCGCAAGTTTGTGATGTTTTGATCGTTAGGGTTTATGATTTTGCATGTGTTATGATAGGTTCTGATCATGCTAGGTCTTATAAATGTTTTGTGATGATTATTGATTGTTGTTGATCGATTATATGCACACGTGAGTCATTTAAATAAGAGTTTATGCATGATTAAAATCTGGACAGAATGTTTAGGTCAACTTGTAGGGTCTGTTACGTGACTTAACATGATGGTTTTGATGATTTCTTTGTATGGTTGTATTATAGCTGGTCTTAGCTTTTCATAATGGGTAAAATCGAGTACTTTGGACGTCGTTTGAATAGTTTTTGGAGTTTTCTTTGAATAAAAGTCATATCAGATTTTCGGATTAACAAACTGAGTCAACTTTAAACCATCATAACTCGAGTTTTATAAAGAACTAAGTTATGAAATGTTTACAGTAGATTAAAATTGGAATAATTTGGCTTTTCCAAGTGGATTCATCCCGTTTGGATGAATACACAATTTTTAGGAATTTTTCTACTAACCTGATCTGTTGTGGAAACTTTCTGGACAAACGGGTTATATGGTGTAATGGTATTACACATATACTTACTTAGTGACACATATATTAGGGAGTCGGTAGCACACCCTACTTTGGAGTTTGGATTTATTTGCGTCCATACTAAGGTGAGTTTCACTACTTTTTCTCAAAAGCATGCATCTCGGGTTTGAGACAACTTACGAAACGTTTTCTAGTCCGGTTTGGGACTACTTTTACATCTCGGGTTTTGAGATGCTTTGACTCCTTGTGTGGGTTGGGTTTTGATCAGTTTAAAACTTATTGGTCATTTGTGAACTAAACACTCTATCACTTGAAAAGTCCTTGCATATTACTGGGTTAATCGCTAGAGGCGAGCGGGGTATTAGTTGATAGCGCTATTAGGTTGTGCAGCAACCTTATGTTTGCGATGCTGGGAGCATGGGCATAAACTTCTGACCACATTTGAGAAGTAGTGTTGATAGACACTAGTTATTGAGGCAAACTATTATATTACTGAAGGTCTCCCAATAATAAATACTGTTTAGTTGCAATGTATGGGTTAGCTACCCCTGACATACTTAAACTGATAACACTTGAACATTTGGTTTGGAGGACATACGCTATTATTTGGTTACGTGGTTTTGGAAACCAGCGAATTTACGCACTCATTTACTTTACTTTGTGAACTCACCGACTTTATGTTGATACACGTTAGCATGCTTTTGCAGGTAACTAGGTATGGAGCACGAATAGGGCATGCATAATATTATGTCTTGGGATTATGAACACATAAACTACTTTTAAATATTTAACTATTTACTTATGGTTTTGGGCGCGGTGTTTTGCACAGACTTTTATTTTACTGTTTTGTTATTTCGCTTCCGCTATACTTTAAACTGGTTTGGTTAAAAACTTTTAAACCTGGTTTTACAATAACGAACTAAATGGTTTGGGCATTTAGAGTCATTCATGTGACTTATGGCTATGGGATCCTAGTTTGTCATGCGCCTCGCGGTATAAACCCCGCAGTGGAAATTTGAGGGTGTGACATAATCCACTTTAGTTAAAGCATCATCAACATACACAACTTCTTGCTAATTAGGAAGTCGGCTTCTGCGAGAAGTTGCTCCACATCTTTATCAAGTGAGTTAACACTTGCTTCAAAATCTGTTTCACTCTCCGAATCATAATAGTTAGACTCTTGAACATCAGAAACATCACTAACCGAATCAACAACCGTCTCAAACACGGTCTCTTCAACTACTGGTTCATCTACCTTCTCAGTAACAACTTCTTCAACAACCTCCTCTTTCACCAACTCTTCAACTATCACCGGTTCCTCTTTTACAACCTCTTGTGCAAAACATACAACGTTTCCTTTAGTAATCTCTTCAACACCAAGTTGCATATCATTCCATTTAAATCCCTCATCTTACTAAATCACCAAAGCTTGATTTTCATTTTGATTTTGTTTTGTTGGAGTGGTAATTGGAACAATGGTTCTTTCACGGTTACGGTAGATTGATTTTGGTTAGATGTGGATGTTTGTGTTTGGTTGGAATTTTGTGAGGTAATTTGTCGGTTTTAATAGTGGGTTTGGTTTTGGTAGTTGTTTTGGTTATTTTGGTTTTGTCGGTTTTGGTAGTTTGAGTTGAAAGGGTTACGGTTTCCTTGTCGCTTGGGATTGGTGCATTCCCTAGCAAAGTGACCTTTAGTTCCACAATTAAAACATGTCACCTTTGCTTTATTGAAACTGTATTTGGTGTTCGGTGATGTAGCAAGATCGGTCTTTCCCGTTCTTTCCATAAACTCGGTTGCTCTTCTCACAAAACTAGCAAATGCCCACTGAATATCTATCAATTCCATCTCTTCTTTGTCAATCGGTGCATAATCTTCGTTAGTTAAATTGTTGTTACCAATTTGACTTGCTACGAGTCCATTATACGAGGCAACCATAGCAGAAACTAAAGCAACATGCTTGTGGGCTACTTCAACTGTTACATATTCCATGTTAGAAGTTTCTAACACGATGGAACTCGAGCTTGATGGAGCTTGACTAACATTCGGTGCTGATTGTTGAGTTACATTTACTGATGGAGCACCATAGTAACTTGCAGCTTGCATTGGAGGCTGAATAGGTGTGTATGATGGTTCAGAAGATACATCATAAAAACTAGCAGCATCGTTTGGTTCAACACTTGAAACAAAAGCAGTTTGTGGTGCTGAACTCACACCAATCGTTGGACCGGCCGAAGAAGAAGAACTAGCAGTTTGTGGTGTTGAACTCCGGATTCTGAGGAATCTGGGCTCTCTTCGCCTTTCTTCGTTCTTCCATCTCCTTGTTCTCAAGCTTCTGAATGAACTCATTAAGTGTCCACAATGGAAATGAATCTTTCTCTCTCAGCACTTCCACATGTTGACTCCAATAAGTAGGAAATGCACCTGCAAACTTTTCAACACATTCAAGCATAGGGTAAATAATATCATAGTTAGACAATTCAGGAAACAAGTGAAAGAATCTAGCAGTGAGTTCTTTCAAACTCTCATTTCCCACAAAACTAAAATTCTCAAACTCTTTTCTCAGCTCATCAGTTCTGAGCTTCCTTGTCTGTAATACCCGAAAATTTTAGAAATCCTAAAATAATAAATATCGAATAAGGATTTTAAGCAAGTAAATTAAATGATTAGCAATTTGACAAAGTATTTTTTTTATAACTAAATATTATGTAAAAATTTGTATCCATATTTTATAGTTAGATAAGTAGTCATGGAAGGCTATAAATGCCATCTTTTAGTAGATCGGATCGAGTTGTAAGGTTTAGCATCTATTAAAATTCAAAATAAACTATAAGGTTTGTTTTGTAAATTGTTTAATAGTTTAGCGGTGGAAATTCAGTTGGACCGGCCGAAGAAGACGAACTAGCAGTTTGTGGTGCTGAACTCCGGATTTTGAGGAATCTGGGCTCTCTTCGCCTTTCCTCGTTCTTCCATCTCCTTGTTCTCAAGCTTCTGAATGAACTCATTAAGTGTCCACAATGTAAATGAATCTTTCTCTCTCAGCACTTCCACATGTTGACTCCAAAAAGTAGGAAATGCATCTGCAAACTTTTCAACACATTCAAGCATAGGGTAAATAATATCATAGTTAGACAATTCAGGAAACAAGTGAAAGAATCTAGCAGTGAGTTCTTTCAAACTCTCATTTCCCACAAAACTAAAATTCTCAAACTCTTTTCTCAGCTCATCAGTTCTGAGCATTCTTGTCTGTAATACCCGAAAATTTGAGATATCCTAAAATAATAAATATCGAATAAGGATTTTAAGCAAGTAAATTAAATGATTAGCAATTTGACAAAGTGTTTTATTTATAACTAAATATTATGTAAAAATTTGTATCCATATTTTATAGTTAGATAAGTAGTCATGGAAGGCTAATACTGCCATCTTTTAGTAGATCGGATCGAGTTGTAAGGTTTAGCATCTATTAAAATTCAAAATAAACTCTAAGGTTTGTTTTGTAAATTGTTTAATAGTTTAGCGGTGGAAATTGTAACTTTGAAATTTAATGATTAGATTTTTGTGTCAAGCTTTTGATGGAAACCGCATTAAATTATGAATTGAGTATCACCCATACATCATACATCATTCCTTATCTCTTGCCCATAACCATCATGCCGTATTTCCTGCCTCCATTATATTATTTCCTTCTCATCTTTTCCTTTTCTTTTGTTTGTTTCAATTTAATGCCACGAAAGGGAGTCAAGATTCAATCCCTTAAATCTCGCTCCACCTACCGACTACACAATATTATAAAGTCAATTAATGTGACACCCGACAAACTCAGGTTAGTAACATTGACTAAACTAGTAAGTCTACCTTAGCGAGTCATGCATATTACGTACTTAACTGCGTCAGTCGAGTCGTTACAATGATTCTGGGAATCATCGGGAGTCGTTACGATGATCTGCGGGATCATCGGGAGTCGGTCCATAACCATGTGTACAAGGATTCGTGATTCGTGGAATCGCCGGGTTTAACGCACACACGCAAGTCTCGAGTCCCGGGAATTGGTAAACGGATGTAAACGTTTTAGTTATCGTGCATTATGTGTTTGTAATCATTATGTGACTTGTCGGTATGTGAATACGTGTTTATATGTGTTAAAATAGTGTTTAACGCGCCAAAAACCCTTTCTGGAACCATACAGGCGATTAGGAACCTGGAGGGCTCCTAATCGCCAAATGTATAGGTGAATAGGGGGAGGCTGATGGCGATGGCTCTAATCGCCAGTATATAGGCGATTAGAAGCCCTACTTGCATGAACTGATTCCCTACTTGCCTGATCTGATGTGCACGAGTCAAAACACCTATAAATACAACCCTTGACTCCCCAAACACCATTTGTGCAACCCTAACTTATCCTAAGCCTCCCACACACCTTGAAACACCTCTGGAACTTGTTTTGCTTCAAAACTCACCATTTCCAAGCTTACATACCTTCCTTTGATAAAATCCAAGGTGTGTTCTTCATCCCAAACCTTTGTAATGTTATTGTTTTGGTTCCCCAAAAGTCCAGACCTTGTTTTGATAAGAATGTGTCTTTAAAAACCTTGGAAATGAGTTCTAAAACAAGTCTACACTATAATACTTGCTATATGTGAAGTATTGATGCATATGATGATTTTTCGTGATTATAACATAAATGTTTCCATGAATTTGATGTACTTCTGATTGTAGGAGTTGTTAGGATGATTATCTATGAGTTTAAGCTATTGTTATAGTGTTTAGATGAAAGTATGCATTTTGACCCATTTGGGTGATTCTTGAAGAATTAGGATGTTATGATATGATTCATTGCTTGTTTATGGTTAGGAATCATGCTAGAATGATGTTATAACATAGGGATGATGAATTGCAAGTTGTAGGAGGTGTAATCTGATCTTTACTACTTAAGGAATGATTTCATAGTTAATGAAACCTAGTACTTTGCCATTTTAGGAAATAATCGCACCGAGGCCATTAGAGCAGAGATAAATTGGGGGTTTTTGCTTGGAATGGGTTGGTAAATGGTTTAGGTTTGATGTTGGGTGTTTTTACATGTTTCGGATCTGATTTGGAAGGTTTTACGCGCGAAAACGCGCGACAGCAGAGCTATAGGCGAATAGAACACCAATCACCTGATGTATCAGGCGATTACAGCCTATTCGCCTGATACAACAGGCGAGTAGCCCCTATTCCCCACTTCTACTAGCGAATACAATCCTGTTCCCCATTTTACTAGTGATTACAATGTAACATCGCAAAATTTTCACGGAATTTCTATACGAAAAAGCCCTTATTTTACCCTTAATTCTACCCTAATGTGCCCAAGTCTATATTTATTTTTCCAAACTCGCAACCTATATGTATATGTATATATATACAATGCATTTTTTTATAATAATAATAATAATAATAATAATAATAATAATAAAATGATACATAATTAGTTGGTTTTACCCAACCAACACATTGGCCCACATCATACCAACTCTTTAACCAACAACCCAAGACCACCTCCCTTTTTCTTTAATCCATCGGAGCCCAATAGCCCAAGCCCAGGAAACTCGGCCCACAAGCCCATACCAGCAGCCCACTAGCCCCCCTCCTTTTGTTTTAAAAAGAAAAAAAAAAATATATGTTCATGCCGGGTCTCGAACTTGGACAGCAAGCGGCCAAAGCACAACCAACACACCTCCAAACCAACCGAGCTACAACTCACATCTGTTTAACTCCACCCCGCTTTATATATATACTGACTTACTAAACAAACAGTTGACTTAGAAAAAGTCAACTGTTACGAGCAATCACCAACAATCAACATCATTTGAACGCGTTTTCATCCTATTTTTGTATAATTGCATAATCATCTGATTTGGGACGCGTCTTATTCAAGTCAATTATCATCAATAGTTACCAAATCTGCTTCCATTAATCACACCATCATCAATTGCGAGTCAACGTTTCCAATCGAGCAATCCAACCCACCTCCCTATAAATTGGATCTCCTAATCCCTTCATCATTCGCCGAAACATCTCCCCCAATCTCTAATTCCTGTTCTAAAATCATCTTTCGAAGTTTTTGTGTCGCGTTGACTTTCTCAGTTGACCACACGAGAATCACGTTTTGTGTCTGTAAGCATCTCTTTTTTTTCATGGGTTTTAATCTTCGGCCAATGCACAACAATAACCCTAAGTTCAATTGGGTTATTGTTGTATAATTCGTATAATTGATGGTCTAGGGCTCGAAAGTTTTATAATTGGGGAAGAACATTCACGCTGATGTGATTATTTATTTTATATGGATACAAACTCAACACAACCACTGATCTTGATCAAGTGGTTGTGTTGTTGTGTTACAACCAACAGGCACCAGGTTCGAATCCCACGGGTTTCAGCCTCTTATTTCTTTTCTTTTTTTTTTTTAAATATAAATCATGCTTTCCTTATATTATATAAATAATATAAACTGAACCTAAACGTTCTCAGGGTCCAGACCAGTTGGTCTGGGCTTGTGACTTAAAACACACGAACCGGCCAAGGGCCCGGGTTCGAACCACGGCATCAACAAACATTTTTTTTAAGACATATATAAATACATATTACTTATATTTTATAAATTCATTTTAAAATACTAAAACACTTTTAAAAATTCTACAAAAAATATTTTGTATCAATCTGATGAAAAAGTTTAACATCCAATTTTTAGTTTTCAAAAATTTATTTATTTAATATATATAATAAATAAATCAAGTTTATTCCATTTTATTTATAAAAATCTATAAAAATATCAAAACGATCTTATAAATTTCCACAAAAATTATCCTAAGTTTTTATAACATTAAACTTTTCAGAAATGATTTTTATTTCTGAAAAATCATTTATTTAGTATTTTTAATCAATTTTTGTTAGTTTTAATCATAATTAAATCATAATAAATCCAATTTTTAATATTTTTGCACCAAAATTTTATACAAATTATTTCTGATCATTTAGAACAGAAATAAAATTTTTAAACTAATAATTCTTTAATTTTAGTAATTTTTAATGATTAAAGTTAAAGTTTGACAATTTGTTATAAATAGATTTAATAATCTATTTTAAAGAAAATAATTTTATAAAAATTATTTTATACTTTAAATACATTATTGTGATTATCCTAAATTTAAATTTCATAAAAAGACTTTTTGTTACCTATTTACTAAATTTCTCTCAATTGGCGAATATTTTTAATATTAATCAAACGAGCAATTATCCCCAATTCGAAGCCCTAGAACATATACATTTGTAGATAGACTTAGACATATTTTTTACCTTATTATAGGGTGATACTTGATACATTTGGGCAACACCATTTGGCAATTTTTCAACAGATATAACATTTTACCAAGGTGAGTTTTACATAGCCCATTTTCTATTTATCACCGTTTTTGGGGTGAAACATGTTACAACATCATTTATGCAATTCAATCATCAATGTGTCTATGTGTTTTCTATGTTGCATTATGTCTTGAGCATGATTAGAGTAAGCACCATTCTAGCATAATCATTAACTCCGTACAAGCCGACGGTATACATTGATAGATCTATTGGACTGACAATCCCACCCGGATACGTGCCTCCTACAAAGGTAGCGTGGGTGTTTGTTATCGTATAACATATTCAAGTGAACCATGAGCGTATGGGATGTATCATATTATAACAGTCATCAGGGTTGGTTATGCACTCGATTTATTTCTAGTATGTTCTCACATATGGACTAGATTGACATGACACATGAATTGCACAACATTTTTATTCAATTATCAAAAACCTATGTAATTCTCACCAACTTTTGTTGACCCAAAACCTTTTCAACTTAACATGTTTCAGGTTCTATTTGCTTGAAGATTTGAATTGATGCTTGAAGATATGTGTATAGTTTTATTCAATTTGATGTACAAAATTCTAGAACAATTGTATGTAATTCATTTGAATTATTTAATGGAATTTATTATTCACCATGAGCTACTGAGCAATCATCATTACGTGACATCCCGATGTTTCCGCCATCGGTTGGGGTGTTACAGATTGGTATTAGAGCCATGGTTATAGGGAATTAGGTTATTAGAAAAATAATCTAGTCTATAACCATAGGATTTAACCAGTAATTACTTCTTTTACTTGCTATTCTCTATCTCCTACTTCTTATCCCTACTTTCATCCTCACAAGAAGGTTGCTCTCCATCAGTGGATCTACTCTTAGACTAATAGGACAAAATCCTCAGGTTTAACCTGAAGCACCTTGAGATCTCGTCAAAGTTCTAGATTTTAATAACGAACACGTGCAATCTGGAAGGATGAACACCTGTATTCTGAGTCTTCTGTCTAGGCTGGCATTGCGCATATATCCCAATCAGACGAGGGACCCGGATGCCTACCTGGGAATTCTCGGGATGAGTGTTAACTTATAGGCTAAAGCATGTCTTCATATGTTATTAGAATTTAGAATCTTTGATAAGTCAACGTTTTCGTTTATTCGCTTTAATTAATGAATAAATGATTACATTCCTTATATTACCTCATTCACTTCATGCCCCAATAAAAAACCTCATTGTGTCCCTTACAGATCATGTCTCCACGTCGCAGCACTCGCCTTAACAATGGTGACAATCAAGATGAAGTGAATAGCAACGACCACAACACTAACCACATTAATGGGAGTGATGCCCAACTAGCTACGATTATCTCTCAACAATTGGCACAACAAATCACAACTCTGGTTTCTAACTTGTTGACTCAAGCCATCCAAATGAATGGGAACGGCAACGAAAATGGCGATGGAAACCACGTAAAGAACGGGACCTTAGTTCGGAGAAACGAGAAAACAAATATTGTGACCGCAGTTACTACGGAGAACCAGAAGCGTAAGACCAGGAATCCTAATGTAAACCTCACTACACAAGCCTCTAACAAGAAGCCTTATACAAGAAACTTTCCTTTGTGTAACACATGCAAGTGACATCATCCCACTGTTTCAGCGTGTCGCTTGTGCACAAATTGTGGTAGGTATGGCCATCTGGTCAACACATGTCGCGAGACCCCAAACCCCAATACCAACCAACCAACCAACCCTGCTCAGGTTACTAATTCTAAACGTCTTGGTAATTACAACTATGGTCAATGCTATGAATGTGGAAACCCAAATCACTACCGTAACCGATGCCCTAAACTAAACCGAGATCAAGACCCTCCAGCTACTTAACAGCAAGTCCCACCATTTAAATGTTGTTTGCTTTTAATTCTATGTAATGACGCTTTTGATTCAAGTAATAAATTCTAGTATTATCATAACATCTGTGTGCATACTTGTTTTAATGTGAACTAATTGCTATATCTATAATCATGCGTGCTTACTTGTACAACAATTAGTTGACTACCAAACAACCTGCTTAACGATTGGTAGAGGTCATCATGTCTTTCCAACAGTCGGGGAGAGGCCCTACCACCTGCTCAACGGCTGGTGGAGACTATCAGACCTGCTCGACAATCGGTAGAGTCATAGAAGGACACAAAACCTTAATGTAAGGTAAATTGGTGATTGCGGTCCGGAACGTAATCATGAATTTACAGGTACGTTAAGGTAGTGTGAAATTTTATCAAGGTTCCCGGTGGTTGACCAACTGTAAACCTAGTGTTTCTCTTAACTTTGGGACGAAGTTCCTAAAAGTAGGGGAGACTGTAACATCGCAAAATTTTCACGGAATTTCTATACGAAAAAGCCCTTATTTTACCCTTAATTCTACACTAATGTGCCCAAGTCTATATTTATTTTTCCAAACTCGCAACCTATATGTATATGTATATATATACAATGCATTTTTTTATAATAATAATAATAATAATAATAATAAAAATGATACATAATTAGTTGGTTTTACCCAACCAACACATTGGCCCACATCATACCAACTCTTTAACCAACAACCCAAGCCCACATCCCTTTTTCTTTAATCCATCGGAGCCCAATAGCCCAAGCCCAGGAAACTCGGCCCACAAGCCCATACCAGCAGCCCACTAGCCCCCCTCCTTTTGTTTTAAAAAGAAAAAAAAATATATGTTCATGCCGGGTCTCGAACCTGGACAGCAAGCGGCCAAAGCACAACCAACACACCTCCAAACCAACCGAGCTACAACTCACATCTGTTTAACTCCATCCCGCTTTATATATATACTGACTTACTAAACAAACAGTTGACTTAGAAAAAGTCAACTGTTACGAGCAATCACCAACAATCAACATCATTTGAACGCGTTTTCATCCTATTTTTGTATAATTGCATAATCATCTGATTTGGGACGCGTCTTATTCAAGTCAATTATATTCAATAGTTACCAAATCTGCTTCCATTAATCATACCATCATCAATGGCGAGTCAACGTTTCCAATCGAGCAATCCAACCCACCTCCCTATAAATTGGATCTCCTAATCCCTTCATCATTCGCCGAAACATCTCCCCCAATCTCTAATTCCTGTTCTAAAATCATCTTTCGAAGTTTTTGTCTCGCGTTGACTTTCTCAGTTGACCACACGAGAATCACGTTTTGTGTCTGTAAGCATCTCTTTTTTTCATGGGTTTTAATCTTCGGCCAATGCATAACAATAACCCTAAGTTCAATTGGGTTATTGTTGTGTAATTCGTATAATTGATGGTCTAGGGCTCGAAAGTTTTATAATTGGGGAAGAACATTCACGCTGATGTGATTATTTATTTTATATGGATACAAACTCAACACAACCACTGATCTTGATCAAGTGGTTGTGTTGTTGTGTTACAACCAACAGGCACCAGGTTCGAATCCCACGGGTTTCAGCCTCTTATTTCTTTTCTTTTTTTTTAAAATATAAATCATGCTTTCCTTACATTATATAAATAATATAAACTGAACCAAAACGTTCTCAGGGTCCAGACCAGTTGGTCTGGGCTTGTGACTTAAAACACACGAACCGGCCAAGGGCCCGGGTTCGAACCACGGCATCAAACAAACATTTTTTTAAGACATATATAAATACATATTACTTATATTTTATAAATTCATTTTAAAATACTAAAACACTTTTAAAAATTCTACAAAAAATATTTTGTATCAATCTGATGAAAAAGTTTAACATCCAATTTTTAGTTTTCAAAAATTTATTTATTTAATATATATAATAAATAAATCAAGTTTATTCCATTTTATTTATAAAAATCTATAAAAATATCAAAACGATCTTATAAATTTCCACAAAAATTATCCTAAGTTTTTATAACATTAAACTTTCCAGAAATGATTTTTATTTCTGAAAAATCATTTATTTAGTATTTTTAATCAATTTTTGTTAGTTTTAATCATAATTAAATCATAATAAATCCAATTTTTAATATTTTTGCACCAAAATTTTATACAAATTGTTTCTGATCATTTAGAACAGAAATAAAATTTTTAAACTAATAATTCTTTAATTTTAGTAATTTTTAATTATTAAAGTTAAAGTTTGACAATTTGTTATAAATAGATTGAATAATCTATTTTAAAGAAAATAATTTTATAAAAATTATTTTATACTTTAAATACATTATTGTGATCATCCTAAATTTAAATTTCATAAAAAGACTTTTGGTTACCTATTTACTAAATTTCTCTCAATTGGCGAATATTTTTAATATTAATCAAACGAGCAATTATCCCCAATTCGAAGCCCTAGAACATATACATTTGTAGATAGACTTAGACATATTTTTTACCTTATTATAGGGTGATACTTGATACATTTGGGCAACACCATTTGGCAATTTTTCAACAGATATAACATTTTACCAAGGTGAGTTTTACATAGCCCATTTTCTATTTATCACCGTTTTTGGGGTGAAACATGTTACAACATCATTTATGCAATTCAATCATCAATGTGTCTATGTGTTTTCTATGTTGCATTATGTCTTGAGCATGATTAGAGTAAGCACCATTCTAGCATAATCATTAACTCCGTACAAGCCGACGGTATACATTGATAGATCTATTGGACTGACAATCCCACCCGGATACGTGCCTCCTACAAAGGTAGCGTGGGTGTTTGTTATCGTATAACATATTCAAGTGAACCATGAGCGTATGGGATGTATCATATTATAACAGTCATCAGGGTTGGTTATGCACTCGATTTATTTCTAGTATGTTCTCACATATGGACTAGATTGACATGACACATGAATTGCACAACATTTTTATTCAATTATCAAAAACCTATGTAATTCTCACCAACTTTTGTTGACCCAAAACCTTTTCAACTTAACATGTTTCAGGTTCTATTTTCTTGAAGATTTGAATTGATGCTTGAAGATATGTGTATAGTTTTATTCAATTTGATGTACAAAATTCTAGAACAATTGTATGTAATTTATTTGAAGAATTAGGATGTTATGATATGATTCATTGCTTGTTTATGGTTAGGAATCATGCTAGAATGATGTTATAACATAGGGATGATGAATTGCAAGTTGTAGGAGGTGTAATCTGATCTTTACTACTTAAGGAATGATTTCATAGTTAATGAAACCTAGTACTTTGCCATTTTAGGAAATAATCGCACCGAGGCCATTAGAGCAGAGATAAATTGGGGGTTTTTGCTTGGAATGGGTTGGTAAATGGTTTAGGTTTGATGTTGGGTGTTTTTACATGTTTCAGATCTGATTTGGAAGGTTTTACGCGCAAAAACGCGCGACAGCAGAGCTATAGGCGAATAGAACACCAATCACCTGATGTATCAGGCGATTACAGCCTATTCACCTGATACAACAGGCGAGTAGCCCCTATTCCCCACTTCTACTAGCGAATACAATCCTATTCCCCATTTTACTAGTGATTACAATGTAACATCGCAAAATTTTCACAGAATTTCTATACGAAAAAGCCCTTATTTTACCCTTAATTCTACACTAATGTGCCCAAGTCTATATTTATTTTTCCAAACGCGCAACCTATATGTATATGTATATATATACAATGCATTTTTTTATAATAATAATAATAATAATAATAATAATAATAATAATAATAATAATAATAATAATAATAATAATAAAATGATACATAATTAGTTGGTTTTACCCAACCAACACATTGGCCCACATCATACCAACTCTTTAACCAACAACCCAAGCCCACCTCCCTTTTTCTTTAATCCATCGGAGCCCAATAGCCCAAGCCCAGGAAACTCGGCCCACAAGCCCATACCAGCAGCCCACTAGCCCCCCTCCTTTTGTTTTAAAAAGAAAAAAAAAATATATGTTCATGCCGGGTCTCGAACCTGGACAGCAAGCGGCCAAAGCACAACCAACACACCTCCAAACCAACCGAGCTACAACTCACATCTGTTTAACTCCACCCCGCTTTATATATATACTGACTTACTAAACAAACAGTTGACTTAGAAAAAGTCAACTGTTACGAGCAATCACCAACAATCAACATCATTTGAACGCGTTTTCATCCTATTTTTGTATAATTGCATAATCATCTGATTTGGGACGCGTCTTATTCAAGTCAATTATCATCAATAGTTACCAAATCTGCTTCCATTAATCACACCATCATCAATTACGAGTCAACGTTTCCAATCGAGCAATCCAACCCACCTCCCTATAAATTGGATCTCCTAATCCCTTCATCATTCGCCGAAACATCTCCCCCAATCTCTAATTCCTGTTCTAAAATCATCTTTCGAAGTTTTTGTCTCGCGTTGACTTTCTCAGTTGACCACACGAGAATCACGTTTTGTGTCTGTAAGCATCTCTTTTTTTTCATGGGTTTTAATCTTCGGCCAATGCACAACAATAACCCTAAGTTCAATTGGGTTGTTGTTGTATAATTCGTATAATTGATGGTCTAGGGCTCGAAAGTTTTATAATTGGGGAAGAACATTCACGCTGATGTGATTATTTATTTTATATGGATACAAACTCAACACAACCACTGATCTTGATCAAGTGGTTGTGTTGTTGTGTTACAACCAACAGGCACCAGGTTCGAATCCCACGGGTTTCAGCCTCTTATTTCTTTTCTTTTTTTTTTTAAATATAAATCATGCTTTCCTTATATTATATAAATAATATAAACTGAACCTAAACGTTCTCAGGGTCCAGACCAGTTGGTCTGGGCTTGTGACTTAAAACACACGAACCGGCCAAGGGCCCGGGTTCGAACCACGGCATCAACAAACATTTTTTTTTAAGACATATATAAATACATATTACTTATATTTTATAAATTCATTTTAAAATACTAAAACACTTTTAAAAATTCTACAAAAAATATTTTGTATCAATCTGATGAAAAAGTTTAACATCCCATTTTTAGTTTTCAAAAATTTATTTATTTAATATATATAATAAATAAATCAAGTTTATTCCATTTTATTTATAAAAATCTATAAAAATATCAAAACGATCTTATACATTTCCACAAAAATTATCCTAAGTTTTTATAACATTAAACTTTTCAGAAATGATTTTTATATCTGAAAAATCATTTATTTAGTATTTTTAATCAATTTTTGTTAGTTTTAATCATAATTAAATCATAATAAATCCAATTTTTAATATTTTTGCACCAAAATTTTATACAAATTATTTCTGATCATTTAGAACAGAAATAAAATTTTTAAACTAATAATTCTTTAATTTTAGTAATTTTTAATTATTAAAGTTAAAGTTTGACAATTTGTTATAAATAGATTTAATAATCTATTTTAAAGAAAATAATTTTATAAAAATTATTTTATACTTTAAATACATTATTGTGATCATCCTAAATTTAAATTTCATAAAAAGACTTTTGGTTACCTATTTACTAAATTTCTCTCAATTGGCGAATATTTTTAATATTAATCAAACGAGCAATTATCCCCAATTCGAAGCCCTAGAACATATACATTTGTAGATAGACTTAGACATATTTTTTACCTTATTATAGGGTGATACTTGATACATTTGGGCAACACCATTTGGCAATTTTTCAACAGATATAACATTTTACCAAGGTGAGTTTTACATAGCCCATTTTCTATTTATCACCGTTTTTGGGGTGAAACATGTTACAACATCATTTATGCAATTCAATCATCAATGTATCTATGTGTTTTCTATGTTGCATTATGTCTTGAGCATGATTAGAGTAAGCACCATTCTAGCATAATCATTAACTCCGTACAAGCCGACGGTATACATTGATAGATCTATTGGACTGACAATCCCACCCGGATACGTGCCTCCTACAAAGGTAGCGTGGGTGTTTGTTATCGTATAACATATTCAAGTGAACCATGAGCGTATGGGATGTATCATATTATAACAGTCATCAGGGTTGGTTATGCACTCGATTTATTTCTAGTATGTTCTCACATATGGACTAGATTGACATGACACATGAATTGCACAACATTTTTATTCAATTATCAAAAACCTATGTAATTCTCACCAACTTTTGTTGACCCAAAACCTTTTCAACTTAACATGTTTCAGGTTCTATTTGCTTGAAGATTTGAATTGATGCTTGAAGATATGTGTATAGTTTTATTCAATTTGATGTACAAAATTCTAGAACAATTGTATGTAATTCATTTGAATTATTTAATGGAATTTATTATTCACCATGAGCTACTGAACAATCATCATTACGTGACATCCCGATGTTTCCGCCATCGGTTGGGGTGTTACAGATTGGTATCAGAGCCATGGTTATAGGGAATTAGGTTATTAGGTTATAGGGAATAAGGTTATTAGAAACATGTTAAGTTTAAAATATTTTGGGTCAACAAAAGTTGGTGAGAATTACATAGGTTTTGATAATCGAATAAAATTGTTGTGCAATTCATGTGTCATGGCAATCTAGTCCATATGTGAAAACATACTAGAAGTAAATCGAGTGCATAATCAACCATTGTGACTGTTGTATTGTGGTACATCCCATACGCTCATGGTTCACTAGTTTATATTGCAGTAACAAACACCCACGCTACCTTTGTAGGAGGCACGTATCCGGGTAGGATTGTCAGTCCACGCTACCTTTGTAGGAGGCACGTATGGGATGTACCACAATACAACTGTCACAATGGTTGATTATGCACTCGATTTACTTCTAGTATGTTTTCACATATGGACTAGATTGCCATGACACATGAATTGCACAACAATTTTATTCGATTATCAAAACCTATGTAATTCTCACCAACTTTTGTTGACCCAAAATATTATTAACTTAACATGTTTCAGGTTCTACTTGCTTGAAGATTTGAGTTAATGCTTGAAGATGTGTGCATAGTTTTATTCAAATTGATGTATGAATTCTTGTAGAACAATTGTATGTAATTTATCTAAATCATATAATGAGAATTATTATTTACCATGAGCTACTGAACAATCATCAATACATGACATCCCGATGTTTCCGCCATCGGTTGGGGTGTTACAGATTGGTGTCAGAGCCATGGTTACAGGGAATTAGGTTATTAGAAAAATAATCTAGTCTATAACCATAGGATTTAACCAGTACTTGTTTCTTTTACTTGCTATACTCTATCTCCCTCCTACTTCTTATCCCTACTTTCATCTTACAAGAAGGTCGCTCTCCATCACTGGATCTACTCTTAGACCAATAGGACAAAATCCTCAGGTTTAACCTGAACCACCTTGAGATCTCGTCGAAGTTCTAGATTTTAATAACGAACACGTGCAATCTGGAAGGGTGAACGCCTGTATTCTGAGTCTTCTGTCTAGGCTGGCATTGCGCATATATCCCAATCAGATGAGGGACCCAGATGCCTACCTGGGAATTCTCGGGATGAGTGTTCACTTATAGGCTAAAGCATGTCTTCATATGTTATTAGAATTTAGAATCTTTGATAAGTCAACGTTTTCGTTTATTCGTTTTAATTAATGAATAAATGATTACATTCCTTATATAACCTCATTCATTTCATTGTGTCTCTTAAAGATCATGCCTCCACGTCGCAGTGCTCGTCTTAACAGTGGTAACAATCATGATGAAGGGAGTAGCAATCACAACCATAACCACGACACAAATCATAACAACAACAACAACAACAATGGTGTTGATGCTCAACTGGCTGCAATCATTTCTCAACAAATGGCGCAGCAAATCGCAACTCTGGTTCCCAACTTACTAGTTCAAGTCATCCAGTTGAACGGCAACGGGAACGGTAACGGCAACGGGAATGGAAATGGAAACCACAACGGGAATGGGAATGGCCTTCAGCCTATACCCTTAACCACTTTAATTCTTGTAATCCCCCAAAGTTTAGTGGTGAAGAAGGAGCTACGGGACTCCTACAATGGTTTGAGGGTATTGAGAATACCTTCATCAACAGTGAATGCCCCGACAACTTTAAAGTCCGTTATGCCATGAGTGTTCTTCACAAACGAGCACTCACTTGGTGGAATGAAGAAAAACGCACTCGTGGGGCTGAAGCTGCACTGGCCTTAACTTGGGATCAAGCTAAAGACATTATGAAGGAAGAGTTCTGCCCTCGTAATGAAATCAAGAAGCTGGAAGATGAGTTTCATGATCTTGCTCAAGATAGTGGAGAAAACCTTGCTTACAACACTCGTTTTCACGAACTTAGTCTACTGCTACCACACAAGGTCACCCCCTTGCCTATTGCTATCGAAAAATACATTGGTGGCTTACCGATGCAGATTCAAGACACGGTGCGGGGAAGGAACCCTGCTACTCTGGAGGAAGCAAAGCGTTTGGCTGCCACCCTAACAGATAACCATGTGAAGGCAGGAACCCTGGCTCGTAAAGGGAAAAGAAAAAGGATACTCCCCAACCTGCCGTTTATATCAAAACTGAGGCCTCAACCAACGGGAAGTGCAAGGTCAGGAATTTTGCAATAGACACCACTGCCCCACCCAACAAAAAACAATACAATGGGAAGCTACCTAAGTGTGACACCTGCCAGTATCACCATCTAACTCAAGTACCCTGCCGACAATGCACCAATTGTCAAAGGTATGGGCATCTTGCGGATGCTTGTCGAATCCCTGCTACAAACGCTCTTGATGCCCCAAATAACCCCGCTTGAGACCCTCCAGCTACTTAACAACAAACCCCACCATTTGAATAATGTCTACTTTCTCTTTAATTCTATGTATTGACACTTTTTGATTCAAGTAATAAATTCAAGTATTATCATAACATCTGAGTGCATGCTTGTTTGAATGTGAACTAATTGCTATATCTATAATCATACTTGCTTACTTGTACAACAATTAGTTGACTACCAAACAACCTACTCAACGATTGGTAGAGGTCATCATGTCTTTCCAACAGTCGGGAGAGGCCCTACCACCTGCTCAACGATTGGTGGAGACTATCGAACCTGCTCAACAATCGGTAGAGTCATAAAAGGACGCAAAGCCCTAATGTATGGTAAATTGGTAATCAAGGCTTTCGGTAGTTGACCAATTGCAAACCTGGTATTTTTTTTTCTTTTAACTTCGGGACGAAGTTTCCTAAAGTAGGGGAGACTGTAACACCGTGAAAATTTTCCCAAATTTAATACGTATCGTTCATTTTATATAATGTGCCTAAGTTTTATTTTTCCTACCACACAACTTATATATATATATATATATATATATATATATATAGGTTAATAATAATAATAATAATAATAATAATAATAATGATAATAATAATAATAATAATAATATATAATTATATTAGACTAAACCTTGAGCCCAAACCATGTGTAGCCCAAACCTAACCATTCTACTTCTTTTTGTGTTTTTACCAAAGCCCATTAAAGCTGGCCCAAGCCCACCTCCTTTGCTCCCTTATCTGTTAAAAAAAAACTCTACTGCTCCTGCCGGGACTCAAACCCGGGCAGTGAGCCGGTTCAAACACACAACACACACTCACAACCATCTGGTCTAGCCTTCATATCTGATTCAAACCCGGTCTATTATAATTATATCATTTAATTCAAAACCCTCACAGTAGACTTGGAAAGTCAACTGTGATACACGACTTGCCAAAATCAACCTCATTAACTCGTGATTAACCTACGATTTGCATCACTACGTGATTACCGGCCTGTTATGACTCGGCTACATGATTATTGATAATCAATTGATACCATATTTAGCTAATACGCGTCCCACAATCAATTCGGGGTCAAGTCTTGCGAATTCGAATACCGAAGCCATAACACTATAAATTGAACCCCTCTGAATGATCACAACTCGCCATTGCATCTCTCTCAATCCCCAATTCTTCACAACAATCCTCTGTTCTTGATAATTATATCGCGTTTGACTTTTTAAGCTGACCCAGCGATCATATTCATAACAACATTGTAAGTATAATTTTTTTGGTGGGTTTTGATCATCGCCATCCACACATCAATAGCCCTAAGGTTAATTGGGCTATTGATGTGTGAATCAAGCGATTGGAAAAATTAGGGCTCGTGGGATGATTTTGGGGATAAACATGATTCAACTTATAATATTTATTTTTAATCAAACGGAAATAAACACAACCACTGGTCTGGACCAAGTGGTTGTGTCTGGTTCTATCATCCTAAGCCACCCGGGTTTGAGTCCCGGCTATGGCATCTTTTTTTTTCCTTTATTTTGTTTTTAAACAAATAAATCCAAATTATTATATATAATACATATAAATTTTATAAATTCATTTTTAATTATTAAAAATCTGTTATAAATCCTAAAAAAATTATTTTAAGCTAATCTGATCTAAAATTTACATTACAATTTTTAGTTTTCAAAAATGTATTTATTTAATATATTTAATAATTAAATCAATTTTATTCTATTATATTTATAAAATTCCATTAAAATATCAAAACAATTTTATAAATTTCCTCAAAAATTATCCTGAGTTTATATAATGATAAACTTTTCTGAAATGATTTTTAATTCTGAAAAATCATTTATTTAATATTTTAATTAATTTTTGTTAGTTTTAATCATAATTAAATCATAATAAATTCAATTTTTAATATTTTTGCACCAAAATTTTATACAAATTATTTCTGAATATTTAGAACAGAAATAAAAATTATAAACTAATAATTCTTTAATTTTAGTATTTTTAAATATTAAAGTTAAATTTTGACAATTTGTTATAAATAGAATTAATATTCTATTTTAAAGAAAATAATTTTGTAAAAATTATTTTTTATACTATAAACACATTATTGTGACCATCTTAAATTTAAATTTCTTAAAAAGATTTTTGCTTATTTATTTACTAATATTCTCTGAATTATCAAACATTTTTAACAATAATCAAACAAGTATTTATCCCCATTTCGAAGCCCTAGAACATATACATTTTTAGACTAGATAAACTTAGACATATTTATTACCTTATTATAGGGTGATACTTGAAACATTTGGGCAACACCACTATCCAATTTTTCAACAGATATAACATTTTGCTACGGTGAGTTTTACATAGCCCCTTTTCTATTTATCACCATTTTTGGGGTGAAACATGTTACAACATTATTTATGCAATTAAATCATCAATGTGTCTATGTGTATTTCTATGTTGCATTATGTCTTGAACATGACTAGGGTAAGCACAATTCTAGCATAAACATTCATCAGCCGACGGTATACATTGATAGATCTATTGGACTGACAATCCCACCCGGATACATACCTCCTACAAAGGTAGCGTGGGTGTTTGTTACTGCAATATAAACGAGTGAACCATGAGCGTATGGGATGTACCACAATACAACAGTCACAATGGTTGATTATGCACTCGATTTACTTCTAGTATGTTTTCACATATGGACTAGATTGCCATGACACATAAATTGCATAACAATTTTATTCGATTATCAAAACCTATGTAATTCTCACCAACTTTTGTTGACCCAAAATATTTTCAACTTAACATGTTTCTGGTTCTACTTGCTTGAAGATTTGAGTTAATGCTTGAAGATATGTGCATAGTTTTATTCAAATTGATGTATGAATTCTTGTAGAACAATAGTTTGTAATTTATCTAAATCATATAATGAGAATTATTATTTACCATGAGCTACTGAACAATCATCAATACATGACATCCCGATGTTTCCGCCATCGGTTGGGGTGTTACAAAAATGAACTCGACCTATTTATAGGCCTGCACATTCGCCCATTACATAGGTGCGAATGTGCAGATTCGACCAAACAGAACGGTCGAACCAAGCAATACATAACATTCTAATTCTACATTCGCCTCCTGTCTCTCCTTCGTATAAATTCCTTCCTTAGCACTTTTCCATATCTTCCTTCGCCCTTCTGTTCTTCCTTCGCCCATTCGACTCAAACAAAAACACATGTTTATTGTACAATCCAAAGCATTAGTCGCATAAATGCATCTACAAACTCCCCCTCGACTATTGCTTGGATTGTTTAAGCCTTCGTTCTTCATCCATTCTTTTGTTCATCAGTTTGATCCTCAAAAGTTTCTTTTCTTCCAACGTCATCACCTTCTCAAACACTTGCTTCGGCTTTTTCTTTTTCGCTTCAGGAACTTCTTGAGCTTTAACAAACTTGCCGAGCTTTTTATCATAGTCGCATCCGGCGTTGATATCATGAGCAAAACACAGAAATACCACTCGCTGGTATTTACTAGCTTGTTCAGCATCCTTAACACCGCTGAAACTAGGATTGTAATACAACATTCTGATGTCCTCATGTGAACAATTTACCAACCACATGTGATCAAAAATGTGTATTGTCACACCCTCAAATTTCCATTGCGGGGTTTATACCGCGAGGCGCATGACAAACCAGGATCCCATAGCCATAAGTCACAGGAACGAACTCTAAATGCCCAAACCATTTAGTTCGTTTTCGAAAACCAAGTTTAGTTAAGCTGCGGAAGCGTAAACCAAATCTAAACCTTTTTAAAAACTATGCGCAAAACAATGCGCCCAAATTAAAACCATACGAAAGCATAATATATAATTTATGTGTATGCCCGAGAGCCCAAATGCAGTGAAGTGTACAGTGCTTTCTAATCCTGGCACCGGAAGCTAACTACCTGCAAAAGCATGTAAATCGTGTGTCAACATAAAGCTGGTGGGTTCACAATGTAAAGTAATTCAATGTGCAAATGCGCTGGTTTCCAAAACCACGTAAGTAAGTAAGTTGTGTTGGTGCCCCGCACCGTGTAACCACTAGTTCATCGCATGTCAAGGGTAGCTAACCCATTCATGATAACTAACCGAATATACCGAACTGCTATGTACGTGTAGCCACATAAGTGTGCCGCATGCCTGACATCATTGTCTATCCACAATGATAAAGTTTCGTTAAGTTATAGTTCACG
The DNA here is from genome assembly GCA_028751855.1 of Ambrosia trifida. Classification (NCBI taxonomy): domain Eukaryota; kingdom Viridiplantae; phylum Streptophyta; class Magnoliopsida; order Asterales; family Asteraceae; genus Ambrosia; species Ambrosia trifida. Next base: position 127,584,296 of record CM054122.1, read on the forward strand.
CCCGCGCTCCCCGATCCGGTGTGAGGTTTGTAAGACCTAATAGCGCTATCAACTAATAACCCGCTTGCCACCCCGGCAACTCATTCGGTACGTGAGGACTTACAGATGATAGAAATGGTTTAGTTAATCAAGGACACAATTGCGAACTAGCAAAGTGACCGACCCTCATAAGGATCCATGGCATCCCAACCCGGGATGTGTAAGTAGTCCCAAACCGGACTAGAAAATGTTAAGTAAAGTGTCTCATACCTGAGACGCATGCTTTTGAGAAAAAGAGTAGTGAAACTCACCTTAGGTCGCAAGTGAAAATCCAAATTCCACGAATAGTAACGTGCTACCGACTCCCTATTACAAATATCACTAGGTGAGTATACGTGCGTAATCAACACACCATGTAACTCGTTTATCCAAGACTTTTAAAAGTTCAAAACCGTGTAGTGACACCTAATGACTCTACATGCTCAAGTATGTCCTACGTATCCCGTTGGTGATCATAGCAATTATTATCAGTTTAATACATCAAATACATCTCATTCAAGTTTCCACACAAGTACATGTCAATTACATACCACATAGAACTCCAAATAGTCACTTAAAGACCCCGTACACAATCTGCGTTTTTAGGACAGATTGTGCGCTGTGAAAAACAATTTATTTAAAATACTTAACGAATGAATTAGAGTCCCAAATGTTTACTGAATTTTGTTTGGGATTCACTCGACAATACCTATTTTTGTTTTGTCTTAATTCCAAACACAAAAATTATGAAAATTCGTACAACACAGCTATGTCCAGAAATTTCCTCAACAGGTCAGTTTAGTAGGAAAATTCTTAAAAATTGTGTATTCATCCAAACGAGATGAATCCACTTGGAACAGCTCTATTTTTCCAGTATTGACCTACTATAAAAATTTCATAACCTAACTCCTTGTAAATCTCAAGTTATGACCATTTAAAGTTAGCCCAATTTACAAATCCGAAAATCTGATATGACCCCTAATCAATTAAAATTCCAAAAACGACTCAAACGATGTCCAAATTCGATGGTTTTGCCCATTATGAAAAGCTAAGACCTTGTACATTACAATCATGCAAAGAAATCATCAAAACAATCGATTTACCAATCCATTACAGCCCCTACAAAACGTTCAACCGAATCTGCCAGAATCTTAAACTTGCATCCCAAGTAATCTACAAACCCTAATTCTTCATAAACATCCCTAATACATGTATAACACCTATAGTACTGATTAAACACCATATTAATCATAGCAAAACACATATGTTATCATGTGAAAACCCTAATCATGGCTACTAATAACAATCATCATCAAATCATCAAGAACATCCAAGAACTCCTACATATACATACATGCGATTCTATATATATTATTTTTAGGGTTTTTAAAGTTTTTCAATCATTATAATTCATCAAAAATCATAAGAACGTATACCTTGCGAAGGATTAAACTCCCTAGAGTCTTGAAATCAAACCCGAACTAGCTTGATTAGGTGAAGGATTACTTGATTGCTTGAAAACAAAGAGAGAGGGGGTGGGGGTGGTTCGCACGGCGCAAGGGGGACAAGGAGGTAGGGTTTTTATCTTTTCCTTGCCTCCTAATTATAAAAGGGCTTTGCTTGTTCCCCAAGCAATTGGTATTAGGGCCATTCTAGTCCATTAACTTGACCCGTTAACCATGTTCTAGCCCAATACCGGACCCAATATTATTAACCATTCTAAATTGAATAAAAACCATTGTTTTTATTATTACATAGCATATTACTCATGTTGTGCACGTAATTTGCATAATCTACGCATTACCTTTCAGTTAGGCGATTATTCACGAAAACATGTTATTCACATAAGCACGTACTTCATGTTCACCATAATTCAATTGTATATATTATTGCGATGTATGTCACATAATTCACCAACGTTTGGGATACGGGACTCATGTGTGTGTTTAACAAGGATTTTCCTACTTATAACATATGTTAGCATCTTCTAACACATGTTAACCTACTTAACTAACCCTAGTTAAGTATCTAGCCATGTATGAACATGTAAGTTTACTAGAGTTCAGTAAAAGTATTTAACCTGAAAATGCGGGGTGTCACATCATCCCCAAGTTGAAAAGAATTTCGTCCCGAAATTCAGCAAGTAAACAATAAAGCCAGCTATAAAAATGTGTGCTTGGTTCCCGGATGTCACATCATCCCCAAGTTAAAAGGAATTTCGCCTCGAAATTCACTTTGAAAGAGCTGCTTTATGTTCCACGTTTGATCTATGTACGATTTCAGGTTCAGTAAAGAGGTGTGGGTATTTGAGCCGCATCTGATCTCTGCGCTCCCACGTGTATTCCGGTCCTAGACGGGAATTCCACCGTACCTTAACAATAGGTATAGTGCTTTGTCTGAGTTTCTTGACGCCCTGCTCAAGAATCTCCACTGGTTCTTCCACGAACCGTAGCTGATCGTCCACCTGGATCTCCTCCAGTGGCACTACCAGTGTCGTATCGGATAAGCATTTCTTCAAGTTTGAGACGTGGAATACATTATGCACTCCACTGAGATCATCTGGTAAATTCAGCTGGTAAACTACCGGACCAATCCTTTTAACAATCTCGAAAGGTCCAACGTATCAGGGATTTAACTTCCCTCGTTTCCCAAAGCGTATCACTCCTTTCCAAGGTGACACCTTTAACAAAACCTTGTCCCCAATCTGGAACTCCAATGGTTTTCTACGTTTGTCAGCATAACTTTTCTGTCGATCCCGAGCAGCAGCCATCCGATTTCTAATTTGCACTATCTTCTCAGAAGTTTCGTGCACTAGTTCGGGACCTGTTAGTTGGCTATCCCCAACCTCAGTCCAACAGATAGGAGACCTACACTTGCTCCCGTAAAGTGCCTCGAAAGGCGCACACTGTATCGAAGTGTGGTAACTGTTGTTGTAAGAGAATTCGATTAAGGGCAAGTGCTTATCCCAGTTATTACCAAAGTCCACTATGCACGCTCGTAGCAGATCCTCTAATGTTTGGATGGTACATTCACTTTGTCCCTCCGTCTGTGGGTGATAGGCTGTGCTCATATCAAGACGAGTTCCTAGAGCATCTTGGAGAGTAGTGCAGAAACGAGAAGTGAATCGTCCATCGCGATCAGATATAATGGAAGTAGGCACCCCATGCCTAGAGGCTATCTCCTTGATGTATAGGTTTGCCAGCTTCTCTAACGAATCCGTTTCTTTTATTGCCAGGAAGTGGGCCGATTTGGTTAAACGGTCCACGATAACCCAAATCATGTTATGGCCCGTTGGCGTTCTAGGAAGCTTTGTAATGAAGTCCATGGAAATTCCATCCCATTTCCACATCGGAATCTCTGGTTGTTGGAGTAGGCCTGAAGGTTTTTGATATTCAATCTTAACCTTCGCACAAGTCAAGCACATACTAACATAAGTGGCTATCTCGGCTTTCATGTTTGGCCACCAGTATAGAGTCTTAAGATCTTGGTACATCTTGTCCGAACCAGGATGTACCGAATAGTGAGAGGTATGTGCTTCATCGAGCACCAGTTGTCTGAGATCCCCAAATCGTGGTATCCAGACTCGATCCATGAAGTACTGCAGACCGTCTGTTCTCAGTTCCAAGTGCTTATCAGCACCATGTAGGGTCTCAAGCCCGATGTTTTCTTCCTTCAATGCCTCACCCTGTGCTTCACGTATCTTATCAGGAAGATTAGAATGAATGGTGAGTTGTAAGGCTCGCACTCTTTTGGGTTTCGTTTCCTTTCGACTGAGGGCATCAGCTACTACGTTAGCTTTCCCTGGATGATACTTGATGGCACAGTCATAATCGTTCAAAAGTTCAACCCAGCGACGTTGTCGTATGTTCAGCACTTTCTGATCGAACATATGCTGAAGGCTCTTGTGATCAGTGAAAATGGTGCACTTTGTTCCATAGAGGTAGTGACTCCAAATTTTGAGAGCGAAAACCACCGCTCCCAGTTTCAAATCATGAGTGGGGTAATTCTTCTCATGGATCTTCAGTTGTCGCGATGCATATGCAATTACCTTATCACGTTGCATCAGTACGCACCCTAAACCTTGGATAGACGCATCACAATATACTACAAAGTCCTCTGTACCCTCAGGCAACGATAATATCGGTGTGCTGCAAAGTTTGGACTTTAGTAGCTGAAAGGCGGATTCTTGGGCATCTCCCCACTTATACGTAATACCTTTCTGCGTTAGGGCGGTGAGAGGTTGAGCGATCTTAGAAAATCTCTCAATAAATCTGCGATAATAACCAGCGAGACCAAGAAATTGGCGCACTTCAGTAGGGGTCCTAGGAGCCTCCCACTTTTGATAGCGTCAATCTTGGCTGGGTCCACATGTATTCCTGCCTCGTTAACCACATGCCCAAGGAATTGGACTTCTCGAATCCAGAAGTCACATTTGGTAAACTTTGCATACAACTGCTCATTCCTCAGTAGTTCCAAGATTGGCCGCAGGTGCTGCTCGTGCTCCTCCCTGCTCTTGGAGTAAATCAATATGTCATCTATGAACACTATGACGAATTTGTCCAAGTAGGGCTTGCACACACGGTTCATTAGATCCATGAACACAGCCGGTGCGTTAGTTAGCCCACATGGCATTACCAAAAACTCATAATGTCCATAACGAGTTCGAAACGCCGTCTTTGCCACATCCTCTTCTCGGACTCTCAGTAGATGGTATCCTGACCTCAAGTCAATCTTAGAGTAGAAGCTCGACCCTTGCAGTTGGTCAAACAAGTCATCAATACGAGACAAAAGGGTAACGATTCTTAATCGTCACATTGTTCAACTCCCGATAATCTATGCACATGCGAAAGCTCCCGTCTTTCTTCTTAACAAACAGAACTGGAGCTCCCCATGGCGAAGAACTAGGTCTAATGAAACCCCTATCCAATAGCTCTTAGAGTTGGGTAGATAGTTCTTGAAGTTCACCTGGTGCTAAACGGTATGGTGCGCGTGCAACTGGCGCTGCTCCAGGTGCAAGGTCAATCTGGAACTCCACTTGACGAACGGGTGGAAGTCCAGGTAATTCCTCTAGGAAGACATCTGGGAAATCTCGGACCACTGGGATGTCCTCAATCTTGGTTTCAGTTCCAGCTCGAGTACCTGATATGTTAGCCAAACTGGCTGGACAGCCCTTACGAATACACTTCTGGGCCTTCAGATAGGAGATGATGCCTACCATGGCACCACCACGATCACCCTGTCTAGATAAAAGTTCTCCACTTGGGAGGGGGAATACGAACAATCTTCTCCTGACAGAGAATTTCAGCGTGTTGCTTGGACAACCAGTCCATGCCAACCACGAGATCAAAGCTTCCAAGGGTGATAGGTAGAATGTTGATGCCAAACGATTGCCCATCCAACTCGAGCTTACAGTTACGATGAATATGGGTTACCTCAACAGGCTTTCCATCAGCCAGTTCAATAGAGTATGGAGTATCTCGAAGAGTAGGAACCATCCCTAATTGTTTACTAAGTTTTGATGAAACAAAACTATAGTCCGCACCAATATCATATAAGATAGAAGCAAGAGTGTCGTTCAAGGAGCACGTACCCATCACGACATTGTTATCAGTCCTAGCTTTCCCCAGGCCAGTCACAAATGCTTTTCCCCGAGCCCCGTTGTTGTTGCTACCGTTACGGTTGTTGTTGTTGCAGGACTTATACCTCACACTATCCCACGTTCTCTTGCTATCACCAATAGTAGAAAATGAAGCACCATGCTTCAGAAAAGTACCATGATCGACAGTCTCATCTGTGAGTTTGCGAGTCGAGTGAAAGATTTGTAGGTGAGCTGCAGTGGCCAAGCCACGAATCTGAGGGGCCCACCCTTTCGGTATAAAGTTCGATCCATTTGTAAGGTAGGTTAAATAGATTTGAGCCTATAGTGGCTATCTCCTATAGCCTGGTAGTGTAGGCGTCGATCTCAGACCCATCCGTCTTTATATAACAAAATTTCTGGATTTCACCACAGGGTGTTACGTTCTCCTTCCAGGTATCTGTAACTCATCGAGTGTGCATGTAGCGTACATTACTCCATCCTGCCTAGGACAAATGCACATGGAAAAGACTTATACTATCGAAGCAATCAGACGGTCTCCTTAAGTTCCGTTGGAGTTATCGAGGTTTACAACCAATAAAAGGCTTGAGAATACGATGTGCGTTCAAGGTATAAGAAAGTTCAAATGTGGAAGTCAGGGGAAAAGAATGATTTAGCAAAATAGATTTTTACTAGCTTGGAAAGATGCGAGGGCCTCAACCACCCTATCGTTTGATCATAAGAACTCAGTCTTATCTAAGTTAGCAAAGGGAAATGAAAGAAAAGATAGGTAAGAAAAGGTAGGAGCCAATCGTCGCCATGCTCTGTCTAGATAGTAGAGCCCCCATCCTCACTTCCATGTGCTCGTCCTGCTCAGGTTCCCCTTCCATCTCTTATTCTTCCTCTTTTGCGATGTCAGTGTTATATGGTTCTCATCACGTATAATCTCCTTCTCTAGTCCTATGTGAACCAGTTTAGTGGTAAGCTGTACCACTCGTTCCTCCAATCGTGGCTTTAGTAGGTTTCATCCTCCCTTGTGATGTTGCATTACATCGCAGGCTTTACGTAACTCCCCAAGAGTGTGTGTAACAAGTCCCGATCTAATGTGTTCCTATGAATCTACCATATACTTATGAGAAAACAAGGATATGCAGTCATACGTTCGCCCGCTCATACTAGGCGTAAGGTACTAAGGTAAGAAATAAGTTCTACTTGTGTATTCCAGTCCCGTCTGTGTTATGAATGGAAGTAAGAAGGATCAAGTAACAAGGAACAAAAACTAATTGTCTCCTTGCTAGGTGACAAAAGATAAGTCTCAGCATTCGAATTCCTTCATAGTTGATTTAATGGGCTCCCTCCCTTGTACTATTGTTGTTTCCTCATCCATGAGGTTTGTTAGAAAACTACTCCCAGTAGTGCGTCACCTGGTGTAACCCTGGGTTCCCACCATTGACGTGTTTAGAATTAGGTCTAGAACTAGGAGATAACATACCTCCTGAAATCATATGTTGTAGGTATGAGTAGCTAAAAGCTAGTTGTGCACTTAAGTTGTGAGTGTACTTATGCTATAATGGTTATAGACTAGACTCAACATGCAGTCCTAGTTCACTATAACCAATGGCTCTGATAGCAATCTGTCACACCCTCAAATTTCCATTGCGGGGTTTATACCGCGAGGCGCATGACAAACCAGGATCCCATAGCCATAAGTCACAGGAACGAACTCTAAATGCCCAAACCGTTTAGTTCGTTTTCGAAAACCAAGTTTAGTTAAGCTGCGGAAGCGTAAACCAAATCTAAACCTTTTTAAAAACTATGCGCAAAACAATGCGCCCAAATTAAAACCATACGAAAGCATAATATATAATTTATGTGTATGCCCGAGAGCCCAAATGCAGTGAAGTGTACAGTGCTTTCTAATCCTGGCACCGGAAGCTAACTACCTGCAAAAGCATGTAAATCGTGTGTCAACATAAAGCTGGTGAGTTCACAAAGTAAAGTAATTCAATGTGCAAATGCGCTGGTTTCCAAAACCACGTAAGTAAGTAAGTTGTGTTGGTGCCCCGCACCGTGTAACCACTAGTTCATCGCATGTCAAGGGTAGCTAACCCATTCATGATAACTAACCGAATATACCGAACTGCTATGTACGTGTAGCCACATAAGTGTGCCGCATGCCTGACATCATTGTCTATCCACAATGATAAAGTTTCGTTAAGTTATAGTTCACGCCCGCGCTCCCCGAGCCGGTGTGAGGTTTGTAAGACCTAATAGCGCTATCAACTAATAACCCGCTTGCCACCCCGGCAACTCATTCGGTACGTGAGGACTTACAGATGATAGAAATGGTTTAGTTAATCAAGGACACAATTGCGAACTAGCAAAGTGACCGACCCTCATAAGGATCCATGGCATCCCAACCCGGGATGTGTAAGTAGTCCCAAACCGGACTAGAAAATGTTAAGTAAAGTGTCTCATACCTGAGACGAATGCTTTTGAGAAAAAGAGTAGTGAAACTCACCTTAGGTCGCAAGTGAAAATCCAAATTCCACGAATAGTAACGTGCTACCGACTCCCTATTACAAATGTCACTAGGTGAGTATACGTGCGTAACCAACACACCATGTAACTCGTTTATCCAAGACTTTTAAAAGTTCAAAACCGTGTAGTGACACCTAATGACTCTACATGCTCAAGTATGTCCTACGTATCCCGTTGGTGATCATAGTAATTATTATCAGTTTAATACATCAAATACATCTCATACAAGTTTCCACACAAGTACATGTCAATTACATACCACATAGAACTCCAAATAGTCACTTAAAGACCCCGTACACAATCTGCGTTTTTAGGACAGATTGTGCGCTGTGAAAAAAAATTTATTTAAAATACTTAACGAATGAATTAGAGTCCCAAATGTTTACTGAATTTTGTTTGGGATTCACTCGACAATACCTATTTTTGTTTTGTCTTAATTCCAAACACAAAAATTATGAAAATTCGTACAACACAGCTATGTCCAGAAATTTCCTCAACAGGTCAGTTTAGTAGGAAAATTCTTAAAAATTGTGTATTCATCCAAACGAGATGAATCCACTTGGAACAGCTCTATTTTTCCAGTATTGACCTACTATAAAAATTTCATAACCTAACTCCTTGTAAATCTCAAGTTATGACCATTTAAAGTTAGCCCAATTTACAAATCCGAAAATCTGATATGACCCCTAATCAATTAAAATTCCAAAAACGACTCAAACGATGTCCAAATTCGATGGTTTTACCCATTATGAAAAGCTAAGACCTTGTACATTACAATCATGCAAAGAAATCATCAAAACAATCGATTTACCAATCCATTACAGCCCCTACAAAACGTTCAACCGAATCTGCCAGAATCTTAAACTTGCATCCCAAGTAATCTACAAACCCTAATTCTTCATAAACATCCCTAATACATGTATAACACCTATAGTACTGATTAAACACCATATTAATCATAGCAAAACACATATGTTATCATGTGAAAACCCTAATCATGGCTACTAATAACAATCATCATCAAATCATCAAGAACATCCAAGAACTCCTACATATACATACATGCGATTCTATATATATTATTTTTAGGGTTTTTAAAGTTTTTCAATCATTATAATTCATCAAAAATCATAAGAACGTATACCTTGCGAAGGATTAAACTCCCTAGAGTCTTGAAATCAAACCCGAACTAGCTTGATTAGGTGAAGGATTACTTGATTGCTTGAAAACAAAGAGAGAGGGGGTGGGGGTGGTTCGCACGGCGCAAGGGGGACAAGGAGGTAGGGTTTTTATCTTTTCCTTGCCTCCTAATTATAAAAGGGCTTTGCTTGTTCCCCAAGCAATTGGTATTAGGGCCATTCTAGTCCATTAACTTGACCCGTTAACCATGTTCTAGCCCAATACCGGACCCAATATTATTAACCATTCTAAATTGAATAAAAACCATTGTTTTTATTATTACATAGCATATTACTCATGTTGTGCACGTAATTTGCATAATCTACGCATTACCTTTCAGTTAGGCGATTATTCACGAAAACATGTAATTCACATAAGCACGTACTTCATGTTCACCATAATTCAATTGTATATATTATTGCGATGTATGTCACATAATTCACCAACGTTTGGGATACGGGACTCATGTGTGTGTTTAACAAGGATTTTCCTACTTATAACATATGTTAGCATCTTCTAACACATGTTAACCTACTTAACTAACCCTAGTTAAGTATCTAGCCATGTATGAACATGTAAGTTTACTAGAGTTCAGTAAAAGTATTTAACCTGAAAATGCGGGGTGTCACATGTATTTTCTTGAAACTCTTTTCTCCATCCTTCAAACTTATCACAGCTTCTCAGCAAAGTAAGCAATCTGATCATTTGTCGTTCCAGTCAGCTTATGACGAAAAATATCACGAATGGCCCAATATGGGAGAGTCTTCAAATCATGAAATTTATCAAAGTATAGTATCCCCTTCTCCCACTTTACTGCAACACACTTCAATTGCTTTATAAATTTCCAACCCAACGCTTTTCCTTTGAACATGTCGTTATGGAATTTATAAAAGCTACCCTGAATCTCAGCTTTAGGACGATTAGCCTCTTTCGCTTTTAACTCCCTCAGTAACTCTTTCAGGCTATCGGATTGTCTGATATACGGTTTATCATGCCCTCTGAACACTTCATCAACAAACATATCGCTCTTTTCTTTTTCTAGCACGGGTAATGGAAATATTTAAAATGAAATGGGTGTAGCCTCACATCCGATTGCCTCCCAAAAATATTGGCTAATGTTTTAAGGAAATAAATAATTTGTGGTGCCTAAGGTAAAATAGTATTATACTAGGGAGTGTAATTGATGAACTACGCATTTCTAGGGATTTCAATATTACCCGGTTGACCCGTTTGGAACCTTAGAAGTCTTATACGCTTGGAGTGTGATGTATACTATTATTTGGCAGGTACCTACTAAATTATCTTATTGAGTACTTGTTCTCAGATTCAGGTGAATTGATGATGCCCTTTTCAATGTTTTCAAACACTTTGGGCTAATATGCATGTCTTGAACACATATTTGAAACCCTACTTGTTAGATCAGGTCTTGTCATGATTGTTACATGGTTTATGTTATATGTGTTATTATATATAAATAGACTGTGTATGACGGTTACCTGATATTATAAACTGAGCTGTGATAGTTATGTGATATGTCAGCTCTGATTTATGAATATGATTTGAGTCGAGTAGGAGGAATGTGCTTATATAGACTTGCTATAGTTTTGTGTCAAATAGGTAGAATGCGCTTATTGTAGATAGTAGATGAAGTCTTGGGTTTAAATAAGCGGATTGCGCTTATTCTAGACTTTAAATATTGCTTGGGGAACAAATAGGCAGATTACGCTTATTGTTAACTTGAGGTTGAAATATTTTGTTAATTCTTGTTTTGACAATTGTCACACCCCGCCAAAGCAGAAACACAGTGATGTGATTTTGAAAGGTTTTCAACCACAAGGTTCGAGCATCACGCAAATTTATTTAAAATAGATACCATCTAAGGATGGATGATTGTCATAAATTAGTTAAAGTAACATAACATTGTTTGAAATTAGTAAATTGTCTGGAAACTCATGAGTCAAACACTAAAATAACATGGGACTTACAAGACCGATCCATGTTGGTACCACTTTGTGCAGGCTCAAACCCCTCGCCCAAGTCCCCGCTCCGCACCGTCAATTACCTGAAAACATGCGTAAAAGATTTGTCAACAACAATGCCGGTGAGTTCACAAGTTTTAATGTACCGTGACACCCGTCAAAACCACAGGTCCTATCCGTACATCTAACTACACGTTAATACATTGTGCATAGCATTCAATGTCATCTATTCTGTCATAATTGGATCATACAGGTTTCCAACGAGACAATCCCGAGACATGCAGTCTAATAGTAGACACATTAGTTAGTACAAGGCCTCAGTTAGTTAAATATGTCTTGCTAGACTATAGGAACCCCATGCAATTGAACAAGAATTCCCAACTTGTTACCCGACAAGGACAAAATTGACGTGCTGTCGTGGTACACGTAAATTTAATCCAAATTACAACCAATAGATAGTAGTAAAAAGGTATCAAACACAGGGAGTTTTTGGAAAATGTGTGAACTTATAGTTTTGCAAATTAACTACAATTAAACTACTAGACAAAAAGTAAAGATCAAGAGTTTTGGTTGTTTTGATTTAAAACTAAATTGACAACTAGTTACTGATTAAGATTGGATTGTTTCTTCAAATTATGAAAGCAATGATCATCCCAGGTTCCGGTTTCTTTATACACTTGTGCAAAATTTCCAACTAGAAAGAGTTACATAGACATAACTCATGTAAAAACAATTGTTGTGATAAAAGGGAACAAAGTACTCGGATTATATTAATGCGAGGGTGTTTCCCGATGACCAATCAATCAATAACCAACCCCAATCCTTCCCGTGATATCTCGATTGTTAGCAACACCAAGAACGTACGATTTAGATTAGAAATTGGAAAATTAATCAACACACTACAATCAATTGTTCAAACATCATAATAACAAAGCAAAGATACCAAGTTATTATTCTAGAAATGATAGGAAACATACACAAGAGTTTGACAAAAACCTTCACCTAGAATGATCACCAAAAGTTTAGCCTGACATTGCTTGGTGAATCAATATAACATCCATGGAATTGTTTATACGAATAAAAAACATAAACCAAGTGTTTATACTAGTTCTCCAATGATTTCTCTAGCCAAAAATCGCCCCCAAGGTGTTTAGAAACGTTCCCAATAGAAAAGTATCTCAAAAGGCTCTCCCAAAAACGGTTTATATGAGCTGTTACAAAAGTTGTGCAGGAGCCACCGTACCTTACGGTTGCCACCATAAGGTACGGTGGAAATGGAACTCATACGCTGGACCACTATTGCCAAACGGTCGAACTTTTGGACCTAGAAGTGACCGTACCTTACGGTGGCTACCGTAAGGTACGGTGGAGCCCTCCATTTTACTATTTTTTCTTCTTTCAACTCTTCCTTGTTCCATCCCGTTTCTGTCCGTTCCTAAGCTCGGTTTTCTTCCTTTTAAGCTCCATAATATACCTGCAATCAAAGTAATCGTAGTCATCTAATTCCAAGCAATAACATAATCAAATGTGGGTATAATACGTGTTTTAACATCATAAAGGGTTTTTCCTTGGACATCCCATAAAAAATCAAACAATATTCATAACAAAAGAGGTTACCAACATGTATGTAGTAAACTAGTACGTGTACAAACACACGTCAAAAATCAACCCTCTCCTTGCATCATTGGTCTTTTGGGAGGTATAGAACTCATCTAAGAATATTTGTTGCATGTCGGCCCATGTGAAAATCGATGTGGATGGTAGAGTGTGAATCCATCTCTTTTCTTTGTCTTCTAATGAAATTTGAAATAGAACCAACATAACATCATCCGATGAAAAACCTTAACCTCCAATGTAAGGACAAAAAGGATTGAAGAAACCTCTTTTGCTAACCTTAGTCTAATTCCTATTTCTGCCGAAATATGCTAAGTATGAAACTACTGAAGAAAGAAGAAGAAAATGCTGAAGAAGGATTCAACAAGTACTGAAGAGTAAAGATCAGAAGTTCTGAAGTCAAACCAGACAAGTCAACTGAAGAACTACTGAAGACAAACTACTCATCAGTAGTTTGTCACTCATCAACAGCTGTAATAGAATCTTTCCACCGCGCTTATGTTTCAGTAGTTTAGTATTATAACATTACTTTATCTTTTTGTACAAGTTTCAAGGCTACAGCCTGTTGCAGTCTTGCTTTTGTAACAAGGATCATATATCTGTTTGTCTATAAATAGATGGGTTAATCCCACTATTTTAGACATCGATTTTAATTGAAACTGAAATCCTTCAAAGGTTTTACTTGAAATACCATTTCATAATCTGAGAATCTCTTTGCATATTTATTATCATATACATTCAATTGCTTAGATTCTCATTAACTATCTTTAGTTTATTATATCCAGGGGGAGTAATAACTCCTGTTGAAAGTGAAACTTTACAACTTATTCCGCTGTGCAAACTGCTTTGATTAACTTGCAAACACATAAGTGTTCATAAGCAAACAACTGTTAAAGAGCTAACTGATCCAACATCCAATGGTGTTGCAAATAGAGTCATAAGTCTCTAAGTAAAAGTAAGATTCTTCCAATGCCAACCCTTTGAACTTTGGTAGACTTTGGATAGCGGTTGTTCTAACTTCAAAAGTTCTTCCATCCGCGTGATGAGGAATCACTATTGGTGAAGGATTGTTAGTGATAATCGGCCAAAGATGAGCTTCAATTCCCCGTACAACCTGACGGTGAAGTCTTCGAGGAGCTCCCAATGGTGCTCTTGGTTTACCCATTTTCCCTTGCATTGGCCCTTGCACTGCAAATTGTTGTTGGTATGGGTATTGATGCATTGGTGGTTGTTGTTGAATTGGCCTTTGAACTTGAGCTTACATGTTTTGACGGCGCATTTGATTAAGTGATGTAGGACGTTGCAATTGCGGCCCTTGAAGTCTAATGTGTTGCACCCCAACTGGTAATTTACCCAGGTCTTGAAATTGTTGCATTGGTTGACTTTTTTGACCCGCTCCTGCTTGAGATCCCAAGTATGCTCCATCACCTCCATAATAATATCCTTCTTTATTGTACCCACTATACTCTTCTTCATACCCATCATCATATCTATCCCTTTGAAATCCCAAAGTTTTCCCAATTGGAACAGATGAATATTGGAAACCTGATTGGGTTGGTGTTTGGTAAGTAGATGTAGTATGGATAATGGTTGAGCCTTGTGGTTGTGGGAAATTAGAAGATGATTGACCGGTAGTTGGGAAAAAATGGGTAAATGGTGGAATTGTATTAGCAGGACTATAGGTAAGGTCAGGTTCAACTTGAGTAGAACTCGGTTGTGTGGTATAGGTTGGTGTAGTAGGATTGTTAGAAAGGTTAGGCATTGTGGTGTTTGGTGAAAGTTGTGTAGAGGTAGTGGTAAATGATGAGGTCCTTTGACCCGTTGTGGGTGGTGTTTGATTTTCTTGCATGATGTTTCTTGGTGTAAATGGTGAAGTGGGTGTATCAATGATTCTGTTTTCACGTACCAAAACTCGGTTACGTCTCAATTTTCTTTCAATTTCCGGATCAAACAATAGCGGTGATGACTCGTGAGAGACTCTAGTATGCATACACTTGAAGTACCTGCACACTAAACACAACCAGCGTAAACCCGAAAATAACAAACAAAACTACTAAATTAACACACGTTGCGCACTACTCCCTGGCAACAGCGCCAAAATTTGACATGCTATCGTGGTACACATAAATTTAATCAAATTACAACCAATAGATAGTAGTAAAAAGGTATCGAACACAGGGAGTTTGTGGAAAGTGTGTGAACTTATAGTTTTGCAAATTAACTACAATTAAACTACGAGATAAAAAGTAAAGATCAAGAGTTTTGGTTGTTTTGATTTAAAACTAAATTGACAACTAGTTACTGATTATGATTGGATTGTTTCTTCAAATTATGAAAGCAACGATCATCCCAGGTTCCGATTTCTTTAAACACTTGTGCAAAATTTCCAACTAGAAAGAGTTACATAGACATAACTCATGTAGAAACAATTGTTGTGATAAAAGGGAACAAAGTACTCGGATTATATTAACGTGAGGTTGTTTCCCGATGACCAATCAATCAATAACCAACCCCAATCCTTCCTGTGATATCTCGATTGTTAGCAACACCAAGTACGTATGATTTAGATTAGAAATTGGAAAATTAATCAACACACTACAATCAATTGTTCAAACATCATAATAACAAAGCAAAGATACCAAGTTATTATTCTAGAAATGACAGAAAATATACACAAGAGTTTGACAAAAACCTTCACCTAGAATGATCATCAAAAGTTTAGCCTGACATCGCTTGGTGATTCAACATAACATCCATGGAATTATTCATACGAATCAAAAACATAAACCAAGTGTTTATAATAGTTCTCCAATGATTTCTCTAGCCAAAAATCGCCCCCAAGGTGTTTAGAAACATTCCCAATCGAAAAGTATCTCAAAAGGCTCTCCCAAAAACGGTTTATATGAGCAGTTACAAATGTTGTGCAGGGACCACCGTACCTTACGGTAGCCACCGTAAGGTACGGTGGAAATGGAACTCATACACTGGACCACTACTGCTAAATGGTGGAACTTTTGGACCCAGAAGCCACTGTATCTTACGGTGGCTACCGTAAGGTACGGTGGAGCCCTCCATTTTACTATTTTTTCTTCTTTAAACTCTTCATTGTTCCATCCCGTTCTGGTTCGTTCCTAAGCTCGGTTTTCTTCGTTTTAAGCTCCATAATATACCTGCAATCAAAGTAAACGTAGTAATCTAATTCCAAGCAATAACATAATCAAATGTGGGTATAATACGCGTTTTAACATCATAAAGGGTTGTTCCTTGGACCACCCATCAAAAATCAAACAATGTTCATAAGAAAAGAGGTTACCAACATGTATGTAGTAAACTAGTACGTGTACAAACAAACGTCCACTTGTAACCTTGAACTTGATCTATCTAGACTTACATGAACATGAGGATCAAACAAATACACTAACACACATACATGCATGCCCACGGCCATACATACACATATGCACAACAAGATCCCATCAAATCCAAGACCATTGCCTTAAAGGGATCCAGTCCACCTTAGTGAATAATACTTACACATGTTGACTTACTTAAAATGTCTTGTTCTTTCCCTATGTAATTTGTGGCTCACTTATTCCCAAGGCAAGAAGTTGTACATTGTTTTGGACACTACCTAACTAGTGCTGTAACATCACACAAATTTTCTTTATATATATACATTGAACTCCCTTGTTTATTCATCCGATTCATGTTTACAGTATCTTTACCATCCATTTTGTTAATTTTTTTTGTTTAAATAATGACGTATAATCAATATTAAATTGGATTGTATTAAAAAATCTGATTTAAAAACGTTAAAAAAAATGTTTGCCTGTGCCAGGATTCGAACCCGAGTCCCTGGCGGGCTAAACCTTAACCACACCACACAAACCACTACACCATTTGGTGTTTTGTGATGTTAATTAAAACCAGTTAAACTTAAACCCTTTCAAGGTCCCTTAGTCAAACCTGAAAAGTCAAACGTAGTCTACTAGTCAAGTCAAGTCAAAGTGTTAGTAAATATGGTCTCCTAGTCAAGTCAAAGTGTTAGTAAATATGGTCTTCTAGTCAAGTCAAAGTTGTTCCTAAATTCTAGCCTAGTCAAAGTAGCCTCTAATTACAACTCCAAATTTTACACTATAAATACACTAGCCTACCATTCAACTCTTTCTACCATTCAAAAAAAAAAAAAAAACATTATTATCCCATCTCCCATATACTAAAGTTTTCATCCGTCATTATCTCATCTAGCTAGTTTCGAGTTTTCCAAGGCATTATTACTAAGTGTTTGCATGCTCAATAAAACGCACGAACTCATTATGCACCTAAGGTGAGTTTACATAGCCCCTTTTCCATTCACTATTTTTTTGGGGTGAAACATGTTACAACATTCAATTTACAATTCAATCACAAGTGTCTATGTGTTATTCTATGTTGCATTATGTCTTAAACATTACTAGGGTAAGCACAATATTCTAGCATAGGTAGCGTGGGTGATATAGATCTATTGGACTGACAATCCCACCCGGATACGTGTACCTCCTACATAGGTAGCGTGGGTGATTGTTATCGAATTTATAACATAATCGAGTGAACCATGAGCGTATGGGATGGACCACAATATTCTAGTCACAAGGTTTGATTATGCACTCGATTTGCCCGATTGTTTTGTTTTCACATATGGACTAGACTTGCCATGACACTTGACTTGTACAAGTTTTTATTCAATTATTAAAACCTATGTAATTCTCACCAACTTTTGTTGACCCAAAATATTTTCAAACTTAACATGATTCAGGTTATGGCTTATTCGAAGATTAGAGTTAATGCTTGAAGATGCGTAGCTAGTATTTTTTCATTTTGATGTACAAATTTTTAGAACAATTGTATGTAGTTCATTTAAATCATTTATTGAAACTTATTATTTACCATGTACTACTGAACAATCATCAATACGTGACATCCCGATGTTTCCGCCATCGGTTGGGGTGTTACAAGTGCAAGACACACTTACACCTCTATACATACATACATATATACACGGCACTATACACACACATACATAGAGTGGAGAAGTGACAAAACTATCTATACACACACATATACACCTCACATATATACACACACATGTCTATTCCCTTCCAAGTCACCAAGCCTATCTAGTAACACTTCCATCCATGCTTAACACTAACATGGAATGAACTATTCACCTCTACATTTCCCATGACCACTGACCATCCAAATATATCACAAACATACAACAATTTCGGCTAGCATGTTCCCAAGATGACAACTATTGAACCGAGGTCAACTTCTTACACCAAGATACCACAACATAAAATACTTGAGAAGGATTATCATGTCAACCTTACCACAATTACAATGCCCCTTCCTCATGACCATTAGCGGCCGAAAACAGCCAAGCCCCTACACTAGATTAAAAAGCTCCAAGTCAACTTATTTCCCAAGCAATCCATCCCACTTTAGCACTCCATGAAAGCATACCTTTGACTTACCTAGTTTGTGAACCAATGAGACCATTGCCTCCCTCACCAAACTCGCCTATAAAGAGAGGCACTAGAACACAATTTGATCACACCACAACCACTCAAGAACTCAGTAACACTTGAAACCCCACCTTCCTCTATTGCTACCTTCGGCCAACACCCCAAGCACCCAAAGAACCCATTTCGGCCAAACTACACCATCACTAGGGAGTTCCAAGCCTTTAGCTAGCATTTAGGAGCTTTCTTGAGAGGAGTTAGCTTATTATTTTCATGTTTTTCTTGGCTATACACGTGAGGTATGATCCCCGAACTTTACTTTTGTTTACATGATCATTTAGTTATGCATATTGGTCACCCGAAGTCTATATGTACTCGCACACCCTACAAAACATTTATTCTTGGAACTAACTAACTTAACAACTCAAGTTTTGATGATAAAAGTTCAATGTTTTAGTTATGTATACACACATGTACACATTGATGCATGCACCTTGGAACACATGGATATGGACATTTACAAGCACACACCCATACATATATGTATGCGTGCGTGCGTAAAAGGGAAAGACCCGACCCAAGAACAACATATTTCACCTAAATTATACAATATACAACATGGTTCGATTTATGAACATGTGTTAAGGATAATAAAACATGTGTTAACTAGCTTAACACGCAAGTTTCCTCAAAAACATAAAGATATGCGTGTATAAACAAAGGCAAAACATTTAGAAGGGTTGTTTTTATACAAAGCCGCCACAAGATGTGTCCATATGACACCCTAGGCGTACATAAATGTAACAGACATAACACTTGGTAACAATTAGTAAGACAAAGTACTTGTTTTACCCAAATATAAACTAAAACAGAGTCATTTCAGCGATAACCCGAACATTTTCTGACACATACAGTGTGTGACACACGTGGATAGTAGTATAGAAACCTCTAGTCCACGGGTGATACAGTCGGGTGAACAGTTGCATGGTAGTTAGAACCAAGCATAAACCTAGGTTGCTTTTAAATGCATTTAGGGTTCCTAGACCAGACACACAGTGCCAAATTCAGATCAGTATAGCATCCAGACATCAAGTTAGTATTCACGACCCCTTTTTACAGTTTTTACATTTTTCCAGGGGAAAAACATGCTTACAGTTTCCAGTTACAATTACATGAATATTATGTGAACATGACACATTACTGTTCAGGATCCATTAAGCCCTCGTGTCATACATCATACCATAACCATTAGCTATGGACTTAGCCATGAAACACCGGGATAGATCTATTGGGTTGACACCCCCACTCTTGGTCAGTCGCTCTGACCGGATGACAGATATCAAAAGAGTGCTTGTGTTTCACATTATTTCATTGTGTTTAGTGTACAATGGCCGAGGCACAACATGTCAAGGTTTGGTTATGGGCTCATGTCAGATCACATATTGATTATAGCCCTAGCTAGGCAATGCTTTAGTCGGTTTTGGATTACATGTCCATCATGTAGAAAACCCGTGAACTCACCAACTTTATGTTGACCCATATATTTTATATTCATGTTTTTCAGGAAATTAGCATGGACAATGGAACTTGCAGGGGTCGCGTGCGAGCATTTGTGGGATACCTTCTTTTGGACCGTTGTGTTGTCATAATAATTTTAGATACTTACATACAATGGTTTTAGAATTAAACAATGAACTAATGTTGAACGGATTTGGTTGTTTAATGAAAGTTCCTACTTTGTTTTAATTAATGCTCGTGTGACCTTTTGTGCTTGGAAATCTTTCGAAATCACACCTCGCGTTTCCGCCTTGGCAGGGTGTGACAGATTGGTGGTATCAGAGCACGAGGTTATAGCAAACTAATAGTCTTTCTAGTCAAACTATAATATAAACAAAAATTGATTTCGAAATGTTTTCAAAAGAAAGAAACACAACGTCCATCCCTACGCGCTATGCAAGTTCCATGCCAGTTATGTACTTTGCCATCCCAATTATGTGCTTTGCCATGCCAGTTATGTATTTTGCACATTAGTAGTTATACTAAGTACACCACACTATACTGATACGCATGTGTGTTCATTGATTTCCAGGATCATGGCACACCAAGACGCTCCCATCATTCTCTCGGATTCTGAGGAGGAGATTGTACCAGACATCCCTCCAGCCGACGGCCTTCAGTAGGGCTACGAGCCCAATTCTAGCGACTCCGACACCGAGGACGACCATATGCAGGTCGATCACGCCGTCTTCGACGAGGAGGAGGATGTGCCTGCTGGCGAGGCATAGGGGGAGGATGCACCCTTACCACTGCCAGAGCCCCGAGAGCCGTATTTTCGACCTTATCGTCTATGTCCAGGCGGGACTCGTCTGATGTATACCCCTAGAAAGCGGGTACTCTCTCCACCGGCTCCTATCGCTCCAGCCGAGGCTCCTGCCCCTGTTGACCCTGAGCCTCCGGCACCAGCCGATCCCCAGCCTCCAGCTCTAGAGGACCCCGAGCCACCTGGAAGGAAACTTCTCCGGCGATCTCAGGCTCGGAAGAGGACTTACCTGCCAACCATGGATGGATTCTTGGCCTACTCCGATGAGGACACTGATTACCAGGCTCCCTCTACCTTTGAGACTGGTGGTCCATCTCAGCTTCCCTGACACTTCGTTACCCACCGGCTTTGAGCCAGCTCCTGAGCATCACGCCCTCTACTCTGTGCGGGATGTGGTTGGACGTCACGACACTGAGATTGGGGTGCTGCGAGGGAGAGTTCGGGAGATTGAGGATGATCTCGTTCTGATGGGACATACCTGGGATCTTCTCCTCTATCGAATGGCAGCGTTGGGTACTTACGTATATGAGGCGGATCAGGGACGTGCTGAAGCCAAGGAGCGCATTGCCCAGTTAGAGGCAAGTGTTGATGACCTCGAGGCCAGGATGACAGCCGCTGTTGCAGCTTTGTCCACTGCTTTCCCACCTCCGTCTCCATAGGACATTATGTGTTGTAGTTGACTTAGTAGTAGTTAACTTATTGTGGTACTCTTGTATTGTTATTTGGTTATGTATCAAACTAAATTCCTATGGTTAACTATTAATTAGAAATTTGGTATTTTGGTTTCCTACTCGATTGTTGTGTTGTGCCGTATTTTTGTGCTTATTGCTTGTGATGATTGGTTAGTTGGTTGCTTGGTACATATGTGATAATATTATGCAGTAATATGTGTCTCATTTATTTTAATCGTATGTATTAGAAGAAACATGCCTCCTAAGAGGACTACTCATTCGTCTTCCGAGGAAGAAGCTTTTCCGACCACCTCAGCGGATTTAGCCAGGGTAATCGCAGAGGCTATTGCGCAACATGCGGTGAACCGCGCTGATTCAAGTGGTGGTTCGGGCGCTGCAGGCCGACGCAGAACCCAAGACCCTGAGAATGGTAAAGCTTTTGTCTATTCTTTCCCTTTTCTCGATCGTTTGCCTATGCTAATCCTTTCGTTGACAAACCAATCTTTCTGACGCTGCAAAGGCAGAAAACGTCATACGTGGGTGTTCCTACAAGACTTTCATGGCATGCAAGCCTTGGAATTTTCGTGGGTCAGAAGGAGCAATTGGTATTGTCCGATGGATTGAGAAAACGGAGTCTATGCTCGACATTAGTGGCTGTTTGGAGGACCAGAAGATCAAGTACGTCACCTGTACCTTCCAAGACGAGGCGCTGACATGGTGGAACCTGCAAGTTCAGACCTTGGGTCACGAAGCTGCCTACAATCTCTTATGGACTGAGTTGAAGTCGATGCTAATGGACAAGTATTGCCCACGAAGCGAACTGCAGAAGTTGGAGACCGAGTTCTGGTATTTGACCATGAGTGGTACAGATATCTCGGCTTATACCACCCGATTTCATGAGCTTTCTCGTGTAGTTCCATAGATGGTTACCCTTGAGTATAAAGGGATAGAAAGGTACATCTAGGGACTTTCACCTAAGATCCGTAGCATGGTTATCACCGCTGCTCCAGCTTCCATCCAACATGTAGTCACCCTTGCTCACAGCCTTACCGACGATGCGGTACGCATGGGATCCCTGACCCAAAAGGAATCCAACAAGGGTGAAGGCTCTGGAAACAAGCGTAAGTAGTCTCACTTCAAGAAAGGAAGAGGTGCAGAGGGTAATCCCAGCAAGAAGCCCGAAACCGTCAAAGCTTTTGTTGCCACCTCTACTGAAACTCAAGCCGTACAACGGGCCCCACCCACTATGCAATAAGTGCAAGTATAACTATGTGGGGACGTGCGACAGCATCAAGTGCGAGAATTGCAAGCGGATGGGACATCCCACAGTGCAGTGTCGGGCCAAGGCAGTTGCGAAGACTGACGGCAAGCAAGGATGCTTCGAGTGTGGATCTACTGACCATTTCAAGAAGGACTGCCCCAAGTTGAAAGGCCAAGCTCATGGCAGGGCATTTGTCACGGGAACTGATGACGCACGCGAGGATCCTAACGTAGCCATAGGTACGTTCCTCGTAAACAACCATACTGCTTCTGTACTATTTGATACTGGTGCCGATCTCACTGACTTTAAAAAGTCCCTCGGATTAGAGTCACATATGTTGCATGAACATTTCTTCATAGAGTTGGCCAATGGTAAAACAATTAGGTCAGAGGATGTAGTTAGGAATTATGCGTTAAAGTTAGGAGATCATGAGTTTAGTATCGATCTTCTGCCCATCGAATTGGGAAGCTTCGACATCGTCATTGGCATGGACTGGTTGTTGACGAATGGTGCAGAAGTCATCTGTTTCGCAAAGGTGGTTCAAATTTTGTTGCCCATTGGAGAGGTCTTATCCATACAGGGGGAGCGTAGGAAAACCCCGTTGCGATTGGTGTCTAGCATGAAGGCACATAAGTGCTTATGAAAAATACATTCTGCTTTCTTAGAACTTGTACGTGAGGAGAAACCAAAGGTGAGCAAGATAGAAGACATCCCTGTCGTGAGAGATTTCCCAGAAGTCTTTCCTGAAGATCTTGTAGATGCATTATTGTGCGACTAATGCTTTGGATTACAATAAACATCTGTTTTGGTGATTGTCGAATGGGCGAAGGAGGTGATTGATGGGCGAATGAAGAATTTGATAGGTGTGAAGGAGAGAAAACATACGAAGGAGAGACAAAGGGGCAAATGTAGTTTTAATTGTTATGTAATGCTTGGTTCGCACCCTGTGTTTGGGCGAACCTGCACATTCGACCATGTAATATAGGCGAATGTGCAGGCCTATAAATAGGTTAAGCAATTTTTGAAAGTTAGTTGTTGGTCATTTTATTCCCTCCTGTTTTGTGTCTCTCCCTAGTGTGTGTGTCAACTTATTTTCACGATAGATTTGATTGTAATCATTATTAAAACGTGTAATTTGAGTTGTTTATGAATGAGAAAAACCTTTGAAAGATGATTTCTGTGTTTTGATTGTTTGATTATCATTATTGTGATTGATTCAGGGATTCCGCACCTGAATCAAACTTGTTTGATCAATCTCTTTGTAGATTTGACGATCCTAAGCGCATACAAAGTGGTATCAGAGCCATTGGATCAAACAACAACAATTTGATAATTTTACAGCAGATTTGGACCCTATTTTGATCAAAAACTTTCTGTTTTCATTGATAACATTGAATTGGTAATAAATTGATTGATTAGATCTTGTTTCATGGATAAAATGGATAATTCTCTTTGATAAACTTGTTCCAAATCAAATCCGAATCAAAACCTGATTAAAATAATCAAATTCTTTCAACTTTTGAAAAATTTGATCAAAATTAACTGATTTTCAAAGAATAACCGTGTTTGAAAGTGCATGGTCGAACCTAGGGAGATATGGGTGAACGTGTGTGTTAAACGGTCGAACCAAAGGATTTTTGGTCGAAGGTGGTGTTTTAAGTGGTCGAACCTAGAGTTTGTTAGTGTATTGGTGTTCATTCGACCATACTTGTTTCATTCGACCATTCGAACGGTCGAAGGAGAAATTCATACGGTCGAAAGAGATTTGTGTTTGTTATATCTTTCATTCGTATCATTGAAAACGGTAGAAGGAGAACATTTTCTCTCATTCGACCACTCGATTCATACGAAGGAGAAAACTATTTTTAAACATTTTCAGATCAAGATGTGGAACTTTCCAACTACACCACGACCCAACACGACACCACAACAGCAGACAACCATGGATCCTTGGTCGGTTGCTGCCCAAAAGTCTAGTTAACCATCACAACCTATCAACTATATGGCTATGACTAGTTCTATTCCTCAACATGTTGCGCAACCACAACCGCAACCGATTGGCGACTATTGGGGAGTAGCAGCAGCAGCGGTTCACACACAGACGACCAATGCCATATCAACGCTTATTCAAGACTTGTCATCTGGAAGTGGAAACCGACCACCTAAGCTGATGGAGATGGTCAACTACAACACGTGGAAGACTAAATTCAAGATCCATTTGGAGGGTATGGGTTTAGAGGGAACTGAGGCATGGCAAATGATTGCGAAAGGCTATGTTGCTCCGATCTTGGAGAACACGGGAGAGCCTATTCCTTTGGAGAATCTAGCAGACGACGAGAAGAAAAGGTTTGCTATTGAGAAAAAGGCGTTTTCTCAATTGTCCCAAGCTATCAACACAGATTTGCTGCATCAGTTTGTTTCTTGCACAACCTCTAAGCAGTTGTAGGACATGTTGAGAAACAGACATGATGGGAATGAGAAGACTACGAAGCTAAGGATGGAGGAGCATTGCAAAGAGTTTGAGAATTTTAGTTACATGGGTAACGAGACTTTGAAAGAGTTGGTTCCAAGGTATTGCCACTTACTCACAGAGCTATCAAGCTATGAGATTAGCATACCTATGTATGTCCGAACTGGTGGACAAGTTTGCCGATGCGTTGCCACCGTATTGGAACCAGCATATTGAAGTGTTGAAAGAGAAGGATGCGTACCAATATTGGACGATTAATGAGTTTATACAGAAACTGGAGAACAAAGAGATGGAGGAGAAGAGGAAAGCAAAGAGGGCTCAAATTCCTCAGAATCCAGAACTTTATCTTGGTGGTACATCTTCTTCCCATACTACTTCCAATTCTACTACCATTGTTGCTCCACACATCGCGTGCGTATCTAACATCGTTGAACCACCCAAACAACCAATCAACTACCTTGCTCAAACTTCTTCATATACCTCACCATCATATCCTACAACAACTACCTATATTCCACCATTTTCACCTATGCAACCTCAACAACAACAACCTTACAATCCTCAAATGAACCAAATTCAACTTAACCAAAGCCGATCGATCCAAAGCCCGATTGTGTTGGAGACTTCAAATCTAAACAATGTTACTGTTGAGATTGCTCAACAACATGTATCATTAGTTTCAGCAATGGTAGCATCATACAATGGTCTGGTTGCTAGTCAAATAGGGAACAACAATTTGACCAATGAGGACTATGCACAGATTGACAAGGAAGAGATGGAATTGATGGATATACAGTGGGCTTTTGCAAGCATCATGAGAAGAGCCACTGATTTTATTCAGAAGACCGGGAGAACGGATCTTTTAACTTCTCCTAACACCACTTATGGCTTCAACAAAGCCAAAGTAACTTGTTTCAACTGTGGTGAAAAAGGTCATTTTAAAAGAGAGTTCACACAGCCAGCACAACAAGGTAATCGAAATCCATTCAACTCTACATACCAAAACCGTCAAACTCAAAACCAAAACCAAGTATCATACCAAAGTTCCAACAACATTTCAAGCTTTCAACCTCACAACAACTATCAAAACCGCCAAAATAACCAACAAAATAACAATGCTAGACAATCCACATCACAAAACCAAAACCAAACACAACATAACTCAAACCGAACAATCATTCCCATATCTACACCAAACACACAAACCCAAACTGAAAACCCAAATCAAGCTTTGGTGATACAGAAGGGTTTCGATTGGACCGGTATGCAGTTGGGTGTGGAAGAAATTACAGCTAATAATGTGGCTTGTGTGGCACAGAAAATGAACTTGGATGAACCGGTGGAGGTTGAAGAAGAGATTGTGTCTGAGAAGATGAGTGAGTTAAAGATTGAAGAGGTGAATGATGATATGAATGTTGATGTTGATTGTGCTGAGATGAAGACTGGAATGGTTATGGATACTGTTGATGATATTATTCTGATGAGGAAAGTGATTCTGACTCTGAATCTAGTGTTAATTCACTAGATGACGACATTGACCAGTTGCTTGCTGAAGCTGATTTCTTGATGACTCGGAAGTCATGCATGGTGGATGATGCTTTCACCAGAATTGACTACTCCAAGTTTTTCGCTGTGAAGGAAGCTCATTTTGCTCTAATGGCAATGACAGAACCTCCTAAGCAGGTAAGTACCGAATCTACTGTTAATTCCAATTCAACTTGTGTTAAGAATTGCAAAATTTGTGATAAATTGACAGATGAAAATAAGCAACTCAAGGTTCAACTTGAGAGTGCAAAAATCAATTGTCAATTGTATCAGAAAGAATCAAAAGAGTTTAACAAAGTACTTGATGGGTATAAGAAAGATATTTCTGAAATGAAAAAGACTTTGTCATTAAAACAAATGGCCATAAATAACTATATCAATGATTTAGAAAACACAAAATTGGAAATGGCCACCATCAAGTGCTTTGTCGAGAAAGTAAACAAAAAGCTTGAAAGCTATAAGCACATTGCTTATGTAGTTGACCACATCATAGAAGAACCTTCACAGTTGTAACACCCCAACCGATGGTGGAGACATCGAGATGTCACGTATTGATGATTGTTCAGTAGCTCATGGTAAATAATAAGTTTCAATATATGATTTAAATAAATTACATACAATTGTTCTAAGAATTTGTACATCAAGATAAAAAAATACTAGCTACGCATCTTCAAGCATTAACTCTAATCTTCGAGCAAGCTATAACCTGAAACATGTTAAGTTTGAAAATATTTTGGGTCAACAAAAGTTGGTGAGAATTACATAGGTTTTTGAATGTAATAGATAACAATAGTTTGTACAACAATCATAGTTGTATAATGTAAGAGTATGAGTCCGACATGTAACAATGCGTCTTTTGTACAATCAAACCTTGTGTCGACTGAGACCTAACTCGCAAGTTAGTAAAAGTGTAACTGTTATCGATCATCCCTGAATTTATGCGGGGGGATGGGTTTGTCAGACCTATAGCGCTATAATCTAAACAGGCGGCTTGATCAATGTTAATGATTGGACTGCGTCTTTTTGTTACAGTCAAATGATAGAATAAGTAAATGATAGTGTACTCGAATCATAAGTTTCAACAATGTAAGAATGAGTAAATGATAGCGTATAAAATGTTTAAACATGTTTCACCCCAAAATGAAAAACAGAAAAAGGGGCTATGTAAACTCACCTTAGGTGTATAATGAGTTCGTGCGTTTTATTGAGCGTGCAAACACTTAGTAATAATGCCTTGGAAAACTCGAAACTAGCTAGAGGAGATAATGATGGATGAAAACTTTAGTATATGGGAGATGGGATAATAATGTTTTTTTTTTTTTTGAATGGTACAAAGAGTTGAATGGTAGGCTAGTGTATTTATAGTGTAAAATTTGGAGTTGTAATTAGTGGCTACTTTGACTAGGCTAGAATTTAGGAACAACTTTGACTTGACTAGAAGACCATATTTACTAACACTTTGACTTGACTAGGAGACCATATTTACTAACACTTTGACTTGACTAAGGGACCTTGAAAGGGTTTAAGTTTAATTGGTTTTATTTAACATCACAAAACACCAAATGGTGTAGTGGTTTGTGTGGTGTGGTTAAGGTTTAGCCCGCCAGGGACTCGGGTTCGAATCCTGGCACAGGCAAACATTTTTTTTAACGTTTTTAAATCAGAATTTTTAATACAATCCAATTTAATATTGATTATACGGCATTATTTAAACAAAAAAAAATTAACAAAATGGATGGTAAAGATACTGTAAACATGAATCAGATAAACGATGGAACTATATATATATATATATATATATATATAAAGAAAATTTGTGTGATGTTACGACAGTCGAGTAGTGCAAACTACAAAGCTGTCCCAGCTCCGGTATTGTTCGAAAACCATAATTTGCATGCGATAGCACCGGAAAGCTTAGTCAAACCTGACTCTACATCAGATAACGAGTCCAACATATCCAGTGTCGGAGACCCGTATTCTGATGTTAGACCTGTTCTGGGAAACAATGAAGGTGTGGTAGCTGCTGATGATTCTGATGAAGAGGATGAACAGTCTGAGACGGTTGTTGAAAAAGTGAGTGATATTCCTGATGAAAATCACATCATCACTACTGATCCGGTTTCACCATCTCAGATTGTCCATCCCATGGCTAATGCTCACAGAAAGAATCAATCAGCAAAGAATGTTGATAAGAAAGTTGAGAAGTTTGTTGTTAAGAATGCTGAAAAGAAAGTGGTTAAGAATGTTGAAAAGAATGTTGTTGAAAAGAAAGTTGAAAAATCAAATGATGAGAAAAATGAATCGTGTGATAAACCTGTGAAAGTTTTCTATCGGATGCAAGGCTCCAATAAGATTATGTCTGATGAAGAATATCCGATTCAATTTGCAAATTATTCTAAAATTGAAAAGATCTGGCAGGAAAGTACCATTTGGTTTCCAAAACATGAACAAACCAATTATATTCCTCCAGCTAGTTTAAAGAAAATTCATTCGGATAATTCTAAAGACCCAAAGGTCAATGTCACCCAATTTGTTAAACCAACAGACAAGTCAAATAGTTTTATTGAGCCGGCTTACTCAAAGGACCCAACTCCTGAGAGTTTAAGAAGACAGTGTATGGTTGATCAATATCCCATTGCTAGTTATTCTAACTCGAACATCAAGGAAAACTATGAAGAGTGTCGTGCGTGTTTTAAGTGCGGGGAATGTGGGCATTTACTTGCCAACTGCCCGTATGTACGACACAAGAGACACGAGGTGGAGATGAAGCAAAGATATGATTGTCCGGTTGATAATCACAGTTATCCACAGAGACGGTTTTTCCCTCAACAAACACCTTTTTATAACCAAAACAACTATTTCAAAAGGAGGGAAAATCGTCCGATGATTTATGATAAACGCAACCGGATAGCCACTGAGAAACCATTGAAGAAACCATTGGTGAACGCAACTGCTGAAAACAAAAAGGTTCCTGCTAAACCTAATGTCAAACCAGCAGTTGGACCTGTTTCTGTTAAATCAGAGAGGTAACCAAGAAGGTATCGTTCAAGGAAGAAGTAAAAAAACCGACTGAGAGCTCAAAATCTCAGATCCGGATCTTGAAACGGACTGAACAATCTTGGTCATCAAAGGGTTCTGCGGGTGCTTCAACTTCACAAAATGTGAAATCTGAGAAAGAAAAAGTTTTGTGTGAAAAGAAAGAGGTTGATAAAACCCAAGATGTTTGTGAGACAACTGACTCTTTGAAACAATCAGTTCAAAGACCCAAGACCAAACAGGCTTAGGTCCCCCAAAAAATCTAACTTCTTTACTTGATATGTGGAGGGAGCTTCAGCTGGCCCTGTTAGCAGTCTTTGGACTGTTGACAGTGGAGCTTCTGGCCATATGACTGGGGATCTTTCACTACTGTTCGATATTCGAAATATCAATAGAGGCTATGTAGCGTTTGCCGGGAACAAAGGAGGCTATATTACCATGGAGGGTAGTGTGAGTAATGGGATTGTGAGCTTCGAGAGAATTTCTTATGTCAAGCAGATAGATTACAATATGTTGAGTGTGAGTCAGATATGCGACAAGCAATTTTCTGTGTACTTTGACGATAATCTTGCTACATACTTAAGCCGGGGTTTGAATTACCAAAAGAGTGGGTGATGCTAAAGGCGCCGACAGTGAACAACCTGTGCATTCTCAATATGTCAAAGGCAATGACCACCCAAGGCCAAGTCACGTGTTTCCTCTCCAAGGCTACAGAAAAAGAATCCATTATGTGGCATAGGAGGATGGGACACATTCACCTCAGAAAGATGAATCAATTGGTGAAGAATGAACTTGTCACAGGCGTAAACGTCAAACATTTTCACCTAAATGACAAGTGTGTGAGTTGTAAAAAGGGTAAGCAGCACAAACAATCCCATAGACCAAAGAAAGTTAATTCCGTTGAACTGCCGCTTGAACGTTTGCACATGGATCTGTTTGGACCGGTCATGCGTAAGAGTCATGCTGGGGAGTTATACTGTCTTGTGGTGACTAATGATTATTCAAGATTTTCATGGGTGATGTGCTTACACAGGAAGAGCGACACATTTGACAACTTGAAAGTTCTGTTCACTCGTCTGGAAAATATATATGGTCTCAAGATCAAGAGGATTAGAAGTGACAATGGGACGGAGTTTAAAAATGCACAGATGGATGATCTTTGTGAAAACAAAGGAATTCATCATGAATATAGTGCTCCGTATACCCCACAACAGAACGGTGTCGCGGAACGTAAAAACAGGACTCTAATTGAAACGGCGAGGACAATGCTTGCGGACTCAAATCTTCTAGTAATGTTCTGGAACAAAGCAATTTACGCAGCTTGTTATACTCTCAATCGCGTTTTAACGGTGAAGAAGTTTGGCAAAACTTCTTATGAGCTGTTGAATCGTCGCAAGCCGAATTTAGAGTATCTAGAACCGTTTGGAGCTCCTTGTACTATGCTTAATCCATCTGAGAAGTTCGCACCGAAGGCTGAGGAAGGATACTTTGTTGGATATGCAACCCCGCTCAAACGGGTATTCAACAAAAGAACTCGTCAGGTCAAGGAGTGGGCTAACGTTGAAGTGCAACGGTACACTCAGAATTTACAGGGAAGCGGTCCAGACAGGATGTTTGATTACAAAGATTTCTTTGAATCATTCAACCTAGATAGCTGTACTACGTTTATATTACGAGGTCGAAAACACAGTGACTTCACCGTTAGTGCGTCTGATCACCGTGAATCCTCAAACAGTTTCTAATGATACAATGTTCCTGCCGTTGAAGAAGAAGTATTTCAAGAAGCTTCCACAACGTTGAATTCATCAGAATCTGAATATGACGACGATGATGGTACAAGCGAAGCTATCTTAGACCATGCTACAGTGACACCACAGTGAACCCAACTACAAATGGTGCTTCAACATCGAATGTGGGTAATGATATGGTTTCTGCAGAGAATTTAACTACTCAGACGGGAGTCCAAGTACCCGATTATCCGGAATCTCGGATACATCGATTTCACCCGATTGAGCAAGTTATTGGTGATCCTGGTAGCAGTGTGATGACAAGAGGACAATTGAGGAATGCGAAATCACCAGAAAACCTTGGCAATCTTGCTTTATATGCCAAAATACAAAAATCTGGTTTTCAGAATGACTGGTCTTTTGCTTGTTATGTTTCGCAGGTGGAGCCGCGAACTTACAAGGATGCTCTTTTGGACGACGCTTGGGTGGAAGCAATGCAAGAGGAGTTGTTGCAGTTTCAGAAACTTGGTGTATGGACACTGACAGATCTGCCCCCGGGAAGAAAGAAGATTGGAACGAAGTGGGTGTTTAAGTGCAAAAAGGATGATAGAGGAGTGATCGTAAGGAACAAAGCTCGTTCGGTTGTACAAGGATTTCATCAGGTGGAGGGAATCGATTACAACGAAATCTATGCACCAGTTGCACGCCTAGAGGCAATCCGAATGTTTCTGGCGTTTGCATCATACAAGAAATTTAAGGTGTATCAAATGGATGTCAAGAGTGCATTTCTTTACGGTGTGGTAAAGGAGGAAGTATATGTAGGTCAACCACCAGGCTTTGAAGACCCTTTTCACCGGGATAAGGTCTACGTATCGAACAAAGCTCTCTACGGGTTGCACCAAGCTCCAAGGCAATGGTATGAGGAGCTGAGCACGTATCTTCTCTCAAAAGGATTCAAGCGAGGTTTGGTAGACTGCACACTGTTCACTAAACGAACAGGCGATGACTTGCTTCTTGTCCAGATTTATGGTGAGGATATTATATTTCGGTCTACTAACGAACTTCTGTGCGGAGAATTTGAACGTGTTATGCAGGAAAAGTTTGAAATGAGTGCAATGGGAGAGATGCAGTTTTTCCTAGGCTTGCAGGTGGAACAAAGATCAACGGGGATCTTTATTCACCAGACAAAATATGTTTCTGAAGTCTTGAGCCGATTCCAGATGGATGATTCAAAGCCGATGGACACCCCAATACAACCTAATCACGGGATTGGAGTTGACGCTAAGGGGGAGCTAACTGATCCATTTACATATAGAGCAATCGTCGGATCTCTGATGTATCTCACTACCTCCAGACCTGATATAATGTTTGCCACATGTCTCTGTGCACGTTATCAATCGAAGCCGAAACAGAGTCATCTTGCAGCTGTCAAGCGTATCCTTAGATATATGAAGGGTTGTCCGTCGAGAGGACTATGGTACCCTAATGATGATAATTTTGACCTAATCGCTTTTAGTGATGCAGATTGGGGCGGCTGTGACAAAGACAGCAAATCCACAATGGCTGGATGCCAGTTTATGGGGAGCAGGCTCGTGACCTGGAAATGCAAGAAACAGACCGCAGTTGCATTATCCACATGTGAAGCAGAATACGTTTCAGCATCGAGCTGCTGCTCACAGGTTCTTTGGATCCAACAACAAATGGTGGACTACGGTTTGCAATTTCTTAAAACTCCTATTTACTGTGATAATGAAGCCGCAATCGCATTAACAAAAGACTTAGTAAATCACTCAAAGGCTAAACATATCCGGATTAAATATCATTTTATCCGCGACTGTCATGCTAAAGAGTTGATCGATATGGTCAAAATCCACACTGATTACCAACGCGCAGACCTTTTTACCAAAGCTTTTGATAAATCGAGATTTGAATATCTTTTGAAAGCTAATGGTATTAAAGAAAAACAAGACTAATCACTACCTCAGTTTATCGCTTTTTAGTTTAATTTTTACTGTTTTTCAGAAAAATTTCGAAAATCCAAAAACATTGAAAAATTTCAAAATCCATAAAAATTAGAAAATTTCTTTGCTGACTGCTATATCTTCTTCCCTTAGATTAATGCCGTCAGATTTCTGTGAACAAACAATATCTGGGCAGTCACATATTTGAAATGCTCCAGCTTATCCTTCGGAACAGTAAATTCAAAAATTTATAAAAATCAGAAAAATCAAAATGATTTCCTGGAGAAAAAGGGGAAATGATAGTACATCAATGGGGTTCTGACACATTCTACAGAAATGTAATGCTATATAGGGCGTGTGTCTAAGTCTGTGCGATGTGCTGATAGGCTTCGTAGACCTAATACTGCGTGCCTGATACATACATATCAAACGAATTGATGTGTGGATGAACTCCTCATTGGCATATGGTCTTAGTACCGTAATTTCGTTTGATAGGGTATTTGTACAAAACTCGGAGGTTTAGGGTCGTTATGTTATTAGTTGTCTGGGGATAGCTATAACATCGCGAAATATTCCACGAATTTTAATATAAAAGCTCTTATTAAATGTGCCTAAAGTCTCTATATTTTTCTCACAACTAATATATATATATATATATATATATATGTTTATAATAATAATAATAATAATAATAATAATAATAATAATAATAATAATAATAATAATAATAATGTTGTTTAAATATTGTTATAACAAAATGTGATGACTAAACCCATAAACACAAAAGCTTGAACCCAATACTATACCAAGGTGAGTTTACGTAACTATAGGGTAATACTTGGCAATACATAGGGTAATACTTGGCAATCTATTGGGCTACACTTATACTATTCCTCAATACTATACCAAGGTGAGTTTACGTAACCATGTTTATGCGATTCTTTATACTTGCAACAATTATTTAAGCAATTCAACATGCATGTCTAGTAGTAAACTTTATTGCCTCATGAATTAGTCAACCGTTTCAACGAGTTTCAACATTTACATAATCATTAGCTATGGCCAAGCCGGCGATACTCAATAATAGATCTATTGGACTGACAACCCCACCCGGATACGTGTACCTCCTACATAGGTAATGTGGGTGATTGTTATCGTTCAACATATTACTAAGGTGAACCGTAGATGACGGGATGGACCTAAACTAGTCGGAGGTATGATTATGTCAACATATTATACTATTCATGTAGACTTAAATTTACGATAGACATACGAATTGCTAAACTTTTATACTTAAACTATATGCTTAACATGGATTATGTATTCTCACCAACTTCTAGTTGACCCCCCCCCCCCCCCATTTTTCCAAACTCAACAGGAAATACTGATGCATGAAGTCTAGAGCTAGCATGAGGAGATATTTGAAGTTTTAAGCTTTGTTTGATTATTTGATGTAGACTTTAACGTAATTCAATATTGTAATGTAATAAAGGATTATTTAAACATATGTATTATCATGAGCTACTGAACAATCATCAATACGTGACATCCCAATGTTTCCGCCATCGGTTGGGGTGTTATAGATTGGTATCAGAGCCATGGTTATAGGGAATTAGGTTATTAGAAAAATAATCTAGTCTATAACCATAGGATTTAATCAGTACTTGCTTCTTTTACTTTCTATTCTCTATCTTCCTTCTACTTCTTATCCCTACTTTCATCCTTACAAGTAGACTACTCTACATCACTGGAACTACTCTTAGACTAATAGGACAAAATCCTCAGGTTTAACCTGAACCCCCTTGAGATCTCGTCGAAGTTCTAAATTTTAATAACGAACACGTGCAATCTGGAAGTGTGAACGCCTGTATTCTGAGTCTTCTGTCTAGGCTGGCATTGCGCATATATCCCAATCAAACGAGGGACCCGGATGCCTACCTGGGAATTCTCGGGATGAGTGTTCACTTATAGGCTAAAACATGTCTTCACTATGTTATTGGAATCTGGAATCTTTGATAAGTCAACGTTTTCGTTTATTCGTTTTAATGATTACATTCCTTATATTACCTCATACACTTCATGCCCCATTAAAAACTTCATTGTGTCCCTTATAGATCATGTCTCCACGTCGCAGCACTCTCCTTAACAATGGTGACAATCAAGATGAAGTGAATAGCAACGGCCACAACACTAACCACATTAATGGGAGTGATGCCCAACTAGCTGCGATTATTTCCCAACAAATGGCACGACGAATCACAACTCTGGTTTCTAACTTGCTGGCTCAAGTCATCCAAATCAATGGGTATAGCAATGGAAATGGAAATGGCGATGGAAATCACATAAAGAACGGGGCCTTAGTTCGGAAAGGCGAGAAAACAAGTATTGTGGCCGCATTAACTACCAAGAATCAGAAACGTAAGACCAGGGATCCTGATGTAAACCTCACTACCCAAGTTTCTAACAAGAAGCCTTATACGAGAAACTTTCCATTGTGTAACACATGCAATCGACATCATCCCACTGTTTCAGCGTGTCGCTTGTGCACCAATTGTGGTAGGTATGGCCATCTGGTCAACACATGTCGCGAGACCCCAAACCCTAATCAACCCACCAACCCTGCTACTTTGGAGGAAGCAAAGCGGTTGGCTGCCACCTTAACAGATAACCATGTAAAGGCAAGAACCCTGACCCGGAAAGGGGAGAAGAAAACTGTTGAAAAGGATACTCCCCAACCTGCCGTTGAAATCAAAACTGAGGCCTCAACCAACGGAAAGTGCAAGGCCAGGAATTTTGCGATAGACACCACTACCCCACCCCAACAAGAAACAATACCACGGGAAGCTACCTAAGTGTGACACCTGCCAGTATCACCACCCAACTCAAGTATCCTGCCGACAGTGCACCAATTGCCAAAGGAATGGGCATCTTGCGGATGCTTGTCGGATCCCTGCTACAAATGCTCTTGATGCTCCAAATAACCCCGCTTGAAACCCTCCAGCTACTTAACAGCAAATGATGTCTATTTTTCTCTTTAATTCCATGTATTAACACTTTTTGGATCCAAGTAATAAATTCAAGTATTATCATAACATCTATGTGCATGCTTGTTTTAATGTAAACTAATTGCTATATCTATAATCATATGTGCTTACTTGTACAACAATTAGTTGACTACCAAACAATCTACTCAACGATAGGTAGAGGTTATCATGTCTTCCAACAGTCGGGAGAGGCCCTACCAACTGCTCAACGACTGGTGGAGACTATCGAACCTGCCCAACAATCGGTAGAGTCATAAAAGGACGCAAAACCCTAATGTAAGGTAAATTGGTAATTACGGTCCGGAACGTAATCATGAATTTACAGGTACGTTAAGGTGGTGTGAAATTCTATCAAGATTTTTGGTAGATAACCAAATATGAACTTTAGTTATCTAGTAGCTCGTTTAGTAAATCGACCCACACATAACACGCCTCTTATCCACACTATTCGAGACAGGTTACTCTATTCATTGTCATGCCATAACATAAAATTTTTCAAGACACACTTGTCCTAATTTCTACCCAACCCCCTTCAACCCTGTGTTTTCAATAAACTTCGGGACGAAGTTTCCAAAAGTAGGGGAGACTGTAACATCGCGAAATTTTCCACGAATTTTAATATAAAAGCTCTTATTATATGTGCCTAAAGTCTCTATATTTTTCTCACAACTAATATATATATATATATATATATATATGTTTATAATAATAATAATAAAAATAATAATAATAATAATAATAATAATAATAATATTGTTTAAATATTGTTATAACAAAATGTGATGACTAAACCCATAAACACAAAAGCTTGAACCCAACCCAACACCCTTAGAATACCAAGCCTTTTAATAACTTTTGGAGCCCAGCAAGAAGCCCATTAGGCCCAGCCCAACTCCCTCCTTCCCCCTTATGCCCGTTTAAAAACAAAAAAAAAAAAAAGATTGTCCCCGCCGAGGTTCGAACCGGAGACCTCTTATACACAGCACACACACACCAACCACCTGAGCAACACTTGTATATTGTTATGATTCCAGATCTTTTTATATAAATAAACAAATAATTTCCCTTTCCTTCTTTCCTTTTACGACGAACAGCAGCAGCAGCTTTGACCACGACCAACACCCATTTGACCAATCTAATTAACGCGTATTTGATCCAGGAATGGTAAGAACTCGTGATATCCGGCCTAATCTTCATCAAATACGCGTTAATTATCATGCAATTGATGCCAATTATACAATATACGCGTCAAACATTAAACCCGGGTCAAAGCTTGCCATTTCGAACAACCAGACCTAAAAACTATAAATTGAACCTCTGAATACGATCACAACTCGCCAATTACTCTGCCTCAATCTATAATTGCTCTCAAAAGTCTGCTGTTCGTGGAATAATTGTTCGAGTTTGACTTTTAAGTTGACCGTTCAATTCGTAGTCGATTAAGCTTTGTAAGTATAATCTTTTTGGTGGGTTTTGTTTATCGGCACCCACACAACAAAAACCCTAAGGTTAATCGGGTTAATGTTGTGTGGATTGTCTGACTGTAGAAACTAGGGCTCGAATTCAAATATTTGGGGAAGAACATGTATACTGATATGATATTTATTTCTAATAAACTGAATCCAAACACAACCACTGGCTTGGACCAGCTGGTTGTGTCTGGTGCCCATGGACAGAGCCACGCGGGTTCGAACCCGGTCAGTGGCAATTCTTTTTTTTTTTTGATTATTCTACAAAACAAACAAATATATATATATATATATATATATATATATATATATATATATAATCATTAGTATTTTAAAATTAGTTTTAAAATACTAAAACTCTTTTATAAATTTCCACAAAAATTATCCTGAGTTTGTACAATGATAAACTTTACTGAGATGATTTTTAATTCTGAAAAATCATTTATTTTATATTTTTAATCAATTTTTGTTAGTTTTAATCATGATTAAATCATAATAAATTCAATTTTTGATATTTTTGCACCAAAATTTTATACAATTTATTTCTGAACATTTAGAACAGAAATATAATTTTTAAACTAATAATTCTTTAATTTTAGCATTTTTAAATATTAAAGTTAAATTTTGGCAATTTGTAATAAATAGATTTAATAATCTATTTTAAAGAAAATAATTTTATAAAAATTATTTTTATACTTCAAACACGTTATTGTAAACATCCTAAATTCAAACTTTATAAAAAGACTTTCATTTATTTAATTATCAAATTTCCCTTTATTTATTTAAACATTTTATTATAAATTCAACAATAGGATATCCCCAAATCGAGGCCCTAGAATATACTTGTAGACTAGATAGACTTAGACTTATTTGTTGCCTTATACATAGGGTAATACTTGGCAATCTATTGGGCTACACTTATACTATTCCTCAATACTATACCAAGGTGAGTTTACGTAACCATGTTTATGCGATTCTTTATACTTGCAACAATTATTTAAGCAATTCAACATGCATGTCTAGTAGTAAACTTTATTGCCTCATGAATTAGTCAACAGTTTCAACGAGTTTCAACGAGTTTCAACATTTACATAATCATTAGCTATGGCCAAGCCGGCGATACTCAATAATAGATCTATTGGATTGACAACCCCACCCGGATACGTGTACCTCCTACATAGGTAACGTGGGTGATTGTTATCGTTCAACATATTACTAAGGTGAACCGTAGATGACGGGATGGACCTAAACTAGTCGGAGGTTTGATTATGTCAACATATTATACTATTCATGTAGACTTAAATTTACGATAGACATACGAATTGCTAAACTTTTATACTTAAACTATATGCTTAACATGGATTATGTATTCTCACCAACTTCTAGTTGACCCCCCCATTTTTCCAAACTCAACAGGAAATACTGATGCATGAAGTCTAGAGCTAGCATGAGGAGATATTTGAAGTTTTAAGCTTTGTTTGATTATTTGATGTAGACTTTAATGTAATTCAATATTGTAATGTAATAAAGGATTATTTAAACATATGTATTATCATGAGCTACTGAACAATCATCAATACGTGACTTCCCGATGTTTCCGCCATCGGTTGGGGCGTTACAATAGCCTCTCTGATCTTCTGCTGTAAGTCATTACGGACCTAGATCAGATAGGGTGTCTTTATAAAAAAGCTTTATGCCAAATCCTAAAGTTACCAAATTGAGGAACTTTACATGTTTTATGATGATCAAAGATTATCTATTACTATTACATCGTATTAATCACTGATGCAAATCATGATTGATATCAGTCCTCAACCTGGTAAAGTGCACATGTTACTTTGTTGCATTAATTTGCTGACATGTATACCTCTGTGCATTATACCTTGTAAATTACAGATGACGAAAGCATAATCACGCTTTACAATGAGTCTTTGTGCATTTACTTCTTGATACGGGAGTATGTCGTGTGCGTGGGAACCACAGACAATTATGTTTATACTATACATAATAGTATCAGTTTAAAGCATTGCACAAAAGTCTGCATGTGAGTTTATGTGGATCACAATATCAGCAGTTGTCAGATCACACATTGTCTTTTGTGATAATAATCAAAAGATCAACGGTGTGATCAGATTTCTCAATAACTGATATGATCCCTTTACCGAAAATCACAAAACATTTACTGTTTTCTCTTTACATTTCTGCATTTTATTTTCTCGTCAAAAATTGCCAAAATCAAAAAGATTTTAGGTGTGTTTTAACATAAACTTTAGAAAATCCAAAAAGATTTTACATTTCTATCTTATTTTTGATAGCTGATGGTGGTTGATGACGATTTTCTAAACCTTGATGAACCATTTGAGCTTTGTCATCTTTAACTGAGAAAATACGATTGTCGATGCTTAAAAGTTGGAAAATATTTTGAACGGGACTCGATTTTGAGATTTGGTAAAATTTTCAAAATTCCTGATTCACTTTCGCCCATTCGATTGGGTCGAAGGAAGAATTTCATGTTCATTCGTACGTTTCATTTTGGGCGAATGTGAGAGTTCTTAATTTGTTTTTCTCTTTCGAACCCTTTTATCTCATTCGCACCGTTCATTAGGGGCGAAGGAGACAAAAGCTTCACATTCGACCACAATAAACGGTCGAAGGAGCAGTCTATATATACCCATCTCTGCTCATTTGACCCTTTACAAATTTTTTTCAAAAATTCTGATTTAAAGTCCACTTGTTGCTCGTGCATTTTAGACCTTATCATTGTGTTCGTCTGTTGTTCTTGATCATTTTCCACTCATTTTTATAGGTTAATATCCATTATTGAATGTTTAATCAGTGATTTTGTGTTCAAGCCCTAACTGTTATAGAACAAGGATTTATAAATGATAATTGACCCTATTATTGACAGGGATTCATTGAATGAGTGTTTTAGGGGGATAATATGCAAAAACAATGGTTTAAACATGATCAGAATGCATAATCAATTTTTTAAAGTCATTCAAACCCTAGTTTTTGTTATAAAACACTAATTCAATAAATAACTGATAAAATTGATTGTTTGGAAATATTATTCGGAGGTTTTAGGTGCCTAATGAATCAAAATAACAAGTTGAAATCCATTGATTTTCAAAATTGAAAATTTGAATTGAAGAACTGTCCCTTCACCCCTTTCGAACGGTCGAACGTGTAAAACTGGGCGAAGGAGTAGGTTTTGTCTGGGCGAATGAACACAAATGGGCGAATGAAACATTTTTCAAATTTTTTTTTTACATTCGCACCTATAAAATTCACATTCGTACCCCAGAATCTCTCATTCGCACCTCCGTTTGGGCGAATGTAGAGATCAAAAACCAACTTTTCAATTTTTGATTATTTTGTCGATTTTTAACGTGTTTACTTGTTTTATTTTGCAGTATAAACCATGTCTGAACAGGAAAAACCTACTGAACAAGCTGGATCATCTGCACAAGCTGCCAAGAAAGGAAATGAAGAGCTTTTGCCGTTCGAGAATGCGCATAACTGTTGTTCATATCTTGGGGACGTAAAGAAGCACACTGAGTTCACAGAGATTATTGAGTATCTAAAGAGAAGTCGGGTGATAGATGCAATTGCTACACCTGCTATTATCTATCGAGACATGCTACAAGAGTTTTGGACGGAAGCGAAAATAGATTTCTGGGAGTGTGAATCATCTCTGGTGAGCAAGATTCAAGGAAAATTGGTTATTGTTTCAGAGAATGATATCAGGGAAGCTTTGAAGCTTCAAGATGAAAAGACTGATCCCAGAGAGCTTAGTTTTAGTGAACAGAGGAAATGCTTTCTAAGGATGAAGTATAACGGGCCGATTACTGATGGTTCGTTACACAAGGGAAAGCTTTGTCCCCAATTCAAGTATTTGGCGCATGTTATGATTCATGTATTCGGTTCGGCTGCAGGAGGTTATGATTTGATGAGGAAGAGTATTAGCTCAATGATGGTTGCACTGATATTGAACAAACCGTTCAATGTATCAGGGATGCTTATGGAACATTTACTGGAACCTGTCAGAGGCACAAGGAATTTGAAGTTTTTATTGTATCCTCGATTCCTTCAGATGATATTTGATCACAAGTATAAGGAATTGAAGTGGGATCCAAAGCAGATTATAGTTCAAGAACATATGTCCATCAATACATTGGCAAGAATGAATGCTTATAAAGGCTTGTCGGTGAATGAACGTCCACCTGTTAGACGTTTATTTGGGCAATTGGCGAGGATTGATTATGAGGATCCGGGTAAAGGTTAGGTTAGGCATGCTGATAGTGCATCAAACGAAGACAATCCATTACATCCTGTTGATCCAGAGGCAAAGCGAAAGCGACAAAGAAATCAGGATTGAAGTTGTTCCTGAAACTGAGCCTGCAAAGAAGAAGAATGTGTCAAGAAGACATAAGACTGTGGCTAAGAAAGGGTTACACCTTGTTGATGAAGTGTCAGTCGATTCTGAAGAGACGCAGGAGGATGAACATTGGGATTCAGATACTAAGACTGTAAAGACTACCACGCCCAAGGCCACTGTGGCTGGTGAGTCTGCGAGTCTGAATAGATCTGTGGAGGAACAAAGAATGAATAG
This sequence comes from Ambrosia trifida, assembly GCA_028751855.1. NCBI lineage: Eukaryota > Viridiplantae > Streptophyta > Magnoliopsida > Asterales > Asteraceae > Ambrosia > Ambrosia trifida. The sequence continues at coordinate 127,626,819 of CM054122.1, forward strand.
CCCTATTTACTTGGATGAAGAGGATGAGGGTTTAGGTTTGGGAGCAGGAGATTTTCCTGGTTCACCAGTTCAGGGGGAGAAACCAAAGAAGCCCCAATTCAAGAAGAAAGAAAAGGTGATAAAGCCCGCAGAAAAACGAGCTAGAGAGATTGAATCGTTAATAGCAGGAAAGAAGTTGCCACCTACTTCAAGCTCGAAATCACCAGTTGCTGCTCCAGCCTCAAAGAAGCAGAAAACCACAACTACTTCAAGTACTGAACAGGGAGCTGATATACCTGTTGATGCTTTTAATGAAGCATTGGAAAATGTATTGAAGAAGATGAAGAAGGGTAAACTGCCTGAGGTTGCTGAAGTTTCTACTCGAAAGGTTACAGTGGATAGTGATGTGATGAACACTGTTAACTGGAAACTTGCTGAGATGATGAACATCATAAACAAGCAGCAGACAGATATTGACCAATTGAGAAAGAACGACTCAAAGATGTTGGATGTCGTTGTTACATCACATGAAAACAATGAAGAGCTGAAAAAGAAGATTAAACGGTTGCAGAAGGATAATAAGAAACTGTTAAAACATGAGCAAAGGAACACCAGAAGGATTATAGCTTTGAAGGGAGAGAATAAGAAGCTAAAAGAGAGTAATAAAAGCATGGATAATCTAATTAAAGATTTATACTCTCGAGCTCCTCAGTTGAAAGAAGGTGAAGAGGATAAAGATCAAGACGAGGAGCAGGTTGATTTCGAACTATCTGATGAAGAGGAGGATGATGAAGATCTTGGTGAAGATGCTGGAAAGACTCCTAAAAAGAAGAAGGATGATGGAGATGATGATGGTTCGAATGATGGATCTGGTGATGATAGCAGCTCTGCATTTGATGATGATGATGATGATAATGATGATGATGATACAGATAAATATAAGTATGAGAAAAGGGAATCTTGAAAAGGAGGAGAATCTAGTTCTAAAGCTCCTGGAGGATCAGTGGATGATGATACGATCTTTTGGAACGATAAGCTGAAGTCTATGTCTGAAGATGATAAACAGATGTATCGCCAGATGCTTACTGATCGAGTCTGGACGATTAACATGACTAGCAGATTTTCTGAGATCTTTGAATCTTGTGACAGGGTGCTTGAATTAGAGTATAATGATCCTGATTTGGAAGATGGTGAAGTTTCGGCGGCGATGACAAAAGAGATTTTTGAAGGTTTAGCGAAGAAGGTTGGGAAAACGTTAGAAGAACTATTGGCTGATAACCAGATTCCTGATCTACCTGAAAAGGAAGCTGGAAATCATTCTGATGATCGTGACGTACCTGTGTTTGAGGATATTGAAGTTGAAGATGTCACCAGTGAAGAGTATCCAGAATATTTTAAGAAAGACAAGGATTCTGGATTTACTACTTTCATTGATGATCTATTGAATGAAGCCGAGAGACTTGCAAAAGAGAAGAGTGATAAGTTTGTTGATGAAGTGTTCAAAGGGCATGATAAACCGCATATCAAACAATCCGATAGCTTGAAAGAGTTACTGAGGAAACTAAAAGAGAAAGAAGCCAATCGTCCAAAAGCAGAGATTCAGGATAGCTTTTATAAATTCCACAACGAAATGTTTAAAGGAAAAGCGTTGGGTTGGAAGTTTATAAAGCAGTTGAAGTGTGTTGCAGTGAAGTGGGAGAAGGGGATACTCTACTTTGATAGATTTCATGATTTGAAGACTCTCCCATACTGGGCTATTCGTGACATTTGTCGACACAAGTTGACTGGAACGTCAAATGATCAGATTGCCTACTTTGCTAATAAAATGGCGAGAGAAAGCAGGACGAAGTGGAATCTTTTTGAACCTCAGTATCCAAAGCGGATTGTTCACAAGAAAAACATTGATGATATAACCGGTTTGCCCAAGGTGACTCTAAAGTACAAACCACCAAAAGTGTTGAGGCATATTCAATTGTTGCAGATTCCTCAACATTTTGCAAAAGACTTTATCTGGTGGTACTACAATTGGAAGATTGCAGAAGCTGTGATATTGTTGAAAGATGGAGACAAGAATTTCAAAAAGATACACATATTTGATCCCATGTGGTTGGTGAATTGTTCACAAGAGGACATCATTATGTAGTATTACAATCCCATTTTCAGTGATGTGAAGGATGCTGAACAAGCAAGTAAATACCAGCGTGTGGTATTTCTGTGCTTTGCTCATGATATTAATGTCGGATGCGACTATGATAAGAAGCTTGGCAAGTTTGTTAAAGCTCAAGAGGTTCCTGAAGCGAATAAGAAAAAGCCGAAGCAAGTATTTGAAAAGGTGATGACATTGGAAGAGAAGAAACTATTGCGAATAAAGCTGATGAACAAGAGAATGGATGAAGAACGAAGGCTTAAACAATCCAAGCAATAGTCGAGGGGGAGTTTGTAGATGCATTATTGTGTGACTAATGCTTTGGATTACAATAAACATGTGTTTTGGTGATTGTCGAACGGGCGAAGGAGGTGATTGATGGGCAAATGAAGAATTTGATAGGTGCGAAGGAGAGAAAACATACGAAGGAGAGACAAAGGGGCAAATGTAGTTTTAATTGTTATGTAATGCTTGGTTCGCACGCTGTGTTTGGGCGCACATTTGACCATGTAATATGGGCGAATGTGCAGGCCTATAAATAGGTTAAGCAATTTTTGAAAGTTAGTTGTTGGTCATTTTATTCCCTCCTATTTTGTGTCTCTCCCTAGTGTTTGTGTCGACTTATTTTCATGATAGATTTGATTGTAATCATTATTAAAACGTGTAATTTGAGTTGTTTATGAATGAGAAAAACTTTTGAAAGATGATTTCTGTGTTTTGATTGTTTGATTATCATTATTGTGATTGATTCAGGGATTCCGCACCTGAATCAAACTTGTTTGATCAATCTCTTTGTAGATTTGACGATCCTAAGCGCATACAGATCTGCCAGGATTGCCACCCCTCGAGTCAAGTCGAGTTCCGTATTGATCTCATTCCCGGATTTGCTCCCGTAGCATGTTCGCCTTACCGTTTAGCTCCGTCTGAGATGCAAGAACGAACCAACTGCAAGAGTTGCTCGACAAAGGATTCATTCTACCGAGTTCATCACCATGGGGAGCTCCAGTTATTTTTTGTTAAGAAAAAGGATGGATCGTTTCGCATGTGCATCGTTTACAAAGAGTTGAACAAGCTTACGAATTGATCTGAGATTAGGCTATCACCATTTACGAATTCACGAAGGGGACATACCCAAGACTGCTTTCAGGACGCGGTATGACCATTTCAAGTTTCTGGTTATGCCATTCGGTTTGACCAACGCACTAGCAGTGTTCATGGATCTAATGAACAGGGTGTGCAAGCCTTACCTCGACAAGTTCGTGATCATATTCATTGATGACATTCTGATTTACTCACGAACTCGAGACGAACATGAGCAGCATTTGAGAGTGATTTTGAATCTACTCAAGCAGGAAAAGTTGTATGCCAAGCTATCCAAATGCGAGTTTTGGATTCGTGAAGTTCATTTCCTCGGTCACTTGGTGAACACGAAGGGTATACATGTTGATCCAGCTAAAGTAGAGTCGATCAAAGACTAGCCTAGACCCAGTATCCCAACAGAAGTTCGACAATTTCTAGGGTTAGCTGGCTATTATCGGCGATTTATCGAGAATTTTTCAAAGATAGCCTAGTCCCTAACAGTCTTGACCCAAAAAGACAAGAAATTTGAATGGGGAGATCCACAAGAATCCTCTTTTCAGCTCCTGAAGCTCAAGTTGTGTAGTGCACTGATTCTCTCAATGCTAGAGGGAACAGAGGACTTCATGGTTTACAGCGATGCATCTCACCAAGGTCTCGGTTGTGCCTTAATGCAGAGGAATAAGGTTATAGCCTATGCCTCTCGTCAACTCAAAGTGCATGAACGAAACTACACAACCCATGATTTAGAACTGGGTGCAGTAGTGTTCGCGCTCAAGATTTGGAGACCTTACCTCTATGGGACTAAGTGCACAGTCTTTATTGACCATAAGAGCTTACAACATATCTTTGACAAGAAGGATCTGAACATGCGTCAAAGATGATGGGTTGAGCTACTCATTGAATAGGACTGTGAGATTAAGTACTATCCAGGGAAGGCAAATGTCGTAGCAGACGCGCTAAGCCGATAGGAACGTGCCAAGACATTGCGTGTTCGTGCGCTAGGCATGACCCTTCATAACGATCTCACTGCTTGCATTCATCAGGCTCAGCAAGAAGCTCTTAAGGATAGTAACATCGGGAAAGAAGCTCTATACAATCAGGTTAATCAGTTGGAGACAAAACCTGATGGGACAAAATATTTTTCGAACATAATATGGGTTCCGTTGTATGGAGGATTACGTGATCTGGTTCTAGATGAAGCGCATAAGTCCAAGTACTCGATACACCCCGGCGCAGATAATATGTATAAAGACCTCAAGCAGTTCTATTGGTGGCCTAACATCAAGGGTTGTATTGCGGCCTACGTTAGAGGTTGCTTAACGTGTTTGAAGGTCAAGGCAGAGTACCAGAAGCCGTCAGGAATGCTTCACCAGCTAGAGATTCCTGTTTGGAAGTGGGATCAAATCTCTATGGATTTCATCACCATGTTGCCAAAGACATCTCGTGGTCATGATACGATTTGGGTAATTGTCGATCATTTAACAAAGTCTGCGCATTTCCTGCCGATCAAGGAAACAGGCAAAACAGAGAAATTATCCAGGTTATATATCAATGAGATTGTGTCAAGGCTTGGCATGCCTACTTCCATAATCTCTGATCGAGATAGCCGTTTCACTTCAAGGTTTTGGCAGACGTTGCAGGAAGCTCTTGGTTCTAGGTTAGACTTGAGCACCGCTTACCATCCAGACACTAGAGGAGATGCTTAGAGCGTGTGTAATTGGTTTTGGGGAAATTTGGGATACACATCTACCGTTTGTCGAATTTTCCTACAATAACAGTTACCATATTAGTATTAAAGCTGCTCCTTTGGAGGCGTTGTATGGACGCAAGTGTCGATCGCCCGTGTGTTGGGCTGAGATAGGAGACAAGCACCTAACAGGTCCTTAACTCATTCAGGAGACAACTGACAAGGTCTTCCAGATCAGGGACATATTGAGAGTTGCCAGAGACCGATAGAAGAGTTATGTAGACCAGAGGCGTAAACCCTTAGAGTTTCAGGTGGGTGACAGAGTTTTTCTCAAAGTATCTCTGTAACACACCAACCGATGGCGGAAGCATCGAGGTGTCACGTAAGAATGAGTATACAGTAGCACACGGTATTCAAGTTTTAATTGAAATTTATTTAAAGTAAAAATATCCAAAATTATAGATACATAACAAGTCTTGAATGGAATTCTAACACATCAAAAAGCCAAACAAAGCATAAACTTCAAATTGTCTCCTCATGCTAACTCTCTAGACATCAATCATCATTATTTCCTGTTGAGTTGTAAAAATGGGGGGTCAACAAGAAGTTGGTGAGTACATAAGCCATGTCAAGCAAATAGTTTAGGTATAAAAGTTTAGCAATTCATATGTCTATCGTAAGTTTAAGTCTACATGAATAAACATGATATGTTGAATCGACATAATCAAACCTCCGACTAGTTTAGGTCCATCCCGTCATCCACGGTTCACCTTAATAATATGTTGGAACGATAACAATCACCCACACTACCTATGTAGGAGGTACACGTATCCGGGTGGGATTGTCAATCCAATAGATCTATTATTGAGTATCGCCGGCTTGGCCATAGCTAATGATTATGTAATGTTGAAACTCGTTGAAACTGTTGTTGTAGTCTAAATCATGAGGCATTAAAGTTTACAACTAGACATGTATGTAGAATTGCTTAAGTATAAAGAATTGCATAAACATGGTTACGTAAACTCACATTTGCTAAGCTGAATTATCCTCTAAGCATTGTGAATGTATGTGAGGCGAATCCCAAAGACTCAACAACGTAATTGGTCCAATTTGAAGAAATAAGAAATCCGAAAAAAAAGAAAGAATATCATGCTTCCAATTCGCCAATTACAAGAGCTTATAATCAAAGCTTCAATTGTAGAAGTAATAGACTATAGAAGAAAAGTATGAGGGAAAGTTTAATCGGATTGAAACAATCGATTTAGAGGTCGCAAGTGTAATGGTTCATAGGTGGGTTTTTATACTAGTTTTGGATTCAATTAGCCATTAAAATTGGTCAACACCATAAAGTAAGGTTTTATGATGAATTGACTATTTGACTAAGACTTTGACTGTTTGACTAAGACTTTGACTAATCAATTTAAGGAATGTGTTAAGTTTATTTTCTTCTGAAATACTACACAAGATGATAGTTGGCTCAGTTGGTTGTCACTGTGTGTTGGTTCGCTGTGGACGCGGGTTCGAGTCCCGGTCCACACAAATCATTTTTTGGCAATTATTTCCCTAAAACTATATTATTCTAAATTCATAATATGATTATATAAGCCCGAAAGTGACTCGAAATATTTTTAAAACGTACAAAAGTGTCGAGATACAAATAATTATTAGTTTAAGGTATTTAAAACATATATTGTTTAAAACAATACATTCGTTGCAGTCAAGTCAAGTTGTTCAAAGTGCGTTGGAATTCCAAGCGCAAACCCGAATATACGTGGGAGCGCAAAGATCAGATGAAACGCAAGTACCCACATGTTTTCCAGGAGATCACTAGTTCAGATGACCAACACCGAAAAGTTCACGGATGAAATTCCTCTAACATGAGGAGAATGTGACACCCGTCAAAATCACAGGTCATATCCATACATCTAACTACATGTGAATACATTGTGCATAGCATTCCATGTCATCTATTCTGTCATAATTGGATCATACAGGGTTCCAACGAGACAATCCCGAGACATGCAGTCTAACAGCAGACACATTAGTTAGTACATGGCCTTAGTTAGTTAATGTCTTGCTAGACTATAGGAAATCCATGCAATTGAACAAGAATTCCCAACTTGTTACCCGACAAGGGTGAAATCAAACAATGTTCATAAACAAAATAGGTTACCAACATGTATGTAGTAAACTAGTACATCTACAAGGGAGTTCTAAGCCTTTAGCTAGCATTTATGAACTTTCTTGTGAGGAGTTGGCTTATTATTTTCTTTTTTTTTTCTTGGCTATACACGTGATGTATGATACCTGAACTTTAGTTTTGTTTACATGATCAGTTAGTTATGCATATTGGTCACCCGAAGTCTACATGTACTCGCACACCCCACAAAACATTTATTCTTGGAACTAAGTAACTTAACAACTCAAGTTTTGATGATAAAAGTTCATTGTTTTAGTTATGTATACACTCATGTTCACATTAATGCATACACCTTGGAACACATGGATATGGACATTTACAAGCACATACCCATACATATATGTATGCGTGCGTGTGTAAGGGGCCAAGATCCGGCCCAAGAACAACATATTTCACCTAAATTATACAATATATAACATGGTTCGATTTATGAACATGTGTTAAGGATAATAAAACATGTGTTAACTAGCTTAACACACGAATTTTCTTGAAAACATAAAGATATGCGTGTATAAACAAAAGCAAAACACTTGGAAGTGTTGTTTTTATACAAAACCACCACAAGATGTGTCCATATGCCACCCTAGGCATACATAAATGTAACAGACATAACACTTGGTAACAATTAGTAAGACAAAGTACTTGTTTTACCCAAATATAGACTAAAACAGAGTCATTTAGCCGATAACCCGAACATTTTCTGACACATACAGTGTGTGACACACGTGGATAGTAGTACAGAAACCTCTAGTCCACGGGTGATACAGTCAGGTGAACAGTTGCATGGTAGTTAGAACCAAGCATAAACCTAAGTTGCTTTTAAATGCATTTAGGGTTCCTAGACCAGACACACAGTGCCAAATTCAGATCAGTTTAGCATCCAGACATCAAGTGAGTATTCACGGCCCCTTTTTACAGTTTTTACATTTTTCCGGGGGAAAAACATGCTTACAGCTTTCAGTTACAATTACATGACTATTATGTGAACATGAGACATTACGGTTTAGGATCCATTAAGCCCTCGTTTGATATATCATACCATAACTATTAGCTATGGACTTAGCTATGAAACACCAGGATAGATCTATTGGGTTGACACCCCCACTCTTGGTCAGTCGCTCTGACTGGATGAAAGATATCAAAAGAGTGCTTGTATTTCACATCATTTCATTATCTTTAGTGTACAATGTGCGAGGCACAACATGTCATGGTTTGGTTTTGGGCTCATTTCAGATCACATATTGATTATTGCCCTAGTTAGGCAATGATTTAGTCGGTTTTGGATTACATGTCCATCATATAGAATACCCGTGAATTCACCAACTTTATGTTGATCCATATATTTTACATGCATTTTTTCAAGAAATTAGCATGGACAATGGAACTTGCAGGGGTCGCGTGCGAGCATTTGTGGGATACCTTCTTTTGGACCGTTGTGTTGTCATAATAATTTTAGACATTTACATTCAATGGTTTTAGAATTAAACAATTAACTAATGTTGAACGGAGTTGGTTTTTTAATGAAAGTTTCTACTTTGTTTTAATTATTGCTCGTGTGACCTTTTGTGCTTGGAAATCTTTCGAAGTCGCACCTCGCGTTTTCGCCTTGGCGGGGTGTGACATGTACTATGTAAAGTGCTTATGTAATTCGTGTATGACCAATCATAGGCTAGCTAAGCGAATGATTACTGTGCAAACCATGAGTCCCATAACCGAACCTCTTGACTGTTATGTCTCGCGCATTTACACTAAAGACAATGTATGTATAGTAGAATACTGACATTCTTTTGTATGTTACCGGTTAGAGCGACTAACCAAGAGTGGGGGTGTGAACCCAATAGATCTATTAAAGTATTCCATGGCTTTCGATAGTTAATGGTTACATTGTAATGTAAGTACGAGGACTATTGAGCTCATGAACCGAATGTCTCATGTTCCACATGGTAGTCACGATAGAATCAACACACAAACTGAAATTTGTACTAGATTTGTAACATTGTCCCCCAAAACGTAAAATAGTAAAATGGGGCCGTGAAACTCACCTGGTGATGACACGTGAGTAAAGCTGAGATGTGCGGTAACTACCGTCCAAACAATGATTGCCCTATTATTATCAAGGACATAGTAAGTGACACGTTCTTGTCACTTTTGTATTTAGTGTATGTGGGCCACATGTGACAATCTTTAGTTGTACTTTAAGTGTGATCAGCCATGTATATGTCGTGTGTGAGTGTGTGTGTACATGGATTTATCTTTGGAAAACAAGTTATCACAACACAAACTCGATTATTAAAACATTGCTTGAAGATGTCAAGTGTTGATTATCATATAGGGTTGGGTGTTAACTAGGCCGAGAGGTTAATGGTTTCAAAGAAACATAGTGGTTTAGACACTATACCTAATTGAGACAATGTAGAGCTGGTGGACCTTGAGTCTTGATCCTCCTCTTGATCTTGCCTTGATGTTTCGGTTGGGGGTGGGTTGTTTTGGCCGATGAGTTAGAAAGGAAAAAAGGAAGGAATGGTGTGATTTTGTGAAGCTCTTGTAGCTCTTATATAGTCGGCCGATAGGAGTGTGGACAAAACAAAAAGGGAAGGTCTTTTCCTCTAGTTTGTGGCATTGATAAGGAGGTTGATCATGAGTTAGTGTAAGATCATGATTTGGATGATTGTTGACTTGATTTGGAAAGAGACATAAGAAGTGGATGGTGATGGGTCGATGCAAGGTAGAAGACAAGACCAAATCTTCCATTTTTGGTTAGTGTCATCATGGATAAGTATAGTTTGTCCTTGTAAGGCCTATTTTGGTATAACTTTAAGGTTTCTGTCTTTAGTAGAATGCATGACAATGATAGTGTGTTGTCGTGTCCCTTTCGGCCACAAATAATAGGAGTAGGAATTTTGGTTATCATCCAATTTAGGTAACTCTTATCCATGGCATTTTAGGTGCATATAAGGTAGTTCTAAAAAGGTAGTTCTAAAATGGTGCAAAAATTAGTGAGGTTTTCATGAAAGGGACTTGTGATTATTGGGGTTGTATGGATCGGCCGAAGGTGATTATCAATGGGAATCATCTTTTCATGGCATAATATCGTGCATAAGGGAGTGTAGTTTCTTTGTAGCAATACCAAAAGGGTATAACTAGGAGGTGTCATTGTGTTAGAAAATGAGAGAAGTGTGAGTTGTGGATCTCAGCCGAAATAGAGGAAAAAAAGATCTTTCAATTTGTGGGTTTTATTATCAACTCCTAGTTTGAATGACAAGGCCTAGTATAGTGCAAGATAGCTATCATGGGAGGCAAGGTAGTTATAATTGATTATTATCCAACCATGAGTTCTTGTGTGTGTGCACTTACACCTTGTGCATATATGTGTACTTGTATACTAGGCTTTGGTTAGTCCTTGTTCCCTATTAAATAGGTATAGGTCCGATGGTATGGATACGTATATGCGTGTAGGCAAAGAGTTGATTGAATGAAATATTGAGTGGTATAGCTTATAATCGACCATCACTAGAAAACACACCTTTGTTGCAATTAGTTGGAGAGTGCGTTTTGATGACGATATCAATATGTATTAATAATGTTCATTAGTTGAGAACACATTTTATTTGATGTTAACATATGATAATATTTGTGATCCGTGCACATGTGTTAGCGAGGAATTTCCATGTGTTAGAGTGTGGTAACCTCATAAAAAATGTTTTGTGATTGTTTGGGTTTGAGTGGATTATACAGCTTTCCACTTCCGGCATTATCACATGCACAGTTGTTTTGTATTGGTAAACGGATATCCAGTTGCCAATTGTGTGTATAACTCGGGTGTTGTATACATAAACGGATAATTTATTGAGTTTTCTGAATAACTCATGCTTCACCAGACTGGGGGGTATAGTGTGTGCAAATTGTCTAATTATGCAGCTAAAATGACAATAATAAGTAAAATGTGTACGGATGTTGACCTGGATCGTTATCTGGTGTCACAACAATTTTCTTGTTTATATAAATTTATAAAACTTGAATTCACTCAGCTCGTCTGACTTTGCATACATATTAGATTGATTTTAGGTTTGTTGAAGTATAAAAGGGACGCCTTCTATGGAACTACTCAGCTGCAGTTGACATTTTGAATAAAAGGACGTCTACTATTTGCATGAACACTTATTTTCATTATTTCAAAGATTTTATTTTATCATATAAATATGTTTTGACCCGTTATGGGAACTCCATGTTTGGTTCACCAAGTTCATTACATCTTCTGAAACAACAACATTTGAGTGTGAAGTTGATTCTTTCTGAGGTTTAGCAGCAGGTGATAATTTGTTCAAACTGGATAGTATATTCTTCAATGATTTAGAAACAGAATCTGGATTTTTTTGTGTTTCTGTTTCTTTGCTACAGGAGATTCAACTTGTGGGGATGAAACCTGAGGAACTTTCTTTCCTTTCAGTAATAGATCAATGTATTTTTATCTCTTCGTCTTAGAAGACTCCCTTTTAGACATCGTCTTCATACGTCCACATTTATTAGATTTTGGTGCAACTGGAAAACTAGTAAAATCCGCATCCTCATCTAATATCAACTGTTCGTTCTCCTCTACATAACCTCTACTTAGTTGTTGAGCAACTCGTTCATCCATCGGATCAGGAGTAGCTGAATCACCAGTGGCCTTGGGATTCGTCTCCTTTACAATTTCTTCTTCAGAACCCCATTCCTCCTCAGTTTCTGTTTCCTCATATATCAGCAAAGTCTTATCTTTTCCTTTCTTCTTTGCTTTTGATGAATCTTCAATCTCTTTTCCCTTATTGGAGTTTGCCCTTTTTTATTACATGTCTTTTGGCTTTTTCTCCCTTCTTCACCGGTACTAGAGGATAATCTGAATCTCAATCACTGTTATTATGTCTCACTTGATCCTTATCAAGAGTAGTATAACCAGGTGTAATTAGGTGACCAAGCAATTTCCTTGTTGGTGGTTTTTTGTCTTTCCCTTATATGTTATCTTTCTATTCAAGGTCATCTCATTCATATGCTCTTGGTTAAGAATCTGCTTGGGATCTTTCACCAATTCAGGATATTTCTCATCAAAGATCATTTGCAAAAACCTTGGATACATCAGGAATTTTTCTGTATTTGTACCATCAAAAACTTCTTTCATGTGATGAAATAGCATTCCTCATACATTGTAGTCTTTGTTCAAGATCAAAGCAACAGCTAACGAACTGATTGTATCTCTCAGTACATCAAAACCTCCTCTGATACTTGTAAACACATGAATCAGAACATGTAATAGATATTTGAATGATGGGGAAACATTTGATTCGTTGAGTTGACATTCTGTTATTGGAGCAAAAAACTTCATCCTGAGAAAGCAACCCTTCTGCACCGACCATGGTAACTTAATTGGGTCTTTCTCCTTGTCAGAGTATCTCATTTCCTTGAACTTTGCTATGAACCATCGTCTTTCCATCCCATAAATCCAATGTTGCATTCTCCAGAATTCTTCTTAGTGATCATTATAGATTATGTGGGGTTGGGCAATCGCATAGAAAATCCTGGATCTCCTCAAGTAATTGACGATCCCTCTAAACTCTTCAAACTTGTCATCCACATCACCTATGTAAGCATAACATTTTTATTAGTCGGTTTGACCTATCGAAGATCCGAAACAGTTTTATTAGGCACAAATGAAACATAAAATTTCATTCGACCTTCAAAAAACTTCATTCGACCTCATGAAGAGTTCAAACGAAACCTGATTCAAAATCAAATTTTCAATTCCTTGTTTTAACCATTTTAATCCATGATTTTGGTTGATTAATCATCTAAACTGGTCGACTAAGCCTAATTAACCATCAATTTTAACTATGAACACCTAATCGATTGTTTTTAAAAGTTCAAATCATTAATCTATTAAAATTAATCGTAGTTTTGATCAAATCTCCCCCTAAAACATTCGATTAGTGTGTTTGAATCACCAAATCAAGTTATCAATCAGTCCTAATGGTCCAAGTCACAAACTAGGGTTTTTGTCACAAAATCCCCATTTCTGTTTTGGTTAATGGATGAAAACCTGTCAAAATCAAGATTATAATACCTAATGATACCAGGAACAAGATTATAAGTTCTAAAATACAAGGGCAAAAACTCGAGTTCAGAGAAAATCAACAGTTGGAACAGTACTAACGATTGAAAAATGAGGTTCAAATGGGGGTTTTGGCTATATATAGAAGATTTGGTTCGACCTTTGATGGGGTCGAATGAAAACTAAAAATTAGGTTCGGGCTAATTTAAAGCACGAATCAAATTTGTTATGGGTTCAAATGAAGAAATTCAGAAACCTAAGTTCATTCGACCTTAATAAAAGCACGAATCAAACTTCAAAATTTCATTTGACCTAATGAAAGGGCGAATGAAAATTTTGTAAAACTGATTTTCACCAAAATGTACAATTCCATCCACGTTTTGGCAATTTCAAACCTTTAAACTTTAAATCTTTCAAAAATTTGATTTTAAAGATACAAAACTCAGATTGGTTTGTCAAAGTTTAAGAAAATGATCATCGTCCAACATCGGTTATCGAAAATAACGCAGAAAAATTAAAATATTTTGGATTTTTTGAAATTTATGTTAAAACACACCAAAAATTCTTTTTGAGTTTTGCATATATGAAGAAAATCAAACAGAAAGCAATAAACCTTTTGTGATTTTTTGATAAGAGGATCATATCAGTTTATGAGAAATCTTATCACACCATTGTTCTTTTTCATTTTAACTTTACTAACTATGTGACTTGGCAACTACTGGTATTGTTGTACACATAAGCTCATAGGCAGACCAACATGCAGTGCTTTAAAATGATATACTTAAGGTGTATTCATAACTAACTCACATGTGGTTCCTACACACACGACATACTCCCATATCAAGGAATTTGCACAAAGGTACATTGTAACGTGTGATTATGCCGTTGTTATCCGTATGTTACAAGGTATCAGGCACAAAGGAATATAGGTCAGCAAATCAATGCTACAGAGTAACTTGTGCACTCTACCAGGGTGAGGCTTATATCAATCATGATTTTCATCATAGATATGATACGATGCAATAGATAATCTTTCATCATCATCATACATATAAGTTCCTCATTCGGTAACTTGGCTTTTGGCATTTAAGCTCTTTAAAGATACCCTGACTAAATCTAGGTCCGTAAATTAATATGACAAAAGATCAGTGAGGCCATCCCCAGATAACAATCAACATAAGGTCCCAAAACCTCTGATTTTGGCAACCCTATCAAACGAAATTACTATACCAACACCATATGCCCATGAGGTGTTCAGCCACACAGCAAGCAGTTCGTTATGTTTGTATCACTACGGCACGCATTAATAGGACTACGAAGCCTACCAACACATCACACAAAGTCATCACATGTCAAGTATTTGACATTTCAATTCTTTAGCATGTGAAAGATCCTCACTGATGTACTATCATTTCCTCTTTTTCTCCAGGAAAAATCATTTTGGGTTTTCTGAGTTTTTATGGTTTTTTTTTTTCAAAATTTTCAATGTTTTTGGTTTTCCTGAAAGAAAACTCGCCCTAAAATTAAAAACATATTTTTGGATTTATTTTTTTAGTTTTTGAAAAGAGAAAAACAAAAGAAAATTTAATAAACCGATGAGGAGTCTAATCTTGCTTTTCTTTAATACCGTTAGCTTTTAATAAAAATTTAAAAACGTGATTTGTCAAAAGCTTTGGTAAAAAGATCAGCTCTTTGATAGTCAGTGTGGATTTTAACCATATCAATCAAACCTCTGGCATAACAATCCCGTATAAAGTGATAACAGATGCGAATATGCTTAGCCTTGGAATGATGAATGGTGTCTTTTGTGAGTGCTATGGCTGCTTCATTATCACAATGAATGGGGGTTTTAAGAAATTGCAAACCGTAGTCGTGCATTTGTTGTTGAATCCAAAGCACTTATGAACAAAAACTCAAGGCTGCCACGTATTTAGATTCACACGTTAAAACTGCAACTGACTTCTGCTTCTTGCATTGCCAGGTAATTAACCTGCTCCCCGGAAATTGATATCCAGCCGTTGTGGATTTAGCGTCAATATCACAGCCTCCGAAATCTGCATCACTAAAAGAAATGAGGTCAAATTTATCATCATTAGGATACCATAAACTTCGTGATGGACAACCTTTCAAATAACGTAGGATTCATTTAACTGCAATGAGGTGACTTTGTTTCGGTTTCGATTAAATCGGGCACAGAGACAAGTAGCAAACATTATATCTGGCCGAGAAGCGGTTAGATACATCAATGATCCAGCGATGCCTCGATACGTGTAGGGGTCAATAAGCTCCCCCTTAGCATCAACTCCAATCCCGTGATTAGGTTGTATGGGAGAGGCAATCGTTGTAGAATCCTCCATCTGGAATCGGCTCAAGACTTTAGAAACATACTTCATCTGGTGGATAAAGATCCCCAACGGCAATTGGTACACTTGCAATCCCAGAAAGAACTGCATTTCTCCCATAGAGCTCATCTCATACTTTTCCTACATGACCTTTCCGAATTCTATGTACAAACTTTCATTAGTTGAACCAAATATAATATCATCAACATATATCTGTACCAAAATCAAATCACCCTCTATTCCTTTCGTGAACATGGTAGAGTCAACTTGTCCTCGCTTGAAACCTCTTGAAAGTAAGTATGTTTAGAGCTCTTCATACCAGTGTCAAGGGGCTTGGTGCAAACCGTACAACTCCTTATTCAGTTTGTAGACCATATCCAAGTGGATAGGATCCTCAAAACCTAATGGTTGCCCTACATATACTTCTTCCTTGACCACACCGTAAAGAAAAGCACTTTTAACATCCATTTGATACACCTTAAACTTCATGTAAGATGCATACTCAAGAAACATTCGGATTGCTTCTATACGTGCGACTGGTGCATAAACTTCGTTATAGTCGATTCCTTAAGTTTGACAAAAACCTTGCACGACAAGTTGAGCTTTGTTCCTTACGATCACTCCTCTATCGTCTTTCTTACACTTGAAAAACCCATTTGTACCAATCTTCTTTCTATCTGCTGGCAAATCAGTCAAAGTCCATACTCTTAACTTCTGAAATTGTTGAAGTTCTTGTTGCATCGCATCCACCCATGATTCGTCGTTCAGTGCTTCCTTGTAAGTCCTAGGCTCAACCTGCGAAATAAAATAAGCAAACGACCAATCATTTTGTTCATCTGATTTTTGAATTTTAGAGTATAGGGCAAGGGCTCCAATGTTCTCGTTCGATGATGCACACCTCAACTGTCAACATGTCATCTAGCTGCTAATGGATGAACCTTGTGAATTCGAGATTCTGGATGTGCTGGAATAGGAATCACCATTTGAACATTCAAATTCTCTGCTGCATCCAGATCATTACCCGCATTTGATGTAGAAGAAGTATCTGTAGATACAAACGAATTTGGGTTCACTAGAGGTGATACTATAGGCTCATTCAAGACTGCTTCACTGGTTACTTCATCATCGTTCTCCGACTCAGAAGAATCAAACGAATTAGAAACATCTTGAAATACTTCCTCGTTAGTTGAATTATTCACAGGAGCATAGGTATCATTAGAAGTTGTTGCCAGAGGAGTCATGGTGATCGGACGCACTAACGGTAAAGTGACTGCGTTCTCATACTCGTAATAAAGTTATATAACAGCTTCTTCAACCAAGTTTTATAGATTAAATTACTAAAAAAGTTCTTTGTAGTCAAACATCCAATCAGGTCCAACGCCGGGAACATTTTGAGTGTAGCACTGAACATCCACGTTTGCCCACTCTTCAACATTTTTTGTCATTTTGTTGAAAACACAATTATTTGGTGTCGCGTATCCAACAAAATAACTTTCTTCAGCTTTAGCTCTAAACTTCTCTGTTGGATTAAGAATCATACACGACGCCTCGTATGGTTCTAGAAACTCCAAGTTCGGCTTGCGTCTGTTGAGTAGCTCTTAAGAAGTCTTCGCAAACTTCTTCATAGTCAACACACCGTTCAAAGTATAGCAAGCTGCATGAATAACTTCATTCCAGAAAATAATTGGAAGACTAGAATCTGCAAGCATTGTTCTAGCCTCTTCAATTAGAGGCATGTTTTTCCTTTCTGCAACACCATTCTGTTGTGGAGTGTATGGTGCACTGTATTCATGATGAATTCCTTTTTCTCCACACAATGCATCCATCATCGAATCCATGTTGATCTTCAATCCATGAATGTTCTCCAAACTGGTAAACAGAATCTTCAAATTGTTGAATGTTTCACTCTTGTGTTGCATGCACATCACCCACGAAAATCTTGAATAGTCATCGGTCACCACAAGACAGTATAGATCTCTGTTCATGCTTTTGCGCTTCATAGGTCCAAAGAGGTCCATACGTAGGCGTTCAAGCGGAATACTAACAGAGATAACTTTCTTAGGTTTGTGGGAATGTTTGTGCTATTTTCCTTTCTTACAAGAAACACATTTATCATTCAAGTGGAAAATGTTTCACATTCACTCCTTCCACTAGCCCATTCTTTACCAAGTTCTTCATCTTTCTCAAATGAATATGCCCCATTCTTCTATGCTACATGATAGATTCCTTTTCAGTAGTTTTAGACAGAAAACACGTCACTTAGCCCTGTGTTGTAGTGGCTTTGCTCATGTTGAGAATATACAAGTTGTTTACTCTCGGAGCCTTCAACATAATCCATTCTTTTGGTATTTCAAAACTAGGCTTAAGGATGTAACATGATTTGTCATCAAAATGCACTCAGAACCTCTTATCACATATCTGAGACACACTCAAAAAATTATAGTCTATCTGTTTCACATACGAAATCTTCTCAAAACTAACAATCCCATTGCTCACACTCCCTTCCATCGTAATATAACCTCTGTTGTTTCCAGGAAACGCAACATAACCTCCATTAATTTTTTTGATGTCAAATAGGAGCGTGATGTCTCCAGTCATGTGTCCGGAAGCTCCACTGTCAACAATCCAAAGACTGCTAACAGGGCAAGCTGGAACTCCCTGCACCAATCAACAAATGATTAGTTTTTACTAGGGACCAATGCCTTTGTGGTCTTGGGTCTTTGAGTATCAGCATTCAAAGAAACATTCTTATCTGAAACATTTAAAACATCCTTTATCTCATCAATCGGTTTTTCCAAAACTTTTATTTTAGGAACAAATTTCACCGATTCTGTCGAAGTTGAGCTGGAACCACCTGAAGAACCCTTAGGTGACCAAAATTTTTTCGATCGTTTCAAGATTCTGATTTGAGTTTGAGGTTTAGATTTTACCTCCCCAGCTTTCTTTGAAACAACCTTTGGTGGAACATTCTTAGTTACCTTGTCTGATTTAACAGACGAAGGTCCAGTGGATGACTTAGCAGACGGTTTAGGATAAACCTTCTGCTTATCATTCACCAAGTTCACCATAGACCTCTTTCTAGACGCATATTGCGACTAGTGCTTTGGATTGACGAAATAAAGTGTTTTGTTGATTTACGGGAGGTCGAAGGAAGGATCTGATAGGTCGAAGGAAGACTATTCTGGCGAAGGGAGAAGACTCTAGACAGATGCTTGGTTCGAGCTGCTGATTAGGTCGAAGGAGTACATTCGACCTTGTCGAGAGGTCGAATGTAGCTTCTTATATAAGCTGAACTTTTTGTTAACTTTATAACTTTTGCCATTTTTTGTTGTGTGTCTGGTCTAGTTTCTCTCTCTAGGTTTTGATCTTTCTGATATTGATTTATAACCTTGTAAACCTAATTGTAAACATCTTTTATCAAGTTATTAATGAGAATGATGATTGAAAAGGTAATTGTGTGTGTTTGATTCGATTCATATCATATTGTAAACAATCTAGGGTTTGCGCGCCTAGATTTTTTAGATTTGTATGATCACCTAAACGTTTTTGTCAAAACCGATCCGTCTACACTCTTCAACTTATTTTCCATGGCAATTCGGTTTCGATTATCATAGACAATCGGTTAGTTACCTTTTTGTTAATAAAATTGTTGTTGAGGATAAAACTGTCTTTGAGGATAACCAACATTCGATTTCCTCTTGTTTTGCCTAAACTCAACCTCATTCCTCTTGTGTCTCACATATGGGGAATGAGCAAGTAAATGTCCTCTCTCCCCACATTTGAAATGTAACATCACGCATTTATTATACGCTACAAAACGACAAGCCCTATTATTTTTTTGGTGATATCTTGAACCCCTATACAATGATAATTGTATATCTATATGTGTAAATAATAATAATAATAATAATAATAATAATAATAATAATAATTATAATATGTAGTGTGTAAAAAAAAAAAAAAAGAGTTTTGACCCACCCAACACTTTTCAGCCATCATTAACCCAGCCCAGTTATACCACGGCCCAAGCCCACCAGTCCCCCCCTTGTCTGTTAAAAAAAAAAAATAATTTGCCTTGGCCGGGGTTCGAACCCGCGCCAAGGCCGGCCTGATCCAAACACACACGAGCACAAACCAGCTGGGCTGGCCACTTCCTTGTTTTAAACCCGGATAAACATTAATCTTATACGCGAACAAGATCCTCACAGTTGACAAGGAAAGTCAACTGTGGGATTCCTTGTTGATCAATCCGTATAATTAACGCGTGATTGATGTATTTTTGGCAAATTAGGGCAATAACCGGCCCAACATAACATAATTACACAGCAATAACACGGCAATCGTTGCCCTAATAATCAAATTGGCCGCGTATACATTCTATGGAAAGTCAACCCTCTAATTAACCCTAACCCTAATCCTTTAGTATAAATTGAGGCATTCTGGACCTTGTCTAATCGCTCTCAACTCTCTCTCAATCTCTATATCTCTCTAATTCTCTCTGTATTTGATCAATTGCTCGTGGTTTGACTTTCTCCTTGACCCGACGATTATCGTTTATACCACACTGTGAGTCTCAATCTTTTGTTGGGTTTCATTCATCGGCATTCAAGCAACTATAGCCCTAACATTAATCGGGCTATAGTTGCCTGAATCGTTCAATTGAATAATCTAGGGTTCGTTGTTTATTAATTGGGGATAAACTTGGGTATGCATCGTGTATTTAATTAAATTGAAAACAGAATCATCACAACCACCGGCCTAGGCCAGGTGGTTGTGACGCTGGTCTTCCACACGGGTCACCCGGGTTCGAGTCCCGGCTCTGACCGGTTTTTGGTATTCTTTTCTTTTCTTTTTAGCAAACAATTAAAAATATATATATATTAAATCCTTTAATCTTTTAAATTCTTTTTAAAATACCTAAACTATTTTATAAACTCTAAAAAAATTATTATTGGTTAATCTGATATAAAAGTGTTATTTACAATTTTTATTTTTCAGAAATTCTTTTATTTAATATTTATAATAATTAAATCATTTTTATACTATTATAATTATAAAAATCCATTATTATATCAAAACAGTTTTATTAAATTTCCCAAAATTTATCCTGACTTTTTATAAAGTCAACCTTTACTGAAATAATTTTTAAATCAGTAAAATCATTTATTTTATATTTTTAAACAATTTTTGTTAGATTTAATCATAATTAATTCATAATAAATCCAATTTTCATTATTTTTGCACCAAAATTTTATACAAATTATTTTTAATCATTTAGAACAGAAATATGATTTTTAAAATAAGATTTCTTTAATTTTAGTATTTTTGAATATTAAAGTTAATAATTGGCTATTTATAAATAAATAGATTTAAAAATCTATTTTAAATGAAATAATTTTATAAAAATTATTTTATTGCTTCAAACACTTTAATGTGCTCATTCAAAATTCAAACTTTATAAAAAGATTATTTTTCATTAATTATCCAATTTTCTTTATTTAATTAACATTTTTAAATTAAATTTAACAATTGATTATCCCCAAATCGAAACCCTAGGATACACATATTAGTTACATAGACTTAGACTTATTATATATTACCTCATTATAGGGTAATATTTGGAATCACTTTGGGCAACACAATTATCATATCTTTTCAACAAGTTAACATTTGCTAAGGTGAGTTTACATAGCCCCTTTTATCACCATTTTTGGGGTGAAACATGTTATAACATTTTCATTGCAATTCAATCATCAATGTGTCTATGTGTTTTCTATGTTGCATATTGTCTTGAGCATGATTAGAGTAAGCACCATTCTAGCATAATCATTAACATTGATCAGCCGACGGTATACATTGATAGATCTATTGGACTGACAATCCCACCCGGATACGTGCCTCCTACCAAGGTTACGTGGGTGTTTGTTATCGCATAACATATTCATTGGGACCATAAGTGTATGGTATGTATCATTTTATAACAGTCAACAGGGTTGATTATGCATTCGATTTATTTCTAATATGTTCTCACATATGGGCTAGATTAACATGACACATGAATTGCATAACGTTTTATTCATTTTATCATCAAAAACCTATGTAATTCTCACCAACTTATGTTGACCCAAAATACTTTCAAAATTAACATGTTTCAGGTAACAATGAAGCTGAGGCTTGAGTTAGCATGAGGATTTATCTTGAAGTTATTTGAAGTTTTTTTGAAGTTATTATTTGATGTTATGTATTTGAATTCTTAGACATTATTTCACATTTTGGATATTATGTTTGAATAAATTATTTAAAAATTTATATTATACCATGTGCTACTGAAAACAATCATCAATACGTGGCACCCCGATGTTTCCGCCATCGGTTGGGGTGTTACAGATTGGTATCAGAGCCTTGGTTATAGGGAATTAGGTTATTAGAAATAATCTAGACTATAACCTTAGGGACTAAAACAGTACTTGCTTCCTTTACTTGCTATTCTCTATCTCCCTCCTACCTCTTATCCCTACTTTCACCCCTACAAGAAGGTTGCTCTCCATCAGTGAATCTACTCTTAGACTAATAGGACAAATCCCTCAGGATTAACCTGAACCCCCTTGAGATCTCATCGAAGTTCTGGATTTTAATAACGAACACGTGCAATCTGGAAGGGTGAACGCCTGTATTCTGAGTCTTCTGTCTAGGCTGGCATTGCGCATATATCCCAATCAGACGAGGGACCCGGATGCCTACCTGGGAATTCTCGGGATGAGTGTTCACTTATAGGCTAAAGCATGTCTTCATATGTTATTAGAATTTAGAATCTTTGATAAGTCAACGTTTTCGTTTATTCGTTTTAATTAATGAATAAATGATTACATTCCTTATATAAACTCTCATTCATTTCATTGTGTCTATTACAGATCATGCCTCCTCGTCGCAGCACTCGCAACAACAATGGTGAGAATCACGAAGAAGGTGGTGATAACCATAACCACAACCATGACCAAGCTCCTAACCACAACAACAATGGGGTCGATGCTCAACTGGCTGCGATCATTTCTCAACAAATGGCGCAGCAAATCGCAACTCTGGTTCCCAACTTACTTGCTCAGGTCATCCAATTGAATGGGAATGGTCACAACAATGGGAATGGGAATGGAAATGGCAATGGTAATGGACCCCAAGCTTGCACCCTTAAGCATTTCAACTCTTGTAACCCTCCAAAGTTCAGCGGTGAAGAAGGAGCTACTGGGCTCCTACAATGGTTTGAGGGCATTGAAAATACCTTCATTAACAGTGAATGCCCCGACAACTTTAAAGTCCGTTATGCCATGAGTGTTCTTCATAAGCGAGCACTCACTTGGTGGAATGAAGAAAAACGCACTCGCGGGGCTGAAGCTGCACTAGCCTTAACCTGGGATCAAGCTAAAGACATTATGAAGGCAGAGTTCTGTCCTCGTAATGAAATCAAGAAACTGGAAGACGAATTTTATGATCTTGCTCAAGACAGTGGGGAAAACCTTGCTTACAACACTCGCTTTCACGAACTTAGCTTACTGCTACCCCACAAAGTCACTCCTTTGCCCATTGCGTCGAAAAATACATTGGTGGCTTACCGATGCAGATTCAAGACACAGTGTGGGGAAGGAACCCTGCTACATTGGAAGAAGCAAAGCGTTTGGCTGCCACCCTAACAGATAACCATGTGAAGGCAGGAACCCTGACTCGTAAAGGGGAAAAGAAAAAGGATATTCCCCAACCTGCCGTCGAAATCAAAACTGAGGCCTCAACCAACGGGAAGAACAAGGTCAGGAATTTTGCAATAGACACCACTACCCCACCCACCAAGAAACAATACAATGGGAACCTACCTAAGTGTGACACCTGCCAGTATCACCATCCAACTCAAGTACCCTGTCGACAGTGCACCAATTGTCAGAGGTATGGGCATCTTGCGGAAGCTTGTCGAATCCCTGCTACAAACGCTCTTGATGCTCCAAATAATCTCGCTTGAGACCTCCGACTGCTCAACATCAAACCCTACCATTTGAATAATATCTACTTTCTCCTTAATTTCATTGACACTTTTGAATCAGATAATAAATTCAAGTATTACCATAACATCTGTGTGTATGTTTGTTTTAATGTGAATTGATTGCTTTATCAATACTTGCTTACTTGTACAACAAATAGTTGACTACTAAACAATCTACTTAACGATTGGAAGAGGTCATCATGTCTATCCAACAGTCGGGAGAGGCCCTACCACCTGCTCAACGACTGGCGGAGACTATCAGACCTGCTTAACAATCGGTAAAGTCATAAAAGGACGCAAAACCCTAATGTAAGGTAAATTGGTAATTACGGTCCGGAACGTAATCATGAATTTACAGGTACGTTAAGGTAGTGTGAAATTTTATCAAGGTTTTCAGTAGTTGACCAATTGCAAACCTAGTATTTTCTTTAACTTCGGGACGAAGTTTCTAAAAGTAGGGGAGACTGTAACATCACGCATTTATTATACGCTACAAAACGACAAGCCCTATTATTTTTTTGGTGATATCTTGAACCCCTATACAATGATAATTGTATATCTATATGTGTAAATAATAATAATAATAATAATAATAATAATAATAATTATAATATGTAGTGTGTAAAAAAAAAAAAAAAGAGTTTTGACCCACCCAACACTTTTCAGCCATCATTAACCCAGCCCAATTATATCACGGCCCAAGCCCACCAGTCCCCCCCCTTGTCTGTTAAAAAAAAAAAATAATTTGCCTTGGCCGGGGTTCGAACCCGCGCCAAGGCCGGCCTGATCCAAACACACACGAGCACAAACCAGCTGGGCTGGCCACTTCCTTGTTTTAAACCCGGATAAACATTAATCTTATACGCGAACAAGATCCTCACAGTTGACAAGGAAAGTCAACTGTGGGATTCCTTGTTGATCAATCCGTATAATTAACGCGTGATTGATGTATTTTTGGCAAATTAGGGCAATAACCGGCCCAACATAACATAATTACACAGCAATAACACGGCAATCGTTGCCCTAATAATCAAATTGGCCGCGTATACATTCTATGGAAAGTCAACCCTCTAATTAACCCTAACCCTAATCCTTTAGTATAAATTGAGGCATTCTGGACCTTGTCTAATCGCTCACAACTCTCTCTCAATCTCTATATCTCTCTAATTCTCTCTGTATTTGATCAATTGCTCGTGGTTTGACTTTCTCCTTGACCCGACGATTATCGTTTATACCACACTGTGAGTCTCAATCTTTTGTTGGGTTTCATTCATCGGCATTCAAGCAACTATAGCCCTAACATTAATCGGGCTATAGTTGCCTGAATCGTTCAATTGAATAATCTAGGGTTCGTTGTTTATTAATTGGGGATAAACTTGGGTATGCATCGTGTATTTAATTAAATTGAAAACAGAATCATCACAACCACCGGCCTAGGCCAGGTGGTTGTGACGCTGGTCTTCCACACGGGTCACCCGGGTTCCAGTCCCGGCTCTGACCGGTTTTTGGTATTCTTTTCTTTTCTTTTTAGCAAACAATTAAAAATATATATATATTAAATCCTTTAATCTTTTAAATTCTTTTTAAAATACCTAAACTATTTTATAAACTCTAAAAAAATTATTATTGGTTAATCTGATATAAAAGTGTTATTTACAATTTTTATTTTTCAGAAATTCTTTTATTTAATATTTATAATAATTAAATCATTTTTATACTATTATAATTATAAAAATCCATTATTATATCAAAACAGTTTTATTAAATTTCCCAAAATTTATCCTGACTTTTTATAAAGTCAACCTTTACTGAAATAATTTTTAAATCAGTAAAATCATTTATTTTATATTTTTAAACAATTTTTGTTAGATTTAATCATAATTAATTCATAATAAATCCAATTTTCATTATTTTTGCACCAAAATTTTATACAAATTATTTTTTATCATTTAGAACAGAAATATGATTTTTAAAATAAGATTTCTTTAATTTTAGTATTTTTGAATATTAAAGTTAATAATTGGATATTTATAAATAAATAGATTTAAAAATCTATTTTAAATGAAATAATTTTATAAAAATTATTTTATTGCTTCAAACACTTTAATGTGCTCATTCAAAATTCAAACTTTATAAAAAGATTATTTTTCATTAATTATCCAATTTTCTTTATTTAATTAACATTTTTAAATTAAATTTAACAATTGATTATCCCCAAATCGAAACCCTAGGATACACATATTAGTTACATAGACTTAGACTTATTATATATTACCTCATTATAGGGTAATATTTGGAATCACTTTGGGCAACACAATTATCATATCTTTTCAACAAGTTAACATTTGCTAAGGTGAGTTTACATAGCCCCTTTTATCACCATTTTTGGGGTGAAACATGTTATAACATTTTCATTGCAATTCAATCATCAATGTGTCTATGTGTTTTCTATGTTGCATATTGTCTTGAGCATGATTAGAGTAAGCACCATTCTAGCATAATCATTAACATTGATCAGCCGACGGTATACATTGATAGATCTATTGGACTGACAATCCCACCCGGATACGTGCCTCCTACCAAGGTTACGTGGGTGTTTGTTATCGCATAACATATTCATTGGGACCATAAGTGTATGGTATGTATCATTTTATAACAGTCAACAGGGTTGATTATGCATTCGATTTATTTCTAATATGTTCTCACATATGGGCTAGATTAACATGACACATGAATTGCATAACATTTTATTCATTTTATCATCAAAAACCTATGTAATTCTCACCAACTTATGTTGACCCAAAATACTTTCAAAATTAACATGTTTCAGGTAACAATGAAGCTGAGGCTTGAGTTAGCATGAGGATTTATCTTGAAGTTATTTGAAGTTTTTTTGAAGTTATTATTTGATGTTATGTATTTGAATTCTTAGACATTATTTCACATTTTGGATATTATGTTTGAATAAATTATTTAAAAATTTATATTATACCATGTGCTACTGAAAACAATCATCAATACGTGGCACCCCGATGTTTCCGCCATCGGTTGGGGTGTTACATGAAACAGGCACGATATTCCTCAAAAGGATGAACCTCATGATACTTAGCGGATGAACTGACCGGGTATTGATCATGATCATCAATACACTTTCGTCTTAAACTCTCTAGAGCGGGCTCCAATGAGTAAGCCGGTTCAACAAAAGCACTGACCTTGTTCACAGGTTTGACAAACTGAGTAACATGAACCTTATCCTTTTTGGCTTCATGACCATACAATTGTTTGATTAACTCTGGTGGGAAGTCATTAGTTCTTTCTTATTTGGGAAACCAGATAGTACTTTCCTGCCAGATTTTGGCAATTTTCGAGTAATTAACAAAATATATTGGGTACTCAGAATCGGCAAATATTTGATCAGATCCTTGCATCCGATAAAATATTTTAACCAGTTTGCCATCTGATTCTTTTTTTATCAACTTTCTTATGTGATGATGTTGGCTTGTTTTCAGCCTTGGGAGGAAGTTGAACCTTAGGTGCCGGATCGCACTCAATGTGATTTTCCGGAGGAATATCATCATTCTTTTTTGGTTCATCTTCTTCAGAATCAGAATCATCTTCATATTTAACAAGGATATTCTCATCATTCATTCCCAGAATTAGTCTCACATCGGAATTCGGATCGCCCACATTAAAGGTGTTCGATTCGCTTTCTGATGTAGAATCCGATTTATCTAAACTCTCTGGTGTCACAGCATCAAGGTTGTGATTCCCAAATAACACCGGGGATGGAACAGACTAGTAATTGACATTGGAATGAATGTTTTCCTTGCTTGGTTATTCTACAATGTGGTCCAAAACATAAGCCACATTGAGATAATTCTCAAGTTTCTTGTTTACTTTTTCAGAAAAACATTTAATCTTTACAATTTCTAAATTGTTTCTTCTATCTCATTGATGTAATTGTTTATGGCAATTTTTTTATTTGAAACAGTCTTTGTTAATTCTGAAACATCTTTTTTATAATTTTCCAAAGTTTTGTTTAACATTTTCTTATTTTTCCGAAAAGTTTCAATAATTGTTTTAGCACTATCTAAATCATATCTCAAACTCAAAACCTCATTTTCAAGTCTATCACACTTGCAAAGCAAAGTAACACAATCATTGCATTTAGAAAGTGAGTTAGAACTTACCAGATTAGTCGAGTCTGTCTTAGCCAAGAGAGCGAATGAGCTTCCTTTCCCGAGAAGAATTTGGAGTAATCTGTGATATCCCGCAATTTCAGGTTCTCACATTAACTAAAACTCTAGTTACTGGTACTTACATTCTATGCATTCTACATAACTATAGTTAGTTAGTAGAGTCATTCGTTGCTCGGTTATAGGTTAATAACTAGATGAAACGGTAATTCGGAGAATTACTGGACTACGTATACAAGTAGGGAACCCCGAACGTTGGTGACTTGGTGAAATACAACCATTGTGAACTTACATGTTAGAATTATGTGTTAATACGTGACTATGTGAATTTACGTGATTAAACGTTAACGGGTCATTAACCGGGATGGGACGGACTGGGATCCAAATAGGTATGATGAACGTTTATGTGCATTTTGAATATTAGTATAAGAGATATTAATATTTGGAAGTTGGTAGTATTGTAGAATAAAAGAAAATAAAAATTTGAATATTAGGTCTCCCCGCGGTACGCGGAGGGAAAGGATATTCCCCCGCGGCCCGCGAAGGAATTATAAAATTTGATGGGTTCTGGGGGACGCCGCGGTACGCGGGGTTACTAAGAATCCTCCCACGACCCGCAGGGGAGTCAAATACGTGGAAAACAAGTTTAAACCTCATTAAAACAATTTTAAACCCTATTCTTCTCATAAACACAACCCTAATCGTTCCCTACAGCCTAATTACGAAAATATCAAACCCCAAACACCTGCTAAGGCTCAAGAACACCATTCGGGAAGCGTGGAGAGCAATCGGTTGGTGATTTCGAAGTACTTTTGGTATAACATTCAATCTTTTATGTTTTAATCTTCTCTAACATGTTTTAAAACCTTATGCTCAAGTTTGTCTAGTCTGAAACACTTTTATAAAGATTAAAACTTGAAGTTTTAGGTTACTTGTTGCGTAAGTTTGTGATGTTTTGATCGTTAGGGTTTATGATTTTGCATGTGTTATGATAGGTTTTGATCATGCTAGGTCTTATAAATGTTTTGTGATGATTATTGATTGTTGTTGATCGATTATATGCACACGTGAGTCGTTTAAATAAGAGTTTATGCATGATTAAAATCTGGACATGATGGTTTTGATGATTTCTTTGTATGGTTGTATTATACCTGGTCTTAGCTTTTCATAATGGGTAAAATCGAGTACTTTGGACGTCGTTTGAATAGTTTTTGGAGTTTTCTTTGAATAAAGGTCATATCAGATTTTCGGATTAACAAACTGAGTCAACTTTAAACCATCATAACTCGAGTTTTATAAAGAACTAAGTTATGAAATGTTTACAGCAGATTAAAATTGGAATAATTTGGCTTTTCCAAGTGGATTCATCCCGTTTGGATGAATACACAATTTTTAGGAATTTTTCTACTAACCTGATCTGTTGTGGAAACTTTCTGGACATACCTGTGATGTGCGATTTTTCATAATTTTTGTGTTTAGTTTTAAGACAAAAACACATAGAATATTCAGTAAAAATTTGGGAGTTTAATTCGTTGATCAAGTATTTTAAATAAATTAGTTTTCGTGGTGCAAAATTTGTCCTAAAAACACAGATTGTGTATTATGTGTCTATGTGACTAATTGGAGTCCTATGTGGTATGTATTTGACGTGTACTTGAATGGGCACTTATATGAGACGCATATGAAGTGAAGAACTAATGATAACCAACATATTCACGAACGGGTCCGTAGGGTGTGCTGATGCATGTAGAATCACTAGGTGTCGCTTACACGATTTTGAACATTTAAACGTCTTGGACAAACGGGTTATATGGTGTAATGGTGTTACACATATACTTACTTAGTGACACATATATTAGGGAGTCGGTAGCACACCCTACTTTGGAGTTTGGATTTATTTGCGTCCATACTAAGGTGAGTTTCACTACTTTTTCTCAAAAGCATTAATCTCGGGTTTGAGACAACTTACGAAACGTTTTCTAGTCCGGTTTGGGACTACTTATACATCTCGGATTTTGAGATGCTTTGACTCCTTGTGTGGGTCGGGTTTTGATCAGTTTAAAACTTATTGGTCATTTATGAACTAAACACCCTATCACTTGAAAAGTCCTTGCATATTATTGGGTTAATCGATAGAGGCGAGCGGGGTATTAGTTGATAGCGCTATTAGGTTGTGCAGCAACCTTATGTTTGCAATGCTGGGAGCATGGGCATAAACTTCTGACCACATTTGAGAAGTAGTGTTGATAGACACTAGTTATTGAGGCAAACTATTATATTACTGAAGGTCTCCCAATAATAAATACTGTTTAGTTGCAATGCGTGGGTTAGCTACCCCTGACATACTTAAACTGATAACACTTGAACATTTGGTCTGGAGGACATACGCTATTATTTGGTTACGTGGTTTTGGAAACCAGCGAATTTACACACTCATTTACTTTACTTTGTGAACTCACCGACTTTATGTTGATACACGTTAGCATGCTTTTGCAGGTAACTAGGTATGGAGCAAGAATAGGGCATGCATCATATTACGTCTTGGGATAATGAACACATAAACTACTTTTAAATATTTAACTATTTACTTATGGTTTTGGGCACGGTGTTTTGCACAGACTTTTATTTTACTGTTTTGTTATTTCGCTTCCACTATACTTTAAACTGGTTTGGGTAAAAACTTTTAAACATGGTTTTACAATAACGAACTAAATGATTTGGGCATTTAGAGTCATTCATGTGACTTATGGCTATGGGATCCTGGTTTGTCATGCGCCTCGCGGTATAAACCCCGCAGTGGAAATTTGAGGGTGTGACATAATCCACTTTAGTAAAAGCATCATCAACATACACAACTGCTTGCTAATTAGGAAGTCGGCTTCTGCAAGAAGTTACTCCACATCTTTATCAAGTGAGTTAACACTTGCTTCAAAATTTGTTTCACTCTCCGAATCATAATAGTTAGACTCTTAAACATCAGAAACATCACTAACCGAATCAACAACCGTCTCAAACACGGTCTCTTCAACTACTGGTTCATCTACCTTCTCAGTAACAACTTCCTCAACAACCTCCTCTTTCACCAACTCTTCAACTATCATCGGTTCCTCTTTTACAACCTCTTGTGCAAAACATGCAACGTTTCCTTCAGTAATCTCTTCAACACCAAGTTGCATATCATTCCATTTAAATCCCTCATCTTACTAAATCACCAAAGCTTGATTTTCATTTTAGTTTTGTTTTGTTGGAGTGGTAATTGGAACAATGGTTCTTTCACGGTTAGGTGTAGATTGATTTTGGTTAGATGTGGATGTTTGTGTTTGGTTGGAATTTTGTGAGCTAATTTGTCGGTTTTAATAGTGGGTTTGGTTTTGTAGTTGTTTTGGTTATTTTGGTTTTGTCGGTTTTGGTAGTTTGAGTTGAAAGGGTTACGGTTTCCTTGTCGCTTGGGATTGGTGCATTCCCTAGCAAAGTGACCTTTAGTTCCACAATTAAAACATGTCACCTTTGCTTTATTGAAACTGTATTTGGTGTTTGGTGATGTAGCAAGATCGGTCTTTCCCGTTCTTTCCATAAACTCGGTTGCTCTTCTCACAACACTAGCAAATGCCCACTGAATATCTATCAATTCCATCTCTTCTTTGTCAATCGGTGCATAATCTTCGTTAGTCAAATTGTTGTTACCAATTTGACTTGCTACGAGTCCATTATACAAAGCAACCATAGCAGAAACTAAAGCAACATGCTTTTGGGCTACTTCAACTGTTACATATTCCATGTTAGAAGTTTCTAACACGATGGAACTCGAGCTTGATGGAGCTTGACTAACATTCGGTGCTGATTGTTGAGTTACATTTACTGATGGAGCACCATAGTAACTTGCAGCTTGCATTGGAGGCTGAATAGGTGTGTATGATGGTTCAGAAGATACATCATAAAAACTAGCAGCATCGGTTGGTTCAACACTTGAAACAAAAGCAGTTTGTGGTGCTGAACTCACACCAACAGTTGGACCGGCCGAAGAAGAAGAACTAGCAGTTTGTGGTGCTGAACTCCGGATTCTGTGGAATCTGGGCTCTCTTCACCTTTCTTCGTTCTTCCATCTCCTTGTTCTCAAGCTTCTGAATGAACTCATTAGGTGTCCAGAATGGAAATGAATCTTTCTCTCTCAACACTTCCACATGTTGACTCCAATAAGTAGGAAATGCATCTGCAAACTTTTCAACACATTCAAGCATAGGGTAAATAATATCATAGTTAGACAATTCAGGAAACAAGTGAAAGAATCTAGCAGTGAGTTCTTTCAAACTCTCATTTCCCACAAAACTAAAATTCTCAAACTCTTTTCTCAGCTCATCAGTTCTGAGCTTCCTTGTCTGTAATACCCAAAAATTTTAGAAATCCTAAAATAATAAATATCGAATAAGGATTTTAAGCAAGTAAATTAAATGATTAGCAATTTGACAAAGTGTTTTATTTATAACTAAATATTATGTAAAAATTTGTATCCATATTTTATAGTTAGATAAGTAGTCATGGAAGGCTATTACTACCATCTTTTAGTAGATCGGATCGAGTTGTAAGGTTTTGCATCTATTAAAATTCAAAATAAACTATAAGGTTTGTTTTGTAAACTGTTTAATAGTTTAGCGGTGGAAATTCAGTTGGACCGGCCGAAGAAGACGAACTAGCAGTTTGTGGTGCTGAACTCCGGATTCTGAGGAATCTGGGCTCTCTTCGCCTTTCTTCGTTCTTCCATCTCCTTGTTCTCAAGCTTCTGAATGAACTCATTAAGTGTCCAGAATGGAAATGAATATTTCTCTCTCAGCACTTCCACATGTTGACTCCAATAAGTAGGAAATGCATCTGCAAACTGTTAGGACAAAGAGGATTGGTGAAACCACTTTTGGAAACCTTAGTCTAATTCACTTCTGTCATTTTGGCTAAGTATAGAAGTACTGAAAAGAAAACAAAGAACTGCTGAAAAGAAGATAAGAGAAGTGCTGAAGAAGAAACTTCATCAGAAGTTCTGAAGTCCAAACCAGACAAGTTCACTTCAGAAGTACTGAAGACAAACTACTCATCGGTAGTTTGTCTTTCATCAGCACTTAGCATCAGATATTTTTCACCGCCTTTTGCATCAGTAGTTTTATTGTTTATTATTACTTTTAGCTATTTTGTTAGTTTCAATGTTGCAACTTGTGCAACTTGTTTCTGTTGTTTCTGTACTTGCTTTTTGGGCAAGATACATGTATGTAAACGTCTATAAATAGGAGGCTTCAACCTTCTATTTTAGACATTGATTTTTAATAGAAAAATCCTTCAAACACTCTCAACTGTTCTATTCCATTTCAGTATTTATTGTGAATCTGTCTAAGTATCTAATTCTCATTTACTGCTTGGATTCATAATAAATACTTGTCATTTATTAGTTTCAATCATCAAGGGGGAGTAATAACTCTTCCTTAGTATAAAAAGTGTTGCTTTAACTTATACATTCCGCTGTGCTTATAATCTGATCTACAAGGACTTGCTAAACACTTAAGTGTCAAGATAGCAAGTTCTTACTTAGCAAAAAGAGCAAACTGATCCAACAATTGGTATCAGAGCATTGGTTTATCTGATCACATATCAATCTAACAAATTGAGAATCAGACACAAAGCTCTTATTGATATTCAATAAAAAGATCAAAAGTTCACTTTTTATCAATATCCATCACTTAAAAGAGTCATCTGACAAATCTATACTCTTTAAAATGGATCCACATAATACTGGTTATGCCACTAAACCTGCCATGCTTGTGAGAAATGAGTACAACATATGGCAAAAGAGAATGGCACATACCTTGTCACAAACCAACACAGGTTGTTGGAGATCTGTGATATATGGTCCTCACAAACCAGTAAATGATAATCTTGAAACTAATGTTAAGGTTCCTAAGGACCCTAAAGAATATACAGATTATGATTTCCTAAAACTTGAGCTAGATGCAAAAGCATTCTCTATGTTGGCAATGGCTCTCCCAAATGAGATATACTATGGCCTTTTACATTGTGAAAGTGCCAAAGAACTCTGGGATTGTCTTAAAGAACAGTTTGGAGGAACTGAAGAGGTGATTGCCAACACCAGAGAGATTTTAGCTCAACAATATGAAACATTTGCTCATATTAATGGGGAAACTTTAACTCAACAATTTGAAAGATTCTCCTCATTAATATCTGAGCTAAAGTTAAATGGTCAAACCAATACAACAGTATCTATGCTACATAGATTTTTAAGGTCTTTACCTGACAAATGGGAAACATACTCCATTGTTTTAAGATCCTCACCAGATTTTAGCTCCCTCACTCTTACAAAACTCCATGGGAGATTACTTACTTTTGAGAGAGAAATTGATCAAAAGAAGAAATTACAATCATCTGGTAAAACTGCTGATGACTACCTACCAGGTAGTACAACACTTTTGGGACAAGATTCACCAACTTGTTCCTATGGATCTTATGACAATATTGACATAACCACTGGGATCTCATCAGAAAGATCTTTCCCAGGTCATGACAATAATGACCAAAGTCAAACTGCTGATAATCTATGTTTTATCATGGATGATTTGAAAAATTTTAGCAGTGATGACTTAGAAGAAATGGACATATTACACCAACTGGCCATGCTAAGCATTAAAACTAACAAGTTTTATAAAAGGTCAGGAAGGAAATTTCCAGGATTGAGCAGTAATACAAAAATTGGTTTTGACAAATCTAAATTAAGATGTCACAAGTGTCAGAAGTTGGGACACTTTGCTAGAGAGTGTAGAAGCTCTAGCTTTAACCAATCACAATCTGGAAATAACTATAACCCCATTTATAATAGGAATAATGGAACTCAAGGGAGTGCCCATTTTGTATAGGCACAAGCTCCTCAACAGCAATACATGCCACAAGTACAATATGTTCAAGTGCCTGCTCAACAGATGCAGAGCCAACAATCAATCCCTCCCTTTCCAGCTCCTCAACATCCTCCACAGCCTCAACAACCCTCTCAACAAAGTCTTTTCACCTCAGGGTATGTTGACTGGAGCAGTCTTCCTTTTGACACCACAGAGTGCAATCCTGATGCAGACAACAAAATGTTTGACATCAACTGGGGAGAACCAGACAATGGCAGAAAGAACTTTGCATTAATGGCATTTGAAGGCTGTACTTCAAAGTCTACATTGTCACAGGTATCAAAAGAATCTTTGACAAAACTTTGCTCAAATTCTTGCAAAGAAACTTTTGCTCTCATAAGAGAGACCAATGTGCACTTACAAGGTAAAGCCAATGATTTAGAAAGAAAATACACACAGATAAAATGTGATTTAGAAAGAAAACTGTGTGCTAAAACAAAAGAAGTTTCTAAATTAACTGACTCTGCTATTGAAACCCAAGCACAAATTAAAATCATGCTAAATGACCAGGGAGATGTCAGACAAGAGCTTGCTGACACCAGGATCACATGTGAAAAATGGGTGGAATCTTGTAAGGGGTATCAATTATTGCTAAACAAACAAAGTGCTTCAAATGTTAAGTTTGGCATAGGATACCATCATGTTGAAACACCAACAAATTTTTCTCCCAAAACTACTGAAGATGGGAGAAGAATTGTTTCAAATGAAACTTCTGAAGGGAAAGAATGCACATCTTTCCATGAAAACTTTCTAAACAGAAATCCTGGCATTTTTAAAGAAAGTACTTCAGAAGTATTAACAAAATCTGACAACAAGCCATCAGTAGTTTCATCTACATCAGGAGTTGAGACCCTGAAAACTACTGATGAGCAAAATCTTTACACTAATGTCAGAAATTTGCCTTTAGACCAAAAACAAAAGGCAAAAGGGTGTGAAATTTGTGGTCTGTTCAACCACAAAACTGAATTTTGTAGATACAGAAAAGGAATTCAGTTCAATCAAAAAATTAAACAACAGGTTGTGGGAAATCAAATCAGAAATGATTATGAAAGAATCTTTAAACCCAAGAAACAACAACCTGAAAGCACCTTTTCTCAGAAAAAGATAAAATCTCAACCAAAATCTTTTTCTCAAAATTCCTTGTCAGTAGTTAGACCAGAATCATCAGCAGTTTCACAAACTGCTGAGATACAAAATCTAATGAACATGGTAGAACTACTGATGACCAAGGTTGATGGTGGTCCTAAAAAGGATACCACCATGGTTCTTAATGAAAAATCCATTGCCAAAAAGACATGGATTTCTCAACCTGGTCAAGAACAAACTGTAACTGTTCTCAAGAGCAAACCCAAAGCCAAACAGGCTTGGGTTCCTAAATCTAACTAATTTGCTTTTATGTGCAGAGAGTTTCCAGGGGCTTAAACAGCATATAATATGTTGATAGTGGAGGCTCTATGCACATGACTGGATGCAGATACCTGATAAACAACTTTATCAGCCAAAGAGAAGGATCTGTATCCTTTGGGAACAATGCTAAGGGATATGTGCTAGGACATGGCAATGTCTCCTCTGGCAAAATACAGTTTGACAAGGTCAATCTGGTGGAAAACCTTGAATACAACTTGCTGAGTGTGTCACAAATGTGTGATAAAGGATATTCTTCCTTTTTCACAAAGACAGCATGCAAGATCATCTCACCAGAAGGCCAGAAGTTGATAGAGAAGATTATTGAAGATCATACTTTGCTGATTGCCAAAAGATGTGGCAATGTCTATGCAGTGGACATTGAGAAAGGCAAAGTATAGAACAACACTACCTGTTTCTTCTCAAGGGCATCAACTTCAGAAACAGATCTCTGGCACAGGAGACTTGGCCATGTGAACTTTAAAACCATAAATAAAGTCACAAAAATGGGCTTGGTCAGAGGTCTACCTTTGAAAGTATACCAGTGTCAAGAACACTGTGTATCCTGTTTAAAGGGAAAACAACATAAGTCCTCCTATAAGTCTATTGAAGAATCAAAAACAACTGCATGTCTTCAACTACTCCATATGGACTTATTTGGACCTGTCAAGATTACGAGCCTTGGTAAAAAGAAGTACTGCTTAGTCATCATTGATGACTACTCAAGATTCACATGGGTATTCTTCTTATTTTCCAAGGATGAGGCTGTTGAAATCATCAAGTTCTTCATTCTACAAGTAGAGAAACAATATTCTCTATCTGTCAAAACCATTAGAAGTGACAATGGGACAGAGTTCAGGAACAAAACTCTGGATGAATTCTGTTTGTCTAAAGGGATTATTAGACAATACAGTGTTCCCAGAACTCCTGAACAAAATGGTGTAGTAGAAAGGAAGAACAGAACATTGATAGAAGGAGCAAGAACAATGTTAGCTGATTCTGGACTGCCCTTGTACTTTTGGGCAGAAGCAGTTAACACATCATGTTATG
Organism: Ambrosia trifida; assembly: GCA_028751855.1. Lineage (NCBI taxonomy): Eukaryota > Viridiplantae > Streptophyta > Magnoliopsida > Asterales > Asteraceae > Ambrosia > Ambrosia trifida. The sequence goes on from CM054122.1 coordinate 127,663,955, forward strand.
TTCAGAATAGAGTTCTTGTGGTCAAGAGACATTCCAAGACTGCCTATGAAGTTCTTCATGGCATAAAGCCCCTTATCTCCTTTTTCAGGGCTTTTGGGTGTCAATGTTTCATCTTGAACATCAAGGAATCTATTTCAAAGTTTGCTGCCAAAGTTGACTCAGGTTACTTTCTTGGTTACTCTTCAACTAGAAAAGCCTACAAGGTTTTTAATTCTCACACCAGGATAGTAGAAGAAACATTGAATGTCAAGTTCAATGAGTCAAAACACACTCTTATTCCAGCACATCCTGCTGAACTCTTTGACCTTGACAACTTCCACTTTGGACCTGAAAAGACTGTTACTTCTTCCAAACCTACTTATTATGGTGATCAAAGGTTTGAAGATGAGGATCCTACACCATGGACTCCTCAAACTGTCATTAAGTCAACTACAACACCATCAGAAGTTTCTCAAACTTCTGATCAAACAAATACTGAAGGCCAAACTCAAACATCTGCTTCAGCACCTGCAACTACTGAAGAAGCTAAAACTGCTGAACCAGATATTATAGACCTCAGTAGTTTGTTTGAAGAACAAGAGCCACCTACACCTGTCAGTGGTTTACAACAACTGATTGAACACAGAGATCATCCACTTGATCAAATCATGGGTGATATAGCTTCAGGTGTTCTTACCAGAAACCAGCTCTCCAACTTTTGCCTATTTTCAGCTTTTATTTCACAGTTGGAACCAAAGAAGTACCAGGAAGCCCTCAAAGACAATAATTGGGTGCAAGCTATGCAAGATGAACTGCTTCAGTTCAACAAGCAACAGGTCTGGGAAATCTGTCCCTTACCTCCAAACAAGCAACCAATTGGCACAAGATGGGTTTTCAGGAACAAACAAGATGAAGCTGGTATGATAATCAAGAACAAGGCAAGACTGGTAGTTCAAGGGTACTCTCAAGAAGAGGGAATTGACTATGATGAAACCTTTGCTCCAGTTGCAAGGCTTGAGGCCATCAGGTTATTTCTGGCCTATGCCATTTCCAACAAAATTAAAGTTTATCAAATGGATGTGAAAAGTGCATTTTTGTATGGAAAAATAAAAGAGGAGGTATATGTCTGTCAGCCACCTGGGTTTGAGGATCCTTCTCATCCTGAGTGGGTGTACAGACTAGACAAAGCTCTTTATGGGCTCAAACAGGCTCCAAGAGCCTGGTATGATACACTCTCCACCTTTTTACTCAAAAATAACTTTACAAGAGGTGCCATTGATAAAACTCTTTTCATTAAACATGTTGGAAATCATGTCTTACTTGTTCAAATTTATGTTGATGATATCATTTTTGGTTCAACAAACACAAAACTGTGTGATGATTTTAAGAAACTCATGCAATCAAAATTTGAGATGAGTACCATGGGAGAACTGCAATACTTTCTAGGACTGCAGATCAAGCAACAAACAAATGGAACTTTTATACATCAATCAAAATATGTTAAAGAATTATTGAACAAATTTTCTTTAAATGACTGTAAATCATGTTCCACTCCCATGACACCAATCACACAAGTTGAACCTGATGATCAAGGAAAACAGGTTGATCAAACCATGTACAGATGCATGATAGGTTCCCTCTTATACTTAACTGCTTCTAGACCAGATATTATGTTTTCAACATGTGTCTGTGCTAGATATCAATCAGCACCAAGGGAATCACACCTTATAGCAGTCAAAAGAATTTTCAGATATCTAAAAGGAACTCCAACACTTGGAATTTGGTATCCTGCTTCAAGCAATACCAAGTTATCAGCTTTTTCAGATAGTGACTATGCAGGGTGTAAGATGACAAGAAAGTCAACATCTGGTGGTTGTCAATTCCTCGGTAACTGTCTAGTGTCATGGCAATCAAAGAAGCAAACATCTGTTGCAACTTCAACTGCTGAAGCTGAATACATTGCAGCTGCAAGTTGTACATCACAGATACAATGGCTCCAATATCAACTTCTTGATTATGGAATCAAAGAGACCAAGACACCTTTGTTTGTAGACAGCAAATCTGCCATTAGCATCATTCAAAATCCGGTACATTTCTCAAAAACCAAACATATTGAGATCAGGTACCATTTCATAAGAGATTGCTATGAAAAAGGCAAGATTGAGGTGAAGCATGTAGCAACAGCTAATCAAATAGCTGACATCTTCACTAAGCCCCTTGACACATCAACATTTCAGAAGTTAGTATCCATGCTTGGAATGCTAAATTTGTAAGTGTTTACTTTATTTTTTTTTATATATTTTTTTTAAAACATATATGCATATCAGTTAGAATCCAAGTTAACACTTGATTCTACCCAACTCTACATCAAACTTCTACATCAATCACTTCTATCTACTACTGTTATGCATAAAACATCACAAATTTTTTTTTTCTCCATCCCTGATTCCATCCTGTTTACCTTTTATTTTTTTTGGTTTTCACTTACAAAAGACAAAAGTCTGAAGCAAAACTTCTGAAAAACAAAAAGAGAAACTACTGATTAACAAAAATCAGTATGAGAGAACTACTGATGAACAAAAATCATTAGTATGGAAATAACTTCTGAAAAAGGTAAAACTTTTGATAAAATAAACTTCAGAAGTTAAATTCTCATCAGTTGTTTTAAAACTACTGAAGAGAATATGGGAACTACTGAAGAAGTTGGGTCTTCTTCAGCAGTTTTAGTCAAAAAGGGTAAATCAGACTTTCCCATCAGTACTTTGACCTAAGTCGGTCAAAAACCACTGTTATATACCTTTTTCATCACTTATCCTTTCAAAAAGCAAAAATTTCCCACCGTCTCTCTCAAAAAACTCTCTCAAAAACCTTAACCTGCAACTCAACTGTTCGATCACCACAAAACCAAACCACATGGCTCTCGTTCTGAAACAGGGTCACAATCAACGGGCCTTTCTTGAAAAACAAGAAGGCTGGTCACAATACGATGAGATCATTGATCTCGTCGTAAAATCCCAATACTTTACTGCTCTCACAATCAACCCACCAATCCATACTAAAACTCTAAACGAGTTCTGGGCAAATGCTGAGACTGTAACTGCTGATGGTGAAATAATTTCCCTCAACTCAAGAATAAAAGGGAAACCACTGACCATCACACCGGCCACACTGGCAACAAGACTGGGTCTGGATGATGTAACTGCCCCTGACCATGTTGCTAATACTGATATTCACCTAACCATGACTGAGTGTGGTTATCAAGGTACTCTCTCCCATGCTACAATCTTCAAAAAATATTTTGAACCAAAATACAAGCTTTTGTTTCATTATATTATTATGTGTTTGAGTCCAAAAACAGGGTCTTATGACCAGATGCCCTCCACTTTTCAACCAATATTTCATTCCATTGTGAATGAAACTAAATTCAGGGCATCAAAACGATTTTTCAATGAGTTGGTGTTACATCACAATAATACCAAGAAAAAGTTTTTGTTGTACCCAAGGTTCATTATGCAATGCATAATAGGGGAACTGGGTAATGAGGTGCTTGTGGGAAAAATTTCAACTTTAAATCCTTTAACATCACAAGCATACTCAAGACATAACAAACCGGCTGCCTGGCCAGAAGATGATCAGGGAGAACAACAACAAGTCCCCCTGAAGCCCACATCTTCCAAACTCACACCACCAAAAGCCAAAAAGCCCAAGCCAACAAAAACAACAACCCACCAACCCAAAAGAAAAGCTGTTCAGGAGGTTGAGATGCCTGAACATGCTCATGAGCAGTCTGCTCTTCAAATAGGTGAGACTAAAACACCCTCTCAGTCTCATCCATCTCAAACCCCACCAAGAGCACCCATAACCATTTTATTCAAAAGAAAAAGACTTAGAAAAACATATGAAACACACTCTTCTTTTGAAACTGCTGAACAACAACTTTAACCTATTGCCCAAACTACTGAACCAACCCCACAAATTTCTGAACAAGAGGCAATAGAAATTGCCAAACTTCTCTCTGGGCTAAAAGAGAAGGTCCCATCTGATCATGTCAGTCCCCTACAACCACAACAAACATGGGACATAACCACTACATCAGACATGGATGTGGACATCTCTAGCCCTATCCCAAGAGATGAGGGTGGACCAGAGTCTTTAACCCCAATTTTAGAGACTCTTGGGGCATTTGAGGCTGCTACTACTCAGTTACCACCCAGTGGTGGATCTGAGGATAGAAGTAACATAGCTAAGACCTCAGATGTGGCAACTACTGATGAAGGCTTAATGCCTGAAGTAGGAAATCCTCAGAACCAAGAACAAGAGGTTCATGAGAGAACTGAGTTGGGCTCAGCTCATGATTTAACTGAGACAGTCCTCATTGAGGGCAACATCAGGGATTCAGATGATTCCATTAATTTGGATGATGTTTCAAAAACACAAACTACTGAATTGACGGCACTTTCTGAAGGTCCTGTTTCAGGGGTATCCAAGCTCAAGAAGCCAGTCACCCCTGCACAGGTTAAAGCCCACTCAATCCCTAAAACCCCTAGAGTGGCATCCTCTGTACAACATGAGGATCTCCCAAAAACACCCCCTTCACAACAAATGCCTACCCAATTCCCTGGGCAAACAAGCGTAGACCTGAACCAGCTATGCAGCCCAGAGGGTCCCCTGTACCACATGATGAATACTCTCATCAGAAATCACTTCCAAACATACACAGCTGACTTGGAGCTGTCCATCAAGAATCAATTTGGAGTGATCAAGACCAAGATGAATGATCTGTCCAACAAACTAGACTTCAACAGCAAACAGATTGCTCATCTTCAAGGACAAATCTCCCAACCCTCTGCTTCAAGGGTTAAAATTGATGAATCCAAAAAGGGGGAGAAGATCAGGGAACCTAAGGAGTTATTCCAAGCCAGGATAAGGGCAAGAGTGGCCATCCTTGAAAGAGATCAAAAAGATCAGGCCAGAAAAGAAAAATTGGCAAAACAGTTTGGTGTCTCAATAGAAGAAATTGAAGCAACAGAGAAAGAAGATGAGACTCAAACATCTGAAGAATCCCTAAGGCACAATGAAGAAACTTCTGATGAAGAATCAGAAAGTACTGAAGACAATCCTTCAGAAGTTGACAAACCATCAGCAGTTGTCAACACATCAGAGGTTAACACTTCCAAACCTCAAACTGCTGACCCTTCCAGAACCACTGCTCCCATTCAACCAACATCTGATCCCATCAGGCCTACAACTGTTACAACAATGACTGTACTAAACCCTTCTCCTATCTCTCAATCAGCTGAATTATTAGAGAAGAGCTTAATTGCAGCCAACAAGAAGAACAGAGAAGATCAGATCTGGAAAACTCTGGAAGAAAGGGATGATTTAGATTTAAGCCATGAAGAAAAACTTCAGGCTTATGAAGCTGAACTACAAAGGCAGGCTAGCCTTGATGAGATTGCTGAACAAGATAAAAGACAACAACTGGTGTCTTACATTACCAAGAACAGCAAGACTAAAGCCTTTACACTCAAAGGACTCTCTATGCAAGAGCTGACAAGAAGAGCACAACTGCTTGCAGACAAAATGGCCACAAGCAAAGAAGGAAAGGCCAAAAGAGCCCAGATAATAGAAGAGTTAGTAGCAGAGGGCTATGGTTCAAAAGCCTCAGTATCCAGATGGAAAGAAGAAAGACTAATGGATACATACAGAAAATACTTGGCTGCCAAGGCTGCAAATCCAGAGAAGTTTCAAACTGCTGATCCTTCAAGATCAGTAGTTAGAACTTCTGGTGTATCAAGAAGAACTGCTACTCAGAAGAAGAAGGCAGAGGACAATGTCAAAACTGACTTCAAAATGGTACTACTTGAAGGAAGTTCAATAGTCCATTCAGATTTTGACATTGAGGAGAAACCTCTGTTAACTCAATTCAGGGATCCTTCCACTTTTGCCTACCAAATACAAAAGACCATCAAAGAAAAGCTGCATACCAGAGTAGTGACTGAACACCATCTCCCAACTGTTCAGATGCCTGATATGCAACAACAACAAGGAAGAGAATCCCACCTAAGGCTATCTGAAACTGAAAACATCCAGCACTCAGGACCATCAACCCAAGGGACAAGTCTGTTCCCTATTCTTCTGACTTTAACAAGTCAAAGATACCTATCATCAGATGGTCACTTACTGATAACAACTCAGTATTGTTGACAAGAAGAGACCTCTCAAGCAGGGCTTACAGGAAGATCAGTGATCTGAAGAAACTGTCAACACAAGACCTGCTCACAATTCAACATCTAGAACCACAGAGAGGATCTCTATCTGATGGTCAGTTAAACCAGCTCAAGAACACCATGTACAAAGAGATATGGAAGATTGTTCAAGACAGAAGAAAAACATAAGGAATTAGTAAGGTTTTGGCTTCATCAATCCAGGGGGAGATTGTTAGGACAAAGAGGATTGGTGAAACCACTTTTGGAAACCTTAGTGTAATTCACTTCTGTCATTTTGGCTAAGTATAGAAGTACTGAAAAGAAAACAAAGAACTGCTGAAGAGAAGATAAGAGAAGTGCTGAAGAAGAAACTTCATCAGAAGTTCTGAAGTCCAAACCAGACAAGTTCACTTCAGAAGTACTGAAGACAAACTACTCATCAGTAGTTTGTCTTTCATCAGCACTTAGCATCAGATATTTTCCACCGCCTTTTGCATCAGTAGTTTTATTGTTTATTATTACTTTTAGCTATTTTGTTAGTTTCAATGTTGCAACTTGTGCAACTTGTTTCTGTTGTTTCTGTACTTGCTTTTTGGGCAAGATACATGTATGTAAACATCTATAAATAGGAGGCTTCAACCTTCTATTTTAGACATTGATTTTTAATAGAAAAATCCTTCAAACACTCTCAACTGTTCTATTCCATTTCAGTATTTATTGTGAATCTGTCTAAGTATCTAATTCTCATTTACTGCTTGGATTCATAATAAATACTTGTCATTTATTAGTTTCAATCATCAAGGGGGAGTAATAACTCTTCCTTAGTATAAAAAGTGTTGCTTTAACTTATACATTCCGCTGTGCTTATAATCTGATCTACAAGGACTTGCTAAACACTTAAGTGTCAAGATAGCAAGTTCTTACTTAGCAAAAAGAGCAAACTGATCCAACACAAACTTTTCAACACATTCAAGCATAGGGTAAATAATATCATAGTTAGAAATTCAGGAAACAAGTGAAAGAATCTAGCAGTGAGTTCTTTCAAACTCTCATTTCCCACAAAACTAAAATTCTCAAACTCTTTTCTCAGCTCATCAGTTCTGAGCTTTCTTGTCTGTAATACCCAAAAATTTGAGAAATCCTAAAATAATAAATATCGAATAAGGATTTTAAGCAAGTAAATTAAATGATTAGCAATTTGACAAAGTGTTTTATTTATAGCTAAATATTATATAAAAATTTGTATCCATATTTTATAGTTAGATAAGTAGTCATGGAAGGCTAATAGTGCCATCTTTTAGTAGATCGGATCGAGTTGTAAGGTTTAGCATCTATTAAAATTCAAAATAAACTATAAGGTTTGTTTTGTAAATTGTTTAATAGTTTAGCGGTGGAAATTGTAACTTTGAAATTTAATGATTAGATTTTTGTGTCAAGCTTTTGATGGAAACCGCATTAAATTATGAATTGAGTATCACCCATACATCATACATCATTCCTTATCTCTTGCCCATAACCATCATGCCGTATTTCCTGCCTCCATTATATTATTTCCTTCTCATCTTTTCCTTTTCTTTTGTTTGTTTCAATTTAATGCCACGAAAGGGAGTCAAGATTCAATCCCTTAAATCTCGCTCCACCTACCGACTACACAATATTATAAAGTCAATTAATGTGACACCCGACAAACTCAGGTTAGTAACATTGACTAAACTAGTAAGTCAACCTTATCGAGTCATGCATATTACGTACTTAACTGGGTCAGTCGAGTCGTTACAATGATTCTGGGAATCATCGGGAGTCGTTACGATGATCCGCGGGATCATCGGGAGTCGGTCCATAACCATGTGTACAAGGATTCGTGATTCGTGGAATCGCTGGGTTTAACGCACACACGCAAGTCTCGAGTCCCGGGAATTGGTGAATGGATGTAAACGTGTTAGTTATCGTGCATTATGTGTTTGTAATCATTATGTCACTTGTCGGTATGTGAATACATGTTTATATGTGTTAAAATAGTGTTTAACACGCCAAAAACCCATTCTGGAACCATACAGGCGATTAGGAACCTGGAGGGCTCCTAATCGCCACATGTATAGGCGAATAGGGGGGAGGCTGATGGCGATTAGGGCTCTAATCACCAGTATATAGGCGATTAGAAGCCCTACTTGCTAGAACTGATTCCCTACTTGCCTGATCTGATGTGCACGAGTCAAAACACCTATAAATACAACCCTTAACTCCCCAAACACCAATTGTGCAACCCTAACTGATCCTAAGCCTCCCACACACCTTGAAACACCTCTGGAACTTGTTTTGCTTCAAAACTCACCATTTCCAAGCTTACACACCTTTCTTTGATAAAATCCAAGGTGTGTTCTTCATCCCAAACCTTTGTAATGTTATTGTTTTGGTTCCCCAAAAGTCCAGACCTTGTTTTAATAAGAATGTGTCTTTAAAAACCTTGGAAATGAGTTCTAAAACAAGTCTACACTATAATACTTGCTATATGTGAAGTATTGATGCATATGATGATTTTTGGTGATTATAACATAAATGTTTCCATGAATTTGATGTACTTCTGATGTGTAGGAGTTGTTAGGATGATTATCTATGAGTTTAAGCTATTGTTATAGTGTTTAGATGAAAGTATGCATTTTGACCCATTTGGGTGATTCTTGAAGAATTAGGATGTTATGATATGATTCATTGCTTGTTTATGGTTAGGAATCATGCTAGAATGATGTTATAACATAGGGATGATGAATTGCAAGTTGTAGGAGGTGTAATCTGATCTTTACTACTTAAGGAAAGATTTCATAGTTAATGAAACCTAGTACTTTGCCATTTTAGGAAATAATCGCACCGAGGCCGTTAGAGCAGAGATAAATTGGGGGTTTTTGCTTGGAATGGGTTGGTAAATGGTTTAGGTTTGATGTTGGGTGTTTTTACATGTTTCGGATCTGATTTATAAGGTTTAACATGCGAAAACGCGCGACAGCAGAGCTACAGGCGAATAGAACACCAATCACCTGATGTATCAGGCGATTACAGCCTATTCGCCTGATACAACAGGCGAGTAGCCCCTATTCCCCACTTCTACTAGCGAATACAATCCTATTCCCCATTTTACTAGTGATTACAATCCTATTCCCCATTTTACTAGTGATTACAATTCTATTCCCCATTTTTGCTAGTGATTACAATTCTATTCACTAGTTTGACTCTCCTAATCACTAGTTAACTTTCCTAATCACATGTAAGTTTCCTAATCGCGTGTACTGCTGTCGTAAGCGTATTTTGACATCCCGGAACATGATTTGACACCTAGGAACATGATAGGAACCCCGGGATACACCCAATGGCTTCGTAACACGTGTTCAGACCTGTTTATACGTTAATTGGACATTATGCTAGACTAGGCGAACTCTTGCGCGTATTAAGTGTTTAATTGTATATGTTGCATGATGTCTTGTATTTATCTAACACGTGGGATGTCAGGTCACCAATGGGATGTTGGTTCTTGTCTGGTACGGTCGGTTTAACAATCAAAGGTGTTTTCAAACGTTTATGGTTATGGTCTGGACATTCGGGGACTAGTTAACCTACGGGTTATTAGTCCGGATTCTTATACACATCTTATGATTCGTCGCCGCTATTTGGGGCTATCATAGCATAATTACTTAATTGTTTTCAAGTAACGCAATCTGAGGTGAGTGTCACAGCCCCACTTTTACTGTTTTACTTTCGGGGGAGAAACATGCTACATACTTACTCATTAAAGGTCATGTTATACTATGGTTACTTTATCATACTATGCGGCTTTTACGGAAAGTCCCAGGGGGGAAACCATGAATATGCGGGAATGCACAACGGGGGAAATGTCGATAGATCTATTGGGCCTCACAAACCCACTCGACGGCTGGGCCGGGCGGGTGCATATTGTCTCTTATTACTGGCTCGCCGAGGCATCGGTTATAGCCAAAACGTCTGGGCAAGCTTCAACAACTTACACACGTATAGTAATGGGTTCCCAACCGTAGTAGTAAACAAACATTTAACGTCTAGCTAACGTTCTTATAACCTAGTAGTAACGGATATGATCTTTTCAAACTTGTAACAACTCTTTTATAAAAGAAAACCTGTGAACTCACCAGCATTATATGTTGACATTTTTGGCATGTTTTCTCAGGTCGCTAAGGTAGCAGTCAATGGGCTAGGCGCACGAAGTCATGAACAACGTCTAATATTTTGAAGCATATTAAACAATGTTTTGTAAACAATGATATGTCTTTTGGTTGTAAACAAGAAATGCTTCCGCTGCTGGTTTACGGTCAATGCATGATATTTTGATTTTAAAAATATATATGAATGCATGTTTGTTGTATGTTTATTGTGATCATTGACTGATATCCTGGTGTGTCACGCGCCTCGCGGTAAAACCCCGCATGTGGAATTAGAGGGTGTGACAGATTGGTATCAGAGCCAACGGTTATAGTGAACTAGGACTGCATGTAGAGTTTAGTCTATAACTGAGTCACACACACTAGACGGTCACAGATAGTGGAGTCTTAACATGTGGGTAACAATATGACTTGTCGGGGGTGTCGGTCTCATCATCTTCTACGCTACATCATCTGTTTACTCTTTATCATTCTATCACTTGAACCATCCTTACCATGATTCGACGGCGAACGATATACTATTGAACCTTCTTGACGGCGGTGTACATTGGGGCAACTTCGGCATACTCCTGAGATCTGTTCGGGGATTCGGACATCTCCCTTCTACGCCCTAATGGATACGCTCATTCTTATACATACTATCTTATACTTATACTTATGATAATACCATGATTGGGCGCTAGTGTTCGGTGACTTGAACTTCAAACTTAAAGCACGCCTGGAGGACCATGTAGAACAGTTTATCATGTCGGGTGCACACGAGATTATAAACTGTGATGCATGGGAGCCCTAGTGGACTTTGTGTTTGAACGGATGGACCCGAACTGGGCTCGGTCTAGTTCCTTAAAATTCTTAATGGGTTGTACCACGGGCAAGCCTAAATCTTATGTTTCATGTTGTGACAGAAGATGTCGGGAGCTCGTGGAGGTCGTAGAGGCGGCCGTGATCGTGGAAACATTAATATGACCCAAGTGGAGTTGGACAACCTGATGCAGCAGCACGTGAACATTGCCTTGGATGCATTCCAAGCCGCTCATAATGCTATGTGTGGTACGTCAATTCCCACCTATCCTACCTTGTTCTAGGGTACTGTACCTTTTCTTGGTTTTCACCTGTCTGTTTATTCCAGGTAGTGCTGTCAATCCCCCTCCACCCCAGTGCCCTTGGATTGCAAGCCCCACAATTTTATTGGAAATGAAGGGGCAGTGGGACTGCTCCGCTGGCTGGAGAAGATTGAATTAGTTTTCTCGATGTGCAGTTGCCGAGAAGGTGACCGGGTGAAATATGCTTCTGGGACCCTGGAGGGTCAAGCTCTGACTTGGTGGAACTCCACCACCTAGACCATGGGAATTGGGGAAGCTCATGTTATGCCCTGGACAGAATTCGTTCAGCTTTTGAAAAACGAGTACTGCCCGAGGGATGAGATCTAGAAGCTTGAGCACGAGGTCTGGAATCATAAGATGGTGGGGTCTGAGATTGAAGCTTACACTACTAGGCACAATGAGTTGGCGGTGTTGTGCCCTGATCTGCACGCACCGGAATATCAGAGGATCGGGCACTATATTTCTGGGTTGGTGCCGGAGGTTGCGGGGTTGGTAGCTGCGGGTAATCTTACGGTTTATTCTGAGGTGGTTCGGTCGGCTCACAGGCTGACCAAAATGAAGGTGGCTGAAGGGGTCTTGCCTCCTCGAGGCGTTACTGTGAAGGCTCCTGAGAGCAACAAGCGAAAGTGGGAAGGTGTGGGTAAAGGCTCGAGTTCGGCTCAGCCTCAGCAGGTGAAGAGGTTTGATGTTGGGGGATCGTCGTCTGAGCAGAAAACGGGGGGTTTTCAGGGTAAGTTGCCAAAGTGTGAACGATGCTTGTTCCATCATACTGGTCGCTGTGACAAGAACTAGTGTCCCCGGTGCAACAGGGCCGGGCATGTAGCTCAAGATTGCAGGGTTAATCTTCAAGGTAACCGGAACCCACTTGCTACACCTACTCCGGATCCTCAGGCTGCTACTTCCCAGGGAACCCAGGGAAAGCAGGGTTGCTATAATTGTGATGAGCTTGGTCACTACAAGCGTGAATGCACCAAGTTGAAGCAGGGCGAGGCTGGGAAGAATGGATCGGGTAATGGAAACAACGGGGGTGGAGGCAGGAATGCTCGCGCCTTTGTGATTGGTTTGAGCGGGGCTCGATAGGATCTTGACACTGTTATCGGTACGTTTCTTCTTGATAATCGCTATGCTACGGTTTTATTCGATTCCGGTGCCAATAAGAGTTTTATATCTCTTGGGTTTAGTCAATTGCTTGATAGGGTACCTACACCTTTAGAGGCTAAGTACTTGATAGAATTGGCTGATGGTAAGAAAGTCGAAGCGACGCACGTCCTTAGGGAGTGTCGCCTTGAACTGTCGGATTATTCTTTTCCTATTGACCTTATGCCGGTGTCCTTGGGTGGTTTCAATGTTGTCGTGGGTATGGATTGGTTGTCTTTGTATCATGCTGAGATCGTTTGTTTTGATAAAGTCATTCGACTTCCTCCCCCTGATGGAGAAATTCTGTTGGTGCATGGTGAGAAGAGCGGGGTCCCTTTGAGTATCATTTCATGTATGAAAGCCTATAAGTATCTTCGGAAGGGGTATTCTGCCATTCTGGCACTTGTTTCGGTTTCGTTAGAGGAAGAAAAGAAGATTGAAGATATTCCTGTCGTCCGTGATTTTCTCGATGTATTTCCTAAAGATTTACCAGGTCTTCCGCCTTATCGTCAGGTCGAATTCGGAATTGAACTTGCTCCAGGTGCGGCCCCGATTGCCCGAGCCCCATATCGTCGTGCACCTCCCGAGATGCAGGAGTTGTCTAACCAGTTGCAGGAGCTGTTAGAGAAGGGTTTCATCCGACCTAGTTCGTACCCGTGGGGAGCCCCTATCTTGTTTGTCAAGAAGAAGGACGGAAGCCTACGATTGTGTATCGAATACCGTGAATTGAACAAGGTTTCCATCAAGAATCGTTATTCTCTTCCTCGCATCGATGATTTATTCGATCAACTTCAGGGTTCTAGTTTCTATTCGAAGATTTATTTGAGATCGGGGTACCATCAGTTGAGGGTCCAAGAAGCTGATATTCCGAAGACCGCTTTTCGAACTCGTTATGGCCATTTCGAATTCTTTGTCATGCCTTTTGGTCTCACCAATGCGCCCGCCATTTTTATGGATTTGATGAACCGTGTTTGTAAGCCCTATCTTGATAAATTCGTGATTGTCTTCATTGATGATATTCTAGTCTATTCCAAGAACGAAGTGGACCACCAGGAACACTTGCGTCTTGTCTTGGAACTCCTGAGGCGGGAACAGTTGTACGCCAAGTTTTCTAAGTGTAGCTTCTGGTTGCGTGAAGTCCAGTTCCTTGGTCATGTAGTTAATGAGAAAGGAATTCATGTTGACCCAGCTAAGATAGAAGCCATCAAAGACTGGGAAGCACCAAAGACGCCATCTAAGGTGCGGCGATTCCTGGGTGTTGCAGGTTATTATGGTCGTTTTATCGAGGGATTTTTGAAGATCGCTCTTGTATGTGCTAAAGGATCGACAAATCTACAAAGACATGATCAAACAAGTTTGATTTAGGTGCGGAAACCCTAAACCAATCACAAAATGATAATCAATCAGATCAAAACAAACAAGTCATCATTCAAAGCTTTTCTCATTAATAAACAACTCAATTACACGTTAATATGATCAAAACATTAAAGACAAGACGTGAATTAAGCTTAACAAAACACTAGAGAGACACACTGAAAATGGAGGGAACAATAATGACTGAACTATTTCAAAAAATGAACTCGACCTATTTACAGGCCTGCACATTCGCCCATTACATAGGTGCGAATGTGCAGATTTGACCAAACAGAACGGTCGAACCAAGCAATACATAACATTCGAATTCTACATTCGCCTCCTGTCTCTCCTTCGTATAAATTCCTTCCTTCGCACTTTTCCATATCTTCCTTCAAACCTTCTGTTCTTCCTTCGCCCATTCGACTAAAACAAAAACACATGTTTATTGTACAATCCAAAGCATTAGTCGCATAAATGCATCTACAAACTCCCCCACGACTATTGCTTGGATTGTTTAAGCCTTCGTTCTTCATCCATTCTTTTGTTCATCAATTTGATCCTCAAAAGTTTCTTTTCTTCCAACGTCATCACCTTCTCAAACACTTGCTTCGGCCTTTTCTTTTTCACTTCAGGAACTTCTTGAGCTTTAACAAACTTGCCGAGCTTTTTATCATAGTCGCATCCGGCGTTGATATCATGAGCAAAACACAGAAATACCACTCGCTGGTATTTACTAGCTTGTTCAGCATCCTTAACATCGCAGAAAATAGGATTGTAATACAACATTATGATGTCCTCATGTGAACAATTTACCAACCACATGTGATCAAACATGTGTATTTTCTTGAAACTCTTTTCTCCATCCTTCAAAACTATCACAGCTTCTCAGCAAAGTAAGCAATCTGATCATTTGTCGTTCCAGTCAGCTTATGATGACAAATATCACGAATGGCCCAATATGGGAGAGTCTTCAAATCATGAAATCTATCAAAGTATAGTATCCCCTTCTCCCACTTTACTGCAATACACTTCAATTGCTTTATAAATTTCCAACCCAACGCTTTTCCTTTGAACATGTCGTTGTGGAATTTATAAAAGCTACCCTGAATCTCAGCTTTAGGACGATTAGCCTCTTTCTCTTTTAACTCCCTCAGTAACTCTTTCAGGCTATCAGATTGTCTGATATACGGTTTATCATACCCTCTGAACACTTCATCAACAAACATATCGCTCTTTTCTTTTGCTAGTCTCTCGGCTTCTTTTAACAGTTCATCAGTAAAAGCAGTAAATCCAGAATCGTTGTCTCTTTTAAAATATTCTGGATACTTTTCACTAGTCACATCCTCAACTTCTATGTCCTCGAAACCAGGTATGTCACGATCATTAGAATGATCTCCAGCTTCCTTTTTATGTAGATCAGGAATCTGGTTATCAGCTAACAATTCTTCAACTGTTTTCCAACCTGTTTCGCTAAACCTTCAAAGATCTCTATAGACATCGCCGCCGAGACTTCACCATCATCCAAATCTGGATCATCATATTCTAATTCAAACACCCTGTCACGAGATTCAAAGATCTCAGAAAATCTGCTGGTCATGTCAATCGTCCAGATTCGATCAGTAAGCATCTGGCGATACATCTGCTTATCAGCTTCAGACATAGACTTCAGCTTTTCATTCCAGAAGATCGTATCATCATCCATTGATCCTCCAGGGGCTTTTGAACTAGATTCTTCTCCTTTTCCAGATTCTCTCCTCTCATACTTATATTTGTCCGTGTCATCATCATCATTGTCATCATCATTATCATCATCAGATGCAGAGCTGCTATCATCACCAGAACCATCATTCGAACCATCATCATCATCATCCTTCTTCTTTTTAGGAGCTTTACCAGCATCTTCATCAAGATCTTCATCATCCTCCTCATCATCGTCAGATAGTTCAAAATCAACCTGCTCCTCTTCTAACTCTTTATCTTCTTCACCTTCTTTTAGCTGAGGAGCTCGAGAGTATAAATCTTTGATCAGATTATCCATGTTTTTATTACTCTCTTTCAGCTTCTTATTTTCTCCCTTCAAAGATATAATCCGTTTGGTGTTTCTATGCTCATGTTTCAACAGCTTCTTATTATCCTTCTGCAACTTTTTGATCTTCTTTTTCAAATCCTCATGATTTTCATGTGATGTAACAACGATATCCAACATCTTTGAGTCGTTTTGTCTCAATTGGGCAATCTCAGTCTGCTGCTTGTTTATTAAATTCATCATTTCAGCAAGTCTCCGGTTAACAGTATTCATCACATCACTATCCACTGTAACCTTTTTCGTGGAGACTTCAGCAACCTCTGGCAGTTTACCCTTCTTCATCTTCTTCAGTACGTTATCTAATGCTTCGTTGAAGGCATCAACAGGTATATCAGCTCCCTGTTCAGTACTTGAAGTATCTGTGGTTTTCTGCTTCTTTGAGGCTTGAGCAGCAACTGGTGATTTTGAGCTAGAAGCAGGTGGCAACTTCTTTCCTGCTATCAATGTTTCAATTTCTCTAGCTCTCTTCACTGAGGGCTTAACAACCTTCTCTTTCTTCTTGAACTGGGGCTTCTTTGGTTTCTCCCCCTGAACTGGCGAACCAGGAAAGTCTCCTGCTCCGAGACCTAAACCCTCATCCTCTGCATCTAATCGAATAGGGCTATTCATCCTCTGCTCTTCTATAGATATGTTCAAACTAGCAGACTCACCAGCCACAGTGGCCTTGGGCGTGGTAGTCTTCACTGTTTCAGTCTCAGAATCCCAGTGTTCATCTTCCTGCGTCTCTTCTGAATCAACTGACGCCTCATCAACAATGTGCAATCCTTTCTTAGCCATTGTCTTATTCCTTCTCGGTGCACTCTTCTTCTTGGCAGGTTCAGGAACAACCTCAATCCTTATCTCTTTCTCTTTCCCTTTCTTTGCTCCCACATTAACAACCTGTCGCTTTCGCTTAGCATCTGGATCAACAGGATGTAATGGACTGTCTTCGTCTGAATCACTGTTAGCATGTCTCACTAGACCTTTGCCTGGATCCTCATAGTCAATTCTTGCCAAATGTCCAAATAAACGTCTAACAGGTGGACGTTCATCCAATGACAAGCCTTTATAAGCTTTCATTCTTGCCAGTATATTGATTGACATATGTTCTTGAACTACAATATGTTTCGGATCCCTCTTCAACTCTTTATATTTATGATCAAATACCATCTGAAGGAATCAAGGATACAACAAAAACTTCAGATTCCTTGTTCCTCTGAATTGGTTCCAACAGATGTTCCATCAGCATCCCTGATACATTGAACGGTTTGTTAGTGCCACCATCATTGAGCTAATACTCTTTCTCATCAAATCATATCCTCCAGCAGCTGAACCAAAGACATGAATCATCACATGTGCCAAGTATTTGAATTGTGGACACAGCTTTCCCTTGTGCAACGAGCCATCAGTAATCGGCCCATTGTATTTCATTCATAGAAAGCACTTTCTTTGTTCCATAAAGCTAAGCTCTATGGGATCAGTCTTTTCATCTTGAAGATTCAAAGCTTCTCTGATATCCTTTTCTGAAACGATGACCAACTTTCCTTGTATCTTGCTTACCAGAGACGATTCACATTCCCAGAAATCCATCTTCGCTTCATTCCAAAACTCTTGTATCATGTCACGATAGATAATAGCAGGTGTAGCAATTGCGTCTATCACCCGACTTCTCTTCAAGAACTCTATGATCTCTGTTAACTCCGTATGCTTCTTAACGTCTACAAGATACGCACAACAGTTATGCGCATTTTCGAACGGTAATAGCTCTTCAGTTCCTTTCTTTGCAGGTTGTGAAGATGATCCAGCTTGGTCAGTAGACTTCTCCTGTTCAGACATGATTCAATCTGCAAAACAAAACAAGTACACATGTTAAAAATCGACAAAATATTCAAAGTTTGAAAATTTGGTATTTTAACTTCTCATTCGCCCATACGGAGGTGCGAATGAGAAAATCTTGGTACGAAAGAGAACTTTCAAAGGTACGAATGTAAAAGATTTTGACAAAATGTTTCATTCGACCATTTATCTTCTTTAGCCCAAATAAAACATCTCCTTCACCCGTTCGAAAAGTGCGAAGGAATTGTTCTTCAAATTCAAATTTTTAACTTGAAATGGATTGATCCTGAACATGTTATTTTGATTCAGTAGGCTAGTAATAATACCGATTAAGGTTTCCAAACCAACAATTTTATTTATCATTCAATTTATCATTGTTTTCAAATTAAAATTAGGTTTTATTCATTCATCATAATCGTCTGAACAATCTGATGGATTAAAACCTCTAATTTTTGTTTCTTCTCCCCCTAAAACAATGATACAATGAATCCGAAACATCAATTAAATCAATTAACATTGTTTATATCAATTTTAAAGGTCTAGGGCTCGAAACATAAAAGTATCGATTAATCCTTGAAAATGAAGTGTTAACCTGTAACAAGTAGTGCAAAATGATCAGTATACAATGGCGAACACAATGATATGGAGCAAAACAACAGGGCAACAAGTGGACTTCAAAGTGAAAATTTTGAAAAATTTTGATAAAGTGTCTAATGAGACAGATCTGGTATATATAGACATGCTCCTTCGCCCACTTACATCGGTCGAATGAGAAGCTTTTGGTTCCTTCGACCCTATTTAAAGGTTCGAAAGAGGCAAAAGGGTTCAAATGTGTAAGTTGTTCATGAACACTCTCATTCGCCCAATGTAAATATACGAAAGAACAACAAAAATTCCACGTTCGACCAAACGAATGGGCGAACAAAAACTGGAATTTTGACAAATTTTCCAAATCTCAAAAACGAGTCCCGTTCCAATTTATTTTTCAACTTTTAAGCATCCAACATTCGTATTTTCACATTTAAAAGATTACAAAGCTCAAATGGTTCATCAAGGTTAAGAAAATCGGCATCAACCACCATCTGCTATCAAAAATAAGATAGAAATGTAAAATCTTTTTGGATTTTCTAAAATTTATGTTAAAACACACCTAAAATCTTTTTGAGTTTTGTAATTTTTGACGAGAAAATAAAATGCAGAAATGTAAATGAAAAACAGTAAATGTTTTGGGATTTTCGGTAAAGGGATCATATCAGTTATTGAGAAATCTGATCACACCGTTGATCTTTTGATTTATTATCATTAAAGACAATGTGTGATCTGGCAACTACTGATATTGTGATCCTCATAAACTCACATGCAGACTTTTGTGCAGTGCTTTAAACTGACACTATTATGTATAGTATAAACAAAATTGTCTGTGGTTCCCATGCACATGACATACTCCCATATCAAGAAGTAAATATACAAAGACTCATTATAAAGCGTGATTATGCTTTTGTCGTCTGTAATTTACAAAGTATAATGCACAGAGGTATACAGGTCAGCAAATTAATGCAGCAAAGTAACATGTGCACTTTACTAGGTTGAGGACTGATATTAATCATGATTTGCATTTATGATTAATACGATGTAATAGATAATCTTTGATCATCATAAAACATGGAAAGTTCCTCATTTCGGTAACTTTACGATTTGGCATAAAGCTCTTTTATAAAGACACCCTATCTGATCTAGGTCCGTAATGACTTACAGCAGAAGATCAGAGAGGCTATCCCCATACAACTAATAACATAACGACCCTAAACCTCCGAGTTTTGTACAAATACCCTATCAAACGAAATTACGTACTAAGACCATATGCCAATGAGGAGTTCATCCACATAACAATTCATTTGATATGTATGTATCAGGCACGCAGTATTAGGTCTACGAAGCCTATCAGCACATCGCACAGACTCAGACACACGCTCTATATAGCATTACATTTCTTAGAATGTGTCAGATCCCCACTGATGTACTATCATTTCCCCTTTTTCTCCAGGAAATCATTTTTGGTTTTTCTGTTTTTTTTTTTATAAATTTTTGAATTTACTGTTCCCAAGGATAAGCTGGAGCATTTCAAATATGTGATTGCCTAGATATCGTTTGTTCACAGAAATCTGACGGCATTAATCTAAGGAAAGAAGATATAGCAGTCAGCAAAGAAATTTTCTAATTATTTTTTTTTTTTTATGGATTTTGAAATTTTTCAATGTTTTTGGATTTTCGAATATTTTTGAAAAACAGTAAAAGTTAAACTAAAAAGCGATAAACTGGGGTGGTGATCAGTCTTGTTTTTCTTTAATACCATTAGCTTTCAAAAGGTATTCAAATCTTGATTTATCAAAAGCTTTGGTAAAAAGATATGCGCGTTGGTAATTAGTGTGGATTTTGACCATATCGATCAAATCTTTAGCATAACTATCGCGGATAAAATGATATTTAATCCGGATATGTTTAGCCTTTGAGTGATTTACTAAGTCTTTTGTTAATGCGATTGCGGCTTCATTATCACAGTAAATAGGGGTTTTAAGAAATTGCAAACTGTATGCGCGTGAAAGGATCGATAAGCTACAAAGACAATCAAACAATTTAGTTTTGGGTGCGGAATCCCCAAAACCAGCACAAAATGATAACTAATCAGATAAACACACACAAATCATCATTTTCAAACGTTTTCATTAATAATCAAACTTGAATACACGTAGAAAAGTGATTACAATCAAGGATTAGACGCAAAACAAGTTTATAAAAAGTTACAGAGAGAATTCAGAAAGTGGCGGGAAATAAATGACTCAAAGTTAACTACAAAAACTGAGTTTGCCTATTTATAGACTGCACATTCGCCCACTTTGTTCATGCGAATGTGCAGGTTCGCCCATTGTGAACGGTCGAACCAAACTACATAATAAACAGTCTTCATTCGCCCAAAATTCTTCCTTCGCACCTTTGAAAACTCTCCTTCGCACCATCCAAAACCTTCCTTCGCACCTTCGACAGAAAACAAAAACATATGGTTTATCCAATCCAAAGCATTAGTCGCACATATGTTTGGATGTAGTGCACGATCCAAACTGATGTAATAGATCAGTGTTGATCGCCTGAGATAGCTGAGAAAATGCTTTCTTTTCTATAGCAAACCTTTTCTTCTCGTCATCCGCCAAATTCTCCAAAGGGATTGGTTCTCCAGTATTCTCTAAAATGGGAGCAACGTAACCCTTCACAATCATTTGCCATGCTTCTGCTCCTTCAAGTCCTTGTCCCTCAACGTGAATCTTAAACTTCGTCTTCCAAGTGTTATACTCCTTCATGTCCATTAACTTTGGTGGACGATTGCCGCTTCCAGAAGATAGATCATGAATAAGAGTAGAAATAGCGTTGGTCGTCTGGGAATGGACTGCTGCTGCGGCAACTCCCCAATAGTTATCAATCGGTTGTGGTACTGATTGAACAACTTGTTGTGGTGCCGAACTAGTCATAGCCATATAATTGATCGGCTGTGTTGGTTGACTAGTCTTTTGTGCCGCTACTGTCCATGGATCTTGGACTTGTTGTTGTTGTGGTGCTTGAGTAGGTCTAGGGGTTGTTGGAAAGTTCCACATTGTATCCTGCAAACAATCAAACAAACAAACACGAAACGATTAAAATTTTTCCAAAAACAGAAAGCTCCTTCGTATGAACGGAGGTGCGAATGAGAAAAATCTTCTCTTTCGACCAAAAAATCTGATACGAATGTGGAAAAACAATAATCAAATCTTCTTCGACCGCTTAAATCTTCCTTCGACCGTTTAAATCTTCCTTCGACCGAACGATTATATGAATGAGACACAATAGTGCGAATGAAAAATATAAGCAATCAAAGTTCACTTTCGACCACTAAAATCACTCTTTCGACCACAAAAACACTCGTTCGACCTAATACACTCCCACTTTCGACCGAATTCTCTCGTTCGACCCCTGTGATTTCAAAAACGGTTATTCTTTGAAAATCAGTTATATTTGATCATGTTTATCAAAAGTTGATGGAATTTGATGATCTTAATCAGGTTTTGAATCGGATGAAATTTGAAACAACTTTAATAAAGTGAATTATCCAATTCAAACTCGAAATCAAGGTGAAATCAATCAAAAACACATCATTTCAGTTTGTTCACTTAAAACAGAAAATTTTTGATCAAATTTGGGTCAAAATCAACTGAGAAACTATCAATTTGTGGTTGTTTGATTCAGAATGGCTCTGATACCACTTTGTATGCGCGTGAAAGGATCGATAAGCTACAAAGACAATCAAACAATTTAGTTTTGGGTGCGGAATCCCCAAAACCAGCACAAAATGATAACTAATCAGATAAACACACACAAATCATCATTTTCAAACGTTTTCATTAATAATCAAACTTGAATACACGTAGAAAAGTGCTTACAATCAAGGATTAGACGCAAAACAAGTTTATAAAAAGTTACAGAGAGAATTCAGAAAGTGGCGGGAAATAAATGACTCAAAGTTAACTACAAAAACTGAGTTTGCCTATTTATAGACTGCACATTCGCCCACTTTGTTCATGCGAATGTGCAGGTTCGCCCATTGTGAACGGTCGAACCAAACTACATAATAAACAGTCTTCATTCGCCCAAAATTCTTCCTTCGCACCTTTGAAAACTCTCCTTCGCACCATCCAAAACCTTCCTTCGCACCTTCGACAGAAAACAAAAACATATGGTTTATCCAATCCAAAGCATTAGTCGCACATATGCACCTACACAAACCGTAGTCCACCATCTGTTGTTGGATCCAAAGAACCTGTGAGCAGCAGCTCGATGCTGAAACGTATTCTGCTTCACATGTGGATAATGCAACTGCGGTCTGTTTCTTGCATTGCCAGGTCACGAGCCTGCTCCCCATAAACTGGCATCCAGCCGTTGTGGATTTGCTATCTTTGTCACAACCACCCCAATCTGCATCACTAAAAGCGATTAGGTCAAAATTATCATCATGAGGGTACCGAAGTCCATTCGATGAACAACCCTTCAGATATCTAAGGATACGCTTGACAGCTGCAAGATGACTTTGTTTCGGCTTCGACTGATATCGTGCATAAAGACATGTTGCAAACATTATATCCGGTCTAGAGGCGGTGAGATACATCGGAGATCCGACGATTGCTCTGTATGTAAATGGATCAGTCAGCTCCCCCTTAGCGTCAACTCCAATCCCGTGATTAGGTTGTATCGGGATATCCATTGGCTTCGAATCTTCCATCTGGAATCGGCTCAAGACTTCAGAAACGTATTTGGTCTGGTGAATATCTATGGTTTAAAGATTAAAAGAATCAGGAGTGATAATGGGACGGAGTTCAAGAATGCTCAGATGGATGATCTTTGTGAAAACAAGGGAATTCATCACGAATACAGCGCTCCGTACACACCCCAACAGAACGGTGTCGCCGAACGTAAAAACAGGACTCTAATCGAAACGGCGAGAACAATGCTTGCGGACTCAAATCTTCCAGTAATGTTCTGGAACGAAGCAATTTACGTTTGTATGTGCTAAAGGATCGACAAATCTACAAAGACATGATCAAACAAGTTTGATTTAGGTGCGGAAACCCTAAACCAATCACAAAATGATAATCAATCAGATCAAAACAAACAAATCATCATTCAAAGCTTTTCTCATTAATAAACAACTCAATTACACGTTAATATGATCAAAACATTAAAGACAAGACGTGAATTAAGCTTAACAAAACACTATAGAGACACACTGAAAAAGGAGGGAACAATAATGACTGAACTATTTCAAAAAATGAACTCGACCTATTTATAGGCCTGCTCATTCGCCCATTACATAGGTGCGAATGTGCAGATTCGACCAAACAGAACGGTCGAACCAAGCAATACATAACATTCTAATTCTACATTCGCCTCCTGTCTCTCCTTCGTATAAATTCCTTCCTTCGCACTTTTCCATATCTTCCTTCGAACCTTCTGTTCTTCCTTCGCCCATTCGACTCAAACAAAAACACATGTTTATTGTACAATCCAAAGCATTAGTCGCATAAATGCATCTACAGCTCAACCCCTTACCTCGCTTACCTAGAAGGACAAGAAGTTCGACTGGGGTGACTCGCAAGAGTCGGCCTTTCAGATGCTAAAGGCTAAACTCTGTTCTGCTCCTATCTTGTCCTTGCCTGAAGGCACGGACGATTTTTTGGTTTACTGTGACGCTTCTATCTGGGGTCTCGGTTGTGTGCTAATGCAGCGCGAGAAGGTCATTGCCTATGCTTCTCGTCAGCTCAAGGTTCATGAGAAAAACTACCCCACCCATGATCTGGAATTGGGTGCAGTAGTCTTTGCTTTAAAGATATGGAGGCATTACTTGTACGGTACCAAGTGCACTATTTACACCGATCACAAGAGCCTCCAGCATATCTTTGATCAGAAGGTGTTGAATATAAGACAGCGTCGCTAGGTCGAGCTTCTTAATGATTATGAGTGCGCTATTAAATACCATCCTGGCAAGGCGAATATGGTCGCAGACGCCTTGAGCAGGAAGGAAACCGCTAAACCTCGTCGTGTTCGAGCTCTTCAGCTCACTATCCATTCCGGCTTACCTGACCGAATCCGTTCGGCACAGCAAGAAGATTTGAAGGAGGAAAACCTTAAAGCTGAAACCATGCATGGTGCTGATAGTCACCTTGAGCTCAGGTCCGATGGCCTACATTATTTCGCTGAACGTATTTGGGTCCCTTTATTTGGGGGCTTGCGGCAGCTCGTTCTCGATGAAGCTCACAAGTCCCGGTACTTTATTCACCCTAGCTCCGATAAGATGTATCAAGATTTAAAGATACTTTATTGGTGGCCGAACATGAAGGCGTATGTAGCTTCATATGTGAGCAAGTGCTTGACCTGTGCCAAGGTCAAGGTTGAATATAAAAAGCCGTCCGGCCTTCTACAACAGCCTGAAATTCCCGAGTGGAAGTGGGAGCGGATTACGATGGACTTTGTGACCAAACTCCCAAAATCGCCCAGTGGTTGTGACATGATCTGGGTGATTGTCGATAGGTTGACAAAGTCTACGCACTTCCT
Source organism: Ambrosia trifida (assembly GCA_028751855.1). Classification (NCBI taxonomy): domain Eukaryota; kingdom Viridiplantae; phylum Streptophyta; class Magnoliopsida; order Asterales; family Asteraceae; genus Ambrosia; species Ambrosia trifida. The sequence continues at coordinate 127,688,955 of CM054122.1, forward strand.
CGCTATCAAAGAAACCGATGGCCTTGAGCGTTTGGCACGTTTATATCTTAAGGAAGTGGTTTCTCGGCACGAGGTGCCTGTCTCTATTATTTCTGATCGTGATTCTTGGTTCGCCTCTAACTTCTAGTAGTCCTTGCATAAGGCTCTGGGTACTCAGTTAGACATGAGCACAACTTATCATCCGCAAACCGACGGTCAAAGTGAGCGGAAAATCCAAACACGAGAAGATATGCTTCGAGCATGTGTGATCGATTTTGGCAAGGGGTGGGAGAGTCATCTACCGTTGGTGGAATTCTCCTACAACAATAGCTACCATTCTATCATCAAGGCGGCTCCGTTCGAGGCTCTTTACGGGCGGAAATGCCGGTCTCCTCTTTGTTGGGCTGAGATGGGTGAGAGTCAACTCACCGGCCCGGAACTTGTGTACGAGACTTCCGAGAAGATCGTACAAATCCGTAACCGCATGGCGGCAGCTCGGGATTGTCAAAAGAGCTATGCCGATCGTCGTCGCAAGCCTTTAGAGTTTGAGGTTGGCGACAGGGTTTTATTGAAGGTATCTCCGTGGAAGGGCGTTATACGTTTTGGGAAGCGGGGCAAATTGAATCCTCGGTATGTGGGACCGTTCGCAATTCTGGAACGGATTGGACCGGTAGCATACAGGCTTGATCTGCCAGCTGAACTCAGTAATTTTCATAATTTCTTCCATGTCTCTAACCTCAAGAACTGTCTGGCGGATAAATCTTTGGTTGTTCCTCTCGAAGAGATCAAGGTGGATGATCGTTTGCGTATTGTGGAAGAACCGGTTGAGATTCTCGATTATAAGATCCGTAGCCTTCACCGGAGTAAAATCCGCATTGTTAGAGTTCGTTGGAACTCAAATCGTGGACCGGAGTTCACGTGGGAACGAGAAGATCAGATGAAAGCTAAGTACCCCCATCTATTTCCTAAGCGCGCGTTCGAATCATGACATGTCTCTGCTGAAGCTGAATGAATCTCGGGTTGAGATTCCTTTCAACAGGGGGATGATGTGGCAACCGGAAAATTTTTCTTCTCTTTCGTCTCTCCTTTTTGGCTTTGAGCAATTTTCGGGACGAAAATTCTTTCAACAGGGGGATGATGTGACACCCGGCAAACTCAGATTAGTAACATTGACTAAACTAGTAAGTCTACCTTAGCGAGTCATGCATATTACATACTTAACTGGGTCAGTCGAGTCGTTACGATGATTCTGGGAATCATCGGGAGTCGTTACGATGATCCGCGGGATCATCGGGAGTCGGTCCATGACCATGTGTACAAGGATTGGTGATTCGTGGAATCGCCGGGTTTAACGCACACACGCATGTCTCGAGTCCCGAGAATTGGTGAACGGATGTAAACGTGTTAGTTATCGTGCATTATGTGTTTGTAATCATTATGTGGCTTGTCGGTATGTGAATACGTGTTTATATGTGTTAAAATAGTGTTTAACGCACCAAAAACCCATTCTGGAACCATACAGGCGATTAGGAACCTAGAGGGCTCATAATCGCCACATGTATAGGCGAATAGGGGGAGGCTGATGGCGATTAGGGCTCTAATCGCCAGTATATAGGCGATTAGAAGCCCTACTCGCCTGAACTGATTCACTACTCGCCTGATCTGATGTGCACGAGTCAAAACAACTATAAATAGATCCCATATCTGTAAAAGTGACACGTCAGCCCTAGCTGTGTTGGGGTGTGACATTGTCTTTTCATTCCAGTCATTCCTGCTCTTCAAGGCTTCCCAAAGTTGCTTTGAAGTAGTACAAGGTCCAAACTGAAGAAGCAAATAAGTTGTTAAACTTTGGGATAACTGAGAATAAGCCTTCTTTTCCGCAGCATACTTTTTTTTTTCTCTACATCTGATAAATCATCTAGTGCAACTGGTGTGTTAGAGATCTCAATCATTGGCTGCACGTATCCCTTTTGAATCGTTTGCCATGCTTCACCACCATCTAATCCTTGAAGATGAATCCTAAACCGTTTAGGCCATGATGGATATTCAATCATATCTAACATCTTTGGTGGTCTATTCCCATTTCTTGTTGAGAGGTCATTCACCAAAGTGGTTATGGCATTGGTTGTTTGACTTTGCACTGCTGCAGCTGCTGTGACACCCCAATAATCAGGAATTGGTTGTGTTGGAGGTCTAACAGCGGGTTGAGTTGGTCCCGATACAGCCCAGTAATTTGTCATTGGTTGTGGTTGTGGTTTTACCCTTTCAGTTTCTACAACCCATGGATTCATCGGTGTTTTTTGTGGTTGTGTCATAGCAGGTCGGGTGTTCATCAGACATCCCCAAATGTTATCCATGATGTAAAAATTCTCAACACTTAGAAAAATTCAGCAACAAATAAATATGTGACCCGACTATAAACCCGAATAAAAAGTATCTGACTAATTCGACGTTGCTGAGAGCACGGACGGAAATATGTGACCCGAATGAAATTTGAAAAGGCAGGAATGAAAGAAACTAGGTTTGATTCGACCTCAAAGTGACCCCGAATGAAAAACTAGAGACTCATTTGACCCAAATAGTAAACCCATTTGACCTGAACCATCCACAAAAACAAGTTTTCTTCAAAAACATACAATTTTGATTTGTTTTTTCAAAAAGTTGTTGAATTTGATTGCAAATGTGAAGGTTATGGATCAGATTCAAATGTTAACAACTTTTGTGAAAGAATGTTTGATATTATACGTAAAAGACCCTTCAAATCAATTAAAAACCATGTCTTATCAATGTTCAACGAAAACAACTAGGTTTTTTGATGATTTTGATATGAAATCTAAACAATTTGTATCAATTTGCAGTCGTGTGATTGAGCACAAGCTCTGATACCACTTTGTAGGATCGGTTTTTCACAAAGAAATGTTTAAATCACAAAAGATCACACGAGTAGAGATGAATTAGGTGCGAAATCCCGAATTATCGTGCAAAATGATATAAACCATAATCAACACACGTTAGATTTCATTTTCAACAAGTTTTCATTAATTATAATTAAGATATAACAATTACAGACCACTATTAACGAAAACAGATCTTTCTAGACACTTCCTGAAAACATACACAAACACCTAGACCGAATGACCAACTGTTACAACTCAAAACACATCAAACCTATATATAGACATGTTCATTCGACCCTGCACAGGTTCGAACCAGTTGGTTCAAACGTTCGAGATCACGAACCAAACAAATAAAAAAACTAAAACTTCAATCGACCTAAACAAAAACTGGTTCAACCTTTAGGTTTTCCATTCGAACCCTCGATCATTCGAACCAATACTTTAACCTTCCAAAACTTGTAATCTTCAATATTATCTTGTAAATACGAATGCAACAAACACAAAATGCATCTACAAATGATTTACGAGGCTTATAATATATGGATTTGGGGTATCTCAATGAGATCCATCCAAATATGCCGTTTCAAAAGGATAAAAAACAATATATATTCTGCTGAGCACATGGGATTGTAAAAAAAAAAAAACAAATCTTTTAGACTTTTAAGTTGTCATGTCTCCAACATGTGTTAAGGATTAGTTGGCTAAATGATCATATTATGCCTCCAGTATGTGAAAGAAGATCATATCATGCCTACAGCATGTGAAAGAAGATAGTTGGCATGTTTTTGGATCCCAAGTTTTGGGTATTTAAGGAGGATGATCATTCATGTTAAAGACAAAATATATTGATTCAAGAAATCCAAGGGTGATAGAGGATCAATTAAGAACAATCATTGAAGCTTTGATGATGAAGAGGAATGACTAGAGCTTCATTGTGACTTCCCTCATGTATACATTTGTATTTATTATATATTCTCAATTCGGTCTAGTTATTATATGAACTAGTACGTTTTACTACTTGTGTTTGGATTGAATAAACATTTTCATATATTTGAATTAGTTATCTGTTGTTACTTGTATTGGTGGTTTCTTGCATCGTTAGCGAATTGATAAGTAGGTCAGTGGTTGGTATTTGTAAAGGGATAACTAGGTTGAACGGTTAGGATTAAAAATTGTTCTTAGTTGTTAATTCAATCCAAAAATCCCATGGCCATAATTATTTGGTGTTCCTTTAGTTAAACTGAATCAGTTGCAAAATTATAGACATAAGGTCATCATCATTATTATCATCATGAAATCCTTCATCATCACCAAAATCTCATCATCTTTATCTTCCTCATCTTCATATTCCTCTTTTTCTTCATCATCATGATCTTTAGACTGTATCTTAGGAACCTTCTCATAAAGCTTATCAACAATCTTTCTATGCTTCTCATTATATTTCTCCATTTCAATGATTCTCTTTTCATTGTTCACATGTGATAATAGCAGCTTTGAATTCTCTAATTTCAATTCAATGACTTCATTGCTCAATTCATCTTGCTTTTCTTTTGATTTATGATCTGAAGCATATCTTTCTCGTTCTCTTTAAGCTTTTTGATTTTCTTTTGATTCTTTTAAGTTATAACTTTCTAAACATCAAAGGCTTTCATCATACGTGCAATCTGCTACTGCATATGATCAAGAGCTATTTGCGATACAGTAGCAGTCACTTGAGAACTAGATTCTACTTCTCAAAACTTGATAACATTTTCTTCAAAGACTTGGAAATGCTGGAAGTTCTTTTATGAGGTTTCTGTTGTTGTTGCTTTTTGTTACTGTTGAAGAAGTTGTTGGTGTTGTTGTTGCAGTTGTAGAAGCTGCAACACTTGTTCCTTTCAATAAACCTTAAAGATCCTTTTGTCTTCTTGCTCCCTTGGTTTCTTTCTAAGCTATGGATTTCTTTCATCAACACTTGTCACACCGCGCCTAGGCGGAAACACGAGGTGCGACATGAAAGGTTTTCAAGTATAAGATTCAAGCAAACATTTAAAATAACATAAGATTTGGATACCAAATTTGTTTAAAGTTTACAACCATCACAAATGTATTGTTTTGAAACCACATGTTGACCACCTCCTTTTAACCCAAGATGATGATCTTTGCTTGCCAAGCATCAATAGCCCATTCATCTTGATTGAAGTTGGGATCTTTGGCTTGAAGTGCTATCTTAACCCTGGCTTGGAGGATAGAGATGGTAGCAGAGTTGATTAAACCCTACCTATACTCCTCGAGCTCCTTCTCATGCTCTTTAGTGGCCTTGATCTTCTTAGCTAGCGGATTCTTCATGTCAGCTTCCACCTTTGCCAGCTTATCCTCAAGATGTTTCCCTTTTGCAAGGGAAATCCTTCTGGTATCCTCCAAAGCTGCAGTGGTTTCCCAAAGTTTGGAAGCCGTGTCATCCAAAGATTTGAGCACATACTCGTGCCCTAAAAAAACAAGAAGCGAAAAGCAGGTAAGTTCTCTATTATATATTTTAATAACAAAATTGCTATTGACATCTTCAGGATAAAACTATACCTGGAGATAATGGTGAGAGATCATGGCAAGAACATCCTGAGGGGTAAGACCCTCAAATGGGGATGCATCAGACCCTCTAGTGGCAATAGCAGTCTTCCTATTTTTGGAGGATTGAGCTTTAGGCTTGGGAGGAGGACTAGTTATCCTAGAGCTTGAAGGAGATGTGACCTTCGCAATCTTGGAGACATCTTGGCTGTCGATGTCATCTAGGTCAAAGAAAGTTGCTTCTCTGGGTTAGGATAACGAAGAATAACATTAGTAATTATTATATGAATGTAACATCCTAAGGATGCAGAAGGCAACTTACATGAGATTGCTGTGGCTTGGCTGGTAGACAGACTTTCTTCAATATCAAAGGTCTTTGCTGGTTGAGGTAAGTCTCTAACCTGTTTCACCCCGATGACTAAATCATCCAGGGGAGGAGCAAGATTCATAAAGGAAGCACCTGTAAAACAAAAAAAAATCTAAATATTTGTTACATCCTCAGGATATACCTAAAAACATTTATTTATTTTTAAGGATTTTATCACTTTTCAACCAGGATATAGGGATGTTATCTCCATCTGGGATGGAATCCCTTCTAACAAAGATATTTTTTTACTTCCAAGACCTTTCAGACTTGATGACATTGTGCAAAAGGGGGTGGGTTTACTAATCAATTGAAACATAAAACGGTTTGAACCATGAGTTTTCAACTTAGAGATATAAGACAGGTCCCCTATTTGCAAAGGAATGCCATGGTTTTCGACAACCCTATTGCACACCATAAGAATCTTCCAAACCTTAGGCATGCCCTGGGCATATGCCAACCCTGTTCGATCAAAGAACTCTTGGATGAAATCAGGGAAGGGTTATTTAAGGCCAAGATGGAAGGGGAGGTATAGAAAACACACCCACACTATGGATGTAAAGTCTGATTTAGCATTCCAATCATAAGGTCGGAACACTGCAGTCTTAGAGAAGGCCCCTGATTTCTGAAGAGCTGCTATATCCTTGTCCATGAGTGTGCTGATCTCATCCATGGGGGATTCAAGCAGGTTCTGAGCAGTGAAGTCACTAAGGACTCCAATACTGCCACTTGCCGGGGTGTTCTTCTTTCCCATACTTTGTTTTTTGAAAATAAATTATCAGTTTTGGAAAACAAAGAAGAAGAGAGAGGATATGTACCTTTCGAGAGGGTCTTGATGTGGTTTTAAATGCAGTATGATTCTGTAATATAGGCAATGAAGGGATAAGTGTGACGATTGTTGGTGGTGAAATCCTCAGGATGGATTTGCCTCAAATATTCCATGTGACATCCTCAGGATAGTGAAGGACTAAGCAGACTTCAGGATGTAACAACATTTTGACCTATATGCATCCTGAAGATAGACTAACAAATTATCTTGTTTTAATATTGTGGCAGGTACAATCAATCAATGACAAAGACTTGTAACTCTTCTTCAACGGCTATATACACTAATGAAGATGCAGGAGCTATACGCGTATGACAAAGTCCAAGAGAATGAGTCAATGTGTAATCGACAAGTGATGAATGCTAGGCGAAAAGAGAGGAAACTGTTATATCAATGAATACTTCAGTTGAAACAGTCCCAACGGTCACCTGAACCATTCAAGAAGCTTAACTAACATAGCGGATTACATGGTATCTTTCATTTACTTTCGTGTAAGATGATTGACGAGTATAGGACACATTATGCACACTTGACCAACACTTGACACTCAGTTGCTCATTGTAGAACACCTGATACTCTCACACACACAACACAATCATTGTAATATTAGAACACTCGTCCATTATTCATCCAAAGTTGTAACCTTTTTTACCATTCTTAATATTAACTAATAAGGCAGGGGCCTAGACTCCTCCAGAGGTTTTGTGCTAGCGATCATCAAGTGATCAAGGGCTTTCCTCGTATATCGAGTGTTGTTCTTTGTTGCTTTATTCTTATATTGCTTGTTTCATTATTCTGCCAGACAGTTACATCCTCGAGATATAACTGTCCATCCTCAACCTATTCTTTGTCATCCTGAGCATAGTTGTCATATTATTGTTCCTTTATTCTTATAAACCGCCATCTTGAAAATAACACTAAGTTTTTACCATATTTAGCACTCTACCTCACTTTTACTAATTTGGAAAACAAAGTTATTTCTAGCAAATAATTTTTGACCAAAACAATTTAGCGCCCACCGTGGGGCAAGTGGTGCTATTTTTAACAAAAAACTTTGTTAAAATTCTTTCTCAATCAACTTATTTCAAAAATCTTGACAACTAATCTATGTCTTTTTCCACACCATCCATAACCTCTGCCAGAAATTTGACTCTACCACCTCTTCCTGTCCTTCCTAAACCTCTGGACAAGTTACCAGAAATATTCCTCCAAACACTGCTAGATCTGGGATGGCAACATCCGTATCCACTCCTCCTATTTTTGTATCAAATGATGAGCTCCTTTCCATGTTTGCGATGGTAAAGGATCAAATGAAGCAGCAACAGGGTACCAACTAGATGCTGATGAGAGAAATACAATCTCTCAAAACATCCTCAAAGAGACCGGTTGAAGACATGGGGACACCATTACAGACTAGAGTGTTGGATTTTAATTCTGGCATCTCTGGGGGCATTCATCAAGGAGATTTCATCCCCATGAGTATTGGATTCTCTGCTCCTAAGATTACCACGGCACCTAGGATGACAACAACCAGAGATCTAGGATATACTGCTGAGCCATCTCGAGGATATGCAACTGAACCATCCCGAGGATACAAAAATGGTAACAATTTAAGTTCAAGTACTTTTTCTGCTAACGATATTGCTTCTTTGCAGGATATAGGTATAAGTCCATAGTTGGCAAGGGAGCTTCAAAAGTTCAAGGATATGGTGTCTAGTGTCCTAGGGATAATACAACCCATCCCTGAGGTATCCTCAGCATGTCACAGGGTGTCTCGTTTTGCACCTCCAATATGTGATGCTGAGATTCCAAAGAGATTCCAGACTCCAAGCATGAAGCTTTATGATGGATCTACTGATCCTGAAGAGCATGTAGCACAATACAGGGAAAGGATGGATATAAACCCTATTCTAGCAAACCTCAAGGAAGCATGCTTATGCAAAGGATTTGGTTCTACCCTCACTGGTCCAGCCTTAAAATGGCTACTAAGTGTTCCTCCCTATTCAATTACTTCTTTTGCTCATTTAATTAACATGTTTAACAGTCAATTTTCTTGTAGTCAAACATTTGAACCTTTGACAAGTGATTTATACATGGTGACACAACCACAGGGAGAATCACTAAGGGAATTTATCATAAGATCTGGGAAGGAAGCACTTGACATCCCAAATCTAGATGTCACAACAGCGGTGCAAGCCTTCAAGATGGGACTACAAAAGGATTTACCTTTCTATCAGGAATTGGTGATGAACCCTTGTAGGAATCTTGACGAAGTTGATATAGAGCTTTAAGATTCATTTGTCTTGAAGATGACAAGAAGATACAGGAGAGGATAGAAGCATCCTCAAGATATAACAATCCTAATCAAAAATTCACTCCCACATATGAACCTTATAAGCATAAACCAGATGCTACACCTGATAACAAAAAGGTCAATGTGGTTGAGGATGACGATGAAGCGGATTGTCATAAACTTTTAGATTATTGTTTTTCTGTGGATGTAACCTGTGTATGCTATGAAGGATCTTGGAGATAAAGCAAGATGGCTGAGCAAAGATAACAAGTCATGATGGAAAGACAAATCCAAATGGTGTGCTTTCCACGAAGATTTTGGCCACATTACTGAGGATTGCATTGCCTTGAGAAATGAAATAGCACATCTTCTAAGTAAGGGCCATCTTAAGGATTTGGTAGGCAAAAAGAAGCCAAAGATTCAAGATAGCACTGGCATCCCAGAAAGGGCGACATCTCCACCCAAAGATGCTGGCATCATTAATTTTATCTCAGGTGGTTCAGATATTTGTGGTACATCCTACTCAACAACCAAAAGACATTCAAGGGAAATGAAATCAGAAAAAGGAGAAAGACCCACAAAGACTACCAACCTAACAAATGCTAAAGTGATCAGCTTCGAAGAAGAAGATCAAGAAAATGTTTTAGATCCTCATCATGATGGTTTGGTGATCACATTATATATTGCTAACCATTTTGTTCGTAGGATATTAATAGATGGAGGGAGTTCAGTCAACATAATACAACTGGAGGCCCTCAAAAGAATGAACATCCCTGAAACCGAGATAGTGGCTAGATCATCTGTCTTGGTTTGCTTCAGTGGAGAAACCAAAAGCACAGTTGGTGATATCAAATTGCTTGTATATGTCGAGGGGGTAAACTCTATCAAAAGATTTTGTGTGATAGACTCTTTATCCTGTTACAATGTTATCTTGAGGAGACCTTGGATACATTTGTAAAGGACCGGTTTTGATAAAAAAAAACAACTATATGATCTTACAAGTTGAACAATCAAGGTGCGGAAACCCTAGATTGTATACAAAATGATATAGATTTAATCAGACACAATTGATTACCTTTTCAATCATGACTTCATTCATAAACATGTTAATTTTGCTTTACAAGTTAGTTTATAATGAAATAACACAATACTAGAACCTTCCTGAACTCTAGAGAGAATAAACACAAAACACACTCGACCAAATGACAAACGTTACAAATAAAATAAAAACTTCACATTCGACCTCACGTGTAGGTCGAATGTGTTCCTTTGACCTTCTTCATAGCTCGAACACACAATCTGTCTTCAGTCTTCTACCTTCCACCATTATAATCTTCATTCGACCTATGTATTTGCTTCCTTCGACCTCTCATAAATCACCAAAACACATAAATTGACAATCCAAAGCATTAGTCGCATTTCGTGCATCTACAAACTTCCCCTCGACTATTGCTTGGATTGTTGTCTTTGATAATCAAGCGTTATGTTCATCAGTTTAATCTGGCGAGCTGTTTTCTGTTGTTTGCTCAACACCAGTTCATGCTCTTTTAATAAGAAACCATAACTGAATCTAGGTCTGTAAATCAATACAGCAGAAGATCAGTTAGGCCATCCCCAGATAACTATCAATATAACGACCCGAAACCACCAATTTTGGCAATCTATGAAACGAAATTTCGGTACCAAGACCATATGCCAACGAAACGTTGATCCACATGATTATTAGTTAATGATTTTAAGTTTATATCACCATGCTGAACTTTAAACTCTGATTTCAAGCCTACCAATATATAATTGCAGTGGCTACTCAATGTTGTAACATCATTTTGTTTCTAGAATAGTCTAACAGTTCACTGATGTACTATCATCTCGTCTTTTTCTCCAAGAAAACTCATTTTGGATTTTCTAAATATTTTATTTTGATTTTTCTGAAATTTTCTCCCCCTAAAAATCTAAAAATAAGCATATTTTTGGATTTTTTTAAACTTTTTGAAGAAAAACGAAAGAAAATGATATCCGATGTAGTTTACTCATTGGGTTTCAAAAACCATTTTCCCACTCAGATTACTTTACTCACAAAGATCTTTCAATTAGTATAATCATTAACAAAGATAAGAGAGTTTAGAATAAACCGTTTTGCACATCTATTGTAGAAATCCAAAACTTGTGAGCAATTGCATTAGATTGCAACTTTTTCCGGCTTCACAAGTAGGAAACAGACGACAAAAACTCTCCTTTCTTTTGAAATCATGTTTTTCTTTTTCAAAATCCCATCCTTGACCTTCACCTCTCTAATAAATTGCTTTTATACAGATGCTCCACTATCAACTATCAAAAGATAACTAATAGCTCTGTCTGGAACAATCTGCACACTTGTTAAACAATTAGTACGAGAGAGGCACCCGTCCCTTCACAATGATGGGTCGTCCAAGGTCATCAATCCTCGGAACATCAATCCATTCTCCTTTTGAAAAATCAATTAGTATTTCAATAGATTGATTTGAAATAGAAATTGCTATGATTTAGAAAGTGATTTGGGTTTCCAAACACGTTCAGAGTTTATTTTGGATTTTGTTGAAATCATTTTGATTGTTGACTTTTCAGGTTTCATGTTTGACACCTACTTCTGAACTTTGTTTGGAACCTTCTCAGACTTAACTGATAAAAGTCCAAGTTTAGAGTTATTTCTTAGGCTTAGCCTTAAAACTCCCCCTTACCTTAGCAACCCGTTCACTATCTACATTCTTATTCAAGGCAAGTTTGTTACGATTGTCATACACAACCTGTTTCCCCTTTTGTTTCTTAATTGGTTTTGGGGATACAGGCTTTTTGACACTGCCTGCATTTTTAGCAAATTTCACTTCGGTCTTTTTCTGTTTAACATATGGACAGGCAGCAACTAAATGCCCATACTCTCCGCAGTTATAACAAGACCTGTACTCTACAAAATCATAATGATACCCATCATCCCAATACCAATAGGGACAATAAGCAACAATATGTCCAACTTCACCACATTCAAAATAGTTTCTCCATTCAACATATTCATGAGAATACTGTGGTGAGTTGTTTCTCCAATAACCATCAAATCGAGAGTGACTTTGAGAATTATAAAAGTCATGTGTTCTAGATGATTTTTTTTTTTAATTCTTATGATAAGAGTTTTTCATCTGATCATTACCTTTCTACTTGTTTGGTTTTGGTCCTTTTGTCTTTTGACTTTTCTTTTTGTTCCCAGACTGATCCATTTTATTCTCATGTTGGTTAGGACCGAGTTCAAAATGTAAATGATCAAATTGATTTCTAAATTGATTTATCAAATCATTATTATCGACAAAGATACATTTAAGTAACGATTGTTCGATATTATCAATTGGAAAATCTTTGTTGAAAATCAATTTGTCCTGTCATTCCAACATATAGGATCCTTGAACTCCTTCAGGAAACTTGAATATGATTTTCTTTCAGATTCAGGTTCTGAAGTTGCTAGCACTTTTTCAGTTTTCTCTTCAAACACAGATTTCACCTCGGATTCAGAATCAACAACACAAGGTGTTGTGATTTCCAACTTTGATGTGGAATTATTCTTTGAAATAGTGTTTTGAAGTTCTGAAATCTCTTTCTTTAAAGATTCAATTTGATTCATAAAATGTCTTTCATTATTTGCCAAAATTTTATTTTCAATTTGAAATCTTTCAAGTTTATTTGTTAAGTTCTCTTTGTCCTCAAGAAGTTTCAGCACTTCATTTTTCAATGTGACACAATCAGAACAATTAGCACATTCAGCATTAGATTTTACCTCAGCATCTGAATTATTATTATCATAACCATTTTCAGAATTTACATCAACATTTGATGTATCACTTCCTCTTGATTCACTTTGTTCTGAACTCGTATTCGAACTCAAACCACTCTTTGACAATTCACTTGAATCATCATTCCCCATTTGTTTAACAAGACACACAACATTACTTTTAACACTTTCTCTGTTAACATACTCATTCACATTAACCAGTTTAGCTTTTGTTGCATTGCAGCTTTTATCTGATCATCAGTTCTTGATATAGCCAAGTAATTCATCATTTTTCAACAAAAATTATTTCAAAAATTTTCTAAAATAAGGCTTAACCAAATTTTCTGTCAAAAATTTTCAAAATTTTTTTTACACCTTAAAATTTGAAAAATATTATCCAAATATTCGTGGGTTCGAACCAAGAAAATACAATCTTATTCGACCTTTTACAAGGGTTGAATGTATCTCAGTCTTGGTTCGACCTTAAGAAACGTAATCGAGGGTTCGAATGTGGAAATAACCAGGTTCGACCCTTTAATCTGACTCGAATGTGAAACTTGAAACACACTAAACTAACTTAGTTCTGAACAAGAAGCAAATCACCCTCTGTTCGTTTTGTAAACAGGGCACAGTCTACCAAACCTCGTTTGAATCCTTTCAAAAGAAGATATGTGCTGAGCTCCTCATACCATTGTCTTGGAGCTTGGTGCAACCCGTATAGTGCTTTGTTAAGCTTATAGACCTTATCCCGGTGGATTGGGTCCTCAAAACCTGCTAGTTGCCCAACATACACTTCTTCCTTGACCACACCATATAGAAAGGCACTTTTGACATCCATCTGATACACCATGAATTTCTTGTATGAAGCAAACGCAAGAAACATTCGGATTGCTTCAATGCGCGCAACAGGTGCATAGACTTCATTATTGTCAATTCCTTCCGTTTGACGAAAACCTTGAACAACCAATTTAGCTTTCTTCCTAATAATCATGCCTCGATCGTCCTTTTTACACTTAAACACCAACTTGGTTCAAATTTTCTTTTGGTCTGGTGTAAATCAGTCAGCGTCCAGACTCCGAGTTTTTGAAATTGTAGAAGTTCTTGCTGCATAGCCTCAACCCATGAATCATCTTGTAAAGCATCCTTGTAAGTCCGTGGCTCCCCCTACGAAACATAACAAGTAAATAACCAGTCATTTTGACAACCAGATTTTTGAATTTTAGCATATAGGGCTAGGGCTCCAATATTTTCATGCGAAGTTGCTCTTCGTAGTTGACCTCTCGTCATGACACTACTACTTGGATCACCAATGACTTGCTCGAGCGGATTAATCTGATGTATCCGAGATTCCGGATGACCAGGAACAGTAATAACCGCTGGAACATTGATATCTTCTGCCGTCTCCAGATCATTACCCGTATTAGACGAGGATGTACCATCTGGATTAGGGTTCACTGGTGGTGTTACCGTAGCTTGTTCTAAAATATCATCACTGGAAACATCATCATTTTCTTCAGACTCAGTGAATCAAGAGTTGTAGATGCTTCTTGAAAAACTTCCTCTTCAATAACAGGAGCACTGGCATCATTAGAAGCTGCTGCTGGAGGAGTTACGGTGATCGGGCGCACTAACGATGAAGTTACTGCATTCTCACACTCGTAATATAAACGTAAAACAGCTTCTTCAACTAAGCTTTCTAGATTAAAAGAATCGAAAAATTCTTTATAATCAAACATCCAATCAGGCCCAGTTCCCTGAGAGTTCTGAGTGTAGCGTTGAACTTCAACATTTTCCTACTCTTCAACCAATTTGGTTCTTTTGTTGAATACGTGTTTTAGTGGTGTCGCGTACCCCACAAAGTATCCTTCTTCAGCTTTAGGTGCGAACTTCTCAGTAGGATTCAACATTGTACATGGTGCCCCAAAAGGTTCTAGAAACTCCAAGTTCGGCTTTCATCTGTTAAGCAGTTCATAAGAAGTTTTGCTAAACTTCTTCACCGTTAACACACGATTTAGAGTGTAGCATGTTGCACGAACGGCTTCCCTCCAAAACATTACTAGAAGGTTTGAATCTGCAGGCATGGTACGTGCCGCTTCTATCAGAGTCCTGTTCTTTCTTTCTGCAACACCGTTCTGCTGTGGGGTATATGGTGCACTGTATTCGTGATGAATGCCCTTTGAATCACACAATGCATCCATTTGAGAATTCTTGAATTCTGTTCCATTATCACTGCGAATTCTCTTAATCTTCAACCCATATATATTCTCCAATTGAGTAAACAGAACGTTCAGATTGTTAAACGTGTCACTCTTTTGTTGCATGCACATCACCCACGAAAATCTAGAGTAATCATCGGTAACCACAAGACAATAAAGTTCACCATTGATACTTTTACGTTTAACTGGTCCGAATAGGTCCATATGTAAACGCTCAAGTGGAAATTCGACATAATTTATTTTCTTAGGTTTGTGGGACTGTTTGTGCTATTTCCCCTTCTTACAACTCACACACTTATCATTCAGATGAAAGTGTTTCACATTAACTCCTTCTACAAGCCCATTCTTTACCAGATTGTTCATTTTTCTTAGGTGAATGTGCCCCATCCTCCCGTGCCACATTATTAATTCTTTTTTCAGTAGCCTTGGATAGAAAGCACGTGACTTGCCCCTGTGTCGTGGTTGCCTGGCTCATATCAAGAATGTAAAGATTATTCACTCTTGGAGCCTTCAATGTAATCCATTCTTTTGGTATGACGAATCCGAGTTTGAGTATGTAGCAAGATTTATCATAAAAGAAAACCGTGAAATTCTTATCACAAATTTGGCTGAAGCTCAATAGATTATAATCGATTTGCTTCACATAAGATATTCTTTCAAAACACACAATCCTATTTCTAACACTCCCTTCCATCGTAATATAACTGCCCTTGTTTCCCGCAAACACCACATATCCACCATTGATATTCTTTATGTCAAATAAAAACGTTAGATCTCCAATCATGTGCCCAGAAGCTCCACTGTCGACAATCCAAAGACTGCTAATAGGGCCAGCTAAAGCTCCCTGCACAAAACAAGAAAACAATTAGTTCTTTTGGGGGACCCAAGCCTGTTTGGTCTTGGGTCTTTGAATATTAGACTTCAAAGATTCACTTTCAGAAACACTTGGTTTTGAATTGACCTTTTTCTGATCATTCAAACCTTTCTCACTTTGAGTTTTGACAGTAGGAGTTGATATAGAAGCACCTGGAGAATCCATTGGTGACCAATACTGTTCTGAACGTTTAATAATCATAATCTAAGATTTTTGTGTCTCAGCAAGTTTCTTTGTATCGTTCGTAAATGAAACTTTCTTGGTTACCTTTTCTGATTTAACAGAAACAGGTCCAACTGATGACTTAACAGCAGGTTTTGGAAAAACCTTTTGTTTATCATTAGTTGAGTTCACCATTGGTTTATGCAATTTCTTCTACATAACAATCCGGTTTCTATTATCATAGACAAATTGATGGTTTTCCCTCTTTTGAAAATAACGCCTTTGATTATAAAATGGTGGTCTTTGAGGGACAAACTGTCTTTGTGGATATCTATGATTGTCAACAGGACTTCTATAAGGCAACTTTTTCTCAACTTCGCGCCTTTTGTGTCTCACATACGGACAGTAAGCAAGTAAATGCCCTCTCTCCGCACATTTGAAACATGCACGGTATTCCTCAAACACATTTTTAGCATTAGGTTTTGCATATGAATTGATCGGGTATTGATCATCAACATATCTACGTCTTAAACTCATTGGAGCGGGTTCCATTGAGTAAGCCGGTTCAAAAAATGTGTTCGCCTTTTCTTTTGGCTTAATGAATTCGGTGACATGAACTTTTGGTTCCTTAGGAGTATCACAATATAGTTTCTTTAAAAGTTCAGGAGGAATATCATTGGTCCTTTCATGTTTAGGAAACCAAATGGTACTTTCCTGCCAAATTTTCTCAATCTTTGAATAATTTGCAAATTTGATTGGATACTCCTCGTCAGAAATTCTCTTATCGGATCCTTCCATCCGATAGAAAACCTTGACGGGTTTGTCAACTGAATCATTTTTATCATTCTTGCTTACTGATTAATTCACTCTATGTGCATTTGCCTGAGGATGTGAAAACTGAGAAGGTAATATTGGTTCATTTGTAATTATGTGATTTTCCAAAGGAATATCACTACCTTCCTTAGATTTCTCATCTTCAGTATCTGAATCATCAGTTACTGCAACTACCCCTTCATCATTCATTCCGAGTATCGGTCTCACATCAGAATGTGGATCTCCAACACTGGAAGTGTTAGATTCATTGTCTGATGCGGAGTCCGATTTAACTGAACTCTCTGGTGTTACTGAGTTAAAATTGTGATTCTCAAATAACACTGGAGAAGGAACAGATTTGTAGTTTGCACTACCAGATTGTAATGGTTCTTCAATTATGTGGTCAACAACATAAGCTATATGTTTATAGCTTTTCAATTTCTTATTGACCTTTTCAGCAAAACACATGATAGTGGCCATTTCCAATTTTTGTTTCTTCAAGTTCATTAATGTAATTGTTAATGGCAATTTGTTTTAATGAAAGGGTTTTCTTTAACTCTGAAATATCCTTTTTGTACCCTTCAAGTGTTTTGTTGAATTCATGTGCATCCTTACGATAAGATTGAATGTTGATTTTAGCAATCTCAAGATGAACCTTGAGTTGCTTGTTTTCCTCAGTCAATCTATCACAAGTACCATAGTATTTATCACTATTCATATCAATTTTAGAGTCAGAACTTACTGATTTGGGTGGATCTGTCATAGCCATCAGTGCAAAATGAGCTTCATTCCCAGAAAAGAACTTCGAATAATCAATCTTTGTGAAGGCATCATCCACAATGCACGATTTCCTCGTCATAAGAAAGTCCGCTTCGGCTAATAATTGATCAATCTCATCATCCAACGAATTAATTCTTGAACATATCCCAAAGCTGCTTGGAAGTAGTAAATGATCCAAACTGATGTAGAAGATCAGTATTGATAGCTTGAGATAATTGGGAGAAAGCCTTCTTCTCCATTGCAAACTTCTACTTTTCATCCTCAGCTAAGCTCTCAAGAGGAATTGGTTCACCCGTATTCTCCAACACTGGTGCAACATATCCCTTAGCAATCATCTGCCATGCTTCTGTACCTTCTAATCCCATTCCTTCAAAGTGAATCTTGAATTTTTTATGCCATTGATTGTAATCCACCATCTCCATCAGTTTCGGTGGACGACTCCCGCTACTTGAAGACAAATCATTTATTAGAGTAGAAATAGCATTTGCAGTTTGAGAGTGTACCGCTGCTGCTGCAACTCCCCAATAATCATTCATGGGTTGTTGTGGAGGTTGAGCAACATTCTGTGGAATCGAACTACTCATCGCAAGGTAATTGATCGGCTGAGATGGTTGCATATTCGTCTTTTATGCAGCTACAGCCCAAGGATCCATAATAACTTGTTGTGGCTGTGTAGTATTTGGCCTAGGTGTTGTTGGAAATCCCCACATATCGTCTATGAATTTTGAAAGGCGAAACACTTAGAAAAATTTTCAATCAGACTCTACGTTCCACCCTTTTCAATAACTGGGGGATCGAATGTGGAAATTTTCCAGGTTCGACCCTTACAACTGACTCGAATGTAGAAAATGAAGCACACAAACTCACTTTCGACCGTCTAAAACCCACGTTCGACCTCCCGTAAGGTCGAATGTACCAAACTTGGTCGAATGTAGAAACACAACTCACACAGCTTCTAGGTTCGACCTAAAATAACCACTTTCAACGTGAAAATCCTAGGTTCGACCTCAAAACTTTACATGTTCGACCATTCTCTCCTAGGTTCGACCTGACCCATTTGAAAAACGATTATTCTTTGAAAATCTGTTATTTTGATCCCAATTTTTTAAAAGTTGATGATGTTTTGCAGGTTTTGCTTCGGAATTGATTTGGAACAACTTTAATGAAGAGAATTATTGATTTTATCCGTAAAATCTAGTCTGAATCAATCAATTTCCAACAAAACTCATTGTTCATTCAAAACAGAAAAATTTTGATCAATTTTGGGTCCAAATCAGTTCAAAAACTATCAATTTGTAGTTGTATGATCCGTATAGGCTTTGATACCACTTTGTGGAAGATCGTTTTGACAAAAAACAAGTTTAGTGGATCATACAAGTCGTAAATTCAGGTGCGGAATCGCTAGATTAGTTACAATATGATAATAATCAAATCAATCACGCAAATTCACCTTTTCAATATCCATTTCATTCATAAACAATGTTATAAAGCTTACAATTTGTGTTTAAGATGAAATAAACAAGTTCTAGACACTTCTTAATAACCTAGAGAGAATACAGATCGAACACAGACACAAATGACCAAAAAGTTAAGTTTAAAACAAAATTTCATCTATTTATAGGCTGCACATTCGCCCCCTCGATAAGGTCGAATGTGCACCTTCGACCCTGCATAGAGTACGAATAAGCACATATAATCCTGTCTTCCACATTCGCCTTGTATCTCTCCACCTTCGACCTTTCTGAAAACCACATTCGCCCCCACGTATTCAGCTAAACAACTTAGAATTTACAATCCAAAAGTATTAGTCGCAAAACGTGCATCAGCACTCCTCTAAATTCATCTCCTTTGAAAAACATGCTACGTTCCCACTCGTAATCTCCTCAACTTATAATTGCATTGAGGTCCAATCATAACCCTCATCCTTCTGAATCACCAACGCCTGATTATGGTTCTCGTTTTGAGGTTGGCTATTAGATGTAGAAATAGGAATAATGGTTCTGGTTGGGTTAGTTGGAGTTTGAGTTTGAGTTTGGTTGGGTGTAGATGTTTGTCTAGTAGAGGTATTTTGAGAGGTGTTTTGTCGATTTTGGAAATTGTTTTGTTGTGGATAGTTGTTGTTGTTTTGGCTTTCATAGGTAACCTGGTTTTGTGACTGACGGTTTTGATAGTTGGAATTAAAAGGGTTTCGGTTACCTTGCTGCATCGGTTGAGTACAATCTCTTTTGAAGTGACCTCGAGTACCACAATTAAAACATGATACGTTGGCTTTGCTGAAGCCATAAGTGGAATTTGGTGAGGTAGCAAGATCAGTTCTGCTTGTTTTCACAATTAATTTTGTAGCCCTTCTCATCATGCTTGCAAACGCCCATTGAATATCTATCAATTCCATCTCTTCCTTATCTATTTGGGCATAATCTTCATTGGTCAGATTATTGTTCCCAATATGACTCGCCACAAGTCCATTATAGGAAGCAACCATTGCTGAAACTAAAGCAACGTGTTGTTGGGCAACTTCCACAGTCACATTATTCATGTTGGAAGTTTTCAACGTGACTGGACTTTGGCTGGGTGAAGCTTGTGTTATTGGTGGAACATATGATTGTTGTTGAGGTATGTTCATGTTTGATGTGTAACATGCGGCAGACATTTGAGGTGGTGGTGGAATGTAAGAATTTGTTGTATAATTTGGTGTGCAGGTTAATGTTTGTGCAAGATAGTTGATTGGGTTTCTTGGTGGTTCAACAACACTAGAAACACAATGTCACACCCTTAAATTTCCACTGTGGAGTTTATACCGCAAGGTGCATGACATACCGGGATCCCATAGCTATAAGTCATATGAACGAACTCTAAATGCCCAAACCATTCAGTTCGTTTTCAAAAACCAAGTTTAGTTAAGCTATGGAAGTGTAAACCAAATTTAAACCTTTTAAACCATGCGCAAAACAACGCGCCCAAATTAAAACCATATGAAAGAAAACGCAAAAGCATGATATATAATTTAGGTGTATGCCCAAGACCCCAAATGCAGTGCTTTCTAATCCTGACGCCGGAAGCTAACTACCTGCAAAAGCATGTATATCGTGGGTCAACAAACAATGTTGGTGAGTTCACTACGTAAAGAAGATTGAGTAAGTAAAACACGCAGTTTCCAAAACCACATAACCGAGTAAAAGCGCAAGTAATTGAGTTGGTTCCAAAAACCGTGTAACCACTAGTTCATCGCATGCCAAGGGTAGCTAACCCATTCATGATAACTAACACCGATATACCGAACTGCTAATGAACGTGTTGTCACAAATGTGAGCAGTTTGCCTTGCATCATTGCCTATCAACAATGATAATCTGTTAAGTTATAGTTCACTCCCGCACTCTCCCGAGCCGGTGTGAGGTTTGTTAGACCTAATAGCGCTATCAACTAATAACCCGCTTGCCATAACCCGACAACTCATTCGGTATGTAAATGACTTACAGTGATAGAGTTGGTTTAGTTCATCAAGGACATAGTTTACGAACTAGCAAAACCCCGACCCACACAAGGAGTCAAAACCCGACCCACAAAAGGAGTCAAAACATGACCCACACAAGGAGCCATAGCATCCCAACCTGGGATGTGTAAGTAGTCCCAAACTGGACTAGAAAAAGTTAAGTACGTTGTCTCAAACCCGAGATGCATGCTTTTGAGAGAAGAGTAGTGAAACTCACCTTAGTATGCAAGCAAGTAAATTCAAACTTCAAAGTAGGGTGTGCTACCGACTCCCTAGTATATGTGTCACCAAGTAAGTATATGTGTACTACCATTACACCATATAACCCGTTTGTCCAACACGTTTAAATGTTCAAAAGCGTGTAAGTGACACCTAGTGATTCCACATGCATAAGTAAACCCTATGGACCCGTTGGTGACCCGACATGTTTTCCTTCGATGTTTTTGCTATTTCGGACCGTAATATGTGTAACCCGATGTGTTAAGACCCCAATCATCCTAATGGTCCACCTTTAACGATTCTTATTAACGTATTCGGTTTAAGTTCACATAATCACATATGGTTTCAACATAGTTTCACCGAGTATCACAGAAGCACGTAATCGCAATCAATCCAAATCAGTTAACTCACAATTATTAAACTTCATTATTCACCAACGTCCGAGGTTCACTAATCATGTATACAGTTATTAACTCACAACAATGCAACGTGTGTCCTATCTAGCTAACCCTAGTTAAGTATAATGCAAGGAACGTAACTAGAGTTTAGTTAAAGTGAGAACCTGAATTTGCGGGGTATCACATCATCCCCAAGTTGAAAAGAATTTCTTCCCGAAATTCAGCAAGTAAACAATAAAGCCAGCTAGAAAAGTGTGCGCTTGGTTCCCGGATGTCACATCATCCCCAAGTTGAAAGGAATTTTGCCCTCGAAATTCACTTTGAAAGTGCTGCTTTATGTTTAGCGTTCGATCTATGTTATGGTTCAGGTTCAGAAAAGAGGTGTCGGTATTTGAGCCGCATTTGATCTCTGCGTTCCCATGTATATTCCCGTCCTAGACAGGAATTCCATTGTACCTTAACAATAGGTATAGTGTTTTGTTTAAGTTTCTTGACGTCCCGCTCAAGAATCTCCGCTGGATCTTCCACGAACCGTAGCTGGTCGTCCACCTGGATCTCCTCCAGTGGCACTACCAGTGTCGTATCAGATAAGCATTTCTTCAAGTTCGAGACGTGGAATACATCGTGTACCCCACTTAGTTCATCAGGTAGGTTTAGCTGGTAAGCTACCGGACCAATCCTTTTGACAATCTCGAAGGGTCCAACGTATCGCGGGTTCAACTTTCCCCGTTTACCAAAGCGTATCACCCCCTTCCAAGGTGACACCTTCAATAGAATCTTGTCCCTAACCTGGAACTCCAAAGGTTTCCTACGCTTATCAGCGTAACTTTTCTGTCGATCACGAGTAGCAAATCTTCTCAGAAGTTTCGTGTACGAGTTTGGGACCTGTTAGTTTGCTATCCCCAACCCAGTCCAGCAGATGGGAGACCTACACTTGTGTCCATAAAAGTGCCTCAAAAGGCGCACACTGTTTCAAAGTGTGGTAGCTGTTGTTATAGGAGAATTCAATTAAAGGCAAGTGTTTATCCCAACTGTTGCCAAAATCCACCACGCACGCTCGTAGCAGATCTTCCAATGTTTGGATGGTACGTTCCCTCTGTCCATCTGTCTGTGGGTGATAGGCTGTGCTCATATCTAAGCGAGTCCCCAAAGCGTTTTGAAGAGTAGTCCAAAAATGAGAAGTGAATCGCGCATCGCGATCAGATATAATAGAAGTACGCACCCCATACGTAGAGACTACCTCCTTGACGTAGAGATTTGCTAGTTTCTCCAGCGAGTCCGTTTCCTTTATTGCCAGAAAGTGTGCCGATTTGGTTAACCGATCCACGATAACCCAAATCATGGTATGGCCAGTTGGCGTTCTAGGGAGCTTTGTGATGAAATCCATAGGGATTTCTGGTTGCTGGAGTAGGCCTGAAGGTTTTCTGATATTCAATCTTAACCTTCGCACAAGTCAAGCACTTATTAACATAAGTGGCTATCTCAGCTTTCATGTTTGGCCACCGGTAAGGAGATTTGAGATCTTGGTACATCTTGTCCGAACTAGGATGTACCGAATATCGAGAGGTGTGAGCTTCATCGAGCACCAGTTGTCTGATATCCCAAAACGTGGTATCCAGACTCGATTCATGAAGTATTGAAGACCATCCGTCTTCCGTTCAAAGTGCTTATCAGCATCATGTAAACTTTCAAGCCTGATGTTTTCTTCTTTCAAGTCTCGCCCTGGGCTTCACGTATCTTATAAGGAAGATTAGAATGTATAGTGGGTTGCAAAGCTCGCACCCGTTTAGGTTTCGTTTCCTTACGATTGAGGGCATCAGCTACTACATTAGCTTTCCCTGGATGAAATTTGATGGCACGGGCATAATCATCCAGAAGCTCGACCCATCGACCCTGTCGCATGTTCAGCTCTTTAGATCGAATATGTGTTAGAGGCTCTTGTAATTCTTCTCGTGAACCTTTAATTGCCATGAGGCATACACGATCACCTTATCACGCTGCATCAGCACACACCCTAACCCTTGGATAGACGCGTCACAGTACACCACGAAGTCTCCTGTGCCCTCAGGTAATGATAGTATAGGTGCACTGCAAAGTTTCGACTTTAATAATTGAAAAGCAGATTCTTGGGCATCTCCCCACTTGTAAGTAATACCCTTCTGTGTCAAAGCAGTGAGGGGTTGAGCGATCTTAGAGAATCTCTCAATGAATCTGCGATAGTATCCCGCAAGACCAAGAAACTGGCGCACCTCTGTAGGAGTCTTAGGAGCCTCCCACTTTTTAATAGCATCAATCTTGGCGGGATCGACATGTATTCCTGCCACGTTAACCAAATGTCCCAGAAATTGGACTTCTCGAATCCAAAGGTCACATTTAGAGAATTTCGCATACCACTGCTCATTTCTCAATAGTTCCAAGATTAGCTGCAGGTGTTGCTCGTGCTCTTCCCTGCTCTTGGAATAAATCAGTAGGTCATCTATGAACACTATTACGAATTTGTCCAAATAGGGCTTGCACACACGGTTCATCAGATCTATGAACACAACCGGTGCATTAGTTAGCCCAAATGGCATCACCAAAAACTCATAATGTCCATAACGAGTTCGAAAGGCAGTCTTCGTCACATCCTCCTCTCGGACTCTCAGCTGATGGTATCCTGACCTCAAGTCAATCATAGAATAGAAACTCGACCCTTACAGTTGGTCGAACAAGTCATCAATACGAGGCATAGCGTAGCGATTCACAACCGTCACTTTGTTCAACTCCCGATAATCAATACGCATGCAGAAACTCCCATCTTTCTTCTTAAGGAACAGAACTGGAGCTCCCCATGGCGAAGAACTAGGTCTGATAAAGCCCCTATCCAATAGCTCTTGGAGTTGGGTAGACAGTTCTTGAAGTTCGCCTGGTGCTAGGCGATATGGTGCGTGTGCAACTGGAGCTGCTCCAGGCACAAGATCGATTTGGAAATCCAGGTAGTTCCTCTTTGAAGACATTTGGGAAATCTCAGACTACTGTGCTGTCCTCAATCTTAGTTTCAGTTTCAGCTCGAGTGTCAGATATGTTAGCCGAAATGGCTGGACAGCCCTTACGAATACACTTCTGGGCTTTCAAAAAGGAAATGATGCCCACCATGGCATCACCACGATTACCCTATATGGATAAAAGTTCTCCACTTGGGAGGGGGACACGAACAATCTTCTCCTGACAGAGAATTTCTGCGTATTGCTTGGACAACCAGTCCATGCCAACCACGAGATCAAAACTTCCTAGGGTGATATGTAGAAGGTCGATGGCAAACAATTGCCCATCTAGCTCGAGCTTACATTCACGATGAATATGGGTTACCTCAACAGGCTTCCCGTCAGCTAACTCTATAGAGTACGAGGTATCAAGAAGAGTAGGAACCATCCCTAGTTGTTTGTTAAATTTCGATGACACAAAACTATAGTCCGCACCAGTATCATATAAAATAAAAGCAAGAGTGTCGTTCAAGGAGCACAAGCCCGTCACGACATTGTTATCAGTCCTAGCTTCCCTAGCGCCAATCACAAATGCTCTTACACGAGCCCCATTGTTGTTGTTACCGTTGGGGTAGTTGTTGTTGAAGGATTTATACCTCACAATATCCCACGTTCATTTGCTATCACCAAAAGTAGAGGATGAAGCACCATGCTTTCGGAAAAGTACCATGCTCAACAGCCTCATCAGTGAGTTTGCGAGCCAGTTGAAAGATTTGTTAGATTATGGGTAGGTGCGCTGCAATGGCCAAGCCACGAATCTGAGGGACCCACCCTTTTGGTATGAAATTCGATTCGCTGGTAAAGTTGGTTAATTAGATTCGAGCACGAAGTATCTAACTCTTGTAGCTTGGTAGTGTAGGCGTCGATCTCCGATCCAACCGTCTTTAGATAACAAATTTTCTAGATTTCACCACAGGGTGTTACGTTCTCTATCCAAGTATTTGTAACTCATCGAGTGTGCATGTAGCATACATTTCCCCATCCTGCCTGGGGCAAATGCACATGGCAAAGACTCATACGATCGAAGCAATCAGGCGGTCTCCTTCAGTTCCATTGGAGTTATCGAGGTTTACAATCAATAAAAAAGGCTTGAAAATATGATGGCAGGTTGTTATTGTGGCATGTGCGTTCAAGGAATAAGAAAGTTCAAATATGGAAGTCAGGGGAAACGAATGATTTAGCAAAATAGATCTTTACGAGGGCCTCAACCACCCTATCGTTGATCATAAGAACTCAGTCTTATCTAAGTTAACAAAGGGAAAGGAAAGAAAAGATAGGTAAGAAAAGGTAAGAGCCAATCGTTGCCACGCTCTGCCTTCATCCTCACTTTCCATGTCCTCGTCCTACTCAGGTCCCCCTTCCATCCCTTCTTCTTCCTCTTTCTCGGTGTTAGTGTTATATGGATCTTATTTCGTACAGTCTCTTTCTCCAGTCCTATGTAAGCGAGCTTAGTGGTCAGCTCTACTCATTCCTCCAATCGTGACTATCAGTCACTGGTAGGTTTCGTCTTCCTCTGAGATACTGCACTGCATCACAGGCCTTACATAACTCCCCAAGAGTGTGTGTGTAACAAGCCCCGATCTGATGTGTTCCCATGAATCTACTATATACTCACGAGAAACAGTGAACAAATGTCATGTATCGCTTGCTCGTATAGGGCGTAAATGTGTTAGAGTAAAGATAAAATTCTATATGTGTAACCCAGTCTCGTCTGAGTTCCAAATGAGAGTAAGAAGGTCAAATAACAAGGAACAGAAACTAATTCTCTCCTTGCTCAGTGAAAAAGGATAACTCTCAGTATCACGTCATGCACATCGTGCAGCTTTCCTATGTACGCGCGCCACAACGCTCGCAAGGGCTTTCTTCCCTGTACAATTGTTGTTTCCTCATCCACGAGGTTTGTTAGGATACTACTCCTAGTAATGCGCCACTTGGTGTAACCTAGGTTCCCACTATTAACGTGTTCAGAATTAGGTCTAGAACTAGGAGATAACATACCTCCTGAAATCATATGTTATAGGTATGTGTAGCTAAAAGCTAGTTGTGCGCTTAAGTTGTGAGTGTACTTATGCTACGATGATTATAGACTAGACTCAACATGCAGTCCTAGTTCACTATAACCAATGTCTCTGATACCAATCTGTCACACCCTAAATTTCCACTGTGGGGTTTATACCGCGAGGCGCATGAAAAACCAGGATCACATAGCCATAAGTCACATGAACGAACACTAAATGCCCAAACCATTTATTTCGTTTTCAAAAACCAAGTTTAGTTAAGCTGCGGAAGCGTAAACCAAATTTAAACATTTTAAAACCATGCGCAAAACAACGCCCCCAAATTAAAACCATATGAAGGAAAATGTAAAAGCATAATATATAATTTATGTGTATGCCCAAGACCCCAAATGCAGTGAAGTGTATAGTGCTTTCTAATCCTGGCACCGGAAGCTAACTACCTGCAAAAGCATGTAAATCGTGGGTCAACAAAAAATGTTGGTGAGTTCACTAAGTAAGAAGGTGAGTAAGTAAATGCGCTGGTTTCCAAAACCACGTAACCAAGTAAAAGCGTAGGTCCTCCAGACCAAAATGTTCAAGAGTTATCAGTTTAAGCGTGTCAGGGGTAGCTAACCCACTCATTGCAACTAAACAGAATTATTGGGACACCTTCAGTAAAATAGTAATTTGCCTCAATAACTGGTGTCTATCAACACCA
The DNA here is from genome assembly GCA_028751855.1 of Ambrosia trifida. Lineage (NCBI taxonomy): Eukaryota > Viridiplantae > Streptophyta > Magnoliopsida > Asterales > Asteraceae > Ambrosia > Ambrosia trifida. The sequence goes on from CM054122.1 coordinate 127,716,342, forward strand.
GTTCTCAAATGTGGTCAGAAGTTCATGCCCGTGCCTCAAGCACCTGAGACATGAGGTTGCTGCACAACCTAATAGCGCTATCAACTAATACCCCGCTCGCCTCCAGCGATTAACCCAATAATATGCAAGGACTTTGTGAACTAAACACTCTATCATTTGGAAAGTCCTTGCATATTGTTGGGTTAATCGCTGGAGACGAACGGGGTATTAGTTGATAGTGCTATTAGGTTGTGCAGCAATCTCATGCCTGAGGTGCTTGGGTCACAGGCATGAACTTCTGACCACATTTGAGAACTGGTGTTGATAGACACTAGTTATTGAGGCAATCTATTATATTACTAAAGGTGTCCCAATAATTCTGTTTAGTTGCAATGAGTGGGTTAGCTACCCCTGACACGCTTAAACTGATAACACTTGAACATTTTGGTCTGGAGGACCTACGCTTTTAGTTGGTTACGTGGTTTTGGAAACCAGCGCATTTACTTACTTATTTTCTTTACTTAGTGAACTCACCAACATTGTTTGTTGACCCACGATGTACAAGCTTTCGCAGGTAGTTAGCTTCCGGTGCCACGATTAGAAAGCACTACACTCTTCACTGCATTTGAGTCTTGGGCATACACCTAAACTATATATATCATGCTTTTATGTTATCTTTCATATGGTTTTATCTTGGGCGCGTTGTTTTGCGCATGGTTTTAAAAAGGTTTAAACTTGGTTTACGCTTCCGCAGCCTAACTAAACTTGATTTCTGAAAACGAACTAAATGGTTTGGGCATTCAGAGTTCGTTATATGACTTTTGGCTATGGGATCCTGGTATGTCATGCGCCTCGCGGTATAAACCCCGCGGTTGAAATTTTAGGGTGTGACAATTTTGGAGCGTAACAAGTGTAACCCCATGTGTTAAGACCCCAACCATCCTAATGGTCCACCTTTAACGATTTTTATTAATGTATTCGGTTTAAGTTCACGTAATCACATACGGTTTGCACATAGTCTCACAGAGTATCACAGAAGCACGTAATTGCAATCAATCTAAATCAATTAATTCACAATTATTAAACTTCATTGTTCACCAATGTCTGAGGTTCACTAATCATGTATACAGTCTGGTAATTCCTCGAATTACCACTTCATGCAGTTATTAACCTATAACTGTGCAACGTGTGTCCTATCTAGCTAACCCTAGTTAAGTAGAATGCAAGGAATGTATCTAGGGTTTAGTTAAAGTGAGAACCTGAAATTGCGGGGTATCACACACAAGCTATATGTGGTGCAACATTTCCACCAACACTTGAACTGGACATAGATGAGGATGAGGTAACGTGACACAATTCTGGATTTTGTGGGAACTGTGATCGTTTTGCTTTTCTCTTCTCCTCGAGCTCCTTGTTTTCCAACTTCTGAATGAGCTGATTCCAATATGGTGGTAGTGAATCAGCAAACTTGTCTACCAACTCTGACATCAGAATCTTGATATCATAGTTTGACAACTCAGTTAACAGATGGCAGTATCTTGGAATAAGCTCCTTTAAAGTTTCATTCCTGACATAGCTAAAGTTTTTAAACTCTTTCTTTAGCTCTTCCACCCTCAATCTTCTTGTTTTCTCGTTACCATCATGTCTGTTCTTAAACATATCCCATAGCTGTTTAGATGTAGTACACGATCCAAACTGATGTAGTATATCTATAGTCAAAGCTTGAGATAGTTGTGAGAAAGCTTTCTTCTCTACTGTGAACTTTTTCTTCTCATCTTCAGATAAACCTTCAAGTGGAATAGGTTCTCCTGAATTCTCAAGACATGGAGCAGCATAACCTTCAGCAATCATCTGCCAAGCTTCAGTTCCTTCCATACCCATGCCATGAAGATGAATCTTGAACTTCTTTGCCATTGGTTGTACTCTGCCATTTCCATCAACTTCAGAGAACGATTTTCACTACCCGAGGATAAATCATTGATTAGTGTGGAAATAGCATTAGTAGTATGAGAATGTGCCGCTGCTGCTGCAATGCCCCAATAGTCATTCAATAATTGCTGTGGACGTTGAGTAACAGATTGTGGAATAGAACTACTCATGGCAAGGTAGTTTATCGGTTGAGATGACTGAGTGTTTGTCTTCTGAGATGCTACAGCCCATGGATTCATCGGAACATGTTGTTGCTGTGTTGTTGTAGGCCTAGGTGTCATAGGAAATCCCCACATGTAGTCCATGATGTTTGAAATGTAAACACTTAGAAAAATTTCCCAACAGCAAACTTGGTTCGATCTCTGATCAGCAAATGAGGGTTCGAATGTAGAATCACCTTGGTTCGACAGCCTTAAACAGACTCTGTTGATGCACTTTATGTGTACGTTACTGTTGAATAGACTAGGGTTGAGTCATGTATTGTATTACATGAGATTGTGGTGATCCATAAGGGCATTTTATGGATCTGACGTAGTTGCTTAAGGTAGACCTAGTAGGTTCGAACCAGCATGAGGTCGAACCTGAAAGTAAGAGGTCGAACCAACATATTATTTGTTGATTCGACCATATGTCAAGGTCGAACTAGCACATTCGACCTCCTGCAAGGGTCGAAGGTGCTAGGCCTATAAATAGCAATCTCACGTGTGTTTTTCATTTAAAGATTTTGAGTTTGTGCTTTCAATGCTCTCAAGGGGGAGGTCATGCCCGACCTCCCCCAACCCCGAAATAGATGTTTATCCTACTGATAACAGTGTCTGTAACCGTTTCTGATGTAATACAAATTTGTGATGACATTGTTTTCATCGATTTCTGTCTCGTCTCATATCTTCCGTCTAAACCGAGTTGTTTTCGCTTAATCGATTCGTGGATTTGGTTTTTAACCGGATTCTCAGACTCGAATGAAGAAATGAAACACATTATACTCTTTCGACCACAATAAATCCTCTTTCAACCTCCCAGTTGGTCAAATGTACAACAAATGGTCGAATGAACAAACAACACACTTGAAAAGTATTGGTTCGACCTAAACACACTCAAATTCGACCTGAAAAGACTTGGTTCGACCCAAAAGCTCACACGTTCAACCCAATTATCTCTTGTTCGACCTGACCCATTTGAAAAATGGTTATTCTTCAAAAATCAGTTTTTTTGATCCAAATTTTTCAAAAGTTTATTGATTTTGATGATCTTTATCAGGTTTGGCTTCGGATATGATGGAGATCAACTTTAATGAATGAAAATTTTGATTTTATTCATAAAATCTAGTCCAAATCAATCAATCTCCATTAAAACTCAATGTTCATTCAAAACAGAAAAAAAAAATTTGCACAATTTTGGGTCAAAATCTGTTCAAAATCTATCAATTTGTAGTTGTATGATCCAGATTGGCTCTGATACCACTTTGAAAAGGACCGGTTTTGATAAAAAAAAACAACTATATGATCATACAAGTTGTACAATCCAGGTGCGGAAACCCTAGATTGTATACAAAATGATATAGATCGAATGAAATAACACAATACCTTTTCAATCATGATTTCATTCATAAACATGTTAATTTTGCTTTACAAGTTGGTTTATAATGAAATAACACAATACTAGAACCTTCCTGATCTCTAGAGAGAATAAACACAAAACACACTCGACTAAATGACAAAAGTTACAAACAAAATAAAAACTTCAAGCTTATATACTACTGCACATTCGACCTCACGTCTAGGTCGAATGTGTTCCTTCGACCTTCTTCATAGCTCGAACAAACAATGTGTCTTCAGTCTTCTACCTTCGACCATTATAATTTTCATTCGACCTATGTTTTTGCTTCCTTCGACCTCTCGTAAATCACCAAAACACATAAATTGACAATCTAAAGCATTAGTCGCATTTCGTGCATCTACACAGTTCCGTCAACATATCACCAATGTGTAAAGCTACCAACTCCATGGGGAGTCATCAAGGTCAATAGTGACCAACAGGAGGCCAAGGATTGCTACATAACATCGATGAAGGCTTCATCAAGACAAGCATAGCAATTACAGCAGGATGCATAGTGGATACAGGATGCAAAAGCACATCCTGACCAGGATGTAAAGGCAGTCTACCTTGATGAAAACAACAAGGATATCACTGTGTAGATTAGTAAGAACATCCCTAATGATATTGAACAAATTTTAATTTCGTTTTTAAAATGCAGGATGCCAACATTTGCATAGAAGCATGAAGATATGACTGGCATCTCCAAGGATGTCATTACTTATAAGCTTGGAATCGATAAGAGCTTCAAGCCCATCCAACAAAATGAAGAAAATTTGCCCCTGAAAGAAATACCATCATACAAGAAGAAGTGGATAGATTGTTGAAATCCAAGATGATAAGGGAGATAAAATTCCCAAGATGGCTTACCAATGTAGTCGTAGTACAAAAGAAGAATGGAAAATGGAGAGTATGTGTAGATTACACAGATCTCAATAAGGCTTCTCCTAAGGATCCATTTCCACTTCCACACATCGACTCAATGGTGGATGCCACAGCTGGCAATGAAATGTTAACTTTCATGGATGCATCCTCAGGATTTCAACAAATCCAGAAGGAACCGGATGACCAAGAGGATACTGCACCCCATCAGGTATTTATTGTTATATTGCTATGGCTTTTGGACTAAAGAATGCATGTGCAACATACTAAAAGGTTGGTCAACATGATGTTCAAAGAAAAGATTAGGGACACAATGGAAGTTTACATCGATGATATGGTAGTAAAATCCAAGAAAGCTGAAGATCATCTTTGGGATCTCAAAGAAGCCTTTGACATCCTGGAGGCTTATAATATGAAGTTGAATCCTGCCAAGTGCAATTTCGGAGTTGGTGATGGAAAGTTTCTTGAGTAACCAAGAGAGGAATAGAAGACAGTCCTGAACAAATTAAAGCCATTCTTGATCTGAATCTCCAAAAATGTCAAGGATGTACAAAGGTTAACTAGCAGGATAGCAGCTGTAAACAGATTCATTTCAAAGTCCTCAGAAAAATGCAAGGAGTTCTATGACATCCTGAAGAAGAACAATAAATTCAACTGGGGACAAAAGCATGAGGATGCATTGAAGAGGCTGAAGGAATATCTTGTAGAAGCTCCACTCCTTATGAAACCTGAGGATGGTGAACCTCTCAAGCTATACCTTGCAGTTTCTAGAAATGCAATAAGTAGAGCCTTGGTGAAAGACTTTGAAGGACAACAACATCCTATCTATTATGTAAGTAAAACTTTATTGGATGTTGAAACCAGGTATTCACACCTTAAAAAACTTATTTTAGCTTTAATTATGGCATCTACCAAGTTAAGGCATTATTTTGAAACACATAGGATACATGTTCAAACTAATTACCCCATAAAAAATGTGCTCAGAAAACCCGAAATGTCTGGAAGAATGGCAAAATGGTCAGTGAAATTAAGTGCTTTTGTCTTGGTATATGAGCCTAGAAATGGAATCAAATCACAAGCTCTAGCTGATTTTATGGCTGATTTCAGCAGTGGCATCCTAAGTGAAGTTGAAAAAGAAGTACAACAACTAAATGAAAACTTGGGAAAATGGTTTTATACACTGATGGTGCTTCAAATATGAGAGGTATTGGGTTAGGATTACTACTAAAATCGTCACAAGGGGACATATACCCCATGCGATTAGATGTGCATTTCAAACAATCAATAATGAAGCTGAATATGAAGCTCTCATTGCTGGCTTACAACTTGCTAAGGATATGCATGTTTCAAGTTTAGAAGTGTTTGTTGATTCCTTGTTAATTACTAACCATTTTAACGAATCTTATGCAGTCAAAGGTAAAAAAATGGTTGAATATCTTGAAATAGTCAAGAAATTAGCATCTTGTTTTGTAGAACATACATTAACATGGGTACTTAGGGAAGAAAATGCTGAAGATGATGCCTTGGCAAACTTAGGATCATCCTTAAATTTACCAGAAGGATCCAAAATTCCTATCATTCACATCCTGAATCCAACAATTGTAGAAGTGCATCCTAAGGATAACACTACGCATCCTGAAGATGGCACTGTACTGCCTAAGGATCACATTGTCCTTGCTACTCAGGATCAAGGTGATGCATCCTGGATGACTCGTATCATAAACTATCTTAAGGATGGTAACATCTCTGATGGAGAAAATGCTAGAGCTTTCAGGATGAAGGTATCTAAATTTGTTATTATAAACAACATATTGTATAGAAAATATCTTGCAGGTCCATACCTAAGATGTCTCAACAAGGAAGAAGCAAAAGAGGTTCTCAAGGATATCCACGAAGGAGATTGTGGAAATCACACAGGTAGAAGAGCTTTATATTTAAAGACTTTAAGGACAGGATACTACTGGCCAACCATGAAAAAGGATGCCATTAAACATTATCAGAAATGTGATGCATGCCAAAGACATAACAACATCCTACACCAGCCCGCTGAACCATTGGATCCTATTATCTCACCATGGCCTTTCATGAAATGGGGGATGGATATAGTGGGAAAATTACCAAAAGATCCTAGTGGAAAGGTGTTCATGTTGGTCATGACTAATTATTTCTCAAAATGGATTGAAGCTGAAGCATTTGTACAAGTCAGAGACCAAGAAGTAGTATCCTTCATCAAGGGAAACATCCTTACAAGTTTTGGTGTACCAGCTGAGATTATATATGACAATGGATCTCAATTCATCAGCAACAGAACAACCAGTTTTTGTGAAAGCTAGGGAATCAAGATGATAACCTCAACACCTGTTCATCCTCAAGCCAATGGACAAGCAGAATCCTCTAACAAGATCATTGTCAACAATCTAAAGAAAAAGCTTGAAGAAAAGAAAGGAAAATGGGCAGAAGAGCTTCCATTTGTACTCTGGGCAGATAGGACTACTTCCAAGAATGCAACTGGTCAAACACCTTTTTCCTTGGTCTTTAGAACAGAAGCAATGCTCCCAACAGATATGGTAATGCCTACAGCAAGAAGGCATCTTCAGGATGCAACTACCAACTCAGAAGTATTGCTTCAAGATCTTGAAACAATGGATGAGCTTAGAGATGCTGCTAAATTGAGGATGGCTGCTTATCAACAAATGATTGCTAAAGCATACAACAAGAATATAAGGATAAGAAGATTCCAAGTTGGAGATTTGGTTCTAAGAAAATCCTTCCAAAACACTACCAAACCAAGTGATGGTAAATTGGCTCCTAAATGGGAAGGACCATACTTTATCGATTTTGAGGCTGGCAAAGGAGCATATTGGCTCTCAACCTTGGAAGGTGAAATCCTACCAAGATCTTGGATTGCAATCCATCTTAAATATTATCACGTATGAGGTATGAAAACTTTCTATCCTTATTTACATTTTTTTTCTTAAACAATTTCACAACTAAATATGGTCTAGTATATAGTTCATCCTAAGAATTTTTTAGGTCTATCCTGAAGATACAACTTTGAAGACAAGAGGGTTGGCCACCCTCTCCTACGTTAAGGTGTTTGACACCTTCCTAAGGTTTAAAGGTTTTCACCTTTCACATTGGGTTAGCAACCCTACTTGGGAGCGCACGTTATTCGTGTATATCTTCAGGATGGTGGGACCAATTCATGTAAAAATGGCTGACAATCTCATCATTTTTGGAGTATACATTGAATCCGTAAGGTTTAGATATTTTTCAATGTCTCTTTCTCGTACTTGGCCTAGTCGCCAGTGGCCATGCTGCCAGTTTATAAGGCCTTGTCGCCAGCTATCCTCAAGATGTTACATCAAGCCTATTCACTAGTTATCCTTAAGATTATACATAAGTATGGGCTTGACCCCAGTTTATAAGGCCTTGTCGCCTGTATGATTGTTGGATCAGTATGCTCTTTGACAGTTTACTTGCTTGTGAACACTTACGTGTTTTAGCAAGTTTAAGCAGATTTGCACAACGGAAGAAGTATATAAAGATTCACTATCAATAGGAGTTATTATTCCCCCTGGATGTTTGCAAACTAAAGACAAGTTAATGAGAATCTAAGTATTGAATGTAAATGACAATAAATACTCAATTAGGTTCTCAGTTAATGAAATGGAAATAACAATAATAAGCTTTGAAGGATTTCAGTTTTCAATTACATTCAATGTCTAAAACAGAGGAATAAACCCATCTATTTATAGACTTACAAATGCATGAACCTTGTTACAAAAGCAAGTCTGCAACAAGTTGCAGTCTTGGAACTTGTACAAAAAGATAAAGTAATAATAAACAATTAAACTACTGAAACATAGGACGGTGGAAAAGGTTCTATTCCAAGTGCTGATGAATGACAAACTACTGATGAGTAGTTTGTCTTCAGTAGACTTGTCTGGTTTGACTTCAAAACTTCTGATCTATCTTCTTTAGTACTTGTTGAATCCTTCTTCGGTACTTTGTGTCTTCTTTCTTCAGTAGTTCTATACTTAGAATAATTTGCAGAACAATTAATTAGACTAAGGTTTGCAAAAGTGGTTTATTCAATCCTTTCTGTCCTAACAATCCCCCCTGGATTGATGAAGCCAAAACCTTATCTAATTCCTTATTGCTTTCTTCTTCTTTCTTCAACTATCTTCCATATTTCCTTGAATATGGAATTTTTCAAGTGATTCAGCTGTTCATCAGTGAGAGATCCTTGTTGAGGTTCTAGATGTTGAATTATAAGCAAGTCTTGTGTTGATAGATTTCTCAGTTCATTCATGGATTTGAAGGCCTTGCTTGTAAGATCTCTTCTTGTCACCAATACTGAATTAGAATCAGTAAATGACCATCCGATGATCAGTACTTTAGATCTGTCAAAATCTGAAGTATAAGGGACCATGCTGGATCCTTGGGATGTTCCTGAGTGTTAGATGTTCTCTACTTCTGTGACTCTCAGGTGGGATTCACTTCTGTCTTCTGTTTGCACCACATCAGGTAATTTAAAAGTAGGTAAGTGATGTTCAGTAATTACCTTTGTGTGTAGTTTATCAGTTATAGTCTTTTGGATTTGGTAAGCAAATGTTGAAGGATCCCTGAACTGTGTTATTAGAGTTGTTCTTCAATATCAAAGTCTCCTTGTACAACTGTGTTGCCTTCTAGCAACACCATCTTGAAATCAGTCTTTGTATTGTCCTCTGGCTTTCTTTTGGTAGCAGGTCTTTGTTTAACACCAAAAGTTCTAACTACTGAAGTTTATACTTCAGAAGTTTTGTACTTATCTGGATTTGCAGCCTTGTCATCCTTGTATCTTTTGTATGTGTCTAGTAGTTTGTCTTCCCTCCATCTTGACACTGAGGCTTTTGAACCATAGTCATTGGCTACCAGTTCTTCAATTATTTCTGCTCTCTTTGCTTTTATATCCTTCTCTATTATAGTCTTGTCAGCAACAAGTTGAGCTTTTCTTGTTAGCTCATCCATTGAGAGCCCTTTGAGTGAATAGGCTTTTGTCTTGTTGTTCTTTGTAATAAAAGACACTAGTTGTTGTCTTTTGTCTTCTTCAGCAACTCTTTCTATTTCAGCTTGTCTATTCAACTCTGCTTCATAAGCTTGAAGCTTTTCATTTAAGCTCAAGTCTTCCCTTGCTTCCAGGTTGTTCCAGATCTCATCTTCCTTAGCCTTTCTTTGGGCTGCAAGTAAGCTCTTCTCTAGTAGTTCTTTAGACATTGAAATTGGAGACGGGCTCAATATAGTCATTTGAGTTGTTGTAGGCCTTGGAATAGGAGTTGGTTGTTGTTCAGTTGGTTTGGAAGGCTCTTCAGTTGTTTGTAAGATGGAAGTGTTAACCACTGAAGTGTTGATAGAAGTATCAACTACTGAAGGATTGTCTTCAGTACTTTCAGAGTCTTCAGCAGTTTCTTCATTATGGCCTTGGGAAGTTTCAGCTTCAACTTCAGTTCTAGAAACATGCCTTTGTTGATCTTCTTTTTGTTTTTTGGCTTTTTCTAGCAGTTGTTGTTGTTGTAGAGCCACTCTAGCCATTATCCTGGCTTCCAGTGACTCCCTTGGTTCCTTAATCTTCTCCCCCTTTTTGGAAGCCTGCTAGGTTGAGAAGTTCTACCAGAGAGTTCGGCAAGCTGTCTTGAGTTGTTGTCAATTTTGTTTGTCAACTCACCATGTTTCTTGTTTATCACCTCAAATTGAGTTGGGTTTACAACTCCTATGCAGTTGTGAAAGATTTGACATGATTGGCTATTAGTGTGTTCATCATCTGGAATAGGGCACCATCTGGGCTGCATAGGAGGTTCAAATCTATGCTTGATGACCCAGAGAATTGGGTAGGCATTTTTAGTGAGGGGTGTATTTTTTGGTGATCTTCAGGATTAACTTAAGATGCCACTTTAGGGGAATCAGGGATCAAGGGGACTTTAACCTGATCTGGTGTGACTAGCTCTTTGAACTTAGAGACACCAGGTGCAGGACCTTCACTAGTAGCTGTCAATTCATGTTTAGAGGAGTGTGAATCATCATCCAAATTAATGGAATCAACTGAATCCTTGATGATGTCCTCAATGAGAATATTATCAGTTGTATCATGAGCTAGGCCCAACCTAGTTGTCTCATGTACCTCTTGTTCTTAGTTCAGAGGATTTCCTACCTCAGGCATTAAGCCTTCATCAGTAGTTGCCACAAGTGAGGTCTTAGCTATGTTACTTTTGTCCTTAGATCCACGACTAGGTGGTAAATGAGTAATAGCAGCCTTAAATGTACCTAAGGTCTCTAAGTTTGGGCTTAAAACCCTGCTTCATCCTCATCTCTTGGGTTAAGGCTATGGACATCCACATTCATGTCAAGGTCTGATGGTAGGTCCCCTGTTTGATGTGGTTGTTGGGGACTGACATGTTCTAATGGGATGGTGTCTTTTAGCCCAGAGAGAAGTTTGGCTATTTCAATGGTTGATGGTTCTGGTTCAGTAGTTTAGGGTAGTGTTTCAGCAGTTTCAAAAGAAGGGTGGGTGGGTATGGGTTGCTTGAATTTCTTTCTTTTGAAAAGAATAGTAATTGGGGCTCTTAGAGGGGTTTGAGATGGATGAGACTGAGAGGATGTTTCAGTCACATCTTTATCAAGTGCGGATTGCACATTGGCAGGTTCAGGCATCTCAACTACCTGAACTGCCTTTCTTTTAAGGCTGGTGGGTTTTGGTTTTTGTTGTTTTGTTTTCTTGGCCTTTTTGGGTGAGGGTTCCATCGGGACTGTTTCTGGTTCCCCTTGCTCATCTTCTGGCCACACAGCCGGTTTGTTATGCCTTGAGTATGCTTGTGAGATTAAAGGGTTTAAAACAGTTGATTTACCCACAAGCACCCCATCTCCAAGTTCTTTGATTATGCAATGCATGATGAATCTCTTGGATACAACAAAAACTTCTTTTTAGAATTTAGGTGATGTAACACCAACTCATTAAAGAAAAGTGTTGATGCCCTGAATTTTGTTTCATTCACAATTGAATGAAAAATTGGTTGAAAAGTAAAGGGCATCTGATCATAAGATCTAGTTTTTGGACTCAGGCACATGATTATGTAATGAAACAAAAGTTTGTATTTTGGTTCAAAATATTTCTTAAAAATAGTAGCATGTGAGAGAGTACCTTGGTAACCACACTCTGTCATGGTTAAATAAATTTTAGAGTTTGGAAATTGATCTGGTGCATCCACATCATCTAGACCCAGTCTAATTCCCAAAGTTGCTGGTGTGATTGCCATTGTTTTCCCTTGGATTGTTGATTTGAGGGAAATCACTTGATCATTTACGGTCACCGTCTCTGCATTCGCCAAGAACTCATTGAGAGATTCAGTATGGATTGGAGGATCAATGGTGAAGGTAGTGAAGTATTGGGATTTGACGACTAAATCAATGATTTCGTCGTATTGGGACCAGGCTTCATGTTTCTCAAAGTAGCCTCTTTGATTGTGTCCCTGTTTCAGTGTAAGAGCCATGTGGTTTGTGTGTGGGTGGATCGAACAGTGTTTTTGTCTGCAGGTTAAGGGTTTGAGAGTATTTTTGAGAGAGAAGGAGGGAATTTTGCTTTTTGAAAGGATAAGTGTTGGAAAAGGTGTTTATCAGAAGTTTATAACCGCCTTAGGTCAAACTTCTGAAGTGGGAAATGTCTGATTTACCCTTAATGACAAAACTGCTGATGAGGAACAACTTTCATCAGTAGTTTGTTAACAACTGATGAGAATGTTTATAAAAACTTTATTCATAACTTCTGAAGTTTATTTTATCAGAAGTTAATCATTTTTCAGAAAATATTTCCATACTGATGTTTTGTACATCACTAGTTTCTCTCTTTTTGTTTTTCAGAAGTTTTAGAATATAAATAGATATAAGTGAAAAATGAAATATGGGCCGAAAAGTAAAAGAAACACTTACAAATTCAGCGTCCCAAGCATGGACACTAACTTCTGAAATGTTGATGTCAGCTATTTGATTAGCTGTTGTCACATGCTTCGCTTTAATCTTGCCTTTTTCATAACAATCCCTTATGAAATGATACCTGATTTCAATATGTTTAGTCTTTGAGAACTGAACAGGATTTTGAATGATGCAAATGGCAGATTTACTGTCTACAAGCAATGGTGTCTTGGTCTCTTTGATTTCATAATCAAGAAGTTGATATTGGAGCCGTTGTATCTGTGATGTACAACTTGCAGATGCAATGTATTCAGCTTCAGCAGTTGAAGTTGCAACAGATGTTTGCTTCTTTGATTGCCAAGACACTAGATAGTTTCCCAAGAATTAACAACCACCAGATGTTGATTTTCTTGACATTTTGCACCCTGCATTGTCACTATCTGAAAAAGCTGATAACTTGGTTTTGCTAGAAGCAGGATACCAAATTTCAAGTGTAGGAGTTCCTTTCAGATATCTGAATATTCTTTTGACTGCAATTAGGTGTGATTCCTTTGGAGCTGATTGATATCTAGCACAGACACATGTTGAAAACATAATATCTGGTCTAGAAGCAGTCAGATATAAAAGAGAACCTATCATACATCTATACATGGTTTGATTAACCTGTTTTCGTTGATCATCTGGTTCAACTTGTGTGGTTGGTGTCATGAGAGTGGAACATGATTTACAGTCTTGTAAAGAAAATTTGTTCAATAATTCTTTAACATATTTAGATTGATGTATAAAAGTTCCATTTGTTTGTTGTTTAATATGTAGTCCAAAAAAGTACTGCAGTTCTCCCATTGCACTCATCTCAAATTTTGATTGCATGAGTTTCTTATATTCATCACATAGTTTTGTGTTTGTTGAACCAAATATGATATCATCAACATAAATTTGAACAAGTAAGACATGATTTCCAACATGTTTAAAGAAACGAATTTTATCAATGGAACCTCTTGTAAAGTTATTTTTGAGCAAAAAGTTGGAAAGTGGGTTCATACTAGGCTCTTGGAGCCTGCTTTAGCCCATAAAGAGCTTTGTCAAGCTTGTACACCCACTCAGGATGAGAAGGATCCTCAAACCCAGGTGGCTGACAAACATACACTTCCTCTTTGATCTTTCCATACAAAAATGCACTTTTAACATCCATTTGAAAAACTTTAATTTTGTTGGAAATGGCATAAGCCAGAAATAACCTGATGGCTTCAAGTCTTGCAACTGGAGCAAAGGTTTCATCATAATCAATTCCTTCTTCTTGAGAGTAACCATGTACCACCAGTCTTGCCTTGTTCTTAATAATCATACCAGCCTCATCTTGTTTGTTTCTGAAAACCCATCTTGTGCCAATTGGTAGCTTGTTTGGTGGTAAGGGACAGATTTTCCAAACCTGTTGCTTCTTGAATTGGAACAAATCATCTTGCATAGCTTGCACCCAATTGTTGTCTTTGAGGGCTTCTTGGTACTTCTTAGGTCCCAACTGAGAAATGAATGCTGAGAAGAAGCAAAAGTTGGAAAGCTGGTTTCTTGTGAGAACCCCTGTTGCAATATCACCCATTATTTGATCCAATGGATGATCTTTGTGTTCAATCAGTTGTTGTAAACCACTGACAGGTGTAGGTGGCTCTTGTACTTCATCAAACAAACCACTGAGGTTTATAATGTCTGGTTCAGCTGTTTGAACATCTTCAGTAGTTGTATGGGCTGAAACATATGTTTAAGTTTTTACATCAGCAGTTGTTGAATCAGAAGTTTGTGAAACTTCCGATGGTTTGAAAGTTGACTTAATGAGTGTATTAGGAGTCCATGGTGCTGGATCCTCATCATCAAAACTCTGATCACCATAATAAGTAGGTTTAAATGAAGTGACAGTCTTTTCAGGTCCGAAATGGAAGCTGTCAAGGTCAAAGAGTTCAGCAAGATGTGCTGGAATAAGAGTGTGTTTTGACTCATTGAACTTGACATTCAGTGTTTCTTCTACTATCTTGGTTCTTGAGTTAAAAACCTTGTAGGCTTTTCTAGTGGAAGAGTAACCAAGAAAATAACTTGAATCAACTTTAGTAGCAAACTTTGAAATAGAGCCTTTAATGTTTAGAATGAAACATTAACATCCAAAAGCCCTGAAAAAGGAGATAAGGGGCTTCATGCCATGAAGAACTTCATAGGCAGTTTTGGAGTGTCTCTTGTTGACAAGGACTCTATTCTAAACATAACATGCAGTGTTAACTGCTTTAGCCCAGAAATACAATGGTAGGCCTGAATCAGCTAACATGGTTCTTGCTGCTTCAATTAATGCCCTATTCTTTCTTTCTACCACACCATTTTGTTCAGGAGTTCTGGGAACACTGAATTGTCTAATAATCCCCTTAGACAAACAGAATTCATCCAGAGTTTTGTTCCTGAACTCTGTCCCATTATCACTTCGAATGGTTTTGACAGATAAAGAGTATTGTTTCTCTACTTGTAGAATTAAGAACTTGATGATTTCAGCTGCCTCATCCTTGGAAAATAAGAAGAATACCCATGTGAATCTTGAATAGTCATCAATGATGACTAAGCAGTACTTCTTCTTACCAAAGCTCATGATTTTTACTGGCCCAAATAAGTCCATATGGAGTAGTTGAAGACATGCAAGTGTTTTTGATTCTTCAATAGACTTATAGGAGGACTTATGCTGCTTTCCCTTTAAACAGGATACACAGTGTTCTTGACACTGGTATACTTTCAAGAGTAGACCTCTGACCATGCCCATTTTTGTGACTTTATTTATGGTTTTAAAGTTCACATGGCCAAGTCTCATGTGCCCGAGATCAGTCTCTGAAGTTGATGCCCTTGAGAAGAAACAGGCAGTGTTGTTCAGTACTTTGTCCTTTTCAATGTCCACTGCATAGACATTGCCACATCTTTTGGCTATCAACAAAGTATGATCTTCAATGATCTTCTCTAACAACTTATGGCCTTCTGGTGATATGATCTTGCATGCTGTCTTTGTGAAAATGGAAGAATATCCTTTATCACACATTTGTGACACACTCAGCAAGTTGTACTCAAGGTTTTCAACCAGATTGACCTTGTCAAATTGTATTTTGCTAGAAGAGACATTGCCATGTCCCAACACATATCCCTTGGCATTGTTCCCAAAGGATACAGATCCTTCTCTTTGACTGATAAAATTGTTTATTAGGTATCTGCATCCTGTCATGTGCTTTGAGCCTCCACTGTCACCATACCAAATGCTATTTAATCCTCTGGAGACCCTCTGCACAAAGTAGCAAATTAGTTAGATTTTAGAACCAAAGCTAGTTTGGCTTTGGGTTTTCTCTTGAGAACATTAACAGTTTGTTCTTGACCAGGTTGAGGATCCATGTGTTTTTGGCAATGGATTTTTCATTAAGAGCAATGGTGGTATCCTTTTGAGGACCACTATCAACCTTGGTCATCAGTAGTTGTACCATATACATGAGATCTTTAATCTCAGCAGTTAGTGAAACTGCTGATGATGTAGGTCTAACGATTGAAAGAAAATTTTGAGAAAAAGACTATTGATGAGATTTCATCTGTTTCTGAGAAAAGGTGTTGCCTGGTTGTTGTTTATTGGGAGAAAAAGTTTCTTCAAAATCATTTTTGAATTGTTTTCCCACAACCAGTTGTAAATTTTTCTTGTTATACTGAATTCATTTTCTATGTCTACAAAAATCTGTTTTTGTGGTTGAACAAGCCACGTATTTCACATTCTTTTGCCTTTTCTTTGTCATTTAAAGGCAAATTTCTGACTGTTTTGATTTGATTTAGGTCATCAGTAGTTTTCAGGTTCTCAACTCCTGATGGAGATGAAACTACTGATGGCTTAAAGTCAGACTTTATCAGTACTTCTGAAGAACTTTCTTTTACAGTTTTTAGAATGTTTTCATGAAAAGATGTGCATTCTTTCTCTTCAGAAGTTTCATTTGAAACAATTTTTCTCCCATCTTCAGTAGTTTTGGGGGAAAAATCAGTTGGTGTTTAAGTGTGATTGTACCCTATGCCAAACCTAACATTTGATGCACCTTGTTTGTTAAGCAGCAGTTGGTACCCTTTACAAGATTCCACCCATTTTTCACAATCAACCTTGGTGTTAGCAAGCTCTTTTTCTGACATTTCCTAGGTCTTCTATCCTGATTCTAAGTTGTGCTTGGTTTCAATAGCATTGTTAGTCAATTTAGAATTTTCTTTTGCCTTTGCAGCAAGTTTTCTTTATAAATCACATTTCATCTGAGTAAATTTTCTCTCAGAGTCATTTGCTTTGCCTTGTAAATGCACATTGGTCTCTCTTATGAGAGCAAAAGATTCTTTACATGAGTTTGAACAATGTTTTGTTAAAGATTCTTTTGATACCTGAGACAGGGCAGATTTTGAGGTGCATCCCTCAAATGCCATTAAGGCAAAATTCTTTTTGCCATTGTCAGGTTCTCCCCAGTTGATGTCAAACATTTTGTTGTCTGCATCAGGATTGCACTCAGTAGTGTCAAAAGGAAGACTGCTCCAGTTAACATACCCTGAAATGAACAGACTTTGTTGTGAGGGTTGCTGAGTCTGTGGAGGTTGTTGAACAGCTGGAATGGAAGGGATTGATTGTTGGCTCTGCATTTATTGAGCAGGCATATGTACATATTGTATTTGTGGCACATATTGGATTTGTGGAGCTTGTGCCTGTACAAAATGTGCACTTCCCTGTGTTCCATTATTCCTATTATAACTAGGGTTAAACTGATATCCAGACTGAGATTGGTTGTAGCTAGAGCTTCTACATTCTCTAGCAAAGTGTCCCAACTTCTGACATTTATGACATCTAAGCTTAGACTTGTCAAAACCAATTTTTATAGAACTGTTTAGTCCTGGAAATTTCCTTCCTGACCTTTTATAAAATTTGTTTGTTTTTATACTTAACATTTCCAGTTGGTGTAAAATGTCCATTTCTTCTAAGTCATCACTGCTGAAATTTTTTAAATCATCCATGATAAAACACATGTATCAGCAGTTTGACTGTATTCATCATTGTCATAACCTGGGAATGATCTTTCTGATGAGATCCCAGCAGTTATGTCAATGTGATCAAAAGAACCAAAACTATTTGAACAAGTAGGTGAGTCTTGTCCCAATAGTGTTGTACTACCAGGTAGATAGTCATCAGCTGCTTTATCAGAACTTTGCAATTTCTTCTTTTGATCAATTTCTCTTTCAAAAGTTAGAAATCTCCCATGTAATTTTGTAAGAGTGAGGGAGTTAAAGTCTGGTGAAGATCTGAGGACTATAGAATAAGTTTCCCATTTTTCAGGTAAAGACCTTAAAAATCTATGAAGTATAGATACATTTGTATAGGTCTGACCATTTAATTTTAACTCAGATATTAATGAGGAGAATCTCTCAAATTGTTGTGTTAAAATTTCCCCATTTATGTGAGTAAATGTTTCATATTGTTGAGCCAAGATTTCTCTAGTTGTAACATCACATAATTTCTCAAATTTATTTTTAATAAAATTCAACTTATTCATTTTAAATTTCATTATCATTACTATTATTATACTTACTACTATTGTCATTTTCATTATTATAAAACTATACAAAACAATTCGTAATTGATATGTGCCACTCAACTCATGATTTCATTTTGAACATGGATGGCTTAATTAGTGCTTTGCATCATTTATCTTTTATTTAGAGTCAAATCTTTTATTTTTATTTAGTGTCAAAGTTAATTTATTTAGAGTCAAACTCAATTAAGGTAGTGAGTGTTATGTTCCAATAATTTAGCCTCTAGCTTTAATTGTAGTTGTTACTTGTAGACCTATAAAGACTCTTTGCTTTGAGAAGAAATATATGCGGAAAAATTAGTCTAATACTCTCTCTAAATTTCTATCTAGTTTCTTTTGGCCAACAATAAATTTGTTAGAACCATAACAGTAATCTCATTCCAAATAAAAAAATTGAGAATTTTAAGTTTTAAATAAACATAAGAACTAATAATAAAAGTCAAAGAAGGTTTAAGATTTGTAAAGTTAACTAAGTTTTGTAAAAAAAAAAAAAAAAAAACAATTCATAAAATGCTCAACATATTTCAAAACTTTTTGAAAACTCAAAATCAATGCCCATCAGACCCTTTTTCTTCTCCAAAACTTTCGCCAAGATTATCAAGCTTTATTTTTCTTTCCTTTGTAATAGAGAACCCATTGATTTTGCACTATAAATCATCATTAACCAATTTGATTATCCTAGAAACCGATCTTGACTAGCGGGTAAGTTTATAACCCATACCAAACAACACATCCATCCTGACTCATCAACGAACAACCTCATCTTCCTCTTGGTTTCTCCCTCTTATCCGACCACTCTCCGTTAGTGCACCGCCAAACCGCGACCACCAACTCCCGTTCAATTCTTTTCGATTATCTGAGGTAATATTACAATCTCAATCTCTATTTTACATAGGATAAAAACCTTGTATAGGGTATACCCAACCCATGCATATAATTACTTCATCAACTCTCTCGATCACATTAATGTACTTCATTTTGAACCACAAATGTATG
Organism: Ambrosia trifida; assembly: GCA_028751855.1. Taxonomy (NCBI): domain Eukaryota; kingdom Viridiplantae; phylum Streptophyta; class Magnoliopsida; order Asterales; family Asteraceae; genus Ambrosia; species Ambrosia trifida. The sequence goes on from CM054122.1 coordinate 127,735,274, forward strand.
TTTACAATATTCATGATATTTATTAAAACAAAGTTAGTGTATTATTTTTTTTTTACAATCTAAAATCAACGTCACTTTTTTTGTCACATTTACTAAAAAAATTATTTAATATTATAAAGACATCAATTTTGTAGAAAGAATTTTTATATTTTATGTATGCGTATATAAATATACATAACTAATTAGATTATGAAAAGTGTTATAATTGGGGCACATGGACTATCATATCCTTTATACTAAATAAACTTCATATCTCAACTTTTCTTTTGCATCTTATTTGAAGTTTAAAACATTTTCGTTTTCTAATAATTATTTAATATTTGTCATCCAATTAACTATTTTTTTAGTACTAGTTTAATACTTATAAGTTTTTTTTCAAACTAATTTTATTAAATTATTTTAATCTATGAAATAAAAAAAAACATACTGTTATAAATGGGTCATTGCAATTTACGTAGCATGTAAATCTCTTAATATGAAACTCATTGTAGATAATCAGTGTAATTGAAATAATTATCCTAAGCCCTTAAAGGTTTAAAATCTAATTATTATTTTTTTGTATAAACGTATACAATTGATTATATATTTTGAACAATTTCCATTAGAACTTGTTTTATCAAACAATTAACTAAAACTTTTTATGATTAGTTTTTTTTTTATGATTTATGTTACACTCCTTTCATTACGTTTCAAATAAATTAGGAACCCTAGAAATACTTATAGACTAGAAAGACTTATTTATTGCCTTAAACATAGGGTAATACTTGGCAACGTTGGACTACACTTATTCTATTTCACAAGACTTAACACTTTGCTAAGGTGAGTTTACGTAACCTTGTTTATGCAATTCTTTATACTTAAGCAATTCTACATACATGTCTAGTTGTAAACTTTAATGCCTCATGACTTAGACAAAGACTATTAGACTTAAACTTCAACTTGCATAATCATTAACTCTGATCAAGTCGGCGGTATACAATGATAGATCTATTGGATTGACAACCCCACCTAGATTCGTTGACCATTTCTATGGGGAGCGCGGGTGATTGTTATCGTTCCAAACTTTATAAGGAGAACCGTGAATGCGGGATGGACCTAAACTTTATAAGGAGAACCGTGAATGCGGGATGGACCTAAACTTTATAAGGAGAACCGTGAATGCGGGATGAACCTAAACTTTATAAGGAGAACCGTGGATGCGGGATGGACCTAAACTTTGTCGGAGGATTGATTATGTGCATACTACACTTCATGTTTATTCATGTAGACTTAAACTTACATTAGACATATGAATTGCTAAACTTTTATAAAACTTAATTGCTTGACTTGGCTTATGTATTCTCACCAACTTCTAGTTGACCCCCCCCCCCCCATTTTTCCAAACTCAACAGGAAATATTGATGCTTGAAGTTTAGAGCTAGCATTAGAAGATATTTGAAGCTTTGTTTGATTATTGGATGTATTAGATTTCATTCAAAACATTAATGTAATTCGGTATTGTAATGAAATAAAAGATTATTTAAACTTATGTATTACCATGAGCTACTGAACAATCATTCATACGTGACACCTCGATGTTTCCGCCATTGGTTGGGGTGTTACACTAGTGTTGACAATCACCTCTTCAGTTCCTCCAAACTGTTCTTTTAGGCAGTCCCAAAGCTCTTTGGCACTTTCACAATGTAAAAGTCAAGAGTAGATTTCATTTGGGAGTGCCATTGCCAACATAGAGAAGGCTTTAGCATCAAGCTCAAGTTTTAGGAAATCATCTTCTGTGTAGTCTTTTGGGTCTTTTGGTATTTCAAGTTTAGTTTAAAGATTAATGTTTACTGGTTTGTGAGGACCATATATCACAGATTTCCAACAACCGGTGTTGGTCTGAGACAAAGTATGAGCCATCCTTTTCTGCCATATGTTATATTCAAAACGAACAAGCATAGCAGGTTTATTGGCAGAACCAGTATTATGTGGATCCATTTTAAAGAGTATTGATTTATGAAATATCTCTTAAAGTGATGGATGTTGAAAAAGTGAACTTTTAATCCTGTATTGAATATCAATAAAAGCCTGTGTCTGATTCTCAATGTGTTAGATTGATATGTGATCAGATAAACCAAAGCTCTGATACCAATTGTTGGATCCATATGCTCTTTGACAGTTTACTTTCTTGTGAACAGTTATGTGTTTTAGCAAGTTTAAACAGATTTGCACAGCGGATAAGTATATAAAGATTCACTATCAACAGGAGTTATTACTCCCCCTAGATGTTTGCAAACAAAAGACAAGTTAATGAGAATATAAGTGTTGAATGTAAATGACAATAAATACTCAAATAGATTCTCAGTTAATGAAATGAAATAACAATAATAAGCTTTGAAGGATTTCAGTTTTCAATTAAAATCAATGTCTAAAACAGAGGGATGAACCCATCTACTTATAGACTTAAAAATGCATGAACCTTCTTACAAAAGCAAGTCTGCAACAAGTTGCAGTCTTGGAACTTGTACAAAAAGATAAAGTAATAATAAACAATTAAACTACTGAAACATAAGGCGGTGGAAAAGGTTCTATTACAAGTGTTGATGAATGACAAACTATTGATGAGTAGTTTGTCTTCAGTAGTTCTTAAGTAGACTTGTCTGGTTTGACTTTAGAACTTCTGATCTATCTTCTTCAGTACTTGTTGAATCCTTCTTCAGTACTTTGTGTCTTCTTTCTTCAGTAGTTCTATACTTAGAATAATTTGCAGAAGAATGAATTAGACTAAGGTTTGCAAAAGTGGTTTCCTCAATTCTTTCTGTCCTAACAATGATAACTATGTTTACCTTTTAACAGGTTATTGTCAAAAGTTATTAATCCTTTCATGAAAAGTGAAAAAGACTTTAAGTCTATATTGAAGATACAACACTAGTGACATCCTTAGGATGATAAAGACTATCCTGAGGATGACAAAGAAAAAGAACTTGGGAAATGTGCTATATCTTAAGGATATAACAAGAACTGGGGACATCCTCAAGATATCATTATCGTGAAGACTGTTCTCATCATCCTTTGAAGACTAATTGATGAAGAAGGATAAACGTATAACTTATGTCATTCTTTAATTCTTATCATTTGGTAATGTTTGCCGGATATCAAATGAGAAAAGAAGAGAACACAAGGATGTAGCGTCAAAACAGATTACCATTTTATTTATTCATAAAGTAAAATTGATGTCAACCCCTGGCTTCATCCTAAACCAGGACCCATCCACCAGGGATAAACATCTATGGTCCAGGTCAAGAGAAAGACTTGGGGCTTCATCTTGAAAACTAGGATCCCTCCACACCAAATCTTTCATTGTCTATACATGCATAAAAGTAAATTGTTCGAAAAACTATCACAAATATTCTAAAAAAGTGGGCTCAGGCCTAGTCTTTACATCCTTCATTGCCCACTTGAAACTCCTTGGCCACCACAACTACCTCCACCACAGGCTCCTTCGTTGCATCCTCAGGATCAGCGTTAGGCATAGGCTCGTACACTACCTCTTTTCCACCCAGGCTCCTAATCTTCTTCTGCCAGGCCTCAACGTCCCAATCCTCTTGCTTGAAGTTGGGATCCTTAGCCTGCAGGGTCATTCTCACCCTAGCCTGGAGAACAGAGATTGTGGCGGATGTCACAACGCCTTGCTTGTACTCCTCCATCTCCTTTTCATGCCCCTGCACCACCTTAGTCTGCTCAGTCTTCACCAGTTTAAGCTCAGTTTTCACCTTGCCAAGTTCCTTCTCAATATGTTTCCTCTTATCCTGAGCAATCTTCTTTACATCTTCTAGCTTGGCTTTGGTGTTGTTCATTTCTATGGCCACCTCATCTAGGGACTTCAGTAAATATTCATGTCCCTACAAGATAAAGAAAACAGGTAAGTATTTCAACTTTAATATATGTATAAATGTGTTATGCCATCTTCAGTATAGCGTCATACCTGAAGAGTAAACTGGGAAATTTTGCCCAAATATTTCATTAAAGTTGAGACCTTCAAAAGGAGAAGTCTCTTGGGCAGAAGCAGAGGCAGTGGCAGTCTTCCTTTTCATGGAAGAAGCATGAGCCTTAGGCTTAGGAGCAGAAGAAGGAGGGCTTGTCATCCTAGAGCTGGATGGAGAAGTGACCATGGCTGCCTTGACATCCTGACTGTTAATGTCATCAAGGTCTAAGAAGGCAGATTTCTTTGCTGAGAAAAGTAAAGAAACATAGGTTTAGACAAGTACACATAACAAGATATGAACATCCTCAGCATGTAACAGGTGATACATACCAGACATTTTTGTGGCTTGGCTAGTGGTATAACTCTCTTCGGCTTCAAAAGTTCTAGCTTTCTCATGTAAACCTAAAACAACTTTGTATCTGATGAAAGAATCAGTAAAGGGGATCAAGCTTAGAAAATGGAGTACCTGTCATAAAAAAGTTTTAGAATGTTAGTGGTATCCTCAGGATGTATCCACAAAAACCTTTATATCTACAAAAAATAAACTTTATGATTTTGAAAAACTATACCACTTTTTAACCAAGACATAGGGATATCATCCCCATAAGAAATGTAATCCATCTTTACAAAGAAAAATTTAGACTTCCAGGACCTATCAGATCTGATAACATTAAACAGGAATGGTGGATCTTTGTGTATAAGTTGAAGAAAATAGCAGTTGGAGCCAGAGTTTTCAGCTTATAAAAATAAGACAGGTCACCAATATGAAGATTGATGCCATGGTTCTCAATGATCTTATTACAGACCATTAAGATCCTCCATATTTAAGGCAGAACTTGGGCGTATGCCATCCCAGTCACATCAAAGAACTCTTTGATGAATGGAGGGAATCGATACTTTAATCCAAGATGAAAAGGCAGGTATAGAAAGGAGACCCATACTGAGGATGCAAAATCAGATTTTGCACCTAGGTCATAGGGAAGAAATTCTGCAGAACTAGGGAAGGCCCTTGAGTCCTTCAAAATTTGTATGTCCCTATCAGTAAAGGATCAGATCTCTTGTTCTAGATTGCTTAGCAGGTTTTGAGAGGAGAAATCCTTTGGGACTCCAACACTCCCAGAAGATCTGGTTGTTTTCTGGCCCATCTTCAGAATATTTTCGTAAAAAGTTTTGAAGAAATTAGAGAAAGCAGGAAAGAAGAAGATGTGAATTACCTTTTCAGATAATCTTGTGTGATTATAAAGGAGAAAATGAAGGCTTAGATATAGGTGGAAGAAAGTGATGAGGTGTAATGGTCATCACGAAAAATCAGCCTAAAAACTAGCCGTTATCCATCCTGACAAGTGTCTAATCAACCTCAGAGATAAGCATGAAGCATTAAAAATATATTACCGTTAGAGATATTAACAGGAACATATTTTTGGGGACAATTTTTGGTGGTGAAATCCTTAGGATGGATTTGCCTCAAATATTCCATGTGACATCCTCAGGATAGTGAAGGACTAAGCAGACTTCAGGATGTAACAACATTCTGACCTATGTGCATCCTGAAGATAGACTAACAAACTATCTTGTTTTAATATTGTGGCAGGTACAATCAATCAATGACAAAGACTTGTAACTCTTCTTCAACGGCTATATACACTAAAGAAGATGCAGGAGCTACACGCGTATGACAAAGTCCAAGAGAATGAGTCAAAGTGTAACCGACAAGTGATGAATGCTAGGCGAAAAGAGAGGAAACTGTTATATCAACGAATACTTCAATGGAAACAGTCCCAACGATCACCTGAACCATTTAAGAAACTTAACTAAAGTAGCGGATTACATGGGATCTGTCATTTACTTTCGTGTAACTATATATAGGGGATGATTGATGAGTATAGGACACATTATGCACACTTGATCAACGCTTGACACTTAGTTGCTCATTGTAGAACACCTGATTCTCTCACACACACAACAAAATCATTGTAATCTTAGAACACTCGTCCATCATTCACCCAAAGTTGTAACCTTTTTTACCTTTTTTAATATTAACAAACAAGGCAGGGGCCTAGCCTCCTCTCGAGGTTTTGTGCCGGCGATCATCAAGTGATCAAGGGCTTTCCTCGTATATCGAGTGTTGTTCTTTGTTAATTTATACTTATATTGCTTGTTTCATTATTCTTCCAGACATTTACATCCTCAGGATATAACTATCCATCCTCAACTCATTCTTTGCCATCCTGAGCATAGTTGTCATATTATTGTTCCTTTATTCTTATAAACCACCATCTTGAAAATAACACTAAGTTTTTACCATATTTCACATATTTAGCACTCTACCTCACTTTTACTAATTTGGAAAACAAAGTTATTTCTAGCAAGTAATTTTTTACCAAAACAACGGGCATCCCACAATAAGTGGCTAGGATATAGCTACAGAGATGCCCTGTCAGACATCAAATCAGGAAGATATAAATATGAAATATATTACCGTTGAGATATTAACAGTAACATTTTTCAAGACAATTGTTGGTGGTGAAATTCTTACGATGTTATTTACTTGTATTCTTTACTTGACATCATTAGGATACTAGAGGTTATGCCGAGTTTAGGATATAACTATGTATTATCCTATGTACGTCCTGAAGATGGACTAACAGACCATCTTGAAATTATTCGAATGCAGGTAAAGCTTGGACTATAACACTTGACTGGGTCTTGCTAGATTCTCGGAGGACTTAGTTAATAAACGTTGGGAGCTCATGTGATCGTGGGAGAGTTTCAAATGGCTAGTGGACTTAGTAGTTGCAATCCCGGATATCTCGGGATGGAAGTTGTAACTCTTTACTATAAATAGGGGTGTTATGGATGATTATAGGACACACATTATCTATTTTTCTTTCTTCCTTTTAGCTAACACACACTCACAACACTCATTGTAACTTTATTTGATCGTCTATTTCATTTCCAAAGTTGTACTTTACATTATTAATTAATATAAATAACGAAGGCAGGGGCGTAGACTCCTCCGGAGGTTTTGTGCCGGCGATCATCATTAATCAAGGGTTTTTCTCGTACATGAGTGTTCTTGTGTTGATTTACTTCATTTCTATTTAAGCATTTTATTTCATCCTAGATAGTTCCATCCTGAGGATACAACTGTCTGTTTTTTATCGTTTCCTTTGACATCCTAAGCATAGTTGTCAAAACTTAATCTTTTGCATCCTAAACATAAACATTTCCAACATACAACTGATTTTAAGTATAGCATACATTTTTAGCACACTACCTCATATTTCTAATTTGGAAAACAATGTTAATTTTTATTAGTTAAGTTTTGACCAAAACACTACTCTACTAAATTTAATTAACCAACAGAGAATACTTACAAGATCAGAAGATTAAGCTTAGGACCGAAAACTTATCTCTTTAAACTTGTGGCTCTAAATACCACTTGTAAGACCCGTAGTCGTATTTATAAATATCAGATAAAAATATAAGTTAACCTTTCATACAAAAATGTGAATTAACTAAAACCGTTAAGTTACTAAGAAAATGAATAAACTAGACATCCATGTTTACTAGTATTGGAACAACAAGTTCAAAAACATTCCAAACATTATGTGTTATAGACGTTGCGACATCTAGTTATCTTGAATTCCACGATGAGCGAAAGCTTCCATAAGATCAAATGTTCGGGTTCCTTGATTGCTCATCCTCTCATCCGAAGGATACATCCATACCTATAGTTTAATCATGACAAACACCTCATAGGATAGTTATAAATGGTCAATGATAATCGGTATACCACCCATTAGAACCGTTTGATAGGTTTAAGCATTGGAAAACAAAACAAATTTTGAGATTAATCCCAGTCGTAGTCTACGACCCACTTTTTTGTTGAAAAACAACACGCCGTAAGCTACGGATCTCCAGCCGCAGCTTACGATTCAGACTTTCTGGTCGTTTTCAAGTTATGGACCGTATTTTACGGCTCCGGGCCATAAGCTACGGTCTAGAACTACTGAAAGGCCACGAAAACCACAATTAACCAACATTACACCCCTAATAGGCTGCAAATCATTACACAACGAATAACTAACATTTCGGTTACCACTTGGACTCATTTAAAACGTATTTTATGGTACCTTACGCCTATTCAATCCTACCTATAAGGATCAACTATTCTTTGATTCTATCCTACAATATGGATCATTCAAGATCTTTTTGATTATTAATAACCAACCCAAACAATTCATTATCTTTCAAAAGACCTCCCACTTAGCATTAAGTTTACGGCTTCAAGTGTCACAAGCGTAATCGGCATTCGGCTTTAAGGTATTCACATAAGTTCCATCATTTCATGTATTATTGTCATTTCATGTGCATAATTAGATATTTTGCACACACTATACCCACCTAGTCTGGTAAAGCATGAGTTATTGAGAAACCTCGATATATTATCCATTTACGCATACAACACCCGGACTATACAAAACAATTGGCGTTGAGCAAGAAAGCCAATCCCACGCTCAACAGATAGCAACCAGATACCTGATTACCACACTTGTACAAAATAACAATACATGTGACAATGTTCAAAGTGGAAAGTTACACAATCCACCTAGACCTGAATAAACACAAAGTGTTATATGTGGTTACCACTCACAAACACATGGTAACTCCTCACTAACACATGAATATAGATCAAAAATATTATCATGTGTTAACACATAATAACATGTGTTCATGACTAATTGAAATCAATACATGTAAATATCGTCATCAAAACACATGTTAATATCCTGAATGCTGTCACTCTAGATAATTTGTGGGTCTCGATAATAACTCATATAATCACATGTGCATAGTGTATATAATCGGCTATGTACACACACTGAGGAACAAGCCAAACCTACACAATTATATACAGTTACAAAATCACCCGACTATCTACCTAATATAACCAACTTGTATGTTCGATGATATATATATTAGACTACCAAGGCCCATGAACAAACACTTGATGATAAGTGGAATTGTGATAACAGTCAACGAACCGGGTCAACATCCGTACGCTTTTCATTTACTATTGTTATCTATGTGCATCCTTATACATTTTTCTTACACTATACCCCCCCCCCCCCAGTCTAGTGAAGCAAGAGTTAGTCAAAAAACTCAACATGGGACACTTGTTTAGTCATACAACACCAGGACAAATCACCAAAAAAGCCTTTCAAAAGGTTTCTACACCCTAACACACGATAGTTCACCTGTAACATATGTAAGGGAATTCAAGGACCACCATGGGTTATAGTCTAATGAACTAGTGCTCACAAACCCGATAACTATGAAACAAATACATGTTGATATTGTCATACCACCCTTATCAAAGTTAAGTGGGACATTGGTTGACTAAACCCATATTAACATAAGTTATAAATCAATGAACTTAACCCTTTTGTATTAAAAGCCTATCACATTTCATTGGATCACCTAAGACCTTAAAACACTTGACTAGAAGGCTCTCTAGTATCACCAAGGTCTATCACAATGGTATCCTAACCAAATCACAACAATAACACCAATATATGAGTACATATACACGTCAACTCACACAATTAGATGTACAATCCTTAAATTGTTTCAACTAGACTAATGAAACCATTTCTTACTTCTAAAATCCTTAGACTCAACCTTGTCCCTTGATGTCACCCTTGATGTCACCGCCAAAAACTCTTGATTTGGACTCGACATGAAGGCACTTCAAGACATGAAACAAATCTCCTAACCATTGACATGAATCGGCCGAAGCTTATATCCCCTCAACAATCACTATCACATGGCAACTCTAAATGTTTATACCCATTAAGACCTAAGCTACCCTTACACCTCTTAAAGCTTCTATGATCCCTTACCATAATAATCATTATCATACTCATGCAAATTGGCCAACAAGGAACACCACAAACAGCACATGGATGATGCCATCTTTTACATCGGAAAGACTACAAGACAAAGTACTTACACTAAGTCTTTAGCATGAGAAGCCTTCCATTTTTGAGAGAAACCATCGGCCAACACATCAAGCAAAAGGACAAGGCAAGACACCTCTCATACATAACTTTCACAAAGATACAATCTCCTTCCTTTGTCCTTCCTTGCGGCCGCATGACACCAGGGAGACAAGCTCATGGAATGTTGGTATGTTACTCCAAAGTAGACTATAAAACAAACCTCTAACCCACCCCCTTGATAAGTCAACCTTCCTCTTATATCCTTACCCAATCATAATCGGCCAAGACCAAAGTAAAGCCACCCTCAAGTCACTATCTTTCATTCTAACATGATTAGAATGCTTAATCAATACTCCATCCAAGAAGCTTGCCCTTTCCCCATTTGTTTTGTCCATGTCTTGGCTGAAATCTTATATAAAGGGACTCCACTTCACTCTCAAATGCCACACCAAACAATTCCTTTCACCTCTAAATTTTCGGATCTTGTTTTCCCCTAGCCAAAGCTTCACGAGCTCTTGGAGGAGACTAGGAAGCTATCCAACATTCAACCACCTCTTGGTAAGATCTCCATGCCTCTAAAATCTAATCTAGTCCATTCCACCCGACCTTGTTCGGCCTTTGGTTCAATTTAATCACATAATCACACAGAATGTCTTAGTTTGCGGTTACTTTTACTCACTAATGATCACATTGTCTTAACCCAACACCAATTGGGTTTTATGATAACTTGGAGAAGTCGAGCCATGCAGTCACTACACCACTTAGATCACCATGAATAAATCGGTTTTTATAAATACAAACACACTTGGCTTAAGTTCAAGATTTAGGCTAACAAAGATGGTGATCAAGCTCGATTTTCTCACAAAACTCACAAACATGTTTCATGAAAACCTCACGAGGCCTTGTAAAGCCCAAAACATTCAAGTTTGATCCATTAAATAATCGGCTTAAGGACTTATGTGATGTATTGTAATTGGCTACCACAAACTAACATGTGTTAAACAAAGCTAGAACATGTGTTAACATCAACTTGAAAGAAATAATGCACTAAACACATGTTAAGGTATTTATTTTTATCACAAATCTATCACACACAATGAATTGGGAATTACATGAACCCGTGACTACCAAAAAGGACCCATTTTATCACTATCAATGTTTCCAAACACTTTGCAAGCACTCTAAGGGTCCTCACAAGTACAAAGTTAGGGCCACATAGCATAATAACCAGGTCCACAATTGTCGGGTGAACAATTTGTATGATAAACAACGAAAACTTGTGAATTGACCATGCTCCTAATAAATCATAGGGCAAACAGTAGCGGGATGGTAGCTATCTCACAGTTACAGCTTCACTAGACCACACACGACTCTATCAGGTGAGTTTTACAGCCACATTTTACTATTTTACATTTCGGAGGACAAACATGCTTCAATACCAGTGTCATTTACAAGTGTGTGTATATTCTATCATGACTGCCATCTGGAACATGAGACATATTAGTTCATGAGCTCATCAGTCCTCGTACAACGTTTACTGTAACTATTAACTATCACATGCCCTGGAACACTTTAATAGATCTATTGGGCTGACACCCCCACTCTTGGTTAGTCGGTCTAACCAGTTACATACAAAAGAGTGTTAGTATTCTACCATACATACATTATCTTTAGTGTACAATGTGCGAGGCACCACAATCAGGAGGTTTGGTTACGGGACTCATGGTTCGCACAGTAATCATTTGCTTAGCTAGCCTATGATTGGTCATACACGAATTACGCGTTTGTTTTACTTGTTACGTTCAAACCCGTAAACTCACAAACATTATTTTGACAAATCTTTTATGCATGTTTTTCAGATAACTAATGGAGGGCTGTAGGGATTTAAGAGAGAGGTTCAAGCATGCACTGGGTTGTATCGCTTGGAAGGGTTTTGTCAATCCTGTGCTGTTTCCCGCCCTCCAGCATCCTTGACACCTTGGGACGTACACTCACGAAGTGTACACCCCGAAAGAGGATACGTCCAGCTCTTGTTTTCGCCATACCTACCCGAGCCCCGATTTTCCCTTTACTCGCTGACCCTATCTCGACCAGAGAGCCTACCCAGCCTACTTGTAACATCACACAAATTTTCTTTATATATATATATATATATATATATATATATATATATAGAACTCCCTCGTTTATTCATCCGATTCATGTTTACAGTATCTTTACCATCCATTTTGTTAATTTTTTTTGTTTAAATAATAACGTATAATCAATACTAAATTGGATTGTATTAAAAATTCTGATTTAAAAACGTTAAAAAAATGTGTTTGCCTGTGCCAGGATTCGAACCCGAGTCCCTGGCGGGCTAAACCTTAACCACACCACACAAACCACTACACCATTTGGTGTTTTGTGATGTTAATTAAAACCAATTAAACATAAACCCTTTCAAGGTTCCTTAGTCAAACCTGAAAAGTCAAACGTAGTTTCCTAGTCAAGTCAAGTCAAAGTGTTAGTAAATATGGTCTTCTAGTCAAGTCAAAGTTGTTCCTAAATTCTAGCCTAGTCAAAGTAGTCCCTAATTACAACTCCAAATTTTACACTATAAATACACTAGCCTACCATTCAACTCTCCTCTAGCTAGTTTCGAGTTTTCCAAGGCATTATTACTAAGTGTTTGCACGCTCAATAAAACGCACGAACTCATTATGCACCTAAGGTGAGTTTTACATAGCCCCTTTTCCATTTCACTATTTTGGGGTGAAACATGTTACAACATTCAATTTACAATTCAATCATAAGTGTCTATGTGTTATTCTATGTTACATTATGTCTTAAACATTACTAGGGTAAGCACATTATTCTAGCATAATCATTAACATTGATCAGCCGACGGTATACAATGATACATCTATTGGACTGACAATCCCACCAGGATACGTGTACCTCCTACATAGGTAGTGTGGGTGATTGTTATCGAATTTATAACATAATCGAGTGAACCATGAGCGTATGGGATGGACCACAATATTCTAGTCACAAGGTTTGATTATGCACTCGATTTACCCGATGGTTTTGTTTTCACATATGGACTAGACTTGCCATGACACTCGAATTGTACAAGTTTTTATTCAATTATCAAAACCTATGTAATTCTCACCAACTTTTGTTGACCCAAAATATTTTCAAACTTAACATGTTTCAGGTTATAGCTTGCTCGAAGATTAGAGTTAATGCTTGAAGATGCGTAGCTAGTATTTTTTTTATCTTGATGTACAAATTCTTAGAACAATTGTATGTAATTTATTTAAATCATATATTGAAACTTATTATTTACCATGAGCTACTGAATAATCATCAATACATGACATCCCGATGTTTCCGCCATCGGTTGGGGTGTTACAGATTGGTATTAGAGCCATGGTTATAGGGAATTAGGTTATTAGAAAAATAAATAAGTCTATAACCATAGGATTATAATCAGTACTTGATCCTTTTACTTGCAACCCTACTTGTTTCTATTCTCTATCTCCCTCCTACTTCTTATCCCTACTTTAGTCCCTACAAGAAGATTGTTCTCCATCACAAGATCTACTCTTAGACTAATAGGACAAACCCTCAGGTTTAGCCTGAACCACCTTGAAGATCTCGTCGAAGTTCTTATCATAGTCGCATCCCGCGTTAACATCCCATGCAAAACATAAAAATACTAAACGTTGGTATTTAGTATATCAATTCAGGTGCGGAATCCCTGAATCGATTACGAAATGATAATAAAACTAGCAAAACACACAAATCACTTTCAAAGATTTCATTTCATTGATACACATGTTGATAATCTTTACAATTTGATGTTTACAATGTTATAAACTAATATCAGACACAAAGAAACCCTAGGGAGTGAACACACTCAAATGAGGGAAACAAAATGACCAAAAGTTAAACTTAAAATCTTATTCAGCTTTATATAAGCCTGCACATTCGATCTTACGTATGGTCGAATGTGCACTTTCGACCAATCAAACAGGCGAATCAACACAATACATAAAAACTTCCTTCGACCTTTGAGCTTCTCTCTTCGACCTTTAATCTCTACCTTCGACCATTATATTCCACTTTCGACCATTTGTAAATGACAAAACAAAATTGTATTAGCAATTCAATAGCATTAGTCGCATTTCGTGTATCTACAAACGATTACTATTGTGAGATTAAATACCATCCGGGAAAGGCCAACGTTGTGGCTGACGCATTGAGCCGGAAGGAACGAGTCAAGACCATGCATGTGCGTGCGCTGGGTTTGACCATCCATACAATTCTCACTATCCGTATCTGCAACGCTCAGCAGGAAGCTCTGAAAGGCGAAAATCTGCAGAATGAGTCGTTATTCAAGATGGTTAATCTGTTGGAACCAAGGTCAGACGGCACAATTTATTTTGCCAATCGGATCTGAGTGCCACATTTTGGTGGTTTACGTGATTTAATCCTTGAAGAGGCCCACAAGTCTAAGTACTCGGTCCATCCCAGAGCTGGAAAAATGTACAAAGATGTGAAGGAACTTTACTGGTGGCCCAACCTTAAAGGTGAAATTGCCATGTACGTCAACCGATGCCTTACCTGTTCAAAGGTCAAAGGCAAGTATCATAAACCGTCTGGTATGCTTCAGCAACCAGAAATTCCTGTTTGGAAATGGGAACAGATCTCCATGGACTTTATCAACAAACTACCTAAGACGTCCAGTGGTCACGAGACGATTTGGGTTATTGTTGACAGGTTGACTAAATTCGCACATTTCTTGCCGATCAAGGAAACTGACAAATTAGATATACTCGCCAAAGATGTACATTAAAGAGATTGTAACTAGGCATGGTGTTCCTGTTTCAATCATTTCTGACCAAGACAGTCGATTTACTTCCCGATTCTGGCAAACATTGATGGACGCACTAGGCTGTCGCTTAGACATGAGCACAGATTATCATCCACAAACCGATGGCTAGAGCGAACATACAATTAAAACATTGGAAGACATGCTTCGAGCATGTGTATTCGATTTCGGTGGGAACTACGATTCTCATTTACCGTTGGCTGAGTTCTCTTACAATAACAGTTACCACACCAGCATCAAGGCTTCCCCGTTTGAAGCCCTGTATGGACGGAAGTGTAGATCACCCTTGTGTTGGGAAGAAGTTGGAGCCAAGTATTTGATTGGCCCCGAGCTCGTACAAGAGACCACTGATAAGATCTTTCAGATCCGTGATCGCTTGAAAGCCGCTCGAGATCATCAACACATCAAGGATAAGGACAAGGCAAGAGACCTCTCGTACATCACTTTCACAAAGATACAATCTCCTTCCTTTTTCCTTGTTGGCGGCCGCATGACACCATGGAGACAAGCTCATGGAATGTTGGTATGTTACTCCAAAGTAGACTATAAAACAAACTTCTATCCCACCCCCTTGATAAGTCAACCTTCCTCTTATATCCTTACCCAATCATAATCGGCCAAGACCAAAGTAAAGCCACCCTCAAGTCACTATCTTTCATTATAACATGATTAGAATGCTTAATCAATACTCCATCCAAGAAGCTTGCCCTTTCCCCATTTGTTTTGTCCATGTCTTGGCCGAAACCTTATATAAAGGGACTCCACTTCACTCTCAAATGCCACACCAAACAATTCCTTTCACCTCTAAATTTTTAGATCTTGTTTTCCCCTAACCGAAGATTCACGAGCTCTTGGAGGAGAATAGGAAGCCACCTCTTGGTAAGATCCCCATGCCTATAAACTTTAATCTAGTCCATTCCACCCGACCATGTTCGGTCTTTGGTTCAATTTAATCACATAATCACACAGAATGTCTTCGTTTGCGGTTACTTTTACTCACTGATGATCACATTGTCTTAACCCAACACCAATCAGCCTTTTGGATAACTTGGAGAAGTCGAGCCATGCTTTTTGACTCACTACACCACTTAGATCACCATGAATAAATCGGTTTTTATAAATACAAACACACTTGGCTTATGTTCAAGATTTAGGCTAACAAACATGGTGATCAAGCCCGATTTTCTCACAAAACTCACAAACATGTTTCATGATAACCTCACGAGGCCTTGTCAAGCCCAATACATTCAAGTTTGATCTATTAAATAATTGGCTTAAGGACTTATGCGATGTATTGTAATTGGCTACCACTAACTAACATGTGTTAAACAAATCTAGAACATGTGTTAACATCAACTTGAAAGAAATAATGGCCTAAACAAATGTTAAGGTATTTATTTTTTATCACAAATCAATCACACACGATGAAATGGGAACTACTTGAACCCGTGACTACCAAAAAGGACCCATTTTATCACTATCAATGTTTCGAAACACTTTGCCAGTACACTAAGGGTCCTCACAAGTACAAAGTTAGGGCCATATAGCATAATAACAGGGTCCAAAAATGTCGGGCGAACAATTTGTATGATAAACAACGAAAACTTGTGAATTTACCATTTCGGAGAACTAACATGCTTCAATACCGGTGTCATTTAAAAGTGTGTGTAAATTCTATCATGACTACCATGGAACACTTTAATAGATCTATTGGGTTGACACCCCCACTCTTGCTTAGTCGCTCTAACCAGTTACATACAAAAGAGTGTTAGTATTCTACCATACATACATTATCTTCAGTGTACAATGCGCGACGCACCACAGTCAAGAGGTTTGGTTAAGGGACTCATGGTTCGCACAGTAATCATTCGCTTAGCTATCCTATGATTGGTCATACACGAATTACGCGTTTGTTTTACTTGTTACGTTCAAACCCGTAAACTCACCAACATTATTATTGACAAATCTTTTATGCATATTTTTCAGGTAAC
Organism: Ambrosia trifida; assembly: GCA_028751855.1. Lineage (NCBI taxonomy): Eukaryota > Viridiplantae > Streptophyta > Magnoliopsida > Asterales > Asteraceae > Ambrosia > Ambrosia trifida. The sequence continues at coordinate 127,752,113 of CM054122.1, forward strand.
TAATGGAGGGCCGTAGGGATTGAAGAGAGAGGTTTGAGCATGGACTGGGTGGTACCGCTTGGAATGGGTTTTGTCAATCCCGTGATGTTTCTCGCCCTCCAGCCTCCTTGACACCTTGGGACGTAAACTCACGAAGTGTACTCCCTGAAAGAGGATAAGTCTTGCTCTTGTTATCGCCATACCAGCCCGAGCCCCAATTTTCCCTTTACCCGCTGACCCTATCCCGACCAGCTAGCCTACCCAGCCTACTGACCCCATACCGGAGCCCCTAGCGATGGAGATATGCGAGGCGAGACTCGAGCCACCGAAGAGGCTGAGGAGGTGCTCTCAGGCCCGCAAGCGGTCTTTCCTTCCCAGTCTCACTTGCGATTTAGCAAATAGGGATGAGGAGGATGATCCCAAGGCTATGAGCTTGGGAGGCTCATCCGGGAGACCCCTCTATATCGAGCGTGGCGTCATTATATTCCACGATGTGCAGCTGGTAGCTTTGGGAGCCTTCATCCGGGAGGTTGAGACTCAGGAATCCGAGGCCAAGCAGGGGAGAAATCTGCTATGACGGAGAGGGCTGAGATGGGGAGACGTTTGGAGACGTTAGAGAGAAGGATGGCAGAGACTGAACAACGTATGAGGGAGGCGATCATTACTCTTGCTGCTGCTTTTCCACAACTATCTTCTTAGATATTATGATTATGCTTGTGTTGTTTTATGGTATTATGTTATGATGTTTAACTAAATAATTACGGTTCGACCGCCCATTTTGTTTATTGAAACTCGATCATTTTGGTTTCATGTATGGATTATGATATCATGACATGTTTATTACCCTATTAACTTATGAATGTGATTTAATTAATAAGCATGACTTTGTTGGTTATTATATTATTACATATATATATATACATCTCGTATGTTTGTTGTGTCAACACGGACAACGGATGGCGGACCACTACTAGCCACTCCCGTTGAGTTAGCTAGGGTGGTTGCTGAGGCAATTGCTCAACATGATGCAGCTCGATCTGACTCCAGCGGAGGTTCAAGAGGTGACAGTCGCCGGCGAGGAAGTGAAACAGATCACGAGGTTGAAAACTCTATTCATGGCTGTTCGTACAAAACCTTCATGGCATGCAAGCCATGGATTTTCCGTGGTACGGAAGGCGCTATTGGAATTGTCCATTGGATTGAGAAGACCGAATCAGTCCTAGACATAAGTGGTTGCTCCGAGGATCAAAAGGTGAAGTACTCCACTTGTACCTTTCAGGATGAAGCCATTACCTGGTGGAACCTGCAAATGCAAACCCTAGGCAGAGAAGCGACATACAGCCTTGCTTGGGCCAATCTCAAAACGCTGCTCATGGAAAAGTATTACCCTGCCATGGTGGATGCCAACGTGACTGCATATACCACTCGTTTTCATGAACTCTCTCGATTAGTCCCTCACATGGTCACGCCCGAATACAAGAGAGTCGAGCAGTATATCTGGGGTCTATCTTTAAAGATCCGTAGTATGGTCACTGCATCTGCACCCTCCACCATCCAGGCTGATGTTACCCTAGCCCACAATTTGAACAACGATGTTGTTCACATGGGTTCGCTGAACCAAAAGGTTGCGGTTACTAGTGAGAGCTCAGGGAAAAAGCGCAAAAAACGCCTAGGATTCCCAGAACCGTGTTAAATTGGGGACAATTTATAGCCCATGACAACATGTTGGTCCCATTTAGTTCACACTAGATGCCATTTTACAATAAAACGCCTAGGATTCCCAGAACCGTACGCTTTACAAGTACATATAAATCGACTAATGATTAACACGTGCACAAAACATGGCCCACATACACTAACACTCCACCTGCTAAAAAAAAAAGTGTTATAAATGTGGTGCAACTGGTCATTTCCGCCAGGATTGCTCAAGGCTAAGGATCAAGCTCATGGACGAGCATTCGTGCTAGGAGCCAATGAAGCACGCGAAGATCCTAATGTGGTTACCAGTACGTTTTTCCTTGACAACCATTATGCATCGGTACTTTTTTATTCAGGCGCTGATTTTACGAAAACCCTTGGGTTAGAATCAAGTAAGTTGGATGTGCATTATACCATAGAATTGGCCAATGGTAAGTAAATTTCGTCTGAGGAAGTTGTAAGGGATTGTGTTTTGCAACATGGTGATCGTTTTTTCCGTATTGATCTGCTGCCTATTCAGTTTTGACGTTGTCATTGGCACGGATTGGTTATCCAAGAATCGTGCAGAGATCGTCTGCCATGAGAAATTGGTTCGTATCCATTTATCCAGTGGTGAAACCCTTTTTATTTGATGTGATCGTGGTGGATCTACTCTTCGATTCATATCTTGCATCAAGGCGCAAAAATTTTAAGGAAGGGTTGTGTCACGTTCTTGGCACATGTCATTGAATAGAGAGCTAAAGATCGGAAACTCGAGGACATACCGGTAGTGCGAGACTGTCCCGAAGACATGCCAGGGCCGCCACCGCCATGACAAGTCGATTTTTGCATTGACCTAGTCCCAGGAGTTGCCCCTGTAGCTCGTACTCCGTATCATTTGGCACCATCCGAGATGCAAGAATTTTCTAACCAGGTTCAGGAATTGTTAGACAAAGGTTTCATTCGCCCGAGTTTTTCTCCGTGGGGAACACCTATTTTGTTTGTGAAGAAGAACGACAGAAGTTTTCGTATGTGCATCGATTATCGGGTGTTGAACAAGCTGACCATCAAGAATAAGTACCCGCTGCCGAGGATCGACGTTCGGTTTGACCAAATGCAAGGTTCCAGCTACTATTCGAAGATCGACCTACGTTCAGGATATCACCAGTTGTTGATCCAAGAAGACGACATACCGAAGACTGCTTTCCGAATTCGTTATGGGCATTATGAGTTTCTGGTAATGCTATTCGGCTTGACGAATGCTCCTGTTGTTTTTATGGATCTTATGAATCGACTCTACTAGCCCAACTTGGACAAATTCGTGATTGTTTTTATTGATGACATCTTGATCTACTCGTAAACCAAGGACGAGCATAAACATCATCTTAGACTGATATTGGAGTTTCTTAAAAATGATAAGTTGTTTGCCAAGTTCTCTAGATGCGAGTTTTGGATTCGAGAAGTTCATTTTCTTGGTCACGTTGTAAACAAGAAGGGCATTCAAGTTGACCCCACAAAATTTGAAGCCATCAAAGATTGGGATGCGCCCAAAACACCAACCGAAGTGCGACAATTTTTGGGTCTAGCTGGATATTACTGTTGGTTCATCAAAAAAAATTCTAAGATTGCTCAGCCACTTACAAGCTTGACACAAAAAGACAAGAAGTTCAATTGGGGGATCAAACAAGAGGAAGCATTTCAGGTATTTAAGAACCGTTTGTGCAGTGCTCTGATTCTCTCCCTCCCCGAAGGTACCAATGATTCCGTGGTTTATTGCTATGCTTAACATCAAGGTCTTGGATGCATACTCATGGAGTGGAATAAGGTTATCGCATATGCATCTCATCAACTCAAGGTCCATGAGAAGAACTACACCACTGATGACCTAGAGTTAGATGCAGTGATATTTGCCCTCAAGATTTGGAGGCACTATCTTTATGGTACTAACTGCACCATTTTCACCGATCACAAGAGCATACAACACATCTTCAATCAGAAGGATCTGAACATGTGACAACGTAGATGGGTTGAATTGGTAAATGACTACGATTGTGAGATTAAATACCATCCGGGAAAGGCCAACGTTGTGGCCGACACCTTGAGGCGGAAGGAACGAGTCAAGACCATGCGTGTGCGTGCGCTAGGTTTGACCATCCATATAAACCTCACTATCCGTATTCGTGAAGCTCAATAGGAAGCTCTAAAAGTTGAGAATCTGAAGAATGAGTCCTTATTCAAGATGGTTGATCTTTTGGAACCAAGGTTTGACGACACGGTTTATTTTGCCATTCAGATCTGGGTACCATATTTTGGTGGTTTACGCGATTTAATTCTTGAGGAGGCCCATAAGTCTGGGTACTCGGTTCATCTTGAAGTCGACAAAATGCACAAATACATGAAGGAATTCTACTGGTGGCCTAACCTTAAGGGTGAAATTGCAACATAAGTCAGCCGATTCCTTGCTTGTTCAAAGGTCAAAGATGAGTATTAGAAACCATCCGGCCTACTACGGCAACCCGAGATTCTCGTTTAGAAATGGGAACAAATCTCCAAGCTACCGAAGACGTCCAATGGTCATGACACGATTTGGGTAATTGTTGACAGGTTGATGAAGTCTGCACATTTCTTGACGATCAAGGAAGCCGATAAGCTAGAGAAATTCGCCAAGTTTTACCTGATTCTGGCAGACACTTATGGTTGCTCAAGGCTCTCGTTTGGACATGAGTACAGCCTATCACCCACAAACCAATGGCTAGAGCGAGCGGACTATCCAAACCGTAAAGGACATGCTCCGTTCTTGCTTAATCGACTTCGGTGGAAATTAGGATTCTCATTTACCCTTGGTCGAATTCTCTTACAACAACAGTTACCACACCAGTATCAAGGCTTCCCCATTTGAAGCCTTATATGGAAGTAAGTGTAGATCTCATTTATTTTGGGCGGATGTTGGAGACAAGTATTTGACTGGCCCGGAGCTAATTCAAGAAACAACCGATAAGTTCTTTCAGATCCGTGATCGCTTGAAAGCCGCTCGAGATCGTCAAAAGAGCTATGATGATCGCCATCGCAAACCACTCGAATTTCAGGTTGGCGATAAGGTACTCTTAAAAGTCTCACCCTAGAAAGGTGTACCACGGTTTGGCAAATGTGAGAAGCTTAACAACCGATACATATGCCCTTTTGAAATACATAATTAGACTTTTTACACACACTATACTCCCAATCCGGTAAAGCATGAGTTATTGAGAAAACTCGATATATTATCCGTTTATGCATACAACACACGGACTATACGAAAAAATGGCGTTGAGCAGTCTAGCCAATCATACACTCAACAGAGAGCAACCGGATACCCGATTACCAAACTTATACAAAACAACAATACACGTGACAATGTTAAAAGTGGAAGGTTACATAATCCACCCAAACCCGAATAATCACAAAGTGTTTTATGAGGTTACCACTCACTAACACATGGTAACTCCTCACTAACATATACATATAGATCACAAATATTATCATCTTTTAACATCTATGTGTTCACGACTAATGGAAATCAATACATGTTAATATCCTCATCAAAACACATGTTAATATCCTGAATGCCATCACTCTAGATAATTTGTAGGTCTCGATAGCAACTCATAAGATCACATGTGCATAGTGTATATAATCGGCTATTTACACACATTGAGGAACAAGCCAAACCTACACACTCATATACATATACAAAATTACTCGACTATCTACCTAATATAACCAACTTGTATGTTTGATGATATATATATATATAAATATATATATATATATATAAATATATATATATATATATATATATATATATATATATATATTCGACAACCAAGGCCGATGAACAAACACTTGACGATAAGTGGAATGATCTATGTCTAGATAACCAAGTATACTTATTATAGAATTGGACAATACAATGGACGCATATACATATACACACACACGACAATACATACACATATAAACTCATCTTATTGTCATGTCTCTCACTTATACACAATTAGAACCTTTGGTAATGACACTACACATCCCTATGAGAAAGTTTAAGCTCAAAATGGAACCTTCCTCTCTTTTTTTCTTCTCGGCCGAAACCCAAGACACAAACACACCCTTATCTTTTTCATGGATGTCCACCCTTATACAAATAAAGCATGAGACCACCATGTACACATACCATTGTCCTATGATCCCAACCCCAAAATAAGAGGGTTTGCCTTATCAATGATCTCGGCCAAAGAAAACATCCCAAGTCCCACCATGTGTCACTTTCACTTCCTTGCAAGTTGTCACCTTACACATGGGAATTTTTCTTGGAACTTGAGCACCTATCAAACTAGAGAGATTATGGAACAATCAACATCAACCAAATGATGACAACCTATGCTTTTGGACGGGTCACTGTCACCTCCACACCTATACATGTTTCGGCCGATTCCACTCAAGATCATATGACAAAGATTGATCACCACATCCACAGTTGCACATGATGTAAATCGACTAGGACAATGATGATGTAATGGTTTACACTCAATTAGACAAGAAGACAAAGTAATCCACCCTCCAATACAAGTCAATTATCCCTAATAGCAAACTCCAAACCATAATCGACCAAGGATCAAGGAGGAATGCATGCCACAAACTTATACTAATACAAACATAAGAAAAGAATACAATACCATTTCCACCAAGAATGATTCACACCCCTTTTGTGACTTTTGTAATCGGCTAAAGGCATGAGAAGGACAAGAGATCATGTTTTGTCAATGTTAATCACCAATTAATGTCTTAACTTCTTATTCAACCCTTTTTTATGAAGATCTGCATACCATGTTTGGCCCAATCCTGTGCAATCGACCGTGTATAAATAGAGGACCAATGAGGAGAGTTCTTCACACTATCACAAACCCACAAACACTTGATTGCTTCGGCTATCCCCAACCTCTCTCTAAACTCGGCACCACACCCTTGAAGGTGGCATTTAGGAGCTCACAAGAATCACAAAGTCTCGTCTCACTTCAAGGTAAGTTATAACTATCCACAATGTGTGACGCCCCGCTTTTCCTGAATAATATAATTATTTATTTATTTATTCATAAAACGATTTTAAATTCGTTAACAATAATATCTCGTTAACAACTAATACATTCTTATTTCATTAATAAATTTATTATCTAAATTCGCCAAATAACTTCCACCTACCCACCAAACAAAAAACCCTAGCTATATAATCACTCTATCTCCTTCTCCTTCTCCTTCCTTGTTCTTTACAAACACAACCCTAGCCCCTCAAGCTTATTTTTCTTTGTTCATGCTCATCTCTCTCGTACCCTCTCCTCTCTTCCACCCTAAACTGCACCGCCGCCAACCACTTATCACAAATCCCCTTCCTTCGTTCACACCACACCACCCTGATGCCCCCACGCTAATAAACTCGGGTCCTGCATTCCGGTCGACGGCAGTCAAGGGACGCTCAACGATTGAGGTCGGATGGTCGTTCAGATCTGGATAGTTGGCTCAATAGGCTTGAAGGGTTGTTTTGCCAAGTTGTTTGGTTCAGGGTGATGCTCTTTTGGGGTCTAATTAGCATGCTCTTGGGCAAGTTATGATGTTTCCTGGTCCGGTTGGTGACTGCGACCAGTAAGTCGATTTCTGGGTTAATGATTGGTTCCGGGTGTTTGGTCTAGGAGCAACACAATGGTCATGCTTGGTTCGTTCACGGTCAGTTTTGTTTTCCTTCATGTTAGATTATGTTCGTTTGGGTCTTGTCAAGCCATTTCAACCAAGTCAAGATTGGGTCAAATGTCGATCAAGACGAGTCCACTTTGGTCAAGATTCGACTCGGTCAAAGCTGGTCAACTTAACCACTATGATGTTCAGTCAAACCTGGTTAACTTGGTTAACGGTCCAACCCGACTTGATTCGTAAACGTTCAGATTGAGGCGCGTATGTGTCGGTCCGCGGGCACATATCGAGAAGGTATATCGCATGCCGTGTTTTCGATTTACTTATTTATCTTAGTGTTGGATATATACAATTAAAGATATATTTTCTTTTGTGTTAAACGAACCTAACCGACTTGTATTTTTTTAAAAATGATTTGAGCAATTTTAAGACGTTAAAAAGAATGGCTACCAACTATACATATGCAGAAGCACATAAGTGTTCATGTTATGAAATAATGAACTGTCGAAAGATTTAATTGAATATATATATATATATATTACATTTAAAAGTGTAAAACAAAGCGAATCGACATGCATGTATACATCCATTATGCAAACCACTAAATTGTTGGAGTATCTATACAATCATATGTTTGAATATTTATACATATAAACACACTATTTAGTGAAACATACATTACCTTACTAAAAGTAAAAAGTTTAGTTAGTTTATGACGCTAGTTTTAAAAATGGATTATATATATACTACTTATTCAAAACCTATAGTTCTCGTTTATTATAATCTTAATAACTTAAACCTTTTGTCGCGTATAAAGACTTGATAAATTGTATTGCGTTTTGTTTTGGACAATTGATGTTTTGGGATAAAATAGACGACTTGCGTTGTCTGGTTTCTTACAAAAACAGAGGAGACTCTGCCCAAATTTTTATAAAATATAAGAAATATATTGGATGGTCAAATCTATTATTTGGTACAATTGAAGCTACGTATTACAAGTACATTTTATTAGCAGACTTTACTTTATCATACTAGAAATATATACGCTTATATATATATATATATATCCAATATATATACTAACCAAGATACGAAACAAGTTAACATTCGAGTCAAGTTATACCAATATTATTTTCTTAATACAAACTGTGTCTTATACAATTGCTTCAAGACGTGACCCTGAAAATAATCTATACTATATTAATAAGCATATAGGAAGGGCAAGTTTGGTCATTTGCCACTTTTTTAAAGATGTACAACCCTGAAAGCATGTTGTACATATATTAATGCATAAAAACTCTTAAACTTTTTAGAGTACAAGCTATGATGCGTCATATACAAGCATGCTTAGAAAAATAACACGGATACATCACTCACATTAGGGTTTCATTCAGATCTCACATTTCAAAACCTTATCTGGCTCCCCCTTTCTCTCTCTCTCTCTCTCTCTCTCTCTCTCTCTCTCTTGAGACTCAAGAACATGAAGCCGATTACATCATAATTTCACCAGATCAACTAACATTCCAACCTTCTTCATAGGTCAGTAACATTTTGTTATGATTCTGAACACTATTTCGTTATTCAAAACCCTAATGAGGAATAAAAGGTGGACTTTGATGTAGATCCAGAGTAATGTTTCTGCTGCAATGGGTCTGATTTAGGGTTTTCTGAATGACAAAACTTAATTATCCGCCTCCATCTCCTTGCTTTCTCTCCAAACCGATTCAAGCTATAGGGTTTCAAGATCTACTCTATCCACAACAGATCAACAAATCTCTCTTTGTCTGATACAAGATTGACTGGATTTGACCTCTCGGTACAGTTTTTAACTATATCTTGGGTTTTATGTTTGTTATTTGAGTCGAATATGTGAATACTTTCAGATTTGTGTTAGGTTCCTCAAGTTTGGTGAATACAACCGGAGCCAGAACATTACTTTCCAGCAATTGGATTCATGAGAACTCATTCCAAAAGAACATTACTGTACCGTTTGGAGCAAGTATCCTGAGGTAAATCATGCCTCAAGTCATTAAAAGGTACCTTAGTGACCCGTGTTGTAATTGTTTGAGTTGGAAAATAGGTTAGCCAGCAAATGGGTAACACGCTAAAACTAATTATATATAATTAGTGTATAATGGATTTAACAAAAAGAATATAGTTGAAGAATAGGAGGTACTTCATACATATAAGCACACGATTATGTTGTTCGGTTCATTGAAAATAGTGATTTAAAGTGATTTACTAGATAGTTACTGCTTGAATTGTGACATAAGAAAACAAAGTTGTGAGGCCGTGCAAGCCAATGGGAAAAAAGGAGGGTTGAATTTATAAAATGCATCTATACTCTTGATAATCAAGTTCGTTGCACTTTATAACAATTATATATTGTTCATTGTTTAGTTCTAACATTAAATTGTTTGTGAGCCCTATTAGTAGACTTTATTCTGTTTTGGTAATTATACTTTAGCAGTGGGCTTTATTTGTATGAAATATGTCGATTAGCTCAGTATTATAATCCAATAGCTTTTGGTTTACATAATAAGGGGAAAATGATAGCTCATGCATCTTAAGCCATTCATTTTATTAGCTAAAGCTGATGACCGGGAGAGGTTATTTATTCAAGATCTATGAATGCCTCTTAAGTTATGATCAGATGACTTGCTAATTGGACAGTCGATATTCTTGCAGGTGATTTATTTGAAGACAAAGCAACCATAGACGGATGACTTACTGGGCAATGGCAAACGACTTGCTTTTTCTGTTGGTACTTTTCAACTAAGATGTCGTTTGGTTTCTATAAGGTATCACTATGGGTATGGGTTTGATACCATTATGAAATATTCATACAGTTTTATTTGTATCGTTATCCATCCTTAAAACACGTACCCAACAAATAAAATCCTTCAAACCAAACAGTACCTAACTTTAATCTTTATTTTGTATTTAAACTAAAACTGATACTACCATGTCTAAAGATTTTGGAAATGAAAAATATTTTCCTTTAAAGGATGATGTCATCTTGCAAAATAAAGCACCCGCCTATTTCTATGTTCTTGTTACAAGCGCAGTAGTGAGTCTTAAATTTCCTTGTTTTATTTCTATTGGCTAAAAATAATGTATTTATAAATGTTCTTTGATGGTTAATTACATGATCAATAACTTGTGCACATGAAGAATGGAATTGAACATGAATACTGATAAGAAAGATCTAGCTCCACTAACTAGGTATAAACTCAAGGGGATGCTGAACGCAACAACTGTTAAAGCTCCAGCCTTTGGTCACCCATTACTTAGATAACACTGAAGCTTTTTATTTAAATGTTGGACTCATGTATGGATAGTTGTAACATTATTCATTTCTTTAACTTTGGTGATTTTGGCACATGTATTAGCAGAAATTGCACATGAATTATCATCAACTAAAATTCCATTTAGATCAGGCTCAACACCATATGAGGTAAACTCAGTTCTCATTGAAATTAAATTCTTAAGCTATAAAAGATTCTAATTTACATGCTTTTGGTGAAGGTTTGGGTTTTGGACTGAAGTGGCAAAAGTGACCAAACCTCAGGGACGATTTTGGCTATTAACTCATATGGTTATTTCGGATTTACAGAAAAATAAAACTAAGGCACGAAGCGCCAAGTGCACCACTTTTCGTACCCAAGGCGTAAATAATTATACAACTTTTTATATATTTCTTATAGGTTTCTAGCATCTTTTAATCAACATTTTGTGACAATTAAGCTTTATATATGATTTACTATGGAATTGCATGTACGTTGTAACACCCCAACCGATGGCGGAAACATCGAGGTGTCACGTATGAATGATTGTTCAGTAGCTCATGGTAATACATATGTTTACATAATCCTTTATTACAATATTGAATTACATTAAAGTCTTGAATGTAATCTAATACATCAAACAAACAACGAAACTTCAAATAACTCCTCATGCTAGCTCTAGACTTCAAGCATCAATATTTCCTGTTGAGTTTGGAAAAATGGGGGGGGGGTCAACTAGAAGTTGGTGAGAATACATAAGCCATGTCAAACAATTAAGTTTAAGAATAAAAGTTGAGCAATTCACATGTCTATCGTAAGGACCCGGGTTCGAGTCCCGGCACAGACATCCTTTTTGTTATTTTCTTTCTATACTATTATCTTATGTCACACCCTCAAATTTCTACTGCGGGGTTTATACCGCGAGGCGCATGACATACCAGGATCCCATAGCCATAAGTCATATGAACGAACTCTAAATGCCCAAACCATTTAGTTCGTTTTCGAAACCAAGTTTAGTTAAGCTGCGGAAGCGTAAACCAAGTTTAAACCTTTTAAAACCATGCGCAAAACAACGCACCCAAATTAAAACCATATGAAAGAAAATGTAAAAACATAATATGTAATTTAGGTGTATGCCCAAGACCCCAAATGCAGTGAAGTGTGCAGTGCTTTCTAATCCTTGCACAGGAAGCTAACTACCTGCAAAAGCATGTAAATCGTGGGTCAACAAACAATGTTGGTGAGTTCACTAAGTAAAGTAGATGAATGTGTAACTGCGCTGGTTTCCAAAACCACGTAAACAAGTAATTGAGTTGGTTCCAAGAACCGTGTAAACACTAGTTCGTCGCATGTCAAGGGTAGCTAGCCCATTCATGATAACTAACACCGAATATACCGAACTGCTATGTACGTGTAGCCACAAATGTGAGCCGCATGCCTGACATCATTGTCTATCCACAATGATAAAGTTTCATTAAGTTATAGTTCACGCCCGCGCTCCCCGAGCCGGTGTGAGGTTTGAAAGACCTAATAGCGCTATCAACTAATAACCCGCTTGCCATAACCCGGCAACTCATTCGGTACGTGAGGACTTACAGATGATAGAGTTGGTTTAGTTCATCAAGGACACAGTTTGTGAACTAGTAAAAGTCGACTCACACAAGGAGTCAAAAACCGACCCACACAAGGATCCATAGCATCCCAACCCGGGATGTGTAAGTAGTCCCAAACCGGACTAGAAAATAGTAGTCCCAAACCGGACTAGAAAATTCGTACAACACAGCTATGTCCAGAAAATTTCCTCAACAGGTCAGTTTAGTAGAAAAATTCTCAAAAATTGTATATTCATCCAAACCGGATGAATCCACTTGGAAAAGCTCTATTTTTCCAATATTGACCTACTGTAAAAATTTCATAACTTAATTCCTTGTAAATCTCAAGTTATGACCATTTAAAGTTAACCCAATTCACAAATCCGAAAATCTGATATGACCCCTAATCAAATAAAATTCCAAAAATGACTCAAACGATGTCCAAATCTGATGGTTTTGCCCATTATGAAAAGCTAAGACCTTGTACATTACAATCATGCAAAGAAATCATCAAAATAATCAATTTACCAACCCGTTACCGCCCCTACAAAACATTCAAACGAATCTCCCAGAATTTTAAACTTGCATTCCAAGTAATATAGAAACCCTAATTTTCCATGAACATCTCTAATACATGTATAACACATACAATACTGATTAAACACCATATTAACATAGCAAAACACATATATTATCATGTGAAAACCCTAATCATGGCTACTAACAACAATCATCATCATCAAATCATCAAGAACATTCAAGAACTCCTATACATATATACATGCGATTATATATATGTTGTTTTTAGAGTTTTTAAAGTTTTTCAAGTACCATAATTCATCAAAGAGCATATAAATGCATACCTTGCAATGCTAAAACTCCCTAGAGCCTTGAGATTAAACCCGAACTAGCTTGATTAAGTGAAAGATTGATTGATTGTTTGAAAAATTGAGAGGGATAGGGGAAGGGGAAGCGCACGGCGCAAGCTTGGAGAAAGGGTTAGGGTTTTATTTTTTTTAACCTATAATTATAAGATGAGCTTGCTTGTTCCCCAAGTAGTTGGGTATTAGGGCCCCTTTTGCACAATATCTTGACCCGTTAAACCTATTCTAGCCTAATACCGGACCCAATAATATTAATCACTCTAAATTGTATAAAAGCCATTGTTTTTTTTATCTCATAACATATTAATCATGTTGTGCACGTAATTTACATAATTTACGTATTATCTTTCAGTTAGGCGATAATTCACAAAAACATGTAATTCACATAAGCACATACTTCACGTTCACCATAATTCAATTGTACGTATTATTGTTATGTATGCCACATAATTCACCAACGTTTGGGATACAGGACTCGTGTGTGTGTTTAACAAGGATTTTCCTAATTATAACATATGTTAAACCTACTTAACTAACCCTAGTTATGTATCTAGCCATGTATGAACATGTAAGTTAACTGGAGTTCAGTAAAAGTATTAACCTGAAAATGCGGGGTTTCACATCATCCCCAAGTTGAAAAGAATTTCGTCCCGAAATTCGGCAAGTAAACAATAAAGCCAGCTATAAAAATGCGTCTTTGGTTCTCGGATGTCACATCATCCCCAAGTTGAAAGGAATTTCGCCCCGAAATTCACTTTGAAAGAGCTGCTTTATGTTCCGCGTTTGATCTATGTACAATTTCAGGTTCGGTAAAGAGATGTGGGTATTTGAGTCGCATCTGATCCCTGCGTTCCCACGTATATTCCGGTCCGAGACGGGAATTCCATCGCACCTTAACAATAGGTATGGTGCTTTTCCTGAGTTTCTTGATGCCCTGCTCAAGAATCTCCACTGGTTCTTCCACGAACCGTAGCTGGTCGTCTACCTGGATCTCCTCCAGTGGCACTACCAGTGTAGTATCTGATAAGCATTTTTTCAAGTTCGAGATGTGGAATACATTGTGCACTCCACTGAGTTCATCTGGTAGGTTTAGCTGGTAAGCTACCGGACCAATCCTTTTGACAATCTCGAATCGTCCAACGTATCGTGGGTTCAATTTTCCCGGTTTCCCAAAGCGTATCACCCCTTTCCAAGGTGACACCTTTAAGAAAACCTTGTCCCCAACCTAGAAATCCAAAGGTTTCCTACGTTTATCAGCATAACTTTTCTGTCGATCCCGAGCAGCAGCCATCCGGTTTCTGATTTGCACTATCTTCTCAGAAGTTTCGTGCATGAGTTCGGGACCTGTTTACTGGCTATCCCCAACCCCAGTCCAGCAGATGGGAGACCTACACTTACGTCCATGAAGTGCCTCAAAAGGAACACACTGTTTCGAAGTGTTATAGCTATTGTTATACGAGTAGATCTTTCGATGTTTGGATGGTACGTTCACTCTGTCCATCCGTCTGTGGGTGATAGGCTGTGCTCATATCTAAGCGAGTCTCCAAAGCGTTTTGGAGAGTAGTCCAAAAATGAGAAGTGAATCGCGCATCGCGATCAGATATAATAGAAGTAGGCACCCCATGCCTAGAGACTACCTCCTTGATGTAGATATTTGCTAGTTTCTCCAGCGAGTCCGTTTCCTTTATTTCCAGAAAGTGTGCCGATTTGGATAACTGATTCACGAAAACCCAAATCATGGTATGGCCAGTTGGCGTTTTAGGGAGCTTTGTGATGAAATCCATAGGGATTTCTGGTTGCTGGAGTAGGCCTGAAGGTTTCTGATATTCAATCTTAACCTTTGCACAAGTCAAGCACTTACTGACATATGTGACTATCTCAGCTTTCATGTTTGGCCACCGGTAAGGAGTTTTGAGATCTTGGTACATCTTGTCCGAACCAGGATGTAGCGAATATCGAGAGGTGTGAGCTTCATCGAGCACCAGTTGTCTGACATCCCACAACGTGGTATCCAGACTCGATTCATGAAGTATTGAAGACCATCCGTCTTCCGTTCCAAGTGCTTATCAGCACCATGTGAAGTTTCAAGCCCGATGTTTTCTTCTTTCAAGTCTCGCCCTGGGCTTCACGTACCTTATCAGGAAGATTAGCATGTATAGTGGGTTGTAAAGCTCGCACCCGTTTAGGTTTCGTTTCCTTACGGTTGAGGGCATCAGCTACTACATTAGCTTTCCCTGGATGAAATTTGATGGCATGGTCATAATCATTCAGAAGCTCGACCCATCGATGTTGTCGCATGTTCAGCTCCTTCTGATCGAATATGTGTTGGAGGCTCTTGTGGTTAGTGTAGATCGTACACTTTGTCCTATAGAGGTAATGACTCCAGATCTTTAGAGCAAAGGCCACTGCTCCCAGTTCCGAGTCATGGGTGGTGTAATTCTTCTCATGAACCTTCAATTGACGTGAAGCACACGCGATCACCTTATCATGCTGCATTAGCACACATCCTAACCCTTGGATAGACGCATCACAGTACACCACAAAGTCCTCTGTTCCCTCAGGTAGCGATAGTATCGGTGCACTGCAAAGTTTTGACCAGATTCTTGGGCATCTCCCCACTTATAGGTAATGCCTTTCTGCGTTAGAGCGGTGAGAGGTTGAGCGATCTTAGAGAATCCCTCAATGAATCTACGATAGTATCCCGCGAGACCAAGAAATTGGCGCACCTCAGTAGGGGTCCTAGGAGCCTCCCACTTTTTAATAGCGTCAATATTGGCGGGGTCAACATGTATTCCTGCCTCGTTGACCACATGTCCAAGAAATTGGACTTCTCGAATCTAAAAGTCACATTTAGAGAATCTTGCATACAACTGCTCCTTTCTCAATAGTTCCAAGATCAGTTGAAGGTGTTGCTCGCGCTCTTCCCTACTCTTGGAATAAATCAGTATGTCATCTATGAACACTATGACGAATTTGTCCAAATAGGGCTTGCACACATGGTTCATCGGAACAATGAACACAGCCGGTGCATCCAAATGGCATCACCAAAAACTCATAATGTCCATAACGAGTTCGAAAGGCTGTCTTCGCCACATCCTCCTCTCCGACTCTCAGCTGATGGTATCCTGACCTCAAGTCAATCATAGAATAGAAACTCGACCCTTGCAGTTAGTCGAACAAGTCATCATTACAAGGCAAAGCGTAGCGGTTCTTAATCGTCACTTTGTTCAACTCCCGATAATCAATACACATGCAGAAACTCCCATCTTTCTTCTTAACAACCAGAACTGGAGCTCCCCATGGCGAAGAACTAGGTCTAATGGAACCCCTACCCAATAGTTCTGGGCCTTTAGATAGGAGATGATGCCCACCATGGCACCACCACGATCACCCTGTATAGATAAAAGTTCTCCACTTGGGAGGGGGAATACGAACAATCTTCTCCTGACAGAGAATTTCAGCGTGTTGCTTGGACAACCAGTCCATGCCAACCACGAGATCAAAGCTTCCAAGGGTGATAGGTAGAATGTTGATGGCAAACGATTGCCCATCCAACTCGAGCTTACAGTCACGATGTATATGGGTTACCTCGATAGGCTTCCCATCAGCACATTCAATAGAGTACAGGGTATCAAGAAGAGTAGGAACCATCCTTAATTGTTTGCTAAGTTTCGATGACACAAAACTATAGTCCGCACCAGTATCATATAAGATTGATGCAAGAGTGTCGTATCCGTCACGGCATTGTTGTCAGCCCTAGCTTCCCCAGAGCCAATCACAAATGCTCCCCATTGTTGTTGTTACCGTTATGGTAGTTGTTGTTGAAGGACTTATACCTCACACTATCCCACGTTCTCTTGCTATCACCAAAAGTAGAAGATGAAGCACCATGCTTCGGAAAAATACCATGCTCAACAGCCTCATTAGTGAGTTTGCGAGTCAGTTGAAAGATTTGTTAGATTATGGGTAGATCAGCTGCAGTGGCCAAGCCACGAATCTGAGGGACCCACCGTTTTGGTATGAAATTCGATCCACTGGTAAAGTTGGTTAATTAGATTCGAGCACGAAGTATCTAACTCCTGTAGCTTGGTAGTGTAGACGTCAATCTCAGACCCATCCGTCTTTATATAACAAATTTCTAGGTTTCCTCATAAGGTGTTACGTTCTCCATCCAAGTATCTGTAACTCATCGAGTGTGCATATAGCATACATTACCCCATTCTGCCTGGGGCAAATGCACATGGCAAAGACTTATACTATCGAAGCAATCAGACGGTCTCCTTCAGTTCCGTTGGAGTTATCGAGGTTTACAACCAATAAAAGGCTTGAAAATACGATGGCAGGTTGTTGTTGTGGCATGTACGTTCAAGGTATAAGAAAGTGCAAACGTGGAATTCAGGGGAAAGGAATGATTTAACAAAATAGATCTTTACTAGCTTGGAAAGATACGAGGGCCTCAACCACCCTATCGTCGATCATAAGAACTCAGTCTTATCTAAGTTAGCAAAGGGAAAAGAAAGAAATGATAGGTAAGAAAAGGTAAGAGCCAATCGTCGCCATGCTCTGTCTAGATAGTAGAGCCTTCATCCTCACTTTCCATGTGCTCGTCCTGCTCAGCTTCCCTTTCCTTCCCTTATCCTTCCTCTTTCGCGATGTCAGTGTTATATGGTTCTCATCACGTACAGCCTCCTTCTCTGGTCCTGTGTAAGTCAGCTCAATGGTCGAAAGCACCATTCGTTTCTCAAATCGTGACTGTCAGTCACTGGTAGGTTTCATCTTCCTTTGAGATGTTGCACTGCATCGCAGGCTTTACGTAACTCCCCAAAAGTGTGTGTAATAAGCCCCGATCTAATGTGTTCCCATGAATCTACCATATACTTATGGGTAACAGGGATATGCAGCCATACGTCCGCCCGCTCATACTAGGCGTAAGGTACTAAAGTAAGAAATAAGTTCTATACGTGTAACCCAGTCCCGTCTGAGTTTCGAATGGAAGTAAGAAAGATCAAGCAACAAGGAACAGAAACTAATTGTCTCCTTGCTCAGTGAAAAAAGATAAGTCTCAGTATTTGAATTGCTTCACAGTTGGTTCGATTTAATGGTACCACGTCATGCGCATCGTGCAACTTCCTGTGTACGTACGCCACAACGCTCGCAAGGGCTCCCTCCCTTGTACTATTGTTGTTTCCCTATCCATGAGGTTTGTTAAGATACTACTCCCAATAATGCGCCACCTGGTGTAACCCTGGGTTTCCCTATCATATGTTGTAGATATATGTAGCTAAAAGCTAGTTGTGCACTTAGGATGTGAGTGTACTTATGCTATGATGATTATAGACTAGACTCAACATGAAGTCCTAGTTCACTATAATCAATGGCTCTGATACCAATCTGTCACACCCTCAAATTTCCACTGCGGGGTTTATACCGCGAGGCGCATGACATACCAGGATCCCATAGCCATAAGTCATATGAACGAACTCTAAATGCCCAAACCATTTAGTTCGTTCTCGAAACCAATTTAGTTAAGCTGCGGAAACGTAAACCAAATTTAAACCTTTTAAAACCATGCGCAAAACAACGTGCCCAAATTAAAACATATGAAAGAAAATGTAAAAACATAATATGTAATTTAGGTGTATGCCCAAGACCCCAAATGCAGTGAAGTGTGCAGTGCTTTCTAATCCTGGCACAGGAAGCTAACTACCTGCAAAAGCATGTAAATCGTGGGTCAACAAACAATGTTGGTGAGTTCACTAAGTAAAGTAGATGAATGTGTAACTGCGCTGGTTTCCAAAACCACGTAAACATGTAATTGAGTTGGTTCCAAGAACCGTGTAAACACTAGTTCGTCGCATGTCAAGGGTAGCTAGCCCATTCATGATAACTAACACCGAATATACCGAACTGCTATGTATGTGTAGCCACAAATGTGAGCCGCATGCCTGACGTCATTGTCTATCCACAATGATAAAGTTTCGTTAAGTTATTGTTCACGCCCGCGCTCCCCGAGCCGGTGTGAGGTTTGTAGGACCTAATAGCGCTATCAACTAATAACCCGCTTGCAATAACCCGGCAACTCATTCGGTACGTGAGGACTTACAGATGATAGAGTTGGTTTAGTTCATCAAGGACACAGTTTGCGAACTAGTAAAAGCCGACTCACACAAGGAGTCAAAAACCGACCCACACAAGGATACATAGCATCCCAACCCGGGATGTGTAAGTAGTCCCAAACCGGACTAGAAAATGTTAAGTAAGTTGTCTCAACCCAAGACGCATGCTTTTGAGAAAAGAGTAGTGAAACTCACCTTAGTGTGCAAGCAAAAGAAATCCGACCCGCAAGTAGAGTATGCTACCGACACCCTAATACAAATGTCACTAGGTGAGTATATGTGCATAACCAACACACCATATAACTCGTTTATCCGAGACTTTTAAATGTTCAAAACCGTGTAGTGACACCTAATGACTCTACATGCTCAAGTATGTCCCACGTATCCCGTTGGTGATCGTAGTGATTATTATCAGTTTAATACATCAAATACATTTCATACAAGTTTTCACACAAGTACATGTCAATTACATACCACATACAACTCGAAATAGTCACATAAAGACCCCGTACACAATCTGCGTTTTTAAGACAGATTGTGCGCTGTGAAGAACGAATTATTTAAAATACTTAACGAATGAATTAAAGTCCCAAATTTTTACTGAGTATTCATGGGGATTCGGTTGCATACCCATATTTTTGTTTTGTTTTAAAACCAAACACAAAAATTATGAAAATTCGTACAACACAGCTATGTCCAGAAAATTTCCTCAACAGGTCAGTTTAGTAGAAAAATTCTCAAAAATTGTATATTCATCCAAACCGGATGAATCCACTTGGAAAAGCTCTATTTTTCCAATATTGACCTACTGTAAAAATTTCATAACTTAATTCCTTGTAAATCTCATATTATGACCATTTAAAGTTAACCCAATTAACAAATCCGAAAATCTGATATGACCCCTAATCAAATAAAATTCCAAAAATGACTCAAACGATGTCCAAATCAGATGGTTCTGCCCATTATGAAAAGCTAAGACCTTGTACATTACAATCATTCAAAGAAATCATCAAAACGATCAATTTACCAACCCGTTACCGCCCCTACAAAACGTTCAAACGAATCTGCCAGAATTTTAAACTTGCATTCCAAATAATCTACAAACCCTAATTTTCCATGAACATCTCTAATACATGTATAACACATACAATACTGATTAAACACCATATTAACATAGCAAAACACATATATTATCATGTGAAAACCCTAATCATGGCTACTAACAACAATCATCATCATCAAATCATCAAGAACATTCAAGAACTCGTATACATACATACATGTGATTATATGTATGTTGTTTTTAGAGTTTTTAAAGTTTTTCAAGTATCATAATTCATCAAAGAGCATATAAATGCATACCTTGCAATGCTAAAACTCCCTAGAGCCTTGAGATTAAACCCGAACTAGCTTGATTAAGTGAAAGACTGATTGATTGTTTGAAAAATTGAGAGGGATAGGGGAAGGGGAAGCTCACGGCGCAAGCTTGGGGAAAGGGTTAGGGTTTTTTTTTTTTAAACCTATAATTATAAGATGAGCTTGCTTGTTCCCCAAGTAGTTGGGTATTAGGGCCCCTTTTGCACAATATCTTGACCCGTTAAACCTATTCTAGCCCAATACCGGACCCAATAATATTAACATAATTTACGTATTATCTTTCAGTTAGGCGATAATTCACAAAAACATGTAATTCACATAAGAATGTACTTCACGTTCACCATAATTCAATTGTACGTATTATTGTTATGTATGCCACATAATTCACCAACGTTTGGGATACAGGACTCGTGTGTGTGTTTAACAAGGATTTTTCTAATTATAACATATGTTAAACCTACTTAACTAACCCTAGTTAAGTATCTAGCCATATATGAACATGTAAGTTAACTGGAGTTCAGTAAAAGTATTAACCTGAAAATGCGGGGTGTCACATCATATATATTTTTTTTAAATAGTTTTTAAATACTAAACTTGCTTTATAAATTCTACAAAAATTATTTTATGTTATTCTAGTAGAAAAGTTTAACATATAATTTTTAGTTTTCCAAAAATTATTTATTTAATATATATAATAAATAATTCAAGTTTATTCTATTTTATTTATAAAATTTTATAAAAATATCAAAACAATTATATAGATTTCCACAAAAATTATTCTAGGGTTATATAACATTAAACTTTTCTGAAATGATTTTTATTTCTGAAAAATCATTTATTTAATATTTTAATCAATTTTTGATAGTTTTAATCATAAATAAATCATAATAAATTCATTTTTCAATATGTTTGCACCAAAATTTTATATAAATTATTTCTATTTATTTAGAACAGAAATACAATTTTTAAATTTAAAAATTCTTTAATTTTAATATTTTTAAATATTAAAGTTATATTTTGACAATTTGAAATAAATAGATTTAATATTCTATTTTTTAAGAAAATAATTTTATAAAAATTATTTTCATACTTAAAACTTTATTTTTGACCATCTTTAATCTAAAATTTACAAAAAGACTTTTGTTTATTTATTTATCAAATTTCTCTTATTTATTAAACATTTTATTAATCAAACAAATACTTATCCCCAATTCGAAACCCAAGAATATACTTGTAGACTAGATAGACTTAGACTTATTTGTTACCTTATACATAGGGTAATACTTGGCAACTTTGGGGCTACACATACATATTTACTCGAGACTTAATACTTTGCTAAGGTGAGTTTACGTAACCATGTTTATGCAATTCTTTATACTTGCAACATTATAATTAAGCAATTCTACATACATGTCTAGTTGTAAACTTTAATGCCTCATGATTTAGACAACAATTATAGATCTATTGGATTGACAATCCCACCTAGATTTGTTGACCATCTTTTATGGGGAGCGCGAATGATTGTTATCGTTCCAACATAATATTAAGGTGAACCGTGGATGACGGGATGGACCTAAACTAGTCAGAGGTTTGATTATGTCGATTCAACATTTCATGTTTATTCATGTAGACTAAAACTTACGATAGACATGTGAATTGCTCAACTTTTATTCTTAAACTTAATTGTTTGACATGGCTTATGTATTCTCACCAACTTCTAGTTGACACCCCCGCCCATTTTTCCAAACTCAACAGGAAATATTGATGCTTGAAGTCTAGAGCTAGCATGAGGAGTTATTTAAAGTTTCATTGTTTGTTTGATGTAGTAGATTACATTCAAGACTTTAATGTAATTCAATATTGTAATAAAGGATTATGTAAACATATGTATTACCATGAGCTACTGAACAATCATTCATACGTGACACCTCGATGTTTCTGCCATCGGTTGGGGTGTTACAGATTGGTATCAGAGCCTTGGTTATAGGGAATTAGGTTATTAGAAAAATAATCTAGTCTATAACCATAGGATTATAACCAGTATTTGCTCCTTTTACCAGCTATTCTTTATCTCCCTCCTACTTCTTATTCCTACTTTCATCCCTACAAAGAAGATTGTTCCCCATCACTGGAGCTACTCTTAGTCTAAGAGGGCAAAATCCTCAGGTTTAGCCTGAACCACCTTGACATCTCGTCGAAGTTCTAGATTTTAATAACGAACATGTGCAATTTGGAAGGGTGAACGCCTGTATTCTGAGTCTTCTGTCTAGGCTGGCATTACGCATATATCCCAATCAGACGAGGGACCCGGATGCCTACCTGGGAATTCTCGGGATGAGTGTTCACTTATAGGCTAAAGCATGTCTTCACTATGTTATTAGAATCTAGAATCTTTGATAAGTCAACGTTTTCGTATATTCGTTTTAATTAATGGATAAATGATTACATTCCTTATATTACCTCTTTCATGTCTCATTAAACCTTCATTGTGTCTCTTACAGATCATGCCTCCACGTCGCAGCGCTCGCCTTAACAGTGGTGACAATCATGATGAAGGGAGTAGCAATCACAAGCATAACCACGACACTGACCACAACAACAACAACAACAATGGCGTTGATGCCCAACTGGCTGCGATCATCTCTCAACAAATGGCACAACAGATTGCAACTATGGTCCCTAACTTACTGGCTCAAGTCATCCAGATGAACGGAAACGGCAATGGAAACCACAACGGGAACGGGAATGGAAACGGGAATGGTCTCCCAGCTTGCACTCTTAAACACTTTAATACCTGTAATCCCCCTAAGTTCAGTGGAGATGAAGGAGCTACGGGTCTTCTGCAATGGTTCGAGGGTATTGAGAATACCTTCATTAACAGTGAGTGTCCCGATAACTTAAAGGTCCGTTATGCCATGAGTGTTCTTCACAAACGAGCACTCACTTGGTGGAATGAGGAAAAGCGCACCCGCGGAGCTGAAGTTGCACTTGCTATGACTTGGGGTCAAGCTAAAGACATTATGAAGGCAGAGTTCTGCCCTCGTAATGAAATCAAAAAGTTAGAAGATGAGTTTCCTGATCTTGCTCAGGACAGTAGAGAAAACCTTGCCTACAACACTCGTTTTCACGAACTTAGTCTACTGCTACCACACAAGGTCATCCCCTTGCCTATTGCGATCGAAAAATACATTGGTGGCTTACCCATGCAGATTCAGGACACATTGTGGGGAAGGAACCCTGCTACTCTGGAGGAAGCAAAGCGTTTGGCGGCCACCCTAACAAATAACCATGTGAAGGCAGGAACCCTGACTCGGAAAGGGGAAAAGAAAACTGTTGCGAAGGATACTCCCCAACCTGCCGATGAAATTAATACTGAGGCCTCAACCAATGGAAGGCGCAAGGTCAGGAATTTTGCAATAGACGCCACTGTCCCAGCCAACAAGAAACAATATAACGGGAACCAACCTAGGTGTGACACCTGTCAGTATCACCATCCAACCCAAGTGCCCTGCCGTCAGTGTACCAATTGTCAAAGGTATGGGCATCTTGCGGATGCTTGTCGAATTCCTACTGCAAATGCCCTTGCTGCTCCAAATAATCTTGCTAGGGACCCTCCAGCTACTTAACAACAAGCTCCACCGTCTGAATGTTATTTTTGCATTTAAAATTCCATGTATTGACGCTTGGATTCAAGTATTGGAAATTTTTGTCTTTCACATGAGAGTCGTTTACCTAGTTTGATCACAACACTGGGGTGCATGCTTGTTTGAATGTGAACTAATTGCTATATCAAAATCTAAACCATACTCGTTATACTTATAAACTTGCTTACTTGTACAACAGTTAGTTAGCTACCAAATAACCTACTCAACGATTGGTAGAGGTCATCATGTCTTTTCAACAGTCGGGAGAGGCCCTACAACCTGCTCAACGACTGGTGGAGGCTATCGAACCTGCTCAACAATCGGTAGAGTCATAGAAGGACACAAAACCCTAATGTAAGGTAAATTGGTGATTGCGGTCCGGAATGTAATCATGAATTTACAGGTACGTTAAGGTAGTGTGAAATTCTATCAAGGTTTTCAGTAGAGAAACTAATTATAAACCTCAGTTACCTGGTAGTTCATTTAGCCTTTCAACCCATTCCTTTTAGGTCTCCTAAAACTTAAGATTCTTATTGCGATTTCAAGACACACCTAATCCTACCCTCTTATCCAAATTATTTGAAACAAGATTATTCTATTCATGTTGTGCCCTAACTCTACACTTGTCCTAATCTCTATTCAGTCATCCGCAACCCTGTGTTTTAATAATAACTTCGGGACGAAGTTTCCAAAAGTAGGGGAGACTGTAACATCGCATATTTTTGTCCCAATTATTAAATAAAATCACCACTTTTAACCATGTCTAAATATGATTCATTTCAAAACATTAATATAATAATAATAATAATAATAATAATAATAATAATAATAATAATAATAATAATAATAATAATAACAATAATCTATGGAAGTTTAGTTATAAAACATGAAACCATCCTCCACCAAACATACTAAGCCCAACTTCTTCTCTTTAAAAAAAAAAATTCTGAGCCCAGCCCCCCACCCAAGACCCGGCCCAACAGCCTATGCTTGTTGCCTTCTTGTTCGCTGCACATGTTAAGTCAGACAAACAAATTGTTTGACCAAGAAAGCTTTCCATTTTGACCTTGGAAATCAAGCTGAATAATATCAAGTCGTAATTGACCTCACATAATGACTGATATAATCTTTCTGTTTATAATCAATCAATTATCGCAAATTACCAGCTCATCCAAGCATGACTCACGCGACTTTGACCATTGACGAGTCAAACGCAGAAAACTTCCAAAGATGCAACATTATTATAAATTGATACATCCTCAATAGCCTATAGGTGCCGAAAATCAATAACCCCATATCATATTTCACATTCTGTCACTCCAAGTATACGAATTTTTTTAAGCTTTCGGTTGGATCTTGTTTAGCTTGTTAATCATCATATCTCACAGGTATGAACCAATTGATTATTCATAGATGCTAATCGGCACTATTAGGTCACTAACCCTATGGTTAATTAGGGTCTGGTCGCGTATGGAAACGGATTAAGGATCTAGGGTTCATCACGAAATTGGGGATAACGGGTTACTATGTACAAATGATTTTCAGAAACAAAACTGAACGACCATCTGATCTAGATCAATCAAATGGTCACGTCTGTTTGTTGTTTAACCAATGAGCTGTGGGTTCGAGTCCCGTAAAAACTGTTTTCTTTTTCTTCTTATTTATGGAAAACAGATTAGATAACATATATAATTAATTTCCAACCAAGAATATTTGTTCTCAGGGTCCAGACCAGATGGTCTGGGCTTGTGATTTAGACCTCTTGATTCGGCCGAGGACCCGGGTTCGCGTCCCGGCACAGACATCCTTTTTGTTATTTTCTTTCTATACTTATATCTTATATATTTTTTTTAAAATATTTTTTAAATACTTAAATTGCTTTATAAATTCTACAAAAAATATTTTATGTTATTCTAGTACAAAAGTTTAACATACAATTTTTAGTTTTCCAAAAATTATTTATTTAATATATATAATAAATAATTCAAGTTTATTCTATTTTATTTATAAAATTTTATAAAAATATCAAAACAATTATATAAATTTCCACAAAAATTATTCTAGGGTTATATAACATTAAAATTTTTTGAAATGATTTTTATTTCTGAAAAATCATTAATTTAATATTTTTAATCAATTTTTGATAGTTTTAAAAATCATAATAAATTCATTTTTCAATATTTTTGCACCAAAATTCTAGATAAATTATTTCTATTTATTTAGTACAGAAATACAATTTTTAAATTTAAAAATTCTTTAATTTTAATATTTTTAAATATTAAATTTATATTTTGACAATTTGAAATAAATAGATTTAATATTCTATTTTTTTAAGAAAATAATTTTATAAAAATTATTTTCATACTTAAAACTTTATATGTGACCATCTTTAATCTAAAATTTACAAAAAGACTTTTGTTTATTTATTTATCAAATTTCTCTTATTTATTAAACATTTTATTAATCAAACAAATAATTATCCCCAATTCGAAACCCTAGAATATACTTGTAGACTAGATAGACTTAGACTTATTTGTTACCTTATACATAGGGTAATACTTGGCAACTTTGTGGCTACACTTACACATTTACTCGAGACTTAATACTTTGCTAAGGTGAGTTTACGTAACAATGTTTATGCAATTCTTTATACTTGCAACATTATACTTAAGCAATTCTACATACATGTCTAGTTGTAAACTTTCATGCCTCATGATTTAGATAACAACAACAGTTAGACTCGTTTCAACAATACATAATCATTAGCTATGGCCAAGCCGGCGATACTCAATAATAGATCTATTAGATTGACAATCCCACCTAGATTCGTTGACCATCTTTTATGGGGAGCGCGGGTGATTGTTATCGTTCCAACATAATATTAAGGTGAACCGTGGATGACGGGATGGACCTAAACTAGTCGGAGGTTTGATTATGTCGATTCAACATTTCATGTTTATTCATGTAGACTTAAACTTACGATAGACCTGTGAATTGCTCAACTTTTATTCTTAAACTTAATTGTTTGACATGGCTTATGTATTCTCACCAACTTCTAGTTGACCCCCCCCCCCCATTTTTCCAAACTCAACAGGAAATATTGATGCTTGAAGTCTAGAGCTAGCATGAGGAGTTATTTGAAGTTTCGTTGTTTGTTTGATGTATTAGATTACATTCAAGACTTTAATGTAATTCAATATTGTAATAAAGGATTATGTAAACATATGTATTACCATGAGCTACTGAACAATCATTCATACGTGACACCTCGATGTTTCCGCCATAGGTTGGGGTGTTACATACGTACACCCTGAAAATCATGTTGTATAACAAGCTAATACACAATAATACAAAAATTATATGTGGCGCGTGCCTCAAGGTCAATTTTTTGGCAAGAGATCGGGCTACTCGTGAGCTTTTTGAATAAAGCGTACCTTAAGCAACCAAAAGCGCAAGGGCTTGAGCCTTGTTGAGCTTTGAGCCAGGCGCGCCTAAGCCGCACTTTTTTTAAACCAAGAACATATTACACGAATGGCTAAACTAACTTAAGTACTATGCAATATATCATGAGATGGTTGATAAACTAACAGAAAACGTGTACCGCATCGTAAATTGTCATCGCCGCTGCATCGCGTGGGTTTCTTACTTGTATATTAAAGTATATATTTTAGATAGCTTTACACGTATGCATATTTTCAATAACCCAAACCAAGTTACCATCGGTTCGTTAAGTTATACACATTAAGACACGTATTGTTTATAATACGAGTCCAGGTAGCTGGATCAACTATCTTTACAACTAAGAAATGAAGCAAGCTTATTTGCATTAGAATTTTAGGCATCTTTTACTTGTAATAGGACACAAGAGTTCAATTAATCCAAGTTCAGACTTGTTGCTACTTGCTAATACTTACACAGTGAATTTCAGGTGAGTTTACATAGCCCTTCTTCACTATTTTGGGGTGAAACATGTTACATTTTCAATTGCAATTAAACATGTCTCTATGTGTTATTCTATGTTGCATTATGTCTTAAACATTACTATGGTAAGCACAATTAGACTACCATAATCATTAACTCTATACAAGCCAACGATACACAATGATAGATCTATTGGACTGACAACCCCACCCGGATACGTGTACATCCAGTATGGGTAGCGTGGGTGATTGTTATCGATCATATAACAAAAACGAGGGAACCATATGCGTATGGGATGGACCACAATATTCTAGTCACAAGGTTTGATTATGCGCACGATTTACCTAGTAGTTTTGTTTTCACATATGGACTAGACTTGCCATGAAACTTGAATTGTACAAGTTTTATTCAATATTCAAACCTATGTAATTCTCACCAACTTTTGTTGACCCAAAATATTTTCAAACTTAGCATGTTTCAGGTTATAGCTTTGCTTGAAGATTAGAGTTAATGCTTGAAGATTTATATTTAGTGTTTCACATCTGATGTACAGATTCTTTTAGAACAATTGTATGTAATTTAATTAATTGCTTATTGAAATCTATTATTTACCATGAGCTACTGAACAATCATCAATACGTGACATCCGAATGTTACCACATCGGTTGGGGTGTTACACAATGCCTAATTCTTTTTATATCAATCGGCCTCATTGTGATTACCCGACCCTTCGACCATTGATCACCTAACAATCGACCCAACACATGTAGAATCAATGAGTTTTACAAGCATTACTTAATTTATAGTTATTTGGTTTCTAACACATATGATTCACAGTATGTAAATGAACAATACGAGTAGCATTAATCGACCTAAAACACATTCACACAATATCACAATGTTTTGGTCTACAATCGGCCCATATAAAGATGTCAAGAGATCGATTTATGATAAATAAACTTATGTTTATACCCACGACACTACACCCCACATTGGATGGTGCTCATGCTCGTTTCCCTCAATAGCACACACTCGTGGACATCCAATTATGCATGGTTATAAACGAATAAGTCATGTAGATTCATTAAACAATTGTATTTTAGTCAAGACTATGGAAGATTTTTCGGCTACCTCTTAATAACGTGTGTTAAGAAATCTCTAACATATGTTAAAACTATATTTTTAGATTAAAAGGCATGAACATGTGTTAAAACACTCGTTTTGCCATAAACCAACCACACTTGTCAGGTTGGGGATATTTTATATGTTAAAAATATATTTTTAGATTAAAAGGCATGAACATGTGTTAAAACACTCGTTTTGCCATAAACCGACCACACTTGTCAGATTGGGGATAATTTATAGCCCATGACAACATGCGAGGCCCATTTTTTCACAAGAGATGCCATTTTACAATAAAACGCCCGGGATTGCCGGAACCATATGTTTACAAGTACATAAAAATCGACAAGAACAACTAACACAAGGGTCCACAATGTCGGGTGAACAACTTGTATGATAAATGACAAGAACATACAACTTACTATATTCTTGACAATCATAGAGTACCGATTGTCGGGATAGTAGCCATTCTACGTTTAAACTTTACCAGACCACATCTACAGTCACCAGGTGAATTTCACTGCCCCGTTTTACTATTTTCCACTTTAGGGGATAAACATGCTACATTTCTAGTAAATTTCATTTTGTGTGTTATTCAATCGTGACTACCACGTGGAAACATGAGTCATTTGGTTCATGAGCTCATCAGTCCTCGTACTTACATTTACACTATAACCATTAGCTATCAAAAGCCATGGAACACTTTAATAGATCTATTGGGTTGACACCCCCACTCTTGGTTAGTTGCTCTAACCGGTTACATAATAAGAGTGTTAGTATTCTACTATACATATGTTGTCTTTATTATACAATGCCCGAGGCACAACAGTCAAGAGGTTTGGTTACGGGACTCATGGTTTGCGCAGGAATCATTTGCTTAGCTAGCCTATGATTGGTCACACACAAAATTCACCAGCACTTTACATAGTACATTAAAACCTGTGATCTCACCCACATTTTGTTGACGAATCTTTTATGCATGTTTTGCAGGTAACTAATCATGCGGAGTAGAGACTTGAGGGCTAGGTTTGAGTTTACACTCGGTGGTACCATCATGGATTTGATTGTGTCAGTCATACGTTATCTTGGTGTTTAAGACATGTGATTTAAGGCAATTTCCTGGTTTAAGACAATGTTGTGTTATTCTAATAATTTATGACATCATCCATCCTTCGATGGTATCGATTTGAATTAAATCTTGTGTGGTGCTCGAACCTTGTGCTTGAAAACCTTTCGAATCACATCCTCGTGTTTCAGCCTTGGCGTGGTGTGACAGGTCTTGTGGGTGTTTTGATAGGAAGTGGATGGACTTGTGAGTGTACCCACTATGTGTAACAACCTACGCACTTCTAAGCTAACCTAATTCCATGTGTAGTGATTAGCTCTTTTGTGGATAGAAATATACACAAAATATGGCTTAATCCTCTACTATCAAAATCTCACTTAGGGTCAGTACGGTCTTTATACTTGGCCTTAGTGATAAGCCAAGACTTGATAGTGCGACTTAGCTTCATCGTCTATATGATAGATTTGGCACAAATGAAGAATTGGTGAACCCGTGTTAGAAGAAAACGGTATTTATTTTCTTTCATTACTATATTGCCAAACAATTAGTAATAAGCCAATCACTTTTTGAAAAAATTAATTCATTCAAGTAGGGGATGAGCATGAGTGGGTTAGCCACGACTCCCCTAGGATATTAGGTGTTAGCTTGTTTTCTCATGCTCCGGCCATCGACAAGTTATTCATAAAAGCTTAGAGTTGTTAGATGTCTATATCGCAACACTGGGAGGTGGGTTCTTCGGGGTTGGGACGTCATAATCTCGAGTCATCCTCCCCTCATTGATGAGAGGAGAGCTTACCGGTTTGGGAGACCCTCATAAAAATCTTAAGAGCACAAATCGTTTTGATAGTTATGTGAAAATACACATCTTTAGAGTATGCGGTAATGCGCATCTCATAGTTATGCAAAAATGCGCTTCTTGAACACACCACTTTAACAAGAGTCTACGATTATTTCATACTAGGCAACATCTGATCCCGAAGCAACTCCTTTCTTTTGCTATTGATTTCTCTTACAATTCACATCTCTCTTTTACTTTTCTTCTCGCATTTTAAAACTCTTTTAGTAATTTTTAAGAAGGTGAGTAGTAAAAATCGTGCCCTTGGATTCGATACTCGGTACTTGCTCATTTCTATACTACTCGTAATAGATACACTTGCATATTGTGTGGGGTTTAGAACATTAAGCAACTATCATTTTAGATTGTTAATTTAAACCTTGAAAGCGTCCCACTGTTTTCCAACTTAATTACCTTTTCACCCACTTTGGGCACTTCCACCGGGAACTTGTCGTTTTTAAAAGAAAAGAAATTTACGTCTTGTTAAAACCCCACGCTCACCAAGT
Organism: Ambrosia trifida; assembly: GCA_028751855.1. Classification (NCBI taxonomy): domain Eukaryota; kingdom Viridiplantae; phylum Streptophyta; class Magnoliopsida; order Asterales; family Asteraceae; genus Ambrosia; species Ambrosia trifida. Next base: position 127,783,834 of record CM054122.1, read on the forward strand.
TTTTGGCACCGTTGCCGGGGAACCGACTGTTTTAGAGAAAGGTTTTCTTAAAAAATTACTTGCTTTTTCTTTTTCTTAGGTTTTGTTAAAAATCTTATCTCAAAGGTTCTCGAGTAGTGTATGAAATTGCGTCCATCGCCAATACTTCTACCTCCTCTTGAAGAACCTGAAAGATATTTTCGAGCTAAAAGAGAAGAACAGAAAATTAAAAATGGCACAAGTTGACAGAATCATCTCAGACTTTGCTAGACCTTCCATCAATGACTTGGGCCCTAGCATCGCTAGACCCACTGTTGATGCCGACCACTTCGAAATTAAGTCCCATGCCATCCACATGATACAAGAAAACTGCAGTTTCAAGGTTTACCTGATGAAGATCCCCATGCTCATATCGCAAATTTCCTCAAAATTTGTGATACATACAAGTTGCATAGCGTCACGCCTGACGCTATCTGACTTCGCATATTTCCTTTCTCACTAAAGGATCCTGCCAAAGCATGGCTGAACTCGCAAGCCGTAGGCTCCATTGCCACATGGGCCGACTGCAAAACTAAGAGATGACATCACCACCTTTTGCTTAGAAGACGGAGAGTCACTCTATGAGGCTTGGGAGAGATTCAAGGATATGCTGAGGAAATGCCCCCATCATGGACTCGAAATTTGCTTACAAGTTTCATCCTTCTACAATGGGTTGAGAAACCAAGCAAGGCAGACACTTGATGCGACTGTAGGAGGAATTTTCAGGAACAAGAGACCGCAGGAAGCCAATGATCCCATCGAAGAAATCGTAGTGAATAGTATCAGTGGCACAACCCTTGAAGTCAGCCATCGAAGACCGGCCTTTATCAAGTTGATTCCACCACCTCGTTGCAAGCTCAAATCGAGGCGCTATTGACTCGACTCAACCAAGTAAGCAAAGCACAGGTCAATGCCATTACCGCAGCAGAGTTGCAGCTACAAGACGGGAGTATTACTTCTCAGGCCAATGTGGAACAAGTTGACATCATTGGTACGAACCGCCCGCCAAACAATCCTTACACCAATACCTATAATCCTAGCTGGCGTGATCATCCAAACTTTCAGTGGAAAAACAAAAATAACACCATGCAACCACCCAGTTTCAGTCAATTAAAAAACCAACAACGCCATACAAACAATAGTTACCCATCCGTGGATGAAAATCTCGTAAAACTCGAAGCCCGATCAATAGCCCGAATGGATGAGAAGTTCAATAGCACCGACAAAAGGTTTCAATGGATCGAGTTCACCATTAAAAACCTGGAGATACAAATGGGCGTGATGGCCAAGTCACTCGTAGAGGGACCCGCCGGAAGTCTTCCAAGCAACACGGAAACAACCCAAAGGCAAATGTGAGTGCCATAACTCTTCCTAGTAGTCGTGTCTATCCCGAACCAGATATGCCTACTAACGAAGGAGTTACACCACCCAACACACCCGCAAATGAACCCGCACCCACCACAACCATTCCCAATGTTGTCGCTCCAGACCAACATGATCGCCAGTTCATCAATGCCGGTTAATGAAAGCCCCGCAACCAACCAGAATCCTCTAGTTGCTCCGCCGAAAGAACCACCGTCAAAAATGGTACGGATGCAATATCGTCCTAATATACCTCATCCAGGTCATTTTATGAGGCAGAAGATGGATGAGCAATATCAGAAGTTCACCGAACGCCTAAGTCAAATCCACATCAACTTACCTTTAATAAAAGTCATCCAACAAATGCCTAAGTATGCAAAATTTTTGAAGGACTTCTTAAGCAACAAAAGAAACCTCGAAGTAAAACTCAAGGGTAACGCACTAGAGTGCACGGCACTGCTCCAACAAAGAATCCCGCGGAAGCTGACCCATCCAGGGAAGTTTTCTTTACATTGCACTATAGGTATCTTGACGACGAATTATGACTTAGCCGATCTTGGTGCAAGTGTGAACGTTGTGCCCACTTATATCTACAAGCAACTTAACCTGGGCGAACCACGACCTTTGACAGCTATGATCGAGTTGGCGGATGGTAGGATAAAGAAACTTGATGGGATTGTTGAAAACCTATTTATCAAGATAGGAAAATTCGTTTTCCCCGTCGACTTTGTCATCCTCAACATGGACGAGAGTAATGTTCCTATTATTCTCGGTCGACCGTTCTTAGCTACCACTCGAGCTACTATAGATATGAGTGAAGGAGTTCTTACGCTTCGGGTGGGGAACCATAAGTTGCACTACACCGCCGGTGGAAAAGAATATGTGTCCGACAATCCATTCGACGTGGCCAACTATATTGATAAACAATTAGATTATTAATTAAATAAAGCCAAAGGTGCAGTAGTGACACCACCAGACGACTCTGCAGTGGAGAGTATTGGGACAATCGTCAAAGGGGTGGCGGGAGAAAAAGATGCGGATGGAAGAAAAACACCACCAGTATCCCCGAGCCGGAAAGGAAGTAATCTAAGAACCACTTGTCTTGTCCATCCAAAGACGTGGAACGTGGTGCTACCGGGAGACAACCCGGATTGGTAGATTAGAAGAATAAGTTGAGAGGTTGGTGCATACGGTAGAAAAGCTGATCAAGAGCTAGCAAGTATGGTCGTTCACTCTTGATATTTTCTATCACCCAGGTATGCCCTCTTGGCATTAGGACCCAATAGCTTGTTTTATTTTATTTTTCTTTCCGTTACTAACAAACTATTGCAGTTCATGCCAAGTGGTTTCTTTCTAGGAAACATTCGTATTGAGGCAGCTTTGGGGATCGACCGAACACAGACCGTTGGAGAGCAAAAATGGAAGATACTTGTTCCTTTTGACTAGCCCACTTATTTTCTTTGCATACACATATCACATATATTAATTTAAAAATTGTGTAAAAGAATTAAGTGTGAGGTGTTTAAAATTTTTGCACAATTTAAAACACCTCAATGAAGTCAGCGAACCGTAACCGAAAAGGCAAAGTTTTTATAAAAGTGTTTTTGGAAACAAAAATATTTTCAAACCCTTTGAGTCAACCCAACGATATTGTGGGAGATTATGGAAGTTTTGGTAGTCAAAAGAGCCGTCTAAGGTGTTCCCGATTCCATAATTAACCCTTACCTATACATGTGAGTATTTTTAGCCTTATCGAGCACACCATTACATATATACTATACATGCTTGTCCGTTTGTTTATGAGAGATATTCCCTTTTGGCATGACACGGTTAGAACTAATGTGACTTATGCATTACAAGACCACATTAGAGGTGAGTGTGTGAAAATGATTTAGGCATTTAGGACTCACCCATTCCGTTATCATTAGCCATCCATATATTTTCCCCACCCTAGCCATCCATTTTTAGCATTTGGCTTTTTCGTTTCCTTTCATCCATTTAGCCACCCCCATGACGAAACCAGGGAAGCGTTGAGGTGTTAAGCAAGCTCTTCGGCAATTTTGGGACTTAGAAGCATAAAAAGCACACCAAGAATCTTGGATCTCGATCGTGAAAATGGCTATAAAAGAAGAGCCATCAAAAGTGCATATCAAGTGTCAAGAATCACCCAGCAATGCATCAAGTGTAACCCGTTTATACTCGTAAAAAAGTGTGTAATAATGATGTTGCTAAACTAAACGAATCGAGAGAACTTCGAAAGAGAAGTTTTGCAATACTTTCTAAAGATCAAGTGATCGACCCAACCTAGTAGAGGCTTTTAGTCAGCATGCACCGAACGGATCACGAAAGTAGGCCAAAGTCGAGCTATGAAGTCCAAGGAAAGATCATCAAAGCCAACTTAGAAGATCTACAAGATTCCGAGAACACCTCAAACAGCAAATGTGAAGTTAGTCATGGTGGTAGACTCCATTCCGACCCTGTCATTAACTACTTCACTAAAATAACCCGTTGAAAGTCCTTTTGATTCACACGCATTGCCTCAACAAAAGTGGTGGAGTTGTGATTTGCATAAAAGCCTATGATTTGTGTTTGCCATCAGGTAGAACTTGAGTGTTCACCCCCAAAATGAAACCCGAGTGAACGAGAGTCAGTGAGGAAAAAGGAAACTGGAACACCGTAGGAGTGTTTTTAGTAGTTTTACCACAAACCAAGCCTGAAATACCGAGTATTTGTTAAGCAAGATATGAGGTGAGTTCAGCTCGGTATATCGAGTAAAACTTACAATATTTATCTCATAAAGTTGCCTAAGGTTCGGTTTGCTTGAGGACAAGCAAAAGCTCAAGTGTGAGGTGTTCTGATGTGCCGAAAAATTTACATGTTTTACACACGTATTTTAACTCATGTTCCACCCAAAACCGTATTTATGTCTTGGTTTTATCATGATTTACCTTCCTTTGTTGATAGTTGCAGGTTTTGAGGCCAAAACGTGAAAAAAAGGAGAAACACAACAAGAAAGGCAAGGAATTGAAGACTTTTAGAGATATTTTAGATGCAACACGGTCGCTTTTATGCAGTGCACGGCCCTGCACCTATCCCGGGTCAACAAGTCAACATTTTCAAGTTAGCAAGAGGCAAAAAAGTCAACTTTACAGAACTGCACGGGTGTACACACTCTTGTGCGCGGCCGTGCCAGTTGAAACGTGCTGTCCAAGACTCCAGCAGACCTAGACTGACAGACATTCGTGCATTACTAACGTGCACGGGCATGCCATCCCTTGGCACGGGTGTGCAAACCCTGAGGATGGACAATTTCTACACGAAAGGACTCTACAACAGTACCTTCTGTCGAGCATGGGTGTGCCAAACCCTGCTCCGCGGCCGTGAACCCTCTTATTTGCCTATAAATGGAGACCTCCACTCCACACTTTGGCATCCCATCCTACACCCAAAACCATCATTTCCTCCAACTTCTCCATGGAGTTTCAGCCATCTTTGGGACTTGTTAGTGTCCTTTGGAGCTTGGGATCACTCCATAACACCACATTCGAGAGAGAAACAACCTGAAATCACCCAAAACCACTAGAAATCTTTCTACAACCCTCACCATATTTTGTACACAAAGCCAACCTTGTGAGCTTGTTCTATCAACCATGCTAGGCTAGATTTCTCTTAGTGTTGCTAGGGTGATGGTAAAAATTGGTATGAAATAAACGGTTTATTTTTGTTCAAAGTTGTGTTTTGTATTCTTAATAATTCTTTCTACTTTAACTTTTTTTAACGAATTAACTAATTAATCATTTAGTATTTGGTCTTGTGGGTGTTTTGATACGTAGTGGATGGACTTGTGAGTGTATCTGCGGTGTGTAACAACCTGTGCACTTGCAAGCTAACCTAATCCCACGTGCAGTGATTAGCCCATTTGTAGTTAGAAATATACACACTTTGTGGCTTAATCCTCTACTATCAAAAGCTCACTTAGGGTTGGTACAGTCTTTATACTTGGTCCTAGTGATAAGCCAAAACTTGATAGTGCGACTTAGCTTCATCTTCTACGTGATAGCTTTGGTGCAAATCAAGAATTACTGAACCCGTGTTGGAAGAAAACGGTCTTTATTTTCTTTCATTACTATATTGCCACACATTTAGTAATAGGTCAATCACTTTTTGAAAAAATGAATTAATTCAAGTAGGGGATGAACGTGAGTGGGTTAGCCACGACTTCCCTGTGATGTTATGTAGTAGCTTGTTCGGTCATGCTCCAGCCACCAACAAGTTATTCATAAAAGCTTAGAGTCGTTAGATGTCTATATCGCAGCAATGGGAGGTGGATTCTTCGGGGTTGGGATGTCACAATCTCAGTTCATCCTCCCCTTATTGTTGAGAGGTGAGCTTACGGGTTTGGGAGACCCTCATAAAAATCTTAAGAACACAAATCATTTTTATAGTTATGTGAAAATACGCATCTTTAGAGGACGCGGTAATGCGCATCTCAAATTTATACCAGGCAACATCTGATCCTGACTTAACTCCTTTGTTTTGCTATTGATTTTTCTTACAGTTTACATATCTCTTTTACTTTTCTTCTTGCATTTTAAAACTCTTTTAGTAATTTTTAGGAAGCTGAGTAGTAAAAATCGTGTCCTTGGATTCCATACTCGATACTTGCTCATCTCTATACTACTCACGATAGGTAAACTTGACTGTTGTGTGGGGTTTTGAACATTAAGCAACTATCGTTTTAGATTATAAATTTAAAACTTGAAAGCATCCCACTATTTTCCGACTTAATTCCCTTTTCACCCACTTTTAGCACTTCCACCAGGAACTTGCCATTTTTAAAAGAAAAGAAGTTTAAGTCTTGTTAAAACCTCACGTTCACCTACCACTCTTCATCTAAATATATTTTATTAGAACCTTCCATCCAATAAAATATCTTCAGACCTTTTTGATACTCTTTTCACTTAACCTTTGGAATAGATGGGGTAGGTTTTTAAGTAACTTGAACCTTAGGAGTAGGTTCACATTCAATGTTATAGATGCATATTCATATGTGTTTATAGCTTTTGGGTCAATCACAGTCAATCAAGTCATTGAGTCATATGTTTTTTTAGAGTTTGACTGTGTAAATGTCTTTCTTTAGGTCGAAGGGGCGAATGATTAAATGTTATACACATTCGTGGTATTAGTTAGGGCAAATGAGTCCTGTCTAGACTCATTCACATGATTAAAGTGACAAATGACCTCATTCGTACCCTCGATGGGCAAATGAAAGTTGGATATATATAGGTGAGTTGAAAATGGGTTTTAAAAAGTTTTTGGTCAGTTGGTCATTGTATGTGCGTGAATGGATCGTATAACAACAAAGAATGATCAAACAAGTTAGTTTTAGGTGCGGAATCCCTAAAACAATCACAAAATAATAGTCAAACAGATCAAAACAAGTAAATCATCATTTTCAAAAGCTTTTCATTAATTATGAACTCGATTACACGTTTAAAGATTGATACAAACAGGGTAAGAACGTGAAAAGAGCTAAATAAACTTCTAGAGAGAATATCAAAAAGTGGAGGGAATAATATGACAAAAAGTTACATTCAAAAATCAAGCTTGTCTATTTATAGACTGCACATTCGCCCATTTTGTTCATGCGAATGTGCAGGTTCGCCCAAACTGTCTGGTCGAACCAAGCTACACAATAAACACTATACACATTCGACCAAAAGTTCTTCCTTCGCACCTTCTGATCTTCCTTCGCACCTTCTAAAAACCTCCTTCGTACCTACAGAAACTCCTTCGCACCTTCGACATTCACCAAAACAAGTTTATTGTTCAATCCGAAGCACTAGTCGCACAATTGCATCTACAGTCATTTCCTGTTTAGCGCCAAAACCGTGTTCACAAACCTATGAAAACCTACGTTAGTCTAGAAGGTCTAGTTTGTCTTAAATCAACTTGTAACTGTTACTTGAATGATTAATGATTAAGATAAACATTTGAGATGATTTCAAGTGCATGATAACATTGTATTACATCATTTTTCTAGATCGTTAGGGATTCCGCACCTAACGGTTTATAAATCGTTGAAATACGTTGTGATTTAAGATATATAAATCCTACAAATGTGATTCTCCAACGGAATCTCAACTGAAGGTTCAAGTACTACCTCATTATCTAGGTCTGAATCAGTTACAACTACTACATTTTCATTGTTTATACTAAGTATCGGTCACTTATCTGAATACGGATCACCCACATTGGATATGGCTGATTCGGTCTCAGATGTGGAATCAGTTTTGTCCAACACATCAAAACTATTATTTTCAAATAAAACTGGTGATGGAACATATTTGTAACCGATATGTGACACCCGTCAACAATCCAGGTCAAGATCCGTACACAACCTACTTAACTATGTCATTTTGTGTACATATTAGACATTTTTAACATTGACAATTTTGTCCCGAGTCTAGCAAAGCCCAAACTATTTCAGAAATTCAGTACGTTATCTATTTATGCATACAACACCTGAGTCTAGCAAAGCCCAAACTTCTTGCTTTTCTCACATGCATGTTTCTCAGCTTGGCTTAACAATTCTTCAGAAAATTCAGGAAATCCAGAATCCTTATCATCTTTAAAGTATTCTGGATATTCCTCACTTGTAATATCCTCTATCTCAACATCTTAAAACACCGGAGTATCTCTATCATCAGAGTGATTTCCTGCTTCTTTCTCAGGAATATTCGGAATGTAATTCTCACTCATTAACTCTTCAAGAGATTTCCCAACTTGTTTAGCCAGACCTTCAAGTATTTCTTTCAAAACGGACGCAGAAACTTCACTGTCTTCAAGATCAGGATCGTTGTACTCAAGTTCGAATCTTATGTCATCTGATTCAAATTTTGTGGAAATATTCCTGTCATCTCAATCGTCCAGACTTTGTTTGTCAACATCTGACGATATAGCTTCTTATCCTCCTCAGATAAAGATCTGATCTTTTCATTCCAGAACATATCATCATCATCAGTATTGTAATATCACGTGATCTTTTTACATTAATTGTAATTACAATAATAAAAAAAAAAGAAATTCCAAATTTCATCTCTATTCGTTTTCTTTTACATATCCGTATTTACTCGTAACCCATTGTCAATATATATTACCATATCATTTTGAGGCGTTTAGTAAATTTGAATTGTAATCTTTAGATATATTATAAAAAAAAAGTTACATCTTATAAATAATCTATGATAAGAAATTATCTTTTAGGTAAAGACCTAGTTATGTATATATTATTAGAAAATATTTTTTTATTTAGTAATAATAAAAAAAGGGTGGTACACTATGACTCGTAGAGCGCTAAGAACCAATGGTTAGTGTTTAGCATGATAGGCTTTGGGATTCAAAAGGGGATAGCAGCGCAGCTTGTTGCCCGCTTACCCACCATCTAAAATTTAACTTATTTTATCATATATGGTATTTAGCATTTTAGAAAAAAAAAGAACATCGATAAAACTTAGTCTAGTACTTTTGTCCTTTTGTGAACTCTTGACACACAAACATCAATTTTTTTTTCTCTTTTCTTTGTGTAAGAAACAACAGCAACAACACCCTAGCCTTGACCACCCTGCAACCCACTTCATACAGCCCAAAGCATGTCACCCGAGTTATGTCAGGACCCAACACCCACGAAATAACCGACACCAACAGCCTGTATAAGCTTGTATATGGAAACAATTTGTCAATTAAATCTCTTGGTTGTATACGAAATCGAAATCCTCACCTTCCGAAAATACATCCACGCGGTTTGATGCTTGATTATCGGCCAATTTGAAAGAATTCACGCGTTATAAACATTCCAAAAAAAAAAAAAAAAAAAAACCTTGTACTTAATCACCCATAAATCACGAATCAATGTTTCAATTGACTATAAATCCCAACACAGACCCCTTATTTGATTGTCTCTGTATCCTTTCGTCAACTAAATTCTTTAGTTTATCGCTGCTATGCACGTTTTTGTGTGCCAAGCCGTCGACAACCAAGAGCTCTTATTTGGTTCTTGTGATCCCGACTAACAGGTAATTCATGCTTTGTTTCGAAGTGTTTTTCTTCTAGGGTCAAAAGCCCCATATCAAATGATCCATGAGTCATCGTTTAGGTGTTTAATTTCTTTGATAAACAGTTTAGGGTTTGTAGGATCCTTAATTGGGAATTTGGATTAATCGGAACGAAGCTTTAAAAATTAAATTGTTTGCAGTCTTTACAAAGCGAGGACGTAGTGCAGTGGTTCAAATCTGGGCCAAGTCTTTTTGGTTATTATTGTTTGTTTTTATAATATATATAAAACTCATATCTTTTTAAAAAATTCATCATTTACGTTCTATTTATTTGGATTATATTATGAATATGAATTCTCGTCCAATAGATTACAGCGATATAATTGTCGTTTTTGTTATTTAAGAATGAAAATTGGAGTTAGTTTTATAAGAATTATTTGTTAAATTCTTATAATTAATCTTTATTAACATCCTTAAATGTTTATACAATTAGTCATGATTTCATGTAGATTGACTTATTTCTTTAATTGCCCCTTACGTAATTATTTTTATAATACAACATATTTTGGATCTTTTAATTATATTAATTCAAATACATATTTCATAACCCCAGCGTTCCCAATTAGATCTAGAAAACCCTATGTGCTTATCCTAGAAACTAAAGTCATTTGAGATCTATTATACTTGGAATTTTAAGTTTCCCAACACTTATTCTATTACCCTGAACTTAGGGTAACATTTGGGATCTTTTGTGTCACGTTAAACTATTTTCAAGAAATCAACACGGTTGGTAAGGTGAGTTTACATAGCCCCTTTTTCTATTTTACATTTTGGGGTGAAACATGTTTAAACATTTTATACACTATCATTTACTCATTCTTACATTGGTGAAACTTATGATTCAATTACACTATCATTTACTCATTCTATCATTTGACTGTAACAAAAAGACACAGTACAATCATTAACATTGATCAAGCCGCCTGTTTAGATTATAGCGCTATAGGTCTGACAAACCCACCCCCCCCCCCCCCGCATAAATTCAGGGATGATCGATAACAGTAACAACATTTAACTAACTTGCGAGTTAGTCCTCAGTCGACACAAGGTTTAATTGTACAAAGACGCATTGTTACATGTCGGACTCATACTCTATCATTATACAACTGTGAATGTTGTACAAACTATTGTTATCAATTATATTCAAAAACCTATGTATTCTCACCCAAAATATTTTCAACTTAACATGTTTCAGGTTCTACCTGCTTGAAGATCTGAATTAATGCTTGAAGATGTGTACATAGTATTATTCATTTTGATGTACAAAATTCTTTAGAACAATTGTATGTAATTTAATTAAATCAATTATTGAAAATTTATTATTTACCATGAGCTACTGAACAATCATCAATACGTGACACCTCGATGTTTCCGCCATCGGTTGGGGTGTTACAGATTGGTATCAGAGCCATGGTTATAGGGAATTAGGTTATTAGAAAAATAATCTAGTCTATAACCATAGGATTATAACCAGTATTTGCTCCTTTTACTTGCTATTCTCTATCTCCCTCCTACTTCTTATCCCTACAAGAAGATTGCTCTCCATCACAAGATCTACTCTTAGACTAATAGGACAAAATCCTCAGGTTTAGCCTGAACCACCTTGAGATCTCGTCGAAGTCCTAGATTTTAATAACGAACATGTGCAATCTGGAAGGGTGAACGCCTGTATTCTGAGTTTTCTGTCTAGGCTGGCATTGCGCATATATCCCAATCAGACGAGGGACCCGGATGCCTACATGGGAATTCTCGGAATGAGTGTTCACTTATAGGCTAAAGCATGTCTTTACTATGTTATTAGAATCTAGAATCTTTGATAAGTCAACGTTTTCGTTTATTCGTTTTAATAAATGGATTACATTCCTTATATTACCTCATTCATGTCTCATTGAACCTTCATTGTGTCTCTTACAGATCATGCTTCCACGTCGCAGCGCTCGCCTTAACAGTGGTGACAATCATGATGAAGGGAGTAGCAATCACAACCATAACCACGACACTAACAACAACAATGGCGTTGATGCCCAACTGGCTGCGATCATCTCTCAACAAATGGCACAACAGATCGCAACTCTGGTCCCTAACTTACTGGCTCAAGTCATCCAGATGAACGGAAACGGTAATGGAAACGGAAACGGCAATGGAAACCACAATGGAACGGGAATGGAAACGGGAATGGTCTCCCAGCTTGCACTCTTAAACACTTTAATACCTGTAATCCCCCTAAGTTCAGTGGAGATGAAGGAGCTACGGGTCTTCTGCAATGGTTCGAGGGTATTGAGAATACCTTCATTAACAGTCAGTGTCCCGATAACTTAAAGGTCCATTATGCTATGAGTGTTCTTCACAAACGAGCACTCACTTGGTGGAATGAGGAAAAGCGCACCCGAGGAGCTGAAGTTGCACTTACTATGACCTGGGAACAAGTCAAGGAGATAATGAAAGCTGAGTTTTGCCCACGTAACGAGGTCAAGAAATTAGAGGACGAGTTCCACACCCTTGCTCAGGATAGTGGGGAAAACCTTGCTTATAATACCCGCTTCCACGAGCTCAGTCTGTTGTTGCCCCATAAGGTCACTCCTCTACCTGTAGCCATTGAGAAATATATCGGTGGGTTACCCATGCAGATTCAGGACACGGTGTGGGGAAGGAACCCTGCTACCTCGAAGAGGCCAAACGTCTAGCAGCTACCTTAACTGACAATCACGTAAAGAACGGTACTTTAGTTCGGAAAGGCGAGAAGGCAAGTATTGCAGGCGGTAACTACTGAGAACCAGAAGCGTAAGGCCAGGGATCCTGATGTCAACCTCACTACACAAGCTTCTAACAAGAAACCTTATATAGGAAACTATCCATTGTGTAACACATGCAAACGACATCATCCCATTGCTTCAGCGTGTCACTTGTGCACCAATTGTGGTAAGTATGGCCATCTAGTCAACACATGTCGCGAGACCCCAAACCCTAATGCCAACCAACCCACCAACCCTGCTCAGGCTGCTAATCCTAATCGATACAACTATGGTCAGTGCTATGAATGTGGAGACCCAAATCACTTCCGTAACCGATGCCCTAAACCAAACCGAGATCAAGACCCTCCAGCTACTTAACAACAAGTCCCACCATTTGAATGTTGTTTGCTTTTTATTCTATGTATTGACGCTATTCGACTCAAGTAATAAAATTCTAGTATCGGGATTTTTATCTGGGAGTTGTTTACATGGTATAATCATAACACTTGAATGCATGCTTGTTTGAATGTGAACTAATTATCTAAATCTATACAACTACAACTCATATACTGTGCTTGTTATACTTATAAACTTGCTAGCATAAACATCTTATCAATTTGCAATCTATGTGTATAATAAATGCTGCACTTAATAGAGGTTATCATGCCTTTTCAACAGTCGGGAGAGGCCCTACAACCTGCTCCACGACTGGTGGAGGCTATCGAACCTACTCAACGATTGGTAGAGGTCATTAGGCCTTTTCAACAGTCGGGAGAGGCCCTACAACCTGCTCCTCGACTGGCGGAGGCTATCAAACCTGCTCAACAATCGGTAGAGTCATAGAAGGACACAAAACTCTAATGTAAGGTATGATAGTACATCAGTGGGGATCTGACACAGGCTAAAGAATTGTATAGTATAATGAGACGTATGTTGATTACGTGTGATATGCTGATAGGCTTCGTAGACTAAATATTGCGTGCATTAGTGATACAAACATAACAAACTACGCGTTTGTGGCTGAACACTTCATGGGCATATGGTCTTAGTACCGTAATTTCGTTTGATAGGATTGCCAAAATCTGAGGTTTCGGGTCGTTATGTTATTGTTATCCAGGATATTCTGATTAAACTTCTGCCGTATTGATTTACGGACCTAGTTTCATCAGAATATTTGCAAAAAGAGCATATTGCCAAAACCGAAAGTTACCGAATTGAGGAACTTTATGTTTTATTGATCAAAGATCATTATTACATCGTATTGACTTTCTGACGCAAATCAGTGGTTAATATCAGCCTCAACCTAGTATATACGCACATGTTACTTTGCTGCATTCATTTGCTGACCTGTACACCTCTGTGCTATATACTTTGTAAACTTTACGGATAACTCTGGCATAATCACGCGTTACGATGAAGCTTTGTGCAATTACTTGATACGGGAGTATGTCGTGTGTGTGGGAACCACAATGTGTTAGTCTAAAACACCTAACTCGTATCATTTTAAAGCATTGCGTAATTGTCTGCATGTGAGCTTATGTGGACAACAATATCAGCAATTGCCGTGTCACATATTGTTTCTAATGATAATATTAAAACAGATCAACGCTGTGCTCAGATTTCTCAGAAAACTGATATGATCCTCTTACCGGATATCACAAAATGTTTACTGCTTTCATTTTACTTTGTTTCATGTTATTTTTATTGTCAAAAAGATACAAAATCCAAAAAGATTTTAGGTGTGTTTTGATAAAATTTCAGAAAAACCAAAAATATTTGCATTTCTGCTTTATTTTTGATAACCGGGGATGCTTGATGGTCAATTTCTGAGATTTGATAATGCCATCTGGGATTTGTATCATTCAAAATGTGAAAATTTGGGTTTTGGAAGTTTAACAGATTGAAAAATGTTGAACGGGATTCGAATTCGTGATTTGGCGAAATTTTCAGATTTTTCCATTTCACATTCGCCCCTTAATTGGGTCGAATGTGGAAAAATCCTCACTCTCGACCGTTTCAGTTTGGACGAATGTGGCTTTCTTAAAATACAAATTTCACCTTCGGGTGACAAGTTTCACCTCCGGGTATACATTTCCACATTCGGGTCATTAGTTTGGGGCGAATGTGGAATTCCCTCACATTCGTCCATATACAACGGGCGAACGTGGACTCTATATATCAGCCATTCCAGGTTCGTTCCCTCATTCACAAAATTTTTCAAAATTTCCTCAATACCAGACCTTGTTGCTTTGATTTCTTGTGATTGTAAGATTTGTTCCTTGCTTAATACTAATCATTTTGAGACTAACATTACAGGTAATGGTGCTCTATACAGATCAGAATCGATGGTTCTTTAACCGGACATAGGGTTTCAAAATTAAGGGTCTTAGAGTCTGTTTTGATGTTTGATTTTGATTCACATTCAATCTTCATCATTTTTAGGGGGAGATAATATGAGGAATTAGGATAATAACAATGTTTAGATGATTGATTGATCGATTGAAGCTTATAAACCCTAATTCCACTTTAAAACTAATGAAAATTGAATAATCATTACAATTGATGGTACACGAGTGTTGATCGGTCATTATAGGACACATTTGGATCAAAATGATATGTTAAAAGCAACTTTGGCAAATATTTAAATTTTGGGGTTTATCATTTTTCACGTTCGGTTCTTAAAAACGGGCGAAAGTGGAAAATGATGGGCGAAGGTAATTATAAAACGGGCGAATGTGATGTTTGTTCAAAATTTTTACACATTCGACCTGAAGATGTCATCTTCGTCCACAATTTCACACATTCGACCAGTGAAAAAGGGCGAATGTGCAGAGGTTAAGCCATAAAATTTTTAATGTTTGTGTCGTTTTTGTATTTTGACGTTTGTTTTTGTCTTTGATGTGCAGATGGCTGATCAATCCGAAAACGTTGAGGCACCAGTGGAAAATGTTGAAGTTCCAGCAGAGAATGTTGTTCCAGTTCCGGTGCAAGAGGCTGAAGCATCTGTTCCGAGCAGTTGGCCATTTGAGCGATCTCACAACTGCTGCGCGTATCTTGGTGACGTGGAGAAGAATACAGAGTTCACCAGGATCATAGAGTTCTTGAAGAGGAGCAGAATTGTACATGCATTAGCCACACCGACGATTATATACAGAGACATTATTGAAGATTTCTACCGAAATGCGAAGTATGACTTCTGGGATAATCAGACGATAATTAAGAGCAACATTCAAGATATGGAGATGTTTTTGACAGAGTCTGATATACGGGAAGCACTGCAGATCAAGTTTGAAGTCAGTGAAGATCCCAGAGAGTTATCATGGACTGAGCAGAAAGCTTGTTTCTTACGGATGAAGTACAAAGGTCCGATTACTGATGGATCTATGTATAAAGGGAAGCTGAGTGTGCAGTTCAAGTACTTTGCACATGTCATTATTCACGTATTTGGATGTGTGAGCGGTGGATATGACGTTATGAGAAGAAGTTTGAGTTCGTTAATGGTTGCGTTGACTCTCAACAAACCATTTAACGTATCTGGTATGATTCTAGACCATATGCTGGAGATGCTGAAAGGTATGAAGAATAAGAAGTTCATGCTATATCCGAGATTTCTGATGATGATCTTTGACCACAAGTATCCAGAGTTGAAGAAGGATCCGACTATGATCCTAGGTCAAGATCACATGAATATTCGTACTTTGGTGAGAATGAAAGGATACAAAGGTGTGCCAGACAATGAAAAGCCACCTCACAGGAGATTATTTGGAGCTTTGGCTAGTCAGGATTATACTGATCCTGGTAAGAACAGAGCAAGACATGATGATAGTGATTCGGATAATGATGATCCTTTAGTGTATGTTGATGCAAGCACTAAGAGGAAGAGACAAGTAGTTAATCCTGGAGCCAAAGGGAAGGGCAAGGGAAAGATTGATCAGGGAAGCTCAAAGCAACAGGCGGTTAGACAAAAATCAACAGCAAAGAAAGGTTCAGGTTTGGTGGATGAAGAGTCAGTTGATTCAGAGGAGACTGAGGTAGATGAGCAGTGGGATTCTGATGCTGAAAATGTTAGGGCCACCAAACGTAAGGCCACTATGGTTGGTGAGTCTGAATCTTTGAACAAATCTATTGAAGAAGCTGAGAAAAGAAAGAAGTCTGTGAATGTTGAAGATGAAAGTCTAGGTGTTGACTTGGAAGAGTTGAATGTTGGAGAGACTGTGGTTGTAAACTTGCCCAAAGCCAAGCACAAGACTATGTCCAAGAAGACTAGCACTAAACAGTTGAGAGAGAAAGAGTTAGCACAACTGTTGAAAGGTAAAAGAGTGCCCGATGCTGGTACATCATCAAAGCTATCTTCACCTGTCACCAAGAAGCAAAAGAAATCCAAAGAGGCAGAACCAATATCAGCTGATCAACTTAATGTTGCACTGGACAATGTACTTGACATGTTCAGAAAGCCTCAGAAAGTAAAAGAAGTTGAGCCATCCAGATCAAAATCCCAGAAAGTCACTGTGGATGATGATGTGATGAAGCAGGTGAACAGGAAAATGGATGATATGATGAAAATGATTGTAGCTCAACAAGCTGAGATAGCCAAGTTTAAGCAAAATGAAGAGAAAATGCTTCAGATTGTGGTTGCTTCTAAATCTAATCAAGATGAGATCAATGAGAAGGTTAAGATGCTTGAAGCAAAGAATGAAAAGCTGGAAGGAAAGTGTGCAAGAAACAAGAGCAGGATTAAGTTGATTAAAGCAGACAACAAAGAATTAAGGGCTGAGAACAAACGCCTTAGTGATTTGATTGATGATTTGTATAACACTGCACCCAAGTTGAAGGAGGGTGAAGAAGATAAAGAAGATGAAGAAGAAAAAGTTGATTATGAAGATTCTGAATCGGATGAAGAGAAAGATGATGATGAAGATGATGATGATGAGTCAGATAAAAATGATGATGAGGATGATAATGATGATGATGATGATGCTGAAGGGTCTGGGAGACAGAGAGAGGATGATAGTGAGAGTAATGATGATGATGATGGAGGTGATGATACTTCAAAGTTTACATTTGAAGAAAGAACATCCAAAAAGAAGAGTACTGGAGAATCAAGTTCTAAGAAGAAGAAAGGTGAGAACGTTGATTCAGATGAAAGTATCTTCTGGAATGAGAAGGTGAGGTCTTTATCTGATGATGCTAAACAAGTGTACAAAGATATGTTGGAGAAAAGAGAATGGACCATTGAGTTCACAGGATGCTTTACTGAAATATTCCAGACTGATGATATGCGATATGAATTGGAATATGAAGATCCTGATCTTGAGGAAGGAGAATTACCTGCGTCTGTGGCAACGGAAATTCTAGATGGTCTTGCACAGAGGGTAGGGAAGACTTTTGAGGAGTTTTTAGTGGACGAGTCGATTCCAGATATTCCTGAAAAGGATATTGGAAGTCACTCAGATGATAAGCAGACTCCTGAAAACGATGAAGTGGAAATGGAAGATATAACTCATGAAGAGTTTCCTCAGTACTTTAGACAAACTGATGAAGAAGAGGTATTTCCTGATTTTACTAAGGTACCAAACAATTCAGCGAAGCAGAAAGCTCAGCAAAGGAGTGCAGAGTTTGTGGAGAAGGTATTTGGTGCTGATAAGCAAGGACCTTCAAATCAATCTGATGAATTGAAGAGTTATTTGAAGAAGTTGAGGGAAATGGATGAGAACCGACCGAAGCCTGAAGCTCAATGTAACTTTTATAGATTTCACAATGCCAAGTTCAAAGGCAGAGCTCTCGGGTGGACATACTTAGGCAGGCTGAAGTGCATAGCTGCTAAATGGGAAACAGGAATCTTGTACTTCAATAGATTCTGTGATTTGCTTACTCTACCGTACTGGGAGGTCAGAGATTTATGTAGATTCCCAATGTCAGGTGCAGAAGTTAATGGTTCGAATGTTGGTTGGTGCGCAGATAAGTTGGTTTGGGAAAGTCGAACAAGATGGAATAGATTCAAACCTCAATATCCCCGAAGAAAAGTTCATAGGGATATTGATCCTCAAACCAATATGAAGCGAGTTACTTTGATATACAAAGCACCTGAAGTGATGAGAAAAATACCTTTGATGCCTATGCCACAACATTTCAGTGCTGATTTTATTTTCTGGTATTATGATTGGAGAAAGGCTTAAGCGGTGATTGTGTTGAGAGACGGGAAAGATAAATACAAGCATGTTCATGTATTTGATCCTATGTGGTTGATTAATTGCACGTTTGAAGACATCATCATGCTTTTCTACAATCCGATTTACTTTGAACCGAAAGACGCTGCTCAAGCAAGAAAATATACTCATGTGGTTGGAGTTTGTTTTGCTTATGACATTAATGCAGGAAGTAATTTGGAGAATAAGCTTGGTAAGACGGTGAAGATGGCGAATGTGTCTAAACCAGTGAAGAGAACATTTGAGCCTCCAATGACTACTGAGCAGAAGAAACAGCTCATAATCAAGTTGATGAACAAAACAATGGACCAAAAGAGAAGACAATCCAATCAATAGTCGAGGGGGAGTTTGTAGATGCATTTTGCGACTAATGATTGGATAGGCATAATTAACATATGTTAAAGACTGGTCGAAGGTATGTTTTTGTGGACGAAGGTAGATAAAAGGGGCGAAGGTAGAAGAAGATTGGGCGAAGGTACAAGATTACTGATCAGAAGAAACACATTCGTACCATAGTAGTGGGCGAATGTGGAAAAGTTCCACATTCGACCAGTGCTAGTGGGCGAACGTGCAGCATCTATATATAGGTTTTGTGTTTTTGTGAATGTAATAGAGTTGTCAGTTGTGTATGTGTTCAGGTCAGGTTCCAGGTCATTTTGTAAAAGTGTATGTTTGATCTAGATTAACGTGTAAGTCGTTGTAAAAGCTTATTTGACAAAAGTTAATCTATGAAAAGATGTTGAAAATGATCTTGATTGTGTTTTGATTAGAGTTTCATCAATTTGTTCAGAACTAGGGTTTCCGCACCTGGTTTTGTGACTTGTATGATCATATAATCCTGTTTTAGCTAAAATCTTTCGCTTACAGAACGTAATCATGAATTTACAGGTACGTTAAGGTGGTGTGAAATTCTATTAGGATTTGGTAAGATATCCAGTACGTTTTTGAAATATCAAAGGTGTGGTGGGTTAGCTGCAGAAAATGAGACTAGGATTCGAACAAATAACCCTAGTTATTTGGTAGTACATTTAGCCTTACCATACATAGTCAACCATCTCATGCATCTCTTTTCGCATTCCTGAAACTTAGGTTTGGAGTTCTTCTAGACCCTTATTTCTTCTAGTAATCTAAGACCAATGTCATTCATCCATTGGGCCTCATGCATATCATTTTTCATATTCTTTATCATTCAGAATACTCTATCCTATTATCTATAAGCTTTTGCCATACTATAAACTAAACCACAGTCGCCCTAACACTTACCCAACTACCCTCACCTCTTTCCTACAGTCTTTCCAACTTCAACTTCGGGACGAAAATCCCAAAAGTGGGGGAGACTGTAATATCACGTGATCTTTTTACATTAATTGTAATTACAATAATAAAAAAAAAGAAATTCCAAATTTCATCTCTATTCGTTTTCTTTTACATATCCGTATTTACTCGTAACCCATCGTCAATATATATTACCATATCATTTTGAGGCGTTTAGTAAATTTGAATTGTAATCTAAAGATATATTATAAAAAAAAGTTACATCTTATAAATAATCTATGATAAGAAATTGTCTTTTAGGTAAAGACCTAGTTATGTATATATTATTAGAAAATATTTTTTTATTTAGTAATAATAAAAAAAAAGGGTGGTACACTATGACTCGCAGAGCGCTAAGAACCAATGGTTAGTGTTTAGCATGATAGGCTTTGGGATTCAAAAGGGGATAGCAGCGCAGCTTGTTGCCCGCTTACCCACCATCTAAAATTTAACTTATTTTATCATATATGGTATTTAGAATTTTCGAAAAAAAAAAACATGGATAAAACTTAGTCTAGTACTTTTGTCCTTTTGTGAACTCTTGACACACAAACATCAATTTTTTTTTCTTCCCTTTTCTTTGTGTAAGAAACAACAGCAACAACACCCTAGCCTTGACCACCCTGCAACCCACTTCATACAGCCCAAAGCATGTCACCCGAGTTATGTCAGGACCCGACACCCACTAAATAACCGACACCAACAGCCTGTATAAGCTTGTATATGGAAACAATTTGTCAATTAAATCGCATGGTTGTATACGAAATCGAAATCCTCACCTTCCGAAAATACATCCACGCGGTTTGATGCTTGATTATCGACCAATTTGAAGGTATTCACGCGTTATAAACATTCAAAAAAAAAAAAAAATAACCTTGAACTTAATCACCCATAAATCACGAATCAATGTTTCAATTGACTATAAATCCCAACACAGACCCCTTATTTTATTGTCTCTGTATCCTTTCGTCAACTAAATTCTTTAGTTTATCGCTGTTGTGATCGTTTTTGTGTGCCAAGCCGTCGACAACCAAGAGCTCTTATTTGGTTCTTGTGATCCCGACTAACAGGTAATTCATGCTTTGTTTCGAAGTGTTTGTCTTCTAGGGTCAAAAGCCCCATATCAAATGATCCATGAGTCATTGTTTAGGTGTTTAATTTCTTTGATAAACAGTTTAGGGTTTGTAGGATCCTTAATTGGGAATTTGGATTAATCGGAACGAAGCTTTAAAAATTAAATTGTTTGCAGTCTTTACAAAGCGAGGACGTAGTGCAGTGGTTCAAATCTGGGCCAAGTCTTTTTGGTTATTATTGTTTGTTTTTATAATATATATAAAACTCATATCTTTTTAAAAAATTCATCATTTACGTTCTATTTATTTGGATTATATTATGAATATGAATTCTCATCCAATAGATTACAGCGATATAATTGTCGTTTTTGTTATTTAAGAATGAAAATTGGAGTTAGTTTTATAAGAATTATTTGTTAAATTCTTATAATTAATCTTTATTAACTTCCTTAAATGTTTATACAATTAGTCATGATTTCATGTAGATTGACTCATTTCTTTAATTGCCCCTTACGTAATTATTTTTATAATACAACATATTTTAGATCTTTTAATTGTCACACCCTCAAATTTCCACTACGGGGTTTATACCGCAAGGCGCGTGACATACCAGGATCCCATAGCCATAAGTCATAAGAACGACTCTAAATGCCCAAACCATTTAGCTCGTTATTGAAAATCAAGTTTAATGTTTACCAAAAAGTTTAGTTAAGTTGCGGAAGCGTAAATCAAACATAACCGTTTAAGTTCATGCGCAAAACAACGCGCCCAAAATAAAACCGTTGAATGTAAAATAAAGTATAAGTTAAATAATGTTCACAACCCATGACACAATGATGCATGTCCTATCGTGTTCCGAACCTAGAGACCTGCAAAAGCATACTATCGTGTGTCAACATAAAGTTGGTGAGTTCACAAAGTAAGGTAGGTAAAAGTGTAGGTTTCCCAAACCAAGAAAACAATAGTTAGGTTTTCCCCAAACCCAAAAGTAGTAATCAACAACCAAAACCAAGAACCAAGTACCACTAGTTCAACGTATGCCAAGGGTAGCTAACCCATTCATGATAACTAAACAAGGATATACCGAATTGCTATTCAAACGATGCACTCGCCCCGCGAGCTGGTTTTTGCCTCCCATCATTGCCTATCAACAATGATAAAATATAAGGTCGTAGTTCACGCCCGGCTCCCAGCACGGTGTGAGGTTTGTCAAACCTAATAGCGCTATCAACTAGTAACCTGCTTGCCATAACCCGGCAACTCATTCGGTAAATAGTGAAGGACTTTCGTGATAGAGTGCAGTTTAGTTCATCAAGGACAAAAGATGTGAAACTAGTAAAATGCGATTCCTCCCAGGAATCAGTGTATCTCAACCCGAGATAGAATAAGCAAAACCCAATTCCTCCCAGGAATCAACCCATCCCAAAACCCGGGATAAAACAGTAGTCTCAAACCTGGACTAGAAAAGGTTAAGTAAGTTGTCTCCCCGAGACGCATGCTGTTGAGAAAAAGTAGTGAAACTCACCTTAGGTCGCAAGCTAAAAATCCAAACTTCGCAAATAAGGACGTGCTACCGACTCCCTATTACATGTGATATCATGTGAGTATGTGTGTACATACAATACACCGCATAGCCCGTTTGTCCAAAACGTTTAATGTTGTGAAACCATTTAAGTGACAGAAAGTGTAACTAGATGCACAAGTAAACCCTACGAACCCGTTGGTGAACGTTATGATTAATATTAGTTATACACTTCAAACACATCTCATACAAGTGTACACGCAAGTTCAAGTCCAAATTAAAGCATGTAAGACCTCAAATAAGCACATATGCATCTACGTTACAATCTGTGTTTTTAGGACAGATTGTACACCGCCAAAACGATTTTTCTAAAAATACTTCCAAAAAGAATTAGACAACCAAAATTTTAAAGAATATTCCAATGAGTCCATTTGTCGATCCACTATTTTTATTTCGTAACAAAACCTTGTTGAAAAATTATGAAAAATCAATTACTGCAGCTAGGTTCTGAAAACATCCACATCAGGCTAGTTTACGAGAAAAATTCCCAAATATCATGTATTCATCCAAACGAGATGAATCCACATGGAGAAGCCGTGTTTTTCTTATATCAACCTACTGTCCAAATTTTGTGACCTAACTCCTTGTAAAACTAGAGTTATGGTCGTTTAAAGTTGACCCAAAATATTAATCCGAAAATCAGATTTGACCCATGTTTGTATAAAATTCCAAAAACATAGTAAACGGCATCCAAAACACACAAACTTACACATTCCGTAAAACTAAGATCATGAACAACATTCTAGATCCAAGTAATGATCAAAACAAACATTTTAGAACCAAGCTATATCACATACAAGTCAACACTATGAATCTGTCCAGTTTTATTCATGCATATAACTCAATATTAACGAACCCTAGATCCATAATATCGCCTAATAAGATCATAAACACGTAATACAACACGTTCACATCATTCCTTAGATCCAACATGCAAGATTTATCATGAATATTAGTCTTTATAAACCCTAGATCGTCATTAGTCATAAACATGCAAGTTACATGCAAAGTTTCATCATATTATCACATAAACATATTATTATCATGTTAATGCTCATTAAAACTCATGTTTATGTTCTTAAAGTTTCACATCAGATCTGGACAAACAAGTGTTGGTGTTTTTAAAACATAATTAAAGAGATTAAACATAAAGAGATTGTTGTTATACCTTAGGCACTTCAAACAATTAATTAAAACACCTCCTAAGCCTCCAAGATCTTTAGATTAGGCTAATGGCAGAGGGTAGTGGTTAATATTTCGTATTAGGGCTGTAGGGGCGTTTTTAGGGTTGAGTTATAATGAAAATTATAGCTAAAAACGTTTTTATAAATAAAATTAACGAATTGGGCTTGTAAATCCATTGTGGGCTGCGCTCCTCTACTTCCCACGAGAGTCCAGGCGGGGTCATTACAAGCCCACGCCCCTGTTCTGTTTCTTTTTGTCCACCTAATTTCCTTGCACCTTATAATTTTCCACCAAGTCCTTTGGTGCAATTATTGAAGTTTCCATTTTCATTTTAGTTTGCCAAAACTTGCAACAATATTTATGTTGTCATTTTCTAAAAGATAAGAAGCAGCCATTTTCGTTGGCTTGGTCCACGTGGCCGAGTCAACATATATACATATATATATTTTTTTAAATCAAATATTATAAATATATAATAAGTAATATATATATATATATATATATATATATATATAATTAATCTTTAAAATATTTAACTTAAATATTTTATAACTAGTTTATAACTCCCGGTCTGACCATAGTCGGTTACGAACCCGGTCTCGTATACTCGCGTATAAAAATTAATTTCGTTTAATTCTAAATAATTTCGCATAATAGTTACTATGTAAAATATAATAAATCTATAAAATATTTAACCAAATATTTTATAACTTATATATGGTCCTTAGTCTGTCAAGTGTCTGTTATGAGCTCGGTACCGTGTTTTCGTGAAATAACATGTAACGTCAAATAAGTTCACAAATAAATTTGCATAAACACATAATTGCAAATAATATCAAACAAGTTATTCCACAATTATCTGTTTTGTTATTTCACCAACGTTCAGGGTTCAAGACTCGTGAATGCAGTTGTTCACCTATAACCGTGTATCGTGTGACTCACTTAATTAACTCTAGTCAAGTAAAATGCTACAAATATATGTATAAGTTATCTAGAGTTTAGTTAAAGTGTTAACCTGAAATTGCGGGGTATCACATTAATTATATTAATTTAAATACATATTTCATAACCCCAGCGTTTCCAATTAGATCTAGAAAACCCTATGTGCTTATCCTAGAAACTAAAGTCATTTGAGATCTATTATACTTGGAATTTTAAGTTTCCCAACACTTATTCTATTACCCTGAACTTAGGGTAACATTTGGGATCTTTTGTGTCACGTTTAGACTATTTTCAAGAAATCAACACGGTTGGTAAGGTGAGTTTACATAGCCCCTTTTTCTGTTTTACATTTTGGGGTGAAACATGTTTAAACATTTTATACACTATCATTTACTCATTCTTACATTGGTGAAACTTATGATTCAATTACACTATCATTTACTCATTCTATCATTTGACTGTAACAAAAAGACACAGTACAATCATTAACATTGATCAAGCCGCCTGTTTAGATTATAGCGCTATAGGTCTGACAAACCCATCCCCCCGCATAAATTCAGGGATGATCGATAACAGTAACAACATTTAACTAACTTGCGAGTTAGTCCTCAGTCGACACAAGGTTTGATTGTACAAAGACGCATTGTTACATGTCGGACTCATACTCTATCATTATACAACTGTGAATGTTGTACAAACTATTGTTATCAATTATATTCAAAAACCTATGTATTCTCACCAACTTTTGTTGACCCAAAATATTTTCAACTTAGCATGTTTCAGGTTCTACTTGCTTGAAGATTTGAATTAATGTTTGAAGATGTGTACATAGTATTATTATTTTTGATGTACAAAATTCTTTAGAACAATTGTATGTAATTTAATTAAATCAATTATTGAAAATTTATTATTTACCATGAGCTACTGAACAATCATCAATACGTGACACCTCGATGTTTCCGCCATCGGTTGGGGTGTTACAAGTATTGCCACAAGGAGCTTTCGAACTCGATTCTCCTGCATCTTTTCCTGATTCTGTCTTTTCACACTTATACCTATCAGTATTATCATCATCATCATCGTCATCGTCATTCGCAGAACTATTATCATCTCCAGAATCACCACCTGAACCATCATTATCATCACCATCCTTCTTCTTTTTCTCAGGAGCATCACCGGCATCCTATTCAAGGTCATTATCATCTTCTTCATCTTTCTCAGACTCAGATGGTTCAAAGTCAACAAGCTCTTCTTCACGTTCTTTATCCTCCTCTCCTTCCTGTAACTGAGGAGCTCTTTCATATAAATCATCAATTAGCTTCCTAAGCCCTTTGTTATCTTTCTTCACCTGCTTGTTCTCAAGTTTTAAAGCCATGTATCTTCTAGTATTTCTCTGCTCATGCTTTAACAACTTCTGATTCTCATTCTGGAGTAGTTTAATCTTTGCTGCTAACTCTTCCTGACTCTCCTGTGAAGATTCAACAACATCCAACATTTTTCTATCATTCTTTCTCAACTGATCAATCTCTTCTTGTTGCTGGTTAATAATTTTCATCATTTCTGCAGCTTCTGGTTAACTGCATTCATCACATCACTCGCTACAGTAACCTGTGGAGTTGAAGCCTCAACAATTAGAGTCTTTTTCTTAAACTTGTTTAAGACTCTATCTAGAGCATCATTGAAATCATCAGTTGGAATATCAGTTTTCTCAGCAGCAGGTGCTTTCTGTTTCTTAGCTGCTGTGGATGTCACGGGAGACTTAGAGCTAGATACTTCAGGAACTTTCTTCCTACAATCAGACTTTCAATTTCCTTAGCTCTCCTCTTCTTACGCCTTTCAATCTCAACAGCCTCAGCTTTCTTCTTGTATATTGGATTCTTCTGCTTTTCACCAGCTTTCGGTGATCCACCAAAATCTTCAGAACCCAGTCCAAGACACATATCAATATCATCCATCACAACTGGACTCTTCATCCTCTTTTCTTCCAAAGTTTGATTAAGACTTTTAGATTCACCAGCCACAGTGGCCTTGGGCTAGGTTTTCTTAACGGTGTCCTCAGCAGAATCGCATCTCTCATCCTCCTGAGTCTCTTCAGAATCAATAGAATCATCATCAACCAAACGTGTTCCTTTCTTTGCAACACTCTTTTGTCAACGAGATGTTTTCTTTTGCGGTTCTGCTTCAACTTCCTTCTCCTTACCCTTACCTTTACCACTTTTGGCCCCAACATTATCAACTTGTCACTTTCTTTTGGCTTCAGGATCAACAGGACATAGTGGATCATCATTATCAGATTCACTATTCGCATTCCTTGCCTTATCAACACTTGGATCTTGATAATCTGGATTGATCAAGTGACCAAACAAGTCCTTCAAAGGTGGTCTTTCATTTACAGGTACACCTTTATAACCCTTCATTCTCACCAATGTACTCAGACTCATATGATCCTGTACAACAATCTGAGTTGAATCTTTTCTCAACTTCTTGTATTTCTGATCAAATATCATCTGCAGGAATCTGGGGTAAAGCAGAAACTTCTTACTCTTCAATCCTCTCAAAGGTTCAAGCATGTGATCAAGTATCATTCCGGATATGTTGAATGACTTGTTCAGAATCAGTGCAACCATCAAAGATCTAATACTCTTTCTCATGACATCATATTCTCCACTCACAGACCCAAATACATGTAGCATCACATGAGCCAGGTATTTAAACTATGGGCACAGTTTACCTTTGTGTAGGGCTTCATTCTCAGAAAGCACTTGCTCTGTTCTATCCATGATAATCATCTCGGATCAGTCAGCTTGTCTTTAAGTTTCAAATCTTTCCTAATATCACCTTCAGATACAATTACCATCTCCCCCTGAATTTTACTGATAATTGCTATTTGATTATCCCAAAAATCGATCTGTGCATTCTTCCAGAACTCCTTCTGATGGTCTCTGTAAATGATAACAAGTGTGGCAATAGCATCTACAACTCTGCTCTGCTTCAGGAACTCAATGATAACAGTGAATTCTGTATGTTTCTTCAGATCTCCAAGAATCGCACAACAGTTGTAAGCTTCTTCAAAAGGTAATTCCTCCTCGGTCTTCTTTTCAGCAGCCTTTTCAGATGAACCTACTAGAATATCAGTACTTTGAGGTTCAGCCATTGAGAATCTGCAAAAACAAAACACGAAAACACATTAGAATCGGACAAAATATACAAAATTGAAATTTTGGATTTTAGAATTCCACCTTCGACCGAACGTGGGTTCGAATGTGGAAAATATAAGGTTCGAATGTGGAAATAAGGTTCGAATGTGAAAAAAATTGATTAAAATTATACATTCGACCTTTTATCCTCGTTCGACCGTTTGAACATGTTTCATTTGACCAAAAAGTCACATTCGACCCTTTGAAATTGGTCAAATTAGACTGTTCATCTTCCAAATTTTCAAATTTTGATTTAGACCATATTAACATGCCATTTTGGTTTGTTTAGTTGTTAATAGGTCCGATTAAGCATTATCAACAATCAATTGTGATAATTATTCAATAATTAAGTGTTTTTCCCAAAATCTAGGGTTCGAATGGTTTTAATTAATCATTACAACAATCTGATATGTTTAAATCCTTGATTTTGGTATCTTCTCCCCCTAAAACACTTAAGGATTGAATCCTAATCAAAATATGTAACTAAAACATCCTCTAAAACCATAATCGATTTAAAGTTAGGGTTTAGTCACAAAAACGACGATCATTCCTTGATTAATGGATGGATACCTGCAATTCTTGTATAGAAAGGATCAGAAATAGTCACAGATCAAAAATTTGGAATGAAGGTGCGAACGAGCAGAAGTGGTTATATAGGCTTCACATTAGACCCTTTTGCTTGGGTGAATGTGAAAATATTTCCACTTTCGACCCTAATTAAAGGTTCGAAGGAAGAAATATGGTTTGAATGTGCAACAGACACATGAACACTCACCTTTGACCGTTTAAAAAGCTCGAATGTAAAGGAAAAATTCCACATTCGACCCATCGAAGAGGCGAATGAATATTGGAATTTTTGAACTTTTTACCAAATCTCAAAATCGAATCCCGTTCAATATTTTTCTCAACATTTAAGCATTCGACATTAATCATTTCCCATTTAAAGATCACAAAACTCAAATGGTCCATCAAGTTTCAGAAAATCACCATCAACCACCATCGGTTATCAAAAATAATATAGAAATGTAAAATCTTTTGGATTTTCTGAAAGTTTTTGTTAAAACACACCTAACATCTTTTTGAGTTTTTGTATTTTTGACGAAAAATGTAAAATGCAGAAATGTAAACATAAAGCAGTAAATGTTTTGTGATTTCTGGTAAGAGGATCATATCAGTTATTGAGAAATCTGATCACACCATTGATTTTTTGATTTATATTATCATTAAAGACAATGTGTGATCCACCAACTGCTGATATTGTAGTCCACATAAACTCACGTGCAGACTGTTGTGCAGTGCTTTAGACTGATACGACTATTTATATTATAAACACAATTGTTTGTGGTTCCCACACACACGACATACTCCTGTATGAAGGAATAATTGCACAAAGACTCATTGTAACGCGTGATTATGCTTTCGTCATCTGTATTTTACAAGGTATGAGGCACAGAGGTGTACAGGTCAGCAACTCAATGCTACAAAGTAACTTGTGCACTCTACCATGTTGAGGGCTAATATCAATCATGATTTACATCAATGATTGAATACAATGCATTAGATAATCTTTGATTATCGTTATACATTGAAAGTTCCTCAATTCGGTAACTTTAGGACTTGGCATTAAAGCTCTTTTATAAAGATACCCTGTCTGATCTAGGTCTGTAAGAACTTACAGCAGAAGATCAGAGAGGCTATCCCCGGATAACTAATAACATAATGACCCGAAACCTCCGAATTTTGTACAAAAACCCTATCAAACGAAATTACGGTACTAAGACCATATGCCAATGAATAGTTCATCCACATTCCAATTCGATTGATATGTATGTATCAGACTCAAACACACGCCTTATATTGCATTACATATCTTTAGCATGTGTCAGATCCCCACTGATGTACTTTCATTTCCTTTTTTATCCTGGAAATCATTTTGGTTTTTCTAATTTTTATGGCTTTTGAATTTTTCAATGTTTTTGGTTTT
The DNA here is from genome assembly GCA_028751855.1 of Ambrosia trifida. NCBI lineage: Eukaryota > Viridiplantae > Streptophyta > Magnoliopsida > Asterales > Asteraceae > Ambrosia > Ambrosia trifida. Next base: position 127,813,543 of record CM054122.1, read on the forward strand.
TCTAAAAATAGACTCCCCCTAAAATGAAAACATATTTTTGGGTTTTTAATTTTTTCTGAAAAACAGTAAAAACTAAAACTAAAAAGTGATAAACCGAGGTGATGATCGGTCTTGTTTTTCTTTTATACCATTAGCTTTTAAAAGATATTCAAATCTTGATTTATCAAAAGCTATGGTTAAAAGATCTGCACGTTGATAATCTGTGTGGATTTTGACCATATCGATCAACTCTTTTGCATAGCAATCACGGATAAAATGCCATTTGATCTGGATATGCTTAGCTTTAGAGTGATTGACTTAGTCTTTAGTTAATGCAATGGCGGCCTCATTATCACAGTAAATGGGGGTTTTAAGAAATTGCAAACCATAATCAACCATCTGTTGTTGAATCCACAGAACCTGTGAGCAGCAGCTTGAAGCCGAGACATATTCTGCTTCACATGTTGATAAGGCGTCTACAGTTTGTTTCTTGCATTGCCAGGTCACGAGCCTGCTCCCTATAAACTGACATCCAACCGTTGTGGACTTGCTGTCTTTGTCACAGCCTCCCCAATCTGCATCACTAAAAGCAATTAAGTCAAAATTATAATCATTAGGGTACCATTGTCCTCTCGATGGACAACCCTTCAGATATCTTAGAATTCGTTTGACAGCTGCTAAATGACTTTGTTTCGGCTTCGATTGATAACATCAACAGAGACATGTGGCGAACATTATGTCTGGTCTAGATGCGGTGAGGTACATCAGAGATCCGACGATTGCTCTGTATGTAAAAGGATCGGTCAGCTCCCCCTTAGCGTCAACTCCAATCCCGTGATTAGGTTGTATCGGGGTATCCATCAGCTTCGAATCTTCCATCTGGAATCAGCTCAAGACTTCAGATACGTATTTGGTTTGGTGAATAAAGATCCACGTTAGTCTTTGGTCCACCTGCAAGCCTAGGAAAAAATGCATCTCTCCCATCGCACTCATTTCGAACTTTTCCTCCATAACTTGTTCAAATTCTCTGCACAAAATTTCGTTAGTAGATCCAAAAATAATGTCATCAACATAAATCTGTACTAGAAGCAAGTCACCCCCCATTCGTTTTGTGAACAGTGTGCAAACTACCAAACCTCGTTTGAATCCTTTGGATAGAAGATACGTGCTCAGCTCCTCATACCATTGTTGTGGAGCCTGGTGCAACCCATAGAGAGCTTTGTTAAGAACGTAGACCTTATCCCGGTGGATAGGATCCTAAAAGCCAGGTGGTTGACCTACGTAAACTTCTTCCTTGACCACATCGTAAAGATGCAAACGCTCTTAACGTCCATTTGATACACCTTGAATTTCTTATATGATGCAAACGCTAGAAACATGCGAATCGCTTCTAAACGTGCAACAGGTGCATAAATCTCGTTGCAGTCGATTCCTTCCACTTGATGAAAGCCTTGTACAACCAGTCGAGCTTTGTTTCTTACGATCACGCCTCTATCATCCCTTTTGCACTTGAACACCCACTTGGTTCCAATCTTTTTCCTTCCTAGAGGTAAATCTGTTAGTTTCCACACTCCAAATTTCTGAAATTGCAATAACTCCTCTTGCATTGCCTCTACCCAAGCGTCATCCAAAAGAGCATCCTTATATGTTTGCGGCTCAACCTGCGAAACACAACAAGCAAAAGACCAGTCATTCTAACAACCTGATTTCTGAATTTTAGTATATAAAGCTAGAGCGCCAAGATTTTCTTGTGAGTTTGCATTTCGAAGTTGTCCTCTAGTCATAACGCTGCTACCAGGATTACCAATAACTTACGTTCTGCGACACCGTTCTGTTGAGGGGTATACAAAGCACTATATTCATGATGAATTCCTTTATCTTCACAAAGAGCATCCATCTGTGCATTTTTGAACTCTGTCCCATTATCACCCCAAATTCTCTTCATCTTCAGACCATAGACATTTTCTAATCGAGTGAACAGAACTTTCAGATTGTTAAACGTGTCACTCTTATGATGCAAGCACATTACCCACGAGAATCTGGAATAGTCATCAGTAACCAAAAGACAGTACAATTCTCCAGCATGACTTTTACGCTTGACCGGTCCGAATAGATCCATGTGCAAACGCTCAAGTGGCATCTCAGCTGAATTTACTTTCTTTAGTTTGTGGGACTGCTTGTGCTGCTTTCCTTTCTTGCAACTCACACACTTGTCGTTCAAATGGAAATGTTTAACATTAACTCCTTCGACAAGTCCTTTCTTCACCAAATGGTTCATTTTTCATAGGTGAATGTGTCCCATCCTCCTATGCCACATTATAGTTTCTTTTTTAGTAGCCTTGGAAAGGAAACACGTTACTTGGCCCTGGGTTGTCAAAGCCTTTGACATGTCGAGAATGTACAGATTATTCACTCTCGGAGCTTTCAGCATTATCCACTCTTTTAGAAGTATAAAACCGGGCTTGAGAATGTAGCAAGATTTGTTGTCAAAGAATACAGAGAACTGTTTGTCACAGATTTGACTGACACTAAGCAGATTATAGTCTATCTGTTTCCCATACGATATCTTCTCAAAACTCACAATCCCATTACTCACACTACCCTCCATAGTAATGTAACCTCCTTTGTTCCCAGCAAATGCTACATATCTACCATTGATGTTTCTAATCTCGAACAGCAGCGATAAATCCCTCGTCATGTGACCAGAAGCTCCACTGTCAACAATCCAAAGACTGCTAGCAGGGCCAGCTGAAGCTCCCTGCACATATCAAGTAAAATCATTAGTTCTTTCGGGGGACCCAAGCCTGCTTAGTCTTGGGTCTTTGAACATTTTATTTCAAAGATTCTTTATCACAAACACTTGAATATGAATTGACCATTTTCTGATCAATCAAATCCTTTTCATTTTCAGATTTTTCATGTGCTTTTGAAGTTGAAGCACCTTGAGATCCCACCGGTGACCTGAATTGTTCCGAACATTTCAAGATCCGAATATGAGATTCTGGAGTCTCAGTCGGTTTCTTTACGTCATTCTTGAAGGAAACTTTCTTGGTTACCTTCTCTGATTTAATAGAGACAGGTCCAACTGTTGGTTTAACTGCAGGTTTTAATGGTACCTTTTGCTTCTCAACAGTTGTGTTCACCACTGGTTTATTTAAAGATTTTTCCATTGCGATCCGGTTACGACGATCATATGTCATCTGACGATTATCACACTTTTAATAATAACGGCTTTGATTGTAAAAGGTGCTGGTTGAGGGACAAAGCGTCGTTGTGGATAACAAGGATTATCGACTAGACTTTGATATTTTTGCTTCACTTCAACCTCGTGCCTCTTGTGCCTTACATGTGGGCAGTGAGCAAGTAAATGCCCTCTCTCCCCACACTTAAAGCATGTACGGTACTCTTCAAAGTTATTCTTGACGTTCGACTTTGCATAAGTAGTGATAGGATATTGGTCATCCACACACCTTCGTCTTAAACTCTCAGGAGCTGGGTCCTTTGAGTAAGTCGGCTCAAGAAAACTATTCGCCTTCTCCTTTGGCTTAGTAAACTCAGTGACATGAACCTTTGGTACTTTTGGAACATCCAAATAAATTTTCTTCAAGATCTCTGGAGGTACATCATTGGTTCTCTCGTGTTTTGGAAACCAAATACTACTCTCCTGCCAAATTTTCTCAATATTGGAGTAGTTGGCAAACTTAATTGGATATTCCTCGTCAGAAATAATCTTATCGGATCCTTCCATTCGATAAAACACTTTGATGGGTGTGTCACTTGGTTCATTCTTTTCAACTTGCTTAACTAACTGATTCACTCGATGAACGTTAGCCATTGAATGAATAATCTGAGAAGGTGATATCGGTTCATTGGTGATAATGTGATTTTCAATTGGAATATCACTCACTTTCTTAGTGTTATCATCCTCAGAGTCAGAATCATCACTTACAGCTGTTACACCCTCATCAATCAGTCCAAAAATTGGTCTATCATCGGAATTTGGATCTCCAACACTGGAAGTGTTAGATTCATCATCCGATGTTGAATCAGACTTAACTGAACTCTCCGGTGTTATTGAATGTAAAGTGTGATTTTCAAACAACACTAGAGATGGGACAGCCTTGTAGTTTGCACTACTCGGTTATGAGGGTTCCTCAATAATATGGTCAACAACATATGCAATATGTTTGTAGCTTTCAAGCTTCTTGTTGACTTTTTCAGCAAAGCACTTGATGGTTGCCATTTCAAGTTTAGTTTCTTCCGATTCATTGATGTAATTCTTAATGGCCAATTGTTTTAAAGAAAGTGTTTTCTTAAGATCAGAAATGTCTTTCTTATAATTCATGTGCTTCTTTTTGATACGATTGACAGTTGATTCTAGCACTCTCGAGTTGAACCCTGAGTTGCTTGTTCTCTTCTGTCAATCTATCACATGTACCACAATATTTGTAACACCCCAACCGATGGCGGAAACATCGGGATGTCACGTATTGATGATCGTTCAGTAGCTCATGGTAAATAATAAGTTTCAATAAATGATTTAAATAAATTACATATAACTGTTCTAAGAATTTGTACATCATAATGAAAAATACAAGCTATGCATCTTCAAGCATTAACTCTAATCCTCGAGCATGTTATAACCTGAAACATGTTAAGTTGAAAAGGTTTTGGGTCAACAAAAGTTGTTGAGAATTACATAGGTTTTTGATAATTGAGTAAAAATGTTGTGCAATTCATGTGTCATGTCAATCTAGTCCATATGTGAGAACATACTAGAAATAAATCGAGTGCATAACCAACCCTGATGACTGTTATAATGTGGTACCTCCCATACGCTCATGGTTCACCTAAATATGTTATACGATAACAAACACCCACGCTACCTTTGTAGGAGGCACGTATCCGGGTGGGATTGTCAGTCCAATAGATCTATCAATGTATACCGTCGGCTGATCAATGTTAATGATTATGCTAGAATTGTGCTTACCCTAGTCATGTTCAAGACATAATGCAACATAGAAAAACACATAGACACTTTGATGATTGAATTGCATAGAGAATGTTGTAACATGTTTCACCCCAAAAATGGTGATAAATAGAAAAGGGGCTATGTAAAACTCACCTTAGCAAAATGTTATGTCTCGTAAAAAAAAATATAATAATGTGTTGTGAATGTATGCGAGGCGAATCCCAAAGACTCAACAACGTAGCTAGTCCAAATTGAAGAAAACGAAAAAGAAAGAATATCAAGCTTCCAATTCGCCAATTACAAGAGCTTATAATCAAAGCTTCAATTGTAGAAGTAATAGACTATAGAAGAAAGGTATGAGGGAAAGTTTAATCGGATTGAAACAGTCGATTTAGAGGTGCAAAGTATAATGGGTCATAGGTGGGTTTTTATACTAGTTTTGGAGTCAATTAGCCATTAAAATTGGTCAACACCATAAAGTAAGGTTTTATGATGAATTGACTATTTGACTAAGACTTTGACTGTTTGACTAAGACTTTGACTAGGACTTTGACTCAAGGCTTTATTTAAAAAAAAAAAAAAATCTTGTATGTAAAAAAAAAAAAAAGAAAGAATTTAGAATCATATTATTATTATTATTATTTATATACATTTATGTATGTATATAAGTTGTGAGTTAGGATAAATAAAGACTTAGGCACATTTGTATAATATTAAAGATAAAGGTGTAATAAATATATATATATATATATATATATATATATATATATATATATAAGGGCTTTTTATGTATTAAAATTTTTGGGAAAATTTTGCGATGTTACAGTCTCCCCTACTTTTAGGAACTTCGTCCCGAAGTTAAAAGAAAAACACCAGGTATACAATTGGTCGACTACCGAAAACCTTGATAAAATTTCTCACTACCTTAACGTACCTGTAAATTCATGATTACGTTCCGGACCGTAATTATCAATTTACCTTACATTAGGGTTTTGCGTCCTTTTATGACTCTACCGATTGTTGAGCAGGTTCGATAGTCTCCACCAGTCGTTGAGCAGGTTGTAGGGCCTATCCCGACTGTTGGAAAGACATGATGACCTCTACCAATCGTTGAGAAGGTTGTTTGGTAGTCAACTAATTGTTGTATAAGTAAGCAAGTATGATTATAGATATAGCAATTAGTTCACATTCAAACAAGCATGCACTCAGATGTTATGATAATACTTGAATTTATTACTTGAATCAAAAGCGCCATTACATAGAATTAAAAGCAAACAACATTTAAATGGTGGGACTTGCTGTTAAGTAGCTGGAGGGTCTTGATCTCGATTTAGTTTAGGGCATCGGTTACGGAAATGATTTGGGTTTCCACATTCATAGCATTGACCATAGTTGTATTTACCAGGACAATTAAGATTAGCAACCTGAGCAGGGTTGGTTGGTTGGTTGGTGTTAAGGTTTGGGGACTCACGACATGTGTTGACCAGATGGCCATACCTACCACAATTGGTGCACAGGCGACACACTGAAACAGTGGGGTGATGTCGTTTGCATGTGTTACACAATGGAAAGTTTCTTGTATAGGGTTTCTTGTTAGAAGCTTGTGTAGTGAGGTTTACATTAGGATCCCTGGTCTTGCGCTTCTGGTTCTCGGTAGTTACCGCGGCCACAATACTTGTTTTCTCGCCTTTCCGAACTAAGGTCCCGTTCTTTATGTGATTTCCATCGCCATTTCCATTTCCATTGCCGTTCCCATTCATTGGGATGACTTGAGCCAACAAGTTAGAAACCAGAGTTGTGATTTGTTGCGCCATTTGTTGGGAAATAATCGCAGCCAGTTGGGCATCAACACCTTTGTTGTTTTTGTTGTTGTTGTGGTTGTTGTTACTTTCCTCTTGGTTTTCACCACTATTATTGCGAGTGCTGCGACGTGGAGACATGATCTGTAAGGGACACAATGAAGGTTCAATGTGGCATGAAATGAATGAGGTGATATAAGGAATGTAATCATTTATTCATTAATTAAAACGAATAAACGAAAACGTTGACGTATCAAAGATTCCAGATTCCAACAACATAGTGAAGACATGCTTTAGCCTATAAGTGAACACTCATCCCGAGAATTCCCAGGTAGGCATCCGGGTCCCTCGTCTGATTGGGATATATGCGCAATGCCAGCCTAGACAGAAGACTCAGAATACAGGCGTTCACCCTTCCAGATTGCACGTGTTCGTTATTAAAATCTAGAAGTTCGACGAGATCTCAAGGTGGATCAGGTTAAACCTGAGGATTTTGTCCTACTAGTCTAAGAGTAGAGCCACTGATGGAGAGCAACTTTCTTGTAAGGATGAAAATAGGGATAAGAAGTAGGAGGGAGATAGAGTATAGCAAGTAAAGGAAGCAAGTACTGGTTAAATCCTATGGTTATAGACTAGATTATTTTTCTAATAACCTAATTCCCTATAACCATGGCTCTGATACCAATCTGTAACACCCCAACCGATGGCGGAAACATCGGGATGTCACGTATTGATGATCGTTCAGTAGCTCATGGTAAATAATAAGTTTCAATAAATGATTTAAATAAATTACATATAACTGTTCTAAGAATTTGTACATCATAATGAAAAATACAAGCTATGCATCTTCAAGCATTAACTCTAATCTTCGAGCATGTTATAACCTGAAACATGTTAAGTTGAAAAGGTTTTGGGTCAACAAAAGTTGGTGAGAATTACATAGGTTTTTGATAATTGAGTAAAAATGTTGTGCAATTCATGTGTCATGTCAATCTAGTCCATATGTGAGAACATACTAGAAATAAATCGAGTGCATAACCAACCCTGATGACTGTTATAATGTGGTACCTCCCATACGCTCATGGTTCACCTAAATATGTTATACGATAACAAACACCCACGCTACCTTTGTAGGAGGCACGTATCCGGGTGGGATTGTCAGTCCAATAGATCTATCAATGTATACCGTCGGCTGATCAATGTTAATGATTATGCTAGAATTGTGCTTACCCTAGTCATGTTCAAGACATAATGCAACATAGAAAAACACATAGACACTTTGATGATTGAATTGCATATAGAATGTTGTAACATGTTTCACCCCAAAAATGGTGATAAATAGAAAAGGGGCTATGTAAAACTCACCTTAGCAAAATGTTATGTCTCGTAAAAAAAAATATAATAATGTGTTGTGAATGTATGCGAGGCGAATCCCAAAGACTCAACAACGTAGCTAGTCCAAATTGAAGAAAACGAAAAAGAAAGAATATCAAGCTTCCAATTCGCCAATTACAAGAGCTTATAATCAAAGCTTCAATTGTAGAAGTAATAGACTATAGAAGAAAGGTATGAGGGAAAGTTTAATCGGATTGAAACAGTCGATTTAGAGGTGCAAAGTATAATGGGTCATAGGTGGGTTTTTATACTAGTTTTGGAGTCAATTAGCCATTAAAATTGGTCAACACCATAAAGTAAGGTTTTATGATGAATTGACTATTTGACTAAGACTTTGACTGTTTGACTAAGACTTTGACTAGGACTTTGACTCAAGGCTTTATTTAAAAAAAAAAAAAAATCTTGTATGTAAAAAAAAAAAAAAGAAAGAATTTAGAATCATATTATTATTATTATTATTTATATACATTTATGTATGTATATAAGTTGTGAGTTAGGATAAATAAAGACTTAGGCACATTTGTATAATATTAAAGATAAAGGTGTAATAAAAATATATATATATATATATATATATATAAGGGCTTTTTATGTATTAAAATTTTGGGGAAAATTTTGCGATGTTACAATATTTGTCACTATTCATATCTACAGTGGAGTCAGAACTTACCTGTTTCGGAGGCTCTGTCATCGCCATCAAAGCAAAGTGTGCTTCCTTTCCAGCAAAGAATTTAGAATAATCAACTCTGGTAAAAGCATCATCCACTATGCAAGACTTGTGAGTCATAAGAAAATCAGCTTCGGCTAGAAGTTGATCAATGTCATCATCTATTGAATTAACACTAGTTTCAGAATCTGGCTTGCTCTCCAAATCAGAATAAACTGAATCACACTGTTCAGGAATATCAGTGACCGAGTCAAGAATCAATCCTGACATCTTCTCAACACAAGTATCAGCTTCTTCTACCATCTCCTCAATCTTCAACTCAGATTCCTTCTCAATCTCCAAATCTTCTTCAACTAACACCGGCTCCTCTAAATCTATCTGCTGAGCAACACACGCCACATTACCAGCTGTAATCTCTTCAACACCAAGTTGCATACCAGTCCAATCAAATCCTTCATCCTTCTGAATTACCAAAGCCTGGTTCTGGTTATCTGGTTGGGTTTGGCTATTTGGTGTGGAAATTGGAATGATTGTTCTGGATGGATTATGTGGTGTTTGATTTTGGTTCTAGTTTGGTGTAGTGGTTTGTCTAACAGAATTGTTTGGTGAGGCGTTTTGTCGGTTTTGGTAATTATTTTGTGGTTGGTAGTTGGTGTTGTTTTGGCTTTGATAAGATACCTGATTTTGAGATTGACGGTTCTGGTAATTAGTGTTGAATGTCAATGAGCTCCATCTCCTCCTTATCAATTTGAGCATAGTCGTCACTGGTTAGGTTGTTGTTACCAATTTGACTAGCTACCAAGACATTATACGAAGCAACCATAGCAGATACCAAAGCTACATGTTGCTGAGCAACTTCATCAGTGACGTTGTTCAAATTTGATGTCTCCAACACAATTGGGCTTTGATTTGGTTGACTTTGGTTCATTTGAGGAAAGTATGGTTGTTGTTGGGGTTGGTTCAAGCTAGCTGAATAGCATAAACCTTGTTGCATAGGTGAAAATGGTGGGATGTAATTGGTAGGATATGATGGTGGTGTATAAAATGAGGTTTGAGCAAGATAGTTTATTGGGGTTTTGGTTGGTTCAACAATGCTTGAAACACAAGCTATGTGTGGAGCAACAGATGTACTAGAACTTGAACTAGTCAGAGATGAAGATGTACCACCATGATATAACTCTGGATTCTGAGGAACTTGTGCTCTTTTTGCTTTCCTCTTCTCTTCCATCCCTTTGTTCTCCATCTACTGAATGAATTAATTGATGGTCCAATACTAGTATGCATCTTTCTCCTTAAGGACCTCAATGTGTTGATTCCAGTATGGTGGTAATGCATCAGCGAACTTATCCACCAACTCAAACATAGGTATTTTGATCTCATAACTTGACAATTCAGTCAACAAATGGCAATACCTCGGAATCAACTCCTTCAATGTCTCATTTCCCATATAACTAAAATTCTCGAACTCTTTTCCCAACTCCTCCATTCTTAACTTCCTTGTTTTCTCATTCCCATCATGACGATTCTTCAACATATCCCACAGCTGCTTTGAGGTTGTGCAAGACCCAAACTGATGTAGAAGATCAGTGTTAATAGCCTGAGATAGTTGTGAGAACGCCTTCTTCTCTACCGCAAACTTTTTCTTCTCATCCTCAGCTAAGCTTTCCAATGGAATCGGTTCACCAGTGTTTTCCAAAACTGGTGCTACATACCCCTTAGCAATCATTTGCCATGCCTTGGTGCCTTTCATTCCCAGTCCCTTCAAATGAATCTTGAACTTGGTCTTCCATTGATTATAATCCACCATTTCGATCAGCTTTGGTGGACGACTCCCACTACCTAAAGATAAGTCATGAATTAGCGTTGAAATAGCATTGGTAGTTTGAGAGTGTACCGCGGCTGCTGCAACTCCCCAATAATCAGTCATGGGTTGTTGTGGTGATTGTGCAACTTGTTGTGGCATCGAACTAGTCATAGCTAAGTAGTTGATCGATTGAGATGATTGACTAGTCGTCTTCTGAGCCGCTACTGACCAAGGATCCATTGTCACTTGCTTTTGTGGTGTAGTAGTAGGCCTTGGTGTTGTTGGAAAGTTCCACATATCGTCTACAAAGTATGAAACACGAAACAATTAGAAAAAATTTCAAATAGTTTCTACTTTCGACCTTTTGTCACAAAGCGTGGGATCGAATGTGGAATTATGTCCAGGTTCGACCCTTTCTGAAGACTCGAAGGTAGAATATAACAAACTCTCTCACTTTCGACCAAAATGAAACCACTTTCGACCCCGCGATAGGTCGAATGTACACCAACTGGTCGAATGTACAACAACACTCTAAAAACTTCTAGTTTTGACCAGAATAAAGTTCACTTTTGACCTAAAAACTCCTTATTCAACCTAAAACTCACACTCTCGACCGTTTCTCCCTAGGTTCGACCCTTGCATTTTTAAAAACGGTTATTCTTTGAAAATTAGTTATTTTGATCCAAAATTTTCAAAAGTTGATGAAATTTGATGATGTTTTGCAGGTTTTGCTTCGGAATTGATTTGGAACAAGTTTAATGAAGAGAATTTTAGATTTTATCCATGAAAACTAGTCCGAATCAATCAATGTGCATCAAATTCAATTGTTCTTTGAAAACAGAAAAATTTTGATCAAAATTGAGTCCAAATCAGCTCAAATATTATCAAATCGTAGTTGTTTGATCCTTATGGCTCTGATACCACTTTGTATGAGGATCGAATTGTCAAAAACAAAGACGTTGATCAAACAAGTATATCAATTCAGGTGTGGAATCCCTAAATCGATTACGAAATGATAATAATATCAGCAAAACACACAAATCACTATTAAAGTTTCTATTTCATTCATAAACATGTTGATTAATCTTACAAAGTATTCTTTACAATGAAATAAACTATTTTCAGACTCAAAGAAACACTAGGGAGAAAACACACTCGAAGGAGGGAAACAAAAATGACAACTAACTAACTTAAAAACTGATTCAGCCATTATATAGACCTGCACATTCGACCAAACGTATGGGCGAATGTGCAGATTCGACCAAACAAACGGGCGAATCAACATCAGTCTTCTACAAAACTTTCCTTCGACCTTGTCTTCTACCTTTGACCTTTTTATCTACCTTCGACCATATTCTTTTCCACCTTCGACCTCCCGAAAACAGCGAAACATAATGAATGTGCAATCCAATAGCACTAGTCGCAAATCGTGTATCTACAATACAAAGATCATCAAGTCGATTTCTGGGTGAAAGCTGCCATAACATTTTGGGAGAACAATACTGTTATCAAAAGCAGAATTCAAGGCAATTTGGTGTTAGTTTCTGAACAAGACATCAGAGAGGCATTGCAGCTACAAGATTCTCCTACTGATCCAAGAGAGCTATCATGGAGTGAACAGCGCAACTGTTTCTTGAGAATGAAGTATAATGGTCCAATCACAGACTATTTATTGCACAAAGCCAAGCTGTGTCCTCAATTCAAATATTTGTTACACGTGATTCTACATGTGTTCAGACCAGTGAGTAGAGGCTATGATGTGCTGAGGAAAAGTTTATGTTCTTGGTGGTTTCTCTCATACTAAACAAACCTTTCAATGTGTATGGAATGATATTCCATCACATGATTGAGGTGTTACAAGGGTTGAAGAAGGATAAGTTTTTTGATGTATCCCAAGTTTTTACAAATGGTGTTTGATAACAAGTATCCAGATTTGAGAAGGGATCCAGTACAAATTGTCAACCAAGTTCACATGAATCAGACTACTTTGAACAGAATGAAGATTTATAAAGGTGTTCTTGATGATGAGAAGCCACCTTATAAGAATCTGTTTGGACATTTGAGATCAGTTGCTTGCAAGGATCCATGTCCAGCTAAAGTGAGAAATGCTGATAGTAATTCTGATTCTGGAAAGGGAAAGCAAAAGGTGGTTGAGGTTGAAACGAAGAAGCAAGTTGTGAAAAGCAAGGGTAAAACAAAGACCTTATTAGTTGATGAAGTTTCTGTTGATTCTGAAGAAACAGAAGATGATGTTGAATAGGATTCTGCTATAGAGACTGCAAAGGTTACTAAATCCAAGACCACTGAGATTAGTATACCTGAAGCTTTAGAGAAAATTGTTGAAGAGCGGAGAACGAGAGTATTGGCTGAAGAGGAATACGATATTACTTTAGACATGGATGATTTCAAGGTTCTACTGCCACTGGTGCCAAAGTCAAAGAGAGGCAGAGGCAAAAGGATGTCGAAAAGAGAACTTTCGAGAAGAAAGAGGGATAGAGAAATTGATATGTTAATTGTTGGAAAGAAAGTACCAACAATTGGAAGCTCAAAGGTTACAACACCAGTCAGATCCCCAGTTACTAAGAAGAAGAAAGTTGTTCAGGAAGTTGTTACAACTAATCCAGCATCCCAGATTAATCCTAAAAACTTTTCTGCCACGTTAAAGAATGTTTTGGAAGAGATTCAGAAGAAAAGTGCTAAACCTACTACTACACCTATTGCTGAATCATCTACACCTCAGGTTACAGTTTCAAGTGAAGTGATGGAAGATGTGAATCGACAGATTGCCAATGTGATGAAGGCATTTAATCAACACCAAGCTGAAATCAAACAAATGAAGGAAGATGAAAGAGTTATGCTGAAGATTGTGTTGACTTCTAAAGCCAATCAAGAAGAATTAGAAGCAAAGGTTAAACAGCTTGAAGATGAAACCAAGATGTTGATAACTAGAGGAAAGAGAAACACAAAAACAATCAAGATGCTTCAAATCGAGAATAAATAGATGAATGCTGAGAATAAAGATATGAGGAAACTAATTGATGATCTTTACTCCAAATCACCACAGTTGAAGGGAACTATGGAGGAAGAAGAGGATAAAGAAGAAGAGAAAGTTGATTAGGAGACTTCTGATGAGGAGGGTGAAAATGATGATGAGGATGATAGTTCGGATGACGATGATTAAGATGATGCAGGAGGTAAAAATACAAATAAGGGCAAAGATGTAGATAATGATGATGATGATCCTGAACAATTCAAGTTTGAGAAAAGAGAAACAGATAAAGGTGACAAAGGCGAATCAAGTTCGAAGAAGACATCGGGAGAAAATGTTGATGACGATCAAAGCATCTTTTGGAAATAAAAGATTCGTGCTTTATCTGATGAAGACAAGAAACTGTATAGATATATGTTTGAAAAGAATGTTTGGACGATAGATTTAACTGGAAGATTCCCTGAAATCTTTGAAAATGATGATATGAGATTCGAGATTGAGTACAATGATCCAGATCTTGAAGATGTGGAAATATCTTATGCAGTTACAAAAGAGATACTGATGGGATTGCCAAGCAGGTCGGGAAGTCTCTAGAAGAAATAATGCAAGATAAAGAGATTCCTGATATTTCAGTTAAAGAGGCGGGAAATCATTCTGATGATCAAGATACTCCAGTATTTGAAGATGTTGAAATTGAGGATCTTTCACATGAAGAGTATCCTGAGTATTATCAAAGGAAAGAGAATGTGGTGATTCCTGAAATAAATGAGTAAACACTTGATGAAGCTGAAAAGTTAGCTAAATAGAAAGGGAAGAAGATACTGGATGAAGTGTTTGGGAAAGAAGCTGATAAGAAACAAACTTACAAACAATCTGATGAACTGAAAGAATTATTGAGAAAGCTTAAAGAGAAAGAATCAAACAGACCAGTAGCAGAAGTGCAAGGAGGTTTATACAATTATCACAACGATGTCTTCAAAGGCAAAGCGTTGGGATGGAAATACTTTCCACAGCTACGGTGTATTGGTGTGAAGTGGGAGAAAGAATTTTGTACTTCTATAGATTTCATGATATCAAGACACTACCGTATTGGGCTGTGAAGGATATTTGTAGACACACAATGAATGGTGCTTCTGTAAACAACGATGCTATTGGATGGTTTGCTGACAAGATGCCAAGAGAAAGTCGTACTAAATGGGATTTGTTTAGGCCTCAATATCCTAAACGGATTGTACACAGAGATATTGATCCTATTACTGGTATGAAGAGGGTTACGTTGAAGTACAAACCTCCTGTGGTGATGAAGAGGATTCCTTTGATGCCTATCCGGCAACATTTCAGCAATGAATTTGTGTTTTGGTACTATGATTGGAAGACTGCTGAAGCTGTGATTGTATTGAAAGACAAAGATTCGAAGCTTGATTACAAGAAAATATGCATATTTGATCCAATGTGGATGATGAATTGTTCAAATGAAGATATCAATATTTTGTATTTCAATCCGATTCACTTTGAAATTCAATACGTGGAGCAGGCGATGAAATTTTATAGACTTGTATGTTTCTGTTTCGCTTGCGATGTGAACGCTGGGTGTGACTACAACAAGTTGTTGGGAAAATATGTGAAAGTTCAAGAGATGAAGAAAAGTTCGCACAAACAACAACTAGAACCTGAATTGAGCGCAAAACAGAGAAAGACTTTGAAGATCAAGTTAATGAACAAGACGCTAGAGTATCAAGAACAACAATCCAAGAAATAGTCAAGGGGGAGTTTGTACGTGCACATATGTCACTATCGCTTTGGATTAATAAAGAAATGGCATTTATAATTGAAGATATGAAGTTTTGGAAGCCCATTCGACCAAACAAGGGGTCGAATGGAGAATGTTTAGGTCGAATGAAGTATGTTATGTATGTTTTTGTTTGGTTTGAGCCTTGAAAAGGTCGAACGAGCCCATTCGACCTCTGCATAGGTCGAATGGAGAGTCTATATGTAGTTTTGAGTTTATTTTGCAGATTAAGAACTTGGTCATTCGGTCTAGGTGAAGTGTGTGTTTTCATAGGTGTGTCTAGAACTTTCTAAAAGTTTCTTTTCATTGTAAACTAAGCCTTTATTGATTATAATCAAGTGTTTATCAATGAGAATGATTATTAAAATGGAGGTTTACGTGTTCTGATTTGTCTATTATCATTTTGCATGTGATTTACGGTTTCCGCACCTAAATTGCTCTACTTGTGTGATTATATAGTTGATTTCTTTCAATCCGGTCATCTACACAACACATGTTTATGGATCAGTAACGCATGGTATTTAACCATATGTTAAATATTATTTTGTAACAACATATGTTATCATCAATGTTAGATTATAATTATGTGTGTTATCATATGGGATGCCGATTACAGTCCAAGACAAACTAGTGATCCTTTCAAACACACATTTCATGCTTACATATGAACATACAATCGGCTACACACACCTATAACAAATCAAGATAATATTTACACACCAAACTCTCATATACACACACACACACACCACGGTACAAATACAAATTATGTGGGGAAATACAATACAAACTACACACACTCACTCATATATATATATATATATATATATATATATATATATATATATATTATGATACCCCGCAATTTCAAGTTCTCACTTTAACTAAACTCTAGTTACATTCCTCGCATTCTACTTAACTAGGGTTATCTAGATAGGTCACACGTAGCACAGTTATAGGTTAATAAATGCATGAAGTGGTAATTCAGGGAATTGCCAGACTATATACATGAGTAGTAAACCTCGGACGTTGGTGAATGATGAAATTAAATAATTGTGAATTCATTGATTGAGATTGATTGCAATTATGTGCTTCTATGAAACTCTGTGAAACTATGTGCAAACTGTATGTGATTACATGAACTTAAACCGAATACGTTAATAAAAATCATAATAGGTGGACCATTAGGATGGTTGGGGTCTTAACACATGGGGTTACACTTGTTATGGTCCCAAATAGCGAAAACATCGAAGAAAACATGCAGTACAACAAAGCAAGTCACCCGGAGCAGGCCGGGGAACTGTGAGCGGTCGCTCACAGCCTCTGCGCGGCCGCTCGCGGGGGTCTGTCGAACCCTAACTGACTTAAACCACTATTTAAGCAATCTTAAGCCTCTTGTATCCCCTAAACTCAACCCTAATCGCCCCCTACTGCCCCATTACGAAATTATCAACCCCTAACACCTGCTAAGGCGCAAGAACATCGATCGGGAAGCTTAGAGAGCATTCGGTTGATTGCTTTGAAGAGCTTGCGGTATAACATTCGATCTCTTGTGTTTTAATCTTCCTTAATATGCTATAAAAACTTATAACTAAGTTTTTCCAGGTCTGAAACGTTTTCATAAAGATTAAAACTAGAGGTTTATAAAGATTGAATGGGTTAAACATAATCTTATGCGATTCGTAATTGATAGTTTGCATGTTGCGCATGCTTATGATGTTTAGATCTTTAGGGTTAATGGATTTGCATGTGTTATGATAGGTTTTGATCATGTTAGGTCTTATGAATGTTTTATGATGGTTTTTGATTATCGTTGATCGATTATATGCATACGTGAGTAGTTTAAATAAGAGTGTATGCATGATTAAAAATATGGACAAAATCTTTGGGTCGATTTTAGGGTCTGTTATGTGACATAATCATGTTGGTTTTGATGATTTCTTTGCATGGTTGTATTATACATGGTATTAGCTTTCCATAATGGGCAAAATCGTCTGATTTGGACGTCGTTTGAATAGTTTTTGGAATTTTCTTTGATTAAAGGTCATATCAGATTTTTGGATTAATAAACTGAGTCAACTTTAAACAATCATAACTCGAGTTTTACAAGGAATTAAGTTATGAAATTTTGATAGTAGGTTAAAATTGGAATAACTTGGCTTTTTCGATTGAATTCATCCTGTTTGGATGAATACACGATTTTTGAGAATTTTTGTACTAAACAGATCTATTGTGTGTATTTTCTGGATGTAACTGTGTTGCGTGATTTTTCATAACTTTTTTTCAAGGTTTTATCCCAAAGTAAAAATATGTATTTATCCAGTAGATTGTAACACCCTGCCCCTCTCACCACCAATATTGTCCGCTTTGCCCCGATGGGTCGTCCATCCAGAGCTCACGGATTTGTTTTTGGGTTACCCAATGGAGACTTCCCAGGAGGTCACCCATCCTGAAATTTCTCCCACCTGAGCACGCTTAACTGTGGAGTTCTCCTCTCATCCACTAACATTAAGCCCCAAAACGCGTTGGTGATTTAAGAGGCAAGACATTACTTATGAACCAAGGATCTCTCCTGGCCACAGCCGATGTGGGATTTTCCTGAGGTGTCAAATTCACCCCCTGTTAGTGTCTCATTGTCCCTGATGAGGTGTGTTCCTGGGGTGTCACATTCACCCCCTGTTAGAGTCTCATCGTCCCTGATGAGGTGTGCACCCACCATCCCGAACGGCACAGGAGTGGATCTGATACCATCTGTAACATCCGACCTCTTTTACCACCAATATTGTCCGCTTTGCCCCGATGGATTGGCCATCCAAAGCTCACGGATTTGTTTTTGGTTGCCCAGGTGAAAACTTTCCAGGAGGTCACCCATCCTGATACTGCTCCCACCTGAGCACGCTTAACTACATACAATTGTTCTACAAGAATTCGTACATCAAATTGAATAAAAATATGCACACATCTTCAAGCATTAATTCGAATCTTCAAACAAGTAGAACCTGAAACATGTTAAGTTGAAAATATTTTGGGTCAACAAAAGTTGGTGAGAATTACATAGGTTTTGATAATCGAATAAAATTGTTGTGCAATTCATGTGTCATGGCAATCTAGTCCATATGTGAAAACATACTAGAAGTAAATCGAGTGCATAATCAACCATTGTGACTGTTGTATTGTGGTACATCCCATACGCTCATGGTTCACTCGTTTATATTGCAGTAACAAACACCCACGCAACCTTTGTAGGAGGCACGTATCCGGGTGGGATTGTCAGTCCAATAGATCTATCAATGTATACCGTTTGGTTGATGAATGTTTATGCTAGAATTGTGCTTACCCTAGTCATGTTCAAGACATAATGCAACATAGAAATACATATAGACACATTGATGATTGAATTGCATGAATATTGTTGTAACATGTTTCACCCCAAAAATGGTGATAAATAGAAAAGGGGCTATGTAAAACTCACTTTAGCAAAATGTTATGTTTCGTAAAAAAATAGAATAATGTGTTGTGAATGTATGCGAGGCGAATCCCAAAGACTCAACAACGTAGCTAGTCCAAATTGCAGAAAACGAAAAAGAAAGAATATCAAGCTTCCAATTCGCTAATTACAAGAGCTTATAATCAAAGCTTCAATTGTAGAAGTAATAGACTATAGAAGAAAGGTATGAGGGAAAGTTTAATCAGATTGAAACAATCGATTTAGAGGTGCAAAGTATAATGGGTCATAGGTGGGTTTTATACTAGTTTTGGAGTCAATTAGCTATTAAAATTGGTCAACACCATAAAGTAAGGTTTTATGATGAATTGACTATTTGACTAAGACTTTGACTATTTGACTAAGATTTTGACTAGGACTTTGACTATTTGACTCAAGGCTTTATTTAAAAAAAAAATCTTGTATGTGAAAAAAAAAAAATTTAGAATCATATTATTATTATTATTATTATTTATATACGTTTATGTATGTATATAAGTTGTGAGTTAGGATAAATAATGACTTAGGCACATTTGTATAATATTAATGATAAAGGTGTAATAAAAATATATATATATATATATATATAAGGGCTTTTTATGTATTAAAATTTTGGGGAAAATTTTGCGATGTTACAGTCTCCCCTACTTTTGGAAACTTCGTTCCGAAGTTTATTGAAAACACAGGGTTAAAGGTGATTGGGTAGAAATTAGGACAAGGGTGGTTTGGGAAGTTTCGAGTTAAGGCATGTCATAAATTTATAGGTAACAGAATAAACTGTTTCGAATAATTTGGGTAAGAGTTTTGATATGTGTGAGTTTTAAGGGTTGGATTAGGTTCATCTGAAATAGAAAGGAGAATAAGAATCTTAAGTTTTAGGACTCCTAAAAGAAATGCATGAGTTGATTTACTATAGAAAGACTAAATGAACTACCAGGTAACTAGAGTTTATAATTGGTTATTTACTGAAAACCTTGATAGAATTTTACACTAAGACTTTGACTATTTGACTCAAGGCTTTATTTAAAAAAAAAAAATCTTGTATGTGAAAAAAAAAAGAATTTAGAATCATATTATTATTATTATTATTATTATTTATATACGTTTATGTATGTATATAAGTTGTGAGTTAGGATAAATAAAGACTTAGGCACATTTGTATAATATTAATGATAAAGGTGTAATAAAAAAAAATATATATATATATAAGGGCTTTTTATGTATTAAAATTTTGGGGAAAATCTTGCGATGTTACATAGATTCCCTAAAATATTCAGTAAAATTTTGGGAGTCAAACTTACTAGATAAGTATTTTTAATAAATTAGTTTTCATGGCGCATAATCTGTCCTAAAACGCAGATTGTGTATTGTGTGTTTATGCGACTATTTGTAGTCTTATGTGCTATGTAATTCACATGAACTTGAATGGACACTTATATTAGATCCCAACACATTCACCAATGGGTCCGTAGGGTTTACTTATCCATGTAGAATTGCTAGGTGTCACTTACACGATTTTGAACATTGAAACGTCTTGGACAAACGGGTTATATGGTGTAATGATATTACACATATACACACTTAGTGAAACATATAATAGGGAGTCGGTAGCTCATGCTACTTTGGAAGTTTGGATTTATTTGCTTGCATACTAAGGTGAGTTTCACTACTTTTTCTCAAAAGCATTCGTCTCTGGTTGGAGACAAACACATTAATTCCTGGTTGGGAATTACTTACTAATTTTCTAGTCTGGTTTGGGACTACGTTTACATCTCGGGTTTGAGATGCTTTGACCCTGGTGTGGGTCGGGTTTTACGAATCCTTGTGTGTATTGCGCTTTTATCAGTTTAAAACTTTTACGGTCCTTTGTGAACTAAACACTCTATCACTTAAAGTCCTTACATATTATTGGGTTAATCGCTGGAGGCGAACGGGGCATTAGTTGATAGCGCTAATTGGGTGTGCAACAACCTCATGTTTGCGGTGCTGGGAGCACAGGCATGAACTTCTGACCACATCTGTTATGCTAGTGTTGATAGACACTAGTTCCTAAGGAAGTTTAACATATGTTAACACATTACTGAAGGTTCCCAATAATCACATGTTTAGTTGCAATGAGTGGGTTAGCTACCCCTGACACGCATAAACTGATGACACTTGAACTGTTGGGTTTTCGATTACTTTATACTTGTTATCCAAACTGTGAACTCACCCACTTTATGTTGACACACGTTAGCATGCTTTTGCATGTAATTAGGTATGGAGCACGAGTAGGGCATGCATCATGTAGTGTCATGGGAATATGAACACTTGAACTGCTTTTGAAATATTTAACTATTTACTTATGGTTTTGGGCGCGGTGTTTTGCGCAGACTTTTTGTTGGGTCTTCTGACCTGGAGAAGAACAGATGATTGAAAAGCCAAAATATACTAACCGTTGATCCATATTAATAAACAGCACTTACAACATACTCCTCCCAAAAGAATGTTGACCCTAACAACTGTTCTACCCAAACAACTGCTGTGACAACTGCTGCTACAAAGGGCTGCTGGATAACAACTGATAGAGAACAACTGCTGACTAATGGTCTGATGAAGAACAACTGCTGATCAAGTGCTGAAGACTATAGGTCTGTTAGAGCCAACAACACTTAGGCTCCAACAGATGATACATAACCATTAGAGTTTTCCTTAACAGTAGTTTACCTTACAGTGTTTTGCAATGTAACAGTGGTTTGTATATATCAGATGTTTTATGTTGTTATTCTGTTAGAGGTCACTATCTTAGGTGACGTCAGCTTAGATCATCAGTGGTTTAGATTTGTCTATAAATAGATTAGTGCATGTACTGTTCTGTTCATCACTCACAACATTCTCTCAGACAAACAATCACAGGGTGATAAGGCTGAGGGGGAGTACTTGTAATTGATTGTAATCATTCAATATTATGAAATCATTCAATTAGAAAACATTTACTCTTTGTTTTGATTACAGTTTATTATTCTGCTGCACTTTCCATTTATATTCACTTCATTATTTTCATCTCTACTTAAACAAATCAAAACAATCAAACTCAGATCCTAACCATTGGTATCAGAGCTTGGTCAATTAAATTCGATCTAACCAATCAATTTAATATAAATAGATCAGCTCACAATTATTGATATCGTTTGTTTGTCGGATTGAAAACAGAGTAATAGTTTATTTTCGATTCAACCGTTTTTAAACAGACTTTGTTTTCGGGAAAAAAAATCAGAGAAGGGCTTCAATCAATCACGATCCACACAACACTGGCACGAACAACAAGCCACCGATGCTTGTCAGATCTGAATACAATATCTGGCAACGTCGGATGAGCCATGTTCTAGCTCCACAGAACACTGGGTGTTGGAAGTCGATTTTATCTTCGGACCACATGTTCCGATGGTGCCGAGTACCGAAGATCCCAAGGTTCTGGAGCCTATGAAACTTGAAAACTACCCCGACCAGGATTTTCAGAAAATTGAGTTAGATGCTAAGGCCATCAGTATTGTGGCCATGGCTCTACCCAATGATATATATGCTGGGCTATTACACTGTAACAGTGCAAAGGAGTTGTGGGATACACTGAAAGAACAATTTGGTGGGACTGAATAGGTTATTGAAAACAACCGTGAAATACTTAACCAACAATGTGAAACATTCAGTCACGTTAAGGGAGAGTCATTAACACAACAATTTGAGAGGTTTAACTGTCTCATTAGTGAACTAAAACTGGTTGGTCTAACTTACCCTCATTCAACTTTGAACCATAGGTTTTTTAAGATCATTACCGGATAAATGGGACACTATTGCTATAGTTATGAGAAACTCAATTGGATTCAAGGACTATCACTGACCCAGCTTCATGGTAAGCTCTTGACCTATGAGAGGGAGCTTAACCAGAAAAAGAAGCTCCAGGACTCTAGAAAAGTGTCTGATGACTATGTATTAGGTAATACAGCTCTTTTGGGTCATGATGAGGTGCCTGGTAATAGTAAGGATCAGAGTTATGATCATTTCATTGACATAACTTCATGTTTTAACTCAGGTTTTAACTCTGATTCTTATTCACCAAACTATGCTTTTACAGCAAGTGGTGGTGATATCCAGGCATCTAATAACATATCCTTTGAGTATGATGACCTAAAATACTTTGACCCTGATGATTTGGAAGAAATGGACATTATGCACCAATTGGCCCTTCTCAGTGTAAGAACTAACATTTTTTACAAGAAAACTGGGAGAAGGTTTCCAGGGTTAACTGGCAGGTCAAAGGTGGGGTTGGATAAATCAAAGATAAAGTGTTATAAATGTCATAGACTTGGTCATTTTGCTAGGGAATGTAGGAGTCAACATGGTACACCTATGATTACCTATCCAAATCAAAGTCCACAGACCAACACTTATCAAAAGTCCTATAATGCCCCTGGACCAAATGTGCAAAACACTGCTCATTTTGCACAGTCCTCAAACACTGTTCCTGTCCAGTTTGTCAAAACCACTGTTCCTCATATCCATTATATGCAAACCCCTGTTGCTCAGGCAGCTGTGCCAATGACTGCAGCTTCACCCTCTGCTCCTGCAGAGACCAGTCAACAGAGTTTCTTCACACAAGGCTTTGTTTATTGGAGCAGGCTACCAGATGAGTTGGCAGATGAAAATTTTGCACTAGTTGCCAAAGTTGAAAATGAACCAGAAAATTTCTGTTTCATGGCTATGGTAGAAGAGGTTGATTCTAAGGAAGTGGTAACTGAATTTGTTGTTAAGACTGATGATATTATTGATGAGGTAGTTGCAGGTGAAAAGTCTGAAGAAGAGGTTGTGAATCTCTCAGATCCCTGGGGTGCATCTGATGATTGTGAGTGCAAGTGTGACTGTGCATTGATGGCTGCTGCTAAGGTATCTCCTCAAATACTTAATGATTTGTGTTCTGACAAATGTGTAATAGCATTTGCTAACATCAAAGAGGTGAATGAAAACCTTAGAAAGAAAATTTTAGATGATGAAGTTAAATTTGAGAAACTTTCAAAAGAGTTAAAAACTAATTTGACTGAAAAAGAATCTGAAATAAGCAGCTTAAAACATGAAGCAACTATAACCAAAGACCAGCTCCAAACTATGATAACTAAATATCATAGTTGCAAAAGTGAGCTTGAGTCCACCCAAGTTGAATGTCAGAAATGGGTGGAATCATGTAGAGGTTTTGAGATGCTACTCAACAAACAAACCAAAAGTCATGTGAAGTTTGGTTTTGGTTTTGAAACCACTGCTCCAGCTTTTGAAAACACTGACAAAAGGGATCAAAAGTTAGATGAGGTAGTGCCAACTAATTTGAAGGGTCAAGAGATTAAAATCACTGAACCTAATGGCAAGAAAATTGTTCTTGATAAACCAGAAGGTTCCTCATCATTCACTGAACTTGAAAATTATGAATTTAAACCTACTTGGTCTGATGAGTGTGGTACTCTTGAGAACTTCAAACCAGTTGATTTCAAAACTCTTGATGGGAAGACAGCACCACAAGCAAAGGTCATTCCCTTGAAAAACCTTCCAGCAGATGCTCAAACATCTGTTGAGAAGAAAGTTGAAAAAGGGAAAAAGAAAGAAAAGTCTGTCCACTTGCGCTGTGATTTCTGTGAAAAGAATAATCATGTTACTAAAAACTGTTTTCTTATAAAAGCATATGATATCAACAAAGGAACAAGTGTGTGTGATTCCAACGCCACATGCTCAATATGTGGCAAAAAGAATCACAAAACCAAAGAGTGTCTGTTTCTCAAAAATTTTGATATCAAAATACAAGAGTACAAGGCTAAAACTCTTGCAAGTCAAGTGGTGAGTACTTCAAAAGGAAAGCCCAAACAGACTTTTACACCAGTCCAAACATCTGCTACCAAAAGTCTTGAAACATCTGCTCCCAGGGATGTCCATGTAACAGATGCTCCACCCACAAGCAAGTACCCAAGAGGATATGGACAACCACCATGTCATAGTCTGTCACATGTTTATGAAGAACCAAAAAGACCTTCTAAACCAAGAGTGAACAGAAATCCCTATGGGTATTATCATCTGTCAGGAAGTGATCAAACAACTGTTGCCCCAAGTGTTGACATTCAAGCACTGGCAAATGGTCAGCAACAGTTGTTAAACTTGATTCAAAAACTAGGTCAAACCACTGATCACCTTCCTAAGCTTGAGGTTGAAAAGTGTGTGGACCCATCCAAAGCCAACTTGGCATTGGACACTCACCAAAACTAATTCATTACTGCTGTGCAGGGAGCTTCTGCTTGTTTAGATAGTCTTCGGTATGTAGATAGTGGAGGCTCCAGGCACATCACAGGATGTAGAGCCCTTCTTCTGTACTTCTTAGCTCATGGAGGGGGTGATATATCCTTTGGTAATGATTCAAAAAGTAAGGTGTTGGGTTCAGGGACTGTTCAGGCTGGGAAACTCAAGTTTGAAAATGTCAATCTTATTGATAATCTTAAATTTAATCTTCTTAGTGTTTCACAAATGAGTGACAAAGGTTATGGCTCATTCTTCACCAAGAAAACTTGTAAGATTATTGGGCTAGAAGTGGTGAAAAAGATCGATACCATCATTGCTAAGAGCAAAGGACAACTTGTTGCTCATAGGAGTGGCAATGTGTATGTAGTTGATATGTTGAAGGACAATCCTATGGCAAATGTCTGTTTGTTTTCTGCTGCCTCCACAAAGGAGACAAAATTGTGGCATAGGAGACTGGGTCATACCAACCTTCAAACTATCAACTCACTCTCCAAACAAAGCCTTGTCAGAGGTTTACCAGCAAAAGAATTCAAATGTGATGAGCATTGTGTTTCCTGCTTAAAAGGAAAACAACATAAAAGCTCTTACAAATCCATTGATGAGTCCAAAACAAGTCAAGGTCTACAATTGTTGCACATGGACTTTTTTGGCCCAGTTAAAATCATGAGTCTAAGAAGAAAAAGATTTTGTCTTGTCATAGTTGATGATTTTATAGGTTTACATGGACTTACTTTTTACACTCTAGGGATGAGACTGCAGGTATCTTGAAGGACTTTGTCACCAAAGTTGAAAAACATTATGACTCGCCAGTAATAGTCTTTAGAAGTGACAATGGAACAGAGTTTAAGAATAAGGAGTTGGATGACTTTTGTGTGTCAAAAGTGATTGTGAGGCAGTACAGCATCCCAAGAACACCAGAACAAAATGGGGTGGTTGAGAGGAAAAATAGAACTCTTATTGAAGCTGCAAGAACCATGCTAGCAGATTCTGGTTTGCCACTGTCCTTCTGGGCAGAAGCTGTAAACACTGCTTGCTATGTTCAAAACAGAGTTTTGATCAACCCAAGACATCAAAAGACTACTTATAAAATTTTGTTCAA
Source organism: Ambrosia trifida (assembly GCA_028751855.1). Classification (NCBI taxonomy): domain Eukaryota; kingdom Viridiplantae; phylum Streptophyta; class Magnoliopsida; order Asterales; family Asteraceae; genus Ambrosia; species Ambrosia trifida. The sequence goes on from CM054122.1 coordinate 127,839,829, forward strand.
AATCAAACCATTAATCTCATTTTTCAATATCTTTGGCTGCCCATGCTTCATTCTAAATCTTAAAGATTCCATTACAAAATTTGCATCCAAAGTAGATTGTGGATATTTTCTGGGATATTCTTCTACTGCCAAGGCCTATAAAGTGTTTAACACAAGGACCATGACAATAGAAGAAACTCTAAATGTAAAGTTCAATGAACTTTCATCCCTAAAAATCCCAGCAAATCCTGGTGAATTGTTTGATTTAGATAAATTCAAATTTGAAGATATTACTGTCAAAACTAACAATGCAGGTACTCCACAATCTCCACAACAAGATTACAGAACAGATGTTGTGATTCCAAGTCACTATAAAGTCTATTCTGCATCAGAGGAAGCAGCTGTTCAAAATAACTGTCAAAAATCTGTCACAGCTGAGTCAGCCACAGTTGGCCAGTCTTACCCTCAAACCACTGCTTCACCCTTTACATCCACTGCTCAATCATCTGTTGACAAAAGTCAGTCCAGTTTTACACCACTTGGTCCCATTCCCCCACCTCCATTTCAAACATCTGTTGGCACTACAGAAGTGCAAACAGATGTTACATCAACAGAGTCACCAAACCTCTGTCCTTCACCTCAAAATGCCATAATACCATATCAGGGAGATCTAGTCTACCTAAGAGCTCATCCACCAGATCAAATCATTGGCAACATCAGAGAGGGTGTGCTAACAAGAAGCCAATCCTCAAATATCTGTCTTTTTGCAGGTTTTCTATCTCTCACATAACCTGGCAAGTACCAAGTGGCACTAAAAGACAATAGTTGGGTAGAAGCTATGCATGAAGAGCTTTAGTTTAAAAGACAACAAGTATGGGAACTTGTATCACTGCCTAAGGATGTTTGTCCAACAGGCACAAAGTGGGTCTTCAAAAACAAAACTGATGAAATGGGTATAGTTGTCAAGAATAAAGCCAGGCTTGTGGTTCAAGGCTTCAGACAAGAAGAAGGAATAGACTATGATGAAACCTTTGCTCCTGTAGCAAGGTTAGAAGCTATCAGACTCTTTCTAGCCTTTGCTGTCCACCACAACATCAAGGTGTATCAGATGGACATCAAATGTGCATTCCTATATGGCAAAATTCAGGAGGAGGTATATGTATGTCAACCACCTAGTTTTGAAGACACGTTCCATCCTGATCATGTCTACAAGCTTAAAAAAGCTTTGTATGGACTCAAGCAAGCACCTAGGGCCTGGTATGAAACTCTTTCCACCTTTCTCTTATCCATTGGTTTCACAAGAGGTAAAATTGATAAAACCTTATTTTTTAAATGGAGAGGGAAAGATTTAATGATTTTTCAAATATATGTGGATGACATCATTTTTGGATCCACATGTAACAAAATGTGTGAAGAGTTTAGGAAACTCATGACAGCAGAGTTTGAAATGAGTGCTATGGGTGAACTTAAGTGTTTCCTTGGTATCCAAGTGAAGCAGCTGCAAAATGGCACATTCATTCATCAAAACAAATATGTGAAAAATTTGTTAACTAGATTTGAGATGAATGACTGTAAGCAATGTAGTACACCCATGAGTATAGTCAAGCTAGTCACTATTGATGACAAGGATGAACTGGTTGACCAAACACATTACAGAAGCATGATTGGGTCTTTATTGTACTTAACTGCATCTACGCCAAACATTATGTTTGCCATCTATGTTTGTGCAAGATCCCAGGCTTCACCCAGAAAGTCAAACCTTATTGCTGTGAAAAGGATATTCAGATACCTAAAAGGTGCTCCCACACTTGGTGTCAGGTATCCTGCTAATGGAAACATTGAGCTTTCAGGTTATTCAGATAGTGATTTTGCTGGCTGCCACTCCACAAGGAAGTCTACATCAGGAGGGTGCCAGTTTCTAGGAAATGCCTTAGTCTCTTGGCAAAGCAAAAAGCAAGCAGCTGTTTCAACTTCAACAGCTGAGGCCGAATACATTGCTGCTGCAAGCTGTACAGCCCAACTCACGTGGCTTCAAAATCATCTGCTGGATTTTGGGATAACTGCATTAAAGACTCCACTCATGTTGGATAATCAAGCTGCTGAAAATATCATCAAGAATCCAGTTTCTCACTCGCACATAGACATCAGATATCATTTTGTCAGAGATAGCTATGAAAAAGGTTTGATTTCTCTGCACCATGTTCCAACAGAGGATCAGTTGGCAGATGTGTTGACAAAAGCTTTAGACACATCTACCTTCACAAATCTGATTTCTAGAATTGGTATGCTAAACATTGACTAAAACAACAAAAATGTTTTAAATAAAAACATTAAAATGTTTCAAAAAATCAAAATTCATTCTTAAAAATAGCCTTTTGGTTGAAAAATCTGTTAAAGTTAAAACAACCACTCTCTATCCACTGTTAAGTTGAAAAATTTGTTTCAAACATCTGATCAGATAAAACTACCACTACTTGGTTGAAAAATCTGTTTCAAACCTCTGATCAGATAAAACAACTGTTTCATTATCTATATACATATATATATACATATATACATATATCTATCTATATAATAAAAAAAATCAAGTGTTGTTAGCATCAGCACTTTGGTAAAACAACGGCTGTTTGCATCAGATCTTTGGCAACAGCTATATTTCACCAGATGTTTGGCCATCAGATGTTTGCCATGTCTGCTCCTAAAAGCAGAGTTTTGGCCACATCAGCGGTTTCACCAAAGCCTATAAAAACCATGTTTTACCACAACAGTCGTTACACTATCCCATTGTATTCAAAATACGGAAACCGCCTTCTTCATCCTCAAACCCTTCCTTCAATTCCACTCACCTTCACACTCGGAATCCATTACAATGGATCTTCAAGCAAAAGCCACCCACAATTATCTCCCATATCTGGTAAAAACAGATAAAAATGTTCCATTCCATTCCACCATCGACATCATCTTAACATCAAAATACCTGACAATCCTAACCGCTGATACCCCTATCTATCTTGATACCCTCCAAGAATTTTGGTTGAATGCTGAGTTTCTTCTTCAAGACAAAAAGCCTACATCCATTATCTCAAAAATTGGAGAGACATGTATCGTCATTACCCCTGAACTAATATCCACAACCTTCTCACTCAATGACCTGTTAGGTAAAGACTCTTTCCCTAAGGCAGAGCTTCACACAGAGTTTCAGGAAAGAGGTTATGATGTACAAATTACTGGGTCAACCCTTTTCATAATGTTTTTCCCACCAGTCATGAAAATTTTCTTTCATACCCTCCTTCTCTGTGTCTCTGCTAAGTCCACATCCTTTAATGAAATCCCATTGAGGATTTAGTACTTGGGCTATGCTATGTTGTTAGATTCTGACTTCAATCTATCCCAGGGACTGTTTATGGACTTAGTATCAAATGTGAAAGCCATAAAGTCTGGGTCTAGACTACGTATACAAGTAGGGAACCCCAAACGTTGGTGACTTGGTGAAATACAACCATTGTGAACTTACATGTTAATATTATGTGTTAATACGTGACTATGTGAATTTATGTGATTAAACGTTAACGGGTCATTAACCGGGACGGGACGGACCGGGATCCAAATAGGTATGATGAACGTTTATGTGCATTTTGAATATTAGTATAAGAGATATTAATATTTGGAAGTTGGTAGTATTGTAGAATAACAGAAAATAAAAATTTGAATATTTGGTCTCCTCGCGGTACGCGGAGGGAAAGGATATTCCCCCACGGCCCGCGAAGGAATTATAAAATTTGATGGGTTCTGGGGGACGCCGCGGTACGCGGGGGTACTAAGAATCCTCCCGCGACCCGCGGGGGAGTCAAATACGTGGAAAACAAGTTTAAACCTCATTAAAAAGATTTTAAACCCCATTCTTCTCATAAAGACAACCCTAATCGTTCCCTACAGCCTAATTACGAAAATATCAAACCCCAAACACCTGCTAAGGCTCAAGAACACCATTCGGGAAGCGTGGAGAGCAATCGGTTGGTGATTTCGAAGTACTTTTGGTATAACATTCAATCTTTTATGTTTTAATCTTCTCTAACATGTTTTAAAACCTTATGCTCAAGTTTGTCTAGTCTGAAACACTTTTATAAAGATTAAAACTTGAAGTTTTAGGTTACTTATTGCGCAAGTTTGTGATGTTTTGATCGTTAGGGTTTATGATTTTGCATGTGTTATGATAGGTTCTGATCATGCTAGGTCTTATAAATGTTTTGTGATGATTATTGATTGTTGTTGATCGATTATATGCACACGTGAGTCGTTTAAATAAGAGTTTATGCATGATTAAAATCTGGACAGAATGTTTAAGTCAACTTGTAGGGTCTGTTACGTGACTTAAACATGATGGTTTTGATGATTTCTTTGTATGTTTGTATTATACCTGGTCTTAGCTTTTCATAATGGGTAAAATCGAGTACTTTGGACGTCGTTTGAATAGTTTTTGGAGTTTTCTTTGAAGAAAGGTCATATCAGATTTTCGGATTAACAAACTGAGTCAACTTTAAACCATCATAACTCGAGTTAAATAAAGAACTAAGTTAGGAAATGTTTACAGTAGATTAAAATTGGAATAATTTGGCTTTTCCAAGTGGATTCATCCCGTTTGGATGAATACACAATTTTTAGGAATTTTTCTACTAACCTGATCTGTTGTGGAAACTTTCTGGACATACCTGTGATGTGCGATTTTTCATAATTTTTGTGTTTAGTTTTAAGACAAAAACCAAATATGGGTTAACAAACAAACCCCAAAGAATATTCAGTAAAAATTTGGGAGTTTAATTCGTTGATTAAGTATTTTAAATAAATTAGTTTTCATGGTGCATAATCTGTCCTAAAAACACAGATTGTGTATTATGTGTCTATGTGACTAATTGGAGTCCTATGTGGTATGTATTTCACGTGTACTTGAATAGGCACTTATATGAGACGCATATGAAGTGTAGAACTAATGATAACCAACATATTCACCAACGGGTCCGTAGGGTTTACTGATGCATGTAGAATCACTAGGTGTCACTTACACGATTTTGAACATTTAAACGTCTTGGACAAACGGGTTATATGGTGTAATGGTATTACACATATACTTACTTAGTGACACATATATTAGGGAGTCGGTAGCACACCCTACTTTGGAGTTTGGATTTATTTGCGTCCATACTAAGGTGAGTTTCACTACTTTTTCTCAAAAGCATGCATCTCGGGTTTGAGACAACTTACGAAAAGTTTTTGAAGGGAATGGGTACTGACTAAGCCATTCCGCACATCCATTCCGGACGCAATGCTACCGCGCGGATAAGAACTACACACAAAACACAGTCAAAGCTCATTAATGACTAGACAAATAAGGTAATGATTGGTCAACATCCGGTCAAGGCGAATATCATGCTTGGTCAATAGCCATGCATGAATCATGTAACCACACCATTAAAGGCGGTACACGGTTCCACTATTCCCATTAATTTAGCTTTCCTTATTTCATCACACTAACACGACTAAGGGTGATGGAGACAACCTAACCACGGTTAGGACTTGGGTAATGGTGGCATACGAACTCTCCTATAAAAGGGATCACATCCCCAATAGGAGAGGACACTTTCTACTGACCTGGAGAGCTATCATACTAGATAGTATCCCCATTCACCCCGTTTTTGTTATAAACAACTACCTCGTGTAGTCGTCTCCATACCCACACATACATTCTTTTTTGCAGGTCCTTTGTTCCATAGCTGCTAGTGAAGGATTAACTCTGTGGATACTGGTAATCTTATCATCCCTAACAGGTGGTAAGACTATTTGTTTCTTCATTGGCGCCATCCGTGGGACGGTTACAACCAATCTTTCAAACTAGCAAAATGGTTTTCTCAAAGGATGGAAACAACAACACCAATGTCGAGGCCACAGTTAATGAAGAAATCCAAGACGTTACACCAAACACAATCACCAAGAATGTGGCTCAGAAACAACAAGCCTCAACCTTCCAATTCCACCCAATAAGAGGAGGACTAAATGGAGGAAAAAAGGCACAGGACAACCTTTCTTCGGTTGACCCGGACGAATGGTTAGCCCAACAAAACTCAAAGACGATTGCTGAATACCAGAAGATGGTAATGAATCAAGCAAAGCTCAAGACTCAGAAGGCATTAAGTTTCTACTTGAGTGGGGATGATTCAGAATCCCCACGGAAGAACAACAGTGGCCGTCACGCAAAGGGACATCGTCAGGCGGTACGTGGTGGAGGCCGTGGTAGAAATACTCACGGCCAGGACCCCGTCAACCTGAACGGTAAACCAGACGGCTACGAATCTGAAGACGAATTATATCACGATCCAAGTAAGAAGCAACATTCCAAAACCGTTCCCAGCAGCCTGGCTCCTAAAGATGATGATCTGTACAAGCCATACAGACCAAAGACCTTCGCAGAATGATCGAAGTTCTGCGCACGGATTGCAGAAGCACCAATGCCACAAGAATGCAAGTTACCGAGCACCATCGGAAGATATGACAGTCTGCGCGACCCTGATGATCACTTGCACGCATTTGATTGCGCAGGCAGCTCCAAACTGTGGCCGGTGCAAGCTTGGTGCCACCTATTTGTACAAACACTAACAGGAGCAGCTAGAGTTTGGTACGAGAGTTTGCCGGTGGGAAGTCTCGTTGACTTCGACGATTTAATAAGAAAATTAAAAAACCATTTCTCTCACTTGCGCAAACACAAGAAGGATAAGGCTCACATTCTCTTGTGTTCGCGCAACAATAATGAGTCTCTGGAAGACTACATCGTCAGATACAACAAAGAAGCGCTCCAGCTAGGATGCGGAGATGAACTTACCCGCGCAGCCTTTATACACGGGGTAAGAAACGATGATCTGATGAAATGCTTAACCGGCAAAGACGGCGTGCCACAAGCTTGGGATGAAGTAATCGAAGCTGCCAAAGTTTACGCGTCTTCGGAACGCTCCTTCCATCGCAACAAAAACACACAACAAGGTAGCAGTCATCATGGATCCTCAAACAACAGAGTAAAAGGTAAACAGTCCGTTTGGTCAAGAATCTCAGGCACGGCGGAGGAAGGAAAATATTCTTCCTCGCAGGATGCAAGAAACATGCTGAGCTCAAGAGGGTCCCGCGACCACAAGGGACATTCAAAGAAGAACTACGACTGGACACCACTGTCCAAAACACCGTCCGAGGTGCTAAAGATAGAGAAGATCCAATTTCCAAAGCCACAAGAGCTCCGTGGTGAAAGGAAGAACGTGGACAGATCAAAGTACTATGAATACCACGAGGACCATGGTCACATGACGGACAATTGCTACAGCCTGAAGATGGAAATTGAAAACGCCATCAAATCAGGGCAACTGACACATCTTGTAAAAAAACATGAGAAGAAAACAGAGGGATAACACAGAAACAGGAGAGCCCTCCCAGAAGAAGATACGCAATCTCAATGCGCATCACGTGTATAGCGTCTCTCGCAATACATGCAACATGATTCACAGGAACGCAAGCCACAAGCGTACCTTTACAGAAGCGAAGAACGATTCTTGGAAAGAAGAACAAGTGATCATGCCAAGGGTAAAGGGTGGAGCCTGCTCCACAGCTCCGTTAATCATCACAGGGGTTGTTGGCCACTATCGAACACCTTACATGTTCCTGGATAATGGCAGCAGTACTGACATCATGTACCAGCAGTGTTTCGATCAACTGGATGATGATGACAAGAAAAGAATAATACCAACAACGGAGCCAATCTCCGGTTTCATTCATGAAACAATTTACCCATTGGGCACGCTCACTTTCCCGGTAACACTCTCAGACGGGAAACACTCACGCACCGAAACGTGCGACTTCACAGTACTTCCCGTCAACTCTTCACATGATATCCTACTAGGACGTGAAGGATTGGGTTTTCCGACGCGAACAGGAGTCGCGTTCATCCGTGGAAACAAAATGTGTCACGCAACAGAAACCCCAAGGCCTTCAAAGCAAGCAAAACCAACTGTTAGAACTGAACCGGAAAAATGGGTTATCAACCCTCTATTCCCGGAACAAACAGTTGTCATCGGCCATGCAAATTCCGAACCCATTCGCACTCACTTAAAACAGCTGCTGACAAAGAATATGGACATTTTCGCATTCAAACCGTCAGACATGGTTGGAGTTCCGCGAAACATCGCGGAACACAGACTTAATGTCTATAAGAATGCGGAACCGGTCGTTCAAAAGAAGCGGAGCATGGGGCCAGAAAAAACAAAGGCGATGAACGAGCAAGTTGAGGAACTCTTGAAGGCCGATATATTACGCAAGAGCAAATACCAAACATGGGTAGCAAACCCAGTCATGGTGGGGAAGTCTAATGGCTCATGGCGCATGTGCGTCGATTATAAAGACCTAAACAAGGCGTGCCCAAAAGACTGTTACCCACTGCCCGAAATCGACCTAAAAGTCGATTCCTTGGCACCATACAGATTCAAATGCTTCCTCGATGCTTACAAAGGCTATCACCAGATTCAAATGGCCAAAGAAGACGAGGACAAAACAGCCTTCCGCACAGATATGGGTACCTTTTGTTACATTAAAATGCCATTTGGGCTAAAAAACGCAGGGGCAACGTATCAAAGACTAATGGACACCGCGTTTGTCAAGCAAATCGGTGTAAATCTAGAAGTATATGTTGATGACCTGGTGATCAAAAGCAGAGAAGAAGATCAGATGTTACTCGACATACAGAAAACTTTTGATCAGCTGCGAAGTGTGCGGATGAAACTCAACCCGGGAAAATGTTCCTTCGGGATGGAGGAAGGAAAATTTCTCGGAGTTGTCGTAACAAAAGATGGATTTCGCCCAAATCCAGAGAAAGTTCAAGCAATTGAGCGGATGCCATCCCCATCTTCAGTCAAAGAAGTACAAACACTGATGGGACGACTCGTAGCTTTTAACAGGTTCCTGTCAAACTACGCTTCCAAATCTTTTCCCTTCGTGGACACACTGAAAAATTGTCTGAAGAAATCTAACTTCAACTGGACGGAGGAAGCAGAAACTGCGTTCCAAGACATGAAGAAATGTTTGGGCAACTTGCCAACACTCATGGCTCCGCTACCAAAAGAACCACTCACCCTATACCTGTCCGTAACAGAAAAGGCAATTGGGGCAGTTCTCATGGTTGATCGAAAAGGGGTACAAACCCCAATTTATTATGTCAGCCGCATGCTTCTAGACGCGGAAACGCGCTATTCAACAATGGAAAAGCTGGTTCTGGCATTAATCCACGCGTCGAGAAGGTTGCGGAGGTACTTTCAAGGACACCCGATCAACGTCCTCACAGATTTCCGCATCAACGATATCTTGCGCAAACCAGAACTCTCCGGACGTTTGGCAAAGTGGGCAATAGAATTGGGTCAGCACTCAATTTCGTATAAAGCAAGACCCTCCTTCAAAGGACAAGTTCTTGCGGACTTCATAACAGAAGTTCCAGGAGACAAAGTTGAAGAGTGCGCCAACAAAACATCATCCAATTCGACCACGCCCGATGAAACCCAGATATGGATGTTATACACAGACGGAGCCTGCAATGATGAGGGGGCTGGCGCAGGCCTGCGCCTAATAACACCGGAAGGAAAAGAGTACACTTATGCAATTCGGCTCAATTTCCAAACAACAAACAATGAGGCAGAGTATGAAGCTCTAATTGCTGGCCTGCGGATTGCCAAAAAGATGGGCGCCCAATACATCAAAGCGCACGTCGATTCAATGCTGGTCGCCAATCACATTGACGGCACGTATGAAGCAAGAGAACCAACCATGGTCCTATACTTGCAACATACCAAAGAATTAATGAATGATTTCTATTACTGCAAAGTGAGTCATGTCCGCAGAAGCCAGAACAAGCCAGCAGACGCTTTGAGCAAAATGGCATCAACTGCATTCGACCACATGGCAAAAGATATTCGAGTTGAGACACTAGCCAATCCATCTGTTCCGTCGAAACAGGTGAACGTGGTCCAAACAGGAAAAGAATCTTGGACCACCCCAATCATGGCCTTCATAACCAAAGGCATTCTCCCATCAGACAAAGCGGAAGCAAGAAAGCTACAACACAAATCCTTGCATTACGAAGTAAATCATGGCATCTTATATCGACGGTCTTATCTTGGACCATTACTCAGATGCGTGGATTCCGCAGAAGCCACATACTTGATTAAAGATATTCATGAAGGTACATGCGGACTGCATGCAGGACCTCGCATGGTTGTGGCTAAGCTTATGAATGCCGGATACTTTTGGCCTGGAATGCACCTTGACGCAGTTAAAGAATTGCGGAAGTGTGACGCATGCCAAAGACATGCACCAGGAACACTTAGGCCAAAGAACAACTTGGTACCGGTCACCGCAGCATGGCCATTTCAAAAATGGGCCATCGATCTCGTGGGACCTTTTCCCACAGCGCCAGGCAACGTCAAATACCTAGTAGTCGCCATTGACTATTTCACCAAATGGGTAGAAGCAAAGACATTAGCCACGATTGACGGGCGTAACATCAAAAAATTCATATGGGAGTTCATCATTTGCAGATTCGGACTGCCCATGGAGATTGTAAGCGACAACGGAACGCAATTTGCGGACCAGCACTTACAAGAATGGCTTCACTCAATGAAAATCAAACAAATCTTCACTTCTGTGGCGCATCCCCAGGGCAACGGCTAGGTTGAACACGCAAACAGAAGTATTGTTGAAGGAATCAAAACACGCTTGGGAACGAACCGCAGCGGCTGGGTAGATGAATTACCACATGTCCTTTGGGCCCACCGCACACTTCCCAAAACAAGCAATAGGGAAACACCATTCAGTTTAACCTACGGAACTGAAGCGGTTATCCCAACAGAAGTTACAAACCCTTCCCCAAGAATTTTGCTTGCGCAAACAATTGACAACGACAAAGAGCTGCGGATGAATCTAGATTTTCTAGACGAGCGTAGAGATTCGGTGACTTTGTTTTCCGCAACAATGAAGCTTCAAACGCGGAAAAACCAGGGAAACTGGCCCCAACTTGGGAAGGGCCTTACAAAATTCAGGAAGTGTTGGGAAAGGGGGCATATGCCTTAGAACGATTAGATGGTTCGCCAATACCACGCACCTGGAATGCAGCTCAGTTACGTATATGCTACATGTAACCCACTACAATAATTTTGTAATAAGGAATTGATGTCCAAGTTCATTTATATTACAAAAGCATTTTTCATACATACTATTGGTCAGCAAATACAGTCTACATACCAAAAGCGTAGACTACTACCACATATACCAAACAACCAAAAAAGGGGAATTACCAAACATACAACTTAAACCCCATAGACACAGTGACCCAACAGCTAACCAAAAGAAAATACTTTACACATAAAGACTCCAACACATGGAAAGGAGAACCTAACCCCTAATCTTCCTGGTGGGTGTCTTCTTATCATCTCCCAACTCGGATAGCTTCTTCATCTTTAACGGCTTCCATCAGAAATGCCTTCATCATCCAAATGATCAGGACGCATGTCTTCTTGTGACAGCAGGAATGCACAGTGATCCGCTAGACGATCAAGAACATCAGTGGAAGAACGATCATGATCAGGATGACGAGACAACCTGATGATACCCTGCACGGCTAAAACCTCCTGGGTACTCAAAGCATAGTTTGAAGAATGGGACGCCATTTTTTCAGAAGACATGGTAAATTTTTACAAGTATATGGAAAAATGAAGGTACACTTACTATATATAGAGGAGAGAGGTTATAACCATTATTTACCATTAATGGTAACCACTCAATTACCCTAGTGACATCTGTCAAGTCACCCTGCCACCGCCGTCACAACCGTCACATCAGTGGCAGACTGACAGCCATCTGCGTCAGGAAATATAACGGATGACATCATCCAATGATTACCATGCATACGTGGAATATAAAAACTATAAAAAAGCCACAGTGTTCACCATACACAGAAAATTAAATTGTTCACAATGATAGAAATCACATGAAGCAAAGAAACAGGGCATCTCAACCAAGGTTCAGGTATTGGGAGATATCATCATTTCCAGCACCTTCCACGCGTTTCTCCCCAGCAGCGGACAACGTTCCTGCTTCACCATCAGTGGAAACCATCTTGGCTTTCTCTTCCATCTGCGCTTTTTCAGCAAGCTCAGCTCCAAGACGGTCAGACTTGATGAAATAGCTGCGCAACTCTCCAGCAGGATCATCAGTCTTCGCGCAAGCTTCCAACAGGTCAAAGACTTCGAATTTTAGGTGCTCATAGTCTTCATAAGCCTTCATCAACTCTTCATCATACGACACATTCTCGTATGGACCAGCATCCTTTTCTTTGCCTTCTGCGTGATGATAAAAACCTTCGGTGAAGCCAAGCTTTATCCCTTGCTTCACGGAAGAACTGGAAATGTGCGCAATCACTTCGGTCAACGCAGGATCATTCCAAACATGTTTGAAGATCTACACAATAGGAAAAAATTAGACATTAACAAAGGAGTTAATCAGTAAAGGGGTAGATGGAAAAAGAATCTTATAACTTACCCCAGCAGCTCCATCACTCATCAGCCAGGCAATCCATTCATTTGCAGCAATAGCCATGTCCGTCGACTGTTGAAACATTGCTTGCCCCTTGTCCAACTCAACTTTTTCCTGCGTACATGATGACTCTGCCAAAGCTTTTTCCTCTTGACATTGGGAGTTTGCCAACGTCAACTCTTTTACTTTTGCCTCCACATCGGACAAGGAGGAAGTAGGAGTAAGGAGTTCCTCATGCTGAGCATTATATTTCTGCACAGTATCAGCAAGCTGAGTTTGAATTTCTTCATGTAATTTCTTGCCATGCTCTATTTCGTGCTTTAAGCGGGCATTCTCGAGCTTCAAAGCCTCAGTCTCTTCATTAGTCCGCTTACATGCGGCAAACCAGGCCTTCGAAGCATCAGCTCTCTCCTTTTTTACCTTCTCCAGTTCCGCAACAGCATCGCGAGCAACCTTCTTGTGATGATCAATCTCTGATCGAATCTCATTGCGGACATGTTGGAACTCTTCTTCACGCACAAGCAAGGCGGCCTCTGAGTCCTTCAAATTTTGGTAATCCCTTTGGAACTCATTCTCACGTCTAATAAGGGACCCAAGGCCGCTCACGCCAAGCGAAAGGTTCATTGCCATATCAATAAATAAAGAGCGTCGATCGACGCTATCCTAGTAATCACGCTCAGTAGGGGGACGGAGAACATCACAAACTCCTGCGCCTCAAGCGTATTAGAAAAGCGAGTTGTGTCCATAATGTCCCAGCGTGGCTGATATGGCTTCGGCACGTCAGATGGGCGAGAAGAAAATAACCTCAATCGGCGTCCAGAATGTCCAGGATTTCTGGGATTAGCAACAACATTTACAGTACGATCAGTCTGGCTAACAGTGGTTTCAACCGGTGTATGTTCAAAAGAAGGCAAATTCTCAACAATTACCTCATCATTCTTGTCCTTCTGCGGTGAACTCGGCGCACACACGGAGGTGACAGGCATCTCAACACTCAAGTTGGGCATCTCAGTCTCATCTACCTTCTTCCCAACATCCCTCTCCACGCCAACCACCAACTCTTCTGGCGCGGGTTCAGCCTGTGGCAGCAAAGTCTCCTTCACAACAGCTTCAGTAGCATCCGCGGCAGCCTGGGTAGTCAAGTGTACAGATTGATCAGGCAAGGATGACTTCTCTGGAGCTACGGGTGCCTGCTTTTTCTGTGTCTCCGCAAAGGGATGCTGACCTACAACAAAGGCTATCCGCAACAAGTCAACAGACTTGTTCAAAAAATCAAACACGTAAAAAAGGAATACAAAATATACACGTACCAGACAAATGCCTCAACGTCTTCATAGGCATATTTGCGCGAACAGGCGGGGGCTTCACAGGTATCTCTAGTTTATCAGTCATTGGCCATGACAAAGGCTTGAAAACATTGAGCGGAACCTCTGAAATAGGGTCCGGACGTGGAAAGTCACTCGAAGTTTCCGCAGAATCAGGAACCCGCACTTGCTTTAAATTTAACTCGGCAACCCTCTGTTGAAACAATTCTTCAGTAACACCCTCCGACTGATGAACAGGTGATGAGCGTCTGGCACGTTTATGCTCCAACTCTGTATCAGATTCAATCAATTCCTCATCTACTTCTTCAACCACAATGGGAATAGCAGGCGGCTTGGTCTTCTTGCTTGCTATGGCACGCTTCCTAGAAGTACCCGTGCCTACCACAGAAACCACATCTCTATAAATTGAAATCATATGTGAGGAACAAATTCCGGAGTTACAAGAACTAACCCAATGATTTTTTGCGCTGTGAAGTAACTTCATCAACATCAATTACGGCTTTCCCGCGGAGTTGTATACCCGCACCTAACACGAAGAATGCGCTACATCAGTACGCAGATCGCGTACTTGCTACACTTTCTTCTCGCACAACAAGATAATCAATCACAAAAAAGATAAGGGAAAAATGAAAACCCTGTCCGAACATATTGCTTCGGAGGATCAACCAAGTTCGGAAATAAGAAATTCCCACTATTCCTTTCAGATAAGTGTGGCAGACCAGGAACAGCGGGTGCGTATAACACCTTTGCTTCGACACGCTTGGCGAACAGTTCAAACAGAGTAGCATCTGGGGAAGGATAAAAATACATGAACACCAACAAGAGAAACATAAAATATAAGTCATGATGTTAATACCTTTTGGAGGATTGGGGTCTTGACCCTCAGGGCAGATAAAGAGTATTGTTTCTCTACTTGTAGAATGAAGAACTTGATGATTTCAGCTGCCTCATCCTTGGAAAATAAGAAGAATACCCATGTGAATCTTGAATAGTCATCAATGATGACTAAGCAGTACTTCTTCTTACCAAAGCTCATGATTTTTACTGGCCCAAATAAGTCCATATGGAGTAGTTGAAGACATGCAATTGTTTTTGATTCTTCAATAGACTTATAGGAGGACTTATGTTGCTTTCCCTTTAAACAGGATACATAGTGTTCTTCACACTGGTATACTTTCAAGGGTAGACCTCTGACCATGCCCATTATTGTGACTTTATTTATGGTTTTAAAGTTCACATGGCCAAGTCTCATGTGCCCGAGATCAGTCTCTGAAGTTGATGCCCTTGAGAAGAAACAGGTAGTGTTGTTCAGTACTTTGTCCTTTTCAATGTCCACTGCATAGACATTGCCACATCTTTTGGCTATCAACAAAGTATGATCTTCAATGATCTTCTCTGTCAACTTCTGGCCTTCTAGTGATATGATCTTGCATGCTGTCTTTGTGAAAAAGGAAGAATATCCTTTATCACACATTTGTGACACACTCAGCAAGTTGTACTCAAGGTTTTCAACCAGATTGACCTTGTCAAACTGTATTTTGCCAGAAGAGACTTTGCCATGTCCCAACACATATCCCTTGGCATTGTTCCCAATGGATACAGATCCTTCTCTTTGATTGATAAAATTGTTTATTAGGTATCTGTATCCTGTCATGTGCTTTGAGCCTCCACTGTCATCATACCAAATGCTATTTAATCCTCTGGAGACCTTGTGCATAAAGTAGCAAATTAGTTAGATTTTAGAACCCAAGCTAGTTTGGCTTTGGGTTTGCTCTTGAGAACATTAACAGTTTGTTCTTGACCAGGTTGAGGATCCATGTGTTTTTGGCAATGGATTTTTCATTAAGAGCAATGGTGGTATCCTTTTGAGGACCACCATCAACCTTGGTCATCAGTAGTTGTACCATATACATGAGATCTTTAATCTCAGCAGTTAGTGAAACTGCTGATGATGTAGGTCTAACGATTAAAAGAGAATTTTGAGAAAAAGACTGTTGATGAGATTTCATCTGTTTCTAAGAAAAGGTGTTGCCTGGTTGTTGTTTCTTGGGAGAAAAAGTTTCTTCAAAATCATTTTTGAATTGTTTTCCCACAACCAGTTGTAAATTTTTCTTGTTATACTGAATTCATTTTCTATATCTACAAAAATTTGTTTTTGTGGTTGAACAAGCCACGTATTTCACATTCTTTTGCCTTTTCTTTGTCATTTAAAGGCAAATTTCTGACTGTTTTGATTTGATTTAAGTCATCAGTAGTTTTCAGGTTCTCAACTCCTGATGGAGATGAAACTACTGATGGCTTAAAGTCAGACTTTATCAGTACTTCTGAAGAACTTTCTTTTACAGTTTTTAGAAAGTTTTCATGAAAAGATGTGCATTCTTTCTCTTCAGAAGTTTCATTTGAAACATATTTTCTCCCATCTTCAGTAGTTTTGGGGGAAAAATCAGTTGGTGTTTAAGTGTGATTCTACCCTATGGCAAACCTAACATTCGATGCACCTTGTTTGTTAAGCAGCAGTTGGTACCCTTTACAAGATTCCACCCATTTTTCACAATCAACCTTGGTGTCAGCAAGCTCTTTTCTGACATTTCCTAGGTCTTCTATCATGATTCTAAGTTGTGCTTGGTTTCAATAGCATTGTTAGTCAATTTAGAATTTTCTTTTGCCTTTGCAGCAAGTTTTCTTTACAAATCACATTTCATCTGAGTAAATTTTCTCTCAGAGTCATTTGCTTTGCCTTGTAAATGCACATTGGTCTCTCTTATGAGAGCAAAAGATTCTTTACATGAGTTTGAACAAAGTTTTGTTAAAGATTCTATTGATACCTGAGACAGGGCAGATTTTGAGGTGCATCCCTCAAATTCCATTAAGGCAAAATTCTTTCTGCCATTGTCAGGTTCTCCCCAGTTGATGTCAAACATTTTGTTGTCTGCATCAGGATTGCACTCAGTAGTGTCAAAAGGAAGACTGCTCCAGTCAACATACCCTGATATGAACAGACTTTGTTGTGAGGGTTGCTGAGTCTGTGGAGGTTGTTGAACAGTTGGAATGGAAGGGATTGATTGTTGGCTCTGCATTTATTGAGCAGGCATATGTACATATTGTATTTGTGGCACATATTGGATTTGTGGAGCTTATGCCTGTACAAAATGTGCACTTCCCTGTGTTCCATTATTCCTATTATAACTAGGGTTAAACTGATATCCAGACTGAGATTGGTTGTAGCTAGAGCTTCTACATTCTCTAGCAAAGTGTCCCAACTTCTGACATTTATGACATCTAAGCTTAGACTTGTCAAAACCAATTTTTATAGAACTGTTTAGTCCTAGAAATTTCCTTCCTGACCTTTTATAAATTTGTTTGTTTTTATACTTAACATTCCCCGTTGGTGTAAAATGTCCATTTCTTCTAAGTCATCACTGCTGAAAATTTTTAAATCATCCATGATAAAACACATGTATCAGCAGTTTGACTGTATTCATCATTGTCATAACCTGGGAATGATCTTTCTGATGAGATCCCAGCAGTTATGTCAATGTGATCAAAAGATCCAAAACTATTTAAACAAGTAGGTGAGTCTTGTCCCAATAGTGTTGTACTACCAGGTAGATAGTCATCAGCTGCTTTATCAGAACTTTGCAATTTCTTCTTATGATCAATTTCTCTTTCAAAAGTTAGAAATCTCCCATGTAATTTTGTAAGAGTGGGGGAGTTAAAGTCTGGTGAAGATCTGAGGACTATAGAATAAGTTTCCCATTTTTCAGGTAAAGACCTTAAAAATCTATGAAGTATAGATACATTTGTATAGGTCTGACCATTTAATTTTAACTAAGATATTAATGAGGAGAATCTCTCAAATTGTTGTGTTAAAGTTTCCCCATTTATGTGAGTAAATGTTTCATATTGTTGAGCCAAGATTTCTCTAGTTGTAACATCACATAATTTCTCAAATTTATTTTTAATAAAATTCAACTTATTCATTTTAAATTTCATTATCATTACTATTATTATACTTACTACTATTGTCATTTTCATTATTATAAAACTATACAAAACAATTCGTAATTGATATGTGCCACTCAACTCATGATTTCATTTTGAACATGGATGGCTTAATTAGTGCTTTGCATCATTTATCTATTATTTAAAGTCAAATCTTTTATTTTTATTTAGAGTCAAAGTTAATTTATTTAGAGTCAAACTCAATTAAGGTAGTGAGTGTTATGTTCCAATAATTTAGCCTCTAGCTTTAATTGTAGTTGTTACTTGTAGACCTATAAAGACTCTTTGCTTTGAGAAGAAATATATGCGGAAAAATTAGTCTAATACTCTCTCTAAATTTCTATCTAGTTTCTTTTGGCCAACAATTAATTTGTTAGAACCATAACAGTAATCCCATTCCAAATAAAAAAATTGAGAATTTTAAGTTTTAAATAAACATAAGAACTAATAGTAAAAGTCAAAGAAGGTTTAAGATTTGTAAAGTTAATTAAGTTTTGTTAAAAAAAAACAACATTTCATAAAATGCTCAACATATTTCAAAACTTTTTGAAAACTCAAAATCAATGCCCATCAGACCCTTTTTCTTCTCCAAAACTTTCGCCAAGATTATCAAGCTTTATTTTTCTTTCCTTTGTAATAGAGAACCCATTGATTTTGCACTATAAATCATCATTAACCAATTTGATTATCCTAGAAACCGATCTTGACTAGCGGGTGAGTTTATAACCCATACCAAACAACACATCCATCCTGACTCATCAACGAACAACCTCATCTTCCTCTTGGTTTCTCCCTCTTATCCGACCACTCTCCGTAAGTGCACCGCCAAACCGCGACCACCAACTCCGGTTCAATTCTTTTCGATCATCTGAGGTAATATTACAATCTCAATCTCTATTTTACTTAGGATAAAAACCTTGCATATGGTATACTCAACCCATGCATATAATTACTTCATCAACTCTCTCGATCACATTAATGTACTTCATTTTGAACCACAAATGTATGGTTTACAATATTCATGATATTTATTTAAACAAAGTTAGTGTATTATTTTTTTTTTACAATCTAAAATCAACGTCACTTTTTTTGTCACATTTACTAAAAAAAATATTTAATATTATAAAGACATCAATTTTGTAGAAAGAATTTTTATATTTAATGTATGTGTATATAAACATACATAACTAAATAGATTATCAAAAGTGTTATAATTGGAGCACATGGACTATCATATCCTTTATACTAAATAAACTTCATATCTCAACTTTTCTTTTGCATCTTATTTGAAGTTTAAAACATTTTCTTTTTCTAATAATTATTTAAAATGATAAACCGATATCAAATTATTTAATGTTTGTCATACAATTAACTATTTTTTTTAGTACTAGTTTAATACTTATAAGTTTTTGTTCAAACTAATTTTATTAAATTATTTTAATCTATGAAATAAAAAAAAAAACATACTGTTATAAATGGGTCATTGCAATTTACGTAGCATGTAAATCCCTTAATATGAAACTCATTGTAGATAATCATTGTAATTGAAATAATTATCCTAAGCCCTTAAAGGATTAAAATCTAATTATTATTTTTTTCTATAAACGTATACAATTGATTATATATTTTGAACAATTTCCATTAGAACTTGTTTTATCAAACAATTAACTAAAACTTTTTATGATTAGTTTTTTTTTTATGATTTATGTTACACTCCTTTTATTACGTTTCAAATAAATTAGGAACCCTAGAAATACTTGTAGACTAGAAAGACTTATTTATTGCCTTAAACATAGGGTAATACTTGGCAACGTTGGACTACACTTATTCTATTTCACAAGACTTAACACTTTGCTAAGGTGAGTTTACGTAACCTTGTTTATGCAATTCTTTATACTTGAAACTTTATAGTTAAGCAATTCTACATACATGTCTAGTTGTAAACTTTATTGCCTCATGACTTAGACAAAGACTATTAGACTTAAACTTCAACTTGCATAATCATTAACCCTGATCAAGTCGGCGGTATACAATGATAGTTCTATTGGATTGACAACCCCACCTAGATTCGTTGACCATTTCTATGGGGAGCGCGGGTGATTGTTATCATTACAAACTTTATAAGGAGAACCGTGAATGCGGGATGGACCTAAACATTATAAGGAGAACCGTGAATGCGGGATGGACCTAAACTTTATAAGGAGAACCGTGAATGCGGGATGGACCTAAATTTTATAAGGAGAACCGTGAATGTGGGATGAACCTAAACTTTATAAGGGGAACCGTGGATGCGGGATGGACCTAAACTTTGTCGGAGGATTGATTATGTGCATACTACACTTCATGTTTATTCATGTAGACATAAACTTACATTAGACATATGAATTTCTAAACTTTTATAAAACTTAATTGCTTGACTTGGCTTATGTATTCTCACCAACTTCTAGTTGCCCCCCCCCCCCCCCCATTTTTCCAAACTCAACAGGAAATATTGATGCTTGAAGTTTAGAGCTATCATTAGAAGATATTTGAAGCTTTGTTTGATTATTGGATGTATTAGATTTCATTCAAAACATTCATTCATACGTGAAATAAAAGATTATTTAAACTTATGTATTACCATGAGCTACTGAACAATCATTCATACGTGACACCTCGATGTTTCCGCCATCGGTTGGGGTGTTACACTAGTGTTGACAATCACCTCTTCAGTTCCTCCAAAATGTTCTTTTAGGCAGTCCCAAAGCTCTTTGGCACTTTCACAATGTAAAAGTCAAGAGTAGATTTCATTTGGGAGTGCCATTGCCAACTTAGAGAAGGCTTTAGCATCAAGCTCAAGTTTTAGTAAATCATCTTCTGTGTAGTCTTTTGGGTCTTTTGGTATTTCAAGTTTAGTTTAAAGATTAATGTTTACTGGTTTGTGAGGACCATATATCACAGTTTTCCAACAACCGGTGTTGGTCTGAGACAAAGTATGAGCCATCCTTTTCTGCCATATGTTATATTCAGAACGAACAAGCATAGCAGGTTTATTGGCAAAACCAGTATTATGTGGATACATTTTAAAGAGTATTGATTTGTGAAATATCTCTTAAAGTGACGGATGTTGAAAAAGTGAACTTTTAATCCTTTATTGAATATCAATAAAAGCCTGTGTCTGATTCTCAATGTGTTAGATTGATATGTGATCAGATAAACCAAAGCTCTGATACCAATTGTTGGATCCATATGCTCTTTGACAGTTTACTTGCTTGTGAACACTAATGTGTTTTAGCAAGTTTAAACAGATTTGCACAGCGGAATAAGTATATAAAGATTCACTATCAACAGGAGTTATTACTCCCCCTGGATGTTTGCAAACTAGAGGCAAGTTAATGAGAATATAAGTGTTGAATGTAAATGACAATAAATACTCAAATAGATTCTCAGTTAATGAAATGGAAATAACAATAATAAGCTTTGAAGGATTTCAGTTTTCAATTAAAATCAATGTCTAAAACAGAGGGATGAACTCATTTACTTATAGACTTAAAAATGCATGAACCTTCTTACAAAAGCAAGTCTGTAACAAGTTGCAGTCTTGGAACTTGTAAAAAAAGATAAAGTAATAATAAACAATTAAACTACTGAAACATAAGGCGGTGGAAAAGGTTCTATTACAAGTGCTGATGAATGACAAACTATTGATGAGTAGTTTGTCTTCAGTAGTTCTTAAGTAGACTTGTCTGGTTTGACTTCAGAACTTCTGATCTATCTTCTTCAGTACTTGTTGAATCCTTCTTCAGTACTTTGTGTCTTCTTTCTTCAGTAGTTCTATACTTAGAATAATTTGCAGAAGAATGAATTAGACTAAGGTTTGCAAAAGTGGTTTCCTCAATTCTTTCTGTCCTAACAATGATAACTATGTTTACCTTTTTACAGGTTATTGTCAAAAGTTATTAATCCTTTCGTGAAAAGTGAAAAAGACTTTAAGTCTATATTGAAGATACAACACTAGTGACATCCTCAGGATGATAAAGACTATCCTGAGGATGACAAAGAAAAAGAACTTGAGAAATGTGCTATATCTTAAGGATATAACAAGAACTGGGGACATCCTCAAGATATCATTAACGTTAAGACTGTTCTCATCATCCTTTGAATACTAATTGATGAAGAAGGATAAACGTATAACTTATGTCATTCTTTAATTCTTATCATTTGGTAATGTTTGCCGGATATCAAATGAGAAAAGAAGAGAACACAAGGATGTAGCGTCAAAACAGATTACCATTTTATTTATTCATAATGTAAAATTGATGTCAACCCCTGGCTTCATCCTAAACCAGGACCCATCCACCAGGGATAAACATCTATGGTCCAGGTCAAGAGAAAGACTTGGGGCTTCATCTTGAAAACTAGGATCCCTCCACACCAAATCTTTCATTGTCTATACATGCATAAAAGTAAATTGTTCGAAAAACTATCACAAATATTCTAAAAAAGTGGGCTTAGGCCTAGTCTTTACATCCTTCATTGCCCACTTGAAACTCCTTGGCCACCACAACTACCTCCACCACAGGCTCCTTGGTTGCATCCTCAGGATCAGCGTTAGGCATAGGGCTCGTACACTACCTCTTTTCCACCCAGGCTCCTAATCTTCTTCTGCCAGGCCTCAACGTCCCAATCCTCTTGCTTGAAGTTGGGATCCTTAGCCTGCAGGGCCATTCTCACCCTAGCCTGGAGAACAGAGATTGTGGCGGATGTCACAACGCCTTGCCTGTACTCCTCCATCTCCTTTTCATGCCCCTGCACCACCTTAGTCTGCTCAGTCTTCACCAGTTTAAGCTCAGTTTTCACCTTGCCAAGTTCCTTCTTAATATGTTTCCTCTTATCCTGAGCAATCTTCTTTGCATCTTCTAGCTTGGCTTTGGTGTTGTTCATCTCTATGGCCACCTCATCTAGAGACTTCAGTAAATATTCATGTCCCTACAAGATAAAGAAAACAGGTAAGTATTTCAACTTTAATATATGTATAAATGTGTTATGCCATCTTCAGTATAGCATCATACCTGAAGAGTAAACTGGGAAATTTTGCCCAAAATTTCATTAAATTTGAGACCTTCAAAAGGAGAAGTCTCTTGGGCAGAAGAAGAGGCAGTGGCAGTCTTCCTTTTCATGGAGGAAGCATGAGCCTTAGGCTTAGGATCAGAAGAAGGAAGGCTTGTCATCCTAGAGTTGGATGGAGAAGTGACCATGGTTGCCTTGACATCCTGACTGTCAATGTCATCAAAGTCGAAGAAGGCAGATTTCTTTGCTGAGAAAAGTAAAGAAACATAGGTTTAGACAAGTACACATAACAAGATATGATCATCCTCAGCATGTAACAGGTGATACATACCAGACATTTTTGTGGCTTAGCTAGTGGTATAACTCTCTTCAGCTTCGAAAGTTCTAGCTTTCTCATGTAAACCTAAAACAACTTTGTATCTGACGAAAGAATCAGTAAAGGGGAGCAAGCTTAGAAAATGGAGTACCTGTCACAAAAAAGTTTTAGAATGTAAGTGGTATCCTCAGGATGTATCCATAAAAACCTTTTTATCTACAAAAAATAAACTTTATAATTTTAAAAAACTATACCACTTTTTAACCAAGACATAGGGTGTTGGATCAGTATGCTCTTTTCTTTAAGTAAGAACTTGCTATCTTTGACACTTAAGTGTTTAGCAAGCCCTTGTATATCAGATTGTAAGCACAGCGGAATGTATAAGTTAAAGCAACACTTTTTATACTTAAGAGGAGTTATTACTCCCTCTTGATGATTGAAACTAATAATGACAAGTATTTATTATGAATCTAAGCAGTAAATGAGAATTAGATACTTAGGCAGATTCACAATAAATACAGAAATGGAATAGAACAGTGAAAGTGTTTGAAGGATTTTTCTATTAAAATCAATGTCTAAAATAGAAGGTTGAAGCCTCCTATTTATAGACGTTTACATACATGTATCTTGCCAATAAAGCACGTATACAAATATCAGAAACAAGTTGCACAAGTTGCAACATTGAAACAAACAATTACAGCTAAAAGTAATAATAAACAATAAACTACTGATACAAAAGGCGGTGGAAAATATCTGATGCTAAGTGCTGATGAATGACAAACTACTGATGAGTAGTTTGTCTTCAGTACTTCTGAAGTGAACTTGTCTGGTTTGGACTTCAGAACTTCTGATGAAGTTTCTTCTTCAGCACTTCTCATATCTTCTCTTCAGCAGTTTCTTGTCTTCTTTTCAGTACTCCTATACTTAGCCAAAATGACAGAAGTGAATTAGACTAAGGTTTCCAAAAGTGGTTTCACCAATCCTCTTTGTCCTAACAATCTCCCCCTGGATTGATGAACCCAAAACCTTACTAATTCCTTATGATATTCTTATGTCTTGAACAATTTTCCATATTTCTTTATACATGGTGTTCTTGAGCTGGTTTAACTGTCCATCAGATAGAGATCCTCTCTGTGGTTCCAGATGTTGAATTGTGAGCAGGTCTTGTGTTGACAGTTTCTTTAGATCACTGATCTTCTTGTAAGCCCTGCTTGAAAGGTCTCTTCTTGTCAATAATACTGAGTTGTTAGCAGTAAGTGACCATCTGATGATAGGTACCTTTGACTTGTTAAAGTCAGAGGTATAGGGAACCAGACTTGTCCCTTGGGTTGATGATCCTAAGTGTTGAATGCTTTCTGTTTCAGTAAGCCTCAGGTGGGAGTCTCTTCCTTGTTGTTGTTGTTGTTGTTGTTGCATATCAGGCATCTGAATAGTTGGGAGATGGTGTTCAGTCACTACCTTGGTATGCATCTTGTCTTTGATAGTCTTTTGGATTTGGTAGGCAAAGGTGGAAGGATCCCTGAATTGTGTTAACAGAGGTTTCTCCTCAATTTCAAAATCTGAGTGAACTACTGAACTTCCTTCAAGTAGTACCATTTTGAAATCAGTTTTGACATTGTCCTCTGATTTCTTCCTTTGAGTAGCAGGCCTTCTTGTTAAAACACCAGAAGTTCTAACTACTGATCTTGAAGGATCAACAGTTTGAAACTTCTCTGGATTTGCATCCTTGGCAGCCTTATATTTTCGATAAGTATCCATCAGTCTTTCTTCTTTCCATCTGGATACTGAGGCTTTTGAACCATAGCCATCTGCTACTAATTCATCTATCATCTGGGCTCTCTTGGCCTTTCCTTCTTTACTTGTGGCCAGTTTGTCTGCAATTAGTTGTGCCCTTCTTGTCAGCTCTTGCATAGAGAGTCCCTTGAGTGTGTAGGCTTTAGTCTTGCTGTTCTTTGTGATGTAAGACACCAGTTGGTGTCTTTTGTCTTCTTCAGCAACATGATCAATTTCAGCCTGTCTTTCCAGTTCAGCTTGATAAGCCTGGAGCTTCTCTTCAAACTCTAAATCATCCCTTTGTTCCAGATTTTTCCAAATCTGGTCTTCCTTGGCTTTTTGTTGAACAGCCTTTAACCTCTGCTCAAGAAGTTCAGTAGATTGAGAGATTGGAGCAGGGGTTAGGACAGTCATGGTAGTGGTTGTTGTAGGCCTTGGAGGAGCAGAAGTTGGTTTGATTTGTACAGTGGATCTGGCAGGTTTAGTTTGTTGAGCTTTGGAAGTGTTAACCTCTGCTGGGTTGACAACTGCTGATGGTTTGTCAACTACTGAAGGATTGTCTTCAGTATCTTCTGAGTCATCAGTACTTTGACCATCAGAGGTTTCTTTATTATGCCTTAGGGATTCTTCAGAAGTTTGGGTCTCATCTTCTTTTTCTGTGGCTTCAATATCTTCCACTGAGACACCAAACTGTTTGGCCATTGCTTCTTTTCTGGCCTGGTTTTTCTGATCTCTCTCTAGGATAGCAAGTCTTGCCTTTATTCTGGCTTCAACTGTATCCATTGGTTCCTTCATCTTCTCCCTCTTTTTGGATTCATAAATAGCCTTCAGAGGTTTCATCTGATCTGTCAGATTGGCAATTTGTTTGTTCTTGAAGTCAATCTTGATCTGCAGATCATTCATTTTCGTCTGAATCACCCCAAATTGGTTCTTGATGGACAGCTCCAAGTTAGCTGTATAGGTTTGGAGGTGATTCTTTATGAGGGCATTCATCATATGATAAAGGTCACCACCTGGGCTGCATAGTTGGTTCGTGTCTATGCTTGAAGGCCCAGGGAATTGGGTAGGCATTTGATGTGAAGGGTGTGTTTTTGGGAGATCCTCATGTTGTACAGAGGATGCCACTCTAGGGGTTTTAGGGATTGAGTGGACTTTAACCTGTTCAGGGGTGACTAGCTTCTTGAGCCTGGATACCCCTGAAGCAGGACCTTCATAAAGTGCCGTCAATTCAGTAGTTTTGGTTGTTGAATCATCATCCAAACTAATGGAATCATCTGAATCCCTGATGTTGTCCTCAATGAGGACTGTCTCAGTTAAATCATGAGCTGAGCCCAACTCAGTTCTCTCATGAACCTCTTGTTCTTGGTTCTGAGGATTTCCTACTTCAGGCATTAAGCCTTCATCAGTAGTTGCCACATCTGAGGTCTTAGCTGTTTTACTTCTATCCTCAGATCCACCACTGGGTGGTAACTGAGTAGTAGCAGCCTCAGATGCCCCAAGAGTCTCTAAGATTGGGCTTAAACACTCTGGTCCACCCTCATCTCTTGGGTTAGGGCTAGTGATGTCCACATCCATGTCTGATTCAGTGGTTATGTCCCCTGTTTGTTGTGGTTGTTGGGGACTGACATTATCAGATGGGACTTTCTCATTTAGCCCAGAGAGAAGTTTGGCAATCTCTATTGCCTCTGGTTCAGAAATTTGAGGTGTTGGTTCAGAAGTTTGGGCAATAGGTGAAATAGGTTGGTCAGCAGTTTCAAAAGAAGTGTGAGTTACAACAGTTTTTCCAAGTCTTTTTCTTTTGAATAGGATTCTTATGGGTGCTCTTGGTGGGGTTTGAGATGGATGAGACTGAGAGGGTGTTTCAGTCTCACCTATTTGAAGAGCAGATTGCTCATGAGCATGTTCAGGCATCTCAACCTCCTGAACAACTTTTCTTTTGGGTTGGTGGGTTTTTGTCTTTGTTGGCTTGGGCTTTTTGGCTTTTGATGGTGTGAGTTTGGAAGATGTGGGCTTCAGGGGGACTTGTTGTTGTTCTCCCTGATCATCTTCTGGCCAGGTAGCCGGTTTGTTATGCCTAGAGTATGCTTGTGAGGTTAATGGATTTAAAGTTGAAACTTTTCCCACAAGCACCTCATTACCCAGTTCCCCTATTATGCATTGCATAATGAACCTTGGGTATAACAAAAACTTTTTCTTGGTATTATTATGATGTAACACCAACTCATTGAAAAATAATTTTGATGCCCTGAATTTGGTTTCATTCACTATGGAATGAAATATTGGTTGAAAAGTAGAGGGCATCTGGTCATAAGACCCTGTTTTTGGACTCAAACACATAATAATATAATGAAACAAAAGCTTGTATTTTGGTTCAAAATATTTTTTGAAGATAGTAGCATGGGAGAGAGTACCTTGATAACTACACTCAGTCATGGTTAAGTGAATATTAGTGTTAGCAACATGATCAGGGGCAGCTACATCATCCAGGCCCAGTCTTGTTGCCAGTGTGGCCGGTGTGATGGTCAGTGGTTTCCCTTTTATTCTTGAGTTGAGGGAGATAATTTCTCCATCAACCGTCACCGTCTCAGCATTAGCCCAGAACTCATTGAGAGTTTCAGTATGAATTGGTGGGTCGATTGTGAGAGCAGTAAAATATTGGGATTTTACGACAAGATCAATGATCTCATCGTATTTGGACCAGCCTTCTTGTTTTTTAAGAAAGGCCCTTTGATTTTGTCCCTGTTTTAGAACTAAAGCCATGTGGTTTGGGTTTTGTTGATCGAACAGTTGATATGCAGGTTTAGGTTTGTAAGAGAGTTTTTTTTTTTTTTTTTTTTTTTTTTTTTTTTTGAGAGAGAGAGAGAAAGAGGGAATTTTTGAGTTTGAAAGGATAAGTGTTGAAAAAAGGTATTTATCAGAAGTTTTTAACCGCTTGGATCTTCTTTATTAGAAGTTTTAAACCGCCTAGGTTAAAAAGTCTCTTTATCAGAAGTTTTAAACCGCCTAGGTTAAACCTCTGATGATGGGAAAAGTCAGATTTGCCCTTTTTGACTAAACTGCTGATGAAGGATTATCTTCATCAGTAGTTCCCATTTCCTCTTCAGTAGTTTTAACAGCTGATGAGAAATGTTTTATAAATACTTTTATTCATAACTTCTAAAGGTTATTTTATCAGAAGTTATACACTTTTCAGAAATTATTCCCATATTGATGTTTTGTTCATCAGTAGTTCTCTCTTTTCAGAAGTTTTGTTTCAGACTTTTTGTCCTTTTTGTAAGTGGAAAATGAAAAATATGTGCAGAACAATAAAATAAACACTTACAAATTTAGCATCCCAAGCATGGATACTAACTTCTGAAATGTTGATGTGTCAAGGGGTTTTGTGAAGATGTCAGCTATTTGATTAGCTGTTGCTACATGCTTCACCTCAATCTTGCCTTTTTCATAGCAATCTCTTATGAAATGGTACCTGATCTCAATATGTTTAGTTTTTGAGAACTGTACCGGATTTTGAATGATGCTAATGGCAGATTTGCTGTCTACAAACAAAGGTGTCTTGGTCTCTTTGATTCCATAATCAAGAAGTTGATATTGGAGCCATTGTATCTGTGATGTACAACTTGCAGCTGCAATGTATTCAGCTTCAGCAGTTGAAGTTGCAACAGATGTTTGCTTCTTTGATTGCCATGACACTAGACAGTTACCCAAGAATTGACAACCAGCAGATGTTGACTTTCTTGTCATCTTACACCCTGCATAGTCACTATCTGAAAAAGCTGATAACTTGGTATTGCTTGAAGTAGGATACCAAATTCCAAGTGTTGGAGTTCCTTTCAGATATCTGAAAATTCTTTTGACTGCTATAAGGTGTGATTCCCTTGGAGCTGATTGATATCTAGCACAGACACATGTCGAAAACATAATATCTGGTCTAGAAGCAGTTAGATATAAAAGGGAACCTATCATGCATCTGTACATGGTTTGATCAACCTGTTTTCCTTGATCATCAGGTTCAACATGTGTGATTGGTGTCATGGGAGTGGAACATGATTTACAGTCTTGTAAAGAAAATTTGTTTAATAATTCTTTAACATATTTTGATTGATGTATAAAAGTTCCATTTGTTTGTTGCTTGATCTGCAGTCCCAGAAAGTACTGCAGTTCTCCCATGGTACTCATCTCAAATTTTGATTGCATGAGTTTCTTAAAATCATCACACAGTTTTGTGTTTGTTGAACCAAAAATGATATCATCAACATAAATTTGAACAAGTAGAACATGATTTCCAACATGTTTAATGAAAATAGTTTTATCAATGGCACCTCTTGTAAAGTTATTTTTGAGTAAAAAGGTGGAGAGTGTATCATACCAGGCTCTTGGAGCCTGTTTGAGCCCATAAAGAGCTTTGTCCAGTCTGTACACCCACTCAGGATGAGAAGGATCCTCAAACTTAGGTGGCTGACAGACATACGCCTCTTCTTTTATCTTTCCATACAAAAATGCACTTTTTACATCCATTTGATAAACTTTAATTTGGTTGGAAATGGCATAGGACAGAAATAACCTGATGGCCTCAAGCCTTGCAACTGGAGCAAAGGTTTCATCATAGTCAATTCCCTCTTCTTGAGAGTACCCTTGAACTACCAGTCGTGCCTTGTTCTTGATTATCATACCAGCTTCATCTTGTTTGTTCTTGAAAATCCATCTTGTGCCAATTGGTTGCTTGTTTGGAGGTAAGGGACAGATTTCCCAGACCTGTTGCTTGTTGAACTGAAGCAGTTCATCTTGCATAGCTTGCACCCAATTATTGTCTTTGAGGGCTTCCTGGTACTTCTTTGGTTCCAACTGTGAGATAAATGCTGAAAATAGGCAAAAGTTGGAGAGCTGGTTTCTGGTAAGAACACCTGAAGCTATATCACCCATGATTTGATCAAGTGGATGATCTCTGTGTTCAATCAGTTGTTGTAAACCACTGACAGGTGTAGGTGGCTCATGTTCTTCAAACAAACTACTGAGGTCTATAATATCTGGTTAAGATGTTCCTTGATCTTCAGTAGTTGGATCTACTGAACCAGAAGTTTGAGTTTGTTCCTCAGTACTTGTTTGATCAGAAGTTTGTGGAACTTCTGATGATTTTGAAGTTGACTTGATAACTGTTTGAGGAGTCCATGGTGTGGGATCCTCATCATCAAACCTTTTGTCACCATAATAAGTAGGTTTAGATGAAGTAACAGCCTTCTCAGGTCCAAAATGGAAGTTGTCAAGGTCAAAAAGTTCAGCAGGATGTGCTGGAATAAGAGTGTGTTTTGACTCATTGAACTTGACATTCAATGTTTCTTCTACTATCCTGGTGTGAGAATTAAAAACCTTGTAGGCTTTTCTAGTTGAAGAGTAACCAAGAAAGTAACCTGAGTCAACTTTGGCAGCAAACTTTGAAATAGATTCCTTGATGTTCAAGATGAAACATTGACACCCAAAAGCCCTGAAAAAGGAGATAAGGGGCTTCATGCCATGAAGAACTTCATAGGCAGTCTTGGAATGTCTCTTGACCACAAGAACTCTATTCTGAACATAACATGATGTGTTAACTGCTTCTGCCCAAAAGTACAAGGGTAGCCCAGAATCAGCTAACATTGTTCTTGCTCCCTCTATTAAGGTTCTGTTCTTCCTTTCTACTACACCATTTTGTTCAGGAGTTCTGGGAACACTGTATTGTCTAATAATCCCTTTAGACAAACAGAATTCATCCAGAGTTTTGTTCCTGAACTCTGTCCCATTATCACTTCTAATGGTTTTGACAGGTAGAGAATATTGTTTCTCCACTTGTAGAATGAAGAACTTGATGATTTCAGCAGCCTTATCCTTGGAGAATAAGAAGAATACCCATGTGAATCTTGAGTAGTC
Source organism: Ambrosia trifida (assembly GCA_028751855.1). NCBI lineage: Eukaryota > Viridiplantae > Streptophyta > Magnoliopsida > Asterales > Asteraceae > Ambrosia > Ambrosia trifida. The sequence continues at coordinate 127,870,783 of CM054122.1, forward strand.
ATCAATGATGACTAAGCAGTACTTCTTCATACCAAGGCTCATAATCTTGACAGGTCCAAATAAGTCCATATGGAGTAGTTGAAGACATGCAGTTGTTTTTGATTCTTCAATAGACTTATAGGAGAACTTATGCTGTTTTCCCTTTAAACAGGATACACAGTGTTCTTGACACTGGTATACTTTCAAGGGTAGACCTCTGACCAAGCCCATTTTTGTGACTTTATTTATGGTTTTAAAGTTCACATGGCCAAGTCTCCTGTGCCAGAGATCAGTTTCTGAAGTTGATGCCCTTGAGAAGAAACAGGCAGTGTTGTTCAATACTTTGTCTTTCTCAATGTCCACTGCATAGACATTGCCACATCTTTTGGCAATCAGCAAAGTATGATCTTCAATGATCTTCTCTATCAACTTCTGGCCTTCTGGTGAGATGATTTTGCATGCTGTCTTTGTGAAAAAGGAAGAATATCCTTTATCACACATTTGTGACACACTCAGCAAGTTGTATTCAAGGTTTTCAACCAGATTGACCTTGTCAAACTGTATTTTGCCAGAGGAGACATTGCCATGTCCTAGCACATATCCCTTAGCATTGTTCCCAAACGATACAGATCCTTCTCTTTGGCTGATAAAATTGTTTATCAGGTATCTGCATCCAGTCATGTGCATAGAGCCTCCACTATCAACGTACCATATGCTGTTTAAGCCCCTGGAAACTCTCTGCACACAATAGCAAATTAGTTAGATTTAGGAACCCAAGCCTGTTTGGCTTTGGGTTTGCTCTTGAGAACAGTTACAGTTTGTTTTTGACCAGGTTGAGAAATCCATGTCTTTTTGGCAATGGATTTTTCATTAAGAGCCATGGTGGTATCCTTTTCAGGACCACCATCAACCTTGGTCATCAGTAGTTGTACCAAGTTCATTAGTTTTTGAATCTCAGCAGTTTGTGAAACTGCTGATGATTCAGGTCTAACTACTGACAAAGAATTTTGAGAAAAAGATTTTAGTTGAGATTTTATCTTTTTCTGAGAAAAGGTGTTTTCAGGTTGTTGTTTCTTAGGATTAAAGATTCTTTCATAATCATTTTTGATTTGATTTCCCACAACCTGTTGTTTAATTTTATGATTGAACTGAATTCCTTTTCTGTATCTACAAAACTCTATTTTGTGGTTGAACAGACCACAAATTTCACACTCTTTTGCCTTTTGTTTTTGATCTAAAGGCAAATTTCTGACATTAGTGTAAAGATTTTGTTCATCAGTAGTTTTCAGGGTCTCAACTCCTGATGTAGATGAAACTACTGATGGCTTGTTGTCAGATTTTGTTAATACTTCTGAAGTACTTTCTTTGAAAATACCAGGATTTCTGTTTAGAAAGTTTTCATGGAAAGATGTGCAGTCTTTCCCTTCAGAAGTTTCATTTGAAACAATTTTTCTCCCATCTTTAGTAGTTTTGGGAAAGAAATTTGTTGGTGTTTCAACATGACGGTACCCTATGCCAAACTTAACATTTGAAGCACTCTGTTTGTTTAGCAATAGCTGGTACCCCTTACAAGAATCCACCCATTTTTCACAACTGATCATGGTGTCAGCAAGCTCTTTTCTGACATTTCCAAGATCTTCTATCATCATTTTAATTTGCGCTTGGGTTTCAATAGCTGAGTTAGTTAATTTAGAGGCTTCTTTTGTTTTAGCAGTAAGTTTTCTCTCTAAATCACATTTCATCTGAGTGTATTTTCTTTCTAAATCATTGGCTTTTCCTTGTAAGTGCATATTTGTCTCTCTTATGAGAGCAAAAGTTTCTTTGCAAGAATTTGAGCAAAGTTTTGTCAAAGACTCTTTTGATACCTGTGACAATGCAGATTTTGAAGTACAGCCTTCAAATGCCATTAAGGCAAAGTTCTTTCTGCCATTGTCTGGTTCTCCCCAGTTGATGTCAAACAACTTGTTGTCTGCATCAGGATTGCACTCTGTGGTGTCAAAAGGAAGACTGCTCTAGTCAACATACCCTGAGGTGAAAAGACTTTTTTGAGAGGGTTGTTGAGGCTGTGGAGGTTGTTGAGCAGCTGGAAAGGGAGGGATTGATTGTTGGCTCTGCATCTGTTGAGCAGGCATTTGAACATATTGTACTTGTGGCATGTATTGCTGTTGAGGAGCTTGTGCCTATACAAAATGAGCACTCCCTTGAGTTCCATTATTCCTATTATAATTGGGGTTAAAGTTATTTCCAGATTGTGATTGGTTAATGCTAGAGTTTCTACACTCTCTTGCAAAGTGTCCCAACTTCTGACACTTGTGACATCTCAGTTTAGATTTGTCAAAACCAATTTTTGTATTACTGGTTAATCCTGGAAATTTCCTTCCTGACCTTTTATAAAACATGTTAGTTTTAATGCTTAGCATGGCCAGTTGGTGTAAAATGTCCATTTCTTCTAAGTCATCACTGCCAAAGTTTTTCAAATCATCCATGATAAAACATAGATTATCAGCAGTTTGACTTTGGTCATCATTGTCATAACCTGGGAAAGATCTTTCTGATGAGATCCCAGATGTTATGTCAATGTTGTCATAAGATCCATAGGAACAAGTTGGTGAGTCTTGTCCCAAAAGTGTTGTACTACCTGGTAGGTAGTCATCAGCAGTTTTACCAGATGATTGCAATTTCTTCTTTTGATCAATTTCTCTCTCAAAAGTAAGTAATCTCCCATGGAGTTTGTAAGAGTGAGGGAGCCAAAATCTGGTGAGGATCTTAAAACAATGGAGTATGTTTCCCATTGGTCTGGTAAAGACCTTAAAAATCTATGTAGCATAGATACTGTTGTATAGGTCTGACCATTTAACTTTAGCTCAGATATTAATGAGGAGAATCTTTAAAATTGTTGAGTTAAAGTTTCCCCATTAATGTGAGCAAATGTCTCATATTGTTGAGCTAAAATCTCTCTAGTGTTGGCAATCACCTCTTCAGTTCCTCCAAACTGTTCTTTAAGACAATCCCAGAGTTCTTTGGCACTTTCACAATGTAAAAGACCAGAGTATATCTCATTTGGGAGAGTCATTGCCAACATAGAGAATGCTTTTGCATCTAGCTCAAGTTTTAGGAAATCATCATCTGTATAGTCTTTTGGTTCTTTAGGAACCTCAACTTTAGTTTCAAGATTTATGTTTACTGGTTTGTGAGGACCATATATCACAGATCTCCAACAACCTGTGTTGGTCTGTGACAAGGTATGTGCCATTCTCTTTTGCCATATGTTGTATTCATTTCTTACAAGCATGGCAAGTTTAGTGGCAGAACCAGTATTATGTGGATCCATTTTAAAGAGTATTGATTTGTCAGATGACTCTTTTAAGTGATGGATGTTGATAAAAAGTGAACTTTTGATCTTTTATTGAGTATCAATAAGAGCTTTGTGTCTGATTCTCAATTTGTTAGATTGATATGTGATCAGATAAACCAATGCTCTGATACCAATTGTTGGATCAGTATGCTCTTTTCTTTAAGTAAGAACTTGCTATCTTTGACACTTAAGTGTTTAGCAAGCCCTTGTATATCAGATTGTAAGCACAGCGGAATGTATAAGTTAAAGCAACACTTTTTATACTTAAGAGGAGTTATTACTCCCTCTTAATGATTGAAACTAATAATGACAAGTATTTATTATGAATCTAAGCAGTAAATGAGAATTAGATATTTAGGCAGATTCACAATAAATACAGAAATGGAATAGAACAGTGAAAGTGTTTGAAGGATTTTTCTATTAAAATCAATGTCTAAAATAGAAGGTTGAAGCCTCCTATTTATAGACGTTTACATACATGTATCTTGCCAATAAAGCAAGTATACAAATATCAGAAACAAGTTACACAAGTTGCAACATTGAAACAAACAATTACAGCTAAAAGTAATAATAAACAATAAACTACTGATACAAAAGGCGGTGGAAAATATCTGATGCTAAGTGCTGATGAATGACAAACTACTGATGTGTAGTTTGTCTTCAGTACTTCTGAAGTGAACTTGTCTGGTTTGGACATCAGAACTTCTGATGAAGTTTCTTCTTCAGCACTTCTCATATCTTCTCTTCAGCAGTTTCTAGTCTTCTTTTCAGTACTTCTATACTTAGCCAAAATGACAGAAGTGAATTAGACTAAGGTTTCCAAAAGTGGTTTCACCAATCCTCTTTGTCCTAACTTAGGGATATCATCCCCATAAGGAATGTAATCCCTCTTTAAAAAGAAAAATTTAGACTTCCAGGACCTGTCAGATCTGATAACATTAAACAGGAATGGTGGATCTTTGTGTATAAGTTGAAGAAAATAGCGGTTGGAGCCAAAGTTTTCAGCTTATAAAAATAAGACAGGTCACGAATATGAAGATTGATGACATGGTTCTCCATGATCTTATTACAGACCATTAAGATCCTCCATATTTAAGGCAGGGAGTTGGGCGTATGCCATCCCAGTCACATCAAAGAACTCTTTGATGAATGGAGGGAATGGATACTTTAATCCAAGAAGAAATGGCAGGTATAGAAAGGAGACCCATACTGAGGATGCAAAATCAGATTTTGCACCCAGGTCATAGGGAAGAAATTCTGCAGAACTAGGGAAGGCCCCTGAGTCCTTCAAAATTTGTATGTCCTATCAGTAAAGGATCAGATCTCTTGTTTTAGATTGCTTAGCAGGTTTTGAGAGGAGAAATACTTTGGGACTCCAACACTCCCAGAAGATCTGGTTGTTTTCTGGCCCATCTTCAGAATATTTTCGTAAAAAGTTTTGAAGAAATTAGAGAAAGCAGGAAAGAAGAAGATGTGAATTACCTTTTCAGATAATCTTGTGTGATTATAAAGGAGAAAATGAAGGCTTAGATATAGGTGGAAGAAAGTGATGAGGTGTAATGGTCATCACGGAAAATCAGCCTAAAAACTAGCCGTTATCCATCCTGACAAGTGTCTAATCAACCTCAGAGATAAGCATGAAGCATTAAAAATATATTACCGTTAGAGATATTAACAGTAACATATTTTTGGGGACAATTTTTGGTGGTAAAATCCTTAGGATGGATTTGCCTCAAATATTCCATGTGACATCCTCAGGATAGTGAAGGACTAAGCAGACTTCAGGATGTAACAGCATTATGACCTATGTGCATCCTGAAGATAGACTAACAAATTATCTTGTTTTAATATTGTTGTAGGTACAATCAATCAATGATAAAGACTTGTAACTCTTCTTCAACGGCTATGTTCACTAAAGAAGACGTAGGAGCTATACGCGTATGACAAAGTCCAATAGAATGAGTCAAAGTGTAACCGACAAGTGATGATTGCTAGGCGAAAAGAGAGGAAACTGTTATATCAACGAATACTTCAATGGAAACAGTCCCAACGATCACCTGGACCATTTAAGAAACTTAACAAAAGTAGTGGATTACATGGGATCTTTCATTTACTTTCTTGTAACTATATATAGGGGCTGATTGATGAGTATAGGACACATTATGCACACTTGATCAACGCTTGACACTTAGTTGCTCATTGTAGAACACCTGATACTCTCACACACACAACACAATCATTGTATTAGAACACTCGTCCATCATTCACCCAAAGTTGTAACCTTTTTTACCATTTTTAATATTAACAAACAAGGCAGAGGCCTAGCCTCCTCTCGAGGTTTTGTGCCGGCGATCATCAAGTGATCAAGAGCTTTCCTCGTATATCGAGTGTTGTTCTTTGCTAATTTATACTTATATTGCTTGTTTCATTATTCTTCCAGACATTTACATCCTCGGGATATAACTATCCATCCTCAACTCATTCTTTGCCATCCTGAGCATAGTTGTCATATTATTGTTCCTTTATTCTTATAAACCACCATCTTGAAAATAGCACTAAGTTTTTACCATATTTCACATATTTAGCACTCTACCTCACCTTTACTAATTTGGAAAACAAAGTTATTTCTAGCAAGTAATTTTTTACCAAAACAACGGGCATCCCACAATAAGTGGCTAGGATATAGCTACAGAGATGCCCTGTCAGACATTAAATCAGGAAGATATAAATATGAAATATATTACCGTTGAGATATTAACGGTAACATTTTTCGAGACAATTGTTGGTGGTGAAATTCTTACGATGTTATTTACTTGTATTCTTTACTTGACATCATTAGGATACTAGAGGTTATGCCGAGTTTAGGATATAACTATGTATTATCCTATGTACGTCCTGAGGATGGACTAACAGACCATCTTGAAATTATTCGAATGCAGGTAAAGCTTGGACTATAACACTTGACTGGGTCTTGCTAGATTCTCGGAGGACTTAGTTAATAAACGTTGGGAGCTCATGTGATCGTGGGAGAGTTTCAAACGGCTAGTGGACTTAGTAGTTGCAATCCCGGATATCTCGGGATGGAAGTTGTAACTCTTTACTATAAATAGGGGTGTTATGGATGATTATAGGACACACATTATCTATCATTCTTTCTTCCTTTTAGCTAACACACACTCACAACACTCATTGTAACTTTATTTGATCGTCCATTTCATTTCCAAAGTTGTACTTTACATTATTAATTAATATAAATAACGAAGGCAGGGGCGTAGACTCCTCTGGAGGTTTTGTGCCGGCGATCATCATTGATCAAGGGTTTTTCTCGTACATGAGTGTTCTTGTGTTGATTTACTTCATTTCTATTTAAGAATTTTATTTCATCCTAGACAGTTCCATCCTGAGGATACAACTGTCTGTTTTTTATCGTTTCCTTTGACATCCTAAGCATAGTTGTCAAAACTTAATCTTTTGCATCCTAAACATAAACATTTCCAACATACAACTGATTTTAAGTATAGCATACATTTTTAGCACACTACCTCATATTTCTAATTTGGAAAACAATGTTAATTTTTATTAGTTAATTTTTGACCAAAACACTACTCTACTAAATTTAATTAACCAACAGAGAATACTTACCAGATCAGAAGATTAAGCTTGGGACCGAAAACTTATCTCTTTAAACTTGTGGCTCTAAATACCACTTGTAAGACCTGTAGTCGAATTTATAAATATCAGATCAAAATATAAGTTAACCTTTCATACAAAAATGTGAATTAACTAAAACCATTAAGTTACTAAGAACATGAATAAACTAGACATCCATGTTTACTAGTATTGGAACAACAAGTTCATAAACATTCCAAACATTATGTGTTATAGACATTGCGACATCTAGTTATCTTGAATTCCACGATGAGCGGAAGCTTCCATAAGATCAAGTGTTCGGGTTCCTTGATTGCTCATCCTCTCATCCGAAGGATACATCCATACCTATAGTATAATCATGACAAACACCTCATAGGATAGTTATAAATGGTCAATGATAATCGGTATACCACCCATTAGAACCGTTTGATAGGTTTAAGCATTGGAAAACAAAACAAATTTTTGGGATTAAACCCAGTCGTAGCCTACGACCATCTTTTTTGTTGAAAAACAACACGCTGTAAGCTACGGATCTCCAGCCGCAGCTTACGATTCAGACTTTCTGGTCGTTTTCAAGTTATGGACCGTAGTTTACGGCTCCGGGCCATAAGCTACGGTCTAGAACTACTGAAAGGCCACGAAAACCACAATTAACCAACATTACACCCTAATAGGCTGCAAATCATTACACAACGAATAACTAACATTTCGGTTACCTCTTGGACTCATTTAAAACGTATTTTATGGTACCTTACGCCTATTCAATCCTACCTATAAGGATCAACTATTCTTTGATTCTATCCTACAATATGGATCATTCAAGATCTTTTCGATTATTAATAACCAACCCAACCAATTCATCATCTTTCAAAAGACCTCCCACTTAGCATTAAGTTTACAGCTTTAAGTGACACAAGAGTCTTGACTCAAGTGTCACAAGCGTAATCGGCATTCGGCTTTAAGGTATTCACATAAGTTCCATCATTTCATTTGAAGCTATTCGATTTTACACATTCAGCTTTAATGTTCTCATGAAGGCTCATAGACTTCACATTCTACTATTCAAGACTTACTATTCTCATTGAATATCAATCAATTTCGAATACTAATATCGTCTACCTATTTATTTGTTGTAAGACTAACTTACCTCAAAGCGTGCTCCTTTCCTCGATCCTTCTTGGCTCCTTGATCACTTGAAGATGCGTTCTCCTTGCCCTATTAGATCATCCACATTTCTCATCATTTTCAGAGTTTCATAAGTTCAATTAGCCCTCATGATCCCACATAAATACAACAATTTCCTTGTCTTACTTAACATTTATTTATCCTAGACATATCATCGAACAACCAATAGGCTATCATTCAATTTAAACATATTCATCAAGTGACCATAGCATGTATTCACGTCTTTAACATTCTTATTATTACACGTCAACAATGCTATCTTTTACTAAATTTTTCCAATAAAAGTCCTACTTAGGCATTTAATCGAGAACTTGATGTGCGCCATTTTTAGCATTCAATCTTATAGGACTTTTACTAAGATATATAGCCAATTTCACACCCTATCAACATTTTATCAAATAAGCAAGCATTTTAGTATAAATTTTTCCAATGTAGTGTTTAGTAACAATAGGTAATCATGAATCATGGGTTTAGCAAATCCTCACCCAAAACCCAATAAAACTTCATTTGAGAATTCAGTCACAAGTTAGGTTATTTATAATTTATTGTTATTTCTAGTCAACTCATGATTCCCCAACACTAGGGAACCCTCTTATAACAATAATACTTATCATTCAATTAAACCCACTTCAAGAATCTTATCAATAAATTCATAAAACATAACACATAAGAAAATAGAGGGTTACCATAGGGTTTATGAACGCTTATGTGCTTGAATTAGCACCACATGCACCAATTTCCCTTTGATTTGACTTTAATTATACTTGATTATGGGGTATTATTGAGTAGAAGGGTTTGGGAGGTGGTTACCTCTCCTGAAAATCATTATACACACACATTTTGTGTGTGTGAATTTCTTCTTTTCCCCTAATAATACTCCATGTTGCCAAAATCACATATTTAGTCCTCTAACTTTATTATATGTTAGAAAGTCTAGTTAGTTGTACTAACCTTGTTAAGTTTTTATGTTAAATTATTATTATGCCCTTCTAAATTGACTAATAGGGTTAGTCAGTTTATGAGCACACGCATCACCTGTTTTATTATTTAATTCGGGTAAATCCATGTTAACGTTACGCAATATTATTTATTTAAAACAATAGGAATTGGGGAATTACAATTTGGAAACCAAATATTGCTTTCTAGCCAAATTTTATTGATTTTTGAATAATTACCAAACAATATGCGCCACTGATGTCCCAAAAAATTTACATGTTTTACACACGTATTTTCACTCTTGTTCCACCCAAAATCGTGTTTTTAACTTCTTTTTATCATGATTTAGCTTCCTTTATTGATAATTGCAAGTTTTAAGGCCAAAAAGTGAAAAAAGGAGAAAAATGGCAACAAAGGCAAGGAATTGCAAACTTGTAGAGCTGTTTTAGATGCAGCTTGGCCGCGCTTATGCAGTGCACGGCCGTGCACCTGTCCCGGGTCAACAAGTCAAGATTTCCATGTCAGTAGGAAGCAAAAAAGTCAACTGTTGAGGCCTGCGCGAGCATGCACATCCTTGTGCATGGCCGTTCCAGTTGAAACATGCTCCCCAAGACTCCAGCAGACCAAAACTGACAGACATTCGTGCATTACTGACGTGCACGGCCGTACCATCCCTTGGAATGGCGTGCAAGCCCTGAGGACATACAATTTCTGCACAATAGGACTCTGCAGCAATACTTGCTGTCGAGCATGGGCGTGCCAAACCCTGCTACACAGCCGTGCACCTTCTGATTTTCCTATAAATAGAGACCACCACTCCATACTTTGGCATCCCTCCTACACCCAAAACCATCATTTACTCCAACTTCTCCCCGAAGTTTAAGCCATCTTTGGGACTTGTGAGTGTCCTTTGAAGCCAGGGACCATTCCATAAACACCACATTCGAGAGAGAAACAACCCGAAATCACCCAAAACCACTAGAAATCTTAATACAACCCTCACCATGTTTTGTACACAAAACCAACATTGTGAGTTTATTGTATCAACCATGCTAGGATAGATTTATCTTGGTGTTGCTAGGGTGATGATGGAACTTGGTATAAAATAAACGGTTTATTTTTGTTCAAAGTGGTGTTTTGTATTCTTATTAATTTTGTCTACTCTAACTTTGTTTAACGAATTAACTAATTAATCATTTAGTATCTGGTCTTGTGAGACCAGTCAACGATCCAGGTCAACATCCGTACACATTTTATGTATTATTGTCATTTCATGTGCATAATTAGATATTTTGCACACACTATACCCACCTAGTCTGGTAAAGCATGAGTTATTGAGAAACCTCGATATATTATCCATTTCCGCATACAACACCCGGACTATACAAAACAATTGGCGTTGAGCAAGCAAGCCAATCCCACGCTCAACAGATAGCAACCAGATACCTGATTACCACACTTGTACAAAATAACAATACATGTGACAATGTTCAAAGTGGAAAGTTACACAATCCACCTAGACCTGAATAAACACAAAGTGTTATATGTGGTTACCACTCACAAACACATGGTATCTCATCACTAACACATGAATATAGATCAAAAATATTATCATGTGTTAACACATAATAACATGTGTTCACGACTAATTGAAATCAATACATGTAAATATCGTCATCAAAACTCATGTTAATATCCTGAATGCTGTCACTCTAGATAATTTGTGGGTCTCGAAAACAACTCATATAATCACATGTGCATAGTGTATATAATCGGCTATGTACACACATTGAGGAACAAGCCAAACCTACACACTTATATACAGTTACAAAATCACCCGACTATCTACCTAATATAACCAACTTGTATGTTCGATGATATATATATATTCGATTACCAAGGCCCATGAACAAACACTTGATGATAAGTGGAATTGTGATAACAGTCAACGAACCAGGTCAACATCCGTACGCTTTTCATTTACGATTGTTATCTATGTGCATCCTTATACATTTTTCATACACTATACCCCCCCCCAGTCTAGTGAAGCAAGAGTTAATCAAAAAACTCAATGTGGGACACTTGTTTAGTCATACAACACCCAGACAAATCACCAAAAAAGCCTTTCAAAAGGTTTCTACACCCTAACACATGATAGTTCACATGTAACACATGTAAGGGAATTCAAGGTCCACCATGGGTTATAGTCTAATGAACTAGTGCTCACAAACCCGATAACTATGAAACAAATACATGTTGATATTGTCATACCACCCTTATCAAAGTTAAGTGGGACATTGGTTGACTAAACCCATATTAACATAAGTTATAAATCAATGAACTTAACCCTTTTGTATTAAAAGCCTATCACATTTCATTGGATCACCTAAGACCTTAAAACACTTGACTAGAAGGCTCTCTAGTATCACCAAGATCTATCACAATGGTATCCTAACCAAATCACAACAATAACACCAATATATGAGTACATATACACGTCAACTCACACAATTAGATGTACAATCCTTAAATTGTTTCAACTAGACTAATGAAACCATTTCTTACTTCTAAAATATAATCCCTTAGACTCAACCTTGTCCCTTGATGTCACCGCCAAAAACTCTTGATTTGGACTCGACATGAAGTGTTAGGATCTGAGTTTGATTGTTTTGATTATGTAACTAAGAATGATAAGAGTGATATGAATATAGATGGAAAGTGCAGCGGAATGATAAACTATTAATCAAAACATGAGAGTAATTGTTTTCTGATCGAATGCTTTCATTTATCTAAAAGATTACAATCATACAAGTACTCCCCCTCAGCCTGATCACATAGTGATTGTTTGTCTGAGAGAATGTTTGTGTGTGTGATGCAATAGAACAGTACAAGCACTGTTCTATTTATAGACAAACCTAAACCACTGATGACCTAGGCTGACGTCACCTTAAGACAGTGACCTCTAACAAAATAAGAAACATAAAACATCTGCCTATTACAAACTACTGTTATATTGAAAACACTGAAGGTAAACTACTGTTGTAGGAAAACTCTGATGGTCTTGTATCCTCTGCTGGAGCCTAAGTGTTGTTGGCTCCAGCAGTGCTTTAGTCTTCAGTACTTGGATCAACAGTTGTTCTTCATCAGACCTTTGGTCAGCAGTTGTTCTTCATCAGTGTTTATTCAGCAGTCCTTTGTATCAGCAGTTATCATAGCAGTTATTTGGATGGAACAGTTGTTAGAGTCAGCAGTCTTTTGGGAGAAGTATGTTGTAAGGACTGTTTATTGTGTGGATCAACTGTTAGCATGTTTTGGCTTTTCAATCATCTGTTCTTCTCCAGGTCAGCAGACCCAACAATCTCCCCCTAGAACAGATGATGCCAAAACTCAACTTTATTTACTGATCTTTATTCCTCATCAGACTTTCTCTGATTTGACCTTTGAATTGTAGTTCAAAGTTCAGAGCAAATAAGTCTTCTTCATCTCTTTCAAGCTCGAGATTTAGCAATGTTTGAAGATCATTTGCACATAGGCTGTATGCATCATCCATGCTAATTTTCTGAACTCTTCCATCTGACCTGAGCAGAGTCAATTCATGGTTGTCTTTGTTGACTTTCCATTTTAGAATTTTTGAGTCAGTGGATTTGCTGAGATGCACTTTTATTTGGGATGAGTTAGGTGATGGAGGTCTTCCAATGAGTTCCCTGAGTTTCTCAGTTGTGGGATCAGAGAAGAAATGTATTTGATTGAAGAACCCTTCTTTGATAAATGTATCAGCAAACTTCTTCTGATCTTCTTCTGACATTTCTTTCTTTTTCTTGAACTGTCTTCTTGCAGCAGCTGATAGATCAGAAGTTTCAAGTAAGCTGTCTAAGGTAAAAGTCTGCTGGGGTCTCTTCATCAGTGGCTCATCAGGATAGACAGGTTTTCTAGGTAGGCTGGGATCCTTCTTTCTGTTTTCTTCAAGACTCTTGTATGTCTCAACCAGCCTCAGCTCAGACCATCTAGAAACAGACCTCATCTCCCCATAATTAGCAGCTACTATCTCTTGTCTCATTCTTTTAAACTTTAAGGCTCTAACTGGGTCTCTGCCTTTGCCAAAATTAGGAGTAGAGAGTTTAGCTTTGGGGTCTTTGGCCAACTCTTCTATTCTGAGAAGTTCTTCTCTTAGTGCATGAGTGGTCCAGCCAGCAAACTGCTTTTTCGTTGCTTTATATGGATTGGTTTCCAAGATCTGTTCCAGAAGAGAATCCCTAACCTCCTTTTCCAAGTCAACACTGAGAGGCATGGAAGACATGGAGTTGCTTAGGGTCTTAGCAAAGTCCTCAATCCTTCTGAGTTTGCTAAGCTCTGCTTAATGGATGCCCTGAGTAGTCCTGTCATCCTTCCCTTTGCATCTCTCCTTACTGATGGCATCTACCTGTTCACCCTTGTATTTAAGATATGTATCAATGTTTAGGGGAACAGGGAAATTTGGGGGAGAAGGGAAAGATCTGTCAGATAGTTGTTCAGTATTGTAGAAGGATTGTAATTCCCCCTTGAGTAGATCAAGTTCAAGGGGATACTGAACAACCAATGGTGTAATGGTTGGTGGTGGTCTATGGGAACTGAATTTGGATGTGTGTGGTGAGAATGTGAGAGTGGAATAGCTGTAATAGGGGTGGATTGTGCAGTTGAGGTGGTATTTGGTGATGTGTGTATGTTTTCATCCTGTACAACAAAGGTTGATTTTCTCTTCCTTGTGTACAAGATTTTAGGGGTTGGTGATTTGGAAGCAGTGGTTGGATTAACATCTGTTGACCTTTTAGTAGGACCAACAGATGTTTGGGATTTGGTTGGTGATGTAGGTTTGGGTATAGGTTTGGTGGTTGTATGTTCATATGTGCTTGTAGGTTTAGGTGTAGTGGTTTGGGGAGCAGTGTTTTGGGTGGTTTCAGTGTTTTGGGTGGCAGTGGATGTAGCAGCAGTGGTTTTGTCAACAGAGGTTTTTAGCTTAGATGGTGGCTTTCTGACATGTCTAGCAGGCATTTTCATCCTTTTTGAGGATCCCACATCTTCAACCTCCTGCTGTTGTTCCTTCCTGAGGTTCACCAACAACTCTGCTTTAGCTTCCAAGGTGTCAGCCCTTTTTTGTTTGGCCTAAGCAGCCTTTTCAGCTTCTTTGTTTGTAGAGTTGTCTACTGCTTTGCTTCTATCAGTGGTTTGTTGTGGTGCTAATGGTGTTGCTTGTTGTTGTTGTTGTGGTGCTGTTTGACTAGTCTCTGGTTTGTTGGCAGACTTGGCTTTACCCTTTTTAGAAGGTGGACAACCAAAGGGATCTAGCTTTGGTAGCCTATCTCTGCCACTCTCCCCCTTTTTGGCATCATCAGCCGTGAAAACATCATCATATTCATCCCTGAGAATAGTGGTAGGGGCAGAGCCAGTGGTCTTCAGCAGGTGATCTTTGATGGCTTTAATGTCTGCATGTGTATCTTTGTACCTTGCATCCACCATGTTTCTGATTTCAGCCATATATGTTTCATGGTTCTGATCAGCTAGTTTTCTGTGAGCTATGATGATGGGGGAAACGGATTTCCATAGCTCACTAGCTATATCAGCTATTGATGGGTGACTTTTGGAAAGATCTGCAATGGAACCCAGTATAAACTTGACATCAGATTTGATGTCAGCTACAGAGGTTTCAATTGCTTGAACTCTGTCCGTCAATTCTTGGTATTTTGACCCATCTCCTAAGTTAATAGGATCATCTGAGTCCCTACCAGTGGTAGTTCTACCTGATTCAGTCCTAATAGGTGAATCAGATTCCCCTTTTTCTTGATACTGGGGACTTCCAACTGATTTTGGGGACACTATAGTGGCCTCATCAGTTGTTGCCTTCAAGGGAGTCTTAGCTATGTAACCACTGTCCTGGTGTGAGACAATGGTCTCTACATCAGTAGTGGTTGCTCCACTTAAAAACTCACCTAGAGTTACATTGAACTCAGGTGGTGTAACCTCCTCTACTGTTTGTGGGATGGCAGATTGAATGTTCCCAGGACCAGTTACTTGTAGGGGTATGCTCTCAGTGATAGGTGGAAGAGAGGAACTGGGATTTTCCTGAGATTTCTCAATTGCCTCAAACAGAGGTTGCATGGTTTGTGGAACATGATGTGATGGTGAGGGTGGAGGAGTAACAAGAGAATTAGCCCTGGGAGAGGGGCTTGTGAACATTTGGCCAAGTGACTCAAATGTATCATGATGTGTTTCCCCTTGGCTTACAACATGATCCTTTTGGGAGGATTCATGAGGAGTTTGGTCAGGTTGAGGTATGTCCAACTGTTGTGAGGAAGTAACAACAGTGGTTTCAGGTTGCTTTGGTGGTGCAACAGAGTTATCTTCTGGTACCTCATCATCCAAAAGTCTCATTTGTGGTTGAGTGGTGGTTTTTGTGGATGGATGTTTTCTTTTGGAAGTGGCTGGTGTGGGTTTCACAACACTGGATGTAGTGCCATGATCACCAGGAGCAGTGGGCTCAACAACAGAGGTTTTGACAGCAGTTGTTGTCTTTGTCCTCTTTGTTTGTGTTTTTGAAACTTTGGACACTTTTGACACTTTTTCTTGGATGTTTCCACCCAGCATTCGAGTGAATGTTTCATCAGTTAAGCTTTTCATTTGCATTGCCTCACCCTTTTTGAAAACTTTTTCTGGTAAGGCCTTTTGTAGGATTACACTAAGAATTCTTGGATAAATTAGAAAAGCATTGTTTGACCCAGACTTAATTGCTTTCACATTTGACACTAGGTCCATGAACAATCCTTGGGAAAGATTGAAGTCAGAGTTTGACAACATGGCATAACCCAGATATTGCATCCTTAATGGGATTTTATTGAAGGATGTGGACTTAGCGGAGACACATAGAAAAAGGGTATGGAAGAAAAATTTCATGACTGGTGGGAAAAACTTTTTGAAAAGAGTTGACCCAGTCATCTGACCATCATACCCTCGTTCTTGAAACTCAGTGTGAAGCTCTGTTTTTGTGAAGGAATCCTTACCTGCCAGGTCATTTAGTGAGAAGGTTGTGGATATGATTTCAGCGGTAATGACGACACTTGTTTCTCCAATTTTGGAAATAATGGAAGTAGGCTTTTTGTCTTGTAATAAGAACTCAGCATTCAACCAGAACTCTTGGAGAGTATCAATGTAGATGGGGGCGTCAGCGGTTAAGATGGGTAGATATTTGGAATTTAGAAGAATGTCAATGGTGGAATGGAATGATGTGTTATCATCTGTTTTAACCAGATATGGGAGACAGTTGTGGGTGGCTTTGGCTTGAAGATCCATTTTAATGGATTCCGAAGGTGAAAATGAATGAAATCTGATTGAGGGTTTGAGAATGGAGAAGGCGGTTTCAGTATTTAGAATACAATGAGACAGTGTAACATCTGTTGTGGTAAAACAGGGTTTTTATAGGCTCAAAAGAAACTGCTGATGTGGCCAAACCTCTGCTTGTAGGAGCAGACGTGGCAATCATCTGATGGATAAACATCTGGTGGAGAACAGCTGTTTTGGCAAACAGCTGATACAAACAGCTGATGGAACCAACTGTTGTAATAATACATTTTTTTTAATCATAGATATAGTATAGATATATAGCGAAACAGTTGTTTTATCTGATCAGATGTTTTGAAACAGATTTTTCAACCAACAGTGGATATGAATGAAACAGTGGTTGTTTTATCTGATCAGATGTTTGAAATAGATTTTTCAACCTAAAAGCTATTTTTAAGGAGAAATTTTGATTTTCTGAAACATTTTTAAAAAAAAAAAATTTTGTTTGTTTAATCCATGTTTAACATACCAATTCTAGAAATCAGATTTGTAAAGGTAGATATGTCTAAAGCTTTTGTCAACACATCTGCCAACTGATCCTCTGTTGGAACATGGTGCAGAGAAATCAAACCTTTTTCATTGCTGTCTCTGACAAAATGATGTCTGATGTCAATGTGTTTGGTAGTGGAATGAGAGACTGGATTCTTGATGATATTTTCAGCAGCTTGACTATCCAACATAAGTGGAGTCTGTAGTGCAGTTATCCCAAAATCCAGTAATTGATTTTGAAGCCACATGAGTTGGGCTGTACAGCTTGCAGCAGCAATGTATTCAGCTTCAGCTGTTGAGGTTGAAACAGCTGCCTGCTATTTGCTTTGCCAGGAGACTAAGGCATTCCCTAGAAATCGGCACCCTCCTGATGTGGACTTTCTTGTGGTGTGACAGCCAGCAAAATCACTATCTGAATAACCTGAAAGCTCAATGTTTCCATTAGCAGGATACCAGATACCAAGTGTGGGAGCACCTTTGAGGTATCTGAATATCCTTTTCACAGTAATAAGGTTTGACTTTCTGGGTGAAGCCTGGGATCTTGCACAGACACAGGTAGCAAACATAATGTCTGGCCTAGATGCAGTTAAGTACAGTAAAGACCCAATCATGCATCTATAATGTGTTTGATCAACCAGTTCATCCTTGTCATCTACAGTGAGTAGCTTGACTGTACTCATGGGTGTACTACATGGCTTACAATCCTTCATCTCAAATCTGGTTAATAAATTCTTTACATATTTGTTTTGGTGAATGAATGTGCCATTTTGCAGTTGTTTCACTTGAAGACCAAGGAAACACTGAAGTTCACCCATGGCACTCATCTCAAACTCGGCTGTCATGAGTTTTCTGAACTCTTCACACATTTGGTTACATGTGGATCCAAAAATGATGTCATCCACATATATTTGGACAATCATTAAGTTTTTCCCTTTCCATTTTAGAAATAAAGTTTTGTCAATTTTACCTCTTGTGAAGCCAATGGATAAGAGAAATGTGGAAAGAATTTCATACCAGGCCCTTGGTGCTTGTCTGAGTCCATACAGAGCTTTGTTGAGCTTGTAGACATAGTCAGGATGGAATGTGTCTTCAAAACCAGGTGGTTGACATACATAGACTTCCTCCTGAATTTTGCCATAAAGGAAAGCACATTTGATGTCCATCTGATACACCTTTATGTTGTGGTTGTCAGCAAAGGCTAAAAATAGTCTGATGGCTTCTAGTCTTGCTACAGGAGCAAAAGTTTCATCATAATCTATTCCTTCTTCTTGTCTGAAGCCTTGAACCACAAGCTTGGCTTTATTCTTGACAACAATACCCCTTTCATCAGTTTTGTTTTTGAAGACCCACTTTGTTCCTATAGGACAAACATCCTTAGGTAATGGTACAAGCTCCCATACTTGTTGTCTTTTAAACTGAAGGAGTTCTTCTTGCATAGCTTCTACCCAACTGTTGTCTTTCAGTGCCTCTTGGTACTTGACAGGTTGTGTGAGAGATAGGAAACCTGCAAAAAGACAGATATTGGAGGATTGGCTTCTTGTGAGCACACCCTCTCTGATGTTGCCAATGATCTGGTCTGGTGGATGAGCTCTTAAGTAGATAAGATCTCCCTGATATGGTATGATGGCATTTTGAGGTGAAGGACAGAGGTTTGGTGACTCTGTTGATGTAACATCTGTTTGCAATTCGGTAGTGCCATCAGATGTTTGGAATGGTAGTGGGGGAATGGGTCCAAGTGTTGTAAAACAGGACTGACTTTTGTCAACAGATGATTGACTTTTGTCAACAGATGATTATTTAGTGGTTGTGAGAGGTGAAACAGTGGTTTGCGGGTAAGACTGGCCAATAGTGGTTGACTCAGCTGTGGCAGAGTTTTGACAATTGTTTTGAACAACTGCTCCCTCTGAAGCAGAATAGATTTTGTAGTGACTGGGGATCACAACATCTGTTCTGTAGTCTTATTGTGGGGACTGTGGAATACCTGCATTGTTAGGTTTAACAGTGATATCTTCAAATTTGAATTTATCTAAATCAAATAGTTCAGCAGGATTTGCTGGGATTTTTAGAGATGAAAGTTCATTGAACTTTACATTCAGAGTTTCTTCTATTGTCTTGGTCTTTGTGTTAAACACTTTATAAGTCTTGGCAGTAGAAGAATATCCCAGAAAATAACCACAATCTACTTTGGCTGCAAATTTTGAAATGGAATCTTTGAGATTTAAAATGAAACATGGGCAGCCAAAGATTTTGAAAAATGAAATTAATGGTTTGATTATGAACAAAATTTCATAAGCAGTTTTTTGATGTCTAGGGTTGATCAAAACTCTGTTTTGAACATAGCAAGCAATGTTTACAGCTTCTGCCCAGAAGGACAATGGCAAACCAGAATCTGCTAGCATGCTTCTTGCAGCTTCTATAAGAGTTCTATTTTTCCTTTGAACCACCCCATTTTGTTCTGGTGTTCTTGGGATGCTGTATTGCCTCACAATCCCTTTTGATACACAGAAATCATCCAACTCCTTATTTTTAAACTCTGTTCCATTGTCACTCCTGAAGACTCTTACTGGCAAGTCATATTGTTTTTCAACTTTGGTGACAAAGTCCTTCAATATACCTGCAGTCTCATCCTTAGAATGCAAAAAGTAAGTCCATGTAAACCTAGAAAAATCATCAACTATGACAAGACAAAATCTTTTTTGTTCTTAGACTCATTGACTGGTTTTGGACTCATCAATGGATTTGTAAGAGCTTTTATGTTGTTTTCCTTTTAAACAGGAAATACAATGCTCATCACATTTAAATTCATTTGATGGTAAACCTCTGACAAGGCTTTGTTTGGAGAGTGTGTTGATAGTGTTATGGTTGGTGTGACCCAATCTCCTATGCCACAATTCTGTCTCCTTTGTGGAGGCAGCAGAAAATAGACAGACATTCGCCATAGGATTGTCCTTTAACATATCAACAACATACACATTGCCACTTCTATGAGCAACAAGTCGTGCTTTGCTCTCAGCAATGATGGTATCAATCTTTTTCACCACTTCTGGCCCAATAATCTTGCAAGTTTTCTTTGTGAAGAATGAGCCATAACCTTTGTCACTCATTTGTGAAACACTCAGAAGATTAAACTTGAGATTATCAATAAGATTGACATTTTCAAACTTGAGTTTCCCAGCTTGTACAGTCCCTGACCCCAACACCTTACCTTTTGAATCATTACCAAAGGATATATCACCCCCTCCATGAGCCAAGAAGTCCAGAAGAAGGGCTCTACATCCTGTCATGTGCCTGGAGCCTCCACTATCTACATACCAATGACTATCTAAACAAGCAGAAGCTCCCTGCACAGCAGTAATGGATTAGTTTTGGTGAGTGTCCAAAGCCAAGTTGGCTTTCGATGGGTCCTCAGACTTTTCAGACTCAAGCTTTGGAAGATGATCAGTGGTTTGAACTAATTTTTGAATCAAGTTCAACAACTGCTGCTGACCATTTGCCAGTGCTTGAATGTCAACACTTGGGGCAACAGTTGTTTGATCACTTCCAGACAGATGATAATACTCATAGGGATTTCTGTTCACTCTTGGTTTAGAGGGTCTTTTTGGCTCCTCATAAACATGTGGCAGACTATGACATGGTGGTTGTCTATATCCTCTTGGGTATTTGCTTGTGGGTGGAGCATCTGTTACTTGGACATCCCTAGAAGCAGATGTTTCAAGACTTTTAGTAACAGATGATTGGACAGGGGTGAAAGTCTGTTTGGGCTTTCCTTTTGAAGTACTAACCCCAGGATTTGCAAGAGTTTTAGCTTTGTATTCTTGTATTTTCACATCAAAATTTTTGAGATACAAGCACTCTTTGGTCTTGTGATTCTTTTTCCCACATATTGAACATGTGGCTTTGGAATCACGTACACTTGTTCCTTTGTTAATGTCATATGCTTTTAGAAGAAAACAGTTTTTAGTGACATGATTCTTCTTTTCACAGAAATCACAGAACAAGTGGACAGTCTTTTCTTTCTTCTTCCCTTTTTCAGCCTTCTTTTCAGCAGATGTTTGAGCATCTGCTGGAAGGTTTTTCAAGGGAATGGCTTTTGCCTGAGGAGCTATCTTTCCTTCAGGTGTTTTAAAATCAACAGGTTTAAAATTCTCAAGAGTATCACACTCATCAGACCAGGTAGGTTTAAATTCATACTTTTCAAGTTCAGTGAATGATGAGGAACCTTCTGGTTTTTCAAGAACAATTTTCTTACCATTTGGTTCAGTGATTTTAATCTCTTGACCCTGCAGGTTTGTTGGAACTATCTCAACAGACTTTTGACCCCTTTCGTCAGTGTTTTCAAAAGCTGGAGCAGTGGTTTCAAAACCAAAACCAAACTTCACATGACTTTTGGTTTGTTTGTTGAGTAGAATCTCAAATTCTCTACATGATTCCACCCATTTCTCACATTCAACTTGGGTGGACTCAAGCTCACTTTTATAACTCTGATATTTTGCTATCATAGTTTGGAGCTGGTCTTTGGTTATGGTTGCTTCATGTTTTAAGCTGCTTATTTCAGATTCCTTTTCAGTTAAACTTGTTTTTAAATCTTTTGAAAGTTTCTCAAATTTAACTTCATCATCTAAAATTTTCTTTCTAAGGTTTTCATTCACCTCTTTGATGTTAGAAAATGCTATTACACATCTGTCAGAACATAAATCCTTAAGAATTTGAGGAGATACCTTAGCAGCAGCCATCAATGCACAATCACACTTGCACTCACAATCATCAGATGCACCCCAGGGATCTGAGAGATTCACAACCTCTTCTTCAGGTTTTTCACCTGTAACAACTTCATCAACAACATCATTAGTCACAACATTAGATTCAGTCACCACCTCCTCAGATTCAACCTCATCAACCATATCCATGAAACAAAAGTTTTCTGGTTCATTTTCAGCTTTGGCAACTAATGCAAAATTTTCATCTGTTAATTTATCTGGTAGACTGCTCCAATCAACAAAGCCTTGTGTAAAGAAGCTCTGTTGACTGGTCTCTGCAGGAGTAGAGGATGAAGCAACAGTCGCTTGCACAGGTGCTTGAGCAACAGGTGTTTGCACATAGTGGATCTGAGGAACAGTGGTTTGGACATACTGGACAGGAACATTATTTGAGGACTGTGCAAAATGAGCAGTGTTTTGCACATTTGGTCCAGGGATATTATAGGAATTTTGATAAGTGTTGGTCTGAGGTCTTTGATTTGGATAGGTGATTATAGGTGTACCATGTTGACTCCTACATTCCCTAGCAAAATGACCAAGTCTATGACATTTGTAACACTTTATCTTTGATTTATCCAACCCAACCTTTGATCTGCCAGTTAACCCTGGAAACCTTCTCCCAGTTTTCTTGTAAAAATTGTTAGTTCTTACACTAAGAAGGGCCAATTGGTGCATAATGTCCATTTCTTCCAAATCATCAGGGTCAAAGTATTTCAGGTCATCATACTCAAAGGATATGTTATCAGATGCCTGGATGTCACCACCACTTGCTGTGAAAGTATAGTTTGGTGAATAAGAATCAGAGTTAAAACCTGAGTTAAAACCTGAAGTTATGTCAATGAAATGATCATAACTCTGATCCTTAATATTTCCAGGCACCTCATCATGACCCAAAAGTGCTGTATTCCCAAATACATAATCATCAGACACTTTTCCAGAGTCCTGGAGCTTCTTTTTCTGGTTAAGCTCTCTCTCATAGGTCAAGAGCTTACCATGAAGCTGGGTCAGTGATAGGTCCTTAAATCCAATCGAGTTTCTCATAACAATAGCAATAGTGTCCCATTTGTCTGGTAATGATCTTAAAAACCTATGGTTCAGGGTTGAATGAGGGTAAGTAAGACCAACCAGTTTTAGTTCACTAATTAAACAATTAAACCTCTCAAATTGTTGAGTTAATGACTCTCCTTTGACATGACTGAATGTTTCATATTGTTGGTTAAGTATTTCACGATTGTTTTCAATAACCTCCTCAGTCCCACCAAATTGTTCTTTCAGTGCATCCCACAACTCCTTTGCACTGTTACAGTGTAACAGCCCCGCATATATATCATTGGGTAGAGCCATGGCCACAATACTGAAGGCCTTAGCATCTAACTCAATTTTCTGAAAATCCTGGTCGGAGTAGTTTTCAAGTTTCTTTGGCTCCTGAACCTTGGGATCTTCAGTACTCGGCACCATCGGAACATGTGGTCCGAAGATAACCGACTTCCAACAACCAGTGTTCTGTTGAGCTAGAACATGGCTCATCTGACGTTGCCAGATATTGTATTCAGATCTGTCAAGCATCGGTGGCTTGTTGTTCGTGCCAGTGTTATGTGGATCGTGATTGATTGAAGCCATTCTATGATTTTTCAAAAAACAAAGACTGTTTAAAAACGGTTGAAACGAAATTAAACTATTACTCTGTTTTCAATCCAACAGACAAACGATATCAATAATTGTGAGCTGATCTATTTATATTAAATTGATTTGTTAGATCGAATTTAATTGACCAAGCTCTGATACCAATTGTTAGGATCTGAGTTTGATTGTTTTGATTATGTTTAACTAAGAATGATAAGAGTGATATGAATATAGATGGAAAGTGCAGCGGAATGATAAACTATTAATCAAAACATGAGAGTAATTGTTTTCTGATCGAATGCTTTCATTTATCTAAAAGATTACAATCATACAAGTACTCCCCCTCAGCCTGATCACACAGTGATTGTTTGTCTGAGAGAATGTTTGTGTGTGTGATGCAATAGAACAGTACAAGCACTGTTCTATTTATAGACAAACCTAAACCACTGATGACCTAGGTTGACGTCACCTTAAGACAGTGACTTCTAACAGAATAACAAACATAAAACATCTGCCTATTACAAACTACTGTTACATTGAAAACACTGAAGGTAAACTACTGTTGTAGTAAAACTCTGATGGTCTTGTATCCTCTGCTGGAGCCTAAGTGCTGTTGGCTCCAGCAGTGCTTTAGTCTTCAGTACTTGGATCAGCAGTTGTTCTTCATCAGACCTTTGGTCAGCAGTTGTTCTTCATCAGTGTTTATTCAGCAGTCCTTTGTATCAGCATTTGTCATAGCAGTTGTTTGGATGGAACAGTTGTTAGAGTCGGCAGTCTTTTGGGAGAAGTATGTTGTAAGCACTGTTTATTGTGTGGATCAACTGTTAGCATGTTTTGGCTTTTCAATCATCTGTTCTTCTTCAGGTCAGCAGACCTAACATGAAGGCACTTCAAGACATGAAACAAATCTCCTAACCCATGACATGAATCGGCCGAAGCTTATATCCCCTCAACAATCACTATCACTTAGCAACTCTAAAGGTTTATACCCATTAAGACCTAAGCTACCCTTACACCTCTTAAAGCTTCTATGATCCCTTTCCATAATAATCATTATCATACTCATGCAAATTGGCCAAACAAGGAACACCACAAATAGCACATGGATGATGCCATCTTTTGCATCGGAAAGACTACAAGACAAAGTACTTACACTAAGTGCATAGCATGAGAAGCCTTCCATTTTTTAGAGAAACCATCGGCCAACACATCAAGCAAAAGGACAAGGCAAGACACCTCTCATACATCACTTTCACAAAGATACAATCTCCTTCCTTTGTCTTTCCTTGCGGCCGCATGACACCATGGAGACAAGCTCATGGAATGTTGGTATGTTACTCCAAAGTAGACTATAAAACAAACCTCTAACCCACCCCCTTGATAAGTCAACCTTCCTCTTATATCCTTACCCAATCATAATCGGCCAAGACCAAAGTAAAGCCACCCTCAAGTCACTATCTTTCATTCTAACATGATTAGAATGCTTAATCAATACTCCATCCAAGAAGCTTGCCCTTTCCCCATTTGTTTTGTCCATGTCTTGGCTGAAATCTTATATAAAGGGACTCCACTTCACTCTCAAATGCCACACCAAACAATTCCTTTCACCTCTAAATTTTCGGATCTTGTTTTCCCCTAGCCAAAGCTTCACGAGCTCTTGGAGGAGACTAGGAAGCTATCCAACATTCAACCACCTCTTGGTAAGATCTCCATGCATCTAAAATCTAATCTGGTCCATTCCACCTGACCTTGTTCGGCCTTTGGTTCAATTTAATCACATAATCACACAGAATGTCTTAGTTTGCGGTTACTTTTACTCACTAATGATCACATTGTCTTAACCCAACACCAATCGGGTTTTATGATAACTTGGAGAAGTCGAGCCATGCAGTCACCACACCACTTAGATCACCATGAATAAATCGGTTTTTATAAATACAAACACACTTGGCTTAAGTTCAAGATTTAGGCTAACAAAGATGGTGATCAAGCTCTATTTTCTCACAAAACTCACAAACATGTTTCATGATAACCTCACGAGGCATTGTAAAGCCCAAAACATTCAAGTTTGATCCATTAAATAATCGGCTTAAGGACTTATGTGATGTATTGTAATTGGCTACCACAAACTAACATGTGTTAAACAAAGCTAGAACATGTGTTAACATCAACTTGAAAGAAATAATGGAGTAAACACATGTTAAGGTATTTATTTTTATCACAAATCTATCACACACAATGAATTAGGAATTACATGAACCCGTGACTACCAAAAAGGACCCATTTTATCACTATCAATGTTTCCAAACACTTTGCAAGCACTCTAAGGGTCCTCGCAAGTACAAAGTTAGGGCCACATAGCATAATAACCGGGTTCACAATTGTCGGGTGAACAATTTGTATGATAAACAACGAAAACTTGTGAATTGACCATGCTCCTAATAAATCATAGGGCAAACAGTAGCGGGATGGTAGCTATCTCACAGTTACAGCTTCACTAGACCAAACACGACTCTATCAGGTGAGTTTTACGGCCACATTTTACTATTTTACATTTCGGAGGACAAACATGCTTCAATACCAGTGTCATTTACAAGTGTGTGTGTGTGTGTGTGTGTATTCTATCATGACTGCCATCTGGAACATGAGACATATTAGTTCATGAGCTCATCAGTCCTCGTACAACGTTTACTGTAACTATTAACTATCACATGCCCTGGAACACTTTAATAGATCTATTGGGCTGACACCCCCACTCTTGGTTAGTCGATCTAACCAGTTACATACAAAAGAGTGTTAGTATTCTACCATACATACATTATCTTCAGTGTACAATGCGCGAGGCACCACAATCAAGAGGTTTGGTTACGGGACTCATGGTTCGCACAGTAATCATTTGCTTAGCTAGCCTATGATTGGTCATACACGAATTACGCGTTTGTTTTACTTGTTACGTTCAAACCCGTAAACTCACCAACATTATTATTGACAAATCTTTTATGCATGTTTTTCAGATAACTAATGGGGGGCTGTAGGGATTTAAGAGAGAGGTTCGAGCATGCACTGGGTTGTGGCGCTTGGAAGGGTTTTGTCAATCCTGTGCTGTTTCTCGCCTTCCAGCTCTTGTTATCGCCATACCTGCCCGAGCCTCGATTTTCCCTTTACTCGCTGACCCTATCCCGACCAGAGAGCCTACCCAGCCTACTTGTAACATCACACAAATTTTCTTTATATATATATATATATATATATATATATATATATATATATATATATATATATATATAGAACCCCTTCGTTTATTCATCCGATTCATGTTTACAGTATCTTTAACATCCAATTTGTTAATTTTTTTGTTTAAATAATGACGTATAATCAATACTAAATTGGATTGTATTAAAATTCTAATTTAAAAACGTTAAAAAAATGTGTTTGCCTGTGCCAGGATTCGAACCCGAGTCCCTGGCGGGCTAAACCTTAACCACACCACACAAACCACTACACCATTTGGTGTTTTGTGATGTTAATTAAAACCAATTAAACTTAAACCCTTTCAAGGTCCCTTAGTCAAACCTGAAAAGTCAAACGTAGTCTCATAGTCAAGTCAAGTCAAGTCAAAGTGTTAGTAAATATGGTCTTCTAGTCAAGTCAAAGTTGTTCCTAAATTCTAGCCTAGTCAAAGTAGTCCCTAATTACAACTCCAAATTTTACACTATAAATACACTAGCCTACCATTCAACTCTTTATACCATTCAAAAAAAAAACATTATTATCCCATCTCCCATATACTAAAGTTTTCATCCGTCATTATCTCCTCTAGCTAGTTTCGAGTTTTCCAAGGCATTATTAATAAGTGTTTGCACGCTCAATAAAACGCACGAACTCATTATGCACCTAAGGTGAGTTTTACATAGCCCCTTTTCCATTTCACTATTTTGGGGTGAAACATGTTACAACATTCAATTTACAATTCAATCATAAGTGTCTATGTGTTATTCTATGTTGCATTATGTCTTAAACATTACTAGGGTAAGCACATTATTTTAGCATAATCATTAACATTGATCAGCCGACGGTATACAATGATAGATCTATTGGACTGACAATCCCACCAGGATACGTGTACCTCCTACATAGGTAGCGTGGGTGATTGTTATCGAATTTATAACATAATCGAGTGAACCATGAGCATATGGGATGGACCACAATATTCTAGTCACAAGGTTTGATTATGCACTCGATTTACCCGATGGTTTGTTTTCACATATGGACTAGACTTGCCATGACACTCGAATTGTACAAGTTTTTATTCAATTATCAAAACCTATGTAATTCTCACCAACTTTTGTTGACCCAAAATATTTTCAAACTTAACATGTTTCAGGTTATAGCTTGCTCGAAGATTAGAGTTAATGCTTGAAGATGCGTAGCTGGTATTTTTTTTATCTTGATGTACAAATTCTTAGAACAATTGTATGTAATTTATTTAAATCATATATTGAAACTTATTATTTACCATGAGCTACTGAACAATCATCAATACGTGACATCCCGATGTTTCCACCATCGGTTGGGGTGTTGCAGATTGGTATCAGAGCCATGGTTATAGGGAATTAGGTTATTAGAAAAATAATCTAGTCTATAACCATAGGATTATAATCAGTACTTGCTCCTTTTACTTGCAACCCTACTTGTTTCTATTCTCTATCTCCCTCCTACTTCTTATCCCTACTTTAGTCCCTACAAGAAGATTGTTCTCCATCACAAGATCTACTCTTAGACTAATAGGACAAACCCTCAGGTATAGCCTGAACCACCTTGAAGATCTCGTCGAAGTTCTTATCATAGTCGCACCCCGCGTTAACATCCCACGCAAAACATAAAAATACTACACGTTGGTATTTAGTATATCAATTCAGGTGCGGAATCCCTGAATCGATTACGAAATGATAATAAAACTAGCTGAAGGGAGTGGGTACTGACTAAGCCATTCCGCACATCCATTCCGGACGCAATGCTACCGCGCGGATAAGAACTACGCGTAAAACACAGTCAAAGCTCATTAATGACTAGACAAATAAGGCAATGATTGGTCAACATCCGGTCAAGGCGAATATCATGCATGGTCAATAGCCATGCATGAATCACGTAACCACACCATTAAAGGCGGTACACGGTTCCACTATTCCCATTAATTTAGCTTTCTTTATTTCATCACACTAACACGACTAAGGGTGATGGAGACAACCTAACCACGGTTAGGACTTGGGTAATGGTGGCATACGGACTCTCCTATAAAAGGGATCACATCCCCAATAGGAGAGGACACTTTCTACTGACCTGGAGAGCTATCATACTAGATAGTATCCCCATTCACCCCGTTTTTGTTATAAACAACTACCTCGTGTAGTCGTCTCCACACCCACACATACATTCTTCTCTGCAAGTCCTTTGTTCCATAGCTGCTAGTGAAGGATTAACTCTGTGGATACTAGTAATCTTATCATCCCTAACAGGTGGTAAGACTATTTGTTTCTTCATTGGCGCCATCCCTTACGGTTACAACCAATCTTTCAAACTAGCAAAATGGCTTTCTCAAAGGATGGAAACAACAACACCAATGTCGAGGCCACAGTCAACGAAGAAATCCAAGACGTTACACCAAACACAATCACCAAGAATGTGGCTCAGAAACAACAAGCCTCAACCTTCCAATTCCACCCAATAAGAGGAGGACTAAATGGAGGAAAAAAGGCACAGGACAACCTTTCTTCGTTTGACCCGGACGAATGGTTAGCCCAACAAAACTCAAAGATGATTGCTGAATACCAGAAGATGGTAATGAATCAAGCAAAGCTCAAGACTCAGAAGGCGTTAAGTTTCGACTTGAGTGGGGATGATTCAGAATCCCCACGGAAGAACAACAGTGGTCGTCACGCAAAGGGACATCGTCAGGCGGTACGTGGTGGAGGCCGTGGTAGAAATACTCACGGCCAGGACCCCGTCAACCTGAACGGTGAACCAGACGGCTACGAATCTGAAGACGAAGTATATCACGATCCAAGTAAGAAGCAACATTCCAAAACCGTTGCCAGCAGCGTGGCTCCTAAAGATGATGATCTGTACAAGCCATACAGACCAAAGACCTTCGCAGAACGATTGAAGTTCTGCGCACGGATTGCAGAAGCACCAATGCCACAAGAATGCAAGTTACCGAGCACCATCGGAAGATATGACGGTCTGCGTGACCCTGATAATCACTTGCACGCATTTGATTGCGCAGGCAGCTCCAAACTGTGGCCGGTGCAAGCTTGGTGCCACCTATTTGTACAAACACTAACAGGAGCAGCTAGAGTTTGGTACGAGAGTTTGCCGGTGGGAAGTCTCGTTGACTTCGACGATTTAATAAGAAAATTCAAAAACCATTTCTCTCACTTGCGCAAACACTAGAAGGATAAGGCTCACATTCGCTTGTGTTCGCGCAACGATAATGAGTCTCTGGAAGACTACATCGTCAGATACAACAAAGAAGCACTCCAGCTAGGATGCGAAGAAGAACTTACCCGCGCAGCCTTTATACATGGGGTAAGAAACGATGATCTGATGAAATGCTTAACCGGCAAAGACGGCGTGCCACAAGCTTGGGATGAAGTAATCGAAGCTGCCAAAGTTTACGCGTCTTCGGAACGCTCCTTCCATCGCAACAAAAACACACAACAAGGTAGCAGTCATCATGGATCCTCAAACAATAGAGGAAAAGGTAAACAGTCCGTTTGGTCAAGAATCTCAGGCATGGCGGAGGAAGGAAAATATTCTTCCTCGCAGGATGCAAGAAACATGCTGAGCTCAAGAGGGTCCCGCGACCACAAGGGACATTCAAAGAAGAACTACGACTGGACACCACTGTCCAAAACACCGTCCGAGGTGGTAAAGACAGAGCAGATCCAATTTCCAAAGCCACAAGAGCTCCGTGGTGACAGGAAGAACGTGGACAGATCAAAGTACTGTGAATACCACGAGGACCATGGTCATATGACGGACAATTGCTACAGCCTGAAGATGGAAATTGAAAACGCCATCAAATCAGGGCAACTGACACATCTTGTAAAAAAACATGAGAAGAAAACAGAGGGATAACACAGAAACAGGAGAGCCCTCCCAGAAGAAGATACGCAATCTCAATGCGCATCACGTGTATAGCGTCTCTCGCAATACATGCAACATGATTCACAGGAACGCAAGCCACAAGCGTACCTTTACAGAAGCGAAGAACGATTCTTGGAAAGAAGAACAAGTGATCATGCCAAGGGTAAAGGTTGGTGCCTGCTCCACAGCTCCGTTAATCATCACAGGGGTTGTTGGCCATTATCGAACGCGTTACATGTTCCTGGATAATGGCAGCAGTACTGACATCATGTACCAGCAGTGTTTCGATCAACTGGATGATGATGACAAGAAAAGAATAATACCAACAACGTAGCCAATCTTTGGTTTCATTCATGAAACAATTTACCCATTGGGCACGCTCACTTTCCCGGTAACACTCTCTGACGGGAAACACTCACGCACCGAAACGTGCGACTTCACAGTGTATGCGCGTTAAAGGATCGATAAGCTACAAAGACAATCAAACAATTTAGTTTTGGGTGCGGAATCCCCAAAACCAGCACAAAATGATAACTAATCAGATAAACACACACAAATCATCATTTTCAAACGTTTTCATTAATAATCAAACTTGAATACACGTAGAAAAGTGATTACAATCAAGGATTAGACGCAAAACAAGTTTATAAAAAGTTACAGAGAGAATTCAGAAAGTGGCGGGAAATAAATGACTCAAAGTTAACTACAAAAACTGAGTTTGCCTATTTATAGACTGCACATTCGCCCACTTTGTTCATGCGAATGTGCAGGTTCGCCCATTGTGAACGGTCGAACCAAACTACATAATAAACAGTCTTCATTCGCCCAAAATTCTTCCTTCGCACCTTTGAAAACTCTCCTTCGCACCATCCAAAACCTTCCTTCGCACCTTCGACAGAAAACAAAAACATATGGTTTATCCAATCCAAAGCATTAGTCGCACATATGCACCTACAAACTCCCCCTCGACTATTGCTTGGATTGTAATCTTCTCTGTTCATCCATGTGCTTGTTCATTATTCTGATGTGTCTAATAATCTTTTGTTCTCTAGTCAGTACCGGTTCCTGAACTGTCTTCTTCTTTGATTTCTTCACAGGCACAACCTTCTCAACAGTCTTTCCCAACTTCTGCTCAAAATCACATCCAGCGTTGATGTCATACGCAAAGCATAGAAATACCACACGTTGATATTTTCCTGCTTGTTCAGCATCTTTTGCGTCTGAGTAGATAGGATTATAGAATAACATAATGATATCCTCATGTGAGCAATTGATTAGCCACATAGGATCAAAAATAAGCACTTTCTTATAATCCTTCTCACCATCCTTTAACACAATCACGGCCTCTGCTCTCTTCCAATCATAGTACCACCAGATAAAGTCTTTAGCGAAATGCTGAGGAATATGCAACAACGGAATTTTCTTCAGCACTCGCGGTGGTTTATACTTCAAAGTAACCTTGGGCAACCCAGTTATCTCGTTAATCTCCTTCTTGTGTTCAATCCTCTTTGGATACTGAGGTCTAAACAGATTCCACTCGGTTCGACTTTCACGGGTCATCTTTTCAGCAAAATAATCAATCTGGCTATTTGGCGCTCCCGTTAGACGGTGACGACAAATATCCCTGACTGCCCAGTAAGGAAGAGTCTTTAAATGATGAAACTTCTCAAAGTATAGAATACCTTTCTCCCATTTCACTGCAAAACACCTAAGCTCTTTGACAAACTTCCAGGCCAAGGCACGGCCTTTGAACATACTGCCATGAAGTTTGTAGAAGCTTCCCTGAATATCAGCTTTAGGGCGGTTATTCTCCTTCTCCTTTAGCTTCCTCAACAACTCCTTCAAACTGTCTGTTTGTTCGAACCGAGGCTTCTCATGCCCTTCAAAGATTTGATCTTCAAACATCTTGCTCTTCTCTTTGGCTATTTTCTCAGCATGGTTTAGCAATTCGTCTGAGAATGAAAATCCACATTCTTGATTTGTTCTGAAATATTGTGGATATTCATCGCTCGTAATATCTTCCATCTCGACTTCCTCGAATGCAGGAACATCACGATCATCTGAGTGATTTCCAGCTTCTTTCTCAGGAATCAGAGGAATAAAATTATCAGCAAGTAAATCTTCTAACGTCTTACCCACTTGCTTTGCTAAACCTTCCAAAATTTCTTTTGAAATAGCTGCAGACACTTCCCCATCTTCAAGATCAGGGTCATCATATTCCAATTCGAAGAGTTTATTATCAGATTCAAATATTTCAGGAAACCTGCTAGTCATGTCTATCGTCCAGACTCGATCTGTTAACATCTGACGATACTTAGTTTTATCTTCTTCAGACAATGACTTTAATTTTTCGTTCCAGAAAATATCATCATCATCTACATTCTCTCCAGGAGCTTTCGAACTTGATTCTCCACCCTTACCTGTTTCACGCTTTTCATATGAAAACTGTTCAGCGTCATCATTATCATCATCACTATCATCAGAAGCAGAGCCGCTTTCACCTGAACCATCACTCGAATCATCATCACCATCATTATCGTCTTTCTTCTTCTTCTTAGAATCATTTCCAGCATCTTCATCTAATTCATCATCTTCCTCTTCATCTGATGGTTCATAATCAACCTGTTGTTCATCTAACTCTTTGTCTTCCTCACCAGCTTGAAGTTGAGGAGCTCGACTGTACAAGTCTTGAATCAGACTATCCATCTTCTTGTTATTCTTCTTCAGTTCTTTGTTCTCCTCCTTCAAAGCCATTATTCTTCTTGTATTCCGTTGCTCATGCTTTAGCAACTTTTTGTTTTCCCTCTTCAACCTCTTAATGGTTTTCTTCATCAATGCATTATCATCCGCTGATGTGACTACAACCTCTAACATCTTTTTGTCAGTTGATTTTAACTGTTCAATCTCACTCTGTTGTTTGTTAATGATATTCGTCATTTTAGTCAGTCGTTGATTAACAGCATCCATAACATCACTATCAACAGAAACCTTTTTCTTAACAGGTTGTTCAACAACTTCTTGCATTTTGCCTTTTCTCATTTTCTTCAGCACATTATCCAATGCTTCATTCACATCATCCATTGGAATTCCTTTTGTTTGTGGTGTGCTTGAAGTTGTTGTGGTTTTCTGTTTCTTCTGTGCCTGCTCAGCAACCGGTGACTTTGAACTAGTAGCTGGTGGTAAATTCTTTCCAGCCATCAACATTTCTAGCTCTTTCTTTCTCTTCAAACTTGGTTTCTCCTGTTTCTTCTTTTTCTTTGCTTGAACAGGAGAACCAGTTTCAATCTCTTCAACATTCAAAACAAAATCGTCCTCAACTGGACTCCTAACACCTTCATCTTCAGCACCAGCAGACACACCAGCCTCAGTGGCCTTGGGCATGGTAGTCTCTACAGTTTCTGCATCCGAATTCCATCTCTCGTCTTCTTGTGTCTCTTCAGAATCGACAGACACTTCATCTACTAAATGTAAACCCTTTTGAGCTTTACTCTTCTGTCTCCTTGGAGCAGACTTCTGTTTCTCCTTCTCAGGTTCAACAACCTTAATAGTCACCTCCTTCTTTTTCATCTTGCCACCCTTAGCTCCCACATTCACTATCTGTCTCTTTCGCTTTGCATCAGGATCAATATGATGTAAAGGATCATCAGTATCAGAATTGCTATCATCATGTCTCACTTTCCCTTTCCCTGGATCATCTTTTCCTGGATCCTCATAGTTTATATTCGCCAAATGACCAAATAAACGCCTAACTGGAGGACGTTCATCAGCAGATAAGCCTTTGTATGCTTTCATCCTGGCAAGTGTGTTCAACGTCATATGCTCTTGAACCACAATCTGTTTTGGATCCTTCTTCAAGTCTTTATACTTATTATCAAACACCATCTGTAGAAACCGAGGATATAATAAAAACTTTAGTGTCCTTGTTCCATTAACTGGCTCTAGTAGATGATTCATAAGCATCCCAGAAACATTGAACGGTTTGTTCAATATTAAAGCCACCATCATCGAGCTTATACTTTTCCTCATTAAATCAAATCCACCCGCAGCCGATCCAAACACGTGAATTAAAACATGTGCCAAATATTTAAACTGAGGGCACAGTTTTCCCTTATGTAATGAACCATCAGTGATAGGTCCATTGTATTTCATCCTTAAGAAACACTTCCTTTGATCCATAAACTCCAACTCTTTCGGGTCATCCTTCTCATCATGAAGATTCAACGCCTCTCTAAGATCGTCTTCACATACGATAATTCTCTGACCTTGGACTTTGCTTATTAAACAAGATTGACACTTCCAGAAGTCCATCTTGGCGTTCTCCCAAAACTCTTGCATGATATCCCTGTAAATGACGGCAGGTGTAGCAATCGCGTCAAGTACTCGGCATCTCTTGAAGTAATCAATGATCTCGGTAAATTCAACGTGCTTCTTTACATCTCCCAAATACGCACAACAGTTGTGTGCATTCTCAAAGTCCAACTGTTTCGTCTTAGCTGGTTGGGAAGAAGATCCGGCTTGCTCTGTGGTTTTCTCCTGTTCAGACATGTTTAGAATCTGCAAAACAAATCAAAAACACAAGTTAGAAATCGTAAAAATTTCAAAAATTGAAAATTTTGGTATAACTTCCTCATTCGCCCAATCGGGGGTGCGAATGAGTGTTTTAGATGGTTCGAATGTGACTAGTTGGTACGAATGTAAAATGTTAAACAAAAAGTTTTTCATTCGACCATTTATCTTCATTCGACCGTTCCAAAATGGCTCCTTCGCCCACTCGTAAACAGACGAAAGTGAAACAACTTTTCAAAATTTCAATTCTGAATTTTAACCATTAAAAACATGATCATTTGATTGTATCATGTACTAAACACACCGATTAACCATTTAAACCAAACATCAAACATTATTATTCATTCTATGTATGTTTTCAGATCAACACAAGGGTTCGAATGGGGTTTTTATCAAACACATCAATCTGATGTTATTTAAACCTTGTTTGATGGATTTTCTCCCCCTAAAACATACAGAGAATGAACACACACAATCAATTGAACAATTAAACACTTTAAAGCAGATTTTAGAAAACTAGGGTTCGAGATGTTCAAACGTCGATTAAACCCTGAATCCTTGTTGTTTACCTGTATTAATAGGAGCAAAATGATCAGTTAAACAAGGGGAACACAATGGTAAAGTGTAAATCAAACGAGCAATAAGGTGACACTGTATGAAAAATCTGAGAAAAATTATAATGAGGGTCGAATGTGCAGAGATGGTTATATAGGCAATCTCATTCGCCCAGTTTGACCATACGAAGGAGAAACTTTTGTCTCCTTCGACCCTATTGAAAGGGTTCGAATGAGGCAAAAGGGTTCGAATGAACATCAGTTCATGAACTCTCTCCTTCGCCCGTTCAATTCGTTCGAAAGAGCTTGAAAAATTTCTCATTCGTCCAAACGAATGGACGAATGTAAAATGAAATTTTTTTGAATATTTTCCAAATCTCAGAAACGAATCCCAGTTCAATTATTTCTCATAGTTTAAGCATCCAATCATCATATTTTCACATTATAAAGATCACAAAACTCAATTGGTGTACCAGGTTTTAGAAAATCGACATCAACCACCATCAGTTATCAAAAATAAGATGAAAAAGCAAAATCTTTTTGGATTTTCTAAAGTTTATGCTAAAACACACCTAAAATCTTTTTGAGTTTTGTAATTTTTGACAGTAAAGTAAAATGCGAAAATGTAAATGAAAAACTGTAAATGTTTTTGTGATTCCGGAAAAGGGATCATATCAGTTTATGAGAAATCTGATCACACCGTTGATCTTTTTTGAAATTATTATCATTAAAGACAATGTGTGATCTGGCAACTGCTGATATTGTGATCCACATAAACTCACATGCAGACTTTTATGCAGTGCTTTATACTGATACTGATATTTATAGTATAAACGCAATTGTCTGTGGTTCCCACGCACACGACATACTCCCGTATCAAGAAGTAAATGCACAAAGACTCATTGTAAAGCGTGATTATGCTTTTGTTGTCTGTAATTGTACAAGATATAATGCATAGAGGTATACAGGTCAGCAAATTAATGCAGCAAAGTAACATATGCGCTATACCAGGTTGAGGACTGATATTAATCATGATTTGCATCAGTGATCAATACGATGTAATAGATAATCTTTGATCATCATATAACATGAAAAGTTCCTCAATTCGGTAACTTTAGGATTTGGCATATAGCTCTTTTATAAAGACACCCTGTCTGATCTAGGTCCGTAATGACTTACAGCAGAAGATCAGAGAGGCTATCCCCAGACAACTAATAACATAACGACCCTAAACCTCCGAGTTTTGTACAGATACCCTATCAAACGAAATTACGGTACTAAGACCATATGCCCATGAGGAGTTCATCCACACAACAAATCGTTTGATATGTATGTATCAGACACGCAGTAATAGGTCTACGAAGCCTATCAGCACATCGCACAGACTCAGACACACGCCCTATATAGCATTATATTATTTAGAATGTGTCAGATCCCTACTGATGTACTATCATTTCCCTTTATACTCCAGGAAATCATTTTAGAATTTTCTGATTTTTATAAATTTTCGAATTTACTGTTCCCAAGGATAAGCTGGAGCATTTCAAATATGTGACTGCCCAGATATCGTTTGTTCACAGAAATCTGACGGCATTAATCTAAGGGAAGAAGATATAGCAGTCAGCAAAGAAATTTTCTATTTTTTATGGATTTTTAAAATTTTTCAATGTTTTTGGATTTTCGAAATTTTTCTGAAAAACAGTAAAAATTTAAACTAACAAATGATAGACTGCGGTGGTGATCAGTCCTGTTTTTCTTTAATACCATTAGCTTTTAAAAGATAATCAAATCTGGATTTGTCAAAAGCTTTGGTAAAAAGATCAGCGCGTTGGTAATCAGTGTGGATTTTGACCATATCGATCAACTCTTTAGCATAACAATCACGGATAAAATGATATTTAATCCGAATATGTTTAGCCTTTGAGTGATTTACTAAGTCTTTTGTTAATGCGATTGCGGCCTCATTATCACAGTAAATAGGGGTTTTAAGAAATTGCAAACCGTAATCCACCATCTGCTGTTGGATCCAAAGAACCTGTGAGCAGCAGCTCGATGCTGAAACGTATTCTGCTTCACATGTGGATAGTGCAACTGCGGTTTGTTTCTTGCATTGCCAGGTCACGAGCCTGCTCCCCATAAACTGACATCCAGCTGTTGTGGATTTGCTGTCCTTGTCACAGCCGCCCCAATCTGCATCACTAAAAGCGATTAGGTCAAAATTATCATCATGAGGGTACCATAGTCCTTTTGATGGACAACCCTTCAGATATCTAAGGATACGCTTCACGGCTGCTAAATGACTTTGTTTCGGCTTCGATTGATAACGAGCACAAAGACATGTCGCGAACATTATATCAGGCCTAGACGCTGTTAGGTACATCAGAGATCCGATGATTGCTCTGAATGTAAATGGATCTGTCAGCTCCCCCTTAAGGTCAACTCCAATCCCGTGATTGGGTTGTATCGGGGTATCCATCGGCTTGGAATCGTCCATCTGGAACCGGCTCAAGACTTCAGAAACATATTTGGTTTGGTGAATAAAGATCCCCGTTGGTCTTTGCTCCACCTGCAAGCCGAGGAAAAACTGCATTTCCCCCATAGCGCTCATCTCAAACTTCTCCTGCATAACTTGTTCAAATTCCCTGCACAGAAGTTCGTTAGTAGACCCGAAAATAATATCATCAACATAAATTTGTACTAGAAGCAAGTCATCTCCTGATCTTTTCGTGAACAGGGTGCAGTCAACCAATCCGCGTTTGAATCCTTTCGAGAGAGAATACGTGCTCAGCTCCTCATACCATTGCCTCGGAGCTTGGTGCAAACCATACAGTGCTTTGTTTAAAACATAAACCTTATCCCGGTGGATTGGGTCTTCAAAGCCCGGTGGTTGACCTACGTAAACTTCCTCTTTGACCACACCGTAAAGAAATGCGCTCTTTACATCCATCTGATACACCTTAAATTTCTTCCATGATGCAAACGCGAGGAACATTCTGATAGCTTCCAAGCGTGCAACCGGTGCATAGATTTCATTGTAGTCGATTCCTTCAACCTGATGAAAACCTTGAACCACCAAACGAGCTTTGTTTCGCACAATGACTCCTCTATCATCTTTCTTGCACTTAAACACCCATTTAGTGCCTATCTTCTTCCTTCCAGGAGGTAAATCAGTCAGGGTCCATACACCAAGTTTCTGGAATTGTAATAACTCTTCCTGCATTGCTTCCACCCAGGCGTCATCCAAAAGAGCATCCTTGTATGTCCGCGGCTCGACCTGCGAAACATAACAAGCAAATGACCAGTCATTTTGAAAACCAGATTTCTGAATTTTGGCATATAAAGCAAGATTGCCAATGTTTTCTGGTGCTTGAGCATTCTTCAGCTGTCCTCTTGTCATCACACTGCTACCAGGATCACCAATAACTTGTTCAAGCGGGTGTATCCGATGTATCCGAGATTCCGGATAATCAGGTACTTGTACTCCCGTCTGAGGTGTCAAATTCTCTGTAGAATCCAGATCATTACCCACATTCGATGTTGAAGCATCTGTAGTAGATGGGTTCACTGGTGGTGTCACTGTAGCATTGTCCAGAATAGCTTCACTTGTTGCATCATCGTCTTCGTATTCTGATTCGGATGAATTAAGCGATGTAGAAGCTTCTTGGAACACCTCTTCTTCCAATACAGGAGCAGTGGCATCATTAGAAGCTGCTTGGGGGTTTACCGTGATCGGACGCACTAACGGTGAAGTTACAGCGTTTTCGGCCTCGTAGTATAATCGAAGTACAGCTTCTTCAACCAAGCTATCTAGATTGAATGATATTCAAAGAAATCTTTGTAATCAAACATCCAATCTGGTCCTCCACCTTGTACATTTTGTGTATATCTTTGAACTTCGACATTAGCCCACTCCTCGACTTTTCTAGTTCTTTTATTGAATACCCGTTTTAATGGGGTTGCATATCCAACAAAATAACCTTCTTCAGCCTTTGGTGCAAACTTTTCCGAAGGATTCAACATTGTACATGGGGCACCAAATGGTTCTAGATACTCAAGATTCGGCTTGCGACGGTTCAACAGCTCATAAGAAGTCTTGCCAAACTTCTTCACTGTCAAAACACGGTTAAGAGTATAACATGCCGCGTAAATAGCTTCGTTCCAGAACATGACTGGAAGATTTGAATCCGCAAGCATAGTTCTCGCCGTCTCTATAAGAGTCCTGTTCTTTCTCTCTGCGACACCGTTCTGCTGGGGTGTGTACGGAGCACTATATTCATGATGAATTCCTTTGTTTGCACAAAGATCCTCCATCTGAGCATTTTTAAACTCCGTCCCATTGTCACTCCGGATTCTTTTGATTTTCAAACCATATAAATTCTCCAGACGTGTAAACAGAACCTTCAAGTTGTCAAAAGTGTCGCTTTTCTGATGCAAACACATTACCCATGAAAATCTAGAATAATCATCAGTCACCACAAGACAGTATAACTCTCCGGCATGACTTTTACGTCTGACTGGACCGAATAAATCCATATGCAAACGTTCTAGTGGCAGCTCAACAGAATTAACTTTCTTTGGTCTATGGGATTGTTTGTGCTGCTTGCCCTTCTTGCAACTGATACACTTGTCATTCAGATGGAAGTGTTTGACATTAACTCCCGTGACAAGTTCATTCTTCACAAGCTGATTCATCTTTCTCAAATGGAGGATGTGTCCCATTCTCCTATGCCACATAATGGATTCTTTTTCTGTAGCTTTGGAGAGGAAACACGTGACTTGGCCATGGGTAGTCATTGCTTTAGACATGTCGAGAATATACAGGTTGTTAACTCTCGGTGCCTTCAGCATCACCCACTCTTTTGGTAACTCAAACCCAGGTTTCAAGATATAACAGGATTTGTCATCAAAATACACTGAAAATTGTTTATCACAAATCTGACTAACACTGAGCAAATTATAATCTATTTGTTTCACATAAGAAATCCGCTCAAATGTTACGACCCCATTGCTTACACTCCCCTCCATAGTGATGTAGCCTCCCTTATTTCCAGCAAATGCCACATAACCTCCGTTAATGTTTTTGATGTCAAAGAGTAGCGCGAGGTCCCCTGTCATGTGACCAGAAGCTCCACTGTCAACAATCCATAGAGTGCTAACAGGGCCAGCTGGAGCTCCCTGCACATTTAAAGTAGATCAGTTAGTTCTTTCGGGGGACCCAAGCCTGGTTGGTCTTGGGTCTTTGAACAGGTTGTTTCAAAGAGTCTTTTGAATCACAAACAACTTTCTCTTTCTCATTCTTCTTGCTTTGTGAAGTAGAAGCTCCTTCAGATTCCTTAGATGACCAAGATTGCTCAGATCTTTTCAAGATCCGAATCTGAGATTTTGAAGTCTCAGTCGGTTTCTTTACTTCTTCTTTTAAAGCAACCTTCTTGGTTACCTTCTCTGATTTAACAGAGACAGGTCCAACTGATTGTGTACCATTAAGTTTAGAATTAACCTTTTTGGTATCAGCAGTTGAGTTCATCTGAGGTTTCTTACTAGATTTATCAGTGATCTTCCGGTTGTGCTTATCATACGTCATCGGCCGATTTTCTCCCTTGTTGTAAAAATTGTTTTGATTATAAGAATGTTGTTGGGAAAAATGCCGCCTCTGTTGATAGCCATAATTGTCAACCGGATACCCATGATATTGCCTCATTTCCACCTCGTGCCTTTTGTGTCGTATGTATGGGCAGGCGGCAAGTAAATGTCCCCGTTCCCCACACTTATAACACGCACGGTATTCCTCATAGTTTTCCTTGATCGGCGACTTGGAAAAACTAGCAATGGGATATCGATCGACCATGCATTGTTTCCTTAAACTCTCAGGAGCTGGATCCTTCGAGTAAGTCGGTTCAATAAAACTATTTTCTTTGTGCACAGGCAAAACAAACTGTGTGACATTGACCTTTGCATCCTTTTCCGAATAAATTTTGTCTAAAATCTCTTGAGGAATGTCGTTGGTCCTTTCAGATTTTGGGAACCAAATCGTACTTTCCTGCCAGATCTTATCGATTTTTGTGTAATTGACAAACTGAATCGGAAACTCATCATCAGACAAAATCTTATCGGAGCCTTGCATCCGATAGAAGATTTTGACAGGTTTATCACACACTTTATTGCTCACATTATTATTTTTCTCAGATTTTAAATCATTTTTCTTCTCAACCGGTTTTACAATATTTTTCTCAGTTTTAATTTCAACTTTCTTTTCAACCTTCTTAACCTTTTCCTTTTCAAAACTTTTACCAACAAATTTATCATTTTTCTTACTCTCATGTTTGCGATGAGCATTTGCCATTGGATGGATTATCTGAGACGGTGAGACTGGCTCAGTAGTGATTATATGATTTTCATCAGGGATATCACTATCACTTTCAACCGTCTCAGATGATTCATCTTCTTCATCTGAATCATCTGTAGCGACCACACCCTCTGTATTTCCCAATACTGGTCTCACATCAGAATATGGATCCCCGACACTGGAAGTGTTAGGTTCATTTTCTGGTGTGGGATCAGGATGAATTAAAGTCTCCGGTGGTATTGCATGTAAAGTATGATTCTCAAACAATACCGGAGATGGAACTGACTTATAGTTTGCACTATTTGTCTGGGAGGGTTCTTCAATGATATGATCAACTACGTATGCAATATGCTTGTAACTTTCTAGTTTCTTGTTAACTTTTTCCGCAAAGCACTTGATGGTTGCCATTTCTAATTTAGTGTTTTCCATTTCATTTATGTAATTATTAATGGCAAGTTGTTTAATAGATAATGTCTTTTTCAATTCTGACACATCCTTTTTATAACCATCAAGAACTTTGTTGAAATCTTTTAAGTCCTTTTGATAAATCTGACAGTTGATTTTTGCACTCTCAAGTTGAACCTTGAGAAGCTTATTTTCATCAGTCAGTTTTTCAAAATCAGCACACTTATCACATTTAACACAAGATTGAGTTTCAGAACTTACTGGTTTAGGAGGTTCTGTCATGGCCATTAGAGCAAAATGAGCTTCCTTTCCTGCAAAAAATTTGGAGTAGTCAATCTTGGTGCATGCATCATCCACCATACATGACTTGCGAGTCATCAGGAAGTCAGCTTCAGCTAGCAATTGGTCAATATCATCAT
Organism: Ambrosia trifida; assembly: GCA_028751855.1. Classification (NCBI taxonomy): domain Eukaryota; kingdom Viridiplantae; phylum Streptophyta; class Magnoliopsida; order Asterales; family Asteraceae; genus Ambrosia; species Ambrosia trifida. Next base: position 127,913,559 of record CM054122.1, read on the forward strand.
CTAGTGAATTCACACTAGTCTCTGAGTCAGATTCGCTCTCCATATCCGAGTACGCTGAGTCATATTGATCTCCAACATCGGTGACAGAATCAAGAATCATTCCCGATCTCTTGTCATCACCTTCAACAATCACATCATCATTCACTTCTTCAATCTTCAACTCTGACACCTTTTCAATCACAACCTCTTCTTCAACTTCCTCATTCTCATCCAACTTCATCTGCTGTGCCACACATGCAACATTCCCAGCAGTGATTTCCTCTACCCCCAATTGCATACCAGTCCAGTCAAAACCTTCATCCTTTTGAATAACAAGTGCTTGGTTTTGAGTATCAGTTTGGTTTTGGTTTTGTTGAGGTTGATTTTGTGCTGTGGATTGTCTGGTGTTGTTGTTTTGTTGACGGTTCTGGTAAGTGTTTTGATTTTGTGGTTGAAAGCTTGATATGTTTGGATTGTTGTAAGACACTTGATTCTGGTTTTGGTTTTGTCGGTTTTGGTATGAAGAATTGAAAGGATTTCGGTTACCTTGTTGTGCTGGTTGTGTGCACTCCCTTTTAAAATGTCCCTTTTCACCACAGTTAAAGCAAGTAACCTTTGCTTTGTTGAATCCGTATGTGGTATTGGGAGAGGTTGAGAGATCAGTCCTGCCAGTCTTCTGAATGAAATCAGTGGCTCTCCTCATAATGCTTGCAAAAGCCCACTGAATGTCCATCAACTCCATTTCCTCTTTATCGATTTGAGCATAGTCTTCATTGGTGAGATTATTGTTACCAATCTGACTTGCTACCAAACCGTTGTAAGAAGCAACCATGGCAGATACTAGAGCAACATGCTGTTGAGCAATTTCAACAGTCACATTGTTAAGGTTTGATGTCTCTAACACAATCGGATTTAGACTTGATTGTGCTTGAGTGATCTGCATCTGGTTCACTTGAGGAGGATATTGTTGTTGTTGCTGTTGACTTGATGTATAGCATGCGGCTTGTTGTAATGGTGAAAATGGTGGAATAAAGTTTTGTGTTTGATATGGTTGTTGTGGGTATGATGATGTGTAAGATGAAGTTTGAGCAAGGTAGTTAATGGGTGCTTTTGTTGGTTCAACAATATTAGACACACATGCTATGTGAGGTGCAACAGTAGATGTGGTGCTTGAAGCAGAAAGAGAGTTAGATGTTCCACTCACATATAAATCAGGATTCTGTGGAATCTGAGCTCTCTTAGCTTTTCTCTTTTCCTCCATCTCTTTGTTTTCCAGCTTTTGGATGAACTCATTAATGGTCCAATACTGGTAAGCATCCTTCTCCTTCAACACTTCAATATGTTGATTCCAATAGGGTGGTAATGCATCAGCAAATTTATCAACTAATTCCGTCATTGGAATGCTGATTTCATAGCTCGACAATTCGGTGAGCAAATGGCAGTACCTTGGAACCAACTCTTTTAGGGTCTCATTACCCATATAACTGAAGTTTTCAAACTCCTTTCGAAGCTCCTCCATCCTAAGCTTCCTGGTCTTCTCATTTCCATCATGACGATTTCTCAGCACATCCCAAAGTTGTTTGGATGTAGTGCACGATCCAAACTGATGTAATAGATCAGTGTTGATCGCCTGAGATAGCTGAGAAAATGCTTTCTTTTCTATAGCAAACCTTTTCTTCTCGTCATCCGCCAAATTCTCCAAAGGAATTGGTTCTCCAGTATTCTCTATGATGGGAGCAACGTAACCCTTCACAATCATTTGCCATGCTTCTGCTCCTTCAAGTCCTTGTCCCTCAACGTGAATCTTAAACTTCGTCTTCCAAGTGTTATACTCCTTCATGTCCATTAACTTTGGTGGACGATTGCCGCTTCCAGAAGATAGATCATGAATAAGAGTAGAAATAGCGTTGGTCGTCTGGGAATGGACTGCTGCTGCGGCAACTCCCCAATAGTTATCAATCGGTTGTGGTACTGATTGAACAACTTGTTGTGGTGCCGAACTAGTCATAGCCATATAATTGATCGGCTGTGTTGGTTGACTAGTCTTTTGTGCCGCTACTGTCCATGGATCTTGGACTTGTTGTTGTTGTGGTGCTTGAGTAGGTCTAGGGGTTGTTGGAAAGTTCCACATTGTATCCTGCAAACAATCAAACAAACAAACACGAAACGATTAAAATTTTTCCAAAAACAGAAAGCTCCTTCGTATGAACGGAGGTGCGAATGAGAAAAATCTTCTCTTTCGACCAAAAAATCTGATACGAATGTGGAAAAAAAATAATCAAATCTTCTTCGACCGCTTAAATCTTCCTTCGACCGTTTAAATCTTCCTTCGACCGAACGATTATACGAATGAGACACAATAGTGCGAATGAAAAATATAAGCAATCAAAGTTCACTTTCGACCACTAAAATCACTCTTTCGACCACAAAAACACTCGTTCGACCTAATACACTCCCACTTTCGACCGAATTCTCTCGTTCGACCCCTGTGATTTCAAAAACGGTTATTCTTTGAAAATCAGTTATATTTGATCATGTTTATCAAAAGTTGATGGAATTTGATGATCTTAATCAGGTTTTGAATCGGATGAAATTTGAAACAACTTTAATAAAGTGAATTATCCAATTCAAACTCGAAATCAAGGTGAAATCAATCAAAAACACATCATTTCAGTTTGTTCACTTAAAACAGAAAATTTTTGATCAAATTTGGGTCAAAATCAACTGAGAAACTATCAATTTGTGGTTGTTTGATTCAGAATGGCTCTGATACCACTTTGTATGCGCGTTAAAGGATCGATAAGCTACAAAGACAATCAAACAATTTAGTTTTGGGTGCGGAATCCCCAAAACCAGCACAAAATGATAACTAATCAGATAAACACACACAAATCATCATTTTCAAACGTTTTCATTAATAATCAAACTTGAATACACGTAGAAAAGTGATTACAATCAAGGATTAGACGCAAAACAAGTTTATAAAAAGTTACAGAGAGAATTCAGAAAGTGGCGGGAAATAAATGACTCAAAGTTAACTACAAAAACTGAGTTTGCCTATTTATAGACTGCACATTCGCCCACTTTGTTCATGCGAATGTGCAGGTTCGCCCATTGTGAACGGTCGAACCAAACTACATAATAAACAGTCTTCATTCGCCCAAAATTCTTCCTTCGCACCTTTGAAAACTCTCCTTCGCACCATCCAAAACCTTCCTTCGCACCTTCGACAGAAAACAAAAACATATGGTTTATCCAATCCAAAGCATTAGTCGCACATATGCACCTACACACAGTACTTCCCGTCAACTCTTCACATGATATCCTACTAGGACGCGATGGATTGGCAAAATTCAATAGTAACGCTTCTACGCCACATCAGATAATGGGTTTTCCGACGCGAACAGGAGTCGCGTTCATCCGTGGAAACAAAACGTGTCACGCAACAGAAACACCAAGGCCTTCAAAGCAAGCAAAACCAACTGTTAGAACCGACCGGAAAGCCGCATATACAAAGAGCTGCGGATGAATCTAGATTTTCTAGACGAGCGGAGAGATTCGGCTTGTGTCCGAGAAGCCGCATATAAAAGACAGTTAGAGAAATATTACAATGCGCGGGTCAAAGAACACACTTTCCGCGTCGGTCGCTTTGTTTTCCGCAACAATGACGCTTCAAACGCGGAAAAACTAGGGAAACTGGCCCCAACTTGGGAAGGGCCTTACAAAATTCAGGAAGTGTTGGGAAAGGGGGCGTATGCCTTAGAACAATTAGATGATTCGCCAATACCACGCACCTGGAATGCAGCTCAGTTACGTATATGCTACATGTAACCCACTACAATAATTTTGTAATAAGGAATTGATGTCCAAGTTCATTTATATTACAAAAGCATTTTTCATACATACTGTTGGTAAGCAAATACAGTCTACATACCAAAAGCGTAGACCACTACCACATATACCAAACAACCAAAAAAGGGGAATTACCAAACATACAACTTAAACCCCATAGACACAGTGACCCAACAACTAACCAAAAGAAAATACTTTACACATAAAGACTCCAACACATGGAAAGGAGAACCTAACCCCTAATCTTCCTGGTGGGTGTCTTCTTAACATTTCCCAACTCGGATAGCTTCTTCATCTTTAACGTCTTCCCATCAGAAGTGCCTTGATCATTCAAATGATCAGGACGCATGTCTTCTTGTGACAGCAGGAATGCACAGTGATCCGCTAGACGATCAAGAACATCAGTGGAAGAACGATCATGATCAGGATGACGAGACAACCTGATGATACCCTGCACGGCTAAAACCTCCTGGGCACTCAAAGCATTGTTTGAAGAATGGGATTCCATTTTTTCAGAAGACATGGTAAATTTTTTCAAGTATATGGAAAAATGAAGGTACACTTACTATGTATAGAGGAGAGAGGTTATAACCATTAATTACCATTAATGGTAACCACTCAATTACCCTAGTGACATCTGTCAAGTCACCCTGCCACCGCCGTCACAACCGTCACATCAGTGGCAGACTGACAGCCATCTGCGTCAGGAAATATAACGGATGACATCATCCAATGATTACCATGCATACGTGGAATATAAAAAATATAAAAAAGCCACAGTGTTCACCATACACAGAAAATTAAATTGTTCACAATGATAGAAATCACATGAAGCAAAGAAACAGGGCATCTCAACCAAGGTTCAGGTATTGGGAGATATCATCATTTCCAGCACCTTCCACGCGTTTCTCCCCAGCAGCGGACGACGTTCCTGCTTCACCATCAGTGGAAACCATCTTGCTTTCTCTTCCATCTGCGCTTTTTCAGCAAGCTCAGCTCCAAGACGGTCAGACTTGATGAAATAGCTGCGCAACTCTCCAGCAGGATCATCAGTCTCCGCGCAAGCTTCCAACAGGTCAAAGACTTCGAATTTTAGGTGCTCATAGTCTTCATAAGCCTTCATCAACTCTTCATCATACGACACATTCTCGTATGGACCAGCTTCCTTTTCTTTGCCTTCTGCGTGATGATAAAAACCTTCGGTGAAGCCAAGCTTTATCCTTTGCTTCACGGAAGAACTGGAAATGCGCGCAATCACTTCGGTCAACGCAAGATCATTCCAAACACATTTGAAGATCTACACAATAGGAAAAAACAAGACATTAACAAAGGAGTTAATCAGTAAAGGGGTAGATGGAAAAAGAATCTTATAACTTACCCCAGCAGCTCCATCACTCATCAGCCAGGCAATCCTTTCATTTGCAGCAATTGCCATGTCCGTCGACTGTTGAAACATTGCTTGCACCTTGTCCAACTCAACTTTCGCCTGTGTACATGATGACTCTGCCAAAGCTTTTTCCTCTTGACATTGGGAGTTTGCCAACGTCAACTCTTTTACTTTTGCCTCCACATCGGACAAGGAGGAAGTAGCAGTAAGGAGTTCCTCATGCTGAGCATTATATTTCTACACAGTATCAGCAAGCTGAGTTTGAATTTCTTCATGTAATTTCTTGCCTTGCTCTATTTCGTGCTTTAAGCGGGCATTCTCGAGCTTCAAAGCCTCAGTCTCTTCATTAGTCCGCTTACATGCGGCAAACCAGGCCTTCGAAGCATCAGCTCTCTCCTTTTTCACCTTCTCCAGTTCCGCAACAGCATCGCGAGCAACCTTCTTGTGATGATCAATCTCTAATCGAATCTCATTGCGGGCATGTTGGAACTCTTCTTCACGCGCAAGCAAGGCGGCCTCTGAGTCCTTCAAATTTTGGTAATCCCTTTGGAACTCATTCTCACATCTAATAAGGGACCCAAGGCCGCTTACGCCAAGCGAAAGGTTCATTTCCATATCAATAAATAAAGAGCGTCGATCGACGCTATCCTGGTAATCACGCTCAGCAGGGGGAACGGACAACATCACAAACTCCTGCGCGTCAAGCGCATTAGAAAAGCGAGTTGTGTCCATAATGTCCCAGCGTGGCTGATATGGCTTCGGCACGTCAGATGGGCGAGAAGAAAATAACCTCAATCGGCGTCCAGAATGTCCAGGATTTCCGGGATTAGCAATAACATTTACAGGACGATCAATCTGGCTAACAGTGGTTTCAACCGGTGTATGTTCAAAACAAGGCAAATTCTCAACAATTACCTCATCATTCTTGTCCTTCTGCGGTGAACTCGGCGCACACACGGAGGTGACAGGCATCTCAACACTCAAGTTGGGCGTCTCAGTCTCATCTACCTTCTTCCCAACATCCCTCTCCACGCCAACCACAAACTCTTCTGGCGTGGGCTCAGCCTGTGGCAGCAAAGTCTCCTTCACAACAGCTTCAGTAGCATCCGCGGCAGCCTGGTTAGTCAAGTCTACAGATTGATCAGGCAAGGATGACTTCTCTGGAGCTACGGGTGCCTGCTTTTTCTGTGTCTCCGCAAAGGGATGCTAACCTACAACAAAGGCTATCCGCAACAAGTCAACAGACTTGTTCAAAAAATCAAACACGTAAAAAAGGAATACAAAATATACACGTACCAGACAAATGCCTCAACGTCTTCATAGGCAGATTTGCGCGAACAGGCGGGGGCTTCACAGGTATCTCTAGTTTATCAGTCGTTGGCCACAACAAAGGCTTGAAAACGTTGACCGGAACCTCTGAAATAGGGTCCGGACGTGGAAAGTCACTCGAAGTTTCCGCAGAATCAGGAACCCGCACTTGCTTTAAATTTAACTCGGCAACCCTCTGTTGAAACAATTATTCAGTAACACCCTCGGACTGATGAACAGGTGATGAGCGTCTGGCACGTTTATGCTCCAACTCTGTATCAGATTCAGTCAATTCCTCATCTACTTCTTCAACCACAATGGGAATAGCAGGCGGCTTGGTCTTCTTGCTTGCTATGGCACGCTTCCTAGAAGTACCCGTGCCTGCCGCGGAAACCACATCTGTATAAATTGAAATCATATGTGAGGAACAAATTCCGGAGTTACAAGAACTAACCCAATGATTTTTTGCGCTGTGAAGTAACTTCGTCAACATCAATTACGGCTTTCCCGCAGAGTTGTATACCCGCACCTAACACGAAGAATGCGCTACATCAGTACGCAAATCGCGTACTTGCTGCACTTTATTCGCGCACAACAAGATAATCAATCACAAAAAAGATAAGGGAAAAATGAAAAACCTGTCCGAACATATTGCTTCGGAGGATCAACCAGGTTCGGAAATAAGAAATTCCCACTATTCCTTTCAGATAAGAGTTGCAGACCAGGAACAGCGGGTGCGTATAACACCTTTGCTTCACCACGCTTGGCGAACAGTTCAAACAGAGTAGCATCTGGGGAAGGATAAAAATACATGAACACCAACAAGAGAAACATAAAATATAAGTCATGATGTTAATACCTTTTGGAGGATTGGGGTCTTGACCCTCAGGGCAGATAAGACTAATCCCTAGCAAATTTAAAACACTCTTTGGACACTGATCCATCATCAGGGGAGTGGCATGATCACAAAGAGTTTTATACCAACCTTGATCTTTATAACCCTCCATGGGAGGGAACTCAGCTATCTTCTCCTTCAAACCCAACATCATCTATTGAAAGGGTGCAGGGATTACACCATGGTTAACATAAAAGAACTTATCTTTCCATTCATACATAGACTTCACTTTCTCAGACACAAGCTGTTTAACTTTCCGGCGAGCACCTAAGCTATACCAAGCGCTCCCACCACGGGCTGCTTCAAGAACGTAGAAGACGTTTAATCTTTCAAAGGTGGCCTCAATTTCCAAAGCTTGGCAAGTAGCCTCGAAATGTAATATCCGGCACCACCCATAAAGGGTCAATTGTGTGGGATGAACACCATACTTCAATAAAACATCCACCACAAATTTGGTAGCCGGCAGACGAAAACAACATTTGATAAACGTTGCAGCATACAAGGCAATCTTACCAGGAGGGGCCTTCAAAGCAGTCTGTCCTTCAGCCGGAAGTTCAGGCTCCCACTCCGGCAAAATGCTATATTGATCCAGAAAATTCAAATAGGAGGCTTTATTCCACTTGATAGTGGTGGCCTCTATACTCTTGGACGATTCTTTGCCCAGATCTTTAATGGAATCTGACGTTTTACTAGACTCTTGCACATCTTGTGAATCTTGTGACATAATGAAGGATAAGGTGGTTTCAGGAAAACAGAGACGTTGAAGAAAGAAATTCAAAACTTTGAAACAGTTGAAATGGAAAAGCAACCATCAAAATTTAATTTATAGGCTTTGCAATTAATGTTCCTGACGTCATGGACAGGCTTTTCGGAGATGAGCCCAATGGGGAAATGACACGTGTACAATGGAAGACAAACAGACGTCACACGCGGCTCACACGCCCACTCGCCGGATAACCGCCGCTTAAACGACTCTGCACACGTCTCAACTGACAGAAGTCACGTCTCTCCCACTCGCCATATGAACCACAAGTTTTCAAATTCAAGGGGGAAGTGACAACTGTCAACACATGCCAACTGACGTGTCTCACTTTTTTGCGGACAGTTGAAGTAAAAATTTTAACACCCGTTCTCCGCATAAGATTTACGCAGGCGAAGATCAAATAGCCACATGCATACGCGAATTCAGTACGGATACAAAAGACCATACGCAACAACCCACGCCTAATAAGTCCAGCATCCCTCACATCTCTTCATTACTTCTAGATACGAGACACACTGGACTAGGGGGACTTGAAGGGAGTGGGTAGTGACTAAGCCATTCCGCACATCCATTCCGGACGCAATGCTACCGCGCGGATAAGAACTACGCGCAAAACACAGTCAAAGCTCATTAATGACTAGACAAATAAGGAAATGATTGGTCAACATCCGGTCAAGGCGAATATCATGCATGGTCAATAGCCATGCATGAATCACGTAACCACACCATTAAAGGCGGTACACGGTTCCACTATTCCCATTAATTTAGCTTTCCTTATATCATCACACTAACACGACTAAGGGTGATGGAGACAACCTAACCACGGTTAGGACTTGGGTAATGGTGGCATACGGACTCTCCTATAAAAGGGATCACATCCCCAATAGGAGAGGACACTTTCTACTGACTTGGAGAGCTATCATACTAGATAGTATCCCCATTCATCCCGTTTTTGTTATAAACAACTACCTCGTGTAGTCATCTCCACACCCACACATACATTCTTTTTTGCAGGTCCTTTGTTCCATAGCTGCTAGTGAAGGATTAACTCTGTGGATACTAGTAATCTTATCATCCCTAACAGGTGGTAAGACTATTTGTTTCTTCACTAGCAAAACACACAAATCACTTTCAAAGATTTCATTTCATTGATAAACATGTTGATAATCTTTACAATTTGATGTTTACAATGTTATAAACTAATATCAGACACAAAGAAACCCTAGGGAGTGAACACACTCAAATGAGGGAAACAAAATGACCAAAAGTTAAACTTAAAATTTGATTCAGCCTTTATATAAGCCTGCACATTCGACCTTACGTATGGTCGAATGTGCACTTTCGACCAATCAAACAGGCGAATCAACACAATACATAAAAACTTCCTTCGACCTTTGAGCTTCTCTCTTCGACCTTTAATATCTACCTTCGACCATTATATTCCTCTTTCGACCATTCGTAAATGACAAAACAAAATTGTATTAGCAATTCAATAGCATTAGTCGCATTTCGTGTATCTTCAAATGATTACTATTGTGAGATTAAATACCATCCGGGAAAGGCCAACGTTGTGGCTGACGCATTGAGCCGGAAGGAACGAGTCAAGACCATGCATGTGCGTGCGCTGGGTTTGACCATCCATACAAATCTCACTATCCGTATCTGCAAAGGAAGATCTGAAAGGCAAAAATCTGCAGAATGAGTCGTTATTCAAGATGGTTAATCTGTTGGAACCAAGGTCAGACGGCACAGTTTATTTTGCCAATCGGATCTGAGTGCCACATTTTGGGGGTTTACGTGATTTAATCCTTGAAGAAGCCAACAAGTCTAAGTACTCGGTCTATCCCAAAGCTGGCAAAATGTACAAAGATGTGAAGGAACTTTACTGGTGGCCCAACCTTAAAGGTGAAATCGCCATGTACGTCAGCCGATGCCTTACCTGTTCAAAGGTCAAAGGCAAGTATCAGAAACCATCTGGTATGCTTCAGCAACCAGAAATTCCTGTTTGGAAATGGGAACAGATCTCCATGGACTTCATCACCAAACTACCTAAGACGTCCAGTAGTCACGACACGATTTGGGTAATTGTTGACAGGTTGACTAAATTCGCACATTTCTTGCCGATCAAGGAAACTGACAAATTAGATATACTCGCCAAAGATGTACATTAAAGAGATTGTAACTAGGCATGGTGTTCCTGTTTCAACGATATCTGACCAAGACAGTCGATTTACTTCCCGATTCTGGCAAACATTGATGGACGCACTAGGCTGTCGCTTAGACATGAGCACAGATTATCATCCAAAAACCGATGGCCAGAGCGAACATACAATTAAAACATTGGAAGACATGCTTCGAGCATGTGTATTCGATTTCGGTGGGAACTGCGATTCTCATTTACCTTTGGCTGAGTTCTCTTACAATAACAGTTACCACACCAGCATCAAGGCTTCCCCGTTTGAAGCCCTGTATGGACGGAAGTGTAGATCACCCTTGTGTTGGGAAGAAGTTGGAGCCAAGTATTTGACTGGCCCCGAGCTCGTACAAGAGACCACTGATAAGATCTTTCAGATCCGTGATCCCTTGAAAGCCGCTCGAGATCGTCAACACATCAAGGAAAAGGACAAGGCAAGAGACCTCTCGTACATCACTTTCACAAAGATATAATCTCCTTCCTTTTTCCTTGCTGGCGGCCGCATGACACCATGGAGACAAGCTCATGGAATGTTGGTATGTTACTCCAAAGTAGACTATAAAACAAACTTCTATCCCACCCCCTTGATAAGTCAACCTTCCTCTTATATCCTTACCCAATCATAATCGTCCAAGACCAAAGTAAAGCCACCCCCAAGTCACTATCTTTCATTATAACATGATTAGAATGCTTAATCAATACTCCATCCAAGAAGCTTGCCCTTTCCCCATTTGTTTTGTCCATGTCTTGGCCGAAACCTTATATAAAGGGACTCCACTTCACTCTCAAATGCCACACCAAACAATTCCTTTCACCTCTAAATTTTTAGATCTTGTTTTCCCCTAACCAAAGCTTCACGAGTCTTGGAAGAGAATAGGAAGCCACCTCTTGGTAATATCCCCATGCCTATAAACTTTAATCTAGTCCATTCCACCCGACCTTGTTCGGCCTTTGGTTCAATTTAATCATATAATCACACAGAATGTCTTCGTTTGCGGTTACTTTTACTCACTGATGATCACATTGTCTTAACCCAACACCAATCGGCCTTTTTGATAACTTGGAGAAGTCGAGCCATGCTTTTTGAGTCACTACACCACTTAGATCACCATGAATAAATCGGTTTTTATAAATACAAACACACTTGGCTTATGTTCAAGATTTAGGCTAACAAACATGGTGATCAAGCCCGATTTTCTCACAAAACTCACAAACATGTTTCATGATAACCTCACAAGGCCTTGTCAAGCCCAATACATTCAAGTTTGATCCATTAAATAATTGGCTTAAGGACTTATGCGATGTATTGTAATTGGCTACCACTAACTAACATGTGTTAAAAAAATCTAGAACATGTGTTAACATCAACTTGAAAGAAATAATGGCCTAAACACATGTTAAGGTATTTATTTTTATCACAAATCAATCACACACGATGAAATGGGAACTACTTGAACCCGTCACTACCAAAAAGGACCCATTTTATCACTATCAATGTTTCGAAACACTTTGCCAGTACACTAACAGTAGGGGATAGAGCTAATAACTGGGTCCAAAAATGTCGGGTGAACAATTTGTATGATAGACAACGAAAACTTGTGAATTTACCATGCTCCTACTAAATCGTAGGGCAAACAGTAGGGGATAGAGCTATCTCACAGTTACAGCTTCACTAGACCACACACGACTCTATCATGTGAGTTTTACGGCCCAATTTTACTATTTTACATTTCGGAGAACAAACATGCTTCAATACCGGTGTCATTTAAAAGTGTGTGTAAATTCTATCATGACTGCCATGGAACACTTTAATAGATCTATTGGGTTGACACCCCCACTCTTGCTTAGTCGCTCTAACCAGTTACATACAAAAGAGTGTTAGTATTCTACCATACATACATTATCTTCAGTGTACAATGCGCGACGCACCACAGTCAAGAGGTTTGGTTAAGGGACTCATGGTTCGCACAGTAATCATTCACTTAGCTAGCCTATGATTGGTCATACACGAATTACGCGTTTGTTTTACTTGTTACGTTCAAACCCGTAAACGCACCAACATTATTATTGACAAATCTTTTATGCATATTTTTCAGGTAACTAATGGAGGGCCGTAGGGATTTAAGAGAGAGGTTTGAGCATGCACTGGGTGGTACCGCTTGGAATGGGTTTTGTCAATCCCGTGATGTTTCTCGCCCTCTAGCCTCTTTGACACCTTGGGACGTACACTCACGAAGTGTACACCCTGAAAGAGGATACGTCTAGCTCTTGTTATCGCCATACCAGCCCGAGCCCCAATTTTCCCTTTACCCGCTGACCCTATCCCGACCAGCGAGCCTACCCAGCCTACTGACCCCATACCGGAGCCCCTAGCGATGGAGATATGCGAGCCGAGACTTGAGCCACCGAAGAGGCTGAAGAGGTGCTCTCAGGCCCGCAAGCGGTCTTTCCTTCCCAGTCTCACTTGCGATTTAGCACATAGGGATGAGGAGGATGATCCCAAGGCTATGAGCTTGGGAGGCACATCCGGGAGACCCCTCTATATCGAGCGTGGCGTCATTATATGCCACGATGTGCAGCTGGTAGATTTGGGAGCCTTCATCCGGGAGGTTGAGACTCTGCAATCCGAGGCCAAGCATGGGAGAATTTCTGCTATTACGGAGAGGGCTGAGATGGGGAGACGTTTGGAGACGTTAGAGAGAAGGATGGCAGAGACTGACCAACGTATGAGGGAGGCGATCATTACTCTTGCTGCTGCTTTTCCACCACCATCTTCTTAGATATTATGATTATGCTTGTGTTGTTTTATGGTATTATGTTATGATGTTTAACTAAACTAATTACAGTTCGACCGCACATTTTGTTTATTGAAACTCGATCATTTTGGTTTCATGTATGGATTATGATATCATGACATGTTGATTACCCTATTAACTTATGAATGTGATTTAATTTAATTAATAAGCATGACTTTGTTGGTTATTATATGATTACATATATATATATATATATATATATATATATATATATATACACATCTCGTATGTTTTTTGTGTCAACACGGACAACGGATGGCGGACCACTTCTAGCCACTCCCGTCGAGTTAGCTAGGGTGGTTGCTGAGGCAATTGCTCAACATGATGCAGCTCGATCTGACTCCAGCGGAGGTTCAAGAGGTAACAGTCGCCGGCGAGGAAGTGAAACAGATCACAAGGTTGAAAACTCTATTCATGGCTGTTCGTACAAAACCTTCATGGCATGCAAGCCATGGAATTTCCGTGGTACGGAAGGCGCTGTAGGAATTGTCCATTGGATTGAGAAGACCGAATCAGTCCTAGACATAAGTGGTTGCTCCGATGATCAAAAGGTGAAGTACTCCACTTGTACCTTTCAGGATGAAGCCATTACATGGTGGAACCTACATATGCAAACCCTAGGCAGAGAAGCGGCATAGAGCCTTGCTTGGGCCAATCTCAAAACGCTGCTCATGGAAAAGTATTACCCTGCCATGGTGGATGCCAACGTGACTGCATATACCACTCGTTTTCATGAACTCTCTCGATTAGTCCCTCACATGGTCACGCCCGAATACAAGAGAGTCGAGCAGTATATCTGGGGTCTATCTTCAAAGATCCGTAGTATGGTCACTGCATCTGCACCCTCCACCATCCAGGCTGCTGTTACCCTAGCCCACAATTTGAACAACGATGTTGTTCGCATGGGTTCGCTGAACCAAAAGGTTGCAGTTACTAGTGAGAGTTCGGGGAAAAAGCGCAAAAAAACGCCTAGGATTCCCAGAACCGTGTTAAATTGGGGACAATTTATAGCCCATGACAACATGTGGGTCCCATTTTGTTCACACTAGATGCCATTTTACAATAAAACGCCTAGGATTCCCAGAACCGTATGCTTTAAAAGTACATATAAATCGACTAATAATTAACACGTGCACAAAACATGGCCCACATACACTAACACTCCACCTGCCAAAAAACAAGTGTTATGAATGTGGTGGAACTGGTCATTTCCGCCAGGATTGCTCAAGGCTAAGGATCAAGCTCATGGACGAGCATTCGTGCTAGGAGCCAATGAAGCACGCGAAGATCCTAATGTGGTTACCGGTACGTTTTTCCTTGACAACCATTATGCATCGGTACTTTTTTATTCAGGCGCTGATTTTACGAAAACCCTTGGGTTAGAATCAAGTAAGTTGGATGCGCATTATACCATAGAATTGGCCAATGGTAAGTAAATTTCGTCTGAGGAAGTTGTAAGGGATTGTGTTTTGCAACATGGTGATCGTTTTTTCCGTATTGATCTACTGCCTATTCAGTTTTGACGTTGTCATTGGCACGGATTGGTTATCCAAGAATCGTGCAGAGATCATCTGCCACAATAAATTGGTTCGTATCCATTTATCCAGTGGTGAAACCCTTTTTATTTGATGTGACCGTGGTGGATCTACTCTTCGATTCATTTCTTGCATCAAGGCGCAAAAAATTTAAGGAAGGGTTGTGTCACGTTCTTGGCACATGTCATTGAGTAAAGAGCTAAAGATCGGAAACTCGAGGACATACCGGTAGTGCGAGACTGTCCGAAGACATGTCAGGGCTGCCACCGCCATGACAAGTCAATTTTTTCATTGACCTAGTCCCAGGAGTTGCCCCTGTAGCTCGTACTCCGTATCATTTGGCACCATCCGAGATGCAAGAATTTTCTAACCAGGTTCAGGAATTGTTAGACAAAGGTTTCATTCGCCCGAGTTTTTCTCGGTGGGGAACACCTATTTTGTTCGTGAAAAAGAACGACAGAAGTTTTCATATGTGCATCGATTATCGGGAGTTGAACAAGCTGACCATCAAGAATAAGTACCCGCTGCCGAGGATCGACGTTCGGTTTGACCAAATGCATGGTTCCAGCTACTATTCGAAGATTGACCTACGTTCAGGATATCACCAGTTGTGGATCCAAGAAGACGACATACCGAAGACTACTTTCCGAATTCGTTATGGGAATTATGAGTTTCTGGTAATGCTATTCGGCTTGACGAATGCTCCTGTTGTTTTTATGGATCTTATGAATCGACTCTACTAGCCCTACTTGGACAAATTCGTAATTGTTTTTATTGATGACATCTTGATCTACTCGTAAACCAAGGACAAGCATAAACATCATCTTAGACTGATATTGGAGTTGCTTAAAAACGATAAGTTGTTTGCCAAGTTCTCTAGATGCGAGTTTTGGATTCGAGAAGTTCATTTTCTTGGTCACGTTGTAAACAAGAAGGGCATTCAAGTTGACCCCACAAAATTTGAAGCCAACAAAGATTGGGATGCGCCCAAAATACCAACCGAAGTGCGACAATTTTTGGGTCTAGCTGGATATTATTGTTGGTTCATCAAAAAAAATTCTAAGATTGCTCAGCCACTTACAAGCTTGACACAAAAGGACAAGAAGTTCAATTGGGGGATCAAACAAGAGGAAGCGTTTCAGGTATTTAAGAACCGTTTGTGCAGTGCTCTGATTCTCTCCCTCCCCGAAGGTACCAATGATTCCGTGGTTTATTGCGATGCTTCACATCAAGGTCTTGGATGCATACTCATGGGGTGGAATAAGGTTATCGCATATGCATCTCATCAACTCAAGGTCCATGAGAAGAACTACACCACTGATGACCTAGAATTAGATGCAGTGATATTTGCCCTCAAGATTTGGAGGCACTATCTTTATGGTACTAAGTGCACCATTTTCACCGATCACAAGAGCATACAACACATCTTCAATCAGAAGGATCTGAACATGTGACAACGTAGATGGGTTGAATTGGTAAATGACTACAATAGTGAGATTAAATACCATCCGGGAAAGGCCAACGTTGTGGCTGACACCTTGAGGCGGAAGGAACGAGTCAAGACCATGCGTGTGCGTGCGCTAGGTTTGACCATCCATATAAACCTCACTATCCGTATTCGTGAAGCTCAATAGGAAGCTCTAAAAGTTGAGAATCTGAAGAATGAGTCCTTATTCAAGATGGTTGATCTTTTGGAACCAAGGTTTGACGACACGGTTTATTTTGCCAATCAGATCTGGGTACCATATTTTGGCGGTTTACACGATTTAATTCTTGAGGAGGCCCACAAGTCTGGGTACTCGGTTCATCTTGGAGTCGACAAAATGCACAAATACATGAAGGAATTCTACTGGTGGCCCAACCTTAAGGGTGAAATTGCAACATACGTCAGCCGATTCCTTACTTGTTCAAAGGTCAAAGATGAGTATTAGAAACCATCAGGCCTACTACGGCAACCCGAGATTCCCATTTGGAAATGGGAACAAATCTCCAAGCTACCAAAGACGTCCAATGGTCACGACACGATTTGGGTAATTGTTGACAGGTTGATGAAGTCTGCACATTTCTTGACGATCAAGGAAACCGATAAGCTAGAGAAATTCGCCAAGTTTTACATCAAGGAGATTGTGACTAGGCATGGTGTGCCTGTCTCAATCATTTCTGACCGAGACAGTCGATTCACTTCCTGATTCTGGCAGACACTTATGGTTGCTCTAGGCTCTCATTTGGACATGAGTACAGCTTATCACCCACAAACCAATGGCTAGAGCGAGCGGACTATCCAAACCGTAAAGGACATGCTCCGTTCTTGCTTAATCGACTTTGGTGGAAATTAGGATTCTCATTTACCCTTGGTCGAATTCTCTTACAACAACAGTTACCACACCAGTATCAAGGCTTCCCCATTTGAAGCCTTATATGGAAGTAAGTGTAGATCTCATTTATGTTGGGCGGATGTTGGAGACAAGTATTTGACTGGCCCGGAGCTAATTCAAGAAACAACCGATAAGTTCTTTCAGATCCGTGATCGCTTGAAAGCCGCTCGAGATCGTCAAAAGAGCTATGATGATCGCCATCGCAAACCACTCGAATTTCAGGTTGGCGATAAGGTACTCTTAAAAGTCTCACCCTAGAAGGTGTACCACGGTTTGGCAAATGTGGGAAGCTTAACACCCGATACATATGCCCTTTTGAAATACTTTCTAGGATTGGTCCCATGGCTTACAAGCTCAAGTTACCTAAAGAGCTCAGTGGTGTTCATGACACGTCCAGGTATACAATTTGAAGAAGTGTTTTTCCGATGAATCTCTGATCATTCCTCCCAAAGAAATTCACATCCTTGATCAACTTCACTTTATTGAGGAGCCAATCGAGGTGACTGATTGAAATGTCCATAAATTGACAAGGAGCCGAACCAAACTTGTTAAAGTCAGATGGAATGCAAAGTCTGAACCCGAATTTACATGGGAACGTGAAGACCAGATGAGACGCAAGTATCCAGCTCTTTTTCCCAAGACAACTGAGACCAGTAGGAAAACTCGATTTTGCGGACGAAATTCCAAAAAAAAAAAGAGAATGTGACACCAATCAACGATCCAGGTCAACATTCGTACACATTTTATGTATTATTGTCATTTCATGTGCATAATTAGACTTTTTACACACACTATACCCCCAATCCGGTAAAGCATGAGTTATTGAGAAAACTCGATATATTATCCGTTTATGCATACAACACACGGACTATACGAAAAAATGGCGTTGAGCAGTCTAGCCAATCATACACTCAACAGAGAGCAACCGGATACCCGATTACCAAACTTATACAAAACAACAATACACGTGACAATGTTAAATGTGGAAGGTTACATAATCCACCCAAACCCGAATAATCACAGAGTGTTTTATGAGGTTACCACTCACTAACACATGGTAACTCCTCACTAACATATACATATAGATCACAAATATTATCATCTTTTAACATCTAATAACATGTGTTCACGACTAATGGAAATCAATACATGTTAATATCGTCATCAAAACACGTGTTAATATCCTGAATGCTATAACTCTAGATAATTTGTAGGTCTCGATAGCAACTCATAAGATCACATGTGCATAGTGTATATAATCGGCTATGTACACACATTGAGGAACAAGCCAAACCTACACACTCATATACATATACAAAATTACTCGACTATCTACCTAATATAACCAACTTGTATGTTTGATGATATATATATATATATATATATTCGACTACCAAGGCCGATGAATAAACACTTGACGATAAGTGGAATGATCTATGTCTAGATAACCAAGTATACTTATTATAGAATTGGACAATACAATGGACGCATATACACATACACACACAACAATACATACACATATAAACTCATCTTATTGTCATGTCTCTCACTTATACACAATTAGAACCTTTGGTAATGACACTACACATCCCTATGAGAAAGTTTAAGCTCAAAATGGAACCTTCCTCTCTTTTTTTCTTCTCGGCCGAAACCCAAGACCCAAACACACCCTTATCTTTTTCATGGATGTCCACCCTTATACAAATAAAGCATGAGACCACCATGTACACATACCATTGTCCTAAGATCCCAACCCCAAAATAAGAGGGTTTGCCTTATCAATGATCTCGGCCAAAGAAAACATCCCAAGTCCCACCATGTGTCACTTTCACTTCCTTGCAAGTTGTCACCTTACACATGGGAATTTTTCTTGGAACTTGAGCACCTATCAAACTAGAGAGATTGTGGAACAATCAACATCAACCAAATGATGACAACCTATGCTCTTGGAAGGGTCACTGTCACCTCCACACCTATACATGTTTCGGTCGATTCCACTCAAGATCATATGACAAAGATTGATCACCACATCCACAGTTGCACATGATGTAAATCGACTAGGACAATGATGACGTAATGGTTTACACTCAATTAGACAAGAAGACAAAGTAATCCACCCTCCAATACAAGTCAATTATCCCTAATAGCAAACTCCAAACCATAATCGACCAAGGATCAAGGAGGAATGCATGCCACAAACTTATACTAATACAGACATAAGAAAAGAATACAATACCATTTCCACCAAGAATGATTCACACCCCTTTTGTGACTTTTGTAATCGGCCAAAGGCATGAGAAGGACATGAGATCATGTTTTGTCAATGTTAATCACCAATTAATGTCTTAACTTCTTATTCAACCCTTTTTTATGAAGATCTGCATACCATGTTTGGCCCAATCCTGTGTAATCGACCGTGTATAAATAGAGGACCAATGAGGAGAGTTCTTCACACTATCACAAACCCACAAACACTTGATTGCTTCGGCTATCCCCAACCTCTCTCTAAACTCGACACCACACCCTTGAAGGTGGCATCTAGGAGCTCACAAGAATCACAAAGTCTCGTCTCACTTCAAGGTAAGTTACAACTATCCACAATGTGTGACGCCCCGCTTTTCCCGAATAATATAATTATTTATTTATTCATAAAACGATTTTAAATTCGTTAACAATAATATCTCGTTAACAACTAATACATTCTTATTTCATTAATAAATTTATTATCTAAATTCGCCAAATAACACGTCGTGAGTAATAACATACTAGTAAACCAACACTTATTCTTATAAATTTTAAATGTGACTAAAAATATATATATATATATATATATATATATAACAAATATATAGTCCAAATTAATTTCAATCGATTTATAAAAATAAAATACGTGGTACAAACATTTGGCGACTAAACGAGTAGAGTTGTGGCGAGAGCCGGGACTTAACGTATTCGTTTAAGAAATAACTTCCACCTACCCACCAAACAAAAAACCCTAGCTATATAATCACTCTATCTCCTTCTCCTTCTCCTTCCTTATTCTTTACAAACACAACCCTAGCCCCTCAAGCTTATTTTTCTTTCTTCATGCTCATCTCTCTCGTACCCTCTCCTCTCTTCCACCCTAAACTGCACCGCCGCCAACCACTTATCACAAATCCCCTTCCTTCGTTCACACCACACCACCCTGACGCCCCTACGCTAATAAACTCGGGTCTTGCATTCCGGTCGATGGCAGTCAAGGGACGCTCAACGATTGAGGTCGGATGGTCGTTCAGATCTGGATAGTTTGCTCAATAGGCTTGAAGGGTTGTTTTGACAAGTTGTTTGGTTCAGGGTGATGCTCTTTTGGGGTCTAATTAGCATGCTCTTGGGCCGGTTATGATGTTTCCTGGTCCGGTTGGTGACTGCGACCAGTAAGCCGATTTCTTGGTTAATGATTGGTTCCGGGTGTTTGGTCCAGGAGCAACACAATGGTCATGCTTGGTTCGTTCACGGTCAGTTTTGTTTTCCTTCAGGTTAGATTATGTTCATTTGGGTCTTGTCAAGCCATTTCAACCAAGTCAAGATTGGGTCAAATGTCGATCAAGACGAGTCCACTTTGGTCAAGATTCGACTCGGTCAAAGCTGGTCAACTTAACCACTGTGATGTTCAGTCAAACCTGGTTAACTTGGTTAATGGTCCAACCCGACTAGATTCGTAAACGTTTAGATTGAGGCGCGTATGTGTCGGTCCGCGGGCACATATCGAGAAGGTATATCGCACGCCGTGTTTTCGATTTACTTATTTATCTTAGTGTTGGATATATATAATTAAAGATATATTTTCTTTTGTGTTAAACGAACCTAACCGACTTGTATTTTTTTGAAAATGATTTGAGTAATTTTAAGACGTTAAAAAGAATGGCTACCAACTATACATATGCAGAAGCACATAAGTGTTCATGTTATGAAATAATGAACTGTCGAAAGATTTAATTGAATATATATATATATATATATATATATATATATATATATATATTACATTTAAAAGTGTAAAACAAAGCGAATCGACATGCGTGTATACATCCATTATGCAAACTACTAAATTGTTGGAGTATCTATACAATCATATGTTTAAATATTTATACATATAAACACACTATTTAGCGAAACATACATTACCTAACTAAAAGTAAAAAGTTTAGTTAGTTTATGACGCTAGTTTTGAAAATGGATTATATAGATACTACTTATTCAAAACCTATAGTTCTCGTTTATTATAATCTTAATAACTTAAACCTTTTGTCGCGTATAAAGACTTGATAAATTGTATTGTGTTTTGTTTTGGACAATTGATGTTTTGGGATAAAATAGACAACTTGCGTTGTCTGGTTTCTTACAAAAACAGAGGAGACTCTGCCCAAATTTTTATAAAATATAAGAAATATATCGGATGGTCAAATCTATTATTTGGTAAAATTGAAGCTACGTATTACAAGTACATTTTATTAGCAGACTTTACTTTATCATACTAGAAATATATACGCTTATATATATATCCAATATATATACTAACCAACCTACGAAACAAGTTAACATTCGAGTCAAGTTATGCCAATATTATTTTCTTAATACAAACTGTGTCTTAAACAATTACTTCAAGACGTGACCCTGAAAATAATCTATACTATATTAATAAGCATATAGGAAGGGCAACTTTGGTCATTTGCCACTTTTTTAAAGATGTACAACCCTGAAAGCATGTTGTACATATATTAATGCATAAAAACTCTTAAACTTTTTAGAGTACAAGCTATGATGCGTCATGTACAAGCATGCTTAGAAAAATAACACGGATACATCACTCACATTAGGCTTTCATTCAGATCTCACATTTCAAAACCTTATCTGGCTCCCCCTTTCTCTCTCTCTCTCTCTCTCTCTCTCTCTCTCTCTCTCTTGAGACTCAAGAATATGAAGCCGATTACATCATAATTTCACCAGATCAACTAACATTCCAACCTTCTTCATAGGTCAGTAACATTTTGTTATGATTCTAAACACTATTTCGTTATTCAAAACCCTAATGAGGAATAAAAGGTGGACTTTGATGTAGATCCAGAGTAATGTTTCTGCTGCAATGGGTCTGATTTAGGGTTTTCTGAATCACAAAACTTAATTATCCGCCTCCATCTCCTTGCTTTCTCTCCAAATCGATTCAAGCTATAGGGTTTCAAGATCTACTCTATCCGCAACAGATCAACAAATCTCTCTTTGTCTGACACAAGATTGACTGGATTTGACCTCTCGGTACAGTTTTTAACCATATCTTGGGTTTTATGTTTGTTATTTGAGTCGAATATGTGAATACTTTCAGATTTGTGTTAGGTTCCTGTTGATGCGTTTTGCGACTAAGGATTGGATATACAATAATTAACATATGTTAGTGATGGCCGAAGGTGAATCAGTTTGGGCGAATGTAGATATTATGGGGCGAAGGTAGATTTGGACTGGGCGAAGGAAGAATGGACCTGAACAAGAAGACACATTCGACCACTTGTAGTGGGCGAATGTGGAAAACACTCACATTCGACCAGTGAAAACGGGCGAATGTGCAGTGCCTATATATAGATTTTGAGTTTTTTGATAATGTAAGAGGGTTGTCATTTGTGTCCAGGTTTAGATCAGGTTCATAGGTGTTTTTGAGATATTATCTGTGTGATCTAGATTAACATAAACTCATTGTAAATGCTTTTTGAATGAAAGTTAATCTATGAAATGTTATTGAAAATGATCTTGATTGTGTCGTGATTTGTGTTTTATCAATTTGTTCAGAACTAGGGTTTCCGCACCTAGTTTTGTGACTTGTATGATCGTATAATCATGTTTTAGATAAAATCCAACGCTCACAAAGTGGTATCAGAGCATAGAGGATCATACAACAACAAATTTGATAAGATCAGAGCTGATTTGGACATGTTTTTGACATAAAATCATCTGTTTTTACATAAACATTGTTTTTAAGAGTTTTTGATTGATTTAAAGGTGAATTTGTGGTCGAATTCAAGTTTTCCAAGACTTAAAGTTGGTCCAAATCAATTCCGAAACATAACCTGATTGAGATCATTCAAATCCATGAACTTTTGAAAATCTGAGATCAGAATAACCGTTTTTCAAACAATAACCGTTTTTCAAAAATGAGATCAGGTTCATAGGTGTTTTTGAGAGATTATCTGTGTGATCTAGATTAACATAAACTCATTGTAAATGCTTTTTGAATGAAAGTTAATCTATGAAATGTTATTGAAAATGATCTTGATTGTGTCGTGATTTGTGTTTTATCAATTTGTTCAGAACTAGGGTTTCCGCACCTAGTTTTGTGACTTGTATGATCGTATAATCCTGTTTTAGATAAAATCCAACGCTCACAAAGTGGTATCAGAGCATAGAGGATCATACAACAACAAATTTGATAAGATCAGAGCTGATTTGGACATGTTTTTGACATAAAATCATCTGTTTTTACATAAACATTGTTTTTAAGAGTTTTTGATTGATTTAAAGGTGAATTTGTGGTCGAATTCAAGTTTTCCAAGACTTAAAGTTGGTCCAAATCAATTCCGAAACATAACCTGATTGAGATCATTCAAATCCATGAACTTTTGAAAATCTGAGATCAGAATAACCGTTTTTCAAACAATAACCGTTTTTCAAAAATGAGATCTGCTAGTTTTGGGCGAACCTGGAACCTGGACTGAGTGTTGTGGTCGAACCTGATAAATAGTGGGCGAACCTGAATAGTTTTTGGGCGAACCTGAAAATTCTTGTTGAAATCTTTCACTTTCGGGTAGAAATTTTCACATTCGACCGTTTTCATTTCGGGCGAAAGTGGAATAGTGTTAGTTTGTGTTTACATTCTGATCTAGACTACCTTCGGGTGTTACTGTGTGGACGAAAGTAGAAACCATTTTGGACGAAAGTGAGAAATTTTGGACGAATCTAGGATTGTTTGGACGAACCTACTGAATTTCGGGCGAACCTAGGATTTTTGTTGAAAAAATTTTCTAAGTGTTGAGATTTTCAGATTGTGATCATGTGGCGTTTTCAAACTACTTCGGGATCAGCAACAACACAACCACAACAGCAGACAATGGACCCATGGACAGTGGCAGCGCAAAAGACGAACACACAGTCTTCACAACCACATAACTACATGACAATGACGAGCACGATGCCTCAAAATGTAGCACATCCGGCACTACAATCAGATTACTGGGGAGTAGCTGCAGCGGCGGTAAATACTCAAACCACTAATGCTATTTCTACCTTGATTAAGGATTTGTCTACAGGTAGTGGAACTCGGCCACCGAAGCTCATGGATATGCAAGAGTATAACCAGTGGCACACCATGTTCAAGATCCATCTGGAAGGCATGGGAGTTGAAGGAGCTGAGGCATGGAGCATGATTGTGAAAGGTTACACAGCACCAATTTTGGAGAATACCGGTGAGTTGATTCCTTTGGAAAGCTTGACTGAGGACGAAAAGAAGAAATATGTGGTGGAGAAGAAGGCGTTCTCTCAACTGACACAGGCAATCACAAGTGACCTGTTGCATCAGTTTGGGACATGTACTACGTCAAAGCAGCTTTGGGATAAGCTGAAGAGGAAGCATGATGGTAACGAGAAGACCAGGAGTCTAAGAATGGAGGAATTGGTCAAAGAGTTTGAGAATTTTTCTTTTATTAATAATGAAACTTTGAAAGAACTAACTCCGAGATATATGCACTTATTTTCTGAATTGTCTAGTTATGGTGTACAGATTCCAATGACTAAGCAGGTGGATAAGTTTGCAGATGCCTTACCACCACAATGGGATCAGCATGTGGAGGTACTCAGAGAGAAGGATGCTTATCAATTTTGGACCATTTCAGAGTTTATTGAAAAGCTGGAGAACAAAGAGTTGGAGGACAGGAGGAAAGCTAGAAGGTCACAGATTCCTCAGAATCCCAGTCTGTATTTTGGAGGTACTTCAGTTCCAGCTGGAAACTCGAGCTCTGGAAGCGTTGCACCACATGTTGCATGTATTTCCAATGTCATGGATTCATCAAAACCAACCACCAACTACACACCACCACAATACAATTCCTACTCACAACCATCATACACACCACCACAATATAATTCCTACATTTCACCAGTCTCTCCAATGCAACAAGCAAGTTTTTACACCGCTAACCAAACACAACAACCAGTAAACCAAGTTATTCAACATAAACAACAACCGGTGGTTTTGGATACATCTAACTTGGGAAATGTGACTGTGGAGGTTGCTCAGCAACACATTGCATTAGTCTCAGCAATGGTTTCATCCTACAATGGGTTGGTTGCTAGTCAGATTGGGAACAACAACTTAACCAACGAAGACTACGCACAGATAGACAAGGAAGAGATGGAACTCATTGACATTCAATGGGCTTTTGCGAGTATAATGAGAAGAGCAACAGAGTTCATCGAGAAAACTGGAAGAACTGACTTGGCAACTTCTCCCAACACAACCTATGGTTTCAACAAGGAGAAGGTTACATGTTTTAATTGTGGAGAAAAAGGACACTTCAAAAGGGAATGCACCCAGCCACCTAAACAAGGTAATCGAAACCCTTTCAATGCAAATTACCAGAACCGTCAACAAAACCAAGTTTCTTACCAAAATAACAACAACTACCAAAACCGAAACTTTAACAACCAAAACAGACAACCAAACACTCAACACCAGATTCAAAACCAATCTCCTAATCACACAAACCGAACAGTTGTACCTATCACTACACCTAATGAGACTCAACAGAATGCGAGTCAGAACCAAGCTTTGGTGACTCAACAGGATGAGAGGTTTGACTGGTCGGGTATGCAAATAGGAGTTGAGGAAGTGACTACTGGTGGGAATGTGGCATGTGTTGCTTATCAGGTTGATATGGAAGAGTCGGTGGCAGTTGATGAGAAGAAAGAAACTGAGGAGAGTGAAAGTGATGATTCTGAGACTGAGATGGAAGTGGAGAGTGAACCTGTTGAGGTTAAAGCTGAGGAAAAGAGTTCTGGAATGGTGATTGATTCAGTTTCTGATGTTCCCGAAGAGTGTAGATCAGTGCATTCAGATTCTGAGAGCGAATCAGACACAGAGGGAAGTGTTGATTCTTTAGATGATGATATTGATCAGTTGCTGGCAGAAGCTGATTTTTTGATGACGAGGAAGTCGTGCATAGCTGATGATGCTTTCACCAAGATCGACTATTCCAAGTTTTTCACTGGAAAGGAAGCTCATTTTGCGTTGATGGCCATGACTGAACCGCCAAAACCTGTAAGTTCTGAATCTAGCACTGATGTTATGAGTGATAAATACTGTGGAACATGTGATAGATTGACAGAGGAGAATAAACAACTCCGAATTTCACGAGATAGTGCTATCTTGAACTGTCAATCTACTCGCAAAGAGTTAAATGCTTTTAACAAAGTATTAGATGGCTATAAAAAGGACATTTCCGACTTGAAAAACACTTTGTCATTGAAACAATTGGCAATAAATAACTATATCAATGAAATTGAAAACACCAAGTTGGAAATGGCAGCCATAAAATGCTTTGCTGAAAAGGTGAACAAAAAGCTGGAAAGTTATAAGAATGTTGCTTATGTCGTAGATCATATCATTGATGATAACACCACCAATTACAAGTCTGTACCATCTCCGGTTCTTTTTGAAAACCATAACTATCACCAAGTTATACCGGAGAGTTCGGTAAAATCAGATTCGTCATCGGAAAAGGAATCTAATACCTCGAGTATTGGTGATCCATATTCCGATGTGAGACCGATTTTGGGCTTGAACAATGAGGGTGTTTATGCTGAGAGTGATAGTTCAGACTCAGAAAATGATGATACTGGTAGTGATCAATCTGTTAATGAATGTGAGATTCCAAAAGAAAATCACATCATTACTACTGAACCAGTGTCACCATCTGATCATGTTCATCCGATGGCAAATGCTAATCGTGATAAAAAATCTGAAAAGATTGATGTTAAGAAAGTGAATGGTGTTAAGAATGTTGTTGAAAAGAATGAGCTGAATGAACCAAGTGACAAACCGGTTAAAGTGTTTTATCGGATGGAAGGATCCGATAAAATCATTTCTGATGAGGAATTTCCGATCAAAAATGTTAACTATTCTAAACTTGATAAAATCTGGCAAGAAAGCACAATATGGTTTCCAAAACATGAAAGAACCAATGAAATTCCACCAGAAATCTTAAAGAAACTGTTTTCAGAAGTTCCTCAAGAACCAAAAATCCATGTCACTGAATTCATTCGTCCAAATGATAAAGCAAATGGTTTTCATGAGCCCTCTTACTCGAAAGGACCACTTCCTGAGAGTTTGAGAAATCAACAGTATAATGATCAATTTCCTGTTAGATCATTTGCTTCACCAAATGCTCATTATGTGTTTGAGGAATATAGAAAATGCTTTAAATGTGGAGAACGTGGGCATTTACTTGCTCAGTGTCCATATGTAAGGCATAAAAGACATGAAGTTGAGGTTAGGAATTCCATGAAAAAGCCGATTGATCATTATGTCCCACCACATAGACGGACTGTTCCTCAACAACAACAATTTAATAATCAAAACAATTTTCAAATGAGGAACAACCGTCCATTTCAATATGATCGAAGGAATCGGATTGCTATGGAACAATCTTGGAGAAAACCTGCGGTGAACACAACAGCTGATAGACAAAAGGTTCCACAAAAACCAATTGTCAAGTCAAATGTTGGACCTAAGTCTGTTAATTCAGATAAGGTTGCTAAGAAAGTTACTTTTAGTAACAATGTTCAGAAATCTATTGAGAAACCAAAATCTCAAATTCGTATTCTCAAAAGGTCTGAACAATCTTGGACACCTAATGGTACTCCAGGAGCTTCTACTTCGAAGGTGAGTGAGAAAAATGAAAGTGTTTTGAAAAATCAGAAAATGATTGATTCAAAACAGAAAGTTGTTGAGGATGTTTCTTTGAAATCAAATGTTCAAAGGCCCAAGACTCAGGCTTGGGTCCCCCGAAAGAACTAAATGTTTTACTTTTTGTGTGCAGGGAGCTTCAGTTGGCCCTATTAGCAGTCTCTGGATTGTTGATAGTGGAGCTTCAGGCCACATGACGGGGGATTTGGCGTTGCTGTTTGATGTGAAAAATATTAATGGAGGATATGTCGCGTTCGCGGGTAATAAAGGAGGATATATTACGATGGAAGGAAGCGTGAGTAATGGGATTGTGACTTTCGAGCGGATTTCTTATGTCAAGCAGATAGACTATAATCTGTTGAGCGTCAGTCAAATATGCGATAAACAATTTTCTGTGCATTTTGATGACAAATCCTGCTATATTCTCAAACCGGGCTTCAAGATTCCAAAGGAGTGGGTTATGTTGATGGCACCTCGAGTCAACAATCTTTATATTCTTGATATGTCCAAGGCAATGACATCACAGGGACAGATAACATGCTTTCTATCCAAGGCGACCGAAAAAGAATCGATAATGTGGCACCGAAGAATGGGGCACATTCATCTGAGGAAAATGAATCAGTTAGTGAGAAATGGACTTGTCGATGGAGTAAACGTGAAACATTTCCATCTAAACGACAAGTGTGTGAGCTGCATGAAAGGAAAACAACACAAACAGTCCCATAAAGTGAAGAAAGTTAACTCTGTTGAGATGCCGCTTGAGCGATTGCACATGGACCTTTTTGGACCGGTCAAACGCAAAAGTCATCTTGGAGAGCTTTATTGTTTAGTCGTCACTGATGACTATTCACGATTCTCATGGGTGATGTGTTTGAAGAACAAAAGCGACACCTTTACCAACCTACAAGTTCTGTTCACTCGACTGGAGAATATCTACAACTTGAAGATAAAAAGAATCAGGAGTGACAACGGGACGGAGTTCAAAAATGCAAAGATGGATGAACTTTGTGAAAGCAAAGGGATTCATCATGAATATTCAGCTCCATATACCCCGCAACAGAACGGTGTTGCTGAAAGAAAGAATAGGACTCTGATTGAGGCTGCTAGAACAATGCTCGCTGACTCGAATCTTCCAGTAATGTTCTGGAATGAGGCGATTTATGCAGCAAATTATACTTTAAATCGGGTTTTGACAGTGAAGAAGTTTGGAAAAACATCTTATGAGCTGTTACACCGACGAAAGCCCAATTTAGAGTATCTAGAACCATTTGGGGCGCCTTGTACGATGTTGAATCCAAGCAAGAAGTTTAGTCCTAAAGCTGAGGAGGGATATTTTGTTGGATATGCAACCCCGCTCAAACGGGTATTCAACAAGAGAACTCGTCAAGTGGAGGATTGGGCTAATGTGGAAGTTCAACGATACACACAAAATTTGCAAGGCACGGGCCCTGATTGGATGTTTGATTACAAAGATTTCTTTGAATCATTCAACCTAGATAGCTTGGTTGAAGAAGCTGTTATCAGATTACTTTACGAGTGTGAAAACGCGGCAACTTCACCGTTGATGCGTCCAATCACCGTAAACCCCCCACCAGCTTCTAATGATACCAGTGCTCCTACACAAGAAGAAGAGTTGTTTCAAGAAGCTTCAACTTCATTAGACACTTCAGAATCTGAAGATGAACAATTTGAAGAAGCCGTTCTTGAAAATGCAGAAGACTTAGAAGAGCAAACTGTGAACCCAACTCCAAATCCAGATGTTGCTTCATCATCTAACACGGGTCATGATCAGGATGCTGTAGAGAACTTGACTGCTCAGACGGGAGTGATTGTACCTGTTAATCCGGAATCTCGGATTCATCGTATTCACCCGCTGGAGCAAGTTATCGGTGATCCTGGTAGTGGAGTGATGACCAGAGGGCAGCTTAAAAGCGTTAATTCGCCAGAGAGTTTTGGTGCTTTAGCATTGTATGCCAAAATTCAGAAATCTGGTAGCCAAAATGATTGGTCGTTTGCATGTTATGTGTCGCAGGTAGAGCCAAGGACATACAAAGACGCTTTGAATGAAGATGCCTGGGTTGAGGCAATGCAGGAGGAGTTATTGCAATTCCAGAAATTGGGAGTCTGGACGCTCACAGATTTGCCGCCGGGAAGAAAGAAAATAGGCACTAAGTGGGTGTTTAAGTGCAAAAAGGATGATCGTGGAGTTATTGTACGGAACAAAGCCAGATTGGTTGTGCAGGGTTTCCATCAAATCGAAGGAATTGATTACAACGAAATCTATGCACCAGTAGCACGAATCGAAGCTATTCGGATGTTCCTTGCGTTTGCTTCGTATAAGAAATTCAAAGTCTATCAAATGGACGTCAAAAGCGCATTTTTGTACGGTAAAGTCAAGGAGGAGGTTTATGTCGGGCAGCCACCAGGCTTTGAGGACCCAATCCACCGGGACAAGGTCTACGTGCTGAACAAAGCTTTATATGGCTTGCACCAGGCTCCTAGACAGTGGTACGAGGAGCTAAGTACATACCTCATCTCCAAAGGATTCAAGCGCGGCCTCGTCGATTGCACCCTCTTTACGAAGAAGACGGGAGATGACTTGCTTCTAGTACAGATTTACGTTGATGATATTATATTTGGTTCAACTAACGAACTCTTGTGCAGGGAATTTGAAACTGTTATGCAGGAGAAGTTCGAAATGAGCGCTATGGGGGAAATGCAGTTTTTCCTCGGCTTATAGGTGGATCAAAGACCCGACGGGATCTTCATTCACCAGACGAAATACGTAGCCGACATCTTGAGCCGATTCCAGATGGAGGACTCTAAGCCGATGGATACCCCGATTCAACCCAATCACGGGATTGGAGTGGACGCTAAGGGGGAGCTGACAGATCCATTTACATACAGAGCAATCATCGGATCTCTGATGTATTTGACAGCGTCTCGACCAGATATTATGTATGCAACGTGTCTCTGTGCTCGCTATCAATCGAAGCCGAAACAAAGTCATCTGACGGCGGTCAAGCGTATCCTTCGATATCTGAAGGGTTGTCCATCAAAAGGACTTTGGTACCCTAATGATGATGATTTTGATTTTATTGCTTTTAGTGATGCAGATTGGGGCGGCTGTGACAAAGACAGTAAATCAACAACAGCCGGTTGCCAGTTTTTAGGGAGCAGGTTAATTACCTGGCAATGCAAGAAACAGACTTCCGTCGCACTGTCTACATGTGAAGCCGAGTACATTTCAGCCTCGAGTTGCTGTTCGCAAGTGCTCTGGATCCAACAACAGATGGTCGATTACGGTTTGCAGTTTCTTAAAACCCCTATACACTGTGACAACGAAGCCGCAATTGCATTAACTAAAAATACTGAAAATCATTCTAAAGCAAAACATATCCGGATTAAATATCATTTTATCCGTGATTGTTACGCTAAGGAATTGATTGACATGGTCAAAATCCATACTGACTACCAACGTGCAGATTTGTTTACAAAAGCTTTTGACAGATCCCGCTTTGAATATCTTTTGAAAGTAAACAATATAAAGGAAAAACAGGACTAATCGGCTCCTCGGTTTATCATTTTTAGTTTTTAGTTTTAGTTTTAAATTTTTGCTAATTGGGAATTTCTCTTTGCTAATTGGGAATTTCTCTTTACTATCATAATCCTCAAAGAAGTTGATGCTTTCGAAGGGGTTGTTTAATCCTCAAAGAAGTTGATGCTTTCAAGTGGATTGTTTCTTTCAAATTTTTTTTTTGTTTTTCAGAAAAATTAAAAACCCAAAAATATGTTCTTTATTTTAGGGGGAGTCATTTTATCAGAAAAACCAAAAACATTAAAAAATTTTCAAAATACCTAAAAATTAGAAAAACCCAAAATGATTTCCTGGATAAAAAGAGGAAATGATAGTACATCAGTGGGGATCTGACACAGGCTAAAGAATTGTATAGTTTAATGAGACGTATGTTGATTACGTGTGATATGCTGATAGGCTTCGTAGACTATATATTGCGTGCTTTAGTGATACAAACATAACAAACTACGCGTTTGTGGATGAACACCTCATGGGCATATGGTCTTAGTACCGTAATTTCGTTTGATAGGGCGTTTGTACAAACCTCGGAGGTTTAGGGTCGTTATGTTATTAGTTGTCTGGGGATAGCCTATCTGATCTTCTGCTGTAAGTCATTACGGACCTAGATCAGACAGGATGTCTTTATAAAAGAGCTTTATGCCAAATCCTAAAGTTACCGAATTGAGGAACTTTCCATGTTATATGATGATCAAAGATTATCTATAATTTCGTATTGATCATTGATGCAAATCATGATTAATATCAGTCCTCAACCTGGTATGGTGCATATGTTACTTTGCTGCATTAATTTGCTGACCTGTATACCTCTATGCATTATATCTTGTACAATTACAGACAACGAAAGCATAATCACGCTTTACAATGAGTTTTTGTGCAAATTACTTCTTGATACGGGAGTATGTCGTGTGTGTGGGAACCACAATGTGTTAGTCTAATACACCTAATTCGTATCATTTTAAAGCATTGCGTAATTGTCTGCATGTGAGCTTATGTGGACAACAATATCAGCAATTGCCGTGTCGCATATTGTTTTTAATGATAATATTGAAACAGATCAACGCTGTGTTCAGATTTCTCAGAAAACTGATATGATCCTCTTACCGGAAATCACAAAATGTTTAATGCTTTCATTTACTTTGATGCATTTTACTTTGTCGCATTTTGCTTTTATTGTCAAAAAGATACAAAATCCAAAAAGATTTTAGGTGTGTTTTGATAAAAATTTCAGAAAATCCAAAAGATTTGCATTTCTGATTTATTTTTGATATCCGGGGATGCTTGATGGTCAATTTCTGAGATTTGATAACACCATCTGGACTTTGTAACATTCAAAATGTAAAAATGTTGAACGGGATTCGAATTCGTGATTTGGCGATATTTTCAGATTTTTCCATTTCACATTCGCCCCTTAAATGGGTCGAATGTGGAAAAATCATCACACTCGACCGTTTTGTTTTTGGGCGAAGGTGGAAATTTTCACTTCCGGGTGTCTTTTCCACTTCCGGGTAAACTTTTCACCTTCGGGTCTTTCAATAGGGACGAAGGTGGAAATTCTTTCACATTCGTGCCATTACCTTGGGGCGAATGTGGACTTAACCCACTTTCGTCCACCTCAAACGGGCGAATGTGGATCTCTATATATACGTCATTCAGGTTCGGTTCCATCATTCAAAATTTTTTTCAAAATTTCATCAGTACCAGACCTTGTTGCTTGTGTTTTTATTAATTCACTGATTTGTTCCCTTGTCATTTCTGATCATTTTAAGACTCATATTGCAGGTAATGGACTTCAAATCAGATCAGAATTGATTGTTTTAAGAACACGACCTAGGGTTTCAATTCTAGGGATTTTTGATGATTATTGATGCTTATTTTTGATTTCCAATCAGTTCTCATAGGTTTTAGGGGGAGAATGTGGAAGGAATTAGGATAATAACATATCTAGATGTTAGTTTTGATCGATTGTACAAAGTTGAACCCTAATTCCACTTTAAAACCAATGAAAACTGATTATTTGACAAAATTGGTAATAAACGAGTGTTAATCGGCATTATTAGCACATATTAGGATCAAAATCACAGGTTAAAATCAACAATGGCAAAATTTTAAATTTTGGGGGTAAATATTTCACATTCGGTTGTTATAAAACGGGCGAAAGTGGAACGGGTTGGGCGAATGAACAACAAAAATGGACGAATGTGATTTTTAATCAGAAATTTTTCATATTCGACCAAAATTTTCACATTCGACCAAATAAACTCACATTCGACCATTTCAAACTGGGCGAATGTGCAGGATGTCTTTGACCAAAATTTTTATAATTTGTCGTTTTTGTATTTTGACGTGTTTTATTGATTTTCATGTGCAGATGGCTGAACAACCCGAGAACATTGAAGCACCAGCAGTCAATGTTGAAACTCCAGCTGAGATTACAGTTCAAGATCCAGTACCAGTAGCAGAAACATCTGTTCCGAGCAGTTGGCCTTTTGAACGATCGCACAACTGTTGCGCTTATCTAGGTGACGTTGAGAAGAACACGGAGTTTACAGGGATTATAGAGTTTCTGAAGAGGAGCAGGATTGTTCATGCTTTAGCCACACCAACCATCATATATAAAGACATCATAGAAGATTTTTACCAGAATGCTAAGTATGACTACTGGGAGAATCAGACGATTATCAAGAGCAAGATTCAGGAGATGGATATGTTTTTGACTGAAGCTGATATTCGAGAGGCGTTACAGATTAAGTTCGAAGATAGTGAAGATCCCAGGGAGTTATCGTGGACAGAACAGAAGGCGTGCTTCTTACGAATGAAATACAAAGGTCCAATCACTGACGGATCTATGTATAAGGGGAAGCTGGGAGTACAGTACAAGTATTTTGCTCATGTTCTTATTCATGTCTTTGGATGTGTGAGTGGTGGTTATGACGTGATGAGAAGGAGTTTGAGTTCATTAATGGTTGCGTTGACACTCAACAAACCATTTAATGCTTCTGGGATGATTCTTGATCATATGCTGGAAATGTTGAAGGGAATGAAGAATAAGAAGTTCATGTTGTATCCGAGGTTTTTGATGATGATCTTTGACTACAAATATCCTATGCTGAAAAAGGATCCGACTATGATCCTAGGTCAAGATCACATGAATATTAGAACCTTGATGAGGATGAAAGGTTATAAAGGTGTGCCTGACAGTGAGAAGCCACCTAACAGGAGATTATTTGGCGCTTTGGCTCGTCCGGATTACACTGATCCTGGCAAGAACAAAGCAAGACATGATGATAGTGACTCAGACAATGATGATCCCTTAGTGTATGTTGATTCAAGCACTAAGCGGAAACGTCAAGTAGTCAATCCTGGAGCCAAAGGGAAGGGCAAGGGAAAGGCTGTGGATCAGGAAAGCACTAAGCAACAAGTAGCTAGAAAGAAATCGACGGCGAAGAAAGGATCGGGTTTGGTGGATGAAGAGTCTGTAGATTCAGAAGAGACTGAAGTTGATGAGCAGTGGGATTCTGATGATGAGAATGTGAGGACCACCAAACGTAAGGCCACTATGGTTGGTAAGTCTGAATCCTTGAACCAGTCGATAGAAGAAGCTGAGAGAAGAAAGAAATCAGTTGAAGATGAAGGTTTAGGTGTTGACCTAGCTGAACTGAGTGTTGGAGAAACTGTAGTTGTGAATTTGCCCAGAAAAACAAAGAAGCAAAAGACTATGGCCAAGAAATCAAGTGTAAAAGAACTGAGGGAGAAAGAGTTGGCTCAGTTGTTGAAGGGAAAGAGATTACCTGATGCTGGTACACCTTCTAAGCTATCTTCACCAGTTGCCAAGAAGCAGAAGAAAGCGAAAGAGGCAGAGACTTTACCAATCGATCAATTCAATATCGATATGGATAAAGTGCTCGATATGTTTAGAAAGCCTCAGAAAGAGAAAGTTGTTGAAGTTGAGCCATCCAGATCTAAGTCGAAGAAAGTGACTGTGGATGACGATGTCATGAAACAAGTTAATAAGAAGATGGAGGACATGATGAAGATGCTGGTTGCTCAACAAGCTGAGATTGCTAAGTTCAAGCAGAATGAGGAGAAGATGCTCCAAATTGTGGTTGCTTCAAAATCTAATCAGGATGATATAAATGATAAGATTAAGATGATTGAAGCTAAGAATGAGAAGCTTGAAAGAAAATGTGAAAGAAACAAGAGCAAAATCAAACTGATTAAGGCTGATAACAAAGAATTAAAGAAGGAAAACAAACGCCTTTGTGGTTTGATTGAAGAGCTTTATAGCAGAGCACCCCAGTTGAAAGAGGGTGAAGAAGATGAAGAAGAAGATGAACAGAAAGTTGATTATGAGTATTCTGAATCTGAGAAAGAAGAAGATGATGATGAGGATGATGATGGATCGGATAAAAGCGATGATGATAATGATGATGATGATGACAATAATGATGATGATGAAGGTGCTGAAGGTACAGGGAAAAAGCAAGGTGATGAGTTTAGCAGTGGAAGTGATCATGATGGAGGAGATGATACTTCCAGATTTAGTTATGAGAAGAGAACACCACAGAAGAAGGATACTGGAGAATCAAGTTCCAAAAAGAAAGGTGGGAATGTTGATTCGGATGAAAGTATTTTCTGGAACGAGAAGGTGAGATCTCTGTCTGATGATGCTAAACAGATATATAAGAATATGTTGGAAAAGAGAGAGTGGACAATTGAGTTCACAGGATGCTTCGCTGAAATATTCCAGACTGATGATTTAAGATATGAGTTGGAATATGAAGATCCAAATCTTGAAGAAGGGGAATTACCTGCATCTGTGGCGAAAGAAATACTAGATGGTCTCGCACAGAGGGTAGGGAAAACGTTTGAGGAGTTTATGATGGATGAATCGATTCCTGATATTCCTGAAAAGGATATGGGAAGTCATTCAGATGATGTGCATACTCCAGAGAACAATGAAGTTGAAGTAGAAGATATAACTCATGAAGAGTTTCCCCAGTATTTCAGACAAGATGATGAGAATGAAGTATTTCCTGACTTCACTGAGATACCAAATAAGTCAGCGAAACAGAAAGCAAAGAAAAGAAGTGAAGAGTTTGTTGAAAAGGTGTTTGGTAATGAAAAGAAAGATTCTTCTAACCAGTCTGATGAGTTGAAGAATTATATGAAGAAGTTGAAGGAAATGGATGAGAACCGACCTAAGCCTGAAGCTCAAGGTAACTTTTATCGATTTCATAATGCCAAATTCAAAGGCAAAGCTCTCGGGTGGACTTACTTAGGCAGACTGAAGTGTATTGCTGCAAAATGGGAAACCGGAATTCTGTATTTCAACAGATTCTGTGACTTGCTTACTCTACCGTACTGGGCGGTGAGAGACTTATGCAGATTCCCAATGTCAGGTGCCGAGGTAAATGGATCACATGTCGGTTGGTGCGCAGACAAATTGGTTTGGGAAAGTCGTACGAGATGGAACAGGTTCAAGCCTCAATATCCCAGAAGAAAAGTGCATAGGGATATTGATCCACAAACCAATATGAAGCGTGTTACTTTGATCTATAAAGCACCTAATGTGATGAGGAAGATACCGTTGATGCCAATGCCACAGCATTTTAGTGCTGATTTCATCTTTTGGTATTACGATTGGAGAAAGGCAGAAGCGGTGATCGTGTTGAGAGATGGAAAGGATAAATACAAGCATGTTCATGTATTTGATCCTATGTGGTTGATCAATTGCACATTCGAAGACATCATCATGTTGTTCTACAATCCGATCTACTATGAACCCAATGACTTTGCTCAAGCGAGAAAGTATACGCAAGTTGTGGGAGTTTGTTTTGCGTATGATATAAATGCAGGAAGCAACTTGGAGGGTAAACTTGGCAAGACTGTGAAGATGGTCAATGTGTCAAAGCCTGTGAAGAAAACATTTGAGCCGCCAATGACTTCTGAGCAGAAGAAGCAGCTCAGAATCAAACTGATGAACAAGACAATGGACTATCAGAGAAAACTATCCAATCAATAGTCGAGGGGGAGTTTGTTGATGCGTTTTGCGACTAAGGATTGGATATACAATAATTAACATATGTTAGTGATGGCCGAAGGTGAATCAGTTTGGGCGAATGTAGATATTATGGGGCGAAGGTAGATTTGGACTGGGCGAAGGAAGAATGGACCTGAACAAGAAGACACATTCGACCACTTGTAGTGGGCGAATGTGGAAAACACTCACATTCGACCAGTGAAAACGGGCGAATGTGCAGTGCCTATATATAGATTTTGAGTTTTTTGATAATGTAAGAGGGTTGTCATTTGTGTCCAGGTTTAGATCAGGTTCATAGGTGTTTTTGAGAGATTATCTGTGTGATCTAGATTAACATAAACTCATTGTAAATGCTTTTTGAATGAAAGTTAATCTATGAAATGTTATTGAAAATGATCTTGATTGTGTCGTGATTTGTGTTTTATCAATTTGTTCAGAACTAGGGTTTCCGCACCTAGTTTTGTGACTTGTATGATCGTATAATCCTGTTTTAGATAAAATCCAACGCTCACAAAGTGGTATCAGAGCATAGAGGATCATACAACAACAAATTTGATAAGATCAGAGCTGATTTGGACATGTTTTTGACATAAAATCATCTGTTTTTACATAAACATTGTTTTTAAGAGTTTTTGATTGATTTAAAGGTGAATTTGTGGTCGAATTCAAGTTTTCCAAGACTTAAAGTTGGTCCAAATCAATTCCGAAACATAACCTGATTGAGATCATTCAAATCCATGAACTTTTGAAAATCTGAGATCAGAATAACCGTTTTTCAAACAATAACCGTTTTTCAGAAAGTTAATTGTAAATGCTTTTTGAATGAAAGTTAATCTATGAAATGTTATTGAAAATGATCTTGATTGTGTCGTGATTTGTGTTTTATCAATTTGTTCAGAACTAGGGTTTCCGCACCTAGTTTTGTGACTTGTATGATCGTATAATCCTGTTTTAGATAAAATCCAACGCTCACAGTTCCTCAAGTTTGTTGAATACAACCGGAGCCAGAACATTACTTTCCAGCAATTGGATTCATGAGAACTCATTCCAAAAGAACATTATTGTACTGTTTGGAGCAAGTATCCTGAGGTAAATCGTGCCTCAAGTCATTAAAAGGTACCTTAGTGACCCGTGTTGTAATTGTTTGAGTTGGAAAATAGGTTAGCCAGCAACATGGGTAACACGCTAAAACTAATTATATATAATTAGTGTATAATGGATTTAACAAAAAGAATATAGTTGAAGAATAGGAGGTACTTCATACATATAAAGCACACGATTATGTTGTTCGGTTCATTGAAAATAGTGATTGAAAGTGATTTACTGGATAGTTACTGCTTGAATTGTGACATAACAAAACAAAGTTGTGAGGCCGTGCAAGCCAATGGAAAAAAAGGAGGGTTGAATTTATAAAATGCATCTATACTCTTGATAATCAAGTTCATTGCACTTTAAAACAATTATATATTGTTCATTGTTTAGTTCTAACATTAAATTGTTTATGAGCCCTATTAGTAGACTTTATTCTGTTTTGGTAATTAGACTTTAGCAGTGGGCTTTATTTGTATGAAATATGTCGATTAGCTCAGTATTATAATCCAATAGCTTTTGGTTTATACTAAAAGGGGAAATGATAGCTCATGCATCTTAAGCCATTCATTTTATTAGCTAAAGCTGATGACCGGGAGAAGTTATTTATTCAAGATATATGAATGCCTCATAAGTTATGATCAGATGACTTGCTAATTGGATAGTCGATATTCTTGCAGGTGATTTATTTGAAGACAAAGCAACCATAGACGGATGACTTACAGGACAATGGCAAACGGCTTGCTTTTTCTGTTGGTACTTTTCAACTAAGATGTCGTTTGGTTTCTATAAGGTATCACTATGGGTATGGGTTTGATACCATAATGAAATATTCATACAGTTTTATTTATATCGTTATCCATCCTTAAAACCCGTACCCAACAAAT
Organism: Ambrosia trifida; assembly: GCA_028751855.1. NCBI lineage: Eukaryota > Viridiplantae > Streptophyta > Magnoliopsida > Asterales > Asteraceae > Ambrosia > Ambrosia trifida. Next base: position 127,953,267 of record CM054122.1, read on the forward strand.
AAAATCCTTCAAACCAAACAGTACCTAACTGTATATCGTTATTTCTATTGGCTTCAAAATAATGTATTTATTAACTTTAATCTTTATTTTGTATTTAAACTAAAACTGATACTACCATGTCTAAAGATTTTGGAAATGAAAAATATTTTCCTTTAAAGGATGATGTCATCTTGCAAAATGAAGCACCCGCCTATTTCTATGTTCTTGTTACAAGCGCAGTAGTGAGTCTTAAATTTCCTTGTTTTAATTCTATTGGCTAAAAATAATGTATTTATAAATGTTCTTTGATGGTTAATTACATGATCAATAACTTGTGCACATGAAGAATGGAATTGAACATGAATACTGATAAGAAAGATCTGGCTCCACTAACTAGGTATAAACTCAAGGGGATGCTGAACGCAACAACTGTTAAAGCTCCAGCCTTTGGTCACCCATTACTTAGATGACACTGAAGCTTTTTATTTAAATGTTGGACTCATGTATGGATAGTTGTAACATTATTTATTTCTTTAACTTTGGTGATTTTGCCACATGTATTAGCAGAAATTGCACATGAATTATCATCAACTAAAATTCCATTTAGATCAGGCTCAACACCATATGAGGTAAACTCAGTTCTCATTGAAATTAAATTCTTAAGCTATAAAAGATTCTAATTTACATGCTTTTGGTGAAGGTTTGGGTTTTGGACTGAATTGGCAAAAGTGACCAAACCTCAGGGACGATTTTGGCTATTAACTCATATGGTTATTTCGGATTTACACAAAAATAAAACTAAGGCACGAAGCGCCAAGTGCACCACTTTTCGTACCCAAGGCGTAAATAATTATATAACTTTTTATATATTTCTTATAGGTTTCTAGCATCTTTTAATCAACATTTTGTGACAATTAAGCTTTATATATGATTTACTATGGAATTGCATGTACGTTGTAACACCCCAACCGATGGCGGAAACATCGAGGTGTCACGTATGAATGATTGTTCAGTAGCTCATGGTAATACATATGTTTACATAATCCTTTATTACAATATTGAATTACATTAAAGTCTTGAATGTAATCTAATACATCAAACAAACAACGAAACTTCAAATAACTCCTCATGCTAGCTCTAGACTTCAAGCATCAATATTTCCTGTTGAGTTTGGAAAAATGGGGGGGGTCAACTAGAAGTTGGTGAGAATACATAAGCCATGTCAAACAATTATGTTTAAGAATAAAAGTTGAGCAATTCACATGTCTATCGTAAGTTTAAGTCTACATGAATAAACATGAAATGTTGAATCGACATAATCAAACCTCCGACTAGTTTAGGTCCATCCCGTCATCCACGGTTCACCTTAATATTATGTTGGAACGATAACAATCACCCGCGCTCCCCATAAAAGATGGTCAACGAATCTAGGTGGGATTGTCAATCCAATAGATCTATTATTGAGTATCGCCGGCTTGGCCATAGCTAATGATTATGTATTGTTGAAACGAGTCTAACTGTTGTTGTTGTCTAAATCATGAGGCATTAAAGTTTACAACTAGACATGTATGTAGAATTGCTTAAGTATAATGTTGCAAGTATAAAGAATTGCATAAACATGGTTACGTAAACTCACATTCGCTAAGGTGAATTATCCTCTAAGTGTTGTGAATGTATGCGAGGCGAATCCCAAAGACTCAACAACGTAGCTAGTCCAAATTGAAGACTCATTCACATGATTAAAGTGACAAATGACCTCATTCGTACCCTCGATGGGCAAATGAAAGTTGGATATATATAGGTGAGTTGAAAATGGGTTTTAAAAAGTTTTTGGTCAGTTGGTCATTTCCTGTTTAGCGCCAAAACCGTGTTCACAAACCTATGAAAACCTACGTTAGTCTAGAAGGTCTAGTTTGTCTAAAATCAACTTGTAACTGTTACTTGAATGATTAATGATTAAGATAAACATTTGAGATGATTTCATGTGCATGATAACACTGTATTACATCATTTTTCTAGATCGTTAGGGATTTCGCACCTAACGGTTTATAAATCGTTGAAATACGTTGTGATTTAAGATATATAAATCCTACAAATGTGATTCTCCAACGGAATCTCAACTGAAGGTTCAAGTACTACCTCATTATCTAGGTCTGAATCAGTCACAACTACTACATTTTCATTGTTTATACCAAGTATCGGTCACTTATCTGAATACGGATCACCCACATTGGATATGGCTGATTCGGTCTCAGATGTGGAATCAGTTTTGTCCAACACATCAAAACTATTATTTTCAAATAAAACTGGTGATGGAACATATTTGTAACCGATATGTGACACCCGTCAACTATCCAGGTCAAGATCCGTACACAACCTACTTAACTATGTCATTTTGTGTACATATTAGACATTTTTAACATTGACAATGTTGTCCCGAGTCTAGCAAAGCCCAAACTATTTCAGAAATTCAGTACGTTATCTATTTATGCATACAACACCCGAGTCTAGCAAAGCCCAAACTTCTTGCTTTTCTCACATGCATGTTTCTCAGCTTGGTTTAACAATTCTTCAGAAAATTCAGGAAATCCAGAATCCTTATCATCTTTAAAGTATTCTGGATATTCCTCACTTGTAATATCCTCTATCTCAACATCTTAAAACACCAGAGTATCTCTATCATCAGAGTGATTTCCTGCTTCTTTCTCAGGAATATTCGGAATGTAATTCTCACTCATTAACTCTTCAAGAGATTTCTCAACTTGTTTAGCCAGACCTTCAAGTATTTCTTTCGAAACGGCTACAGAAACTTCACTGTCTTCAAGATCAGGATCGTTGTACTCAAGTTCGAATCATATGTCATCTGATTCAAATTTTCTGGAAATATTCCTGTCATCTCAATCGTCCAGACTTTGTTTGTCAACATCTGACGATATAGCTTCTTATCCTCCTCAGATAAAGATCTGATCTTCTCATTCCAGAACATATCATCATCATCAGTATTGCCACCAAGAGCTTTCGAACTCGATTCTCCTGCATCTTTTCCTGATTCTCTCTTTTCACACTTATACCTATCAGTATTATCATCATCATCATCGTCATTATCATTCGCAGAACTATTATCATCTCCAGAATCACCACCTGAACCATCATTATCATCACCGTCCTTCTTCTTTTTCTCAGGAGCATCACCGGCATCCTGTTCAAGGTCTTCATCATCTTCTTCATCTTTCTCAGACTCAGATGGTTCAAAGTCAACAAGCTCTTCTTCATGTTCTTTATCCTCCTCTCCTTCCTGTAACTGAGGAGCTCTTTCATATAAATCATCAATTAGCTTCCTAAGCCCTTTGTTATCTTTCTTCACCTGCTTGTTCTCATGTTTTAAAGCCATGTATCTTCTAGTATTTCTCTGCTCATGCTTTAACAACTTTTGATTCTCATTCTGGAGTAGTTTAAGCTTTGCTGCTAACTCTTCCTGACTCTCCTGTGAAGATTCAACAACATCCAACATTTTTCTATCATTCTTTCTCAACTGATCAATCTCTTCTTGTTGCTGGTTAATAATTTTCATCATTTCTGTCAGCTTCTGGTTAACTGCATTCATCACATCACTCGCTACAGTAACCTGTGGAGTTGAAGCCTCAGCAACTAGAGTCTTTTTCCTAAACTTGTTTAAGACTCTATCTAGAGCATCATTGAAATCATCAGTTGGAATATCAGTTTTCTCAGCAGCCGGTGCTTTCTGTTTCTTAGCTGCTGGGGATGTCACGGGAGACTTAGAGCTAGATACTTCAGGAACTTTCTTCCTGCAATCAGACTTTCAATTTCCTTAGCTCTCCTCTTCTTAGGCCTTTCAATCTCAACAGCCTTAGCTTTCTTCTTGTATATTGGATTCTTCTGCTTTTCACCAGCTTTCGGTGATCCACCAAAATCTTCAGAACCCAGTCCAAGACACATATCAATATCATCCATCACAACTGGACTCTTCATCCTCTTTTCTTCCAAAGTTTGATTAAGACATTTAGATTCACCAGCCACAGTGGCCTTGGGCTGGGTTTTCTTAACGGTCTCATCAACAGAATCCCATCTCTCATCCTCCTGAGTCTCTTCAGAATCAATAGAATCTTCATCAACCAAACGTGTTCCTTTATTTGTAACACTCTTTTGTCAACGAGATGTTTTCTTTGGCGGTTCTGCTTCAACTTCCTTCTCCTTACCCTACCTTTACCACTCTTGGCCCCAACATTATCAACTTGTCACTTTCTTTTGGCTTTAGGATCAACAGGACATAATGGATCATCATTATCAGATTCACTATTCGCATTCCTTGCCTTATTAACACTTGGATCTTGATAATCTGGATTGATCAAGTGACCAAACAAGTCCTTCAAAGGTGGTCTTTCATTTACAGGTACACCTTTATAATCCTTCATTCTCACCAATGTACTCAGACTCATATGATCCTATACAACAATCTGAGTTGAATCTTTTCTCAACTTCTTGTATTTCTGATCAAATATCATCTGCAGGAATCTGGGGTAAAGCAGAAACTTCTTACTCTTCAGACCTCTCAAAGGTTCAAGCATGTGATCAAGTATCATTCCAGATATGTTGAATGGCTTGTTCAGAATCAGTGCAACCATCAAAGATCTAGTACTCATTCTCATGACATCATATTCTCCACTCACAGACCCAAATACATGTAGCATCACATGAGCCAGGTATTTAAACTCTGGGCACCGTTTACCTTTGTGTAGGGCTCCATCTGTGATAGGTCCGTTATACTTCATTCTCAGAAAGCACTTGCTCTGTTCTATCCATGATAATCATCTCGGATCAGTTAGCTTGTCTTTAAGTTTCAAATCTTTCCTAATATCACCTTTAGATACAATTACCATCTCCCCCTGAATTTTACTGCTAATTGCTGTTTGATTATCCCAAAAATCGATCTGTGCATTCTTCCAGAACTCCTTCTGATGGTCTCTGTAAATGATAACAAGTGTGGCAATAGCATCTACAACTCTGCTCTGCTTCAGGAACTCAATGATAACAGTGAATTCTATATGTTTCTTCAGATCTCCAAGAATCGCACAACAGTTGTAAGCTTCTTCAAAAGGTAATTCCTCCTTGGTCTTCTTTTCAGCAGCCTTTTCAGATGAACCTACTAGAATATCAGTACTTTGAGGTTCAGCCATTGAGAATCTGCAAAAACAAAACACGAAAACACATTAGAATCGGACAAAATATACAAAATTGAAATTTTGGATTTTAGAATTCCACCTTCGACCGTACGTGGGTTCGAATGTGGAAAATATAAGGTTCGAATGTGGAAATAAGGTTCGAATGTGAAAAAATTGATTAAAATTATACATTCGACCTTTTATCCTCGTTCGACCGTTTGAACATGTTTCATTCGACCAAAAAGTCACATTCGACCCTTTGAAATTGGTCGAATTAGACTGTTCATCTTCCAAATTTTCAAATTTTGATTTAGACCATATTAACATGCCATTTTGGTGTGTTTAGTTGCTAATAGGTCCGATTAAGCTTTATCAACAATCAATTGTGATAATTATTCAATAATTAAGTGTTTTTCCCAAAATCTAGGGTTCGAATGGTTTTAATCAATCAATACAACAATCTGATATGTTTAAATCCTTGATTTTGGTATCTTCTCCCCCTAAAACACTTAAGGATTGAATCCTAATCAAAATATGTAACTAAAACATCCTCTAAAACCATAATCGATTTAAAGTTAGGGTTTAGTCACAAAAACGACGATCATGCCTTGATTAATGGATGGATACCTGCAATTCTTGTATAGAAAGGATCAGAAATAGTCACAGATCAAAATTTTGGAATGAAGGTTCGAACTTGCAGAAGTGGTTATATAGGCTTCACATTAGACCCTTTTTCTTGGGAGAATGTGAAAATATTTCCACTTTCGACCCTAATTAAAGGTTCGAAGGAAGAAATATGGTTTGAATGTGCAACAGACACATAAACACTCACCATCGACCGTTTAAAAAGCTCGAATGTAAAGGAAAAATTCCACATTCGACCCATCGAAGGGGCGAATGAATATTGGAATTTTTGAACTTTTTACCAAATCTCAAAATCGAATCCCGTTCAATATTTTTCTCAACATTTAAGCATCTGACATTCATCATTTCTCATTTAAAGATCACAAAACTCAAATAGTCCATCAAGTTTCAGAAAATCACCATCGGTTATCAAAAATAATATAGAAATGTAAAATCTTTTGGATTTTCTGAAAGTTTTTGTTAAAACACACCTAGCATCTTTTTGAGTTTTTGTATTTTTGACGAAAAATGTAAAATGCAGAAATGTAAACATAAAGCAGTAAATGTTTTGTGATTTCCGGTAAGAGGATCATATCAGTTATTGAGAAATCTAATCACACCGTTGATTTTTGATTTATATTATCATTAAAGACAATGTGTGATCCACCAACTGCTGATATTGTTGTCCACATAAACTCACGTGCAGATTGTTGTGCAGTGCTTTAGACTGATACAGCTATTTATAGTATAAACACAATTGTTTGTGGTTCCCACACACACGACATACTCCTGTATCAAGGAATAATTGCACAAAGACTCATTGTAACGCGTGATTATGCTTTCGTCATCTGTATTTTACAAGGTATGAGGCTTAGAGGTGTACAGGTCAGCAACTCAATGCTACAAAGTAACTTGTGCACTCTACCATGTTGAGGGCTAATATCAATCATGATTTACATCAATGATTGAATACAATGCATTAGATAATCTTTGATTATCATTATACATTGAAAGTTCCTCAATTCGGTAACTTTAGGACTTGGCATTAAAGCTCTTTTATAAAGATACCCTGTCTGATCTAGGTCTGTAAGAACTTACGGCAGAAGATCAGAGAGGCTATCCCCGGATAACTAATAACATAATGACCCGAAACCTCCGAATTTTGTACAAAAACCCTATTAAATGAAATTACGGTACTAAGACCATATGCCAATGAATAGTTCATCCACATTCCAATTCGATTGATATGTATGTATCAGACTCAACACACGCCTTATATTGCATTACATTTCTTTAGCATGTGTCAGATCCCCACTGATGTAGTTTCATTTCCTCTTTTTCTCCTGGAAATTATTTTGGTTTTTCTAATTTTTATGGCTTTTGAATTTTTCAATGTTTTTGGTTTTTCTAAAAATAGACTCCCCCTAAAATGAAAACATATTTTTGGGTTTTTAAATTTTTCTGAAAAACAGTAAAAACTAAAACTAAAAAGTGATAAACCGAGGTGATTATCAGTCTTGTTTTTCTTTTATACCATTAGCTTTTAAAAGATATTCAAATCTTGATTTATCAAAAGCTTTAGTAAAAAGATCTGCACGTTGATAATCTGTGTGGATTTTGACCATATCGATCAACTCTTTTGCATAGCAATCACGGATAAAATGGTATTTGATCCGGATATGCTTAGCTTTAGAGTGATTGACTTAGTCTTTAGTTAATGCAATGGCGGCCTCATTATCACAGTAAATGGGGGTTTTAAGAAATTGCAAACCATAATCAACCATCTGTTGTTGCTACCACAGAACCTGTGAGCAGCAGCTTGAAGCCGAGACATATTCTGCTTCACATGTTGATAAGGCAACTACAGTTTGTTTCTTGCATTGCCAGGTCACGAGCCTGCTCCCCATAAACTGACATCCAACCGTTGTTGACTTGTTGTCTTTGTCACAGCCTCCCCAATCTGCATCACTAAAAGCAATTAAGTCAAAATTATAATCATTAGGGTACCATTGTCCTCTCGACGGACAACCCTTCAGATATCTTAGAATTCGTTTGACAGCTGCTAAATGACTTTGTTTCAGCTTCGATTGATAACGTGCACAGAGACATGTGGCGAACATTATGTCTGGCCTAGATGTGGTGACGTACATCAGAGATCCGACGATTGCTCTGTATGTAAAAGGATCGGTCAGCTCCCCCTTAGCGTCAACTCCAATCCCGTGATTAGGTTGTATCGGGGTATCCATCAGCTTTGAATCTTCCATCTAGAATCAGCTCAAGACTTCAGATACGTATTTGGTTTGGTGAATAAAGATCCCCGTTGGTCTTTGGTCCACCTGCAAGCCTAGGAAAAAATGCATCTCTCCCATCGCACTCATTTCGAACTTTTCCTTCAAAACTTGTTCAAATTCTCTGCACAAAATTTCGTTAGTAGATCCAAAAATAATGTCATCAACATAAATCTGTACTAGAAGCAAGTCATCCCCCATTCTTTTTGTGAACAGTGTACAAACTACCAAACCTCGTTTGAATCCTTTGGATAGAAGATACTTGCTCAGCTCCTCATACCATTGTTGTGGAGCCTGTTGCAACCCATAGAGAGCTTTGTTAAGAACGTAGACCTTATCCCGGTGGATAAGATCCTCAAAGCCTGGTGGTTGACCTACGTAAACTTCTTCCTTGACCACATCGTAAAGATGCAAACGCTCTTAACGTCCATTTGATACACCTTGAATTTCTTATATGATGCAAACGCTAGAAACATGCGAATCGCTTCTAAACGTGCAACAGGTGCATAAATCTCGTTGTAGTCAATTCCTTCCACTTAATGAAAGCCTTGTACAACCAGTCAAGCTTTGTTTCTTACGATCACGCCTCTGTCATCCTCTTTGCACTTGAACACCCACTTGGTTCCAATCTTTTTCCTTCCTCGAGGGAAATCTGTTAGTGTCCACACTCCAAATTTCTGAAATTGCAATAACTCCTCTTGCATTGCCTCTACCCAAGCGTCATCCAAAAGAGCATCCTTATATGTTTGCGGCTCAACCTGCGAAACACAACAAGCAAAAGACCAGTCATTCTAACAACCTGATTTCTGAATTTTAGTATATAAAGCTAGAGCGCCAAGATTTTCTTGTGAGTTTGGATTTCGAAGTTGTCCTCTAGTCATAACGCTGCTACCAGGATTACCAATAACTTACGTTCTGCGACACCGTTTTGTTGAGGGGTATACGGAGCACTATATTCATGATGAATTCCTTTATCTTCACAAAGAGCATCCATCTGTGCGTTTTTTAACTCTGTCCCATTATCACTCCAAATTCTCTTCATCTTCAGACCATAGACATTTTCTAATCGAGTGAACAGAACTTTCAGATTGTTAAACGTGTCACTCTTATGATGCAAGCACATTACCCATGAGAATCTGGAATAGTCATCAGTAACAAAAAGACAGTACAATTTTCCAGCATGACTTTTACGCTTGACCGGTCCGAATAGATCCATGTGCAAACGCTCAAGTGGCATCTCAGCTGAATTTACTTTCTTTAGTTTGTGGGACTGCTTGTGCTGCTTTCCTTTCTTGCAACTCACACACTTGCCGTTCAAATGGAAATGTTTAACATTAACTCCTTTGACAAGTCCATTCTTCACCAAATGGTTCATTTTTCATAGGTGAATGTGTCCCATCCTCCTATGCCACATTATAGTTTCTTTTTTAGTAGCCTTGGAAAGGAAACACGTTACTTGGCCCTGGGTTGTCAAAGCCTTTGACATGTCGAGAATGTACAGATTATTCACTCTCGGTGCTTTCAGCATTATCCACTCTTTTAGAACTGTAAAACCAGGCTTGAGAATGTAGCAAGATTTGTTGTCAAAGAATACAGAGAACTGTTTGTCACAGATTTGACTGACACTAAGCAGATTATAGTCTATCTGTTTCACATACGATATCTTCTCAAAACTCACAATCCCATTACTCACACTACCCTCCATAGTAATGTAACCTCCTTTGTTCCCAGCAAATGTTACATATCCGCCATTGATGTTTCTAATCTCGAACAGCAGCGATAAATCCCTCGTCATGTGACCAGAAGCTCCATATATCAACAATCCAAAGACTGCTAACAGGGCCAGCTGAAGCTCCCTGCACATATCAAGTAAAATCATTAGTTCTTTCGGGGGACCCAAGCCTGCTTGGTCTTGGGTCTTTGAACATTTTGTTTCAAAGATTCTTTATCACAAACACTTGAATTTGAATTGACCTTTTTCTGATCAATCAAATCCTTTTCATTTTCAGATTTTTCATGTGCTTTTGAAGTTGAAGCACCTTGAGATCCCACTGGTGATCTGAATTGTTGCGAACATTTCAAGATCCGAATCTGAGATTTTGGAGTCTCAGTCGGTTTCTTTACGTCATTCTTGAAGGAAACTTTCTTGGTTACCTTCTCTGATTTAACAGAGACAGGTCCAACTGTTGGTTTAACTGCAGGTTTTAATGGTACCTTTTGCTTCTCAACAGTTGTGTTCACCACTGGTTTATTTAAAGATTTTTCCCTTGCGATCCGGTTACGACGATCATATGTCATCTGACGATTATCCCACTTTTAATAATAACGGCTTTGATTGTAAAAAGGTGCTGGTTGAGGGACAAAGCGTCGTTGTGGATAACAAGGATTATCGACTGGACTTTGATAATTTTGCTTCACTTCAACCGCGTACCTCTTGTGCCTTACATGTGGGCAGTGAGCAAGTAAATGCCCTCTCCCCACACTTAAAGCATGCACGGTACTCTTCAAAGTTATTCTTGGCGTTTGACTTTGCATAAGTAGTGATAGGATATTGGTCATCCACACACGTTCGTCTTAAACTCTCAGGAGCTGGGTCCTTTGAGTAAGTGGGCTCAAGAAAACTATTCGCCTTCTCCTTTGGCTTAATAAACTCAGTGACATGAACCTTTGGTACTTTTGGAACATCCAAATAAATTTTCTTCAAGATCTCTGGAGGTACATCATTGGTTCTCTCGTGTTTTGGAAACCAAATACTACTCTCCTGCCAAATTTTATCAATATTGGAGTAGTTGGCAAACTTAATTGGATATTCCTCGTCAGAAATAATCTTATCGGATCCTTCCATTCGATAAAACACTTTGTTGGGTTTGTCACTTGGTTCATTCTTTTCAACTTGCTTAACTAACTGATTCACTCGATGAACGTTAGCCATTGAATGAATAATCTGAGAAGGTGATACCGGTTCATTGGTGATAATGTGATTTTCAATTGGAATATCACTCACTTTCTCAGTTTTATCATCCTCGGAGTCAGAATCATCAGTTACAGCTGTTACACCCTCATCATTCAGTCCCAAAATTGGTCTAACATCGGAATTTGGATCTCCAACATTGGAAGTGTTAGATTCATCATCCGATGTTGAATCAGACTTAACTGAACTCTCCGGTGTTATTGAATGTAAAGTGTGATTTTCAAACAACACTAGAGATGGGACAGCCTTGTAGTTTGCACTACTCGGTTATGAGGGTTCCTCAATAATATGGTCAACAACATATGCAATATGTTTGTAGCTTTCAAGCTTCTTGTTGACTTTTTCAGCAAAGCACTTGATGGTTGCCATTTCAAGTTTAGTTTCTTTTGATTCATTGATGTAATTGTTAATGGCCAATTGTTTTAAAGAAAGTGTTTTCTTAAGATCAGAAATGTCTTTCTTATAATTCATGTGCTTCTTTTCGATACGACTGATAGTTGATTCTAGCACTCTCGAGTTGAACCCTGAGTTGCTTGTTCTCTTCTGTCAATCTATCACATGTACCACAATATTTGTCACTATTCATGTCTAAAGTGGAGTCAGAACTTACCTGTTTCGGAGGCTCTGTCATCGCCATCAAAGCAAAGTGTGCTTCCTTTCCAGCAAAGAATTTAAAATAATCAACTCTGGTAAAAGCATCATCCACTATGCAAGACTTGTGAGTCATAAGAAAATCAGCTTCGGCTAGAAGTTGATGAATGTCATCATCTAGTGAATTAACACTAGTTTCAGAATCTGGCTCGCTCTCCAAATCAGAATAAACTGAATCACACTATTCAGGAATATCAGTGACCGAGTCAAGAATCAATCCTGACTTCTTCTCAACACAAGTATCAGCTTCTTCCACCATCTCCTCAATCTTCAACTCAGATTCCTTCTCAATCTCCAAATCTTCTTCAACTAACACCGGCTCCTCCAACTCTATCTGCTGAGCAACACATGCCACATTACCAGCTGTAATCTCTTCAACACCAAGTTGCATACCAGTCCAATCAAATCCTTCATCCTTCTGAATTACCAAAGCCTAGTTCTGGTTATCTGGTTGGGATTGGCTATTTGGTGTGGAAATTGGAATGATTGTTCTGGATGGATTATGTGGTGTTTGATTTTGGTTCTAGTTTGGTGTAGTGGTTTGTCTAACATAATTGTTTGGTGAGGCGTTTTGACGGTTTTGGTAATTATTTTGTGGTTGGTAGTTGGTGTTGTTTTGGCTTTGATAAGATACCTGATTTTGAGATTGACGGTTCTGGTAATTAGTGTTGAATGTCAATGAGCTCCATCTCCTCCTTATCAATTTGAGCATAGTCCTCACTGGTTAGGTTGTTGTTGTAACATCGCAAAATTTTTCCCCAAATTTTAATACATAAAAACCCTTATTTTTTTATTTTATTACATCTTTATCATTAATATTATACAAATGTGCCTAAGTCTTTATTTTCCTAACTCACAACTTATATATATATATATATATAAATGTATATATATAATAATAATATGATTCTAAATTCTTTTTTTTTACATACAAGATTTTTTTTTTAAAAAAAAAAAAAAAGCCTTGAGTCAAATAGTCAATTCATCATAAAACCTTACTTTATGGTGTTGAACAATTTTAATGGCTAATTGAATCCAAAACTAGTATAAAAACCCACCTATGACCCATTATACATTGCACCTCTAAATCGATTGTTTCAATCCGATTAAACTTTCCCTCATACCTTTCTTCTATAGTCTATTACTTCTACAATTGAAGCTTTGATTATAAGCTTTTGTAATTGACAACTTTAGGGCTACACATACTCTATTTCTCGAGACTTAATACTTTGCTAAGGTGAGTTTACGTAATCATGTTTATGCAATTCTTCATACTTGCAACATTATACTTAAGCAATTCTACATGCATGTCTAGTTGTAAACTTTACTGCCTCATGAATTAGACAACAACAACAGTTTCAACGAGTTTCAACATTACATAATCATTAGCTATGGCCAAGCCGGCGATACTCAATAATAGATCTATTGGATTGACAATCCCACCCGGATACATGTACCTCCTACATAGGTAGCGTGGGTGATTGTTATCGTTCCAACATATTACTAAGGTGAACCGTAGATGACGGGATGGACCTAAACTAGTCGGAGGTTTGATTATGTCGATTCAACATATTATGCTTATTCATGTAGACTTAAATTTACGATAGACATATGAATTGCTAAACTTTTATACTTAAACTATTTCCTTAACATGGATTATGTATTCTCACCAACTTCTAGTTGACCCCCCCCCCCCCATTTTTACAACTCAACAGGAAATAATGATGCATGAAGACTAGAGTATTTTCATGAAGACAATATGAAGTCTATGCTTGCTTGATCTTTGTGATGTATTAGATTTCCACATTAAAACTCATTATGTATTTCTATTTTTGGATATTTGCACTTTAAATTTATTTCAATTAAAATTTGGTTACCATGTGCTACTGTATACTCATTCTTACGTGACACCTCGATGTTTCCGCCATCGTTGGGGTGTTACAGATTGGTATCAGAGCCATGGTTATTGGGAATTAGGTTATTAGAAAAATAATCTAGTCTATAACCATAGGATTATAATCAGTACTTGCTCCTTTTACTTGCAACCTTACTTGTTTCTATTCTCTATCCTACTTCTTATCCTTACTTTAGTCCCTACAAGAAGAGTGCTCTCCAACACAAGATCTACTCTTAGACTAATAGGACAAATCCTCAGGTTTAGCCTGAACCACCTTGAAGATCTCGTCGAAGTTCTAGATTTTAATAACGAACACGTGCAATCTGGAAGGGTGAACGCCTGTATTCTGAGTTTTCTGTCTAGGACTGGCATTGCGCATAAATCCCAATCAGACGAGGGACCCGGATGCCTACCTGGGAATTCTCGGGATGAGTGTTCACTTATAGGCTAAAGCATGTCTTCACTATGTTATTAGAATCTAGAAGTTTTGATAAGTCAACGTTTTCGTTTATTCGTTTTAATTAATGAATAAATGATTACACTCACTTTCCTTAAACTAAGCTCTAAAATCTCAAAATTTTACAGCTTAATCATATATGGATTTCACAATCACACTTTATCTTACCATCTTAGCCAATTGTTTGATTGTTTTTCAACACCCTACCCAAACCATATTATTGTTTTTACCAGCACGTTACATATTTTAAAACTGTAACCTCATAACCTGAGTATACCCTAGCACAAAACTAAAGATTTCTAAATCTTGTTGGATTTTTATTACCTATAAACTTTACAAAATACATATTTTTGTCAAAAGATGCCTCGAACTTAAATTCAATTGTTTATTTATAGACATAACAAAAGATTTTCCTATATAATGCTTTAATCTATTAAAAATCACTTAATTGAACCTTGATCTTCAAAACCTAATGTCATGCTTAAAATCTCCAACTAACGGGAATATGTTAATCTAAGCCTACTTAGCTTGTACTATTTAACAACTTTTGCTTTATGTACAAAACCAATTTTGAAAATAATTTTTTTTTCCATAGGAATAATATCTAGTCTCTAGATTCTCCATCGACACTCACTCATTTTCAACTTGTTCAAATTTTTACAATATTTGGCATATACCACAATCATGTTTTCTTATACACTTGATTATAACCTTTGATCCAAACCCCAAAATTTACACCGCTACATAATCTCCTTACTATAAAATAAACTCTTTATCAACTATCTTCATATTCACTATCTCTCACAACCTTGATTCTGCTTCAAGATTTTTCATCATCCTCTCAAGAACTAAATTCATATCCTTCACCTTCTCACACATGAACTAGTTACCCATGATAACCAAACTATTGAAACTTGATTGTGTGTTGCATCAAACATAATCCTTAGTTATACATGAGGATTCGACTATCTACCATATTTGAACATTTGAAACTAGAATTCATGGAATATAAACTATTTGCTATAGACACACCTAGAGTCATTAACCTTGTCTAGGGCAACTCTATTACAACTCGTATGATATACTTGATACTTGATTGCTTACATGTACATATTATCAATTTGCAATTCATGTGTGTAATAATTGGTACACTTAATCAAACAACTGATAGAGAATGAAGTACTTGCTCAACAGTTAGTAGAGTACCAAATAACCTACTCAACGATTGGTAGAGGTCATCATGCCTGCTCAACAGTCGGTAGAGGCCCTACAACCTGCTCAACGACTGGTAGAGGCTATCGCACCTGCTCAACAATCGGTAGAGGTTCTTACTCACTGGCTGGTAGAGGTCTTTTTTTATGCTCAATAGTTGGACTTATTTTTTTTTTGGATACATTGTATACGATTCAATCACAAGGTTAATTGCATTATTTTACATGTGTGTTTAGAGTCATAGAAGGACATAAAACCCTAATGTAAGGTAAATTGGTGATTACGGTCCGGAACGTAATCATGAATTTACAGGTACGTTAAGGTAGTGTGAAATTCTATCAAGGTTTTCGGTAGGTAACCAATTATAAACTCTAGTTACCTGGTAGTTCATTTAGTTTTTCTATAGTCAATCAATTCATGCATTTCTTTTAGGACTCCTAAAACTTAATGCTTTGCTAGATTCTTACACTCCTTGCGATTTCAGACGAACCTAATCCAACCCATAAGACTCACACAAATTAAACCTCTTACCCAAATTATTCGAAAACAGATTATTCTATTACCTATAAGTTCATGTCGTCCCTTAACTCAAATTTTACAAACCATAGTTGCCCTAACTTCTACCCAATCACCCTCAACCCTGTGTTATTAATAACTTCGGGACGAAGTTTTCAAAAGTAGGGGAGACTGTAACGTCGCAAAATTTTTCCCCAAATTTTAATACATAAAAACCCTTATTTTTTTATTTTATTACATCTTTATCATTAATATTATACAAATGTGCCTAAGTCTTTATTTTCCTAACTCACAACTTATATATATATATATATATATAAATGTATATATATAATAATTATAATAATAATATGATTCTAAATTCTTTTTTTTTTTACATACAAGATTTTTTTTTTTAAAAAAAAAGCCTTGAGTCAAATAGTCAATTCATCATAAAACCTTACTTTATGGTGTTGACCAATTTTAATGGCTAATTGAATCCAAAACTAGTATAAAAACCCACCTATGACCCATTATACTTTGCACCTCTAAATCGATTGTTTCAATCCGATTAAACTTTCCCTCATACCTTTCTTCTATAGTCTATTACTTCTACAATTGAAGCTTTGATTATAAGCTTTTGTAATTGACAACTTTGGGGCTACACATATTCTATTTCTCGAGACTTAATACTTTGCTAAGGTGAGTTTACGTAATCATGTTTATGCAATTCTTCATACTTGCAACATTATACTTAAGCAATTCTACATGCATGTCTAGTTGTAAACTTTAATGCCTCATGAATTAGACAACAACAACAGTTTCAACGAGTTTCAACGTTACATAATCATTAGTTATGGCCAAGCTGGCGATACTCAATAATAGATCTATTGGATTGACAATCCCACCCGGATACGTGTACCTCCTACATAGGTAGCGTGGGTGATTGTTATCGTTCCAACATATTACTAAGGTGAACCGTAGATGACGGGATGGACCTAAACTAGTCGGAGGTTTGATTATGTCGATTCAACATATTATGCTTATTCATGTAGACTTAAATTTACGATAGACATATGAATTGCTAAACTTTTATACTTAAACTATTTGCTTAACATGGATTATGTATTCTCACCAACTTCTAGTTGACCCCCCCCCCCATTTTTACAACTCAACATGAAATAATGATGCATGAAGACTAGAGTATTTTCATGAAGACAATATGAAGTCTATGCTTGCTTGATCTTTGTGATGTATTAGATTTCCACATTAAAACTCATTATGTATTTCTATTTTTGGATATTTGCACTTTAAATTTATTTCAATTAAAATTTGGTTACCATGTGCTACTGTATACTCATTCTTACGTGACACCTCGATGTTTCCGCCATCGGTTGGGGTGTTACAGTTGTTACCAATTTGACTAGCTACCAAGACATTATACGAAGCAACCATAGCAGATACCAAAGCTACATGTTGCTGAGCAACTTCATCAGTGACGTTGTTCAAATTTGATGTCTCCAACACAATTGGGCTTTGATTTGGTTGACTTTGGTTCATTTGAGGAAAGTATGGTTGTTGTTGGGGTTGGTTCAAGCTAGCTGAATGGCATAAAGCTTGTTGCATAGGTGAAAATGGTGGGATGTAATTGGTAGGATATGATGGTGGTGTATAAGATGAGGTTTGAGCAAGATAGTTTATTGGGGTTTTGGTTGGTTCAACAATGCTTGAAACACAAGCTATGTGTGGAGCAACAGAACTACTAGAACTTGAACTAGTCAGAGATTAAGATGTACCACCATGATATAACACTGGATTATGAGGAACTTGTGCTCTTTTTGCTTTCCTCTTCTCTTCCATCCCTTTGTTCTCCAGCTTCTGAATGAATTCATTGATGGTCCAATATTGGTATGCATCTTTCTCCTTAAGGACCTCAATGTGTTGATTCCAGTATGGTGGTAATGCATCAGCGAACTTATCCACCAACTCAAACATAGGTATTTTGATCTCATAACTTGACAATTCAGTCAACAAATAGCAATACCTCGGAATCAACTCCTTCAATGTCTCATTTCCCATATAACTAAAATTCTCGAACTCTTTTCCCAACTCCTCCATTCTTAACTTCCTTGTTTTCTCATTCCCATCATGACGATTCTTCAACATATCCCACAGCTGCTTTTAGGTTGTGCAAGACCCAAACTGATGTAGAAGATCAGTGTTAATAGCCTGAGATAGTTGTGAGAACGCCTTCTTCTCTACCGCAAACTTTTTCTTCTCATCCTCAGCTAAGCTTTCCAATGGAATCGGTTCACCAGTGTTTTCCAAAACTAGTGCTACATACCCCTTAGCAATCATTTGCCATGCCTTGGTGCCTTCCATTCCCATTCCCTCCAAATGAATCTTGAACTTGGTCTTCCATTGATTATAATCCACCATCTCCATCAGCTTTGGTGGACGACTCCCACTACCTGAAGATAAGTCATGAATTAGCGTTGAAATAGCATTGGTAGTTTGAGAGTGTACCGCGGCTGCTGCAACTCCCCAATAATCAGTCATGGGTTGTTGTGGTGATTGTGCAACTTGTTGTGGCATCGAACTAGTCATAGCTAAGTAGTTGATCGATTGAGATGATTGACTAGTCGTCTTCTGAGCCGCTACTGACCAAGGATCCATTGTCACTTGCTTTTGTGGTGTAGTAGTAGGCCTTGGTGTTGTTGGAAAGTTCCACATATCGTCTACAAAGTATGAAACACGAAACAATTAGAAAAATTTTCAAATAGTTTCTACTTTCGACCTTTTGTCACAAAGCGTGGGATCGAATGTGGAATTATGTCCAGGTTCGACCCTTTCTGAAGACTCGAAGGTAGAATATAACAAACTCTCTCACTTTCGACCAAAATGAAACCACGTTCGACCTCGCGATAGGTCGAATGTACACCAACTGGTCGAACAACACTCTAAAAACTTCTAGTTTCGACCGGAATAAAGTTCACTTCGACCTAAAAACTCCTTATTCAACCTAAAACTCACACTCTCGACCGTTTCTCCCTAGGTTCGACCCTTGCATTTTGAAAAACGGTTATTCTTTGAAAATTAGTTATTTTGATCCAAAATTTTCAAAAGTTGATGAAATTTGATGATGTTTTGGAGGTTTTGCTTCGGAATTGATTTGGAACAAGTTTAATGAAGAGAATTTTAGATTTTATCCATGAAAACTAGTCCGAATCAATCAATGTGCACCAAATTCAATTGTTCTTTGAAAACAGAAAAATTTTGATCAAAATTGAGTCCAAATCAGCTCAAATATTATCAAATTGTAGTTGTTTGATCCTTATGGCTCTGATACCACTTTGTATGCGGATCGAATTGTCAAAAACAAAGACGTTGATCAAACAAGTATATCAATTCAGGTGTGGAATCCCTAAATCGATTATGAAATGATAATAATATCAGGAAAACACACATATCACTATTAAAGTTTCTATTTCATTCATAAACATGTTGATTAATCTTACAAAGTATTCTTTACAATGAAATAAACTATTTTCAGACTCAAAGAAACACTAGGGAGAAAACACACTCGAAGGAGGGAAACAAAAATGACAACTAACTAACTTAAAAACTGATTCAACCATTATATAGACCTGCACATTCGACCAAACGTATGGGCGAATGTGCAGATTCGACCAAACAAACGGGCGAATCAACATCAGTCTTCTACAAAACTTTCCTTCGACCTTGTCTTCTACCTTCGACCTTTTTATCTACCTTCGACCATATTCTTTTCCACCTTCGACCTCCCGAAAACAGCAAAACATAATGAATGTGCAATCCAATAGCACTAGTCGCAAATCGTGTATCTACAATAGAAAGATCATCAAGTCGATTTCTGGGAAAAAGCTGCCATAACATTTTGGGAGAACAATACTATTATCGAAAGCAGAATTCAAGGCAATTTGGTGTTAGTTTCTGAACAAGACATCAGAGAGGCATTGCAGCTACAAGATTCTCCTACTGATCCAAGAGAGCTATCATGGAGTGAACAACGCAACTGTTTCTTGAGAATGAAGTATAACGGTCCAATCACAGACTATTTATTGCACAAAGCCAAGCTGTGTCCTCAATTCAAATATTTGTTACACGTGATTCTACATGTGTTCAGACCAGTGAGTAGAGGCTATGATGTGCTGAGGAAAAGTTTATGTTCTTGGTGGTTTCTCTCATAGTAAACAAACCTTTCAATGTGTATGGAATGATATTCCATCACATGATTGAAGTGTTACAAGGGTTGAAGAAGGATAAGTTTTTTGATGTATCCCAAGTTTTTACAAATGGTGTTTGATAACAAGTATCCAGATTTGAGAAGGGATCCAGTACAAATTGTCAACCAAGTTCACATGAATCAGACTACTTTGAACAGAATGAAGATTTATAAAGGTGTTCCTGATGATGAGAAGCCACCTCATAAGAATCTGTTTGGACATTTGAGATCAGTTGCTTGCAAGGATCCAGGTCCAGATAAAGTGAGAAATGTTGATAGTAATTCTGATTCTGGAAAGGGAAAGCAAAAGGTGGTTGAGGTTGAAACGAAGAAGCAAGTTGTGAAAAGCAAGGGTAAAACATAGACCTTATTAGTTGATGAAGTTTCTGTTGATTCTGAAGAAACAGAAGATGATGTTGAATAGGATTCTGCAATAGAGACTGCAAAGGTTACTAAATCCAAGACCACTGAGATTAGTATACCTGAAGCTTTAGAGAAAATTGTTGAAGAGTGGAGAACGAGAGTATTGGCTGATGAGGAATACGATATTACTTTAGACATGGATGATTTCAAGGTTCTATTTCCACTGGTGCCAAAGTCAAGAGAGGCAGAGGCAAAA
Organism: Ambrosia trifida; assembly: GCA_028751855.1. Taxonomy (NCBI): domain Eukaryota; kingdom Viridiplantae; phylum Streptophyta; class Magnoliopsida; order Asterales; family Asteraceae; genus Ambrosia; species Ambrosia trifida. The sequence continues at coordinate 127,973,904 of CM054122.1, forward strand.
GGATGTCGAAAAGAGAACTTTCGAGAAGAAAGAGGGATAGAGAAATTGATATGTTAATTGTTGGAAAGAAAGTACCAACAATTGGAAGCTCAAAGGTTACAACACCAGTCAGATCCCCAGTTACTAAGAAGAAGAAAGTTGTTCAGGAAGTTGTTACAACTAATCCAGCATCCCAGATTAATCCTAAAAACTTTTCTGCCACGTTAAAGAATGTTTTGGAAGAGATTCAGAAGAAAAGTGCTAAACCTACTACTACACCTATTGCTAAATCATCTACACCTCAGGTTACAGTTTCAAGTGAAGTGATGGAAGCTGTGAATCGACAGATTGCCAATGTGATGAAGGCATTTAATCAACACCAAGCTGAAATCAAACAAATGAAGGAAGATGAAAGAGTTATGCTGAAGATTGTGTTGACTTCTAAAGCCAATCAAGAAGAATTAGAAGCAAAGGTTAAACAGCTTGAAGATGAAACCAAGATGTTGATAACTAGAGGAAAGAGAAACACAAAAACAATCAAGATGCTTCAAATCGAGAATAAATAGATGAAAGCTGAGAATAAAGATATGAGGAAACTAATTGATGATCTTTACTCCAAATCACCACAGTTGAAGGGAACTAAGGAGGAAGAAGAGGATAAAGAAGAAGAGAAAGTTGATTATGAGACTTCTGATGAGGAGGGTGAAAATGATGATGAGGATGATAGTTCGGATGACGATGATAATGATGATGCAGGAGGTAAAAATACAAATAAGGGCAAAGATGTAGATAATGATGATGATGATCCTGAACAATTCAAGTTTGAGAAAAGAGAAACAGATAAAGGTGGCAAAGGCGAATCAAGTTCGAAGAAGACATCGGGAGAAAATGCTGATGATGATCAAAGCATCTTTTGGAAATAAAAGATTCGTGCTTTATCTGATGAAGACAAGAAACTGTATAGATATATGTTTGAAAAGAATGTTTGGACGATAGAGTTAACTGGAAGATTCCCTGAAATCTTTGAAAATGATGATATGAGATTCGAGATCGAGTACAATGATCCAGATCTTGAAGATGTGGAAATATCTGATGCAGTTACAAAAGAGATACTGTCACACCACGCCAAGATTAACGCAAATCATAAGTAATTAAGAAAGACGGAACATTTATTTAAGACGTCGAAAACATGTTTAATGTTCACACATAAATGAAAAATTGTTTGAATACATTAAAGTGGCTTCTCAAAAATATCCCGATGCCTTGGGAATTAAAGTTGAAACCCTTTTGAAACATCCGACGCCCATATGAGAGATTCTCCCGACCCAGCTTGCCACATTGTTCATCATCGATCAATTACCTGAAAGATATGTTTAAAAAGTCGTCAATATATAAATATTGATGAGTTCACAGGTTTTAGTTTATCAAACATTATCACTTTGGGAATTTCCATGTTATGACAATTCATAGGAGTTACAAGTTCCTACAATTCTACTTGAGCCTATAATCAAACCAAGACAATTAATAATGCCCCGCTCCAAGTCGTTACTCGGTATTCCTACGACTTGATTTCAGAATACGTGCACCCCAGGCATACGCCGATGCATAATCGACGCTATCGATTAGGGGTGGGCCTTGTCAGGCACCAATAGTACTATTCAAATATTCCTTCGGTTTCATTTTCCTGAATTAATGATCATAATAGAGAGGTCTCAACCCCGAGTGGCGATCACAACTCAAGTATTTATCCCGTCAAACATTTCCCTAACATATCTTTCCCCTGAAAAACATAAAATAGTTTAAAATGGGGCCGTGAGACTCACCTGAATCTGTGCTTGGATAAAAAGGAAGATAGCAAGTTTTGTGGTCCCGCACCTACAAACGTCCTAGACGTATAAGTCACTACACCTATAGTGCATGTGCCTTGGCAAGTTGTACACCCAACTCCCCGACCACGTTTTGTTCCAATTCCCGTTTAATTAGACGCGTATCCTAGGTTTGTTGGCGATGGATTACCCTTTTCTTACAAGTTATGTATTATTCTCGTTAATGTTCTTTGTAACTTGTATACTATTATCCTCGACACAACTCTACCCAACGTATAATTATTTTCCCATTTAAATAATTATACTTAGGATCGTATTGTTCGATATAATGTATTCTTAATACCCGACCCGACTCACTTTGCCGCAAATTTATTTTCCCATTTAAATAACTATGCTAAGGTCTTGTCGTTCGGTAATATATTTTTAACGCCCGACTCAACTTACCATGCCGTACATTTATTTTCCCATTTAAATAAATATACTAGGATCTTGTCGGTATTCACATGTTCGTAGATGTATTTTGCCTACTCGTCTCGGTTTTCCTTCTCGCATATCTACTTTCCCATTCAAATAGATATACTAGAATTTCGTCGAGACAAGCATGTATCCATATATCAACGTGTGAATTTTCTTTGTTAAGTCCGTACGTTGTTTAACGTTTTTAATTCTTTACGTTATGCTTTCTCCCACGAATATTCTCTCTAACACTTAGGAAAGTGTTACATAAGTTTCACCCATGTTATATATATTTTACTTCTTAAAATATATATTTTCATCTTGCCGCAATGTCATTCTTTTCTCGTTTGTCCGTTTATCCGTTATCGTTAGTTCATGTAACTAACTCCGTTAGTTAGCTTTTTCCACGTTTTCTTCCAATATGCGTTCTATGGAAATATTTTTCATACTTCCAATTCCGAACATATATTACTTGGAAAAATATATACTTTTGTATTTTTAGTTCAACTTGTTATCTTGTATTCCAAAAATGTTTTCCGATACTTTTATATTCCCATTTATATAAAAGTATCCATTTTTGTACAAGTCTTCTCAAGCCTTTACTTTTTGTCCAATATTTTATAAAACCTCTATTTTTATAAAATCCTTATGTTAACTTAACCTCCTATTTTTATAAAACTTCCACTTTTATAAAAATACCTTTTTCAATAAATACACAAGTAGGTTTCTCATGTTTACCAAAACTATACTTGGAAAAACCATTATTTACGTTTTTTACACCAAACTTTCCGTGAACACGTTTTTGGACCAAAGTTTCTAAAATACTTATTTTAGTCCATCAACTTTCAAAGTTTCAACATTAGTCCCTTAACTTTTTAAATGTTACTTTTTCCATCCTAACTTCCAAAGTTAGCATTTTTCTTCCAACTAGTGGACTTTGAAGAATCATATTTCTCATGTTTGGTTATTTTTACATTATTCCACTTCTAATATTCTTTTATTTCATTATTGATGCTTTTAACATGTGTGTTTCATGTTTTTATCCAACATATCCAAATTTCACTCATCCAAGTGAGTAGACTTTGAACATGTAACTTTTTCATCCATGATCATCTAACACATTCCAACATATTTTTGACATTAGCTAGTCATTTTATGATGATTAAAACCATCTTTTATTATATTCAAGTCTTTTTCAAAAATCATGTTCAAATCATCATCCAACACCAGTGTATGTACATATTTCTACATTTTCTTAAATATCACATTACTAATATTAAATCCATGATTTATCCATGTTATTATTCTTCCATCCTTACTCTTGTAAGATACATTAAACTCTATGTTTCAAAACCACATTCTACCCATCAATGTACAACTTGCTCATAAGAACACATAATATGAACATTAATAATCAAAGCAAGGTTAAAACTTACTACTAGCTCAAGGCTAGGGAAGACAAAAACCTTGGATTGGATGGGGTTTAGTGTGTTCTTCCAAAGGGTTAAGCTCCAAGATCTTGAAACACACAATGGGGTTTTGAAGGATAATGATCTAGAGATGATTTGGTAGTGTAAAATTTGTACGAAAAATGTGTATGGATGGGTGATATGCTACGGCCAAGGGGAGGAGAAGAAGAAGAGTTTTTGGTTTTTGTTTCAAGTATTCTCACTAGTTTGCTTATATCAATCTCTTTCAAATCTTTCCAAGATCATCCAATATCTTATCTTGGATTATGGAAGATCAAGTGGGTTAAGTAAGATTGTAAAAAAAAATCTTTGGAGATTGGTAAGAGGGTGTTTGTGCCGTGAGTTAGAGAGAGAGATGAGAGGATTTGGTGAATTTTTCTTACCCAATACAAGTCCATGCATTCCCATGATTAGTGTTTAATCCTAATGATTTAGCAAGATAACCAAGATATTATCCATTTGGGTGGGCCATAGGCCGGCCCTTGGGGTGTTTAGGTGGGGTTCACTTTGCTAAATATTACCTATAATTATTATGTTTAATTTTACTCTTGTTCGAGTACCGTCCGGGTATTTTCGGGTTTTTAATCGCGTTTTATTCGAATATTAAAAATACCCTTAATATCCCTTAAACATAGTCCAGTTTAAGCGTTGATAAATTATTTTGGCTTTTGTCGGGTGAAATTATATGTTACGCGCGTATCGGGTGCGGTACGCGCACTTTATTCGTTACCGGGAGATTTGTATAACAAGCTTTCACATATGGCTTTGGAGTTCCAAAACCCATTATATTTTGTGAAATTACGTTTTATTTTATATCCCGGGTATCCGGGATCCGTTTCGCTTATTTAATTTTTACCGGGTAATCGCCAGTGTCCATACCGGATAATTTACCCGCACATGATCCTATCATGTTTTGTCATTAAACATATGCATTCCTATGCATTATTTGGGAATTGCTATCTTTCTAAGGCCTTAGTTAAATAATCAACACATAATTGCATTTAATTACGTTAATCGCGTATAGTTAATTAGTACGGAATTACCTTATTTTTGCCGGTTGTTACAGATACTGATGGGATTACCAAGCAGGTCGGGAAGTCTCTAGAAGAAATAATGCAAGATAAAGAGATTCCTGATATTTCAGTTAAAGAGGCGGGAAATCATTCTGATGATCAAGATACTCCAGTATTTGAAGATGTTGAAATTGAGGATCTTTCACATGAAGAGTATCCTGAGTATTATCAAAGGAAATAGAATGTGGTGATTCCTGAAATAAATGAGTAAACACTTGATGAAGCTGAAAAGTTAGCTAAATAGAAAGGGAAGAAGATACTGGATGAAGTGTTTGGGAAAGAAGCTGATAAGAAACAAACTTACAAACAATCTGATGAACTGAAAGAATTATTGAGAAAGCTTAAAGAGAAAGAATCAAACATACCAGTAGCAGAAGTGCAAGGAGGTTTATACAATTATCACAACTATGTCTTCAAAGGCAAAGCGTTGGGATGGAAATACTTTCCACGGCTACGGTGTATCGGTGTGAAGTGGGAGAAAGAATTTTGTACTTCTACAGATTTCATGATATCAAGACACTACCGTATTGGGCTGTGAAGGATATTTGTAGACACACAATGAATGGTGCTTCTGTAAACAACGATGCTGTTGGATGGTTTGCTGACAAGATGCCAAGAGAAAGTCGTACTAAATGGGATTTGTTTAGGCCTCAATATCCTAAACGGATTGTACACAGAGATATTGATCCTATTACTGGTATGAAGAGGGTTACGTTGAAGTACAAACCTCCTGTGGTGATGAAGAGGATTCCTTTGATGCCTATCCGGCAACATTTCAGCAATGAATTTGTGTTTTGGTACTATGATTGGAAGACTGTTGAAACTGTGATTGTATTGAAAGACAAAGATTCGAAGCTTGATTACAAGAAAATATGCATATTTGATCCAATGTGGATGATGAATTGTTCAAAAGAAGATATCAATATTTTGTATTTCAATCCGATTCACTTTGAAATTCAATACGTGGAGCAGGCGATGAAATTTTATAGACTTGTATGTTTCTGTTTCGCTTGGGATGTGAACGCTGGGTGTGACTACAACAAGTTCTTGGGAAAATATGTGAAAGTTCAAGAGATGAAGAAAAGTTCGCACAAACAACAACTAGAACCTGAATTGAGCGCAAAATAGAGAAAGACTTTGAAGATCAAGTTAATGAACAAGACGCTAGAGTATCAAGAACAACAATCCAAGAAATAGTCAAGGGGGAGTTTGTACGTGCACATATGTCACTATCGCTTTGGATTAATAAAGAAACGACATTTATAATTGAAGATATGAAGTTTTGGAAGCCCATTCGACCAAACAAGGGGTCGAATGGAGAATGTTTAGGTCGAATGAAGTATGTTATGTATGTTTTTGTTTGGTTTGAGCCTTGAAAAGGTCGAACGAGCCCATTCGACCTCTGCATAGGTCGAATGGAGAGTCTATATATAGTTTTGAGTTTATTTTGCAGATTAAGAACTTGGTCATTCGGTCTAGGTGAAGTGTGTGTTTTCATAGGTGTGTCTAGAACTTTATAAAAGTTTCTTTTCATTGTAAACTAAGCCTTTATTGATTATAATCAAGTGTTTATCAATGAGAATGATTATTAAAATGGATGTTTACGTGTTCTGATTTGTCTATTATCATTTTGCATGTAATTTAGGGTTTCCGCACCTAAATTGCTCTACTTGTGTGATTATATAGTTGATTTCTTTCAATCCGGTCATCTACACAACACATGTTTATGGATCAGTAACGCATGGTATTTAACCATATGTTAAATATTATTTTGTAACAACATATGTTATCATCAATGTTAGATTATAATTATGTGTGTTATCATATGGGATGCCGATTACAATCCAAGACAAACTAGTGATCCTTTCAAACACACATTTCATGTTTACATATGAACATACAATCGGCTACACACACCTATAACAAATCAAGATAAAACTTACACACCAAACTCTCATATATACACACACACACACACACCACGGTACAAATACAAATTATGTGGGGAAATACAATACAAACTACACACACACTCATATATATATATATATGTATATATATATATTGTGATACCCCGCAATTTCAAGTTCTCACTTTAACTAAACTCTAGTTACATTCCTCGCATTCTACTTAACTAGGGTTATCTAGATAGTTCACACGTAGCACAGTTATAGGTTAATAAATGCATGAAGTGGTAATTCAGGGAATTACCAGACTATATACATGAGTAGTAAACCTCGGACGTTGGTGAATGATGAAATTAAATAATTGTGAATTAATTGATTGAGATTGATTGCAATTATGTGCTTCTATGAAACTCTGTGAAACTATGTGCAAACTGTATATGATTACATGAACTTAAACCTAATACGTTAATAAAAATCATAATAGGTGGACCATTAGGATGGTTGGGGTCTTAACACATGGGGTTACACTTGTTATGGTCCTAAATAGCGAAAACATCAAAGAAAACATGCAGTACAATAAAGCAAGTCACCCGGAGCAGGCCGGGAACTGTGAGCGGTCGCTCACAGCCTCTGCGCGGCCGCTCGCGGGGGTCTGTCGAACCCTAACTAACTTAAACCAATATTTAAGCAATCTTAAGCCTCTTGTATCCCCTAAACTCAACCCTAATCGCCCCCTACTGCCCCCATTACGAAATTATCAACCCCTAACACCTGCTAAGGCGCAAGAACATCGATCGGGAAGCTTAGAGAGCATTCGGTTGATTGCTTTGAAGGGCTTGCGGTATAACATTCGATCTCTTGTATTTTAATCTTCCTTAATATGCTATAAAACCTTATAACTAAGTTTTTCCAGGTCTGAAACGATTTCATAAAGATTAAAACTAGAGGTTTATAAAGATTGAATGGGTTAAACATAATCTTATGCGATTCGTAATTGATAGTTTGCATGTTGCGCATGCTTATGATGTTTAGATCTTTAGGGTTAATGGATTTGCATGTGTTATGATAGGTTTTGATCATGTTAGGTCTTATAATGTTTTATGATGGTTTTTGATTATCGTTGATCGATTATATGCATACGTGAGTAGTTTAAATAAGAGTGTATGCATGATTAAAAATATGGACAAAATCTTTGGGTCGATTTTAGGGTTTGTTATGTGACTTAATCATGTTGGTTTTGATGATTTCTTTGCATGGTTGGATTATACATGGTATTAGCTTTCCATAATGGGCAAAATCGTCTAATTTGGACGTCGTTTGAATAGTTTTTGGAATTTTCTTTGATTAAAGGTCATATCAGATTTTTGGATTAATAAACTGAGTCAACTTTAAACAATCATAACTCGAGTTTTACAAGGAATTAAGTTATGAAATTTTGACAGTAGGTTAAAATTGGAATAACTTGGCTTTTTCGATAGAATTCATCCCGTTTGGATGAATACACGATTTTTGAGAATTTTTGTACTAAACAGATCTGTTGTGTGTATTTTCTGGACATAGCTGTGTTGCGTGATTTTTCATAACTTTTGTTCAAGGTTTTATCCCAAAGTAAAAATATGTATTTATCCAGTAGATCCCCTAGAATATTCAGTAAAATTTTGGGAGTCTAACTCACTAGATAAGTATTTTTAATAAATTAGTTTTCATGGCGCATAATCTGTCCTAAAACGCAGATTGTGTATTGTGTGTTTATGCGACTATTTGTAGTCTTATGTGGTATGTAATTGACATGAACTTGAATGGACACTTATATTAGATGCCAACACATTCACCAATGGGTCGTAGGGTTTACTTATCCATGTAGAATTGCTAGGTGTCACTTACACGGTTTTGAACATTGAAACGTCTTGGACAAACGGGTTACATGGTGTAATGATATTACACATATACACACTTAGTGAATCATATAATAAGGAGTCGGTAGCTCACGCTACTTTGGAAGTTTGGATTTATTTGTTTGCATACTAAGGTGAGTTTCACTACTTTTTCTCAAAAGCATTCGTCTCTGGTTGGAGACAAACATATTAATTCGTGGTTGGGAATTACTTACTTTTCTAGTCTGGTTTGGGACTACGTTTACATCTCGGGTTTGAGATGCTTTGACCCTGGTGTGGGTCGGGTTTTACGAATCCTTGTGTGGATTGCGCTTTTATCAGTTTAAAACTTTTACGGTCCTTTGTGAACTAGACACTCTATCACTTAAAGTCCTTACATATTATTGGGTTAATCGCTGGAGGCGAACGGGGCATTAGTTGATAGCGCTAATTGGGTGTGTAACAACCTTATGTTTGCGGTGCTGGGAGCACGGGCATGAACTTTTGACCAAATCTGTTATGCTAGTGTTGATAGACACTAGTTCCTAAGGAAGTTTAACATATGTTAACACATTACTGAAGGTTCCCAATAATCACATGTTTAGTTGCAATGAGTGGGTTAGCTACCCCTGACACGCATAAACTGATGACACTTGAACTGTTGGGTTTTCGATTACTTTATACTTGTTATCCAAACTGTGAACTCACCCACTTTATGTTGACACACGTTAGCATGCTTTTGCATGTAATTAGGTATGGAGCACGAGTAGGGCATGCATCATGTAGTGTCATGGGAATATGAACACTTGAACTGCTTTTGAAATATTTAACTATTTACTTATGGTTTTGGGCGCGGGGTTTTGCGCAGACTTTTTGTTGGGTCTGCTGACCTGGAGAAGAACAGATGATTGAAAAGCCAAAATATACTGACAGTTGATCCATATTAATAAACAGCACTTACAACATACTCCTCCCAAAAGAATGTTGACCCTAACAACTGTTCTACCCAAACAACTGCTGTGACAACTGCTGCTACAAAGGGCTGCTGGATAACAACTGATAGAGAACAACTGCTGACTAATGGTCTGATGAAGAACAAATGCTGATCAAGTGCTAAAGACTAAAGGTCTGTTAGAGCCAACAGCACTTAGGCTCCAACAGATGATACAAGACCATCAGAGTTTTCCTTAACAGTAGTTTACCTTACAGTGTTTTGCAATGTAACAGTAGTTTGTATATAGCAGATGTTTTATGTTGTTATTCTGTTAGAGGTCACTGTCTTAGGTGACGTCAGCTTAGATCATCAGTGGTTTAGATTTGTCTATAAATAGAATAGTGCCTGTACTGTTCTATTCATCACTCACAACATTCTCTCAGACAAACAATCACAGAGTGATAAGGCTGAGGGGGAGTACTTGTAATTGATTGTAATCATTCAATATTATGAAAGCATTCAATTAGAAAACATTTACTCTTTTGTTTTGATTATAGTTTATTATTCCGCTGCACTTTCCATTTATATTCACTTCATTATTTTCATCTCTACTTAAACAAATCAAAACAATCAAACTCAGATCCTAACCATTGGTATCAGAGCTTGGTCAATTAAATTCGATCTACCAATCAATTTAATATAAATAGATCAGCTCACAATTATTGATATCGTTTGTTTGTCGGATTGAAAACAGAGTAATAGTTTATTTTCGATTCAACCGTTTTTAAACAGACTTTGTTTTCGGGAAAAAAAATCAGAGAAGGGCTTCAATCAATCACGATCCACACAACACTGGCACGAACAACAAGCCACCGATGCTTGTCAGATCTGAATACAATATCTGGCAACGTCGGATGAGCCATGTTCTAGCTCAACAGAACATTGGGTGTTGGAAGTCGATTATCTTCGGACCACATGTTCCGATGGTGCCGAGTACTGAAGATCCCAAGGTTCAGGAGCCTATGAAACTTGAAAACTACCCCGACCAGGATTTTCAGAAAATTGAGTTAGATGCTAAGGCCTTCAGTATTGTGGCCATGGCTCCACCCAATGATATATATGCTGGGCTGTTACACTGTAACAGTGCAAAGGAGTTGTGGGATGCACTGAAAGAACAATTTAGTGGGACTGAAGAGGTTATTGAAAACAACCGTGAAATACTTAACCAACAATGTGAAACATTCAGTCACGTTAAGGGAGAGTCATTAACACAACAATTTGAGAGATTTAACTGTCTCATTAGTGAACTAAAACTGGTTGGTCTAACTTACCCTCATTCAACTTTGAACCATAGGTTTTTAAGATCATTATCGGATAAATGGGACACTATTGCTATAGTTATGAGAAACTCAATTGGATTCAAGGACTATCACTGACCCAGCTTCATGGTAAGCTCTTGACCTATGAGAGGGAGCTTAACCAGAAAAAGAAGCTCCAGGACTCTAGAAAAGTGTCTGATGACTATGTATTTGGTAATACAGCTCTTTTGGGTCATGATGAGGTGCTTGGTAATAGTAAGTATCAGAGTTATGATCATTTCATTGACATAACTTCATGTTTTAACTCAGGTTTTAACTCTGATTCTTATTCACCAAACTATGCTTTTACAGCAAGTGGTGGTGATATCCAGGCATCTAATAACATATCCTTTGAGTATGATGACCTAAAATACTTTGACCCTGATGATTTGGAAGAAATGGACATTATGCACCAATTGGCCCTTCTCAGTGTAAGAACTAACAATTTTTACAAGAAAACTGGGAGAAGGTTTCCAGGGTTAACTGGCAGGTCAAAGGTGGGGTTGGATAAATCAAAGATAAAGTATTATAAATGTCATAGACTTGGTCATTTTGCTAGGGAATGTAGCAGTCAACATGGTACACCTATGATTACCTATCCAAATCAAAGGCCACAGACCAACACTTATCAAAATTCCTATAATGCCCCTGGACCAAATGTGCAAAACACTGCTCATTTTGCACAGTCCTCAAACACTGTTCCTGTCCAGTTTGTCAAAACCACTGTTCCTCATATCCATTATGTGCAAACCCCTGTTGCTCAGGCAGCTGTGCCAATGACTGCAACTTCACCCTCTGCTCCTGCAGAGACCAGTCAACAGAGTTTCTTCACACAAGGCTTTGTTGATTGGAGCAATCTACCAGATGAGTTGGCAGATGAAAATTTTGCACTAGTTGCCAAAGCTGAAAATGAACCAGAAAATTTCTGTTTCATGGCTATGGTAGAAGAGGTTGATTCTAAGGAAGTGGTAACTGAATCTGTTGTTAAGACTGATGATATTGTTGATGAGGTAGTTGTAGGTGAAAAGTCTGAAGAAGAGGTTGTGAATCTCTCAGATCCCTGGGGTGCATCTGATGATTGTGAGTGCAAGTGTGACTGTGCATTGATGGCTGTTGCTAAGGTATCTCCTCAAATCCTTAATGATTTGTGTTCTGACAAATGTGTAATAGCATTTGCTAACATCAAAGAGGTGAATGAAAAACTTAGAAAGAAAATTTTAGATGATGAAGTTAAATTTGAGAAACTTTCAAAAGAGTTAAAAACTAATTTGACTGAAAAAGAATCTTAATAAGCAGCTTAAAACATGAAACAACTATAACCAAAGACCAGCTCCAAACTATGATAACTAAATATCATAGTTGCAAAAGTGAGCTTGAGTCCACCCAAGTTGAATGTCAGAAATGGGTGGAATCATGTAGAGGTTTTAAGATGCTACTCAACAAACAAACCAAAAGTCATGTGAAGTTTGGTTTTGGTTTTGAAACAACTGCTCCAGCTTTTGAAAACACTGACAAAAGGGATCAAAAGTTAGTTGAGGTAGTGCCAACTAATTTGAAGGGTCAAGAGATTAAAATCACTGAACCTAATGGCAAGAAAATTGTTCTTGAAAAACCAGAAGGTTCCTCATCATTCACTGAACATGAAAATTATGAATTTAAACCTACTTGGTCTGATGAGTGTGGTACTCTTGAGAACTTCAAACCAGTTGATTTCAAAACTCCTGATGGGAAGACAGCACCACAAGCAAAGTCATTCCCTTGAAAAACCTTCCAGCAGATGCTCAAACATCTATTGAGAAGAAAGTTGAAAAAGGGAAAAAGAAAGAAAAGTCTGTCCACTTGTTTAGTGATTTCTGTGAAAAGCAGAATCATGTTACTAAAAATTGTTTTCTTATAAAAGCATATGATATCAACAAAGGAACAAGTGTGTGTGATTCCAAGGCCACATGCTCAATATGTGGCAAAAAGAATCACAAAACCAAAGAGTGTCTGTATCTCAAAAATTTTGATGTCAAAATACAAGAGTACAAGGCTAAATCTCTTGCAAGTCAAGTGGTGAGTACTTCAAAAGGAAAGCCCAAACAGACTTTTACACCAGTCCAAACATCTGCTACCAAAAGTCTTGAAACATCTGCTCCTAGGGATGTCCAAGTAACAGATGCTCCACCCACAAGCAAGTACCCAAGAGGATATGGACAACCACCATGTCATAGTCTGTCACATGTTTATGAAGAACCAAAAACACCTTCTAAACCAAGAGTGAACAGAATTCCCTATGGGTATTATCATCTGTCAGGAAGTGATCAAACAACTATTGCCCCAAGTGTTGACATTCAAGCACTGGCAAATGGTCAGCAACAATTGTTAAACTTGATTCAAAAACTAGGTCAAACCACTGATCACCTTCCCAAGCTTGAAGCTGAAAAGTGTGTGGACCCATCCAAAGCCAACTTGGCTTTGGACACTCACCAAAACTAATTCATTACTGCTGTGCAGGGAGCTTCTGCTTGTTTAGATAGTCTTTGGTATGTAGATAGTGGAGGCTCCAGGCACATGACAGGATGTAGAGCCCTTCTTCTGGACTTCTTAGCTCATGGAGGGGGTGATATATCCTTTGGTAATGATTCAAAAAGTAAGGTGTTGGGTTCAGGGACTGTTCAGGCTGGGAAACTCAAGTTTGAAAATGTCAATCTCATTAATAATCTTAAATTTAATCTTCTTAGTGTTTCACAAATGAGTGACAAAGTTTATGGCTCATTCTTCACTAAGAAAACTTGTAAGATTATTGGGAGAGCAAAGCACAACTTGTTGCTCATAGGAGTGGCAATGTGTATGTAGTTGATATGTTGAAGGACAATCCTATGGCAAATGTCTGTTTGTTTTCTGTTGCCTCCACAAAGGAGACAGAATTATGGCATAGGAGACCGGGTCATACCAACCTTCAAACTATCAACTCACTCTCCAAACAAAGCCTTGTCAGAGGTTTACCATCAAAAGAATTCAAATGTGATGAGCATTGTGTTTCCTGCTTAAAAGGAAAACAGCATAAAAGCTCTTACAAATCCATTGATGAGTCCAAAACAAGTCAATGTCTACAATTGTTGCACATGGACTTGTTTGGGCCAGTTAATATCATGAGTCTAAGAAGAAAAAGATTTTGTCTTGTCATAGTTGATGATTTTTTAAAGGGTTTACATGGACTTACTTTTTACACTCTAAGGATGAGACTGCAAGTATCTTGAAGGACTTTGTCACCAAAGTTGAAAAACATTATGACTTGCCAGTAATAGTCTTTAGAAGTGACAATGAATCAGAGTTTAAGAATAAGGAGTTGGATGACTTCTGTGTGTCAAAAGGGATTGTGAGGCAGTACAGCATCCCAAGAACACCAGAACAAAATGGGGTGGTTGAGAGGAAAAATAGAACTCTTATTGAAGCTGTAAGAACCATGCTAGCAGATTCTGGTTTGCCACTGTCCTTCTGGGCAGAAGCTGTAAACACTGCTTGCTATGTTCAAAACAGAGTTTTGATCAACCCAAGACATCAAAAGACTACTTATAAAATTTTGTTCAAAATCAAACCATTAATCTCATTTTTCAAAATCTTTGGCTGCCCATGCTTCATTCTAAATCTTAAAGATTCCATTACAAAATTTGCAGCCAAAGTAGATTGTGGATATTTTCTGGGATATTCTTCTACTGCCATGGCCTATAAAGTGTTTAACACAAGGACCAGGACAATAGAAGAAACTCTGAATGTAAAGTTCAATGAACTTTCATCCCTAAAAATCCCAGCAAATCCTGGTGAATTGTTTGATTTAGATAAATTCAAATTTGAAGATATTACTGTCAAAACTAACAATGCAGGTACTCCACAATCTCCACAACAAGATTACAGAACAGATGTTGTGATTCCAAGTCACTATAAAGTCTATTCTGCATCAGATGAAGCAGCTATTCAAAACAACTGTCAAAACTCTGTCATAGCTGAGTCAGCCACAGTTGGCCAGTCTTTCCCTCAAACCACTGCTTCACCCTTTACATCCACTGCTCAATCATCTGTTGACAAAAGTCAAACATCTGTTGACAAAAGTCAGTCCAGTTTTACACCACTTGGTCCCATTCCCCCACCTCCATTTCAAACATCTGTTGGCACTACAGAAGTGCAAACAGATGTTACATCAACAGAGTCACCAAACCTCTGTCCTTCACCTCAAAATGCCATAATACCATATCAGGGAGATCTAGTCTACCTAAGAGCTCATCCACCAGATCAAATCGTTGGCAACATCAGAGAGGGTGTGCTAACAAGAAGTCAATCCTCAAATATCTGTCTTTTTGTAGGTTTTCTATCTCTCACACAACCTGGCAAGTACCAAGAGGCACTAAAAGACAATAGTTGGGTAGAAGCTATGCAGGAAGAGCTTTAGTTTAAAAGACAACAAGTATGGGAACTTGTACCACTGCCTAAGGATGTTTGTCCAATAGGCACAAAGTGGGTCTTCAAAAACAAAACTGATGAAATGGGTATAGTTGTCAAGAATAAAGCCAGGCTTGTGGTTCAAGGCTTCAGACAAGAAGAAGGAATAGACTATGATGAAACCTTTGCTCCTGTAGCAAGGTTAGAAGCTATCAGACTCTTTCTAGCCTTTGTTGTCAACCACAACATCAAGGTGTATCAGATGGACATCAAATGTGCATTCCTATATGGCAAAATTCAGGAGGAGGTATATGTATGTCAACCACCTAGTTTTGAAGACACGTTCCATCCTGATCATGTCTACAAGCTTAAAAAAGCTTTGTATGGACTCAAGCAAGCACCTAGGGCCTGGTATGAAACTCTTTCCACCTTTCTCTTAGGGGTTTCACAAGAGGTAAAATTGATAAAACCTTATTTTTTAAATGGAGAGGGAAAGATTTAATGATTGTTCAAATATATGTGGATGACATCATTTTTGGATCCACATGTAACAAAATGTGTGAAGAGTTTAGGAAACTCATGACAGCAGGGTTTGAAATGAGTGCTATGGGTGAACTTAAGTGTTTCCTTGGTATCCAAGTGAAGCAGCTGCAAAATGGCACATTCATTCATCAAAACAAATATGTGAAAAATTTGTTAACTAGATTTGAGATGAATGACTGTAAGCCATGTAGTACACCCATGAGTATAGTCAAGCTAGTCACTATTGATGACAAGGATGAACTGGTTGACCAAACACATTACAGATGCATGATTGGGTCTTTATTGTACTTAACTGCATCTACGCCAGACATTATGTTTGCCATCTATGTTTGTGCAAGATCCCAGGCTTCACCCAGAAAGTCAAACCTTATTGCTGTGAAAAGGATATTCAGATACCTAAAAGGTGCTCCCACACTTGGTATCAGGTATCCTGCTAATGGAAACATTGAGCTTTCAGGTTATTCAGATAGTGATTTTGTTGGCTGCCACTCCATAAGGAAGTCTACATCAGGAGGGTGCCAGTTTCTAGGAAATGCCTTTGTCTCTTGGCAAAGCAAAAAGCAAGCAGCTGTTTCAACTTCAACAGCTGAGGCTGAATACATTGCTGCTGCAAGCTGTACAGCCCAACTCATGTGGCTTCAAAATCAATTGCTGGATTTTGGGATAACTGCATTAAAGACTCCACTCATGTTGGATAATCAAGCTGCTGAAAATATCATCAAGAATCCAGTTTCTCACTCAACCACAAAGCACATAGACATCAGACATCATTTTGTCAGAGATAGCTATGAAAAAGGTTTGATTTCTATGCACCATGTTCCAACAGAGGATCAGTTGGCAGATGTGTTGACAAAAGCTTTAGACACATCTACCTTCACAAATCTGATTTCTAGAATTGGTATGCTAAACATGGACTAAAACAACAAAAATGTTTTAAATAAAAACATTAAAATGTTTCAGAAAATCAAAATTCATTCTTAAAAATAGCCTTTTGGTTGAAAAATCTGTTAAGGTTAAAACAACCACTGTTTCATCCACTCTATCCACTGTTAAGTTGAAAAATCTGTTTCAAACATCTGATCAGATAAAACAACCACTGCTTGGTTGAAAAATCTGTTTCAAACCTATGATCAGATAAAACAACTGTTTCATTATCTATATATATATACATATATACATATATCTATCTATATAAAAAAAATCAAGTGTTGTTAGCATCACCACTTTGGTAAAACAACGGCTGTTTGCATCAGATCTTTGGCAATAGCTATATTCCACCAGATGTTTGGCCATCAGATGTTTGCCATGTCTGCTCCTAAAAGCAGAGTTTTGGCCACATCAGCGGTTTCACCAAAGCCTATAAAAACCCTGTTTTACCACAACAGTCGTTACACTGTCCCATTGTATTCAAAATACTGAAACCGCCTTCTTCATCCTCAAACCCTTACTTCAATTCCACTCACCTTCACACTCGGAATCCATTACAATGGATCTTCAAGCAAAAGCCACCCACAATTATCTCCCATTTCTGGTAAAAACAGATGAAAATGTTCCATTCCATTCCACCATCGACATCATCTTAAAATCAAAATACTTGACAATCCTAACCGCTGATACCCCTATCTATCTTGATACCCTCCAAGAATTTTGGTTGAATGCTGAGTTTCTTCTTCAAGACAAAAAGCCTACATCCATTATCTCAAAAATTGGAGAGACAAGTATCGTCATTACCCCTGAACTAATATCCACAACCTTCTCACTCAATGACCTGTTAGGTAAAGACTCTTTCCCTAAGGCAGAGCTTCACACAGAGTTTCAGGAAAGAGGCTATGATGCACAAATTACTGGGTCAACCCTTTTCATAATGTTTTTCCCATCAGTCATGAAATTTTTCTTTCATACCCTCCTTCTCTGTGTCTCTGCTAAGTCCACTTCCTTTAATGAAATCCCATTGAGGATTTAGTAGTTGGGCTATGCTATGTTGTCAGATTCTGACTTCAATCTATCCCAGGGACTGTTTATGGACTTAGTATCAAATGTGAAAGCCATAAAGTCTGGGTCTAATAATGCTTTTCTGATTTACCTTAGAATTTTGAGTGTAATCCTTCAAAAGGTTTTACCTGAAAAAGATTTCAAAAAGGGTGAGTCTATTCAAATGAAGAGTCTAACTGATGAAACTTTCACAAGAATGTTGGGTTCAACTACCCAAGAAAAAGTATTAAAAGTGTCAAAAGTTTCAAAAACACAAACAAAGAGGGCTAAGACAACAACTGTTGTCCAAACCTCTGTTGTTGAGCCCACTGCTCCTGGTGATCATGGCACTAGATCCAGTGCTGTGAAACCCACACCAGCCACCTCCAAAAGAAAACGTCCATCCACAAAAACCACCACTAAACCACAAAGGGGACTTCTGGAAGATGAGATACCAGAAGAAAACCCTGTTGCAACACAAAAGCAACAAGAAACCACTGTTGTTACTTCCTCACAATAGTTGGATATATCTCAACCAGACTAAAATCCTCATGAATCCTTACAAAAGGACCATGTTGTAAGCCAAAGGGAAACACATCATGATACATATGAGTCACTTGGCCATATGTTCACAACCTCCTCTCTCAGGGCTAATTCGCTTTTCACCCCTCCACCTTCACCAACACATGTTCCTCAAACCATGCAACCTCTGTTGGAGGCTATTGAGAAAACTCAGGAAAATCCCAGTTCCTCTCCTTCACCCATCAATGAGAGTATACCTCCACAAGTGACTGGGACTGAGGAAAATCAATCAGCCATCCCACAAACAGAAGAGGTGGTTACACCCCTAGAGTTCAATGAAGCTCTAGGTGAGTTTTCAAGTGAAGCAGCCACTACTGATGTAGAGACCATTGTCTCACAACAGGACAGTGGTTACATAGCTAAGACTTCCTTGAAGGCAACAACTAATGAGGCCACTATAGTGTCCCCAAAATCAGTTGGAAGTCCCCAGAACCAAGAAAAAGGGGCGACTGGTTCTCATCCTTTGGACTCACCTCCTAGGACTGAACCAGTTACAACTACCACTGGTAGGAATCCAGATGATCCTATTAACTTAGGTGATGGGTTAAAATACCAAGAATTGATGGCCAGAGTACAGTCCATTGAAACCCTTGTTGCTGATATCAAATCAGATATCAAGACAATATTAGGATCATTGGCTACTTTCACCAAGAGTCAACCATCCACAGATGATATTGCTAGTGAGCTATGGAAATCTGTTTCTCCCATCATCATAGCCAACAGAAAACTAGCAGATCAGACTCATGAAACCTATATAGCAGAGATTAGAAATATGGTGGATGCTAGGTACAAAGATACCCATGCTGACATTCAAGCCATTAAAGACCATCTGCTGAAGACCACTGGCTCTGCCCCTACCACAATTCTCAGAGATGAAGATGATGATGATGACTTCACAGCTGCTGATGCCAAAAAGGGGGAGAGTGGCAGAGATAGATTGCCAAAGCTGGATCCCTTTGGTTGTCCACCCTCACAAAAGGGAAAATCAAAGCTGGGTCTCTTTGGTTGTCCACCCTCATAAAAGGGAAAATCAAAGTCTGTCAACAAACCAGGGTCAACCCACACAGCACCACAACAACAACAACAACCAAATGTTCAAACCTCTGCTGCTACTGAAACTGCCAAAATCAGCAAAGCAAAGGAAGTTGATACCTCTGCTAATGAAGAAGCTGAAAAGGCTGCTGAAGAAAAGCAAAAGAGGGCTGACACTTTGGAAGTCAAGGCAGAGGCTTTGGTACAAAAGAAAATGGAACAATAGCAGGAAGTTAAAGATGTGGGTTCCTCTAAAAGGAAGAAAATGCCTGCCAAACATGTCAGAAAACCACCATCCAAACTTGCTGCTAAAACCACTACTGCCACCAAAACCACTGATACCACCACAACCACTGAACCTATCACCACAACCATCAAACCAATCACTGAACCTACTACCACAACCACCAATACACCACCTACAACCACTCCACCACTTAAATCCCAAACATTTGTTGGTTCTACAAAAATGTCAATAGATGTTAACACAACCACTGCCTCTACACCACTATCACCAAAAATCTTGTACAGAAGGAAGAGAAAATCTACCTTTGTTGTACAGGATGAAAACATTCACATATCACCACTTACTACTTCAACCACACAATATACACCATATCTGCCATTCCACTTTCATCATTCTCACCACACACCTCACAATTTACATCCCATAGACCACCACCAACCATCACACCATTAGCTGTTCAGTATCCCCTTGAACTTGATCTACTTAAGGGGAAATGCAATCCTTCTAAAATGCTGAACAACCATCTAAAAGATCTTTCCCATCTCTTCCACATTTTCCTGTTCCCCTAAACATAGACCAATATGTAAAATTCAAGGCTGAACAGGCAGATGCCATCATAAAAGAGAAATGCAAAGGGAAAGATGACAAGAGTGCTCAGGGCATCCATTCAACAGAGCTTAGCAAACTGAGAAGGATTGAAGATTTTGCTAAGACCCTGAGCAACTCTATGTCTACCATGCCTTTCAGCAGTGACATGGAAAAGAAGGTTAGGGAATCTCTTCTTGAACAGATCTTGGCAACCATGCCTTATAAAGCAAACAAGAAACAGGCTGGACCACTCATGCTCTCAGAGAAGAACTCATAGGAATTGAGGACATGACCAAGAATCCCCCAGCCAAGGTCTCTGCTGTAACATCGCAAATTTTTCCCAAATTCTATTACATAAAAGCCCTTACTTTATTTATTTTTTTTATACTAATGTGCCTATGTTTTTATTTTCCTACCACACAACTTATATATACAAAGGTATATTTAATAATAATAATAATCAACATAATAATAAAAATAAAGTTAACCTTTTTTTTACAAACAAAAGAATCAAAAACTATACTTAACCCAATCTACAAACTAACCCAACCATCCCTCTAAGCTCATTTCAAAGCTGGCCCAAGCCAGATACCCAGCCTAAAACACCCAAGATACCCGGCCCATCTCCTCTCACCTCCTATCTGTTTTAAAAAGAAAAATCGTCTGGACCGGGAATCGAACCCGCGTCCAGACCGGCCCAACCCTTAACACCATCAACACAACCAGCTGGTCTACACAACACTCTTGTTTAGTTTCAACACGTAATTATTATATATCATATCTAAAAAACGTAACAGTTGACTTGTAGAGTCAACTGTCAAGACGGGTTTCCAAAATCAATTCACCTTAATCACGATTGTTCCCTGTTTTGGTAAATTAAGTCAATCATTGACTGTTTCGCATCAATCACATGATCAAGCCTCATCAAAACATACCTAATTAGTGTTATTTAACGCGTTATTGTATTAAGTGGGTCAAAACATTACCATTTCATATACACGAACCTCCCACTATAAATTGAGGCCTTCACTACACCTTATACTCGCCGCAAAAAAAACCCTCACTCCCAATTTATGTAAACAAACTATTTTTTTCAAGGAATCAAGAACAGTTGACTTTTTCGTTGACCAAATCAAATCACACGAAATCGTATTGTAAGTCTCGAAATTTTTGCTTGGTTTTGTTAGTCAGCCAGTAACAAGTAATAGCCCCATCATTGTAGAGGCTATTGGTTGTTAATTGTGGTTATTAAGGAATCTAGGGTTTATAGATCTCGATTTGGATATAAAGGTGCTGCAGGCTTGTGTATTTAATTGTTTCAAAACAAAAATCATCACCAACTGATCAACAGATCAGTTGGTTGGCCTCTTTTCACAAAACATGAACCAGTCTGACAACCCGGGTTCGAGTCCCGTACCCCACGTTTTCTTTTTCCTTTTAAAAAAGAATTATATAACTGATAACTGTTTACCTATATAATTAATTCAAACAAAGATTATTCGTTCTCAGGGTCTAGCTCAGTTGGTGGCTAGGCTTGTGATTAAAACCCGAACCGGGTTTGACGCGGGTTCGATTCTTGGCATCAACAAAATGTTTTTTTTTTT
The DNA here is from genome assembly GCA_028751855.1 of Ambrosia trifida. Taxonomy (NCBI): domain Eukaryota; kingdom Viridiplantae; phylum Streptophyta; class Magnoliopsida; order Asterales; family Asteraceae; genus Ambrosia; species Ambrosia trifida. The sequence goes on from CM054122.1 coordinate 127,995,766, forward strand.
CATTTAAGCTTATATATATATATATATATATATATATATATATATTCTCTTATATTTTTAAAATTAGTTTTAAAATACTAAAACTACTTTATAAATTCTACAAAAATTATTTTATGTTATTCTAGTAGAAAAGTTTAACATACAATTTTTAGTTTTCCAAAAATTATTTATTTAATATATATAATAAATATTTCAATTTTATTCTATTTTATTTATAAAATTCTATAAAAATATCAACACGATTATATAAATTTCCACAAAAATTATTCAAAGTTTATATAACATTAAACATTTCTTAAATGATTTTTAATTCTGAAAAATCATTTATTTAATATTTTAATCAATTTTTATTAGTTTTAATCATAAATAAATCATAATAAATTCATTTTTCAATATTTTTGCACCAAAATTTTATATAAATTATTTCTATTCATTTGGAACAGAAATATAATTTTTAATTTAATAATTCTTTAATTTTAATATTTTTAAATATTAAAGTTATATTTTGACAATTTGAAATAAATAGATTAAATATTCTATTTTTAAGAAAATAATTTTATAAAAATTATTTTCATACTTAAAACTTTATATTGTGATCATCTTTAATTTAAAATTTACAAAAAGACTTTTGTTTATTTATTTATCAAATTTCTCTTATTTATTAAACGTTTTATTTATTAATCAAACGAACACTTATCCCCAATTCGAAACCCTAGAAAATATTTGTAGGCTAGAAAGACTTAGACACATTTATTACCTTAATTATAGGGTAATACTTGGCATCGTTGGGCAACACATATTCTATTTTCACGAGACATAACATTTTGCTAAGGTGAGTTTTACATAGCCCCTTTTCTATTTCACTATTTTTGGGGTGAAACATCTTACAGCATTCTATATACAATTCAATCATAAAGTGTCTATGTGTTTTTCTATGTTGCATTATGTCTTAAACATGACTAGGGTAAGCACAATATTCTAGCATAATCATTAACATTGATCAGCCGACGGTATACAATGATAGATCTATTGGACTGACAATCCCACCCGGATACGTACCTCCTACATAGGTAGCGTGGGTTATTGTTATCGCATAACATAATCGAGTGAACCATGAGCGTATGGGATGGACCACAATATTCTAGTCACAAGGGTTGATTATGCACTCGATTTACTGCTAGTATGGTTTGAGATGCTTTGACCCTGGGTTTTATGAATCCTTGTGTGGATTGCGCTTTTATTAGTTTAAAACTTTTACGGTCCTTTGTGAACTAAACACTCTATCACTTAAAGTCCTTACATCTTATTGGGTTAATCGCTGGAGGCGAACGGGGTATTAGTTGATAGCGCTATTAGGTTGTGTAGCAACCTCATGTTTGCGGTGCTGGGAGCACAGGCATGAACTTCTGACCACATCTGTTATGCTAGTGTTGATAGACACTAGTTCCTAAGGCAGTTTAACGTATGTTAACACATTACTGAAAGTTCCCAATAATCACATGTTTAGTTGCAATGAGTGGGTTAGCTACCCCTGACATGCTTAAACTGATGACACTTGAACTGTTGGGTTTTCGATTACTTTATACTTGTTATCCAAACTGTGAACTCACCCACTTTATGTTGACACACGTTAGCATGCTTTTGCATTTAATTAGGTATGGAGCACGAGTAGGACATGCATCATGTAGTGTCATGGGAATATGAACACTTGAACTGCTTTTGAAATATTTAACTATTTACTTATGGTTTTGGGCGCGGTGTTTTGCGCAGACTTTTACTTAACTGTTTATTATTTCGCTTCCGCTATACTTAATTGGTTTGGTTAAAACTTTTAAACTTGGTTTTACAATAACGAACTAAATGGTTTGGGCATTTAGAGTCGTTCATGTGACTTATTGCTATGGGATCCTAGTTTGTCATGCGCCTCGCGGTATAAACCCAAGTGGAAATTTGAGGATGTGACATATATATATATGTGTGTGTGTGTGTGTGTGTGTGTGTGTACACATGCGACACACTTGCACACCACCATATAGTCGATTCTATATCTATAACTATATATATATATATATATATATATGTTTATGCGGTTCTAATACATGGGGAATTGATATAGTTTTGACACATCTAAACCTAATCCTATAATCTTAACACCTATACCCTATACAGAAAGGAATGAGACAAACTTATACATACATACATATACATACACGACACACACACTCTATACACATGTGTGTATTTGACAACTAAACCTATATACTTTGAAAGTGACAACACACTACACCAATTATATACACACACCCACTCACGATTTCTATGCATATATACACACACATGAGAAGTACATAAACTCCTATGTATCTATACAAACATACGCATATGGAGGGACAAGAAGCGGACAAAATGGCATCCATGACGCAAAAGACAAGCCTCCCTAATCTTACGTATACCAAAGTAGACCCTTCCACCTTCACCACATCTTTCCATACAAAGTCCACACCCTAATTTGCCTTGTTCTTTTATTCCTATGAGCCGAAACATGTGATGAATACATAGATAGTTGTTTTGTCAATTTCTTATACAAGTTTAGGCCTTGAACCTCTTCATAAGTTTCTTCCAAGATGAGATCTCTTTCCTTTCTCGATTGATCCCTTACAATCGGCCATTGGGAATAGATGAATGAATGGATACAACATATTAGTAAATCACTTGCACAATATCAGCTAACACACTTTTCCATTCATAATATCCATAAGAATTGACTTCCCAAATTGTCACCAAATCTATCCTCAATCGTCTATATAAAGGTTCCATAGTCACCTTGTTTTCCCATGCCTCAAACATATAAAACACTTGATTTCTCCTTCCTTGTCTTCGACACACACAACCCGAACCTAAACTCCCTTTTTCCTTTTCTTTTTCTCTCAGCCGAACCCACAAGACAACCATGACCTAACTCCAAATCAACCATCTCGAGCCACATTGGGGAGTAAGTTCGTGGGAAGGTCACAATCAAATCGGATTCCACCTCACATTCTCTTAGTATGTCTACTAACCTTCATTTCCATTTAACTTATAAATATTTCGGCCTATGTCCAAACACCCGATCGATGGCACCATGTCACAAGTATACACGGCTCAATAACATACAATACACTAAGATATAGGGGCTAAACATACAATAATCGAGCTTAATTGCATTCTATTACATATACATTGTACATATACACGCTTATATACATATACAACCACGCATATTATGTAAAATCACGTATATGTCGTAAAATATACATCCGAGAATGTATGCGTGTGTGTGTGGTGTTGAAGGGTTAACAAAAACTCAACATTTTGGAACTTTAACATAATATATACATACCTTGACATACCTTCACCTTTATACATGTATACACACGATTATGGATGGTATTATACACCTACATGCTTGCAAACACCCTTGTATCTATAAACAAGTATCTGAGGGTCGATTTTGTTACACAAGAGTCGGATTTTGAACAAGTGTTATATAGTAAAGTTTTCAGATTTTAAGAAACATATGTTAAAATGCCACCAACATGTATTAGTCATGCATTTAACATAATTACACTAAAACATACATTAAAACTACTATGTTTTACATAATCTTGCAACACATGTTAATATTGGGTGATATTTGATAACCCATGACAACTTGTGAAGTCGATTTTGTCAGTATTTCTTATGTTTATATAACAAGAACCTCCAATATTTCCCAAAACCATACACTTTTCAAAGTACACACAGATACATAGTAATTGTCATGTGCATGAACAATGACCCCATGAATACATGGCACAAGGGTCCACAAGTCGGGTGAACAACTTGTATGGTAAATAACAAAGAACAATCAACTTAAGATGTCCTTAACATTGTAGGGCACTCTTTGTCGGGACTATAGTTATTCCAGCTTTTGCTTTGCTAGACCATTCACTCGGACACCAGGTGAGTTTTCACAACCCCTTTTTATTGTTTTAATACTTTTGGGGAAACACATGCATCATTACAAGTTACAAACTGTTTGGAGTGAATTCTAGCATGACTACCATGTGAAACATGATACAATCGGTTCAAGAGATCTCAATGCATACATTACACCATAACCATTAGCTACACAGATAGCCATGGAATACGTAAATAGATCTATTGGGTTGACACCCCCACTCTAGGTTAGTCGCTGTAACTGGTTGCATACAAAAGAATATTAGTTTTCTATGATTTATATGTTGTATTTATTGTACAATGCGCGAAGCACAACAGTCAAGAGGTTTGGTTATGGGACTCATAGTTGGCACAGTAATCATTGGTTTACCTAGCTTTGATTGGACATACATGAATTTCACAAACTTTACATTACGTACATTAAACATGTGAACTCACCAACTTTATGTTGACAAATCTTTTACGCATGTTTTTCAGGTAATTAATTTCATGGAGCTTGGGGATTTGAGAGTCTGGTTTAAGCTAGCACGATGTGGTACCTTTGTCTTAGGTCATGTCATGAAACACTTTAATAATTTATGTTTGTCGTAATTATGTAAGACAATTTATATTTCAATATGTAAGACAATTTGAAGTGTTTTGGTATTAAACATGTTTTAGATTTTGTGTTGCTCAAACCTTGTGCTTGAAAACCTTTTGAAGTCACATTTCCGTGTTTCCGCCTTGGCGGGTGTGACATGATACTTGTGGGTACACCATCTTTGTTAGGTACCTCCACTATGTGGTCTAACACATACCTCACATTCAAGTAGCTTTCAAACTTCTTGTTAATCTTTTCATAACTGCTTCTGACTTTTGCTATTTCAACTTTTATGTTCTCAATTTCATTAATATAATTGTTAATTGCCACTTTCTTGTTTTCAAGGGTTTTTGAAAGTTCAGGCACATCTCTTTTATAATTCTCAAATGAAAGTTCAGATTGCAAGTTTTGAACTTGCTCTTCAAGTGTATCACTTTCACCAAGCAAAGTAACACACCTAGGACATTTTGGTAAAGTGTTAGAACTTACGAGAGTTGAAGAATCGGTGATCGCCATAAGAGCAAAATGTGATTCCTTTCCATAAAAGTACTTGGAGTAATCAACTCTTGAGCATGCATCATCAACCATGAACGATTTCTTGCTAAGTAGAAAATCTGCTTCAGTAAACAGTTGATCAACATCATTGTCCAACAAATGTATACTTGCTTAAGAATCTACTTCCCTTTCTGAGTTAAAGTTATCGGAATCTTGCACATCATGATCAACAACCACATTCTCTTGATTGACTTCAATTGGTTCTTTATTCTCAACAACATTCTCCATCTTCTCATCAACTTTTTGAACTACCTTTTTAGCAAAACACGCCACATTCCCACTTGAAATCTCTTCATCCCAAGTTGTACATTGTTCCAATTGAAACCCTCATCAAACTGTATCACGTAAGCTTTGTTTTATGTTTGGTTTTGTGTGGCTGGAGTGGTTACTGGAACTAGATTGTGTTTAGTATTTTGGGTATTTTAAGTTTGTTGGGGTGTTGTTGATTGTCTTTAAGTGTTGTTGAATGGAGTCTGTTGTTGGTTTTGGTTCTACTGGTCGTTTTGGCGATTATGGTTGTTATTATTGTTGTTTAATGGGTACCGGTTACCTTATTGCTTCGGGTTTGTAAATTCTCTCGCTAAATAGCCTTTAGTGCCACAACTGAAGTAGGTAACGTTAGCCTTGTTAAACCTATATGTTGTATTCGGTGAAGTCGCAAGATCCGTTCTTCCCGTCCTCTCCATGAACTCCTGAGCTCTTCTCACTACAATCGCAAAGGCCCATTGTATATCAATCAACTCCGTCTCTTATTTGTCAATTTGGGAATAGTCTTCATTTGTAACAATGTTGTTCCCAATTTGACCCGCTACATGTCGTTGTGCTACTTCAATGGTCACATTGTCCATATTCGATGTGTTGAGGACAATCGGACTAGTACTTGATGATGCTTGGCCATAATTTGATGAAGAAGATTGTTGGTTTATGTTCATAGCTGGAGCTGTAAGCCATGGTGCGGATGGTTGTACTAGAGCTTGAGAAGGTGGTGTCATATATGATATGGAAGCGGGAATACCATAATAGCTCAAAGGATTAGTTGGTTCAACACTTGAAACAAAAGTTGTTTGCGGTGCAGAACTAACTCCCACATTTGGCATTGAAAAGGAAGATGAACTAGCAAAATACAAATTTGGATTTTGTGGGATTTGTGCAGTTTTAGCCTTCCTTCTCTCTTTAGCATCTTTATTTTCCAACTTTTGGGTGAATTCATATATTGTCAAGCAATTAAAAGTGTCCATCTCCTTTGATACTTTAAGATATTGGCTCCAATAAATAGGTAAAGCATTTGTAAAACTTTCTACATATTCAGACATTGGATAAGAAATATCATGAACAGACAATTAAGATAACAAATGATAAAATCTAGTCATGAGCTCTTTTAGAGTCTCATTTCCAATGTTGATAAAATTCTCAAACTCTTTCTTGAGCCGATCCATCTTACATCGATTTTTTCTCTCATTCCAATCATTTTTGCTTTGTAGTACAGTCCACAATTGCTTGGAAGTTGTACATAGACAAAACTAATACAAAATATCTTGTGGCAAAGCTTGAGAAAGTTGTGAGTAAGCCTTTTTCTCAGCAACATACTTTTTCTTCTAAACATCAGTCATGTCATCCAATGAGACTAGAGTTGTTCAATTTTCCACTAACAGTCTCTCATAACCTTGATCAAGAGCTTGCCACGCTTCACCACCATCAAGACCTTCTAAGTGAATCTTGAATCTCTTATGCCATGATTGGTATTCAGAAATGTCAATCAACCTTGGTGGTCGATTACCATTACTCGTCATAATATCATTCATCAAGAGATTGATTGACGAGGTTGTTTGATTTTGTGCAGCAGCAGCAGCAAGTACCCAATAATCAGGTTGTGTTTGAACGACGGATTGAATCGGAGCCGCAACCGCCCAATAGTTTACCATCGGTTGTTGAGGTTGAACAATTTGGTGCTTACCCTTCTCCGATGCATAAGCCCATGGAGGTTATTGTTGTTCATTGGTGTTAGGTCGTGCCATAGGAAATCCCCAAATGTTGTCCATTAAATGTGAAATGAGAAATGTCCAACACTTAGACAAATTTTTGAAATTCAAGATTGTTTACACGAATGAAAAAAAAAATAACTACTTATTTGCCTAAAAGATTGAAACGAATGAGAAGAATTCAAACAAGTGAGGTCTCATTCACCATAATGAGAAGTAACAATGACTTATTCGTGTGAAATGGAACACCCAAATGAGAAATTTTGCACGAATGAGTGTTATTTGTGTGAAATCTAGCACGAATGAGGAATAAAAACACTAATTCATGTGAAACAAGCAATCATTCACCCTGTTCAGTTTTGTTCATCATTTTGAATTAAAAAACACATGGATTTGATCTAATTTTGAAAAAATTATCATCAATTGGATTGAATTTGGTTAGGTTCTGTTTGGAATTCAATTTGGAACAACATTTATGAAAGAATTTTTGAAAAAAACACCAAAATCAACTCTAATTCAATCAAAAACCATGTTTTAATGGAAAACTTCAAAACCTAACTGATTTGAACTGTTTTTGACATATTTCACTGAAAATTATCAATTTGCAATCGTGAGATTGAGCCTATTGCTCTGATACCCCTTTGTAGGATTGATTTCTATCAATTCACTAAGATCTCAATGATGTATAAACCTCCGGGTGCGGAATCCCATCGGGTCTAGCAAAATGATATAAAAATTTAGATGAAAACGTACACAAAATCCATAAATACATTCAACTTTGTCATTAAACAAGTTTAGATAACAATTAGAAACTTAATAACAAAGTTTACTGATTCTAGGGTTTCTGAACAGAGGTTTGGCACTAAACACAACTGACTCAAATGACATAACTACCTAAACCTATCACCCATCCCATATATATATATATATATATATACACACATACCTCATTCGCCCAAACGGTCCTGCGAATGAGGTCATTTGCCGCAATCTTCACATGAATGAGTCTATCAAGAACTCATTCGCCCAAATGACTAACATTACAAAGACTTAGACATCAAAACATAACAATATACGACAAACTACAACTCGATTGACTCAAAAGCCACAGACACATATGAATATGCATCTACATATTCTAACAATTTAGGACTATATGTCACACCCTCAAATTCCACGTGCGGGGTTTTACCGCGAGGCGCGTGACAAACCAGGATCTAAGTCAACGGTCACAATAAACGACACTATATGATACGAAAAATGAAATAAACAACCATTAAGTTTTCATAAATCCATTCGATGCGGAAGCGTAACTTTATTACAACCCAAAATGCAATAGTACGTAAGTCTGAAAAGATAAGACAATGCATATGAATCCTAGACGTCGTGTGACTCCGTGCGCCTATGATAAGCTGCTACCTCAACGACCTGAGACAAACATGCTAAAAACGTCAGCAAATAATGTCGGTGAGTTCACAGGTTTTATATTAAATGTTTAAGTAATGAAAGCCATCATGTTACCACTATGTCAGAAATGATAGCGTTAGCTAGACGCATGAGTTATACTACTACGACCGGAAACCATTACAGACAACGAAATATGATTTTTCCCGAAATGATTTAGCTTATGACCGAGACAATATGCACCCGCCCGGCTCCCAGCCGACGGGTGGGGTCTGTCAATCCCAATAGATCTATCCACATTTCCCCCGTTGTGCCCCGCACATTCATGGTTTCCCCGGGACTTTACGTATCGTATAGTATGTAAATGAATTAACACTAGTATAACATGATAATTTATGTAATAAGTATAAGCATGTGTCTCCCCCAAAATGTAAAGCGTAAGGTGGGGCCGTGAAACTCACCTGATGCTGCTTTTCGCCCTAAGACAAGTAAACCTGCTCAATAGACGGCCCCAAATACCGGTGACCTATCATGACGAGCGTATATGGTGTTAGACTAACAACCCGTAGGTTGATTAGTCCCTAGTAGTCCAGACCATAACCGTGTACATATGAAATGATGTTTTAAACGTTTAACCGACTACACCAGACAAGGCCCGACATCCCATTGGTGACCCGACATCTCACATGTTAGCCGAAAGCAAGATATCATGCAATATATGCAATTAAACACTTAATGCGCGCAAGAGTTCACCTAATCTAACATAACAGTTAATTAACGCATAACACAGTCCTAACACATGTTACCAAGTCATTAGACATGTCCTGGGGTTCCTAACATGTTTCTAGGTGTCAATCCGTGTTTCGGGATGTTAAAATATACATACAGCAACATTACACGCGATTAGGAAATCAAACTAGCATTTAGGATTGTAATCACTAGTAGAAGTGGCATTTAGGATTGTATTTGCTAGTAGTTGAGGTGAATAGGGCTCTAATTGCCTATATATAGGCGATTAGGACTTGTAAATGCCTAAGCTTCAGGCGATTAGGAGTCCTATTCGCATGAAGCTTCATGCGAGTAGGATCTTACTCGCCTCTGCATGTCTGAAGCGATTTTTCGCGCGTCAAACTCTCCAAATCAGATCCGAAACATGTAAAAACACCCAATAATCATCCTAACACATTAACAAACATATTTCAAGCAAAACCCCTAAGTTTTCATCGTTCTAACAGTTCCGAATGCGAGCGTTTTCCCAAAATAGTAACTTAGCATGTAAACATCACATCAACATGCAAGAACTTGCCCTAAATAGCAATTATTCAGATTAAATCACATAACCACGTTGTCCGATAGCATCCTACTGTTCTAGCATCATCCTAGAGCAAACCCTAACATCAAAACAATCAACAACACACCTCATATCATCCTTAACCATCCACAATCCTTCAAATGGGTCAAAACATCAAGTATCAGCAATACACAACCAAAACCATTCAAACTCCTAGGACATCATCATACTAACTTGTAACAGCCATAAACATCATAATAACACAAAAACAACCATGATTCGATCCTAAAAATTATATCTTTAATCACATATAACACATATAACACATGTAAAGGTGTGGGTTTGTTTAAAAACGGTTTTAAATGGATTTTCAAAGACAAAAACATTTATAAGTCAGGTCTGGACTTTTAGGGAGTAAAATATAATCATTTAAAGGTTTGGGTTTGAAGAACACACCTTGTATTTAAAAGGAGATGATGGAAAAAGCTTGGAAATGGTTGCTTTGATGTAAAAATAGGTTCCAGAGGGTGTTTGTGGGTTGAGATAGGTTATGGGACGGCTAGGGTAGCATAAATGATGTTTTGGAGGTCAAGGGTGGTATTTATAGGCGTTTTTAATCGTTCTGAGCAGTTCAGGCGAGTACGCAGCAGTAGAGGCGAGTAGGGCTGCTACTCGCATGAAGCATCATGCGAATAGCCCCCTATTCGCTTCAAGCTCCTCCTACTCGCCTAACAAACTGGCGATTAGGCTATCACACATAGCCTAATCGCCTATAGCCTATGTGTCAGGGTTTTTGGCGCGTTAAACCCTATTTTAACATATGCAATCACGTTTTCACATACCGACAAGTCACATAATGATTACCAACATATAATGCACGATAACTAACACGTTCCCACCCGATCACCAATTCCCGGGACCCGAGACTTGCGTACGTGCGTTAAATCCGATGATTCCACGAATCACCGATCCTTGTACACATGGTTATGGACCGACACCCAATGGTCCTTCGGACCATTGTAACGACTCCCGATGATTCCCGAATCATCGGTACGACTCAACCGACCCGGTCAAGTGTGATATTAAGTAGTTGTTTTCAATGTTTTCGTTGAGATAGACTCGTATGTATGCAAAGTATGAAACGCATGTATGTAAAGTATGAAAAGTATTAACCTGAATATGCCGGGTGTCACACTATATCAACAAAATAACTAAATGCCCACAATAATATGATGCAGATGACTTATGATGAATACAAATATTGTATTTAGACCACATCAACCAAAACTTGTAGATGCAAACATATGAATTAACGAATAGAGAAATATAAAATATGATGAACAAATACCCAGAATACTATGTATGGATTAAATCATAACGTGGATGAAAAATAAGTTAAAAAACCATAACCTACGGGTTGAAATAAGAAAGGATTGAAGAAGAAAAGAAATATTACGGGTTGAAATAATATTAAATTAAAAAACATACAAAGGAATTATGATAGATTCGAGATTATGAGTACACGAATGAATAATAGATTCGAGATTATGATGCCCACGAAAGCTTTATTGAACAAAAAAAAATATTTGTGATTGATCTTATGAAGAAAACGCTCTCAAATGTTAGAGCTTTAGGAAGATAGACTGAGGAAACGAAAAAAAAAACATAAGAAATTAATTAGATTGGGGAATTATATATGGCATTGAAACGGGTAAAAACAATGGGAGGATAGCTCACAGCATGCCATGTGTCCCCAACAGGGGCGGATCTATGCTTCGGAAGGGGGTTCCTAGGAACCCGTTCGGTTTGGAATTTTTAGTGTTATTATATATAGAAAATTGGGTAGGAACCCCTAAATATTTTATAGAGGAACCCTTAACAAACTCAAAGTGCTTGATCCAGTGGTAATTCCCTCCTCTTTCAACCTACACAATCCTTGTTCGATTCCCGTCCTCAGCACACTACTTTAATATTTTCCTATATTTTTAATACAAAGTTATTTCTTTTTTTTTTTAATATACAAAGTTAGGGTTGGATTTTGTTTGCTTCAAACATCACAGCCCATCATTTCTCCTCCCCACTTCTAGTTCAACAATCAGTGTCAATCACTTCACAACTTCAAGTTCAACAATCACTTCCTCCACCCCAGCCAGCACCTCTCGCCGCCGCCCTCCTCCTCTCCTCCACCCCTCGCCAATCATCCCTTTCCTGTAATTTTGTTTATGTGTGGTGCAAGCAACAAAATCATTTGATTTATTCACTAACTTTTCATCATTAAATGCAGGTTTTTCAATTGATTGACGTTAATTATGTAATGGGTATTACTTTAATCTTATTTGGTGTCTGAAAACAGGTTAAAGATTGAAGTTGTCAAGTTCCATTTCAAGATAGACATGGTAATTGAAGGTTTCTTAAATTTTGATACAGAGTCATAATTAGAAATAAATGCTTTGTTTTTTTATTGATTAATGATGATTTCCCATATTTAATTTGATTGCTAACATGGGTTTTATGTGGTTAGGTGAGTCCAATTGATAAAAAAATTTATTTGAATAGCTAATTGCTTAATATGTTTGTTGTTTTTATATAGTTTTCATAGTGGAAGGCCAAGAAGAAATGAGCCAGGTTTCAGGGCCTATAGGCTTTAGTCATCCATTGTAACATTATATTGGTTTATCGACAAGATGCTTTATTTATCGACTAGCATTGGGACACCGAACCATAGACTCTAAAATTAACGACTTCCATCCACAGTAGGACACGAACCCTTCCACTTCTTCATGGGTCAAAAGATGAAATTGTATCATATTTTTTATTATGTGACAAACTTTACCCGACCCGAACCGCCAAACCGACCCGAATTTTTTTATGTTCGAACATATGGAATCGGAGTAAAAAAAGTGAACCCCCTGAAGAAAAATCCTGGATCCGCCACTAGTCCCCAAAGTTGTTTGTTTATTATATAGTATAGATATAGATATAGATATAGATGTTACACTTTGTGGTTAATTGGTTATATATATGTAATTATTGTCGAAAAAAGATTGATGTCACTAAAAACCATCTATAGATACTATTGAAAAAGATGTTATCCAGTGTCAACATATATTTCTATATACCTCTGCTGCTGGTCTAGCCTCTTATCAGGTCGGGTACAGATTAAAAACAACGACCCTACCTGTGTGTGGTATAACCATATAGTGAGTATTGAATATCCCTGTGTGGTATGTGTGTATATATTAGGAAGGGAAAAATATCTAATTGACTTTTTAAATGAAGGAAATATGTAATATATGATTTTAGAGAGGAGAAATATTTGAATGCTCATTTTTTAAAATTGAAAAAGTTAATAAAAAATTAATTTAGCAGAAAATCAAATAGTATAGATGTATATTATTATTGTTATTCTTTTGAACGGCAAGGATTAATTTGTCAATTGTCATGACATCGGGTGTCGTGATCAAGGTGGACTACACGGCCGTCGCCAGCCCCTTGGCTTTTCCAAATGCGCGAAAACCCAACCTTCACCCGTCCAAAAATATGACAATGGAATAATCGGTAAAACTTCGTCTCTTCTATCCGAGTCGAACTAGCGTCACCCGTATTCACTCTTCACATGAATGTTACTCCACCACAAGAGTGGGGGCATATGCATGTTACATATTGTACATGCTATTTTTTTTTTATTTAGACTAAGCGGAGTGGGGGCGGGAGAGGGGCGAGAGGGGGGGGGGGGGGGGGGGGAACACCGCCGCCGGTAGGGGCGGGAGAGGGGGGGTTTCACTGGCGTGGGGGAGATGGATTTGACACGTGGCGAGCATTGGTTGGGCCATTTCAATTGATGTTACCATTTAAAAAAAAAAAAATATTACCGTTACAAATAAACGGCTATTTTACAAAAAAAAAAAATTATTATATATATATATATATATATATATATAAAATACCATCTTCTACACAAACACACACTCCTTTTTTTCATAAAATCCTCTCCAAACTATCATATATTTTCAAAAAAAATTGCAAGATGTTGGGCGACTATTCGAGTTCAGACGATATGTTTGATCAACTCGCTTTGGATGACTTGGGCGAAGGTGCCGCATAGTTGTTAATGGCGAGCGTTCAGAACGTCGTTAAAGCTATAGCGGACGACGAAGGGACCTCCGAACCACCCAAGCGTAGAAAGTATATAGTTTGTGAACGACAAACCGGAAATGAGTCATTGGTACGTGACTACTTCTCACCCGAATCAACATACGATGAAAGAAGTTTTAGGCGGCGTTTTCGTATGAGTCATAATTTATTTTTAAGAATAACAAATGAATTAATATTATGTTTTTTTTTAAATTGTGTTTTATATTTATTAAAAAAGAAAATTAAAAACAAAAAAAAAAAAGGAAAAATAAATTCCACATGTCACTTCCCCCCCCCCCCCCTTCCACTCCCCACAATTATTCCCCCCCCCCCCCCTCTCAAGGGTCCCACAAGTGCCACATGGCGCTTCATCTCCCTCTTTCCCCCACCACTCCTTAGACTATAAGGAGTGGGGGGCGGGAAAGAGGGGGATGAAGCGCCATGTGTCACTTGTGGGACCCTTGTGGGGGGGGGGGGGGGAAATAATTGTGGGGAGTGGAAGGGGGGGAAGGAAATAATATTATATTGTGTTAAAGTTAAAAAAAAAAAACTGACCAATAAAAGCATGCCACCTCACCCCCACCCCAAGCCCCACGCCGGTGAAGCCCCTCCCGCCCCCAGCCCAACACCAGCTTCCACGCCACCTTGCGGTGGTGTTCCCCCCCTTCCCGTCCTCTCTCCCGCCCCCACTCCGCATAGTCTTATAGTCTTAAAAATACTATAATTTTTTGAAACGAAAAAATAAATAAACTATTAAAATGTACATCGACTAGCTTAATTTCTATTTTGTACGGCATACTTTTCAATCAACATTTCAAATCCACATCTCTACCTGTTGGATATTTTGGATTTCCATGACTATTGAACCCTCTACATTTGACGATGTAGAGTCGTCGTTTTCCTTTGTGTTGACAATTCTCAAAGCAATATACATTTTTTAACGATAAATTGGGATCACTGAAAGACTACTAGAGTATCATCGTCTCATTAATAGAACCATTTGATCATATCTATCATCACTAGCATAGGCGGCTTTGGCACAAGCCGGGTAGGTCATCCGGCTTGGGCCCATTTTTATCGGGGGCACAATTTCTTTTATAAAATTCCTATATAATGTATGTGTGTGTGTGTGTTTTTAAAATAGAAAACCCATTGAACACTTAAATGTTGGGCCCAATAAGAATCAACTTAAAACTTAAATATTATTAACTCAAAACTCATTACATTATAAGCCCAATACTTTTTTAACCTACTAAATAAAAAAACAAAGTTTTTTTTTTTTCTGTTCCGAGTTGAACTTATTTGACACATTACAAAAATTTAGCGACCCTATATATATTTTGGAGCATATGAAAAAAGAATGTTATTTCACAAATGCGTGCATTGCATATAGAATGTAATTGATCATTCCAGTTGCGATGGCATCCACAGAAAAGAGTTTTTCAAAATTAAAGTTGTTGAAATCATACTTACGATCTACAATGTCCCAAGAAAGACTTAGCGGGTTAGTGATGCTAGTTATCATAGATTGTATGAAGTGTGATGAGTTGGTCCACCAATTTGCTAGCAAGAATACCGGGAGAACTTAACGAATCGTCGGTTAGATACTAGTCTATTACGATATATAATTTCACTCATTCTAATAATATTATTTTGCAATTATTATGTTTATTGCTATACTATTGATCCTCGTAAAATTTAGTTAAACTATTGAATTAATTAAAGATTAAGGGGCATATTTTTTAATGGCTCGGATAGGGCATGTAAATTCTCGGGGATACCTCTTTTCACTAGGCAATAATGTCTATACGCCAATTATAGAGGACCAAATGGACCCTAAGTCTTATCCCACCCTTAAGATGCAACTAGTAAGAAACCTGCGCGTTGCCATCGCGGTAACAATTTACAATGCGGTACTCAATTCTATTGTTTTACCCACCCTAGACTGAGACTGAAATTAAATAATACAGTTTTGTTTATTATGGTACACCAACCCTAGAGTTAGACGTGTTGATTAAAATTATGTTTATTTACAACCACATCAAACCTGGCAATTATGAATAGAAATATTGATTAGGCCACTAATTTTAAATTAAAGCAAACATCATAAAAGAGTAAAGTTTAAAATGTAGAAATGAACAGTTAGAAGTCAACAAAAAGTTTTTTACATCCACCAGTCCCACCTTTTAGACATTTTACTCTCAATGCCCCCCCTCCCCCCCCCCCCCCCCGTTAACTCACACTAACGTCGTTAGCTGAAACTCACAATTCTAAACGATTATTCACCGGGTTTGTAAGAGGTAATCGAGACGATGATATTGGTATGTTCAGATGCAGAACTGCGCATGATTCGATGGTTTAATCGCGGTTCCGGTCATCCCATCCGAGGAGAATATCAATCTACAACTGACGAACCATGGTTATTCTACAATTGAACATTCCAATATCATCGTCTCGACTTCATCTTTCAAATCCCGTGAAAAATGGCCTAGAATTGTGAGTTTCAGCTTACGGAGTTAGTGTGAGTTAACGGGGAGTCCATTGATAGCAAAATGTCTAAAAAGTTGGTTTGGTTGAGGGAAAAAACTCAAGTGGGATTATTATCGGCCAAAAAGAGAAAGACTGGATTATTAAAATCCAATTTACCAAAAAAAAAAAAAGTCTTACAATATGAGCATTTTTAACAAGTGTTTACAACCTTTTTAAATTGCTTAAATTCATATTATACATAATAAACTTTTTACTAATTATTGTTAAATTATAAATTAGGGGTTATGATAAAAATGTACAAGTTAGTTTTACAAATAGAAGTAGTATTGAAAGAATTTTCATAATATTTTTGATGTTAAGTAAAGAACTTTTTATATGCCATCTTAAAATACATGTTAAATGAGTTTTCGAAACATATTTGTTACTTTATAATGTAATATAGATGATGCCATCGGCAGAAAGCAAATTAACCATTCTAACATTTCTCTTTTAATTACACTATATTAATAACCATCTGTATTTGAACAGTAAGTATAATGTATTTTACTAGCTGATTACCTCAGGAGGGTCTCGGGGTTGAAAAATCTAATTTTACGTGATAACCAATTGCAAATGGCTCAAGTTAACTAACCACAAAATCTCTCAATCATTGCATGTTCATAGTATTCTAATCAGTAATAACTCATATTCCCTAATCTAAAACCTAATCAGTAATCATCTAAAGAATCACTTAGGTAAGCTGCAACTATTAAAAAACTCATCACATCTCTCTATTTCTCACATTCTAATGGCTCTTATAATTCCCAACCTAATCAACTAAACAAACACTTAAGTTGGAAGTTGTAATCATTGCATCTCATTATGCCACATGGCATAATCAAGAGATGGTTGAGGCCACCATTGAACGCCACGCCAGCAACTATCAATTCTTTCCGGGAGCGTCCCGGGGTTGAAAAATATAACCATTCTAATAATACTAATACTAATCGTAATAATTATTACTCTTGTAATTTAATAAATAAAAAAATAACCTTGCTATAAGGTGACACCATGTGTTTTAGTGTTGTGTGATTCTTTCTCCTAACTTCTCTTGCTGAAATATACCTAGTAAAATTCCAATGATAACATGGCGATTGGGCTGATTTTCAACATCGTAGATAAGAACCTGGTTTAAAAAAACATGATTAATGAATAACATGAACACTTTGTGTGTTTTTTTCCTGTATGAACGAAACCCCACAAAAAATAGTCGATTTTTCTCCGTATTTTATATAGGACTATGGTACTCGTTGGAAAGAAAATAAAACGCTCGTTAATTTGGTGTAATTTTTTTCTTTAAAAAATCCCGTATATAAAAGATATAAACGTTTAAAAATTATGGGAGGAAATATGAGAGAGAAAATTTTAAATTTATTTTTAAATTCTTTTTTTCTAAAATAACTCAATTTAATTTAGGGTTTTGTGTTTATCTTTTTTTTTTTAATTAAAAAAAGAAATAGTTCAAAAGCACTAAAATCTTTCAAATATGATGTCACGTGACACTCTCAAGGGGAGGTTGAGGCCTCCATTGCACGTCACGTCAGCATATACATTTTCTTTTATATATATATATATATATAGATATAGATATAGATATAGATATAGATAGATTCAACCAGCCATTTTTGTAAATTGTGGATCTTCAAATGGTGTTTTCGTCATTTGGTACTCTGGGTAGTTGTTTTGGGGTTTGACACGTTTCAGTCCTTCTATCTTTCCAATGGCTCATGAAGGTGGTGGGTGAAACATGTTTCCTTTATTTATTTTAAATAGTTTAGATATTCGAATCCACATCTTTATTTGAATTACATAACAATCAACATTTAATCATATCCATATCTCTATTTTACCAGGGATGGTAATGGATTGGGTTTGGGACGGGTATAGGTAATCCCATCCTCATACCCGGTTACGTATGTTTGTCCCAAACCCGACCCAAAGCCCGTCGGGTCTATGTCGGGTAATTACTCATTGGGTATCGGGTATACCTGCGAATTTCGGGTAAACCCATTAATTTTTAAAACTTATCCAGTGAGTATATCCGACCAAAAACCCGACAGATATCTATTAGGTAACTATTAACCAATTGCATTTAACATTATTAAATATATATCCCAATGATTACAATGTATAAATATAAAATAATTAAATTATATAAAAACACTCAAAGACATAGATAACAAATAGTATATACTAATTTTTTATAATATTTAGCACAAGATGACAATCTAGATGGTCAATTAGATATATTATGCATACATATTTAAAAAGATATATTAGAAATTATATTGGGTATCTAATCGGGTAAATGGGTATACGTTATCGGGTAAACGGGTATATCCTCAAATCCCAAACCCGTCCCAAACCCGCAAAAAAAATAAAAACTAATCCTATGCCCGGACCCATACCCGATTACCTGACCCCAAACCCGTCCCAAATGTGTCGGGTTTCGGGTTTACCCATCGGGTTTGGGTTTGATTGACATTCCTATATTTTACTAATTTAGATTTGACCCATATCTAGGGCTGTAAACGAACCAAACGAACACGAACAAGACCTTGTTCGTGTTCGTTTGTTAAGAAAATTATGGGTTCACAAACAGTTCATGAACACTTATAGAACGAGATTTTTTGTTCGTGTTCGTTTGTTAAGAAAATACTCATGTTCATGTTCGTTTGTGTTCGTTTGTTAATTTTGTTCATGAACGCATACGAATACAAACAAACATTCATGAACACAAACAAGTGTTCATGAACCCAAATGAACACAAAGAAGTGTTCATGAACGGAAACAAACACAAACGGACATATATTAACTTATGAATAACATCGAATTCACATACATTAAGACATTAGCTAGATCCACCTAAAATATAACCTAATTGTCCAAACATACTTAGTACTGGAGAAAGGCATTGGAGGTGGAGGGCATCAACGCTGGAACGTGGAAACATATAATGAGTTTAGAAACATAAAGTAGGTTTATTGATATCATATAGTCATATATTTAACTCATATATATTATTTATTGGGTAAACTAAACAAAAATAAAATAGTATAAAAATCAAAAAACCTTAATAAACTATCGAACACAAACGAACATAAACGAACACGTTACCGAACATAAACGAACGAACGCGACCACTGTTCGGAATATTTTGTTCGTGTTCGGTCATTTATTAAACGAACGAACACAAGCAAACTTCCCGCCGAAAGGTTCATGAACTGTTCGCTGAAAGTTCAGTTCGTTTGCAGCCCTACCCGTATCTTTATTTTACTATTTTAGATTTGACTTTTGAACCTTCTTTATTTCCATGTACACTAGTTTTTCTGTGTTCACAATGCACATTTTTCTATTTTAATTTATTTTTAAATAATTTAGATAATTTAAATAAGTTAGATAATTTTATAGTTCCAACGAGCTATAGTTCAACCGTTTGAAGAAAAGTGAAGATTCAAGGTAAAGGACAGGAGTCTCAAATTTAAATCTGATCCTAATCAGATTTATCAGAATGGACATTTCAGCGACGAGTTTTGCTTGACTGAAGATGATGGCTTGAGCTACCCACCGTTGTCCGCGTTTGTAGGCGTATGAGGTCGTCTTTTACCATCTTGTTACCGTGGGTAGATGGAGTTTTATTCGTTCGTTTTTAAACAAAGATATATTAATATTATTTAATTTATGGTCCTCCAAATGAGTTAGAAGATTATAAATTTGCACTTTGAAAATTGAAAGCATACTTCTTTTGACCAAATTAAAAATTGTCCTTTATTACAAATCTCTATCTATAGCATCTTATTTGACTTTTGCTCTTATCATGCTTTATCTTCGACACTTAATTTTGCATGCTTTTTGTCATCATTATCATTGTGTAATGGTTAAACTCTTTTTTATGCCCCTATAATGCCTAAGGGGCGGTGTTAAGGGTCTTATCAAACTTATTCATGCTTACATAATGCCCATTACACATGGTCTAAAAGACATAATCTGTAATTTATCTATAAAAGACATAATTTGTGATTTAATTAATTTATTTAAGTTCTTTTTCTTTCTTTTAATTTTTTCTATGTTTTTATTTTATTATTTTATTCACTATTGTTGTATTGATTAGTATAAAATTTGTGAAATTAATTAGTTAACATATTTTTATAATATATGTTCCTTTTTATAATTTATTTACTTTTCATAGTTCATAATTATCATGATTTTTAATACTACGTTTCTACACAAACCTACGATGTGATCGAGTTATTTTTATCACTTTTATAATTATTATAAGTTATTAAAACAAAATTTTACAATGAAACGTGAATAAAAATAAGCACACCAGTGCAAAACGTAGTTCTCTAGGGCATCTTGTGTTCTTAGTTAAGATGAAGGACAAAGAGTGCAAGAGACTATATAGATAAAGAAAAACATGTAAGCATAATTTCCCCTAAATAATAAAATGTGTTTATATGAGGAGGAGCATATTTACTAGTTCTATTATCCGTAATCCCCTAAATCTCAAGACGCTCTTCAAACCAATCATAGACTTTATTGAGATAGACGCAATCCCCCTCGGGAGAACTCTATATGAGACTTTCATCCCGTACAGC
The DNA here is from genome assembly GCA_028751855.1 of Ambrosia trifida. Taxonomy (NCBI): domain Eukaryota; kingdom Viridiplantae; phylum Streptophyta; class Magnoliopsida; order Asterales; family Asteraceae; genus Ambrosia; species Ambrosia trifida. Next base: position 128,016,814 of record CM054122.1, read on the forward strand.
TCAAGCAAAAACACCCAAATACTGGTTGGGATGAATATTTAATAAAGAGTTTGAAACTTCTTAGTTTCCGACTCAATATGCTATGAAGATACAACTAAAAAAAATCCGAACTTCATTCTTTGGGGCGATAATACCAAAATATCAAGTTGGTTTAGTCATCTTTATCTTAATCCTTATAGGCCTCTTGAATTCTCCATTCCCTATTTCTTTCTTTTTGTTTTATTTGCTTATGTCTATAATGTTTATTATATTTGTTTTATTTGTTATCGATAGGAATTTTCTTGTTAAGACCTATGAATCGATTAAACCCAGATTCATACTAAAACCATAATGATTCAACCGAAAAACTAAGTTAAGCACAAAGACTCTCTGAGTAAGAATAATCAGATTATCACTTATTCCACATGTAGATAATCACCACAAATCTAAAGAATGATTTGTTTTTGAGTCATGATAAGCATAAACAAGCATTTGAAAGAAAAAAACTGTACTTTTATTATTGTAGCTTAAAAAGGCCTCTTGTTTTTGGAACGACTAATTTCCTTCATTTTTTACACCATTTTATTATACGCTTTTTATTTGCCTCTTGTGAGGGTTAAACTCCCAATCTCCCCTTTAAAACCCCAACACCTTTACCGCCATATCACAAGAGGTGAGCTTAAATAGGCCTCTTGTTATTTATCATTTTTTTCCTTGTTTTGTTTTTTTTTTTTTTTTCATTGAAATAACCTCAAAGTTTGTAATGGGCATTTTAACCGAAATGTTCTACGTTTTTTTAAGTGCGGGCGAAAATTTATATTAGTAAAGCCCCATTACCAAGATGCTTTAAAAGGAGGCAACACTTATACATGTAAACATACATCAATGTGGCCGCTTCAAAGATTGTAGACCTAATATGTTATTAAAAAATAAAAAAAAATAAAAACTTGTTACCTTAATGTCTTCTACGATTTCGAAAATATGCAACTTTTTATGATTGGAAACTTCCTCCTTTCCGTCACCTTTTTTATCCATACCCGTATTGATACCGAAAGTATTGCATACAGAAACCAATAAAATTGGGTACCTATATATGTATCGAATACCTAAAATCGATACAGGTTCTTTTTTTGCGCATCGTGCTTGTGGATTTGAGTCTTTGAGGTAAATCCTTAAAAGAGAAATAAAAAATTGGAGGTATATTGCTCTATCGAGATATTAACCATGAAATAGCATTTGATATTTCCCATGACAAACCATAGATTGTACGACTGTGAACCTGCATTAATGTCCCGTCTTGACAGAGCAGTAGAAATGAGAATTCGCTACATATTGACTCACCAAGTATGAATGTTAACCTTTTTTGGAATTCATCCATCCCACTCACAAAGACCGCTTTCATTTTGATCAACAACACACACCATTTTGTTTTGCTTTTTTTATCGTCCAACAAAGCCCAACCACACGGGGTGACCCGACCCGACCCATCACCAATTCCAGAGAAATCCAACATTCGATTGCCCAATATGATAAAACTCTAACCCACACAAGACGTTTTTACTTTTCTTTTGTATTTAATAAACTATAGCACACCACATATGCTCATCTATGGCCCAGCCGTGTGCTATAAATGCACCCATGAACTTGCTTCATTCTACTCAAGTTTAATCATTTGCAAAATGGCAGAACAAAATACTAATGTGGGAAACAACGACAACGAGCTAACCATGGTTGTTGTCACCATTTCAATACTGATCTTGGGTATTTTATGGTACAAGTTCAAACTTTCAAACTCCTCAAATGGTGCACCATCATTGCCACCAGGTCCCCGTTCGCTTCCAATAGTTGGGTTCCTTCCGTTTCTTGATCCCAACCTTCACATACAGTTCACTGACATGGCTCGCACCTACGGTCCCATCTTTAAGGTCAAATTGGGAAGCAAACTTCAGATTATCATAAATACCCCAGAGTTAGCAAAGGAGGTGGTTCGCGACCAAGACGAGACCTTCTCTAACCGTGAACAAACGGTTGCAGCGTTAGTACTAACTAACGGTGGCCAAGATATAGCATTTTCCAACAACAACCCCAACTGGCGTATGCTTCGTAAGATATTTGCTTACGAGATGCTAAGCAACAAGAATCTTGAAGCAAGCAGTTTTTATAGAAGGGATGAAGTTAGAAAAACCATCAAGAATGTTTTTAATAAAATTGGTACCAACGTTAACGTTAGGGAGATTACTTTCTCGACAGCGACGCGTGTCCTAACAAGAACCATATGGGAAACTAAAGAGGTGAAAGACGAGACTCTTGCAGCTGAGATGGATATGGTGTCTTCAAACATCTTTAACTTAATTGGACAAGGGAATGTGTCTGATTTCTTCCCTATTCTTGCTCCGTTCGATCTTCAAGGAATTGCACGGGACATGGAGACGGAACGTGACAAGTTGGATCAACTTTTTACTAGAATCATTGAAGATCGAATCGAATCCAACTTAAAAAAGTCTCAGGATGAAGATCGAATCGAAGGAAAGAAAGATTTCTTACAAGTCTTATTAGACTACAAGGACGAAAAAGATGCAACACCTCTTACCATGATGCAAATAAAGGCACTTCTTCTGGTAAGAAACTATAAGAATTATCCTTACAAAACAAGTCACTAAAAGGCTGATGTGATTTTTGTGTCCCATCTTAATTATAAATAGGTCCAAAACTTTTGAGGTCTATGGACTTGATTAAAAAAAAAAAAAAAAAAAACAAAAAAAAAAAAAAAAAAAACAAACTTCACTTTCTCATAAAAATAGTTTTTTTTTTTTTCTTTTCATAAGTGCCTAATTTTCGTCACAAACTTTGTTAATTGATGATGAAAAAAGAATATTACGACATTCATGGGAAGTCCTTTGTCCTTACCAACTTGTTTTCATAATCGCCACATTCAAAATATCCAATCTACGATTTTTATTACAACACCCATTTGAGTATTCGTATTAATTTTCTGTTATTTTTAAACAATTTTTTATTAACTCCGAGAAATTTATTTTAAGTCTTAATTTGTTAATTAACAAGTTTGACAAGATTGATTATTTACACACATATACATGTGCGCGTGCGCGCGCACACACATATATATATATACCTAAAAGAGTTAGTAAACTACCTCCGGTCGAAGCAACGGTTTTTGTTGGGTGGATTTGGAATATATATATATATATATATGTGTGTGTGATGGTATAATAGAAACTCATTTTATTAGGAGAGCTCCAAGAACTCATACTTAAAAGCAAAAAATATATAAAACCAAACCCCCTGTCCCCCACAATCAAAAACCTAACCCCCACCAAAAAACATAAACCCACCCTAACCACCCCCACCCCACTCTAAAGCTTAACCAAAGTGCATTATAATTCACAGTATTTTTTGTAACTGGGATGACGTGGGAAAAAGAAGCTCCAAACCAATTTTCTAGTTTTTTACTTAAATTTTGAGTTATGATTTTTTTTTTTTTTTTTTTTATAATTTAAGTAGGAGTTTTTGAGTTTTTTTTGGTGAAGTTTTTAAGTAAAAGAATATAAGTTTATTTAAAGTGTTAAGCTTTATATTAAGTTTTTTTGCGTAATATTATAACAACTATCTTTAAATAAAAATAATAATTAACGATAATTAAGTATGATAGAAATAAATAATTTCTTAACTAAAAGATAAGTATTGATAATTAAGTAGGAGAAAGAGGCGGAGGCCGGAAAACAAAAAAACAGATAGTTTCAATGAATGACACGTGTCCAAACTTATATTGGTTTATTATATATAAATACAACTGGAGAATATTTACTAATTTGTGGCTGATTTGCTGTGCTAACAACGTAAACTTTGTTTTATCAGGACATTATGCTTGGTGGAACAGAAACAACGGCAGCAACCATAGAATGGATAATCTCAAATATTATGCAAAATTCCAACATAATGAGAAAGGTTCAAAAAGAATTAGCAGAAATTGTAGGAACAAGTAACATGGTCGAGGAGTCTCATCTTTCAAAATTACAATACCTCGATGCCACAATTAAAGAAACATTGCGTCTGTATCCAATATCCCCTCTCCTAGTCCCACGATCACCAAATAAGACAAGTGTCGTAGGTGGATATACCATTCCTAAAGGTTGTACAATCTTTGTGAATGCTTGGGCAATCCAACGCGATCCTCGGTACTGGGATGATCCTTTGGAATTCAACCCCGAGAGGTTCCTGACAAACAAATGTGATTATAAGGGACGCAATTTATTGTTTTTTCCATTTGGTTCAGGAAGAAGATTGTGTCCAGGTCTACCATTGGCTGAGAAAATGTTAATGTTTATTATGGCTTCACTCTTGCACTCGTTTGATTGGAGGTTGCCCAAGGGCGAAAAACATGACTTTACCCAAACATTTCGCATTGCAATGAAGAAAAGAAACCCGCTCATTGCTATCCCGTCTCAAAGGTTGTCTGATGTGAGCCTCTATAAGTGAGCCTCATAAACATTTATGTGGACATCTATATTTATATCTATATTACCTTATTAAGAACCAATGATGAATCATATTGTAATTTTGTAATCGTACAACTTTTGAAGTAACAAATACAAGAGAATAAAGCTTATTTAATAGTGGTAGATTAGTCCTAAATCTATCTAGACTCTTTGGTTAAAAACTAAACCCTAAGTGGCCCTTCCTACCCTTTTAATCCCCTTCTTACCCTAATTTAGAATTAATCCTCCATTCCTTCTTCAATTACATCTATGAGACCGTCACCTCTTCACTTTCTTTCTTTATTTATGGCTATAACTGTCATGTACAATGGAGAGTACAATTTATTTACCTCAAAAGCACCGAAGATACATCGCCTCTCTCATCTCTCAGTAACGTAATCTCTCTAAAAAAACCCTAACGCTTTTATTTTCACGGATTGTGTCAATTATAGGTAATATTTACACTTTTTTTCCTGATCAGTTAAACAATAGCCAGATATACATTTAGCTTTTGATTTTTTTTCGGTGAGATATATTTAAATTTGCAAACTTGATTTTGATACATGGTTATGCTCAGGCAGGTGGAATTTTCGATACAAATATGAGGTTAATTGGTGTCATCAAAAGCATGGATCCCTTTAACAATGGTTGAGCGCTATTTTTTTATCCCCAATTTTATGCATTTCTACATGCGTATAGATCTTTAAATTTTGTTTAATTTCTAGATTTCCTAGCTATACATAGGTGTTCACTATACGCTGCCCAATATGTATTTTATTAGGAATGTGTTTTTGTTTGTAAGGCTGAAGGGTATGGAGACGCCACCCTAAGTGGTAGATTAGTCCTAAATCTATCTAGACTCTTTGGTTAAAAACTAAACCCTAAGTGGCCCTTCCTACCCTTCTAATCCCCTTCTTACCCTAATTTAGAATTAATCCCCCATTCCTTCTTCAATTACATCTATGAGACCGTCACATCTTCACTTTCTTTCTTTATTTATGGCTATAACTGTCATGTACAATGGAGAGTACAATTTATTTGCCTCAAAAGCACCGAAGATACATCGCCTCTGTGACACCCGACATATTTGGCTTAAACATTTTAGTAACATCTAAGTCTACCTTAGCGGGAAATGTTTATAAACGGACTTAACTGGGTTAGTTGAGTCGGGTCAAGTTAGGATTGTCCAGGGTACAATGATTTGGCGGATCATTGGGAGTCGTTTTGGGAATATACTAGTACCGGGTTCCGTTGTTGGTGACATTACGTAAACTAATTAAGTGTATGTGTAGATTATGGGTCGTGTGGTGGATTGTATGCATAGATGTGTTTAAATGATGTGTAGATAATTATCCATGCTTAAATATGTTAAACATAGACTAAGGTTGCATGCTCATGTGTTAAGATGTGTTAGAATGCGTTAAACACGACAAACTGGAAAACTAGATAAACATGGGTTCTGGTTCGACCACTTCGAGTGGTCGAAGGAAAAAATTTGTTTGGTTCGACCCTTTGTAAATGGGCGAACCTGGGATGTGGAATTGAAAGAATTCCCTTCGACCAGGACAGGGCTCATTCGACCCTGTGGAAGGGTCGAAGGAGGCTACCTTCGACCACTTACAGGGGGCGAAGGAGGATCTGTATAAATACCAAACTTTGTCATTTTTCACCATTTCACAAACCCTAACCGTCTCAAAACACTCTCAAACGATTTTAATCACTAAGGAAGGAGTTTTTGCTCTTCTTTTTCATAATCTAACCTATCTACAACATCTAAACAAGAATCCAAGGTGTGTTCTTGATCCTAAACCTTTTTAAAGCATTTTAATTCGTTTTCATCTAACCCTAATTGTCCGGATCTGTTCTAAGGGTTTTTTCATGATTAAAAACCTTTTAAACATCTTCCTAAATCAAAACCTTATCATTTAAACATAGGTCTTCATGATGATAAACATATGTGAATTGTGTATTATGTGGTGTTATGTGTTGTTCAATGATGTGCTGCTGTATCTATGATAGAAACATGATATAGGATTGTTATTGATGCTAGGTTATTGTTGTTTAGGGTTAGGATTTGGATAGATGGTGATGTTATGGGTATTTTGGGGGTTTTAACGAATCTAGCCTTGTTAAATGATATTTATGATCAATAGAACTAATAAGGAGAAATCGAACACTCGATAAACTGAGCATTTTAAGTTGAATATGGATTGATTTCAAAAGTTTCCAAATTGGGTATATAATCCATGCATGATTGTGACATTTCATAATTCTTACCATTTTGGGAAAGGGCTGAAATGGACGTATTATCAGGAGAAATCGATGGGGTTTTGTAGGGATAAGTTATTCATGCTTGACTGCTGTGTTTGATGATGTTTCGAGTTGTTTTGAATGTGTTTGAAGCGTTTTTAGGAAAATTTGCACAACAGGGGCGAACCTGGACTCCTTCGACCGATCGAAGGTGCGAAGGAGAGAATCCAGGGTCAAACCTGGGTTATGTTTGGGCGAACGTGGTAAAACGGTCGAAGGAGACATCAAACGGTCGAACGAAACATAAAACGGGCGAAGGAGACTTAAAACGGGCGAAGGAGACTTAATCTGACTGGTTCGACCGTTCTGATGCAGAAATGAGATTTTTGATACAAACTAAGTGTTTTATGCTTGAACCTTGTGTGTAATCTATGTGTACTTGATTAGTTAGGGTAATGGATCGCCAACGGGATGTCGGGTCGGTCTAGTGTGTCGGTTAAACATTTAAACACGCTTCAAAACATACTTGGTTACGATCTGGACAATCGGGGACTAGATAACCTTATGGTTATTAGTCGGAACACATATGTGAACATTTTGATAGATCTCCCGTAGAGGGATTATCAAGGGCTTAACATCTTTACTTGTAACCGAAGAACGCTATCTAAGGTGAGTTCACGGCCCCACTTTTACTGCTTTAACTTTTGGGGGAGAAAACATGCGCTAAACTATTTTGGTAACATATGTCATACTATGGTTTTAACTTTGCATTGCTATACGATCTTTTAAAGTCCCGGTGAAAACCATGAATGTGCGGGGATGCACAACGGGGGAAATGTGGATAGATCTATTGGGCGTGACCTGCCCCACTCTTCGGCTTGGAGGGCCGGGCGGGTGCATATTGTCTCGAACTGGTAACATTGGTAACATGCTGAACATTCGGGCTGAACATTGCTAAACGTGTCTAGTAATGGTTTTCCAATCGTAGTAGTAATAAAACATACGCCTAGCTAGCGTACTTGGTAACATTGATATAGTATGGACATGGTAACGTTTCGGTAACACTTGGTAACATATTGAACAAAACCTGTGAACTCACCAGCATTATATGTTGACGTCTTTTTGGCATGTTTTTCTCAGGTCACTAAGGTAGCAACAAATGGAACTAGGCGCACGGGTCTGCATTGGCGTCTAGGTTTAGATCATGTTTTGTAATAAACACTTGGTACATTTGGGTCTATGGTTTGTAACTTGTCTAATGCTTCCGCTACTGGTTTTGAGTTTATGAAAACTATGTTTTTGAATGTTATGTATTTTCATATAGAGTTGTTTATTGTGACCGTTGACTTGGATCCTGGTTTGTCATGCGCCTCGCGGTAAGACTCCGCAAGTGGAAATTTGAGGGTGTGACAGCCTCTCTCATCTCTCAGTAACGTAATCTCTCTAAAAAAACCCTAACGCTTTTTTTTTCACGGATTGTGTCAATTATAGGTAATATTTACACTTTTTTTCCTGATCAGTTAAACAATAGGCAGATATACATTTAGATTTTGATTTTTTTTTTTGGTGAGATATATTTAAATTTGCAAACTTGATTTTGATACATGGTTATGTTCAGGCAGGTGGAATTTTCGATACAAATATGAGGTTAATTGGTGTCATCAAAAGCATGGATCCCTTTAACAATGGTTGAGCGCTATTTTTTTATCCCCAATTTTATGCATTTCTACATGCGTATAGATCTTTAAATTTTGTTTAATTTCTAGATTTCCTAGCTATACATAGGTGTTCACTATACGCTGCCCAATATGTATTTTATTGGGAACGTCGGGCAACGGGAATAAAGCCAACGGCTTTTTTTTAAAATTTTTTTATGTTTTCAATGTTAAAAAATGTATATATATATACCACAAATCAACCACTTTCTACCACATATCTCTACATTTTATACCATATATTTTATAAACTAACCACATTTTATAAAAAAATCTCATGGATCCCTTCCAACAATTCAACCAAAACCCAAATGAAAACCCCACTCATCCTTTCTCCACACCGGGTTACACGCCGGTAGTCGATCCACCCATCTCACAAACCGTTACACCAATGCCGGCGGTAGCCCAAATGCTTCAAATCCCGGTCGCCTTTGCACAATTAAACCCGATCGCATATATGCAAATGCAAAGCTATATGCAACAAATTCAAACCTTCCAAAATAGCCAACAATTTTCTCTACAACCACAACCCATGACACCTCTTGGAACATCCCAACCCGCTACACCTCTTGTAACATCCCAACCCACTACACCTCTTGGACCATCTCAACCCGTAGAATCGGAGAATGAAACCGATGATGAGATAATTCCCGATACCCAACCTACGCCACGAACCAAAGGCAAACGCAAAGGAAAACAAAGAGAAAACGGACCGGGACGTGGTAAACCACTAGAGGGAGCCCCTAGACCATGGTCCGATGTTGAAGAGGAAGCCTTAGCTAAGGCGTGGGTCTTTGCTTCAACACGTGCCAACATTGGTAAATTATTTAAATTTATAGATATGTATTTTTTTTCGAAATATATATGTTTATGTTATTACTTTTTTTTTCGAAATATATATGTTTATGTTTTATATTGTTGATGTTATTACTTAATTAAAGGTACCGCCCAATCGATAGCCCAATTATGGGAGACGGCGAACGAATACTTTCACAAGTTGATGCAAAGCAAGCCGTATCGATTCAACGACGCTCTTAGCTCGAAGTGGAGAAAGGTAAATGCGGATTGTGGTAAATTCAATGGAATTTACAACTGTATTAAGTCAAAACCGCCTAGTGGTTGGAACGAGCAAAATATTTTTGAGGCGGCGTTGAAGAAATATAAAGATGAGACAAATAGATCGTTCTCCATGATACGGGCTTGGCAGGTGTTGAAAGATGAACAAAAATGGGCGGGGGTTCCGAACGAGGTTGAACGGGCCAAAATAAAAACTAAAGCTAAACAGGGAGGTACGTCTGTTCCAATCGACATTGATATTAACGACGAGCCCGAGTTCAATGAACCAGTATTCATGGAGGAGCCACGCCCCATAGGTTTATAAATTTATAGTTATTTTTATATTTAATTCGTTGCGTTTTCGTTATAGTATAAAAATATTTTAATTTTTATTATGTAGGTCGGGACAAAGCTCGAAAAGAGGCGGCGGCCGGGAAGAAAGCGGCAATGGGTAGCTCGAGCGGGAGCGCTTCAAGGCTTGAAACATTAAGCGCACAAATGGAAGCATTCAACCAAGCTAACCAAAGAAAAATAAAAATCAAGGAAGATAAGCTTAGGTTGATTGACGAAGCGAAGGCGGTGGAAGAGTGGAAGATTATGTCCGCCGATATCTCGAGTTATCCCGACGATAAACGCGCCGCGTTGAAAAATTTGCAAGACAAGTTGATTAACAAGTGGAAATAGTTTTATATATTTTAAGATATCGTATCTTTTTTTTTCGGTGTGTTCGTTCTTATTTTTAAAAATTATCATGTTTTGTAATTTTTATTTATAATATTTAGTTTTTAATTTAACGTTATTTTATTTATTTATTAGTTTTAAACAAATTAAAATTAATATTTAAAAATAAATTAAAAAGTAATTTAATGCTTGAGACATGGGTTTCTCATGTCTCCACACCCCACCCATGTCTCAAGCATAGTGAGACATCACCTTGCCTAGGTGGCATCCTAGATGACATGGAGACATGACATTTCTCATGTCTTCACACCCCATAGCCTAATGAGACTGCTCGGTAACTATATGCTGAATGGTCAAATTTTATTAATTGCAGCTTGCATTATTAATAGGTTAGCTTCTAATAACTATTATCTTGGGAACACAATGTATTTTTTTTTTTGTAACGAGGGTAATGTATAATAGGTCTAATAACAACTTGCATTTTGTAATAGGTCCGAATCACGTTTGCATTTTGTTGTTAATTGGGCTGATTGTAGCTTTGATTTGTTGGTCACGGATAAGGCATACTACATGTCTACATATTTCAAGTAGTAGGTAGGATTGCATATGGTAGGTTAACATTTCATGTTTCCTTAATTGCAAATGCATTTTTTAACAATGATGTCACGTTATACAGTAGCAATATTTAGCACACAATAATGATTTGACTGATGATATGTTGTTGGCATTAAATTGTTAAAAGCCCTTTGCCTGAGCTAAATATCCGCTTTCTCATTCGGGTGAATAGTTTTATATGAAACTGCAATTGTTTAAGAATCACTAGGTTGAAGCGGATGTTCCCCCACATTCCCTTTCACTACAACAGTCTGGAGCTTTAGGAGCGATGCCAGTCGCCCCTAATAATAGGGCATTAGGGGCGACAAGACCTTTAGGGGCGTCATCATGGTATTAAGTTGCTCCTACAAATATATTTATACCAAATGGCTCAACTATCAACAAATAACTACAAATATATACTAAATGGGTCAAATATCCTATCTACTACACATATTTATACCAAACGGGTCAAATATTAACATTTAGCAAACATATATACACCAAATGGGTCAAATATCCTATTTACTAAACATATTTATACCAAATGGGTCAACTATCAACAAATGAACTACAAATATATACCAAATGGGTCAAATATCCTATTTACTAAACATATTTATACCAAATCGGTCAACTATCAACAAATAACTACAAATATATACCAAATGGGTCAAATATCCTATTTACTACACATATTTATACCAAACGGGTCAAATATTAACATTTAGCAAACATACATACACCAAATGGGTCAAATGTCCTATTTACTAAACTTATTTATACCAAATGCGTCAACTATCAACAAATGAACTACAAATATATACCAAATTGGTCAAATATCCTATTTACTAAACATATTTATACCAAATGGGTCAACTATCAACAAATAACTATAAATATATACCAAATGGGTCAAATATCCTATTTACTAGACATATTTATACCAAACAAGTCAAATATTAACATTTAGCAAACATATATACACCAAGGGTTGGGATCAAATACATAGTGCAAAAAAAAATAGGAAGGGTGAGAAGGAATATGATTTTGACACGTGGCTTTTTTTTAATCTGACTTTGATTTATAGTTGAAGGGTATTTTTGGAACACTCCCCTATTTTTCCAATCCCCTGTTTTCTTTCGAACAGAAAACTTTCACGATCATATACACTAATCGAAGCTCTCAGAAGATCATACTCAAAGCTATCAGAAGATCCTAATCGAAGCTAGTAGAAGATTATATACGTTTTTCTATTGAATTGATTGATAACGATGAATGATGATGATGCATCCGGTACGTTTTTTGTTTTCTTTTTTTTTCCTAATTCGTATTTGTTTTGCGATTGATTCTTTTTCTATTGAATCGATTCAATGCTATGAAGTAATTACATAATTCGTATTCTACTGAATAGGTTTTTATTGTATTTGATTGAATTCTTTGAATGAATTAGAGATTTCGTATTTTATATTGAATTGCATTGTGTCTAACTGACGATACATGTTTTAGTGTTTTACAACAATATATTGTGTCATATTATGTGTCATGTTGTCTTTGTAATGTGTAAATTAGTGTACATCTTTATGTGACGTTGTATTTATTTCACGCAGATGTTAGAATTTACAAGGAAGTTGGTGTTCAATGTGTATCATCGAATTCTGGAAAAAAATATTACACACCTGTTGTGGACCTGTCAATTAAACTTCTTCTTCGTATGGTGTTTGGTTCTGTTGACCATGCCTATGCTTTTTATCTTAAGTATGCTCTTTCGAGTGGTTTCTCAGTTAGGAAGAACACCTTATACAAGAATAACGGTGTTGTTAAGTTGAAGTACTTTGTCTGTTCTAAACAAGGTTTTAAAAAAGGACGTGTGTTCAATACTTTAGATGATGGTAAAGTAAAGCGTAGGAGACTATCTAAGAGAATCGGATGCGATGCGCATATTAAGATGCGTTTAAATAATGATTCTAGTATGAGATATATGTTTTTCAAGAAGAACATAACCACAGTTTTGTGCATCAAGAAGACATTCAGTTTTTGACATCTGCAAGAAGGGTCGATTATGTAAAAGAAAGTGCTATTCAAGCGTTGACTAGCATGAATCTCGGGCCTGTAAGGGCATTTAATATTCTGAAGAGTTTGCATGGTGGTTATGAGGACCTAGGTGCAACGAAGACTGATTTTAAGAATTGGAAGAGGGACCTAAATGAATTCATTAGTGACCATGATGCGGACATGGTCATTAGACTCCTTGCTAAGAAAAAGGAGTATTGTCCTAATTTTTCATTTGAATATACTATTAATAAAGATGGAACTTTAGGTGGTCTTTTTTGGGCTGATGAGGATTCCAAAGTGAATTACTCGGTGTTTGGAGATGTTGTAGGATTTGATGCCACATATCGATCAAATAAGTAAGCTTAAAAACTTCATTGTGTTTTCTTATCAATTGTGTTATGTATGATATTTGTTTTAACTTTTAAACTTTTGTTTGTAGGTATGATATGGTGTTTGTTTCTTTCACTGGTATATTTGTTTCTTTCCTATGTCAAAGTGTTTGGTTTTGCACCTAAGGTAATTGTTACTGACCAAGATGCAGCCATGAAGAGGGATGTCTAAGATGTTTTACCCAATAGCCATCATAGATTATGTATTTGGCACATATGGGAGAAATTGACTGAGTAGGTATCATTCTATTGTGTCTTTATTATGTTTATTTTACTATTGTGTCTTTTTAAGCTGATGTAATTTTTCATTATAGTTATGTGCGATGTAGGTTATACAAATATTTGGTGTGTATTGTGTTATTTATGTCATTACTATGCTCTATTAGTTTAATTTTTTCATTTTTCAACTTTTGTAGGTTGGTCCAGTTCTATGTAATACCACCAATTTCAAAAAAAGATTTGGCTCAAATTGTGTGGTCAGATTCAATTACGTGTGTTGAGTTTGAGGAGAAATGGCATTCAATTCTTTCTGATTATGGCTTAAGTGATCATGTTTGGTTATCTGATATATATATAATATTAGACAAGATTGGATACCCGCGTATTATCTCGAAGAAAATTTGTCTGGACTTATGCGTACCACGTCAAGATCAGATAGCGAGAACCATTTTCTCAATCAATTTTGTAATCCAAAGTCACCCTTAGTTGAGTTTTTTAGTCACTATGAGACAGCAATCGAGGGCCAAAGGTATCTTCATAGAAAAAATGACCATGAAACTAGATACGCTGATCCTGAGATTTGGAGTAACTTTATACATGAAAATCAAGCCACACAATTGTATACTCGAACAATTTTTTTAGATCAACAGTTGGAGATAAATGATTCCATTCACAATTGTGCTTCTGTGAACAAACAACCAGTTGGTGATTTTATGAAGTATGACATTGAGGATTTGTTGCAGCCATACCCTTTAATTTTTGAGGTACGCATTGTGTCTTATGTTCCTATGATTTTGTATTCTGTCTTTGTGTTTCTGTATTTGCATTGTGTCTTATTTTTCTAGCATATACACTATGTCTTATGTTTATGTATCTGCATTGTGTCTTATGCCTCTGATGTTGTTTATGTTACTGCTTCTTTCTTCATTGTTGTCTTGACTTTCTTTATTTGCATTGTGTCTTTTGTTTATCCTTGGTTCTTTATTCTTTCTTTTCTTTTGTTTTGAGTCTGTGTTTTTGTGTAGGTTATGTTTCGAAATGAAGATCAAACTATACATGCAACTGCAGAAGGTTTGAACAGTTTGGGTTGTTATGTAGACATATTTTTTTGTGTTCATAGACTTTGTAAGATAAAAGAGTTTCCAAAGAAATACGTGGTTAGGCGTTGGAGCAGGGAAGCTGTTCTAAATAGCTCACTTCGATCTGTACTTTACGCTTTCTATGCTACTTGCCATTGTGTCATAATGAGTAATTGAGTCTAGACGGAAAGATTTTTTTAAGAACAGTTGATTTTTACCATATATTCTGTTATCAAATAAAATACATATTCTATTACAAAATAATGTCATCAGAGTGTAATATTCTATCCACCGTGTTATATATACCATGCCAATTTAGCCATTTTGTTATATTTCTTACATTGTGTTATATATAATCACAATGTGTAGTATTCTTCCCGCTATGTTATATATACACAATAAAAGAAAAAATACAAAGTCGTAGGAAGGGTATCAAACAAACTCTAATTGAAACCATTCACAGGCATTGGAACCGTCTCATTGAACCCTACGATCTTAGTTTTTAGGTTTCGCTTTTTTGGATTTTTAGCTTATAGTTTTAGAATTTACGTTATATCATTGTGTCTTTTTTGTAGCATTGTGTCTTTTTCTTATTTTCATCATTGTGTCATTTTTTCGATTCATTGTGTCTTTTTTCTTCAGCATTGTGTCATATTTTCAGGCTCATTGTGTCATATTTCGTGATCTATTGTGTTTTTTATATCCTTTTCACCCTTCTCATTTTTGTTACACCATGTATAATAACTTGACCCATTCAAACAAACTTGGATTGAACCCATTCAAGCGGCATTGGAACCGTCCCATCGAACCCTACAATCTTAGTTTTTAGGTTTTCACTTTTTTTATTTTTAGCTTATATTTTTTAGAATTTACGTTATATCATTGTGTCTTTTTTGTAGCATTGTGTCTTTTTCTTATTTTCATCATTGTGTCATATTTTGTGATCTATTGTGTTTTTTATCATTCTCACCCTTCTCATTTTTGTTACACCGTAAAGTATAAATTGACCTTACATTATCCTAAGTACTTGTTCTTATAATTTGTTATGCAATCTATAATTTTCACACATTACGTCATCATCTCCAATTTTCATCTAACTTTTCATTGTGTTATATGAATCATACATTGTATTGTTCCATGTTAACAATACACACTTCTTCAAATCAAACTTCATATTGTACTAAATGCATCAAGTTCATATTGTTTTCAAACATACAAGCATCAAGTTTAAGAAAATACCAAAAGAGATTTAAATTTTCATTCAGTTTCATCAAACCAACTAAGCCTCTATTTATTTCGCTTCTTCATTCAACCTTTTCATGATTCTCTCTTTTGCATTTCTTTGTAGCTTCCGTTTTCTGCAGCTGGTTCTTTCAAATATTTCTTCACCATTTCGATAACAAAAGCTTTGTTTTCATTTATGTCATGCAAAAGAATCTTTGTGGTGTACTTTCGGCGTAAATATGTGATTTGTGCTTCCTGCTTGTTGGAATTCTCTTCTGCAAATCCACATGCCTAATTCTTTGCTTCCTCTCCCAATTAAGTCTCCATGTGCCTCATTAGAAATATTCCACTATCAATATCAATACTTGACGTTCTCCATGGCATTTCTAGTCGGTTTATGGATGTGCCTTTCATGCTTTTTGCCTTTGGATGTGATATATCATCAAGGTATCCTTCAAATACATGTTTCTTGCAAAAAAAAAAAAAAAAAAGCAATTGTGTTATTTCTCAAACTATGAATTGTGATTTATTAATTATAAAATTTTCATACACTTACCGTTTTTTCTGGCCAACCATTGTACATATCTTCAAAATTCCCTGATGTAATGTTGTCAATTAGGATTGTCTTTGTTTCTTTGATGTTGAAACACATGAGATAATAGTGTTTTGACTGAATGATTGGTACAAAGACAAGGTCAAAGTCTTTGATAGATTTCAAATTTTCTTTTCTTAAAACTTCAGTCATATTTTTTGTGAACTCATCAACCCTGGCCTGCTCATCTTTATCGTAGGTGTCCCTTTCCTATACAGAGTGAATTAGTAAGTTTATGTTATGCAACATAACACAATAAAATAATATGTATTCCATTGTGTCATAATTTGTTGTGTCATAACACAATGATATTATGTTACAAAGAAAATTTTTATTGTGTTTTTGTTGTTAACTTACAATCATAGGAGCAGTGCAAAACAGCCGGTACTCAGACTCTCTTGCCTTTTTCTTCTCTCCTTTGTTTAAAATATGAGACCATGCATTGATAACGTCTTCATGAATTTCAACTCCTGGTATCAAGCTTTCCAATTTAACTCTTAACACAAGGATAACATCTGAAATAAGAAATAAAGCATCCCTACAAAAAAAAAATTATAACAATGTAGCACTTATTAAAGTAATAGTTTTAATATTGTGTAATAAATTTTTAGAATGTCATGTACCGAATGTTTTCATTCCTTGTAAACAGATATGTTGAAACAATATTCTCAGCTACAGTCCCTTTTTTTCAGCCATTGCAACCTCCCTTAGAACGTAAGGAGAACATAAGGCGTCTGCTAAATTCTTATTTCTTTGAGGTCTTTTAGTTTTGTTTTCCTCAAATTTTTGTGGCTTTACACTTGAAATTGGTTCCACAAAGTGCACAATGTTCATAGCGGGTGTGGTGTAGCCATCTTCTTGTTGTAAATTTGGCAATTCCTTTATGACAGTATCAACATCCACCTTTTCATTGTGTTTTATCCCTTCCATTGTGCTTTCCTTCACATTATGTACTTCCACTTCATTATTTCCATTTCCAGCTTCCTCATTGTGTGCTTCCACCACTTCTTCTGGTGTTGGTTGAGATAAACCTAATTCAAAGCTTGGTGGTTCAAAAAACTTAACAATGGTTTCTTTTTGCGTTTCTGTTTTCTTTGTTGAGGTGACTTCTTGTTCCAAGCAAATCAACTCACGTATGTCAGATTTGCTTACTTCACTGACTTGAATATCCAAGTTATCTTGAATACCTTTCACTACGGCACAATGTTCGTAAAATATGAGACATAATATATAATATGATATGACACAGTAGAATATTATATGTACCTTGGTTATGAGCTTCATCTTGATGAGTTGGAATAACACTTTCATTCTCTTTTAGCCCTTCCATTGTTTTTTCATCAACAATATCTTCTCCCACCTTATCTTGAATACCTATCATTAAGACACAAATATCTTAGATTGTGAGACATAAAATACAATAAGATATGACACAATAGCTTATGTTACAATGGAATATCATATGTACCTTGGTTATGAACTTCATGTTGATGAGTTGGAACATTTTCATTCTGTTTTGGACCTTCCATTGTGCTTTCTTTCTCATTTTTTGATCCTTCTTTTACCAAGTCTTCTTTTCTTTTAACCACATAAACATTCTCAGCAACCTTTTTCATTTTTTGTTCCTCAAGAGTCTGTTCTCCTGCTTTTGCTTGAATACCTTCATTTTCTTCTGTTGTGTCAAGTGTAATTCCTTCAGTTTGTCCGATTTTTTGATATTTCTTGACCAACAATGCCCATTCTCTTTCTTTCTGTCTAACCAGTTTACCCTCTGGGAAATCATTGATTGCCTTTTGTAATAACCTCTTAATTTTTTTTTTCCATGTTCATCAAATATCATCAGCTCTTTTTTTAACATCTGGCCCCTACTCTGTTAAACGAAAATAAACTTTAATTATCATCTGATATGTTCCATTCAATGCACATGTATAATAAATGTTTAATTTTCATACCTCTTCTGTCCCCATTGTGTCATCTTTAGCCGATTCAATTTCAAGTACAACATCACCTTCTCACAAAACAAAATATTACACAATGTTGTTAGTATGAAACAATATAACATGAGACAAAGCTGTAACATTCAGTAAATTATGACACAATAGCATATGACACAATATATTTTGTAACAATATAATATGACAAAATATAGTATTTACCGTGATTATGAACTTCTTCTTGTTGAGGTAAGACATCTGTGTCTTTCTATTTCTTTATAATAACTTTCAGTGATCTTTTAGATTCTTTAACCTCTTTAACCACCTTATATGTTTCTTCCTTTGTATTTGCTCCCTTGTTAATCAAAAAATTTTCTTCAAACTCTGCTAGTGTTGTGTAATCAATCTTCTCAAGCATGTTAGCCCTTTTACGCCATTTTCCCTTTGAAAAAAATTGTTGTTTCTTGTACATATATAAAATCTATTCAACATAAAAGAAATAATAATTAACAAAATATGTAAGTTCAATTGTGTAATTGTAATTGTGTAGTATTTAGCTTACCGCAAGAGACATCATAGGGCCACTGAATAATTCATTTACACCACCAGACCATGAAAGTCGTGTTTTTACGAGACAACCTACCATGTAGTCACACCAATTTAGGCTTCTTACATCAGTTTTTGTTGTTACTGATCTTAGAAATTGTTGGTTGACTGTGTTACTCATCATTGCCTCCCCCATTACTGTGAAAAACATTACTAGAAAGTTCAACTTGAACATCCTCCCCGAGTCTGTTCTCTCTAACACATATTCACTAAAATCTTTAATAAAAATCTTCTTAGGTACATTATCACCAAACTGACTTCGCCACTCATTTATAACTGGATCATTTGAATTGGGTCTAAACTTTATTTCCACTTTCACTCCACCGTTTGGTATTCCAAAAACTTCATTGATCAAAGAAGTTGTTATTTTGAAATTATGAGTTCCATCATTCAATATGTTTGTTGTCGGATCATAGTTTTCAAGCAACCAAAAACCAAAAGTAGTTGGTATCGTGTGTATATTTATACACAATGTTTCTACGAATCCCATATCAATAACTGCTTTTTTTCTGATCTTCATTTAAGCTTTCAATAAAAGTATTTAGATTTCCTGGTGAACACCTCAGGTTTATTTTTTGATGTGTAAAAGGAAAATATTTCAGTTCAGCCTTTTCTTTTGGTTTTCTAGCCACTGCCACTGATGCTATTTTCATTCTCCTTTCCTCTGGTATTATGTCATCATGTTCTTTGCTTTTCTTCCATTTTTGTTGATTCGTGTCTTTCTTTGACACATTCCCTTTACCAAACTCTTTAGTAGCCTTCCTCAAATCAACATTGTCAACTACACAATTATTATTACCCAATGAATTCAAATGTATAACGCTACATCGTGCTATATACTATTACGAACTATGACACAATCATTTTAGTAAAATACACAATAAAATATTACAAAACTGTTTGTCTATTGTGTTATATACCATTACCAACTATGACACAATCATGTTAGTAAAATACACAATAAAATATTACAAAACTGTCTCTCTATTGTGTTGTCCTAGGCATATACCTAACTAATTTACAGTTTTAAAAAATGACACAATACATTTCCACTATTGTGTTATCTTAACTATTTATAAACATTCAATGTATTGTATTAAAAAATGACACAATGTTCTACAAACAAACAAAAGGAAACTTAGTTTAAAACAAGCAATAATACACACTCACTTTAGCTTCTTTTCAAGCTGTTGTGTCACATTCTAAATCAATAATCTAGAACTAGAAAAAAAAAATATAAAATACTGTTCCACTATTGGTGTTATCTTAAAGTAGTTTTTAAACATTGACACAATACCTACAAACAAAATACAGTTTATGTCTTAATTAAACAATGAAACAATGGTCTACACCAAAAAAAAAGGCCAACTATGTCTAAAACGAGCAATAATTTACAATAATTGTTTAAGCTATTGTGTCATATTTAAGCTATTGTGTCATACTCAAAGTTACTAACCTAAAACGAGAAAAAATACACAATACCTTTTCACTATTGTGTTATCGCAGTAATAGGCCTAACTAATGTTCATTTTACTACTCTTAAACGAGTAATTTTATTTAACACAATGATGATACATTAGACACAATGTTGAACAAAACCTAATTTTAAAGTAATGTACCAAAAATTGAAGTTTCCTCTTGCGTATTTTGAGATCGTTTAACTTTTTTGTTACTTTTTTCTGTCGTTGGTTGCTGTTCTTCGGTGGAAACCATAGTTGTGCCTTTTTTTCTAGAAATATCCTTTGATGATGGAATAAGTGAAGAAATAGGTTGAATCAATGGAGAAGGAAGTTGAATCATTGAAGAAATAGGTTCAATCGTTGAAGACAGAGCTTCAATTATTGAAGATGCCATTGATTTTTTGTTAGTGTGTGTTATGTAGATGGTAGGTGGTTTAGTGATAATGAGGGTTTTTGAGTATCGATGAACTGATGAAGAGAGTGAACATGTTTTCCAGTTTTCGTCTTTACCCTTGGCGCCTTCTAATATTACAAAATTGCCACTGCCTCATTTAGAACCATTGATGATGTATAAAATCTGATCTAAAGGCTACAAATCCTTCTCACCCTTCTCATTTTTTTTTTGTCCCTTTGTAGAATAACCCAACCCCATACACCAAATGGGTCAAATGTCCTATTTACTAAACATATTTATACCAAATGGGTCAACTATCAACAAATGAACTTCAAATATATACCAAATGGGTCAAATATCCTATTTACTAAACATATTTATACCAAATTGGTCAACTACCAACAAATATATACCAAATGGGTCAAATATCCTATTTACTTAACATTTAAACTACAAAGACATACCTGTGAAAATTGCGGTTGCGTTGGCGTAAGATGCGGAAGGCTTTCTCTCGAACAGGGCATATTCCCAATCCTGCAAACATGTCCGCGGCGTTTGCCCATAACTTCTTCAAAAATACCAACCTTCAAACACCCCAAATAATATTATGTTTAACCTACTTTAAACCCAACAAACAATAAAAAAACATGAAAACTAAACACGCACATACACAAATATATACCAACCTCATCTATCCGTTGGGAGCTGCTTCATCCTCCTTCTCCTTCTTCTTCGGCGACCTGTTAACATTCAGACTCAAAACATGATCTTAACCTGTGCTGTGTTTCACAAAAGTGATTTAATAGAATTACACACACACACAAACATATATATATATATATATATATATATATAGTAGATTATAGATAAATTCTTAACATCCCCTGCCTTACTGTATGTCCAATACGGTATGCTTCATACCGTTCCATGTCCTATTTAACATTAGAAGTTAAATTATAAGTTAAATAAACATTATCGTCTATGTATATGTGTGTGTGTATATACCTTTTTATGACAGTGACTGTCAAAAGAGCTCGTTCAACCTCGATATATGTTCGCTTGTTTTTGGCGGCCGGCGTTGTTAATTTCAGACTTCCTCTTATGTTCTGGACTGCATAAGTGATCAACAGCTCGAAGCCAGTTTTCAGGTTTCATACCCTCGGAGGGATGTTGCCTTGCTGTCTCCACATCCACACCATTGCTCGACACAATATTAAAATGTGCCTTTGCGTTGTCTTTGCGGTTGTTGTACGCTTTCTGATAGCTGCCATAATGCCTCCTTGTTTTTTGGCAATGAGTTCATCATTAACAGCATCAAAATCCATGTTGAATTGCTCTAATAATTAAATAAAACACGCTAGTTAGATAGAAAAAAAATCAACAAATAACATATCGAATATATATTTACAAATCACTGACCCGCAAGACCTCAAATAACTTGTTTCTATCAACCTCATAAACATTATCCCAACCTTCCACATCCAATGGGATCTCACGCCATATATACATAGACGCCTCCCGGGTGAACAAGCCACCAAGCTGGCCTACAGGCATGCAGGTAGCGGCCTTATCAAATTATATGTCTGCCCGGCATTTGTTATCATTTAGTTTTCTTAAGGCAAGGTGTCACACCCTCAAATCTCCACATGTGGGGTTTTACCGCGAGGCGCATGACACACCAGGATCCAAGTCAACGGTCACAATAAACGACAACTATATGAAATGAAAACAACGTAAACCGCCCATTTAGTTTCAAAATCATTCCAACACAGCGGAAGCAAATTGTTATTACAACCCAGAAGTAAAGTTTAAAGTCTGAAATGTTTAACAAACATGCTTATGAATCCTAGACGTCGTGAGACTCCGTGCGCCTATCGAGAGCTGCTACCTTAGCGACTTGAGACAAACATGCTAAAAACGTCAGCAAATAATGCTGGTGAGTTCACAAATTTTTTCATGAATACTAACTCCCAAAAGTTTTAATGAATACCTGTGGCCAAACCCGGCCACATTCATGCAAACCATTTGAATACCTGTCACTACTGCGATTGGAAAACCATTACTGAGCTCGAATACTGTGAATACATGAATTCTGCCCGAATGAATACTGAATACTGAATACCTAAGAGACAACATGCACCTGTCCAACCTTCAATTGAACAAGTTGGGCTGGCCTAGCCCAAATAGATCTATCCACATTTCCCCAGTTGTGCATCCACGCACATTCATGGTTCTCCCCGGGACTTTCAAAACATCGCATAGTAACTCAATGAATACTCCAAAACATAATGAATACATGAATACCAAAACATAGTTGACACATCTTTTATGAAAACATAGTTAACACACGTTTAAAGAATACAACATGTTTTCTCCCCCGAAAATGTAAAACCAGTAAAGAATGGGGCCGTGAAACTCACCTTAGAGTGCGTCTTCAGTTAATTAGAAATCCGACACGTGTGTGATAGTACCGACTAATGGCGACCTATCAATGAGTTTAAGTAAGCGTATTGACTACTAACCCGAAGGTTAACTAGTCCCCGATTGTCCAGATCTTGACTATGTGTGTTTAGAAATGTGTTTGAGTGTTAACCGGACATATCAGACAGACCTGACATCCCGTTGGTGACCCATTACATCAGTTAATCAAGTACATAGGATTAACACATAAGTTTCAAGCATACAATACTTAGTTCACATAAAAAATCGCACAAACGATGTTGTAAGGTCAAATCAACATAAAACAAGTCCAGGTTTGACCCATTTGACCTTGGTTCAACCCCTGTGTGACTCATTCGACCTATACACAAGTTCATACAACCTAATATAAGTTCCTTCGACCATAACACATGTTCATTCGATCTTAACATGTGTTAATTCGACTTAAATCAAGTTTGTTAGACCTAACAGAGGCACATTCGACCATCAGGGAGCTAGGTTCGAATCTATGGGCTCTACCTTCAACCCCACGCTGGTCGAAGGTATCCCAGGTTCGACCCCTGCAGCTTCCTTCTTCCTAAAACGCATCAAATCGCATCGAAACTATCCGAAAACGTCACGAAACACTACAGTCAAGTATGAATAACAAATCCCTACAAGACCCTACCAATTTCATTCCAAAATCAATCCGTCTTAATACTTACCCAAAACGGAAAATTATGGAAACGTCACATCATGCATGAAAACTTTACCCAATTAGGAAACTTTCTGAAATCATTCAATAATCAACTCATCATGTTCAGATTATCATGTGAAACAAAACCTCTAACCATATTACCTATAATAACATCATGAATCCAATCCCTAAATCTATCAAAATCACCAAAACAAGCAAAATATCATCATCCAACAATTGATAGCCTAAAATAACCAAAACCTATCATCCATAGCAGCCCTAGAACCTTTCTATAACATCTATGCAGCACATAATCATCATAGAACACATAACACATAAAAACATCATTAACACAACATAAGACATGTTAACTTGTATGAAAACTCATGCTTAATCATTAGGTTTTATTTAGAAAGATGTTACGAAGGTTTTTAATTGTGAAAACCATCTAAAAATAGATCTGGACCTTTGGGGTTTAATGAAAATGAATAAAAAATGATAAAAGGGTTTTGAATGAAGAACACACCTTAGATCTTTGTTTAGGAGATGTTTGTAGGTTAGATTATGAAAAACAAGAGCAAAAACTCCTTCCCCAGTGATTAAAGTTGATAGAGAGTGTTTAGAGGCGTTTAGGGTTTGTGAAATGATGAAAACTGACAAAGTATGTGATGTGTGTAAATGTATATATAAAAATAACACAAGCTTTAATTAACACAAGCGTTTAGGGTTTGTGAAATGATGAAAAATGACAAAGTATGGTATTTATACTGATGTTTGGTTCGACCCCGTGCCTGGGCCGAATAAGACTAATAGTGGTTGAATGAAGTTTTCAAACTTCTGAATGTCTGGTTCGACCCCCTATAGGTCGAACCAAAATTGGGTATTTTCAGATTTTCCAGTTTTGTCGTTTTAACGCATTTTAACACATCCTAACAAATGAACATGCAATCCTAACCTATGTTGAGCATATATAATCATGGATAATCATCTGAACATCGTTTAAACACGTATTTACATATTCTGCACCATATACAGATCATTTCACGTTTGTTACCTAATCTAATTTATGTAATTCACCAACAACGGGACTTATGACTTGTGTGTGTGTGTGATTAGCCCAATGATCCTCCGAATCATTGAACCCTGGACAATAAGTAATGAAATCTAACTTGACTGAACTAGTTAAATATGTTTGAATAAACGTTTTTCGCTAAGGTAGACTTATGTGTTGGTGAAAATGTTAACCTGAACATGCCGGGTGTCACATCATCCCCCTGTTGAAAGAATTTTCTTCCCAAAAATTTCCCGAAGTCAAAGAGAATGAATGGATAAGAGGGAAAAATTTTCCGGTCTTCACATTACCCCCCTGTTGAAAGGAATCTCGTCCTGAGATTCACTCAGCTTCAACAGTAATGAGTGCTGGCCTAACCCGAGTAACGTTTCCCCGAAATGCAACCAAAATGAGAATCATGATTAAAAGGTGATAACAACTGACACTCCATGCCAGGGAACCGCCTTCCCCGAGGTTAATGCAAAACAAATTACTCCTCCTGATCGAAGGCCTACTGGAGACTACTGTTATCGGTATAAATGACGCACCGGTACCGTCCAAGTAGCATCTCCAAAGGACCCACATCGAATCCAATGAACGCAAAACGATAACCAAGTCCAATGCCGAAACACTCGATGAATACGAAACGCCTAATGATATGAATAAGAATAAACCCGAGTATGATGAATTACAAGAAAAGGAAACTCAACAGTAACAGTATCAGTATCCTTCTGGTCCTCCTTCGCACCGATGATGTAAACACGACTAGTTCGACCGCCACCCTCGCCTTGCTTCATCTTAGGACAATCCCGCTTGAAGTGCCCAGTATCCCCACAGTGATAACATCCCTACTTCCCCTGAGGGGCGGTAGCAGTAGTAGTAGCAGTAGTAGCCTGAGCCGACTGTAGCTAAAGAGTAGTCCTATAGTCCTTAGCATGATGACCAAAACGCTGACACCGACGACAGCGAAACCTCTCACAATCACCCGTATGATGAAACCCACACTCACCACACTTTGGGAGCTTCCCAGTGTACCCCCCCAAACCTCTGCTTAGATGACATTCCCACAAGATCCTGCTTCTTCACATGCTGTTGAGACGACCCAACGTTCTTCCCAGCACTCTCCCACTTCCTCTTGTTATCCACAGGGGCTTTCACAGTAGCACCCCTCGGAGGTAGAACACCCTTAGCAACCTTTATGTTAGTCACCTTGTGAGCTGCCCAAACAGTAGCCAACATAGTAGTGTGGTCAACGGCAACAATATGCCCAGCAATCTCTGGCCCTAACCCAGCAATGTAGTGCTAAATACTCCGGTACTTAGGTGTGGCCAAACCAGTGCACATCATAGCCAACTCATTGTTCCTAGCAGTAAACTCCTCGATCTCAGACACAACCATCTTCAGATTCCAGAACTCGTGCTCCAACTTCATAATCTCATCCCTCAGGCAATACTCTGCTCGCGGCATCTGAATAAACTCGGACCACGGCATGGCATTGGCCTTACCCAGGCCAAGGTTCGCAGTGGTAGAGTTCCACCAGGTCAGGGCATGTCCATCCAGAGTTGCAGAAGCATACTTAACACAATCAGCGTCGGGACAGTTGCACATAGTGAACACCGACTCGATCTTCTCCAACCACCCGAGCAATCCCATTGCCCCTTCAGTCCCATTGAAGTTATGGGGCTTACAGTCCATGAACTTCTTGTAGGTGCACCCAGACTACACTTGATTGGTATTTCCCAGGATCTGCTGAGTAGCCTGGAAAGCAGCCAATGCAATGTTCAACTGCTACTGCATCATGCTATCCAACTCCGCCTGTGTTATGGTGATGTTCCCACCACCTCGTCCACCGCCTGTGCGACCACCGCCGCTACCACGGTGTCCCCCAGTACGTCCACCAGTACGACCAGACATGTTCTGCTAAAACATAAGACAAGATACTCAGCCTCACTACTAGATCAAACTACCAGTGACCAAAGGAATCCAGAACGGGGTTCCAGCATAACCATTAGTCCGAACATGAAGTCCACCAAGATTTTCATGCATTTTGATTTATGATTTCGTGTGCACCCGAAATGATAAATCTCTCTACATGGTCCTCTAGGCGAGCTCCTAGCTAGAACTTCAAATCACCCAATACCCACATCCTTAAAAGAGATTTTATCACACAATGACCCCAAAGTGAACAATCACTCAGAGGTGTACTATAACAAGTACTAGTGCATGATAGTGTGTGCGTAGGCAAGTGTGTCCATTAAGGCATAGAGGGGAGATATCCAAATCCCAGACAAATCTCAAGAATACGCCGAAGCCACCCCAATGTACACTACTGCCAAGTATAAGCGATAAGCCTCCTCATCTTCAAACCCGAAGAAAAAGATAGAATAAGGGTAGAAATAACCAAAGATAGGTGATATGATACTGTGTGATGAGGACACCGACACCCCGACAAGGTTTGTACGTTTACCAAATGACATGCCTTTATAAACCACCGTCTAATGTTTGTGACACTCGGCTATAGACAAGACTCTACACGCAGTCCTAGTTCACTATAACCATTGGCTCTGATACCAATCTGTCACACCCTCAAATTTCCACGTGCGGGATTTTACCGCGAGGGGCATGACACACGAGGATCCAAGTAAACGGTCATAATAAACGACAACTATATGAAATGAAAACAACGTAAACTGCCCATTTAGTTTCAAAATCATTCCAACACAGCGGAAGCAAAATGTTATTACAACCCATAAGTAAAATTAAAAGTCTGAAATGTTTAACAAACATGCTTATGAATGCTAGACGCCGTGAGACTCCGTGCGCCTATCGACATCTAGTACCTTAGCGACCTGAGATAAACATGCTAAAAACGTCAGCAAATAATGCCGGTGAGTTCACAGATTTTTTTCTTGAAAACCGACTCCCAAAAATTTCAATGAATACCCGTGGCCAAACCCGGCCACATGCATGCAAACCATATGAATACCTGTCACTACTGCGATTGGAAAACCATTACTGAGCTTGAATACTGTGAATACATGAATTCTGCCCGAATGAATACTGAATACAAAATACCTAAGAGACAACATGCACCCGTCCATCCTTCAATTGAACAAGTTTGGCCAGCCTAGCTCAAATAGATCTATCCACAGTTCCTCCGTTGTGCATTCCCGCACATTAATGGTTCTCCCCGGGACTTTCAAAACATCGCATAGTAACTCAATGAATACTCCAAAACATAATGAATACATGAATACCAAAACATAGTTGGCACATCTTTTAGGAAAACATAGTTAACACATGTTTAAAGAATACAACATGTTTTCTCCCCCGAAAATGTAAAACCAGTAAAGAGTGGGACCATGAAACTCACCTTAGAGTGCGTCTTCAGTTAATTAGAAATACGACACGTGTGTGATAGTACCGACTAATGGCGACCTATCAATGAGTTTAAGTAAGCGTATTGACTACTAACCCGAAAGTTAACTAGTCCCCGATTGTCCAGATCTTGACTATGTGTGTTTAGAAATGTGTTTGAGTGTTAACCGGACATACCAGACATACCTGACATCCCGTTGGTGACCCATTACATCAGTTAATCAAGTACATAGGATTAACACATAAGTTTCAAGCATACAACACTTAGTTCGCATAAAAAATCGCACAAACGATGTTGTAAGGTCAAATCAACATAAAACAAGTCCAGGTTCGACCCATATGACCTTGGTTCGACCCCTGTGTGACTCGTTCAACCTATACACAAGTTCATACAACCTAAAATAAGTACCTTTGACCTTAACACATGTTCACTCGACCTTAACATCAGTTAATTCGACTTAAATCAAGTTCGTTCGACCTAACAGAGGCACATTCGACCATCAGGGAGCTAGGTTCGACCCCATGGGCTCTACCTTCGACCCCATGGTGGTCGAAGGAATCCCAGGATCGACCCGTGCAGCTTCCCTCTTCCTAAAACACATCAAATCGCATCGAAATTATCCGAAAACATCACGAAACATCACGAAACACTGCAGTCAAGTATGAATAACATATCCATACAAAACCCTACCAATTTCATTCCAAAATCAATCCGTCTTAATACTTACCCAAAACGGCACAATTATGGAAACATCACATCATGCATGAAAATTTTACCCAATTAGGAAACTTTCTGAAATCATTCAATAATCAACTCATCATGTTCAGATTATCATGTGAAACAAAACCTCTAACCATATTACCTATAATAACATCAAGAATCCAATCCCTAAATCTATCAAAATCACCAAAACAAGCAAAATATCATCATCCAACAATTGATAGCCTAAAATAACCAAAACCTATCATCCATAGCAGCCCTAGAACCTTTCTATAACATCTATGCAGCACATAATCATCATAGAACATATAACACACATAAAAACGTCATTAACACTACATAACACATGTCAACTTGTATGAAAACTCATGTTTAATGATTAGGTTTTATTTAAAAAGATGTTAGGAAGGTTTTTAATTGTGAAAACCATCTTAAAACAGATCTAAACCTTTGGGGTTTAATGAAAATGAATAAAAAATGATTAAAAAGGGTTTTGAATGAAGAACACGACTTAGATCTTTGTTTAGGAGATGTTTGTAGGTTCGATTATGAAAAACAAGAGCAAAAACTTCTTACCCAGTTATTAAAGTTGATAGAGAGTGTTTAGAGGCGTTTAGGGTTTGTGAAATGATGAAAACTGACAATGTATGTGATGTGTGTAAATGTATATATAAAATTAACACAAGCTTTAATTAAAACGACTCACCTAAAAACTACACACGCACGACAAGTGTACCGGTCGCAAAGCAGTAAACAGATAAGACCGAGTATCGAACCCAAAGACGCGAATGCAACTCTAGATCACAACCTATACCGTATACTAGCCTAAATAAATATACACTTATGTGGGGGGTTAAACTAATGATTAAAAACTTAGAAGAAACTAAATAGATTAAACTTAACTTAACTCGACAACTAATACGAACTTAAGGAACTGGAGAAATCAGATAGGAAGAAGGCTGGTTACTTAGGTAAAATCCCTAGACACTAGCAATAAATAATGAATCTGGTAATTAACTTGAGACCCTATTCTTATCTTATAAACCTCTTGTCAAGGATAGCTCACTAGACTCAAGGCGGGACAAGTGTAGAAATGCTAAAATGGATCCGGATCGCCCTAGCGTACCAAAATCCCACAGAAATCAGATTAAAACCTCTCCTGGATTAAAACCCTCAAACTATGAAGCAGACTTAAACTCTACTGAAGAAAACCTAGGAAAACTCTAAACACGGACAAGTAGCGATTTCCGCCCTAGCGCTTGTCAACTACCGAACAATGCGTAGTTAGTTACCTAGCAATCTCGAGTTAGATTTCTCACCCTCAAGAATGGACTGCACGTCTTAGTTAATCTATTATATTAGTTTGTTATACTTGTGTCGTACTCCAACTCCAAATACTAGCACGCTAACCTAAGTTGACGAACTAGATTGATTTCTAGACCTAGGGGGTATCTCTACATGCCTAGCTCCACAAAACCAATAAACAAACTTCAAATAAAATTAACACCAACACACATATATCAAATCCAATAATAAAATTAAAATCATGTAATTCTACACATCAAGATTAAAAACCAAAAATCATTAAATACTGAATAAAACGTGTCTAGTTCATAAACCTAAGCAACCATAAAAGTCTAGTTCATAATTAAAATCAGAAACACAAATTCAAAGTTTATAAAAAACAATTTCATCATGTCTCTAATTAAATAAAAACGAATAAAACAAACCCCCGGGTCTTCAAATAATATTCCTTAACGCACCCGGACCTTCTCCGTCTCCAAAAATCCTCCAAGACTCCTGTGTCGTTTGATGTGTTCTGTCCTTCAAAGTTGTTGTGCCTCTCTCGAATAATAGTCTGCTCTGCTATATTCATCTGCTTGCCTGTATGCGGCATCCATTCAATCATATATATGAAACCTATTTTTGTTTTCTTGTTCTTCAAAAGATGGGCCATGGGCTTTTTGTGACAAAAGTCACGGTCTACTTTTTTTTATATATATTATTATTAAACTTATTATTATTAGTTTATTATTATTATTATAATATATAGTATTATAACTTCATGTCTTTGACTCGGGTGTTCTTGACTCGACTAAAGTTGCTCGTTTACGCTCCAACGTCCATGAACAACTACAAAATGTAAAATAAATACATAAGTATTAAAAACGACCCAAAATTAATAAAAATCTATAAAAACCTATACTAAATAAAATAGACCGGTACAAGCCTAAAACTAAGAAAAACACTATCTAAACGACTCGAAAACTGTACAAACTTTACACTAGAAATATATGTATTTTACAATACATCAAATATCCCCACACTTATCTCTTTTTCGTCCCTGAAAAAGAATTATGCTATGGAATCACAATCAAATAATCTGGCCTCAAAACATTGGTTACTTTAATTTTATAAATCTAATCACGTGCCAACTGCGATTGCAAGTATACTTGTCCTCTTAAACCCGAACGCCGGTTTTTAAGCCCCTTATCATGTTAGTTTAATTTTTAGGTTCATTTAGTCTACCTAGGGTCTCACACTAAAGAAGCCATAGTTTCACCTAATCCCGCCTCAAGCTTATGAAACAAAAGGAACAACCAATTAACTATTCCTAATCGTTTTATGTAGAAAACCGAGAGAATTTAAAATCATTTGTTGTTTTTTTTCTTTTTTTTCCATCTCAGCATACTTAACTCAGAGGGTGTGACCAATCCAAGTCGCTATCCCAGTGGCCAGGCAACTTAAACTTCAGCATTTTCGCTTTGATTTCTATTTAATTCATGAGCTTTTTTAGATATTTATTTTCAGACAATCCTAGAAGGAGTCGAGTCCGGAGTCACTATCCCTAGAAACGACACCATTGGCCTTGCCCTTATTTTATATCTAGCTCTCTTTTTTTTTTTTTCAACTATTGATTAGAAATTCTAATGGTTTTAAACTTATAACGGTATTCCTTATACTATTATTGGCGGTTGCAGTTTCCCCATTTTTTCCTAGATGAGAACCTACAAGGTATCCTAATATATTTAGGTGTATTAGCTCAAAGGAAACTTTTCTACCGGCTGGGCCTACCCACACATCCCAAGTCAACACGCTTTCGATTATTTCTTCTTCTAATACATATAATATTTGAAAATCAGACACTTAATTTTATCTATCATTTCCCATATTTTAGAATGCAAACTTCAAAATCAGGGACATTTTCTTTTAATTTTTTTTTCATGTTTTTAACTCAAATCGACGCTACTCAAACCGACGCTATATACAGATTAAACAAGAGTTTCCCATCCCCAAACTTAAACTCTACATTGCCCTCAATGTAGGAATAGAAAACGACACAAAACAAAAAATTAATTCCGAATACAAAAATAAAGAGACGAGGGCAAATTGGAAAGGACTTAGCTGGTTAATTTTTTTCTTCGTAAGCTCCAAAACATTAGTCCAATCCAGCTCGATCGTGTAGCATTTCATTCGCGATCGGCTCTAACACACTCGTAAACTCTGGGCTTGCCTTGACAAATGATAAACAGCTTTGGAATCACCCGAATGGAGATTGAGTACGGGTGGTACAATCCAAACCTGCGCAAAACGAAACAAACAAAACCCGAGCATAATACCGAACAACACAAAAATAAAAAGACTCAAACTACTAACTTAGACTCATAATATAACAACAAACAAGAAGACGTACCTGCTTGGCAAAATGACGGTGAATGGTGGTAGAACCAAATGGGTAGGAGAAAAAAAATCTGGTTCTCGCTCAACGTGAAGGACACTTGTGATCACAACACGCGTTGCAAACGAAAAAATATAACTTTCCGGGGTAATAACTGGTTGCCATGAGGCAAACAGGTTAGCCAGACTCCTCACATTACGTGAAAAGTCTTTTTTTTTTAGAGAAAGTTAATTAATTTTTTTTTATTTTTTTTAAGAAAAATTCTCTTTACCCAAACCTCAACCAAAATTCCCATTCATAATATATATATATATATATATATATATATTTATATATATATATATAACGATAAAACATGGGATCCGCTCATGGTGAAATTTCCTCTACCTAAGCAAACACGCAAACACGCAAACAAACTCAAAGACACAAAAAAAAAAAAAAAAACAAAGATAAAAAAAAAAAAAGATAAAAACCTATGAACCACTACCGAAGGACGGACCACAAATAAAAAAAATGAATAGCTAGAAAAAAATAAATAGGTATAAATATAAATTTACATACTCTACAGAGCCTCCCCATACTTAAACTTAATCAGGGGGCTTCTCTTTTATCTAGACCCGATCCAACCCGTTTAATTCCACCCGGTCCATATTATTTAGCAAAATTACATTAGTGGAATTGAAAAATATTTTATCGAATTTAAATGGGTCGGGCCACCAATATTTAAATTTACCTGGACCAAACCTGATTCTTGGCATGTAGTGAGGGGACTTGTTGTCTATGCAACTCCTGACCGTCACCCTGTGTCGGTCCAAGTGCCTCTTCGCCTTCTCCCGTGGTGGTGGCCATGGTGGTGGCACTAGTAGCAGTGTAATATCCAATGCCTGCACGGGCCGGCTGTGGTTTTTTGCTTCTTCCACCACTGCTTCTTTCTCATCTTCCTTGTTTAGTGACACTTGGTCGAAATCTTTGTGCACTTCTGGAGCTGACAAATCAACCAACTCATCACCAAACTCTGCTTCCCCATCAGCTACTTCTTCAAGCAGATTAGTGGTATCTTCCTCTTCCACCACTTCTTTCTCAAATAGCCAGCCTGTGGATTCTGAAAAATCCATATCTCCTCAGCCTCCCTCCAGACATCTGCCCCCCAAGGATATGTTGCTGAACTAGAGATCTAGCAAGGCTGCTAATCCTGCTGAACCAAAGGTGGGACTAAGGCGTCCATTATGGTCTCTGGCTCTAACCCTGAATCCTGCAAAATATCATCCTCACAAGACAAGTGTAAAGAATCATACGTGTCAGTTAAATCATGCACAGAATCAGATGAGTAAGGACAAACAGTTTCAGCAATGGGCCTAATACAATCAAGTAATGTAAGTGTTACCATCTCGTTTGGGTCATCATATGTGAAATAAACCTGCTGAACTGGAGGTGGGACTTCAACGTCCATTATGGTCTTCAGTTCATCCACCTGAGCCTGTAGCCTCTCAAGTGCCGCATCTTGTTCCCTCAAATAATCAGTGTGCTTGGATAGCAAAGAATGCATATCCTCGAGCATGAGCTGTTGATTAGCAAGGAAGGTGTCACGATTAGCAAGAAAGGCGGCAAAGTCGGGCCTAGTGTGAGACGAGACATCCCGATAATCGGGGTGTGGATACAAATGTTGGCTAGGTGGATACTCTGACGAGCTACCACCATGCCTTTCCACATACATCTCAGCTTGTAGACGATTAGGCCGACTTTTTATTCTATCTAGTGACTCAGATGTTGCAGGGTTAAACCACCGGTTAGCCTGTGGGTATGAAGGCTGGTATGGTATGACTGATATGGCTGCGGCTGAAAATACTCATTAAAATAATAATCCGTGGAATACCCCGATGAATATGAATGAGGGCATCTTATGGTAAAATGGGGTCCTCCGCAGATCTCGCACATGATAAAAAAAATTATATATTACGAATAAAAAAAATAATAAAAAAATAATAAGAAATAAAAAAATAAAAGTAAAAATTATTCACAAAATAGTAGACCAGAAACGGATCGGATAATTCTCAAGAGTGCCAATTGCGTCCCCGGCAACGGCGCCAAAAACTTGATGTGTGTAAATGTATATATAAAAATAACCCAAGCTTTAATTAAAACGACTCACCTAAAAACAACACACGCACGGCAAGTGTACCGGTCGCAAAGCAGTAAACAGATAAGACCGAGTATCGAACCTAAAGACGCGAATGCAACTCTAGATCACAACCTATACCGAATACTAGCCTAAATAAATATACACTTATGTGGGGGGTTAAACTAATGATTAAAAACATAGAAGAAACTAAATAGATGTAACATCACGTACTTTTCCCCCAATTATTAAACTAGTAAGATCACCACTTTACTTATATTAAACTTATTTTGTACAAACCATGTCTAAATCTTACTTATGTCAAAACATAATAATAATAATAATAATAATAATAATAATAATAATAATAATAATAATAATAATAATAATAATAATAATAATAATGAAATCAATCATTGGTGCTATTAAGACAAAATGGAAAAGTCAAAAATGATCATATATCTAATAAATGCATATATCTTCTTCCTTGCCTATTCTCTGCAAGTTGACCGAACAAAAAAAGAAACTAGAGGGACCTTAATGAAAATAACCCAAAATCATTGTCCACGTTTTTTTTTCTCGCACGCATCTCCTTGGCTGCAATGGTTTACTACCCACGAGAATCCCGGTCGAAATCCGATGAATACGTTTTTTTATTACATATATTGACCAATATAAAAACCTTCTATGTGTGCAAAACCTTCTGTCAACTTTCCCGAAATAGTTCGACGCGTTTTGACCGTCATAAATACCCATATGAACCATAAATTTTGATCCGCAAATTCATGGTCTTAAAGGCCTAGACTCAATTCATTCACCCTCTTAAACGCCGATCGCCATATCTTTGCTCCCGACAATCGTCACCTCGAACCATCTCTCTCAACCTATGTTCGGCTTCTTGGACCAAGTCCCGGCGAAGCACAAAAAAAAAAAAAAAAATCACGAGCCAAACAACCTCCACCACGTGACCGTGAAACACCGCCAACCATTCCACACGAAATAAGCAACCACCACACAACCATCTCCCTCTTGTCTCCCTCTCTATTAAGCCTTTAACCCACCGCCAGCTCGGTTGTCTTCTTCGCTTGCCAACAGCCGCGAACCCACTAGTCATCATAATATGTTGCTTCCACACACAACCTTGAAGTCGCTGCAAGGTGTTCGCATTCTAAGGTAAACCACCGGCCTCCAGGTTTTTATAGATGCACATGATTAATAACAAAACTTAAATACTTTGTCAACTTAAAAAATCTGATCTAAAAGAGGGTCCTAATGTTTCTTTACCATGTGTTAGTTTTTGGATAGGGACTATTTGATCTGATCTACTGCATACAAAATTTTTCACTACCCACAATATGTAGATTTTTGGAAGTGATAATAAGGATATCTTATATAGTTTGAAGCCTTCCAACATATTTGTTTTAAAGTCATGAAACAACTACTTTTATGAAATATAAAAATAGCTAAGACAAGAACAATAGATTACCAAAGTTTTATTATGTACACTTTCTGTTTCTCGTTTTTTTTTTTTATGAATCTCATGGGTTGTTAATTAATCTCATGATGTAATAAACAATATATTAACTAATTGATTTATTTATTTATTTTTTTGAACTTAAAGGTCTAAGCCATTTAGTGAGTCGGCTTTTATTTTCTTAAACCCAAGCATTCTCGCTTATCATATGCTCATATTTATAAACCAACACAAAGACTATGATTTTTGTAGTATTTTATTTACATTATTATATATTATATTTATATATATATATATATATATATATATATATATATTTCTTTTGTTACACAAACTGTATCATAAAACTTACCCACACAATAACAACACCAAACATTAAACGCCAAACGATACTAATTTAAGCAATAGAAATTTAAATTGAACTGAAGTTGCAATGATATTTAGGGACTCGTGACACGTGATTCGAGCTTTAGAGATTATATCGGCCTTCGTTATTCCCTGTTAAATTCTAGCAAATCTATCACAATCAAGGTGAGTTTTACATAGCCCCTTTTCCATTTCACTATTTTGGGGTGAAACATGTTACAACATTCAATTTACAATCCAATCATAAGTGTCTATGTGTTATTCTATGTTGCATTATGTCTTAAACATTACTAGGGTAAGCACATTATTCTAGCATAATCATTAACACTGATCAGCCGATGGTATACAATGATAGATCTATTGGACTGACAATCCCACCCGGATACGTGTACCTCCTACATAGGTAGCGTGGGTGATTGTTATCGAATTTATAACAAAATTGAGTGAACCATATGCATATGGGATGGACCACAATATTCTAGGCACAAGGTTTGATTATGCACTCGATTTACCTGATGGTTTTGTTTTCACATATGGACTAGACTAGCCTTGACACTCGAATTGTACAAGTTTTTATTCAATTATCAAAACCTATGTAATTCTCACCAACTTTTGTTGACCCAAAATATTTTCCACAAAAATTATCCTAAGTTTTTATGACATCAAGCTTTTCTGAAATAATTTTTATTTCTGAAAAATCATTTATTTAATATTTTTAATCAATTTTTGTTAGTTTTAATGATAATTAAATCATAATAAATCCAATTTTTAGTATTTTTGCACCAAAATTTTATACAAATTATTTCTGAATATTTAGAACAGAAATATAAATTTTAAACTAAAAATTCTTTAATTTTAGTATTTTTAAAATATTAAAGTTAAATCTTGATATATTGTTGTAAATAGAATTAATATTCTATTTTAAGGAAAATAATTTTATAAATTTTTTTTTATACTTTAAACACATTCTTGTGACCATCTTAGATTTAAAATTCATAAAAAGATTTTTGATTATTTATTTACTAATATTCTCTCAAATATCAAACATTTTTGATATTAATCAAACAAGCATTTATCCCCAATTCGAAGCCCTAGAACTTATACATTTACAGACTTGATAGACTTAGACATATATATTACCTTATTATAGGGTGATACTTGACACATTTGGGCAACACACTATTTTTCAAGAGATAACATTTTGCTAAGGTGAGTTTTACATAGCCCCTTTTCTATTTATCACCATTTTTGGGGTGAAACATGTTACAACATTATTTATGAAATTCAATCATCAATGTGTCTATGTGTATTTCTATGTTGCATTATGTCTTGAACATGACTAGGGTAAGCACAATTCTAGCATAAACATTCATCAGCCAAACGGTATACATTGATAGATCTATTGGACTGACAATCCCACCCGGATACGTGCCTCCTACAAAGGTTGCGTGGGTGTTTGTTACTGCAATATAAACGAGTGAACCATGAGCGTATGGAATGTACCACAATACAACAGTCACAAGGTTGATTATGCACTCGATTTACTTCTAGTATGTTTTCGCATATGGACTAGATTGCCATGACACATGAATTGCACAACAATTTTATTCTATTATCAAAACCTATGTAATTCTCACCAACTTTTATTGACCCAAAATATTTTCAACTTAACATGTTTCAGGTTCTACTTGCTTGAAGGTTTGAATTGATGCTTGAAGATGTTTGCATAGTTTTATTCAATTTGATGTACAAATTCTTAGAAAAATTGTATGTAATTTATTTAAATCATTTAATGAAATTTATTATTCACCATGAGCTTCTGAACAATCATCAATGCGTGACATCCCGATGTTTCCGCCATCGGTTGGGGTGTTACAGATTGGTATCAGAGCCATGGTTATAGGGAATTAGGTTATTAGAAAAATAATCTAGTCTATAGCCATAGGATTTAATCAGTACTTGCTTCTTTTACTTGCTATACTCTATCTCCCTCCTACTTCTTATCCCTACTTTCATCCTTACAAGAAGGTTGCTCTCCATCACCGGATTCACTCTTAGACTAATAAGGCAAAATCCTCAGGTTTAACCTGAACCACCTTGAGATCTCGTCGAAGTTCTAGATTTTAATAACGAACACGTGCAATCTGGAAGGGTGAACGCCTGTATTATGAGTTTTCGGTCTAGGCTGGCATTGCGCATATATCCCAATCAGACGAGGGACCCGGATGCCTACCTGGGAATTCTCGGGATGAGTGTTCACTTATAGGCTAAAGCATGTCTTCATATGTTATTAGAATTTAGAATCTTTGATAAGTCAACGTTTTCGTTTATTCGTTTTAATGAATAAATGATTACACTCCTTATATAATCTCATTCATTTCACTGTGTCTCTTACAGATCATGCCTCCACGTCGCAGTGCTCGTCTTAACAGTGGTGACAATCATGATGAAGGAAGTAGCAATCACAACCATAACCATGACACTAACCACAACAACAACAACAATAACAATGGTGTTGATGCCCAACTGGCTGCAATCATTTCTCAACAAATGGCACATCAAATTGCAACTCTGGTTCCCAACTTACTAGCTCAAGTCATCCAGTTGAACGGCAACGGGAACGGCAACGGCAACGGGAATGGAAATGGAAACCACAACGGGAATGGGAATGGTCTTCCAGCCTGTACCCTTAAACACTTTAATTCCTGTAATCCCCCAAAGTTTAGTGGAGAAGAAGGAGCTACAGGACTCCTACAATGGTTTTAGGGTATTGAGAATACCTTCATTAACAGTGAGTGCCCCGACAACTTTAAGGTTCGTTATGCCATGAGTGTTCTTCACAAACGAGCACTCACTTGGTGGAATGAGGAAAAACGCACTCGCGGAGCTGAAGCTGCACTAGCCTTAACCTGGGATCAAGCTAAAGACTTTATGAAGGCAGAGTTCTGTCCTCGTAATGAAATTAAGAAACTGGAAGATGAATTTCATGATCTTGCTCAAGACAGTGGGGAAAACCTTGCTTACAACACTCGTTTTCACGAACTTAGCTTACTGCTACCCCACAAAGTCACTCCTTTGCCCATTGCGATCGAAAAATACATTGGTGGTTTACCGATGCAGATTCAAGACACAGTGTGGTGAAGGAACCCTGCTACTTTGGAGGAAGCAAAACGTTTGGCTGCCACCCTAACAGATAACCATGTGAAGGCAGGAACCCTAACTCGTAAAGGGGAAAAGAAAAAGGATACTCCCCAACCTGCCGTTGAAATCAAAACCGAGGCCTCAACCAACGGGAAGTGTAAGGTTAGGAATTTTGCAATAGACACCACTGCCCCACCCAACAAGAAACAATACAACGGGAAGCTACCTAAGTGTGACACCTGCCAGTATCACCATCCAACCCAAGTGCCCTGCCGTCAGTGTACCAATTGTCAAAGGTACGAGCACCTTGCAAATGCTTGTCGAATCCCTGCTACAAACGCTCTTGATGCTCCAAATAACCCCAGTTGAGACCCTCCAGCTACTTAACAGCAAACTCTACCTTTTGAATGATGTCTATTTTCTCTTTAATTACTATGTATTGACACTTTTGATTCAAGTAATAAATTCATGTATTATCATAACATCTGTGTGCATGCTTGTTTTAATGTGAACTAATTGCTATATCTATAATCATACGTGCTTACTTGTACAACATTTAGTTGACTACCAAACAATCTACTCAACGATTGGTAGAGGTCATCATGTCTTTCCAACAGTCGGGAGAGGCCCTACAACCTGCTCAACGACTGGTGGAGACTATCGAACCTGCTCAACAATCGGTAGAGTCATAAAAGGACGCAAAACCCTAACGTAAGGTAAATTGGTAATTACGGTCCGGAACGTAATCATGAATTTACAGGTACGTTAAGGTAGTGTGAAATTTTATCAAGGTTTCTGGTGGTTTGACCGATTGTTAACCTGGTATTTCCTCTTTTAACTTCGGGACAAAGTTCCTAAAAGTAGGGGAGACTGTAACATCGCAAAATTTTCCCCAAATTCTAATACGTATATTTTATTTTATCATTCATAATGTGCCTAAGTCTTTTTGTTACTACCACACAACTTACATATATATATATATACATAAAGATTTATAATAATAATAATAATAATAATAATAATAATAATAATAATAATAATAATAATAACAATAATAACTATGTAGTTAGACAACCCAATTAGTTAACCCATAACCCAATCAAAATGCTAGCCCACCTCCCTTTGTGTTGTTTCCTTTTGAAGTCCAGCAATGAGCCCAATGGTCGGCCCAACACTGACCCAACCCAAGTAGCCGGCCCACCCTCTAACTAATTTTAAAACAAAAAAAAAAAAAATGCTTCTGCAAGGTTTCGAACCTGTGCAGCGAGCCACAACACACACACGCCCTTAACCACCTAGGCAACACCCTTCAATTGTTTTAAACCCAGCTTTAATTATATTTAAAACCACTTCTGTCCCTCCTTTCTCCTTCCCTGTGGACGCGCATCAGCAGA
Source organism: Ambrosia trifida (assembly GCA_028751855.1). Classification (NCBI taxonomy): domain Eukaryota; kingdom Viridiplantae; phylum Streptophyta; class Magnoliopsida; order Asterales; family Asteraceae; genus Ambrosia; species Ambrosia trifida. The sequence continues at coordinate 128,057,972 of CM054122.1, forward strand.
TATGGGCAATGGATTCCATTTTTGACCAGCCTATTTGACTCAATTAACGCGTATTGATCATGGGTTGACTTGGGGTCGTGATTACCGGCCTACTCTTCACCTTTTACGCGTGCAATTGTAATTAATTTGAATCAATCATGCAATTATACGCGTAGACCATTCATATCGTGGTCAAACTTGCCAAATCTAATACCTAGACCCGTTCCCTATAAATTGAAGGTTGCTGGACCTTCTAACATCGCCGAACAATCTCTTCCAACCTTCAATTTCTCCTGTAAATCTTCTGTTCTTGATTCCTACTCGCGTTTTGACTTCTAGCCTTGGCCGAGCAATCCGTTCGTAAACGTGTTTGTAAGTATAATTAATTTTGGTCAAAAAGTTTCTGTTTTCAATGAACAAACTGATGTGATAAGATTTTGATTGATTACACCTTGATTTCGAGTTTAAATTGGATAATTCTCTTCATTAAAGTTGTTCCAAATCAATTCCGATTCAAAACCTGATTTAGATCATCAAAATCCATCAACATTTGATAAACATGATCAAAATTAACTGATTTTCAAAGAATAACCGTTTTTGAAATCTCAGGGGTCGAAAGAGAGAGTTTGGTCGAAATTGGAAATCTTTTGGGTCGAAAGAAGGTTTTTGTGTACGAAGGAGGTGTTATAGTGGTCGAAAGAAGACTTTGATTGCTTATTTTGTTCATTCGCCCAATTGTTTCACCTTCGTCTGATCGAACGGTCGAAGGAGCAGGAGAACAGTCGAAAGAGAGACGAAAGCGGTCGAAGGAGATTTTGTTGTTTCAGTTCACATTCGTATAAATCAAAAACAGTCGAAGGAGAACTTTATTTCTCATTCGCACGTTCGACTATACAAAGGAGCATCCTGTTTTAAAACATTTTTAATCTTTTTGTGTTTAATCGTTTACTTCCCAACAACGCCTAGACCTACTCAAGCACCAAAACAGCAGACAACACAAGATCCGTGGTCCGTTGCAGCCCAGAAGACTAGTCAACCATCACAGCCAATCAATTATATGGCAATGACTAGTTCGGCTCCTCAACAAGTTGTTCAACCATTACCACAACCGATTGACAACTATTGGGGAGTCGCAGCAGCAGCAGTTCATTCGCAGACGACCAACGCCATATCCACTCTTATCCATGATCTATCCTCTGGAAGCGGCAATCGTCCACCAAAGCTAATGGACATGAAGGAGTACAATACTTGGAAGACTAAGTTTAAGATCCATGTTGAGGGACAAGGACTTGAGGGAGCCGAGGCATGGCAAATGATTGTGAAGGGTTACGTTGCTCCTATTCTGGAGAATATTTGGAGAACCGATACCTTTGGAGAATTTGGCGGATGATGAGAAGAAAAGGTTTGCGATAGAAAAGAAGGCATTCTCTCAGCTATCCCAGGCGATCAACACTGATCTATTGCATCAGTTTGGATCGTGTACAACATCCAAACAACTATGGGATATGCTGAGAAATCGACATGATGGAAATGAGAAGACAAGGAAGCTGAGGATGGAAGAGCTTCGGAAGGAATTTGAAAACTTCAGTTACATGGGTAATGAGACACTAAAAGAGTTGGTTCCACGGTATTGCCATTTGCTCACTGAACTGTCGAGCTATGAAATCAGCATTCCAATGTCGGAGTTAGTAGATAAATTTGCTGATGCTTTACCACCCTACTGGAACCAACACATCGAAGTGTTGAAGGAGAAGGATGCATACCAGTATTGGACTATTAACGAATTCATTCAAAAGCTGGAAAACAAAGAGATGGAGGAAAAGAGAAAAGCTAAGAGAGCTCAGATTCCACAGAATCCTGATCTATATGTGAGTGGTACATCTAACTCTCTTTCTGCTTCAAGCACCACTTCTAATGTTGCTCCTCACATAGCATGTGTATCCAATGTTGTTGAACCAACAAAAGCACCCATCAACTACCTTGCTCAAACTTCATCCTACACACCATCATACACACAACAATCTTATCAAACACCAAACTTTATTCCAACTTTTTCACCATTACAACAAGCCGCATGCTACACATCAAGTCAACCTCAACAACAACAATATCCTCCTCACATGAATCAGATGCAGATTACTCAAGCACAATCAAGTCAAAACCCGATTGTTTTAGAGACCTCAAACCTTAACAATGTGACTGTTGAAATTGCTCAACAGCATGTTGCTCTTGTATCTGCTATGGTTGCTTCTTACAACGGTTTGGTAGCGAGTCAAATTGGAAACAACAATCTCACCAATGAGGACTACGCTTAAATCGACAAAGAGGAGATGGAGCTTATGGACATTCAGTGGGCTTTTGCAAGCATTATGAGGAGAGCCACTGACTTTATTCAGAAGAATGGCAGAACTGATCTCTCAACCTCTCGCAACACCACATACGGATTCAACAAAGCAAAAGTTACATGCTTCAATTGTGGTGAGAAGGGACACTTTAAAAGAGAGTGCACACAGCCAGCACAGCAAGGTAATCGAAACCCATTCAATTCAACATACCAAAACAGACAAAACCAAAACCAAAATCAAGTGTCATACAACAGTCCTAACATCTCAAGCTTTCAACCCCAAAACAATTATCAGAACCGTCAACAAACTACCAACAACAGACAATCCACAACTCAAAACCAACCTCAACAAAATCCAAACCGAACTATTGTTCCTATCTCTACACCTAACACACAAAACCAAAACCAAACTGACAATCAAAACCAAGCACTTGTGATCCAAAAGGATGAAGGTTTTGATTGGACGGGTATGCAATTGGGGGTGGAGGAGATTACTACTGGGAACGTGGCTTGTGTGGCACAGCAGATGAGTTTGGATGAGAATGAGGAGATTGAAGAAGAGGTTGTGATTGAAAAAGTGACGGAGTTGAAAATTGAGGAAGTGAATGAGGATGTGATTGCTGAGAGTGAAGAAAAGAAATCGGGGATGATTCTTGATTCTGTCACGGATGTTGGAGACCACTACGATTCAGCTTACTCGGATATGGAGAGTGAATCTGATTCAGAGGCTAGTGTGAATTCACTAGATGATGACATTGACCAACTGCTAGCTGAAGCTGATTTCCTAATGACCCGCAAGTCATGTATGGTGGTTGATGCGTGCACCAAGATTGACTACTCCAAATTCTTCGCAGGAAAGGAAGCTCACTTCGCTTTGATGGCCATGACAGAACCTCCTAAGCCGGTAAGTTCTGAAACTCAATCTCAAGCGTGTGTTAAATGTGATAAATGTGCTGATTTTGAAAAACTGACATATGAGAACAAGCTTCTCAAGGTCCAACTTGAGAGTGCCAAACTCAATTGTCAGATTTATCAAAAAGATTTAAAAGATTTCAACAAAGTTCTTGATGGTTATAAAAAGGATGTGTCTGAACTTAAAAAGACATTGTCAATTAAACAACTTGCCATTAATAACTACATCAATGAAATGGAAAACACTAAACTGGAAATGGCAACCATCAAGTGCTTTGCTGAAAAAGTAAACATGAAGTTAGAGAGTTACAAGCACATAGCATATGTAGTCGACCATATCATAGAAGAACCCTCCCAGTCGATTAGTGCAAACTATAAGTCGGTCCCATCTCCGGTATTGTTTGAGAATCACACCTTACATGCAATACCACCGGAGACTTTAGTCAATTCTGACTCCACACCAGAAAACGAGCCTAACACTTCCAGTGTCGGGGATCCGTATTCTGATGTGAGACCAGTACTGGGAAATAATGAGGGTGTGGTCGCTGCTGATGATTCAGATGAAGAAGATGAACCATCTGAGACGGTTGAAAATGAAAGTGATATCCCTGATGAAAATCACATAATCACTACTGAGCCAGTCTCACCGTCTCAGATCATTCATCCAATGGCAAATGCTCATCGTAAGAATGTGGTAAAGAAAAATGAAAAGTCTGTTGGCAAGAGTTTTGAAAAGAAAGAGGTAAAGAAATTTGAGAAAAATGTGAGAAAATCGGTTGAAAAGAAAAATGAGCTTAAAACTGAGAAATCCAATGAAATGAGTAACGAATCGTGTGACAAACCTGTCAAAATCTTTTATCGGATGCAAGGCTCCGATAAGATTTTATCCGATGATGAATATCCGATTAAGTTTGTCAATTATTCAAAAATCGAAAAGATCTGGCAGGAAAGTACGATTTGGTTTCCAAAATTTGAAAGAACCAATGACATTCCTCAAGAAATTTTAGATAAAATTTATTCGGATAAAGATGCCAAGGTCAATGTCACACAATTTGTTTTGCCTGTTGATAAAGCAAATAGTTTTATTGAACCGACTTACTCGAAGGATCCAGCTCCTAAGAGTTTAAGGAAACAATGCATGGTCGATCGATATCCCATTGCTAGCTTTTCCAAGTCGCCGATCAAAGAAAACTATGAGGCATACCGTGCGTGTTATAACTGCGGGGAACGGGGACATTTAATTGCCGCCTGCCCGTACGTACGACACAAAAGGCACGAGGTGGAGATGAGGCAATATCATGATTATCCGGTTGACAACTACGGTTATTCACAGAGATGGTTTTACCCTCAGCAAGAACCTTTTTATAATCAAAACAATTTTTACAACAAGAGGGAAAACGCCCGATGACGTATGATAAACGCAACCGGATATCCACTGAAAAATCTGCTAAGAAACCTGTGATGAACTCAACTGCTGATAACAAAAAGGTTGCTCCTAAACCTAATGGAAAACAAGCAGTTGGACCTGTCTCTGTTAAATCAGAGAAGGTAACCAAGAAGGTTGCTTTTAAAGATGAAGTAAAGAAACCGACTGAGACCTCAAAATCTCAGATCAGGATCTTGAAAAGATCTAAACAATCTTGGTCATCTAAGGAATCTGAAGGAGCCTCTACTTCACAGAATGAGAAGAGTGAGAAAAAGAAAATTGTGAGTGAGAAGAAAGGGGTTGAGTTAACCCAAGATGTTTATGAATTGAAAGACTCTTTGAAACAACCCGTTCAAAGACCCAAGACCAAACAGGCTTGGGTCCCCCGAAAGATCTAACTGCTTTACTTTATATGTGCAGGGAGCTCCAGCTGGCCCTGTTAGCAGCCTATGGATTGTTGACAGTGGAGCTTCTGGTCACATGACAGGGGACCTCACGCTACTCTTTGATATCAAAAACATTAACGGAGGTTATGTGGCATTTGCTGGTAATAAGGGAGGCTACATTACGATGGAGGGTAGTGTAAGCAATGGGTTCGTGACATTTGAGCGGATATCATACGTGAAACAGATAGATTACAATCTTGCTATATCTTGAAACCGGGGTTTGAACTTCCAAAAGAGTGGGTGATGCTAAAGGCACCGAGAGTAAACAATTTGTATATTCTCGATATGTCCAAAGCAATGACCACCCATGGCCAAGTCACGTGTTTCCTCTCTAAGGCTACAGAAAAAGAATCCATTATGTGGCATAGGAGAATGGGACACATCCATTTGAGAAAAATAAACCAGTTAGTGAAGAATGAACTTCTCACGGGAGTTAATGTGAAACACTTCCATTTGAATGACAAGTGTGTTAGTTGCAAAAAGGGAAAGCAGCACAAATAATCCCATAGACCAAAGAAAGTCAATTCCGTTGAGCTGCCACTTGAACGTTTGCATATGGACTTATTCGGTCCAGTCAGACGTAAAAGTCATGCCGGGGAGTTGTACTGTCTTGTGGTGACTGATGATTATTCAAGATTTTCATGGGTAATGTGCTTGCATCAGAAAAGCGACACTTTTGACAATCTGAAGGTTCTGTTTACACGTCTGGAAAATATATATGGTCTGAAGATCAAACGAATCCGGAGTGACAATGGGACGGAGTTCAAAAACGCTCAGATGGAAGATCTTTGTACAAACAAAGGAATTCATCATGAATATAGCGCTCCGTATACACCCCAGCAGAACGGTGTCGCAGTCATGTTCTGGAACGAAGCTATTTACGCAGCATGTTATACTCTTAACCGTGTTTTGACAGTGAAGAAGTTTGGCAAGACTTCTTATGAGCTGTTGAACCGACGCAAGCCGAATCTGGAGTATCTAGAACCATTTGGTGCCCCGTGTACAATGCTGAATCCTTCGGAGAAGTTCGCACCAAAGGCTGAAGAAGGTTATTTTGTTGGATATGCAACCCCATTAAAACGGGTATTCAACAAAAGAACTAGAAAAGTCGAGGAGTGGGCTAATGTCGAAGTTCAAAGATATACACAAAATGTACAGGGTGGAGGACCAGATTGGATGTTTGATTACAAAGACTTCTTTGAATCATTCAATCTAGATAGCATGGTTGAAGAAGCTGTACTTCGCTTATATTACGAGGTCGAAAACGCCGTAACTTCACCGTTAGTGCGTCCGATCATGGTAAACCCTCAAGCAGCTTCTAATGATACCATTGCTCCTGTGATGGAAGAAGAGGTGTTCCAAGAGGCTTCTACAACGCTTAATTCATCAGAATCAGAAGATGAAGACGATGATGCAACAAGTGAAGCTATTCTGGACAACGCTACAGTGACACCACCAGTGAACCCAACTAATACTGATGCTTCAACATCGACTGTGGGTAATGATCTGTTTTCTACAGAGAATTTGACAACTCAAACGGGAGTACAAGTACCTGATTATCCGGAATCTCGGATACATTGGATACACCCGCTTGAACAGGTTATTGGTGATCCTGGTAGCAGTGTGATGACAAGAGGGCAGCTGAGAAATGCTCAAGCACCAGAAAATATTGGCAACCTTACTTTATATGCCAAAATACAGAAATCTGGTTTTCAAAATGATTGGTCGTTTGCTTGTTATGTTTCGCAGGTCGAGCTTCGAACTTACAAGGATGCTCTTTTGGATGATGCCTGGGTGGAAGCAATGCAGGAGGAGTTATTACAATTCCAGAAACTTGGTGTATGGACCCTGACAGATTTGCCCCCTGGAAGAAAGAAAATTGGAACCAAATGGGTGTTTAAATGCAAGAAGGATGACAGAGGAGTCATAGTGCGAAACAAAGCTCGTTTGGTCGTTCAAGGTTTTCATCAGGTTGAGGGAATCGACTACAATGAAATCTATGCACCGGTTGCACGCTTGGAAGCTATCCGAATGTTCCTAGCGTTTGCATCATGGAAGAAATTTAAGGTGTATCAGATGGATGTAAAGAGCGCATTTCTTTACGGTGTGGTCAAAGAGGAAGTTTACGTAGGTCAACCGCCAGGCTTTGAAGACCCTATTCACCGGGATAAGGTTTATGTGTTAAACAAAGCTCTCTACAGGTTGCACCAGGCTCCAAGACAATGGTATGAGGAGCTGAGCACGTATCTTCTCTCGAAAGGATTCAAACGCGGAGTGGTAGACTGCACACTGTTCACGAAACGAGCAGGAGATGATTTGCTTCTTGTACAAATTTATGTTGATGATATTATTTTTGGGTCAACTAACGAACTTCTGTGCAGGGAATTTGAACATGTTATGCAGGAAAAGTTCGAAATGAGCGCAATGGGAGAAATGCAGTTTTTCCTAGGCTTGCAGGTGGAGCAAAGACCAACGGGGATCTTTATTCACCAGACGAAATACGTTTCTGAAGTCTTGAGCCAATTCCAGATGGATGATTCGAAGCCGATGGATACCCAGATACAGCCCAATCACGGGATTGGAGTTGACCTTAAGGGGGAGCTGACTGATCCATTTACATACAGAGCAATCGTCGGATCTCTGATGTATCTCACAGCGTCTAGACCCGATATAATGTTTGCGACAAGTCTTTGTGCGCGATATCAATCGAAGCCGAAACAGAGTCATCTTGCAGCTGTCAAGCGTATCCTTAGATATCTGAAGGGTTGTCCATCGAAAGGACTTTGGTACCCTCATGATGATAATTTTGACCTAATCGCTTTTAGTGATGCAGATTGGGGCGGCTGTGACAAAGACAGCAAATCCACAACGGCTGGATGTCAGTTTATGGGGAGCAGGCTCGTGACCTGGCAATGCAAGAAACAAACCGCAGTTGCACTATCCACATGTGAAGTAGAATACGTTTCAGCATCGAGCTGCTGCTCACAGGTTCTTTGGATCCAACAACAGATGGTGGATTATGGTTTGCAATTTCTTAAAACACCTATTTACTTTGATAATGAGGCTGCAATCGCATTAACAAAAGACTTAGTAAATCACTCAAAGGCTATACATATCCGGATTAAATATCATTTTATCCGTGATTAATGTGAAGAAGACTAACCAGAAGGATAACTCTGGGGTGATCTTGGGTCAGAAAGGGGATGTATGTAGGGAGAATTTGGGTTCGAAGGTGAATAGCAGTGGGAAGGATATGGGTCAAAAGGGTAGTATTAATGTAGGGGCTAATATTTCTAATGTGGCAGAATCTTCTGGTGTTAAAAGTGGTATTGTTGATGAGGATGTTAGTCAAGGAAAGGACTCTAAGGGTAGAAATCAAGGTATTAATTCTAAAGTCAATACTAGATCTGGTTATTTTAAAGTTTCTGATGAGTTGCTCATTATGTTTTAAATAAATCTTGTCCTTCTAATGAGGTTATGAGGAAATGGAATGTGGGTCAGATTAAATTATTTTTTGAACAATGGGATAAGTTAATGTTTGATAAGATTCTGGAGGCCAATGAGGTTGTGTCTGCTAGGGATGAATCTGCTGAATTTATGTGTTGTGACAGAATTGAAGATTTGGGTGATGAGAGTTCCTTGGGTAGAGGGATTCTCTTGAGAAGAATGGTTTTCCATGAAGACAAGTCTAATGACTTGGAATGTAAGAGGGGTTTCTAGTGTGATTAAGCAGAAGCAGGTTAGAGATTTGTTATATGAAAATAAAGTTAGTATATGTGGCTTAATTGAAACCAGGGTTAAGCTGGATAATACTAAGTTAGTGGGCAATAGTATTATGAGGAACAGGGAATGGATTTCTAATGCTAATTTCTGTCATGGGTGGATTAGAATTATGGTGGGATGGGATCCTAAATTTGCTGATGTTATTGTTTTGGAAATGACAGACCAGATTATTCACTGTTTGGTTTGTCCAATGGATGATTCTCAAAGATTTTTTTGTTCTTTTGTATATGGTTCTACAAGAATTCCTGAAAGGAAATCTTTGTGGAATAATCTTGTGTCATTTTCTAGTCGTATTATTGACAATCCATGGGCTATATTGGGCGATTTTAATGCTATTCTTGATTATTTTGAGAAGAACATTGTCTCCAATAGTGTGAACTATGGTATGCTTGAGTTTAAGGAATGTATTGATGAGTTACTAGTGATGGATATCCCATGGACTGGTTTTCATTTCACATGGAATCAGAAGCCTGGGAAGTCTGATGGTATTCTTGAAAAGCTTGACAGGGTCATGGGAAATGATATTTTTTTGAAAACTTTTCCTGGTGCAGGGGTGAAATTTTAGCCATTTTATTCCTCTGACCATACTCCTGCAGTTCTTTTTTGGCAGTCCTTGGTGAAGTCTAGACAAAAATCATTTAAGTTTTGGAACTATATTGATGATAGAGAGGAGTTTATCCCTGTGGTAAAAGAGGTTTGGAATAGGGATGTGCAAGGTTTTAATATGTTTCAAGTTTGCTGTAAGTTGAAGTCTCTTAAAAAACCATTGAGGAAACTTCACTATAGTAATGGCAATTTGCATGACAAAGTGGAGTCTATTAAGACTGAATTGGAGAAAATTCAGAGAGAAGTCTGTGATGATCCTTTTAATGAAGAGTTGAGATCTGAGGAGGCTGTTTATGTTAAGCTTTATAATAAGGTGCTGCTTGATGAAGAGGTTTTCTTAAAGCACAAATCCAGGGTGCATTGGTTAAAGGTAGGGGATAGGAATTCCAAGTATTTCTTTCAATCAGTGAAGCAGAGACAATCCTTTAATAAAATTCTGCAAATTGAAGATTTGGAGGGCAATGTTTATAATGGTAAAGAGGTGGGTGGTGCTTTTGTCAAATTCTTGGCTGATTTACTTGGCAAGAAGGGTAGGGTGAATGATATTCAATACCCTGACTCGTTATTTGTAAATAAGATTCCTGAAGGGGTTGCTGAGTTCATGATTAGAAAAGTTTCTAAGGAAGAAGTCAAGGAAGCTTTATTTCAAATTGAAGATAACAAGGCCCCTGGGCCTGATGGATATTCTGCCAGATTCTTTAAAGCCTCATGGGAGATCATTGGGGATTCTATTTGTATGGCTGTCCAGGATTTTTTTGATAATGGTAAGTTGTTGAAAGAAATTAATGCTACCACTATTTCTCTTATTCCTAAGATTAAGAGTCCCAAAGTGGTTAGTGAATTCAGACCTATAGTATGTTGTAATGTGATTTACAAATGTATCAGTAAGGTCATTTGTAACAGATTTAAGGACAGCCTTGCTTTTGTAGTGGGTAATACTCAAAGTGCTTTCATACCTGGCAGGATTATTAGTGATAATATTCTGATGGCTCAGGAATTGATTAAGGGATACAGATGGGTTAGAGGGGTTCCTAGAGTTGCCATGAAGATAGATTTGCAGAAAGCTTATGATTCAGTCAACCATGAGTTTGTCCATTGCTGTTTATCTTGGTTTGGCTTTCATAAAAAGTTCATTGATTGGATAATGGTGTGCATGACTTCTGTGTCTTATTCTGTTAACTTTAATGGAGAGCTTAATGGTTTTTTTAGAGGTGAAAAAGGACTGAGGCAGGGGGATCCTATTTCACCATATCTGTTCACTTTGGTAATGGAGGTTTTAAATTTGATGATCAGAAGGAGGATTGATAGGGCTGAGGAATTTGTTTATCATTGGAAGTGTGAAGAAATTAAACTAACACATCTATGTTTTGCAGATGATTTATTTATCTTTTGTTCTGATCAAGTCAATTCTATGAAGATAATTAAGGAAGCCCTGGAAGAATTTAGCTCATGTTCTGGATTATTTCCAAATCAGAACAAAAGTGAGATTTTTCTTGGAAATGTGAAGGAAGAAGTTCAAGAGGAAATTTTAAGAGTTATGTCATTTAGAATTGGGGAGTTTCCAGTTAAATATTTGGGTATTCCTTTAAGTTCTAAAAGACTTTATTTGAAAGATTGTAGAGAGTTGATTGATAAAGTGAAGAAAAGGATTAATGACTGGAAGAATAAGTTCTTATCTTATGCTGGAAGGCTTCAGCTGGTGCAATCCGTTCTATCCTCTATTAATGTTTATTGGGCTTCATTGTTCATCATTCCTAGTAGCATTAATGAGGATGTGGATAGAATTTTAAGAAGTTTTTTGTGGAGTAGTGGGGATTACAAACCAGGGGCTGCTAAAATTTGTTGGAGTGATGTTTGTTTATCTAAAGAACAAGGTGGGTTAGGTATTTGCTCTTTGAAGGATAGAAATATTGCTCTCATGTCAAAGCATATTTGGAGTCTTTTAACAAAGAGAGATTCTATTTGGGTAAATTGGTGTTATCATTATAAGTTGAAGGGTAGAAATATTTGGGCTGTGGAGGAGACTAATGCTGATACCTGGTATTGGAGGAAAATCCTGGAGTGTAGGAAGTTTGTTCAAGACAACTATGTTGTTAAGATTGGTGATGGTAAATCTATTAATGTTTGGTATGACAAGTGGCATTCCAAGGGATGTTTAATTAATCTTATTGACAGGAGGGATATTAAGAGTACCGGATGGGGGTGGGACTGTAATCTGGCTTATATTATTAATGATGGTAGGTGGATTGTTCCTGATGAGTGGATTGTGAAGTATCCTTGGTTTTTTGAGTAGGAGATACCGGTCTTATGTAATAATGGGAAAGACCATTTTTTGTGGAGAGACAAAGAGGGTAAAAGTTGTCCTTTCTCATCTAGGGCAGTTTATGATAATATTTGTAGAAGAGTTCCTAAGTTGAAATGGGCTAGTTTTGTATGGTTCAGTCAAAATATTCCTAGATATGCTTTTGTGCTTTGGTTAGCCTTTAAATTTAGACTCCCTACTCAAGATAGAATGCTTCTTTGGAGCGATAGGGAGGATTTAAAGTGTGTCTTTTGCAAGAGATGTCCAGATAGTCATTCCCACTTGTTTTTTGAGTGTGACTACTCAAGGACTATTTGGAGAAAGCTGAAGTTATATGCCAAAATGGAGGAAGCCCCTGATTCCTGGGATAGATTGGTCAATTTTCTTGAAGGAATGATTAATTGCAGATCTGTTTGGAGTGTGATTAGGAGATTAGTGGTTGCTGTTGCTGTTTATATGATTTGGCAAGAAAGGAATAATAGAATATTCTCCTCTGGAAGCAGGTCTGCTGTGATTTTGTGTAAGTAGATTGAGGATGCTGTTAGAATGAGATTGATGGGGCTGCAGTTTAAGACTTCTGCAAATGTGCAGTTGGCTGCAGCTGTTTGGGATTTCAGGGTGGATAATAATAATAATAATAATAATAATAATAATAATAATAATAATAATAATAATAATAATGATAATAATAGATAAAATATATTCTATGATTGGTAGTATCTGGAGTATGGTTGTTGGATTTATGTCTATGCCAGGTCTATTGAGTCTTTGGGGGGTGGGAATGATAATTTCTGGGACCAAGGAGGAATAAGGGCTTTTAAAGCACTGCTGGGTAGTATTCTGGTTGATAAGACCTTCCTTTTTGATCAAAAGTGTCTAAAATTTTTGGTTTCTTTAAATGATCATATGAATCTTTTTCTGATTTCAAAAAATAGATTCATATCTGCGATATTTGTTTGGAGGTTAGGTGGATTGAGGCAATGGAGAAGCCTTAACTATGGAGAAATAAGGATGGAGTTGACTAGTGACTATAGGACATTAATTTCCACTCTAAATTTTTATTTTTCTAGATCCATTCACTGGTCACAAACCTTTGTGCCTTTATGGTACTTGTTGAGCCTTTTCAGTTGTTGTATGGAGTCTGTTCATTTTTTTAGGCACTTGCCTATGGGGAGGGATGGGTTCTACTTATGGGAAATTGTTGACATAAGGTGCACTAATAACGTCTAGGTAGAGATCTGGTGGTATAAGCCTTATGTTTTGACTCAAAAAGTTTTGTTTTGTTTTATTTTTATAAATAATCTGTTGGATTCTTTTCTACCTTCAGGAAATGAATTCAATTCTGCGCAGAATGATTGGTGGATAGGATTTTGGTGGCTTGGTGTAAGCCCTAACAATGGAGAGATAAGGAGGGAATTGACCAGTGATTATAGGACATTATTTTCGACCCTTAATTTTATATTTTTTAGATATATTCACTGGTCAAAAACCTTAACACCTTTTTGGTGCTTGTTGAGCCTTGATTTCTTTTGGTATGAGTCTGTCAGTGTGTTTGGGCACTTGCTCAGGGAACGGGATGGGATACTTTTTTGGGAATTTGCAGTTATAAGGAGTACAAATAACGTTTGGGTAGTAATCTGGGCATCTTTGCCTTCCTATTGCTTCTGTTTTATTCTTGTCCTGTGTTTATTAGAGTCTATTCTGCTGGGTTTTATCTCACATTATGAGATTGAGTCCAGTTCTGCGTATAGTGATTGGTGGATAGGTTCTTTTGAGCTCAGGGGGAGCATGAAACCTGGAGAGATAAGGATGGAGTCCATTTTTGCTATTAGGACATTGATCTCCACCCCAAAAAATTTTGTATTTTCTAGTACCATGCAGAAATGGAAATCCCTAATATTTTTGGTTTCATTTCTATACATGTTTCTTGTTTTTAGAATAGGTTTGAGTCATTGTTACTGGTTTTGTTATGGGATATGGTATATTTTGGGTTGGGCTGTTATTTTTGTTTTATGGAGAATTCTTATTACGGAATCTGTAATGAAGTTATTTGATAGCTGTTGGAAAGAATTTAAACTTCAGGCTTGGTGGTATGAATATGGCTGGCTTTCTTATGGGATTGATGGCAAGATAAAGATGGGTCTGTTTGGGTACAAGGGATATGTCATGGATGCTCTTCAATGGCTGAGATAGATTGGTAAAAAGCAAGATTTTTGGGATGTTTTGAAGCAAGTTAAATGGAAATGCAGAATATATGTGGAAGTCTTTGTGGTTTTGGGTTGCAGATTTAGAGTTTCGGAGCATAGATGCTGGTCTGGAGTTTTGAAAATAGCTAGAAACAATCTGAAGATGGGTCAAAACGGATGCGCTAGATATGCTGCTGAGAAGTATTGCTGGATGGTATTGTTGCTTGATCATAAACAAAATGTGAGGGATTGTATATCAGATTTTGAAGAGTGCAAAGAGAGCTGGTGGGCCGTGAAGAAAAAATCTGTTTATTGGGTTATTATCATAAATTGGGTTGATAATGAGTTGGGTCTCTTTGGTTTAGTTTTAAGGTATATTGGGGATGGTAATATTGATATAGGCTAGATAGTTAATGGTTGATGGGTTGTAATTGTGGTTTGGGTTGATTTTGGGCCTTGATCTAGTTTTGGTTTGTTTTTATATGTTGTAAAGATCATGGCCCGGTGATGTTTGTAAATATTTGGTTATATTAATAAATTTACCAGAGCATAGTCTCCTTTACCCAAAAAAAAAAAAAAATCAAGAAATCGAGGGATTCAGATTCACTTCTAGTGTCAACCACCAGAAATTTACAAGAGTTAACTTAGGGACAAATCCAGGACTATATATCCAAACTCGAAGTCCATCGGGATTTTCATGCATTTCAGTTTATTATTTCGTGTGCACCCGAAATGATAAACTGCTCTACATGGTCCTCCAGATGTACCCCTAATCCGGACTCCGGTCACCGAATATCGTCGCCTAGTAACGTGTTACGATAGGTGCAAGTGTAAGAAGGCACGTGTGTGCTAGAACCAACAAATCAACCCCTCCTTCTTCAATCCAGAAGAAGAAGACAAGAGTAGGTAAGAACCCAAATAAAAGCGGATGATGTAACAGAGAAGTATGATGATGATGTAAGGACACCCCGACAACGTTAGTACGTATCCCACTAATAGACTCAAAGTATGTGACCGTCTAGTGTGTGCGACTCGGCTATAGACCAGACTCTACATGCAGTCCTAGTTCACTATAACCATTGGCTCTGATACCAATCTGTCACACCCTCAAATTTTCACTTGCGGAGTTTTACCGCGAGGCGCATGAAAAACCAGGATCCAAGTCAACGGTCACAATAAACATCTCTATATGAAGATACATGACATTCAAAAAGACATGGTTTTCAAATTTCAAAATCAGTAGCGGAAGCATTTAACAAGTTACAGACCATAGACCCAAATGTACCAAGTGTTTATTACAAAACATGAACTAAGTCTAGATGCCAATGCAGACCCGTGCGCCTAGTTCCATTTGTTGCTACCTTAGCGACCTGTGAAAAACATGCCAAAAGACGTCAACACATAATGCCTGTGAGTACACAGGTTTGTTTAATATGTTACCAAGTGTTACCAAAACGTTACCATGTCCATACTATATCAGTGTTACCAAGTACGCTAGCTAGGCATATGTTTTATTACTACTACGATTGGAAACCATTACTAGACACGTTTAGCAATGTTTAGCATATGTTTAAGCAGCCCGAATGTTCAGCATGATACCAATGTTACCAGTTCGAGACAACATGCACCCGCCCGGCCCTCCAAGCCGACGAGTGGGGCAGGTCACGCCCAATAGATCTATCCACATTTCCCCCGTTGTGCATCCCCGCACATTCATGGTTTCCCCCGGGACTTCCAAAGATCGTATAGCAATGCAATGTTAAAAACCATAGTATGACATATGTTACCAAAATAGTTTAGCGCATGTTTTCTCCCCCAAAAGTTAAAGCAGTAAAAGTGGGGCCGTGAACTCACCTTAGATTGCGTTCTTCGGTAACTAGTAAAATGCTAAGCCCTTTGATAATCCCTCTACCGGAGATCTATCAAAAATGTTCACATAAGTGTTCCGACTAATAACCATAAGGTTATCTAGTCCCTGATTGTCCAGATCATAACCAAGTATGTTTTAAAACGTGTTTAATTGTTCAACCGGCACACTAGACCGACCCGACATCCCGTTGGTGACTCATTACCCTAACTAATCAAATACACATAGATTACACACAAGGTTCAAGCATAAAACACTTAGTTCGTATCAAAAATCTCATTCTGCATCAGAACGGTCGAACCAGTCAGGTTAAATCTCCTTCGCCCGTTTTTAAGTTTCCTTCGCCCACTTTACCACGTTCGACCGTTTTGATGTCTCCTTCGACCGTTTTACCACGTTCGCCCAAACATAACCCAGGTTCGACCCTGAAATCTCTCCTTCGCCCATTCGTTTGGTCGAAGGAGTCCAGGTTCGCCCTTGTTGTACAAATTTTCCTAAAAACGCTTCAAACACATTCGAAACACCTCGAAACATCATCAAACACAGCAGTCAAGTATGACTAACTTATCCCTACAAATCCCCACCAATTTTGCCCCAAAACCAGCTTGTTTTAATACTTTCCCAAAATGGCAAAATTATGGAAATGTCACATCATGCATGGAATCTTTACCCAATTTGGAAACTTTTTAATACTAACCCATAATCATCTACAAATGCTCAGTTTATCTTGTAACCGAAAACCCCCATTCATTTTATTAATAATACATAACATGCACAAGCCCTAGATTTCATAAAATCCCCAAAATACCCATAATATCACCATCTATCTAATTGTAACCCTAAACAACAATAAACCAACATCAATAGCAACCTTAGATCATGTTTCTTGTATTAGAACAGCAGCAAATCATTAAACAACACATATCATCACATAGCTACATACTTAACATATGTTTACTGATACAAAACCTACGTTTAATGATAGGGTTTCGGTTTAGAAAGGTGTTTAAAAGGTTTTTATTGATAAAATATTCCTTAGAACAGATCTGGACATTTAGGGTTAGATAAAAACGGATTAAAATGCTTTAAAAAGATTTAGGATTAAGAACACACCTTGGATTCTTGTTTAGATGTTGTAGATAGGTTAGATTATGAAAAAGATGAGCAAAAACTCCTTCCTTAGTGATTAAAATCGTTTGAGAGTGTTTTGAGACGGTTAGGGTTTGTGAAATGGTGAAAAATGGCAAAGTTTGGTATTTATACTAATCCTCCTTCGCCCCCTATCTGTGGTCGAAGGTAGCCTCCTTCGACCCTTTCACAGGGTCGAATGAGCCCTGTCCTGGTCGAAGGGAATTCTTTCAATTCCACATCCCAGGTTCGCCCATTTACAAAGGGTCGAACCAATGCATAGTTCCACCTTCGACCACTCGAAGTGGTCGAACCAGACCTATGTTCATCTAGTTTTTCCAGTTTGTCGTGTTTAACGCATTTTAACACACCTTAACACATGAGCATGCAACCTTAGTCTATGTTTAACATATTTAAGCACGGATAATCATCTACACATTATTTAAACACATCTATGTATATAATCCACCACACGACCCATAATCTACACATACACTTAATTAGTTTATGTAATGTCACCAACAACGGGACCCGGTACTAGTGTATTCCCAAAATGACTCCCAATGATCCTCCAGATCATTGAACCCTTGACAATCCTAACCTGACAAGACTCAACTAACCTAATTAAGTCCGTTTAAAAACGTTTCCCGCTAGGGTAGACTTAGATGTTACTAAAATGTTTTAGCCAAATATGCCGGGTGTCACAATCTATAAAACGGGAAATTATAGTTTTTATAGAAATCCATGAAAAACTTTTTTAACAAATAATAGAAATATAGTCACTGTTAGTAATATTTTAATATATGTAAACTGAATATTTACATATAACTCACTTAAGTTATTATAACCATCAGTTTAAATTATTAACATGAATATTATCATTATGTTCAATGTCCTACGAACAATTTTGATATGGAAACCTATTCTAAGTTCAAGTTATATAATATTTCATGAGTAGTCAAATGGATTTTAACAAACAACTGTCATAAAATTACAATTTTCAACTAAAGAATGATGTCACCAAAATGTTAAAACAGACTTTGCGATAGTTAACTTGTAATCAATATAATATCTAGGAAAACAACTATAAATTTAAACTAAAAAGTGTTTTCAAATTCATAATTACAAACAGTCTTCACAGCCCTAAATGTCTTTGATGACCACCGTACAAACGAAGGATCTAGATGGAAACATAACATATCATTATAATGTTATTATTCTATATTAATAAAACAATTAAAACTATTGTTCTTACAAATAATTTGAACTCTTTTATTGCTCTTATATATTTAAAAATTGAACATATATTTTATATCAATAAAAATTATACAAAAATATCATCATTTATAAAAGGTGTAATTATAGTTTTTATTGACTACTTATTATGTTTTAAATGAATATTATTTTCACAACAAACTTCTTTAAGAAATGACATGAAATATACTAAATCTTTTATTGCATTTCAAGAAACTATAAAGTCGGAAGTTAGTTATCGAAATTTTAATTTATTTTTTATAGAATGAAAGACAACTGCAAACACAACAATAATAATAAAATAATGTTTTTAATAAAGATACTTCAAAACCGTAATCATTTTAATATATTTTAATGACATGAAATATAAATTTATATTAAATCAGTCTTTTCAAATTCATAATTACAAACAGCCCGTAGAGTCCTAAAAGGCTTTGATGAGCACTGTACAAACGAAGGATCTAGATGAAAATATAACTTAAATTTAAAGATTATATTTTTATATTACTTAAACAATTAAATGTATTGTTCTCACATATGAATTGAAGTCTTTTATTGTTCCTATGTATTTAAAAAATGAACATATACTTTATATCAATAAAAAATCTACTAAAATATCACCATCTATAAAACGGAAAATTATAGTTTTTATAGAAATCCATGAAAAACTTTTTTAACAAATGACAGAAATATAGTCACTGTTAGTAATATTTTAATATATGTAAACTGAATATTTACATATAACCCATTTATGTTATTATAACCATCAGTTTAAATTATTAACATGAATATTATCATTATATTCAATGTCCTACTAATAAATTTGATATGGAAACCAATTCTAAGTTCAAGCTATATAATACTTTATGAATAGTCAACGGATGTTAACAAACAACTGTCATAAAACTACAATTTTCAACTAAAGAATGATGTCACCAGAATTTTAAAACAGACTTTGCAATAGTTAACTTGTAATAAATATAATATCTAAGAGAACAACTATAAATTTAAATTAGAACAATGTTTTCAAATTCATAATTACAAACAGTCTTCACAGCCCTAAATGTCTTTGATGACCACTGTACAAACGGAGGATCTAGATGGAAACATAAGATAACATATCATTATAATGTTATTATTCCATATTAAAAACACAATTAAAACTATTGTTCTTATAAATAATTAGAACTCTTTTATTGCTTTTATATATTTAAAAATTGAACATATATTTTATATCAATAAAAATTATACAAAAATATCATCATCTATAAAAGGTGTATTTATAGTTTTTATTGACTACTTATTATGTTTTAAATAAATAATATTTCCATAACAAACTTCTTTAAGAACTGACATGAGATATACTAAATCTTTTATTGCATTTCAAGAAACTATAAAGTCGGAAGTTAGTCATCGAAATTTTAATTTATTTTTTATAGAATAAAAGACAACTGCAAACACAACAATAATAATAAAATAATGTTTTTAATAAAGATACTTCAAAACCGTAATCATTTTAATATATTTTAATGACATGAAATATAAATTTATATTAGATCAGTTTTTTCAAATTCATAATTACAAACAGCTCGCAGAGCCCTAAAAGTCTTTGATGAGCACTATACAAACGAAGGATCTAGATGAAAACATAACTTAAATTTAAAGATTATTATTTTATATTACTTAAACAATTAAATGTATTGTTCTCACATATGAATTCAAGTCTTTTATTGTTCCTATGTATTTAAAACATGAACATATACTTTGTTTCAATAAAAAATCTACTAAAATATCACTATCTATAAAACGAGAACTTATAGTTTTTATAGAAATCCATGAAAAAGTTTTTTTTAACAAAAATAGCAGAAATATAGTCACTGTTAGTAATATTTTAATATATGTAAACTGAATATTTACATATAACTCATTTAAGTTATTATAACCATCAGTTTAAATTATTAACATGAATATTAGCATTATGTTCAATGTCCTACTAACAAATTTGATATGGAAATCTATTCTAAGTTCAAGTTATTTAATATTTCATGAATAGTCAAACGGATTTTAAAAAACAACTGTCATAAAATTACAATTTTCAACTAAAGAATGATGTCACCAGAATGTTAAAACAGACTTTGCAATAGTTAACTTGTAATCAATATAATATCTAGGAAAACAACTATAAATTTAAATTAGAACAGTGTTTTCAAATTCATAATTAAAAACAGTCTTCACAGCCCTAAATGTTTTTGATGACCACCGTACAAACGAATGATCTAGATGGAAACATAACATATCATTATAATGTTATTATTTTATATTAATAAAAGAATTAAAACTATTGTTCTTACAAATAATTTGAACTCTTTTATTGCTCTTATATATTTAAAAATTGAACATATATTCTATTTTAATAAAAATTATACAAAAATATCATCATTTATAAAAGGTGCAATTATAGTTTTTATTGACTACTTATTATGTTTTAAATAAATAATTTTTTGACAACAAACTTCTTTAAGAAATGACATGAAATATACTAAATCTTTTTTTACATTTCAAGAAACCATAAAGTCGGAACTTAGTTATCGAAATTTTAATTTATTTTTTATAGAATGAAAGACAACTGTAAAAACAACAACAATAATAAAATAATGTTTTTAATAAAGTTATTTCAAAACCGTAATCATTATTTTTGGGTTGTTGATATGCCTGGTTATTGATACTTATGCGTCTGCTATAAGTAATCTCTGATTATTAATTAATACAATTATTATAAAAAAAATATAAAAAACATTAACAAACCAAAGGCTATGATCTGTTTACTGAACAACAAATTAAAAAATCAAAAAGTTGTTATAGAATTCAACTTTATATTATTACAACCGCATAACAATTCTAAGAAAAAAATCCATATCGATACAAGACTCACCAAAATATAATTAACATAAGAATTCTAACAAATGTATATACAATATCCATATCGATACAAAAGTCACCAAAATACAAAAAAACGTAAGAATTCTAAGGGAAAAAAATCCAATATACATGCAAAACTGAAGTAATGTTAACTATGACATTCAATACAAAACTGAAGTAATGCTAACTATGACATTTGTTCCATTAGAATGAAGAATACATACAAATACAGAGAGAAACTGACCAAAAAACCTGAAGAAGACAAAAACAAAAACAAAAATAATTACAGATAATAGCTCTAACTATTGAAGAATCAGAGACAAATTATTTCACTATACACCCATCTCTAATTAGACAGGCTGTAAAGGAGATAGTTATAAGAATAATATTTTCCTTTGATTGTAAGAATCTACCGAGAATACCAATTTCAACTTGATTATCAAAGCCTTTACTCTTATCTATTTTTTTTTTCTTTCATAAGAAAAAAATAATATTTTTTTATCGATGGTAGCTTTATTTATTTATCATAATAAATGAAGAGAAATAAATTTGGAAAAGGAAATGACGAATTGCTTGCCTTTTATAGAGAGATAAAATGTCTTACATATTATAATAAGATTTTTTACTCATTGCATCAATAGTAAAACCATTAGCAAAACAACTAATAAAATAATGTTATATATAGTTTACTTTTAGTGTCACTAATACAAATTTTCAAAGACAATGTCTGCTACGAAAAACCATATGTGTAGTAAATGATAAACCAAAACCGAACTAATACCAATTAACAAATTTATTTTAAGTGCTCTTCAGGTACAATTATAAATCATGTCAAAATAACAATAACTTTAGTTATTATAGCCATCTATCTAAATTAATAATATGAATATTATGATTATTTTCAATATCCTTGTAACATCCGGCCCCTCTCACCACCAATATTGTCCGCTTTGCCCCGATGGGTTGCCCATCCAGAGCTCACGGATTTGTTTTTGGTCGCCCCGGTGGAGACTTCCCAGGAGGTCACCCATCCTGATACTACTCCTACATGAGCACGCTTAACTGTGGAGTTCTCCTCTCATCCACTAGCATTAAGCCCAAAACGCGTTGGTGATTTAAGAGGCTTTGGATTACTTATGAACCAAGGATCTCTCCTGGTCACGGCCGATGTGGGATTTGCCTAGGGTGTCATACAAAGGTCCATGTTAATCTCACAGATATCAGTACTATTACAATCCTAATAATAATTTCCTAATATAAACCTATTATACCATCAAGGTATACAATATTTGATGACTTGTGAACGGATGTTGAAAACAATTATGATACATAACAATTTTCAACTAAAGGATGATTTAAACAGAGTTTAAAAACAGACTTTCCAAACTTAACTTGTAATCAATATCTAACAAAATCCCTATATATTTAAATTAGATCAGTCTTTTCACCTTCATAATTACAAACAGTCCGCAGAGCCCCAAAAGTCTTTGATGAGCACTGTACAAACGAAGGATCTAAATGGAAACATACCATAAGTTAACACATTATTATTTTATATTAATTAAACAATTAAAACTATTGTTCTTACAAATGATCTGAAGTTTTTATTGTTCATATAAAACGTGAAATTATAGTTTTTATTGAGGACTTTTTATATGTTTTAAAAAATAAATAATAATTCAATGACAAACTTTTTTAAGAAATGACATGAAATATACTTAATGTAACAAATATTTTAATGTATGTAAACTGAATATTTACATATAAGTAATTATGTTATTAAAACCATCTGTTTAAATTATAAATATAAATATTATAATTATGTTCAATGTCCTAACAATCACTTTGGTAATTATAACACATTTACATTTTTAATAATTCTTTATGAAACACCAAACATCTGTTGATTTTAACAGTAGACAATTTTGTTTTTTGACCAACCAAACCCACCGAGCGACCCCTAGTGGTAAAGACAGGGACACTACATATCAATAATTAATCTGCGATTTTCAACACTTCCTAAAATCTTTGTACTTCTCTTTAACAAAGTTTCTTTAAACAGCTATTATACGATTCAATCATATTATTACAATTAAATAACTTGAGTTAAATATTTAATTTAACAAAAATAAACACAAAATGGAAGATTTATAAAAGAAGAAATTCAAATATGTTTAAAAAACTACTTTAATGACAACAGAATTACAATATATGAGTTTAAAAAAAAGCACATGCAAATACAACGAAACATAAAAAAATCCTTCTAGCAAACAAACCCTAGAGAATCATATTTCTTCACAGCATCATCGGAACAAAAACAGAAACAAAAACATTGAAAAGAATTACACGACAACAACTACTATTTAAATATGATCCAGTTCTAAAAGCCCTAAAGATTAAAAAAGACATCTCTTTTTTCTATTAGACAATAATATTATTAATGATAGATTAAGGACTAAGAATATAATATGCTTCGTTATGTTTTCTTCTTCGTCAATAAGATATGAAGCTCGAACTTCTAATCTCCTTGTTCCAATGGAAATATTGAACCCAACACATTACAAGAAGATAATCTCTTTGTTAGCCACTTAGGGAAGTGCAAGAGAAGTCTCATGTGTTAGGCACTAAAAGAAGTGCAAGCGAAGTCTTCATGATGCCTGCCTTTGATTGTTTGAATGACGAAAAACATGAATTCCAACTTTCTTACCAACGGATTGTTGGTAATCTATTTTCCTTTGATTGTAAGAATCTTTCGAAAATTTGTGGAACTACATATGACAGTAAATATCATTTTGCATATTGGATGGACACATGTATAGAGATGATAAATGAAATATTGGGAGTTCCTCCCTTTTTATAGAATAAAAAATATACAAATTATTCGTAAAGTTGTTTTCAACTTTATCAGTTACATTTCAAGTAAACCTAAAGTTGGAAGTTACCTTTGATATTTTGTATTTATTTTTGATAAAATGAAAGACAATTCAACACAACAAAAATCATAAAAATAATGTTAATATCATTATCCATATATAATGGGCAGTTCTAAACTGAAAATAGTTCTTTTCAAATCTAAAAATAGAAAATGAAAATTGCGAATTTCTCAACTTTTTATACGGTGAATAAACTAACAATTCCTAACGTTTATTACATCTTTATAGTAACTGTAACTTGCAAAAAAAAAAATAAAAAAAAACACTAATTTTGAATTAAAACTACTTGAAAAATGTAAATATTATATATAAATATAAACATATATTATCCTTTTTATATTATATTGCATTTTACAAAAACATAGATCAAATAAAAATGAAATTTAATAAATGATGAAAACATTAATTTTACAGAACATATATTATAAACAAAAAACGATAACTGTTAAAATCTTTATATTTGACTAAATTTATTATTATTTTTTAATTAATAGAAATATGTATATATTCATTTTTGATAAATAAATATAAGTAAAAAATATCATGTCACTTCAAAATTCGAGTTTCAAGGTAATAATTATTACAGCCAGTGAATAGCCCTAAAGCACTATAATGATAACAATATACAGTTCAACAATATAGATGCAAACTTGCAAAACGCAGCGGTAATTAATGGTAACCTTTCAGTTATTAAACATCCAATCAGTGTTAAAAAATATAAACAGACGTTGCGAAACCGCGATTCCTCTCAGCAGACATATGGTGTGTTGACGTGTTAGTGGTTACCGTACAATGGATAGGAGTTGGTCTGTTGAAGCGTCAGTATAAACAGATGTTATGAAACAGACGTTTTGTCTGCTGACGCGTCAGTGGTTAGCGTACAACGGATAAGGGTTGGCCTGGTCCTCCCGTGTGTTTCCACACGGGATCTCACCTAGTTTTTACTATTATAAAACAAGTAAAAAAGATTACCATAAACTTATATTTTATTCTTAAATTAAACAAACAAACTTATTGTTGGAAACTTTAAAATATATAATGTATATATATATATATATATATATATAGTAATAACAATAAAACTTGTAATAAAATATCTAAGATCAACAAATCTAATTTCTTTAAAAATCAATTCTTTGTAATTAAATTCTATATTTTATTCAATGATTAAGTTTGAAATTTAAATTTGTTTTTTGATAAAGTATCCTCATTTTATTGTATATAATCTGTTTTAAAACATCTGTTGAATGATATCCAACTTTACCAAAAAAATACAATGTTACAATTAAAAATTACAATAAATATACAATTCAGATTGAAAAAGATTTGAAATTATATTTTAGAATAATTCTTAATTGTTCAAACGTATCTTAATTATATTCTATACTACAACACTGAAAAAAGCAATAGCAATAAAGGTCGTAATTCAAATTGCTTAATTTTGCTTACAATATGAGGATAAACAAACATACAAAATACAGCTAAAACACTACAAAACTAAAAATTCTTACAAAAATACTAAATAGAAATGCTCTAACAAAAAACTTAGATATGACAGCAAAAGAGAATTAATACAAACTAACACATCTCATCTATAAGACAAAAACCAAAATATAAAATACAGCTGAAACACCACAAAACAAAACCAAACTAAGCCGTCTCCAAAGAAGAAGAACACTATGACACCCGGCATGTTTGGGTCAACATTTTATAAACACATAAGTCTACCTTAGCGAAAAACGTTTATTAAACATACTTGACGGGGTCAGTAGAGTCGGAACACAGTCCGTATTGTCCAGGGTTCAATGATTCGGGAGATCATTGGGTTAGTCACACACACACACACACACACACACACACGATACGAGTCCCGTTGTTGGTGAATTACATAAACTAATTAAATGTATGTGTAGACTAATTGTCGTATGGTGGATTATATGCTTAGATGTGTTTAAATGATGTGTAGATAATCATCCGTGCTTAAATATGTTAAACATAGACTAAGGTTGCATGCTCGTATGGTAGGGTGCGTTAAAATGCGTTAAACACGACAAATTGGAAAAACTAGAAAAACGTAAGTCCTGGTTCGACCAAACGAATGGGCGAACCTGGACAATACTCCTGGTTCGACCCTTGTAAAAGGGGCGAACCTGGGATATGGAATTGAAAGAATTTCATTCGACCAAGTCAGGGTACGTTCGACCCTGTGAAAGGGTTGAAGGAGAGTACATTCGCCCAGGTAAAAGGGGCGAATGTGGACATAGTATAAATACCACACTTTGTCATTTTTCACCATTTCACAAACCCTAAACGCCTCAAAACACTCTCTAGCAACTTTAAACATTGGGGAAGGAGTTTTTGCCCTTGTTTTCTATAATCTAACCTACAAACATCTTCTACACAAAGATCTAAGGTGTGTTCTTCATTCTAAATCATTTTTAAAGCATTTCAATTCGTTTTCATTAAACCCCAAGAGTCCAGATCTGATTCAAACATGTTTTCATGGATAAAAACCTTCCTAATGTCTTTCTAAACAAAACCTATTCATAAACGATGAGTTTTCATACAAATTAACATGTGTTAATGGTGTTTTATGTGATGTTATGTATTGTTTGATGATTGATTGCTGTATAGATGTTATAACAATGATCTAGGACTGTTATTGATGATGTTTTATGATTGAGATAGGTTACAA
This sequence comes from Ambrosia trifida, assembly GCA_028751855.1. Lineage (NCBI taxonomy): Eukaryota > Viridiplantae > Streptophyta > Magnoliopsida > Asterales > Asteraceae > Ambrosia > Ambrosia trifida. Next base: position 128,084,752 of record CM054122.1, read on the forward strand.
TTGATTATTGATGATGTTTTATTCATTTTGGGGATTTTGGGTTAGATCTAGGGCTTGTTCATGATGATAGTGATAAGGATATGATTGGGGGTTTATTGTTCATGATAATCTGAGTATATTAAGTTGATTATTGATTTATTTCATAAAGTTTCCTAATTGGGTAAAGATTGCATGCGTTTGATGTGACATCTCCATAATTTGCTATTTCGGGTAACATGTAAAACGGACGGATTTTGGGATAAAATTGGTAGGGTTTTGTAGGAATATGTTAATGATAGTTGACTGCTGTGATTAGTAATGTTTCGTGATGTTTTCGGACCGTTTAGATGTGTTTTGGTGCGTTTTATAAAATGCTGATGAAAACGGGCGAACGTGGAATAAAATTGGTTCGAATGGGCGAACGTGGAACAAAACATGGGAAAAACGGGTGAACGTGGGAAAAACGGGCGAACGTGGCTCAAACGGGCGAACGTGGAACAAAACATGGGAAAAACGGGCGAACGTGGCTCAAACGGGCGAACGTGGAACAAAACGTGGGAAAAACGGGCGAACGTGGCTCAAACGGGCGAACGTGGAAATGGGAAAAACCACATTCGACCATCTGATGTCCGGAATGAGATTTTTGATGCAAACTAAGTGTTTTATGCTTGAAACTTATGTGTTAAACTTATGTGCATGACTAATTGATGTAATAGGTCACCAACGGGATGTCGGGTCGGCCTGGGATGTCCGGTTAACGTTTAAACACACTTTTTAACACACGTAGTCAAGATCTGGACAGTTAGCCTTCGGGTTAATAGTCATCACACTTATGTAAACTCATTGATAGGTTGTCATTAGTTGGGATTATCATACACGTGTTGGAATTCTAGTTATCAGAAGACGCACTCTAAGGTGAGTTTCACGGCCCCTCTTTTATACCTTTTTTCTCTCGGGGGAGAAGCACGCCACACGTTTTAACAATGCAACGTTTATGATTTGAAAACGCAACTCTTATGAAACTTACCCCTTTTGGAAACATAACACTTTTAGAAACATGACGCCTTTTGGGAATGTAACTCTTTTAAGAAACGTGACACGTTTGGCACTTGGCATATTTAACATTGGCACTTGACACTTTTAAACATTGGCATTTGGCATATTTAAACATTGGCACTTGACATTTTTAAACATTGACACTTGGCATTTGGCACTTGGCGCTTGGCACTTATTTACTATACGACGAAACCTAAGTCCCTATTGAAACCATGAATGTGCGGGGCACAACGGGGGAAATGTGGATAGATCTATTGGGCGTGACGAACCCCACCCGACGGCTGGGAGCCGGGCGGGTGCATATTGTCTCTACTTGACACTTGGCACATGGGCAGCAACTCGAGCAACGTTTGTCAGTAATGGTTTTAGCAACACTGTCGTAGTAGTAAGGGAACGTTTGTTATTTACATGGAACTTTTGCACACTTGGCACTTTATGAGGAATCGCTTTACACATGAAAACGTTTACGAACTTAAAACCTGTGAACTCACCAGCATTATATGTTGACGTCTTTTTGGCATGCTTTCTCATGTCGCTAAGGTAGCAGCATTGAGTATAGGCGCACGGAGTCTCACGGCGTCTAGGGATCATATGCATGTTTTGTTAAACATTTCAGACTTTGAGTTTTACTTTTAAGTTGTAATAATACATTTTGCTTCCGCTGTGTTAGAACAGTTTTGAAACTTAATGGTAGTTTACGTTGTTTTCTTATCATATAGATGTCGTTTATTGTGACCGTTGACTTGGATCCTGGTGTGTCACGCGCCTCGCGGTAAAACCCCGCATGTGGAAATTTGAGGGTGTGACAGATTGGTATCAGAGCCAATGGTTATAGTGAAGTTCAAAGAGTTATATACCTTGTTGGATCAGTATGCTCTTTGTCAGTTGCTTGCTTATGAACACTTATGTGTTTTGCAAGTTTAAATCAAAGCAGTTTTGCACAGCGGAATAAGTTATAAAGTTTCACTATCAACAGGAGTTATTACTCCCCCTGGATGTTTATAAACTAAAGACAGTTAATGAGAATCTAAGTATTGAATCTATATGACAATAAATAAGCAAATAGATTCTCAGATTATGAAATGAAATATCAAGTAAAAGCTCTGAAGGATTTCAGTTTTCAATTAAAATCGATGTCTAAAACAGAGGGATTAACCCATCTATTTATAGACAAACAAATACATGAACCTTGTTACAAAAGCAAGTTTGCAACAAGTTGCAGTCTTGGAACTTGTACAAAAGATAAAGAAATAATAAACTACTAAACTACGGAAACATAAGGGCGGTGGAAAGATTCTTTTACAAGTGCTGATGAATAACAAACTACTGTTGAGTAGTTTGTCTTCAGTAGTTCTTCAGTAGACTTGTCTTGTGTCACACCCTCAAATTCCACATGCGGGGTCTTACCGCGAGGCACGTGACACACTAGGATCCCAGTCAACGATCACAATAATCAAACAACAAACATGCATACATATATATTAAACCAAAACATCATGCTTTGAGCCGTAAATGTAACCTCTTGTATTTTCCCATGGGATTTCTCATATAGTGAAATTTCCTATTTATAAAACCTCTTAAGTATTTATAATCTTTTTATATATATGGAGATTATGAAAATTTTTAATTCTTGTTTAAACTCTTTTCTATATTATGTTCTATACTTAGTCAAATAAATAGATAAATTACGTAGGGCTAAGTATCCATAGTAAACCCTAAAAATTCGAGAAAACTCTAGTAAACCCTTAAAACCTACTTCTCGAGCTTTTTTTTTTGTTGAAAAATTAGGGCATGTAATATACATGTTTTTAAGTGTTTTAAGCCAAAAAAATCAAAAAAACGCCGAGCGGTTTTTTTTAAAAAAAAAATAAAATAAGTTATGGACCATAACATATGTTAGCATATTTTTGCACTGTTAACATATGTTATGATGCAAAACTTATTTTTTTTTAAAAAAAAAAAAACCTTCGGCGCTTTTTTGATTTTTTGGCTCAAAACACTTAAAAACATGTATATTACATGCCTTAATTTTTTTTTAAAAAAAAAACTCAGGAAGTAGGATTTTTTAAGGATTTACTAGAGTTTTCTCAAATTTTTAAAGTTTACTACAGAACCATCCCCAATTACGTAGTTTCTATATATTCTGATCTATGAATTTATCTATGAAACATTCCATGTAACTAAATATATAAGTACTGTTTTCATTATGCAAAGATTTCAATACAAACCATTTTTCTCTTTCATATTGTATTACAAGTCACTTTTAAGAATCTATATCTATATATATATATATATATATTGCAAAGCTAATAATCTTACATGTCATAATATTATGCAATCTCTCTTTTGAGAGATGCCACATAGGATGTGATGTGGCAACTCTAGACCAATTAAAAAAAAAGAAATAAATATGGTTTAACCTAATCTATTAAATACTTAATCTACTAAATGTAAATATTAAACATTTATTATTTTATCTCTCATGTTTTCTCCCATAACTTTTAAACGTTAATATCTTTTATATACGAGATTTTTTGAAGAAAAAAATTACACCAAATTAACGAGCGTTTTATTATCTTTCCAACGAGTACCATAGTGCTATATAAAAAACGGAGAAAAAAACCGACTATTTATTGTGACCCGATAGGTATTGTGTCAGGTTTGAGATTAGTTTAAAAAAACAATTGTGGGTTTGGGTCGGGCCTGGGATTAGGTGATACCCGACCCAATTACCCGAAACCACATACCCAAATACCCGAACTATATACCCGATCATATACCCATGAATTTTTTAACGTATCACATAACCCTTAGACTAATGCGTTCGATATTTCAATAAATAACTTTTTTTTTTCTTATTTCATGTTAGTTCTTTTTAGAATGATCGATTACAAACTTTCGAATTCATTTGACATTATATAATATTTTGTAATGTCACTAGATTTATACCCCTGCGCAGAAATTCGTTTTTTTAGTAGAATATGATAACTTATGGCAGAGATTTGTTTAAAATAAATAATAATAATAATAATAATAATAATAATAATAATAATAATAATATTCATTAATCATATATTGGCAAGTCATTAATTATGTTGTCATATTAGATATTTTATTATGTTAGATTAAATATTTCAACCCGGGACGCTCCCGGGATAAAAACTAGTTTTGAAATAAATAAAAGCATACATTCAACACTATACACTCCACGTTGGTTTTTTTTTTTTCTTTTTTAAACCTACCTCCAATGTATCTATATATTAAAAAAAAAAAAAAAAAAAAAAAAAAAAAAAAAAAAAAAAAAAAAACGTTTCCATTTTTCCTTAAAGGAAGCACAGCCCAATTCCATGTTTGAATTGAAGTGTGAACCGTTTGAATTTGGATTGCAAACCTGACAATATTATGGTGTTTAAATCGTTTAAAAAAATGATATTAACTTGAAGATCCTTATCGAATTGTTTTGCATGATTTTGATTATCTTTTGAAAACGACATGATCCCAGCCGAATCGCGATATTATTTCGAATTCAAACCGGTTTATTTGTTATTTTGTTTTATTTTATTTATTTATTTATTTCTATTTATTCATTATTATTATTTTTTTTTTGCCGACTTAAATCGCATCTCCTTCCAAATTCAATTTCAATGCTTATCGTTAATTCTCCTATAAATGGGACATAACTCCTGGCCAGATTCGCATCACCTCTCCTATCCTCTGTTATTCATCCTAACGCAAACACAAAAAAACCTTCCTCTGTTCATCGCCAAAATCTTGATCCCTCGTTGCCGCATCAAGAACGATTTGCTCTGTTTCACGCTGATCTTCGAAATCGAACCTGGTCGTCTTTTTTATCGGGCCTGTTCTTCGTCTTATACCCTCGTAACTGGTATGTTTTTGTCCGTTTAAGTTGTGAGTTATTTGATTAATGGCTGACTGGTTTGGGTTTGTATTATGGGGAAGATGACTTGATTGAAAATTCCTTTTAAGTTTTAATTCAAATACTTAGACCAACTGAACATATAGACCAGTTGGTTGGTTGTTTATCAAAGTCAAATACCCCAAGTTCAATTCTTGTTAGTACCATTGGGGGACATTCGTATTTTTTTAAAACAAACCATACTGTGTATATTATATGTCATGTTATAAATATAAACATATATAACCTTTAGAAAAAATTGATTTAAGATTTAATATAAATAAATAACCTGATTTGTTTTAGAAATTTTGTTATTTAATCTTTAATTTGTTAATTAATATATTATAAACATTGAATAATCCATAAATATTTCATTAAAACTCCGTTTTTAGCGATTCAAAAGCCAAGATTTTTCTAAATTTATTTCTAATCTAATGGATCAAAAATATAGATTTTTTATTTTCAGGAAAAAAATATACTTTTATATTTTTATTTAAATCTATTGTATAAATAAATTGTTTTATTCAAGATAAATAGTAAATAACGTATAGAAAATATTTTCCATACTTTCATTATAACTTTTAGTCTAAAAAAATAATTTTCTTTTAAATATTATTATTATATCTTAACTAAACCCCATTAACATTTAAGCGTCTTTCCTCAAAACTAGAGAACCCAAATCAAACGATCCAGAAACTATAGACTTGTTCGACTTGTTATTCTTAGACTTTATGGTGCTTAATCTAGGGTAATTTCTTTGGGAATCAATATACTTGCTATTACATACTTGGGATTTTACTTGCTTGCTTGCTAAGGTGAGTTTACATATCCCCACTTTTTACTGTTTTCAATATTTTTGGGGTGAAACATGTTTAAAACTTGTGCAATTACATTTACGCATCATACAATAAACTCATATACTTGTGAACTGGTTGTGGTATATATAGTCCGACTCAGTACATTCATTAACTTTGATCAAGCCGCCTGTGTAGATTATAGCGCTATAGGTCTGACAAGCCCATCCCCCGCATAAATTCAGGCATGATCGAAACAGTAACAACATTTAACTAACTTGCGAGTTAGGTCTCAATCGACACAAGGGTTGAAGTAGTTTAGGATCATAGAAGGACATAAAACCCTAATGTAAGGTAAATTGGTGATTGCGGTCCGGAACGTAATCATGAATTTACAGGTACGTTAAGGTGGTGTGAAATTCTATTTAGGTTAATTGGGAGATGTTCAGTACGCTTTCGAAACACCAAAGGCGTGGTGGGTTAGCTGCGGTACACCCTATAACGCTAATGGTGCATCTAAAATGAGACTGGTGATCGAATTCGGGACTAAACTTGTTTGTGTTGTAAGCCTTTATAATATCTAGATTCGATCATCGTAATTGTTCCATCTAAAACTCTTTAACAGTGTATTCTTGAAACTTGAATTCTTATACCATACAATCCAATTCTCATCAACTGCTACAACTTAGGAATATATCCAGTTACCTGTCCTACTCAATAAGTCCCTCGGTTATCTTTAAAAAAAAAATTACGATGCAAATTATAACATTTTTTTCTATCTACCAAAGTCTCCTTCGTATCAATTTCGAGACGAAATTCTCAAAAGAAGGGGAGACTGTAACCTCTTGTATTTTCCCCTGGGATTTCTCATATAGTGAAATTTCCTATTTATAAAACCTCTTATTTATTTATTTCTATTTATTCATTATTATTATTTTTTTTTGCCGACTTAAATCGCATCTCCTTCCAAATTCAATTTCAATGCTTATCGTTAATTCTCCTATAAATGGGACATAACTCCTGGCCAGATTCGCATCACCTCTCCTATCCTCTGTTATTCATCCTAACGCAGACACAAAAAAAACCTTCCTCTGTTCATCGCCAAAATCTTGATCCCTCGTTGCCGCATCAATAACGGTTTGCTCTGTTTCACGCTGATCTTCGAAATCGAACCTGGTCGTCTTTTTTATCGGGCCTGTTCTTCGTCTTTTACCCTCGTAACTGGTATGTTTTTGTCCATTTAAGTTGTGAGTTATTTGATTAATGGCTGACTCGTTTGGGTTTGTATTATGGGGAAGATGACTTGATTGAAAATTGCTTTTAAGTTTTAATTCAAATACTTAGACCAACTGAACATAAGATAGCCTCAAATAGCGGCGACCTATCATAAGATGTGTATAAGTATCCGGACTAATAACCCGCAGGTTAACTAGTCCCCGAATGTCCAGACCATAACCATAAATGTTTGAAAACACCTTTGACTATTAAACCGACCATACCAGACAAGACTCGACATCCCAATGGTGACCCGACATCTCACGTGTTAGCCGAATACAAAACATCATGCAACATATGCAATTAAACACTTAATACGCGCAAGAGTTCACCTAGTCTAGCATAACGCTCAATTAACACATAAATAAGTCCGAACACATGTTACCCAGTCATTGGACGCAACCCGGGGTTCCTATCATGTTCCTAGGTGTCAAATCATGTTCCGGGATGTCAAAATGCGCTTACGACAACAATACACGCGATTAGGAAACTAACATGCAATTAGGAAAAGTCAACTAGTGAGTAGGGGAAGTCAACAGGCGAATAGGATGCTAATCGCCTGATACATCAGGCGGTTAGACTGTAATCGCCTGTCAGGAGAGGCGATTAGATTCCTAATCGCCCCCTGCAGTGCTGTCCCGCATTTTCGCGCGTTAAATCCTCTAAATCAGATCTGAAACATGTAAAAACACCCAACTTCAAACCTAAACCATTAACCAACCCATTCCAAGCAAAAACCCCCAATTTATCTCTGCTCTAATGGCCTCGGTGCGATTATTTCCAAAAACGGCAAAGTACTAGGTTTCATTAACTATGAAATCTTTCCTTAAATGGCAAAGACCAGATTACACCTCCTACAACTTGCAAATCATCATCTCTTTGTTATGATATTATTCTAGTGTGATTCCTAGCAACAAACAAGCATTGAATCATATCATAACATCCTAATTCTTCAAGAATCATCCAAATGGGTCAAAATGCATACTTTCAACAAAACACTATAACAATAGCTCAAACCCTTAGATTATTATCCTAATAACTCCTACACATCAGAAGTACATCAATTTCATGGAAACGTTCATGTTATAACCACCAATAATCATCATATGCATAAATACTTCACATATAGCAAGTATTATGGTGTAGACTTGTTTTAGAACTCATTTCAAAGGTTTTTAAAGACACATACTTAGCAAACAAGGTCTGGACTTTTGGGGAACCAAAACAATAACATTACAAAGGCTTGGGATGAAGAACACACCTTGGATTTTATCCAAGAAATGTGTGTTAGCATGGAAATGATGAGTTTTGAAGCAAAACAAGCTCCAGAAGTGTTTTGAGGTGTGTGGGAGGCTTAGGATCTGTTAGGATTGCACTAAGGGTGTTTGGGGAGTCAAGGGTTGTATTTATAGGTGTTTTGACTCGTACATAACAGGTCAGGCGAGTAGGAGAGCAGATTAGGCGATTAAGAAGCCTAATCGCCTATATAGAGGCGATTAGGGACTCTATTCGCCCCTAATTCTCTCCAATCGCCTATAAGACTGGCGATTAGGCAACCCTCTGGTTCCTAATCGCCTATAGCATACCATGTTGGGTTTTTGGCGCGTTAAACACTATTTTAACATATATAAACACTTAATCACATATCGATAAGTCACATAATGATTACAAATATATAATGCACGATAAATAACACGTTTACGTCCGTTCACCAATTCCCAGGACTCGAGACTTGAGTGTGTGCGTTAAACCGATGATTCCACGAATCACCAATCCTTGTACACATGGTTATGGACCGAGTCCCGATGATTCCCCCGAATCATCGTAATGACTCGACTGACCCAGTTAAGTACGTAATATGCATGACTCGCTAAGGTAGACTTACTAGTTTAGTCGATGTTACTAACCTGAGTTTGCCGGGTGTCACATCATCCCCCTGTTGAAAGAATTTTCGTCCCGAAAATTGCCCAAGGCCAAAAAGGAAGAGACGAAAGAGAAGAAAATTTTTCCGGTTGCCACATGTCTGGTTTGACTTCAGAACTTCTGATATTTACTCTTTAGTACTTGTGGAATCATTCTTTGTGACACCCGACATATTTGGCTTAAACATTTTAGTAACATCTAAGTCTACCTTAGCGGGAAACGTTTATAAACGGACTTAACTAGGTTAGTTGAGTCGGGTCAAGTTAGGATTGTTCGGGGTTCAATGATCTGGAGGATCATTGGGAGTCGTTTTGGGAATACACTAGTACCGGGTCCCGTTGTTGGTGAAATTACATAAACTAATTAAGTGTATGTGTAGATTAATGGTTGTGTGGTGGATTATATGCATAAATGAGTTTAAACGATGTGTAGATAATCATCCATGCATAAATATGTTAAACCTAGACTAAGGTTGCATGCTTATATGTTAAGGTGCGTTAAAATGCGTTAAACACGACAAATTGGAAAACTAGAATAACATAAGTTCTGGTTCGACCACATCGAGTGGGCGAACCTGGAAAATAAACTTGGTTTGACCCTTAGCAAAGGGGCAAACCTGGAATGTGGAAATGAAAACGTTCCATTCGACGAGAACATGCACATTCGACCCTGTGAAAGGGGCGAATGTGGGTGCATTCGCCCAGGTAGAAGGGGCGAATGTGGACTAGTATAAATACCATACTATGTCATTTTTTCACCATTTCACAAACCCTAACCGTCTCAAAACACTCTCAAACGATTTTACTCATTAAGGAAGGAGTTTTTACTCTTCTTTTTCATAATCTAACCTATCAACAACATCTAATCAAGAATCCAAGGTGTGTTCTTAATTCTAAACCTTGTTCAAGTATTTTAAATTCATTTTTATCTAACCCTAAATGTCCAGATCTGTTCTAAGGAAGTTTTTATCAATAAAAACCATTTAAACATCTTTCTAAACCTAAACCCTATCATTAAACATAGGTTTTCATATCAATAAACATATGTTAATTGTGTGTTATGTGATATTATGTGTTGTTTAATGATTTGCTACTGTGCTAATGCTAGAAACCTGATCTAGGGCTGCTATTGATGATAGTTTAGGAGTATAAAAGGTTATAATTAGATAGATGATGATATCAAGTCTAATTTGGGGATTTTATTGAATCTAGGGCTTGTGCATGTTAGTATTATCAATATAGCGATTGGGGGTTTTCAATTACATGATAAACGGAGCATTTTTAGATGATTATGGATTGATATTGAAAAGTTTCCAAATTGGGAAAAGATTACATGCATGATGTGACACTTCCATAATCTTTGCCATTTTAGGAAAGGGCTGAAACGGATAGGTTTTGGGGCAAAATTGGTGGGGTTTTGTCGGGATAAGTTATTCATGCTTGACTGCAGTGTTTGGTAATGTTTCGGGATGTTTTCGGATGTTTTTGAAGCGTTTTGGGAAAAATAATCTGTCAGGGTCGAACCTGGGCACATTCGACCGGTCGAGTGGTCGAATGTGGAATCCCAGGGTCGAACCTGGACAGTTTGGTCGAACCTGTTAAGAACGGTCGAAGGTGGCTTTTAAAGGGTCGAAGGAGGGTTAAAAACGGGCAAAGGAGGATTTAATCTTCTGGTTCGACCCTTCTGATTCAAAAATGAGATTTTTGATACAAACTAAGCGTTTTATGCTTGAACCTTGTGTGTAATCTATGTGTACTTGATTAGTTAGTGTAATGAGTCACCAACGGGATGTCGGGTCGGTCTAGTGTGTCGGTTAAACACTTAAACACGTTTTAAAACATACTTGGTTACGATTTGGACAATCGGGGACTAGATAACCTTATAGTTATTAGTCGGAACACTTATGTGAACATTTTGATAGATCTCCGGTAGAGGGATTATCAAGGGCTTAGCATTTTACTATTTACCGAGGAACGCAATTCAAGGTGAGTTCACGGCCCCACTTTTATAGCTTTAACTTTTGGGGGAGAAAACATGCGCTAAACTAATTTGGTAACATATGTCATACTATAGTTTTAACTTGCATTGCTATACGATCTTTTAAATTCTCGGGGGAAAACCATGAATGTGCGGGGATGCACATCGGGGGAAGTGTGGATAGATCTATTGGACGTGACCTGCCCCACTCGTCGGCTTGGAGGGCCGGGCGGGTGCATATTGTCTCGAACTGGTAACATTGGTATCATGCTGAACATTCGGGCTATACATTGCTAAACATTGCTAAACGTGTCTAGGAATGGTTTTCCAATCGTAGTAGTAATAAAACATACGCCTAGCTAGCGTTCTTGGTAACATTGGTATAGTATGGACATGGTAACGCTTTGGTAACTATTTTTGTAACATATTGAACAAACCTGTGAACTCACCAGCATTATATATGTTGACGTCTTTTTGGCATGTTTTTCTCAGGTCGCTAAGGAAGCATCGGTTGGACTAGGCGCACGGGTCTGCACTGGCGTCTAGGCTTAGTAGCATATTTTAAATAAATGTTTTTAACATGTTGAAACACAGTTATGTAGTTGACTAAATTTTGAAATGCTTCCGCTATGGTTTAATGGTTTGATAACCAAGTTTTGAGTTTACGTATTTCATATAGTGTTGTTTATTGTGACCGTTGACTTGGATCCTGGTTTGTCATGCGCCTCGCGGTAAAACTCCGCAAGTGGAAATTTTAGGGTGTGACAGATTGGTATCAGAGCCAGGTTATAGTGAACTAGGACTGAATGTAGAGTCTGGTCTATAGCCGAGTCGCACACACTAGACGGTCACATACTTTGAGTCTATTAGTGGGATACGTACTAACTTTGTCGGGGTGTCCTTACATCATCATCAAACTTCTTTGTTACATCATCCGCTTTTATTTGGGTTCTTACCTACTCTTGTCTTCTTCTTCGGGATTGAAGAAGGAGAGGCTGATTTGTTGACTCTTGCACACACATGCTTTCTTACACTTGCACCTATCGTAACACGTTACTAGACGACGATATTCGGTGACCGGAGTTTGGACTAGGAGTACATTTGGAGGACCATGTAGAGCAGTTTATCATTTCGGGTGCACATGAAATAATAAACTGAAATGCATGAAAATCCTGATGGACTTTGAGTTTAGATGTATAGTCCTGAATTTGTCCCTAAGTTAACTCTTGTGAACTTCTAGTGGTTGACACTAGAGGTGAATCTGAATCCCTCGATCTCTTGATTTGTTAGATCATGTCTGGTGCTCATGGTGGTGGACGTTGTGGTGGTGGCGGTGGCCGTGCTGGCGGCGGTGGTCGTGGTAACATCAACATGACCCAAGCTAAACTGAATAACTTGTTACAGTAGCAAGTGAATATGGCTTGTGACACCCGGCATATTTGGCTTAAACATTTTAGTAACATCTAAGTCTACCTTAGCGGGAAACGTTTATAAATGGACTTAACTAGGTTAGTTGAGTCGGGTCAAGTTTGGATTGTCCAGGGTTCAATGATCTGGAGGATCATTGGGAGTCATTTTGGGAATATACTAGTACCGGGTCCCGTTGTTGGTGACATTACATAAACTAATTAAGTGTATGTGTAGATTATTGGCCGTATGGTGGATTATATACATAGATGTGTTTAAATGATGTGTAGATGATTATCCATGCTTAAATATGTTAAACATAGGCTAAGGTTGCATGCTCATATGTTAAGGTGCGTTAAAATGCGTTAAACACGACAAACTGGAAAACTAGATAAACATAGGTTCTGGTTCGACCACTTCGAGTGGTCGAAGGTGGAATTGTGTTTTGGTTCGACCCTTTGACAAGGGGCGAACCTGGGATATGGGATTGGAAGAATTCCCTTCGACCAGAACAGGGTACATTCGACCCTGTGAAATAGTATAAATACCAAACTTTGTCATTTTTCACCATTTCACAAACCCTAACCGTCTCAAAACACTCTCAAATGATTTTGATCACTAAGGAAGGAGTTTTTGCTCTTCTTTTTCATAATCTAACCTATCTACAACATCTAAACAAGAATCCAAGTTGTGTTCTTAATCCTAAGTCTTTTTAAAGCATTTCAATCTGTTTTTATCTAACACTAAATGTCCAGATCTGTTCTAAGGAAGATTTTATCAATAAAAACCTTTTAAACATCTTTCTAAACCTAAACATATGTTAATTATGTGTTATGTGATGCTATGTGTTGTTTAATGATTTGCTGCTGTTCTAATGCTAGAAACATGATCTAAGGTTGCTATTGATGTTGGTTTATTGTTGTTTAGGGTTACAATTAGATAGATGGTGATATTATGGGTATTTTGGGGATTTTATGAAATCTAGGGCTTGTGGATGTTAAGTATTATTAATAAAATGAATGGGGGTTTTCGATTATAAGATAAACTGAGTATTTATAGATTATTATGGGTTAGTATTGAAAAGTTTCCAAATTGGGTAAAGATTTCATGCATGATGTGACATTTCCATAATTTTGCCATTTTGGGAAAGTATTAAAACAAGCTAGTTTTGGGGCAAAATTGGTGGGGTTTTGTAGGGATATGTTAATCATACTTGACTGCTGTGTTTGATGATGTTTCGAGATGTTTCGAATGTGTTTGAAGTGTTTTTAGGAAAAATTTATAAACAGGGGCGAACCTAGACTCATTCGACCATTCGAATGGTCGAAGGAGAGGTTCCAGGGTTGAACCTGGGATGTGTTTGGGCGAACCTGATAAAACGGTCGAATGAAACACAAAATGGGCGAAGGAACTTAAAAACGGGCGAAGGAGGTTTAATCTGACTGGTTCGACCGTTCTGATGTAGAAATTAGATTTTTGATACAAACTAAGTGTTTTATGCTTGAACCTTGTGTGTAATCTATGTGTACTTGATTAGTTAAGGTAATGAGTCACCAACGGGATGTCGGGTCGGTCTAGTGTGTCCGGTTGAACATTTAAACACGCTTTAAAACATACTTTGTTACCATCTGGACAATCGGGGACTAGATAACCTTATGGTTATTAGTCGGAACACTTATGTGAACATTTTGATAGATCTCCGGTAGAGGGATTATCAAGGGCTTAGCATTTTTACTAGTAACCGAAGAACGCTATCAAATGTGAGTTCACGGCCCCACTTTTACAGCTTTAACTTTTGGGGGAGAAAACATGCGCTAAACTATTTTGGTAACATATGTCATACTATAGTTTTAACTTTGTATTGCTATACGATCTTTGGAAGTCCCGGGGGAAACCATGAATGTGCGGGGATGCACAACGGGGGAAATGTGGATAGATCTATTGGGCGTGACCTGCCCCACTCGACGGCTTGGAGGGCCGGGCGGGTGCATGTTGTCTCGAACTTTGCTAAACATGCCGAACATATTCGGGCTGCTTAAACATATGCTAAACATTGCTAAACGTGTCCAGTAATGGTTTCCAATCGTAGTAGTAATAACACATACGCCTAGCTAGCGTACTTGATGACATTGGTATAGTATGGACATGGTAACGTTTTGGTAACTTTGGTAACTTATTGAACAAACCCGTGAACTCACCAGCATTATATGTTGACGTCTTTTTGGCATGTTTTTCTCAGGTCACTAAGGTAGCAACACTGGACTAGGCGCACGAGTCTGCATGGCGTCTAGGCTTAGTTTCACGTTTTGAATAAAGTTGTTAAAACATTGTCTTACTTGGTTTTGTAACTGGTTTAAATGCTTCCGCTACGATTTTGATAATTTGAGAAACTATGTTTTGGGTTTTACGTATTCATATAGTGTTGTTTATTGTGACCGTTGACTTGGATCCTGGTTTGTCATGCGCCTCGCGGTAAAACTCCGCAAGTGGAAATTTGAGGGTGTGACATGGCTATGGCTAATTTCCAGGCTAGGATTAATGCCATGGGTGGTGTGTTGATAACTTCGCTAGGACTGAGGGAGCGATGGGACTGCTCCGATGGCTGGAGAAGGTAGAATCTGTGTTAGTGGTTCAGGTGTCATTCATGGGTGGTGCAGTCGACTTTGCCTCATTCTTGGGTGTCATGTTCTTTCGTTTGTGTTTTACTTGTGTATCGTGGTTTAGGTATCGCTGTCAACCCACCTCCACCTCAGTGCTCTTATAAGAAGTTTTGGGACTGTCAGCCCCATAACTTCGCTGGGACTGAGGGAGCGGTGGCACTGCTCCGATGGCTGGAGAAGGTAGAATCTGTGTTAGTCATGTGTAACTGTCCCGCTGGGGACCGGGTTAAGTATGCTACTGCGACATTCGAGGGGCCTGCATTGTCGTGGTGGAATGCTACTGCCCAGAACATGGGATTGGGGGAGGCTATTGCTATGCCTTGGGCTGATTTTGTGAATCTGTTGAGGAGCGAGTACTGTCCGAGGGAGGAGGTACAGAAGTTGGAACATGAAGTCTGGAGTTACAAGATGGTCGGGTCCGAGATTGAAGAGTACACTATGAGGAGGAACGAGCTGGCGGTGTTGTGCCCTGATTTGCACACACCTGAGTATAGGAGGATCGAGCTGGCGGTGTTGTCACCTGATTTGCACTGCTGGGGATTGCTGGATTGGTGGCTGCTGGGAATCTTCCCACTCTTGCTGAAGTCGTTCGATTAGCTCATCGGATGACTAACTTGAAGGTAGCAGAGGGTGTTTTGCCTCCTAAGGGTACTACTGTGAAGGTTTCTGAAGGGAACAAGAGGAAGTGGGATAATGTGGGGAAGAGTGTCGTGCCAGCACCATCTCAGCCGGCGAAGAAGTTTGATTCGACTTGGTCTTCTTCAGGGCAGAAGTCGGGAGGGTATGTTGAGAAGCATCCCAAGTGCAACAAGTGTGGTTATCACCATTCTGGGAATTGTGATCGGGCTCGCTGTCATCAGTGCCATCAGTTGGGGCATCATCCTAAGGATTGCAGGGTGACACTTACCACAACTCAGACTCCTACTGCTACTCCTACTCCTGCTGCTCAGGGAACTCCAGGAAAGCAGGGGTGCTATAACTGTGGTGACACGGGACACTTCAAGCGTGAATGTCCTAAGCTGAAGCAGGGTGATAATGGAAGGGGCGGGAACGGTAGCGGGAACAATGGGGGCGGAGGCAGGACTGCACGTGCTTTCGTCATTGGATCTGCAGAGGCTAGGCAGGATCCAGACACAGTTACCGGTACGTTCCTTCTTAATGATCGCAATGTTTTTGTCTTGTTTGATTCTGGTGCTGATAAGAGTTTCGTATCGGTGGACATTAGTCGATTGCTAGATATAGTACCCACACCTTTAGAGGCTAAGTACTTAATAGAATTGGCTGATGGTAAGAAAATCGAAGCGACGCACACCCTTAGGGAATGTCGCTTGGAACTGTCGGGTTTGTCTTTCCCCCATTGACCTTATGCCGGTACCCCTGGGTAGTTTTGATGTCGTTGTCGGCATGTATTGGTTATCGTTGTATCGTGCGGAGATCGTTTGTTTCGATAAAATTATTCGGATCCCTCTCCCTGATGGAGAGACTCTTTCAGTTCATGGCGAGAAAAGCGGTACTCCGCTGAGTATCATTTCTAGCATGAAAGCCCGTAAGTACCTTCGGAAGGGTTGTTCGGACATTCTGGCACTTGTTAACGTTTCAACTGACGATGAGAAGAAGATCGAGGATATTCCGGTGGTTCGTGATTTTCCCGATGTGTTTCCTGATGATCTACCTGGTCTCCCTCCCCATCGTCAGGTTGAGTTTGGCATTGATCTTACTCCGGGTGCAGCTCCTATTGCCCGGGCTCCGTATCGTCTTGCACCTCCCGAGATGCAAGAGTTGTCTAGCCAGTTACAGGAACTCTTGGAAAAGGGTTTCATCCGACCGAGTTCTTCCCCGTGGGGAGCTTTTATTTTGTTTGTGAAGAAGAAGGACGGAAGTCTTTGCATGTGCATTGATTATCGTGAGCTGAACAAAGTGACCATCAAGAATCGTTATCCTCTCCCTCGCATTGATGATCTCTTTGACCAGCTCCAGGGCTCTAGTTACTACTCGAAGATTGATTTGCGGTCCGGTTATCACCAGTTGTGCGCCCAGGAAGCTGACATTCAGAAGACTGCTTTTCGCATTCGTTATGGCCATTTTGAGTTCTTGGTCATGCCTTTTGGTCTCACTAACGCACCGGCGGTGTTCATGGACTTGATGAACCGCGTTTGCAAACCTTACCTTGATAAGTTCGTCATCGTGTTTATTGACGATATCCTGGTTTATTCTAAGAACAAGACGGATCATGAGGAACACTTACGGTTGGTCTTGGAACTCTTGAGACAAGAGCAGTTGTATGCTAAGTTCTCAAAGTGTGATTTTTGGTTACGTGAAGTTCAATTCCTAGGGCATGTGGTTAATGAATTGATTTTAGTTTTGGTTGAGGCTATTAATTGAACTTAACAGAACCATACACACCCTTAGAAGTGTTTGTGTTCCCCGCTGCATCGCGCGAGCACTCTACTAGTTAACTAGAATGAATCTATTAATTACAATGAACTTTTATTAATCTTGGATACACACGGTATTAATTCGTTTATTTTCCCATTGGGAAAACTTTTCAAATTCTTTTTCTTTTTTTTTTAAATAGAAATTTCAAGATAAAAAGAAATACTATTTAACAATATTTGTAGAAATATGAACATGAGATATCTAAGTTTTTCATATTATAAATCATTGTTTAACTTATGGTTTATATAAATTAAACATGAAAAGGTTGTTTGATTTTTTATTTATGTAAGTAAAGATAATAAATATAAGTATATCATCTGTCAATACAAAATATTAATCTTTATTTGAAATAATACTTCTCCCCTTTTATAGGATGAATATACTAACTATTCCTAAAGTTGGTTTTCAACTTTATCAGTTCGATTTCAAGTAAATATAAAGTTGCAAGTTAGTTTCGGAACTTTTTATATATTTTTAATAGAATGAAAGACAATTGCAACAAACAATAATAATAAAATAATATTATTAATAAAGTAACTTCAAAAGCGTAATCATTATTTTTGGGCCTTTTTATAAAGGGGTAACTTTGTAAAATAGTAACCAACTTTCAAAAGTGTTCCAATTAGGTCACTCAACATTTTGTTTTGTCTCAATCAGGTCACTCAACAATCACTTAGTATGTAAATTAGAGGTTTTTTCATCTATTTTGTAGGTAACTATAGAAATGTGGCTTTTTATTTATTTTTTTCCTATTTATTAATGCCGACGTTAAGTGATGATGTGGATTTTAAAATATTTTTATAATTTTTTAATATTATTAACATGTTATTTTCTTTTTTTAATACATTTACATATATTTAAAATCCTGACTCCGACATCTTCTCTTCCATGTCATTCTTGACACATGCAAAATTTTACAAGACTCGATTTGAATGTTTAGTCATTTAATTGGGCCAAAAAAAGACGAAGTGACTTAATTGGAATACTTTTAAACTTGGTTACTATTCTATGAAATATCAAATCTGTTGAGTTTACAACAGTTGTTGAAACAAAAAGTCCTTCAGTGTTTAACAGCGGATTGTGAAATAAAAAAAGCCGTCAAAAGACTTACTGTAACAACATCTTTTATTACAAAATTAAACTTGTTATTAAAATATCACTATAAAGTTAAATTTCAGAAATCTTTTCAAGTCGATAAATTAAATCTTGATATGTGTAATATATGATGAAGCAAAACAGGAAATGCATTGGTAATTACTCCTTACAAGTTTTATGGATAATAAATATCAAGTTTAATATTAATATACTTATCAATAAGAAATCATAAATATAATAATCAAACTAACTAAATTACAAAAATATTCATATTTGAAATTGCAAACATATAAAAACATTTAAACTTGATCATCTTCATCAATTGAACTCCAATAAGAGATTGATTCTTCCATAACTTGTTCCACCTTCTCCTTCAAATACACTATCCTTGCTATGATTATTTGTTCCAGATTAAGATGAAATGTATTCCGATTAATGTTGATCATTGTTTTCTGGTCAAGTTCTTCAAGAAACTGCAAATCATTGGAATACTCTATTTTCCCTTGAAGAAATAGTTATTCAAAACCATGCTCAAAGTTAACTATAACTAAATCAAATTCATGAGAGTAAAACCAACTTACAACATGAAGTGACTTAAAAAAAATTTCATCAACGACAGTTTGACTCAAAATTTCCATTAAGAAGATTTCATCTGAATAACGAAATTCATTGTTCTTGAAAACTTTATACTTCTATGTATACAAATGTAAATCCATTTGGACTATTGTTTGAATTCAAGATTACTACTAATATCATACATTATTTAAATACAAAATATATAAAAAAAGGAAGCTTATAATGAAAGCTGCGAGGGAAACTGTCACCTATACTACTCATAGTGATAGATATCTTCAAATTGTCTTCATTAACAGCGGTTAACGTGGGCTTTAATATAAAAGAATTCAAATACTAATAACTGTGACCCACATATAGTACTCATATAGTCATAAATTTCTTCAAATTGTCTCTGTTTTATATATTCAAATTCTTGAGACTATGTTTAATTTATTCTAAATACTGTTTAACACATGTGTTTACTTATTAACAAATCTGTGAAATAGTTTTATGTCATTCAAACTTATTATTGCAATAATATAATTTGATTAAAATATTAACTTAAAAACTAAATAGAGAATATAAATCTTTTAAAACAACAAATCTAAATAACTGTAAAAAACTGCATTAAAATCAACTAACAAATTAACAATATTCGAATATAATGGTTCACATAAAAAAAAGTTTCCTAACAAAACATAAAACAAACAAAAATTAGGGAATTCACCATCTAACACACTTGAATTATATATAGATCGAAACATATGGTTTTGCTATATATATGTCTTGTATCTCTATAACAAACACATGGACGTACCAACATTGGTTGTAAAAATTTTCCGAAAATACCAATTCCAACATCTTTACAACAAAATTGTTGGTAAATGATTTTTATTTGTTTCAAACAATCTTTAACAACACTTGTGAAAACGAATTTCAACAACATATCATTATGCATTTGAAATAAACGTGTCGAAACTGACTATGTTTTAAAGAAAATAATGATGAAAAAAGACTGTTCAAATTCCCTCGTCTTAAATAGAGATTTTACAACAACTTTTAAGATTTCATCATTTTATATAGAGTGAAACAAAATAGGAACACAAAAATAAGAAAATAAGATTTTTTATAATTACAAATTGTTTTAACCATTATATTAATCATTAAGTTGCATACTCTATTTTACAACGTATGTTGACTTATCAACAGATGTTCTCACACAAAGTCTGTAAGCCCTGTTTTGTAACATCAAAGCCGATGATTTTCTTACTAGCAACAGATGATTTTCTTTTAGATTAAAGGAGAGGAAATGGAAATTTCTTACAAACAATTGTTCTCACACAAAGTCTGTAAGCCCTGTTTTGTAACCTCAAAATAATTTATATACTGTTTTACAATATCTCTTAAATCGTAAACAACTGTTCTTAAATAACTGATTCCCATATCTTATTGGCAACAGATGATTTTTTTTCATATTAAAAGAGAGGAAATGGAAATTTCTTACAGACAGTTGTTCTCACATAAAGTCTGTAAGCTTTGTTTTGTAACCTTAGAATAATTTATATAGTGTTTTACAACATCTGTTAATTCGTAAACAACTGCCATGAATTAAGAAATTTCCAATAATATTTGACCATATGAAAGAGATCTTTAAAACAGCTGTTGACTTATAAATATAGCTTCACAAAAACTTTTTTGGACACGTCAGCGTCACTTTTGATACGTCACCGACAATTTTTCATACACAAAAGCCCTCTTACATCCAACCAAATATTCAACTCTTATTGTATTCAAAAACCAGAAAAGCGATTCAGTATCAATTACGACCTAAATACATTCGAGTAGGAAAATTTAAATTTCCGGTCTTATTAGATCCCTAATTTCAATTCAATTGGTTTGTTTCAATCATTAGAATGGATCTTCAATTAAAAACCCGTCATAGCTATCTACCATATATGGTTAAAACCCAACATAACCATCAATTTCACTCTATAATCGATTTGCTCTGCAAATCGAAATAACTACTAATCCTAACCGCTGATGCACCAATATATGTGGACACTCTGAAAGAATTCTGGAACAAAGATGAGGGTCGGCAGAAGAACAAAAAGCCTTATGCAGTTGTCTCGAAGATTGGAAATATAGAAATCGAGATAACACCGGAATTCATCTACAACACGTTCTCCTTAAACGATTTGCAAGGTAATAGTTCTTTTGAAAAAAATGAAGTTCGGACTGAGTTAATTGAGAGAGGGTATGAAGGTCAATTGACTGCATCAACAATGTTTAAACCAAATTTTCCCCCACCAATGAAGTTATTTTTCATACCCTTCTTATATGTCTGTCTGCAAAAACAACATCATTTAATGAGATACCATTGAAAACATAGTATCCTGGATATGCAATTTTAACAGACAGTGATTTCAACTTGTCTCGCACAGTATTTACTGATTTAGTATCTAATGTAAAGGCTATAAAATCTGGATCTCGTAATGGTTTTTACTATATCCAAGATTGTTGAGTTTATGCTTACAAAAACTGTTGTCTGATAATGATTTTAAAAAAGGATTAGCTATTAAAATTAATAATAGCTTATCGAATGAAACTTTTACAAGAATTTTGGACGTTAAAAGTACAGAAAAGGTCATTAAAGGAAAAAGTACTAAAAACAAACAAACAATGATGCTTCAACATCTATTGTTGTAACATCTGCTGCAGAGACAACTGCTTCTGCTGAAAATGAAACAACAAACACTTCTATGGAAATCATGCCAGTGATTTCAACAAAGAAACCACTAATACAAAAGAAAATTAAAAAGAAGAGAAACATTGTACCTCTGGATCTTCAGAAGCAAAAGGAAACTACTACAGCCACACAAGAGCACCAAACAACAGCTGTTGATGCTTCCTCTGAACCAATGGAAATATCAGCAATGACAGAAATTGTTAATGCATCCTCTTAACCTGATGATCCTGTAAATGAAGAACACATACAACATGAGCTAGATGATTCAGTTTTACATTTGTTTAAAAGTCCTTCTCCTGGAGCTGGATCTCTTTTAACTCCACCACCGTCCCCCTCACTGTAGATACACGAAGTGCGACTAATGCTATTGAATTGCTAATCAAATCTTATTTTGTCAATATCGTACGGTCGAAAGTGAAGTTAGAATGGTCAAAGGTAGATATTGAAGGTCGAAGGGAGAGCTCGGAGGTCGAAGGAAGTTTTTGTTATGTATTGTGATGATTCGTCCAGTTGAACGGTCGAAGGTGCACATTCGACCTTGTGTTTGGTCGAATGTGCAGGCTTATATATAGGTTGAATCAAATTTTAAAGTTAACTTTTGGTCATTTCGTTTCCCTCCTTTGAGTGTGTTCTCTCCCTAGGGTGTTTTTGAGTCTGATCTTATTATATATCATTGTAAACATCAATTTGTAAAGATTATCAACTTGTTTATCAATGAAATGAATACTTTGAAAGTGATTTGTGTGTTTTGCTGATTATATTATCATTTCGTAATCGATTTAGGGATTCCGCACCTGAATTGATATACTTGTTTGATCATAGTCTTTGTTTTGACAATTTGATCCTCACATACAAAGTGGTATCAGAGCCATAAGGATCAAACAACTACGATTTGATAATATCAGAGCTGATTTGGACCCAATTTTGATCAAAACTTTTATGTTTTCAAAGAATAATTGAAATTGATGAATATTGATTGATTTGAAATAGTTTTCATGGATAAAATCTAAAATTCTATTTATCAAACTTGTTCCAAATCTAATCCGAAGAAAAACCTGCAAAATATCATCAAATTTCATCAACATTTGAAAATTTTGGATCAAAATAACTGATTTTCAAAGAATAACCGTTTTTCAAAATGAAAGGGTCGAACCTAGGGAGAAACGGTCGAGAATGTGTGTTTTAGGTCGAACCAGGAGATTTTAGGTCGAACGTGGCGTTTATTTTGGTCGAACCTAGAAATTTTTAGTGTGTTGTTGTTCATTCAACCACTTATTTTACATTCGACCCATCGCGAGGTCGAAAGAGGATTTATTTGGTCGAAAGTGAGAAGAGTTTGTTATATTCTACCTTCGAGTCTTCAGAAAGGGTCGAACCTGGACATAATTCCACATTCGCCCCCACGATTACTTGTAAAAGGTCGAAAGTAGAAACTGTTTGAAAATTTTTCTAATCGTTTCGTGTTTTATACTTTGTAGATGAAATGTGGAACTTTCCAACAACACCACGACCTAATACAACACCACAACAGCAAGTGACAATGGATCCTTGGTCAGTAGCTGCATAGAAGACGACTAGTCAATCATCTCAACCAATTAACTACTTGGTGATGACTAGTTCGATGCCACAACAAGTTGCACAACCAACACAACAACCCATGGCTGATTATTGGGGAGTTGTAGCAGCTGCGGTACACTCTCAAACTACCAATGCTATTTCTACGCTAATTCATGACTTATCTTCAGGTAGTGGGAGCCGTCCACCAAAGCTGATGGAAATGGTGGATTATAATCAATGGAAGACCAAGTTCAAGATTCGTTTGGAGGGAATGGGAATGGAAGGCACTGAAGCTTGGCAAATGATTGAGGATGAGAAGAAAAAGTTTGCGGTGGAAAAGAAGGCGTTCTCACAACTATCCCAGGCCATTGACACTGATCTTTTACATCAGTTCGGATCGTGCACCACTTCTAAGCAACTATGGGATATGTTATGGAATCGTCATGATGGGAATGAGAAAACAAGGAAGTTGAGAATGGAGGAGTTGAGAAAAGAGTTTGAGAACTTTAGTTATATGGGAAATGAGACGTTGATGGAGTTGATTCCGAGGTATTGTCATTTGTTGACTGAACTTTCAAGTTATGAGATCAACATACCTATGTCTGAGTTGGTGGATAAGTTCACTGATGCATTACCACCATACTGGAATCAACACATTGAGGTTCTTAAGGAGAAAGATGCATACCAGTATTGGACCATCAATGAATTCTTCAGAAGCTTGAGAATAAAGAGATGGAGGAGAAGAGGAAACAAAAAGAGCACAAGTTCCTTAGAATCCAGAGTTATATCATGGTGGTACATCTTCATCTCTAACTAGTTCAAGTTCTAGAAGTTTCGTTGCTCCACACATAGCCTGTGTTTCTGTAGATGCATTATTGTGCGACTAATGCTTTGGATTACAATAAACATATGTTAATGGTGATTGTCGAACGGGCGAAGGAGTTTGAATGTGGGCGAATGAAAAATTTACTAGGTGCGAAGGAGAAGAAACATACGAAGGAGAGACAAGGAGTGCGAATGTAGATTTATTGTTTTGTAGTGCTTGGTTCGCACGAAGGGTTTGGGCGAACCTGCACATTCGACCATTCAATATGGGCGAATGTGCAGGCCTATAAATAGGTTAAGCCATTTTTGAAAGTTAGTAGTTGATCATTTTATTTCCCTCCTGTTTTGTGTCATTCCCTAGTGTTTTGTCAACTTATTTTCACGTCATATCTGATTGTAATATTTATTAAAACGTGTAATTTGAGTTGATTATTAATGAGAAAAACCTTTGAAATGATGACTTCTGTATTTTGATTGTTTAATTATCATAATTGTGATTGATTCAGGGATTCCGCACCTGAATCAAACTTGTTTGATCAATCTCTTTGTAGATTTGACGATCCTAAGCGCATACAAAGTGGTATCAGAGCCATTATGGATCAAACAACCACAATTTGATAATTTTACTGCAGATTTGGACCCTATTTTGATAAAAAAAACTTTCTGTTTTCATTGATAACATTGAATTGGTGATAAATTGATTGATTAGAGCTTGTTTTCATGGATAAAATGCATAATTCTCTTTGATAAACTTGTTCCAATCAAATCCAAATCAAAACCTAATTAATATCAACAAATTCTTTCAGCTTTTGAAAAATTTGATCAAAATCAACTGATTTTCAAAGAATAACCGTTTTTGAAAAGTTCAGGGTCGAACCTAGGGAGATATGGGCGAACGTGTGTGTTAAACGGTCGAACCAAAGGATTTTTGGTCGAAGGTGGTGTTTTAAATGGTCGAGCCAAGAGTTTGTTGGTGTATTGGTGTTCATTTGACCATACCTGTTTCATTCAACCATTCGGACGGTCGAAAGAGAAATTCAAACGGTCGAAGGAGATTTGTGTTTGTTATATCTTACATTCGTATCTTTGAAAACGGTCGAAGGAGAAGATTTTCTCTCATTCGACCATTCAACTCATACGAAGGAATAAACTGTTTTAAACTTTTCTAATCTTTTCGTGTTTAAACTTTTTCAGATCAAGATGTGGAACTTTCCGACTACACCACGACCCAACACGACACCACAACAGCAGACAACCATGGATCCTTGGTCGGTTGCTGCCCAAAAGACTAGTCAACCATCACAACCTATCAACTATATGGCTATGACTAGTTCTATTCCTCAACATGTTGCGCACCCACAACCGCAACCGATTGGCGACTCTTGGGGAGTAGCAGCAGCAGCGGTTCACACACAGATGACCAATGCTATATCAACGCTTATTCAAGACTTGTCATCTGGAAGTGGAAACCGACCACCTAAGCTGATGGAAATGGTCGACTACAATACGTGGAAGACTAAATTCAAGATCCATTTGGAGGGTATGGGTTTAGAGGGTACTGAGGCATGGCAAATGATTGTGAAAGGCTATGTTGTTCCAATCTTGGAGAACACTGGAGAGCCTATTCCTTTGGAGAATCTAGCAGACGATGAGAAGAAAAAGTTTGCTATTGAGAAAAAGGCGTTTTCTCAATTATCCCAAGCTATCAACACAGATTTGCTGCATCAGTTTGGTTCGTGCACAACTTCTAAGCAGCGATGGGACATGTTAAGAAACAGACATGATGGGAATGAGAAGACTAGGAAGCTTAGGATGGAGGAGCTTTGCAAGGAGTTTGAGAATTTTAGTTACATGGGTAACGAGACTTTGAAAGAGTTGGTTCCAAGGTATTGCCACTTACTCACAGAGCTGTCAAGCTATGAGATTAGCATACCTATGTCCGAACTGGTGGAAAAGTTTGCCGATGCGTTGCCATTGTATTCGAACCAGCATATTGAAGTGTTGAAAGAAAGGGATGCGTACCAGTATTGGACGATCAATGAGTTTATACAGAAACTGGAGAACAAAGAAAGGGAGGAGAAGAGGAATGCAAAGAGGGCTCAGATTCCTCAGAATCCGGAACTTTATCTTGGTGGTACATCTTCTACTCATACTACTTCCAGTTCTACTACCAACGTTGCTCCACACATTGCGTGTGTATCCAACATCGTTGAACCACCCAAACAACCCATCAACTACCTTGCTCAAACATCTTCATATACTTCACCATCATATCCTACAACAACTACCTATATTCCACCATTCTCACCCATGCAACAAGCAGCGTGTTACTCTGCCAGCCAACCTCACCAACAACAACCTTACAACCCTCAAGTGAACCAAATTCAACTTAACCAAAGCCAACCGAACCACAGCCCGATTGTGTTGGAGACTTCAAATCTGAATAATGTTACTGTTGAGATTGCTCAACAACATGTAGCATTAGTTTCAGCAATGGTAGCATCATACAACGGTCTGGTTGCTAGTCAAATTGGAAACAACAATTTGACCAATGAGGACCATGCACAGATCGACAAGGAAGAGATGGAATTGATGGATATACAGTGGGCTTTTGCAAGCATCATGAGAAGAGCCACTGATTTTATTCAGAAGACCGGGAGAACGGATCTTTCAACTTCTCCTAACACCACTTATGGCTTCAACAAAGCTAAAGTAACTTGTTTCAACTGTGGTGAAAAAGGTCATTTTAAAAGAGAGTGCACACATCCAGCGCAACAAGGTAATCGAAATCCATTCAACTCTTCATACCAAAACCGTCAAACTCAAAACCAAAACCAAGTATCATACCAAAGTTCCAACAATATCTCAAGCTTTCAACCTCACAACAACTATCAAAACCGCCAAAATAACCAACAAAATAACAATGCTAGACAATCCACATCACAAAACCAAAACCAAACACAACAGAACTCAAACTGAACAATCATTCCCATATCTACACCAAACACACAAACTCAAACTGAAAACCCAAACCAAGCTTTGGTGATACAGAAGGATGAGGGTTTCGATTGGACCGGTATGTAGTTGGGTAGGGAAGAAATTACTGCTGGTAATGTGGCTTGTGTGGCACAGAAGATGAACTTAGATGAACCGATGGAGGTTGAAGAAGAGGTTGTGTCTGAGAAGATGAATGAGTTAAAGATTGAAGAGGTGAATGATGAGATGAATGTTGATGTTGATTTTCCTGAGAAGAAGACTGGAATGGTGATGGATATTGTTGCTGATATTCCAGAGCAGTTTGATTCCACTTATTCTGATGAAGAAAGTGATTCTGACTCGGAATCTAGTGTTAACTCACTGGATGACGACGTTGACCAGTTGCTCGCTGAAGCTGATTTCTTGATGACTCGGAAGTCATGCATGGTGGATGATGCTTGCACCAGAATTGACTACTCCAAGTTTTTCGTTGGGAAGGAAGCTCATTTTGCTCTAATGGCAATGACAGAACCTCCTAAGCAGGTAAGTACCGAATCTACTGTTAATTCCAATGCAACTTGTGTTAAGAATTGCAAAATTTGTGATAAATTGACAGATGAAAATAAGCAACTCATGGTTCAACTTGAGAGTGCAAAAATCAATTGTCAATTGTATCAGAAAGAATCGAAAGAATTTAACAAAGTACTTGATGGTTATAAGAAAGATATTTCTGAATTGAAAAAGACTTTGTCGTTAAAGCAAATGGCCATAAAAAATTATATAAATGATTTAGAAAACACAAAATTGGAAATGGCCACCATCAAGTGCTTTGCCGAGAAAGTGAACAAAAAGCATGAGAGCTATAAGCACATTGCTTATGTAGTTGACCACATCATAGAAGAACCTTCACAGGCGAGTAGTGCAAACTACAAAGCTGTCCCATCTCCGGTGTTGTTCGAAAACCATAATTTGCATGCGATAGCACCGGAGAGCTTAGTCAAATCTGACTCTACATCAGATAACGAGTCCAACACATCCAGTGTCGGAGACCCGTATTCTGATGTTAGACCTGTTCTGGGAAACAATGAAGGTGTGGTAGCTGCTGATGATTCTGAAGAAGAGGATGAACAGTCTGAGACGGTTATTGAAAATAGAGTGATATTCATGATGAAAATCACATCATCACTACTGAACCGGTCTCACCATCTCACATTGTCCATCCCATGGCTAATGCACACAGAAAGAATCAATCAGCAAAGAATGTTGCTAAGAAAGTTGAGAGGTCTGTTGATAAGAATGTTGAAAAGAAAGTGGTTAAGAATGTTGAAAAGAATGTTGTTAAATCTGTTGAAAAGAAAATAGAAAATAAAACCGATAAATCAAATGATGAGAAAAATGAATCGTGTGATAAACCTGTGAATGTTTTCTATCGGATGCAAGGCTCCGATAAGATTATGTCTGATGAAGAATATCCGATTCAATTTGCAAACTATTCTAAAATTGAAAAGATCTGGCAGGAAAGTACAATTTGGTTTCCAAAACATGAACGAACCAATGATATTCCTCCAACCATTTTAAAGAAAATTCATTCGGATAATTCTAAAGACCCAAAGGTCAATGTCACACAATTCGTTAAACCAACAGACAAGTCAAATAGTTTTATTGATCCGGCTTACTCAAAGGACCCAACTCCTGAGAGTTTAAGAAAACAGTGTATGGTTGATCAATATCCCATTGCTAGTTATTCTAAGTCGAACCTCAAGGAAAATATGAAGAGTATTGTGCGTGTTTTAAGTGCGGGGAAAGGGGACATTTACTTGCCACCTGCCTGTATGTACGACACAAGAGGCACGAGGTGGAGATAAAGCAAAGATATGACTGTCCGGTTGATAATTACAGTTATCCACAGAGACGTTTTTTCCCTCAACAAGCACCTTATTATAACCAAAACAATTATTTCAAAAGGAGGGAAAATCGTCCGATGACTTATGATAAACGCAACCGAATAGCCACTGAGAAACCATTGAAGAAACCATTGGTGAACGCAACTGCTGAAAACAAAAAGGTTCTTGTTAAACCTAATGTCAAACCAGCAGTTGGACCTGTCTCTGTTAAATCAGAGAAGGTAACAAAGAAGGTATCATTCAAGGAAGAAGTAAAGAAATCGGCTGAGACCATAAAATCTCAGATCCGGATCTTGAAACGGACTAAACAATCTTGGTTATCAAAGGGGTCTGAGGGTGCTTCAACTTCACAAAATGTGAAATCTGAGAAAGAAAAAGTATTGTGTGAAAAGAAAGAGGTTGTTAAAACCCAAGATGTTTGTGAAACAAATGAATCTTTGAATCAATCAGTTCAAAGACCCAAGACCTAACAGGCTTGGGTCCCCCGAAAAATCTAACTTTTCTACTTGATATGTGTAGGGAGCTTCAGCTGGCCCTGTTAGCAGTCTTTGGATTGTTGACAGTGGAGCTTCTGGCCATATGAATGGGGATCTATTGCTACTGTTCGATATTCGAAATATTAATGGAGGCTATGTAGCATTTGCCGGGAACAAAGGAGGATACATTTCCATGGAGGGTAGTGTGAGTAATGGGATTGTGAGCTTCGAGAGAATATCTTATGTGAAGCAGATAGATTACAACCTGTTGAGTGTCAGTCAGATATGCGACAAGCAATTTTCTGTTTACTTTGACGACAAATCTTGCTACATTCTCAAGCCGGAGTTTGAATTACCAAAAGAGTGGGTGATGCTAAAGGCTCTGAGAGTGAACAATCTGTACATTCTCGATATGTCAAAGGCAATGACCACCCAAGGCCAAGTCACATGTTTCCTCTCCAAGGCTACAGAAAAAGAATCCATTATGTGGCACAGGAGGATGGGACACATTCACCTCAGAAAGATGAATCAATTGGTGAAGAATGAACTTGTCACAGGTGTAAACATCAAACATTTTCACCTAAATGACAAGTGTGTGAGTTGCAAAAAGGGAAATCAGCACAAACAATCCCATAGACCAAAGAAAGTTAATTCCGTTGAACTGCCGCTTGAACGTTTGCACATGGATCTGTTTGGACCGGTCAAGCGTAAGAGTCATGCTGGGGAGTTACACTGTCTTGTGATGACTGATGATTACTCAAGATTTTCATGGGTGATGTGCTTACACAGAAAGAGCGACACATTTGACAACTTGAAAGTTCTGTTCACTCGTCTGGAAAATATCTATGGTCTAAAGATCAAGAGGATTAGGAGTGACAATGGGACGGAGTTTAAAAATGCACAGATGGACGATCTTTGTGAAAACAAAGGAATTCATCATGAATATAGTGCTCCGTATACCACACAACAGAACGGTGTCGCGGAACGTAAAAACAAGACTCTAATTGAAACGGCGAGGACAATGCTTGTGGATTCAAATCTTCCAGTAATGTTCAGGAACGAAGCAATTTACGCAGCTTGTTATACTCTCAATCGCTTTTTAACAGTGAAGAAGTTTGGCAAAACTTCTTATGAGCTGTTGAATCGTCGCAAGCCGAATTTGGAGTATCTAGAACCGTTTGGAGCTCCTTGTACTATGCTTAATCCATCTGAAAAGTTCGCACCGAAGGCCGAGGAAGGATATTTTGTTGGATATGCAACCCCGCTCAAACGGGTATTCAACAAAAGAACTCATCAGGTCGAGGAGTGGGCTATCGTTGAAGTGCAACGGTACACTCAGAACTTACAGGGAAGCGGTCCAGACTGGATGTTTGATTACAAAGATTTCTTTGAATCATTCAATCTAGATAGCTTGGTTGAAGAGGCTGTACTACGTTTATATTACGAGGTCGAAAATGCAGTGACTTCACCGTTAGTGCGTCCGATTACCGTGAATCCTCAAACAGCTTCTAATGATGCCAATGTTCCTGTCGTTGAAGAAGAAGTATTTCAAGAAGCTTCCACAACGTTGAATTCATCAGAATCAGAAGATGACGACGATGATGTTACATGCGAAGCTATCTTCGATCATGCTACAGTGACACCACCAGTGAACCCAACAACAAATGGTGCTTCAACATCGAATGTGGGTAATGATCTGGTTTCTGCAGAAAACTTAACTACTCAGACGGGAGTCCAAGTACCTGATTATCCGGAATCTCGGATACATCGAATTCACCCGATCGAGCAAGTTATTGGTGATCCTGGTAGTAGGGTGATGACAAGAGGGCAATTGAGGAATGCGAACTCACCAGAAAACCTTGGCAATCTTGCTTTATATGCCAAAATACAAAAATCTGGTTTTTAGAATGACTGGTCTTTTGCTTGTTATGTTTCGCAAGTGGAGCCGCGAACTTACAAGGATGCTCTTTTGGATGATGCTTGGGTAGAAGCAATGCAAGAGGAGTTGTTGCAGTTT
Organism: Ambrosia trifida; assembly: GCA_028751855.1. NCBI lineage: Eukaryota > Viridiplantae > Streptophyta > Magnoliopsida > Asterales > Asteraceae > Ambrosia > Ambrosia trifida. The sequence continues at coordinate 128,116,326 of CM054122.1, forward strand.
CAGAAACTTGGTGTCTGGACACTGACAGATCTGCCCCCGGGAAGAAAGAAGATTGGAACGAAGTGGGTGTTTAAGTGCAAAAAGGATGATAGAGGAGTGATCGTAAGGAACAAAGCTCGTTTGGTTGTACAAGGATTTCATCAGGTTGAGGGAATCGATTACAACGAAATCTATGCACCAGTTGCACGACTAGAGGCAATTCGAATGTTTCTGGCGTTTGCATCATACAAGAAATTTAAGGTGTATCAGATGGATGTCAAGAGCGCATTTCTTTACGGTGTGGTCAAAGAGGAAGTATATGTAGGTCAACCACCAGGCTTTGAAGACCCTATTCACCGGGATAAGGTCTACATACTGAACAAAGCTCTCTACGGGTTGCACCAAGCTCCAAGACAATGGTATGAGGAGCTGAGCACGTATCTTCTCTCAAAAGGATTCAAGCGAGATTTGGTAGACTGCACACTATTCACTAAACGAATAGGCGATGACTTGCTTCTAGTGCAGATTTATGTTGACGATATTATATTTGGGTCTACTAACGAACTTCTGTGCAGAGAATTTGAACGTGTTATGCAGGAAAAGTTTGAGATGAGTGCAATGGGAGAGATGCAGTTTTTCCTAGGCTTGCAGGTGGACCAAAGACCAACGGGGATCTTTATTCACCAGACGAAATATGTTTCTGAAGTCTTGAGCCGATTCCAGATGGATGATTCAAAGCCGATGGACACCCCAATACAACCTAATCACGGGATTGGTGTTGATGCTAAGGGGGAGCTAACTGATCCATTTACATACAGAGCAATCGTCGGATCTCTGATGTATCTCACTGCCTCCAGACCTGATATAATGTTTGCCACATGTCTCTGTGCACGTTATCAATCGAAGCCGAAACAGAGTCATCTTGCAGCTGTCAAACGTATCCTTAGATATCTAAAGGGTTGTCCGTCAAGAGGACTATGGTACCCTAATGATGATAATTTTGACCTAATCGCTTTTAGTGATGCAGATTGGGGCGGTTGTGACAAAGACAGCAAATCCACAACGGCTGGATGCCAGTTTATGGGGAGCAGGCTCGTGACCTGGCAATGCAAGAAACAGACCACAGTTGCACTATCCACATGTGAAGCAGAATACGTTTCAGCATCGAGCTGCTGCTCACAGGTTATTTGGATCCAACAACAGATGGTGGACTACTGTTTGCAATTTCTTAAAACTCCTATTTACTGTGATAATGAAGCCGCAATCGCATTAACAAAAGACTTAGTAAATCACTCAAAGGCTAAACATATCCGGATTAAATATCATTTTATCCGCGATTGTTATGCTAAAGAGTTGACCGATATGGTCAAAATCCACACTGATTATCAACGCGCAGACCTTTTTACCAAAGCTTTTGATAAATCGAGATTTGAATATCTATTGAAAGCTAACGGTATTCAAGAAAAACAAGACTGATCACCACCTTAGTTTATCGCTTTTTAGTTTAATTTTTACTGTTTTTCAGAAAAATTTCGAAAATCCAAAAACATTGAAAAATTTCAAAATCCATAAAAATTAGAAAATTTCTTTGCTGACTGCTATATCTTCTTCCCTTAGATTAATGCCGTCAGATTTCTGTGAACAAACGATATCTGGACAATCACATATTTGAAATGCTCCAGCTTATCCTTGGGAACAGTAAATTCAAAAATTTATAAAAATCAGAAAAACAAAAAATGATTTCCTGGAGAAAAAGGGGAAATGATAGTACATCAGTGGGGATCTGTTGGGTCTGCTGACCTGAAGAAGAACAGATGATTGGAAAGCCAAAATATGCTAACAGTTGATCCTTTTAATAAATAGTCTTTACAACTTACTTCTCCCAAAAGACTGCTGACTCTAACAACTGTTCTATCCAAACAACTGCTATGACAAGTGCTGATACAAAGGACTGCTGAATAAACAACTGATGAAGAACAACTGCTGACCAAAGGTCTGATGAAGAACAACTGCTGATTCAAGTACTGAAGACTAAAGCACTGCTGGAGCCAACAGCACTTAGGCTCCAGCAGAGGATACAAGACCATCAGAGTTTTCCTACAACAGCTGTTTACTATCAGTGCTTTCAATGTAACAGTAGTTTGTAATAGGCAGATGTTTTATGTTTGTTATTCTGTTAGAGGTCACTGTCTTAGGTGACGTCAGCATAGGTCATCAGTGGTTTAGGTCTGTCTATAAATAGAACAGTGCTTGTACTGTTCTATTGCATCACACACACAAACATTCTCTCAGACAAACAATCACTGTGTGATGAGGCTGAGGGGGAGTATTTGTACGATTGTAATCTTTTAGATAAATGAAAGCATTCGATCTGAAAACATTTACTCTCTTGTTTTGATTAACAGTTTATTATTCCGCTGCATTTTCATTCTATATTCGTTTCACTTTTATCATATTTAGTTAAACATAATCAAAACAATTAAACTCAGATCCTAACAATTGGTATCAGAGCTTGGTCAATTAAATTCGATCTAACAAATCAATTTAATAATCAGCTCACAATTATTGATATCGTTTGTCTGTTGGATTGAAAACAGAGTAATAGTTTAATTTCGTTTCAACCGTTTTTAAACAGACTTTGTTTTTTGAAAAATCAGAGAATGGCTTCAATCAATCACGATCCACATAACACTGGCACGAACAACAAGCCACCGATGCTTGTCAGATCTGAATACAATATCTGGCAACGTCGGATGAGCCATGTTCTAGCTCAACAGAACACTAGGTGTTGGAAGTCGGTTATCTTTGGACCACATGTTCCGACTGTGCCGAGTACTGAAGATCCCAAGGTGTTTGAGCCAAAGAAACTTGAAAACTACTCCGACCAGGATTTTCAGAAAATTGAGTTAGATGCTAAGGCCTTCAGTATTGTGGCCATGGCTCTACCCAATGATATATATGCTGGGTTGTTACACTGTAACAGTGCAAAGGAGTTGTGGGATGCACTGAAAGAACAGTTTGGTGGGACTGAGGAGGTTATTGAAAACAATCGTGAAATACTTAACCAACAATATGAAACATTCAGTCATGTCAAAGGAGAGTCATTAACTCAACAGTTTGAGAGGTTTAATTGTTTAATTAGTGAACTAAAATTGGTTGGTCTTACTTATCCTCATTCAACCTTGAACCATAGGTTTTTAAGATCACTACCAGACAAATGAGACACTATTGCTATTGTGATAAGAAACTCAATTGGATTTAAAGACCTATCACTGACCCAGCTTCATGGTAAGCTCTAGACCTATGAGAGAGAGCTTAACCAGAAAAAGAAGCTCCAGGATTCTGGAAAAGTGTCTGATGACTATGTATTTGGGAATACAGCACTTTTGGGTCATGATGAGGTGCCCCGTAACACTAAGGATCAGAGTTATGATCATTTCATTGACATAACTTCAGGTTTTAACTCAGGTTTTAACTCTGATTCTTATTCACCAAACTATGCTTTCACAGCAAGTGGTGGTGATATCCAGGCATCTGACAATATATCCTTTGAGTATGATGACCTGAAATACTTTGGCCCTGATGATTTGGAAGAAATGGACATTATGCACCAATTGGCCCTTCTCAGTGTAAGAACTAACAATTTTTACAAGAAAACTGGGAGAAGGTTTCCAGGGTTAACTGGCAGATCTAAGGTTGGGTTGGATAAATCAAAGATAAAGTGTTACAAATGTCATAGACTTGGTCATTTTGCTAGGGAGTGTAGGGGTCAACATGGTACACCTATGATCACCTATCCAAATCAAAGACCACAGACCAACACTTATCAGAATTCCTATAATGCCCCTGGACCAAATGTGCAAAACACTGCTCATTTTGCACAGTCCTCAAACACTGTTCCTGTCCAGTATGTCCAAACCACTATTCCTCAGATTCACTATGTGCAAACACCTGTTGCTCAAGCACCTGTGCAAACGACTGTTGCTTCATCCTCTGCTCCTGCAGAGACCAGTCAACAGAGCTTCTTTACACAAGGCTTTGTTGATTGGAGCAGTCTACCTGATGAGTTAACAGATGAAAATTTTGCATTAGTTGCCAAAGCTGAAAATGAACCAGAAAACTTTTGTTTCATGGCTATGGTTGATGAGGTTGAATCTGAGGAGGTGGTGACTGAATCTGATGTTGTGACTGATGATATTGTTAATGAAGTTGTTACAGGTGAAAAACCTGAAGAAGAGGTTGTGAATCTCTCAGATCCCTAGGGTGCATCCGATGACTGTGAGTGCAAGTGTGATTGTTCATTGATGGCTGCTGCTAAGGTATCTCCTCAAATTCTTAAAGAGTTGTGTTCTGACAAATGTGTAATAGCATTTGCTAACATCAAAGAGGTGAATGAAAACCTTAGAAAGAAAATTTTGGATGATGAAGTTAAATTTGAAAAACTTTCAAAAGATTTAAAAACAAGTTTAACTGTAAAAGAGTCTGAAATAAGCAGATTAAAACATGAAGCAACCATAACCAAAGACCAGCTCCAAACTATGATAGAAAAATATCAAAGTTGTAAAAGTGAGCTTGAGTCCACCCAAGTTGAATGTGAGAAATGGGTGGAATCATGTAGAGGTTTTGAGATGCTACTCAACAAACAAACCAAAAGTCATGTGAAGTTTGGTTTTGGTTTTGAAACTACTGCTCCAGCTTTTGAAAACACTGACAAAAAGAGTCAAAAGTCTGTTGAGGTAGTACCAACAAACCTACAGGGTCAAGAGATCAAAATCACTGAACCAAATGGTAAGAAAATTGTTCTTGAAAAACCAGAAGGTTCCTCATCTTTTACTGAACTTGAAAAGTATGAATTTAAACCTACTTGGTCTGATGAGTGTGATACTCTTGAGAATTTTAAACCTGTTGATTTTAAAACACCTGATGGAAAGACAGCTCCTCAGGCAAAAGTCATTCCCCTGGCAAAAGTCATTCCCCTGAAAAATCTTCCAGCAGATGCTCAAACATCTGCTGAAAAGAAGGCTGAAAAGGGGAAGAAGAAAGAAAAGACTGTCAACTTGTTCTGTGATTTCTGTGAAAAGAAGAATCATGTCACTAAAAACTGTTTTCTTCTAAAAGCATATGACATTAAAAAAGGAACAAGTGAATGTGATTCCAAAGCCACATGCTCAATATGTGGGAAAAAGAATCACAAGACCAAAGAGTGCTTGTATCTCAAAAATTTTGATGTAAAAATACAAGAATACAAAGCTAAAACTCTTGCAAACCCTGTGGTTAGTACTTCAAAAGGAAAGCCCAAACAGACTTTCACCCCTGTCCAAACACCTGTTACTAAAAGGCTTGAAACATCTGCTTCTAGAGATGTCCAAGTAACAGATGCTCCACCCACAAGCAAATACCCAAGAGGCTATGGTGAACCACCATGTCAGACTCTGCCACATGTTTATGAGGAGCCAAAAAGACACTCTAAACCAAGAGTGAACAGAAATCCATATGGGTATTATCATCTGTCAGGAAGTGATCAAACAACTGCTGCACCAAGTGTTGACATCCAAGCACTGGCAAATGGTCAGCAGCAGTTGTTGAACTTAATTCAAAAACTAGTCCAAACCACTGATCACCTTCCAAAGCTTGAGTCTGAAAGGTCTGAGGACCCATCCAAAGCCAAACTGGCTTTGGACACTCACCAAAACTAATCCATTACTGATGTGTAGGGAGCTTCTGCTTGTTTAGATAGTCTTTGGTATGTAGATAGTGGAGGCTCCAGGCACATGACAGGATGTAGAGCCCTTCTTCTGGACTTCTTGGCTCATGGAGGGGGTGATATATCCTTTGGTAATGATTCAAAAGGTAAGGTGTTGGGTTCAGGGACTGTACAAGCTGGAAAACTCAAGTTTGAAAATGTCAATCTTATTGATAATCTCAAGTTTAATCTTTTGAGTGTTTCATAAATGAGTGACAAAGGTTATGGCTCATTTTTCACAAAGAAAACTTGTAAGATTATTGGGCCAGAAGTGGTGAAAAAGATTGATACCATCATTGCTGAGAGCAAAGCACAACTTGTTGCTCATAGAAGTGGCAATGTGTATGTTGTTGATATGTTAAAGGACAATCCTATGGCAAATGTCTGTCTATTTTCTGCTGCCTCCACTAAGGAGAGAATTGTGGCATAGGAGATTGGGTCACACCAACCTTAATACTATCAACACACTCTCCAAACAAAGCCTTGTCAGAGGTTTACCATCAAAAGAATTTAAATGTGATGAGCATTGTGTTTCCTGTTTAAAAGGGAAACAACATAAAAGCTCTTACAAATCCATTGATGAGTCCAAAACCAGTCAGTGTCTACAATTGTTGCACATGGACTTGTTTGGCCCTGTTAAAATCATGAGTCTAAGAAGAAAGAGATTTTGTCTTGTCATAGTTGATGATTTTTCTAGGTTTACATGGACTTACTTTTTACATTCTAAGGATGAGACTGCAGATATATTGAAGGACTTTGTCACCAAAGTTGAAAAACAATATGACTTGCCAGTAAAAGTCTTCAGGAGTGACAATGGAACAGAGTTTAAGAATAAGGAGTTGGATGACTTCTGTGTGTCAAAAGGGATTGTGAGGCAGTACAGCATCCCAAGAACACCAGAACAAAATGGGGTGGTTGAGAGGAAAAATAGAACTCTTATAGAAGCTGCAAGAACCATGCTAGCAGATTTTGGTTTGCCACTGTCCTTTTGGGCAGAAGCTGTAAACACTGCTTGCTATGTTCAAAACAGAGTTTTGATGAACCCCAGACATCAAAAAACTGCTTATGAAATTTTGTTCAAAATCAAACCATTAATTTCATTTTTCAAAATCTTTGGCTGCCCATGTTTCATTTTAAATCTCAAAGACTCCATTTCAAAATTTGCAGCCAAAGTAGACTGTGGTTATTTTCTGGGATATTCTTCTACTGCTAAGGCCTATAAAGTGTTTAACACAAGGACCAAGACAATAGAAGAAACTCTGAATGTAAAGTTCAATGAACTTTCATCTCTAAAAATCCCGCAAATCCTGCTGAACTATTTGATTTAGATAAATTCAAATTTGAAGATATCACTGTTAAAACTAACAATGCAGGTATTCCACAGTCTCCACAACAAGATTACAGAACAGATGTTGTGATCCCCAGTCACTACAAAATCTATTCTGCCTCAGAGGAAGCAGCTGTTCAAAACAATTGTCAAAACTCTGCCACAGCTGTGTCAACCACTGTTGGCCAGTCTTATACTCAAACCACTGCTTCACCCCTCACAACCACTGACCTATCATCTGTTGACAAAAGTCAATCATCTGTTGACAAAAGTCACTACAGAAGTACCAACAGATGTTACACAAACAGAGTCACCAAACCTCTGTCCATCACCTCAAAATGCCATCGTTCCATATCAGGGAGATCTTATTTACTTAAGAGCTCATCCACCAGACCAGATCATTGGCAACATCAGAGAGGGTGTGCTCACAAGAAGCCAATCCTCCAATATCTGTCTTTTTGCAGGTTTCCTATCCCTCACACAACCTGTCAAGTACCAGAGGCACTAAAAGACAACAGTTGGGTAGAAGCCATGCAAGAAGAACTCCTTCAATTTAAAAGACAACAAGTATGGGAGCTTGTACCACTTCCTAAGGATGTTTGTCCTATAGGAACAAAGTGGGCCTTCAAAAACAAAACTGATGAAATGGGTATTGTTGTTAAGAATAAAGCCAGGCTTGTGGTTCAAGGCTTCAGACAAGAAGAAGGAATAGATTATGATGAGACTTTTGCTCCTGTAGCAAGACTAGAAGCCATCAGACTCTTTTTAGCCTTTGCTGTCAACCACAACATAAAGGTGTATCAGATGGACATCAAATGTGCTTTCCTTTATGGCAAAATTCAGGAGGAGGTCTATATATGTCAGCCACCTGGTTTTGAAGACACATTCCATCCTGACTATGTCTACAAGCTCAACAAAGCTTTGTATGGACTCAAACAAGCACCAAGGGCCTGGTATGAAACTCTTTCCACATTTCTCTTATCCATTGGCTTCACAAGAGGTAAAATAGACAAAACTTTATTTCTTAAATGGAAAGGGAAACACTTAATGATTGTTCAAATATATGTGGATGACATCATTTTTGGATCCACATGTAACCAAATGTGTGAAGAGTTCAGAAAACTCATGACAGCAGAGTTTGAGATGAGTGCCATGGGTGAGCTTCAGTGTTTCCTTGGTCTTCAAGTGAAACAACTGCAAAATGGCACATTCATTCACCAAAACAAATATGTAAAGAATTTATTAACCAAATTTGAGATGAATGATTGTAAGCCATGTAGCACACCCATGAGTACAGTCAAGTTGCTCATTATTGATGACAAGGATGAACTGGTTGATCAAACACATTATAGATGCATGATTGGGTCTTTACTGTACTTAACTGCATCTAGGCCAGACATTATGTTTGCTACCTGTGTCTGTGCAAGATCCCAGGCTTCACCCAGAAAGTTAAACCTTATTGCTGTGAAAAGGATATTCAGATACCTCAAAGGTGCTCCCACACTTGGTATCTGGTATCCTGCTAATGGAAACATTGAGCTTTCAGGTTATTCAGATAGTGACTTTGCTGGCTGTCACACCACAAGAAAATCCACATCAGGAGGGTGCCAATTTCTAGGGAATGCCTTAGTCTCCTGGCAAAGCAAAAAGCAGGCAGCTATTTCAACCTCAACAGCTGAAGCTGAATACATTGCTGCTGCAAGCTGTACAGCCCAACTCATGTGGCTTCAAAATCAACAACTGGATTTTGGGATAACTGCACTACAGACTCCACTCATGTTGGACAGACAAGCTGCTGAAAATATCATCAAGAATCCAGTCTCTCATTCCACTACCAAACACATTGACATAAGACATCATTTTGTCAGAGACAGCTATGAAAAAGGTTTGATTTCTCTGCACCATGTTCCAACAGAGGGTCAGTTGGCAGATGTGTTAACAAAAGCTTTAGACACATCTACCTTTACAAATCTAATTTCAAGAATTGGTATGTTAAACATGGATTAAACAAATAAATTTTTAATAAACCATAATAAAGTGTTTCAGAAAATCAAAATTTTTTTCTAATAGCTGTTTGGTTGAAAAATCTGTTTATAACATCTGATCAGATAAAACAACCACTGTTTCATTCATATCCACTGTTGGTTGAAAAATCTGTTTCAAAACATCTGATTAGATAAAACAACTGTTAGTTGAAAAATCTGTTTCAGAACATCTGTTCAGATAAAACAACTGTTTCCTTATATATTTATACTATATCTATGAAAAAAAAAACAGTTGGTTCCATCAGCTGTTTGTATCAGTTGTTTGCAAAAAACAGTTGTTCTCCACCAGATGTTTCATCCATCAGATGATTGCCACGTCTGCTCATATAAGCAGAGGTTTGGCCACATCAGCGGTTTCCTTGAGCCTATAAAAACCCTGTTTTACCACAACAGATGTTACACTGTCTCATTGTATTCAAAATACAGAAACCGCCTTCTTCATTCTCAAACCCTCAATCAAATTTTCATTCATCTTCACCTTCGAAATCCATTACAATGTATCTTCAAGCCAAAGCCACTCACAATTGTCTCCCCTATCTGGTTAAAGCAGATGACAACGTTTCATTCCATTCCACCATCGACATTCTTCTAAACTCCAAATACCTACCCATCTTAACCGCTAACGCCCCCATTTATCTCGATACTCTCCAAGAGTTCTGGTTGAATGCTGAGTTTTTACTCCAAGACAAAAAGCCTACTTCCATTATTTCCAAAATTGGAGAAACTAGTATCGTAATTACCCCTGAAATCATATCCACAACCTTCTCACTGAATGACCTGGCAGGTAAGGACTCCTTCACTAAAACAGAGCTTCACACTGAGTTCCAAGAAAGAGGGTATGATGGTCAGATGACTGGATTGTAACATTTCACGTCAAATAATTGTACGCTACGGATTAAAACGACAAGTTTTATTTTTGGATGACATTTTGAAGCCTAATACAATGATATATATTCATATATATATATATATATATATATTTATATATATTTATATAAAAGTTTATAATAATAATAATAATAATAATCATAACAATAATTCTAGTGTAATAAAAAAAATCAGATTTTTATTATTAAACCATAGGTTATCTCCAAACCAAACCCAAAGGCCACTCTCCTTTCCTTTATTTCGGAGCCCAGCCCATTACTGGCCAGGCCCAACAGCTGAGCCCACACTCCTCCCCTTCCTTGCTGTTTAGAAAAAAAAAAAAAAAAAACTGACCCAGCCGGGTCTCGAACCTGTGCAGCGAGCGGCCCAAGGCAGAACACAAACAACACCCCACCACTAGGCCACCATGTGTTATTAACTTAATACCAGAATTTTATTTCATTTAAGCCTTTCTGAAACAAACAGATACAATCTGTTTCTTTCTCGCTGCACGTTCCAGCCAAGAGCCCCAAGTCACCCTTCCTTAAATCCATCCAATTGATTTGAAATCACACGTATTATTACCGGACTATGTATGGGAAGTTTTGGACTGGTCAAACGCGTCATTTACACGCACTAATCTCGTTTAAAAACATTCCAAATCAGTGATAATTTACGCGTTTATAAACAATACGTTGGTCAACTTGCTAAATCTTGGAATGGAACTGTAATATTATAAATTGAACGACCCTTGACAACCTAAAAGGGCGGATATACACTGAACAACCTTCAATCGACCTGTTTTCATCCTAAATAGCTTGCAATCGAAGCACTTCTGGTCGCAACCTGCAACGCCAAGTTCACCATCTTTTGGGTGATATTTGGCATTGTTGGGCAGCACATATTCTATATCACGAGACTTAACGTTTTAAGGTGAGTTTACATAGCCCCTTTTCTCTATTTTCACTATTTTTGGGGTGAAACATGTTTAAACATTTTATGCTATCATTTACTCATACTTACTTGTGATTCAATTACATCATCATTCTATCATTTGACTGTAACAAAAAGACACAGTACAATCATTAACAATGATCAAGCCGCCTGTTTAGATTATAGCGCTATAGGTCTGACAAACCCATCCCCCTCATAAATTAAGGGATGATCGATAACAGTAACAACATTTAACTAACTTGCGAGTTAGTCAACAGTCGACACAAGGTTTGGTTGTACAAAGACGCATTGTTACATGTCGGTATCATACTCTATCATCATACAACTTTGAACGTTGTACAAACTATTGTTATCAACTATTTTTCAAAAACCTATGTATCCTCACCAACTTTTGTTGACCCAAAATATTTTCAACTTAACATGTTTCAGGTTCTACTTGCTTGAAGATTTGAGTCATTGCTTGAAGATGTGAGCATAGTTTTATTCAATTAGATGTACGAGTTCTTGTAGAACAATTGTATGTAATTTATTTAAATCATTTAATGAAATCTATTATACACCATGAGCTACTGAACAATCATCAATACGTGACATCCCGATTTTTCCGCCATCGGTTGGGGTGTTACATGGATCAACTCTTTTCAAAAAGTTTTTCCCTCCAGTCATGAAATTTTTCTTCCATACCCTTCTTCTATGTGTCTCTGCTAAGTCCACATCCTTCAATGAAATCCCACTAAGGATGCAATATCTGGGTTATGCCATGTTGTCAAACTCTGACTTCAATCTTTCCCAGGGATTGTTCATGGACTTAGTATCAAATGTGAAAGCAATCAAGTCTGGGTCTAACAATGCTTTTCTTATCTACCCAAGAATTCTTAGTGTAATCTTACAAAAAGTCTTACCAGAAAAAGTTTTCAAAAAGGATGAGGCAATGCAAATGAAAAGCTTAACTGATGAAACTTTCACTAGAATGCTGGGTGGAAGCACCCAAGAAAAGGTGTCTAAAGTGTCAAAAGTTTCTAAAACACAAAAAAAGAGGACAAAGACAACAACTGTTGTCAAAACCTCTGTTGTTGAGCCCACTGCTCCTGGTGATCATGGCACTACATCCAGTGCTGTGAAACCCACACCTGCCACTTCCAAAAAGAAACATCCATCCACAAAAACCACCACTCAACCACAAATGAGACTTCTGGATGATGAGGTACCAGAAGAAACCTCTGTTGCATCACCAAAGCAACCTAAAACCACTGTTGTTACTTCCTCACAACAGTTGGACATACCTCCACCTGACCAAACTCCTCATGAATCCTCCCAAAAGGATCATGTTGTAAGCCAAGGGGACACACATCATGATACATTTGAGTCACTTGGCCAAATGTTCACAAGCCCCTCTCCCAGGGCTAATTCTCTTGTTACTCCTCCACCCTCACCATCACATCATGTTCCACAAACCATGCAACCTCTGTTTAAGGCAATTGACAAATCTCAGGAAGATCCTAGTTCCTCTCTTCCACCTATCACTGAGAGCATACTCCCACAAGTGACTGGTCCTGAGAACATTCAATCTGCTATCCAACAAACAGAAGAGGAGGTTACACCACCTGAGTTCAATGCAACTCTAGGTGAGTTTTCAAGTGGAGCAGCCACTACTGATGTAGAGACCACTGTCTCACATCAGGACAGTTATTACATTGCTAAGACTCCCTTGAAGGCAACAACTGTTGAAGCCACTATAGTGTCTCCAAAAACAGTTGGAAGTCCCCAGTACCAAGAAAAAAGGGGCATCTGATTCACCTATTAGGACTGAATCAGGTAGAACTACCACTGGTAGGGACTCAGATGATCCTATTAACTTAGGAGATGGGTCAAAATACCAAGAATTGACGGACAGAGTTTATGCAATTGAAACCTCTGTAGCTGACATCAAATCTGATGTCAAGCTTATACTGAGCTCCATAGCAGACCTTTCCAAGAGTCAACCATCAACAGCTGATATAGCTAGTGAGCTATGGAAATCCGTTTCCCCCATCATCATAGCTCACAGAAAACTGGCTGATCAGACACATGAGACATATATGGCTGAGATCAGAAACATGGTGGATGCAAGGTATAAAGATACCCATGCAGATATTAAAGCCATCAAGGACCATCTGCTGAAGACTACTAGCTCTGCCCCTACCACCATTCTCAGGGGTGAAAATGATGATGCTTTCACGGCTGATGATGCCTAAAAGGGGGAGAGTGGCAGAGATAGGCTACCAAAGCTAGATCCCTTTGGTTGTCCTCCTTCTCAAAAGGGCCAAGCCAAGTCTGCCAACAAACCAGAGTCTACTAAAACAGCTCCACAACAACAACAGCAAGCAACACCAACAGCACCACAACAAACCACTGACAAGAACAAAGCAGTAGATGACTCTGCAAACATAGAAGCTGAAAAGGCTGCTCAAGACAAACAGAAAAGAGCTGACACCTTGGAAGTTAAAGCAGAGTCATTAGTAGAACTCAAGAAGAAACAACAGCAGGAAACTGAAGATGTGGATCCTCTAAAAGGATGAAAAGGCCTGCTAAGCATGTCAGAAAACCACCATCCAAGTTAAACACCTCTGTTGACAAAACCACTGCTACTGAAACCACTGCCACCCAAAACACTGAAACCACCCAAAACACTGCTTCCCAAACCACTGTACCCAAACCAACAAACACACCTGAACATACAACCACCAAACCTACATCACCAGCCAAATCCCAAACATCTGCTGGACCTACTAAAAGGCCAACAGATGTTAATCCAACCACTGCTACCAAATCACCATCCCATAAAATCATGTACACAAGGAAGAGAAAATCAGCCTTTGTGGTACATGATGAAAACATACACACATCACCAAACACCACCTCAACTGCACAATCCACTCCTCCTATCACAGCTATTCCAATCACATCATTCTCACCACACACATCCAAATTCAGATCCCATAGACCACCACCAACCATTACACCATTGGTTGTTCAGTATCCCCTTGAACTTGATCTACTCAAGGGGGAATTACAATCCTTCTACATTACTGAACAGCCATCAGACAGATCCTTCCCATCTCTCCCAAACTTCCCTGTTCCCCTCAACATTGATACATATCTGAAATACAAGGGTGAACAGGTGGATGCCATCATTAAGGAGAAATGCAAAGGGAAGGATGACAGGACTGCTCAGGGCATCCATTCAGCAGAGCTTAGCAAACTCAGAAGGATTGAAGACTTTGCTAAGACCCTGAGCAACTCCATGTCCTCCATGCCTCTCAGTGGTGACTTGGAAAAGGAGGTAAGGGAATCTCTTCTGGAACAGATCATGGCAACCAAGCCTTACAAAGCAACCAAGAAGCAGTTTAATGGTTGGTCCACACATGCATTAAGAGAAGAACTTCTAAGAATAGAAGAAATGGCCAAAGACCCCAAGGCTAAAGTCTCTACTCCTAATTTTGGCAAAGGCAGAGACCCAGTCAGAGCCTTAAAGTTTAAAAGGATGAGGCAAGAGATAGTAGCTGCCAACTATGGGGAAATGAGGTCTGTCTCTAGATGGTCTGAGCTAAGGCTGGTTGAGACATACAAGAGTCTGGAAGAAAACAGAAAGAAGGATCCCAGCCTACCAAGAAAACCTGTTTACACTGATGAGCCAATGATGAAGAGACCCCAACAGACTTTTACCTTGGACAGCTTACTTGACACCTCTGATCTATCAACTGCTGCAAGAAGACAGTTCAAGAAACAGAAGGAAATGTCAGAAGAAGATCAGAGGAAGTTTGCTGATACATTCATCAAGGAAGGGCTCTTCAATCAAGTACATTTTGTCTCTTATCCTACAACAGAGAAACTCAGAGAACTCATTGGAAGACCTCCATCACCCAACTCATCCAGAATAAAAATTCACCTCAGCAAATCCACTGACTCAAAAATTCTAAAATGGAAAGTCAACAAAGACAACCATGAATTGACACTACTCAGGTCAGATGGAAGGGTTCAGAAGATTAGCATGGATGATGCTTACAGTCTATGTGCAGAAGATCACCAAACATTGCTGAATCTGGAACTTGAAAGAGATGAAGAAGACTTGTTTGCTCTGAACTTTGAACTACAATTCAAAGGTCAAATCAGAGAAAGTCTGATGAGGAATAAAGATCAATAAATAAAGCTGAGTTTTGGCATCATCTATTCTAGGGAAGATTGTTGGGTCTGCTGACCTGGAGAAGAACAGATGATTGGAAAGCCAAAATATGCTAACAGTTGATCCTTTCAATAAACAGTCTTTACAACTTACTTCTCCCAAAAGACTGCTGACTCTAACAATTGTTCTATCCAAACAACTGCTATGACAAGTGCTGATACAAAGGACTGCTGAATAAACAACTGATGAAGAACAACTGCTGACTAAAGGTCTGATGAAGAACAACTGCTGATTCAAGTACTGAAGACTAAAGCACTGCTGGAGCCAACAGCACTTAGGCTCCAGCTATGGATACAAGACCATCAGAGTTTTCCTACAACAGCTGTTTACTATCAGTGCTTTCAATGTAACAGTAGTTTGTAATAGGCAGATGTTTTATGTTTGTTATTCTGTTAGAGGTCACTGTCTTAGGTGACGTCAGCTTAGGTCATCAGTGGTTTAGGTCTGTCTATAAATAGAACAGTGCTTGTACTGTTCTATTGCATCACACACACAAACATTCTCTCAGACAAACAATCACTGTGTGATCAGGCTGAGGGGGAGTATTTGTACGATTGTAATCTTTTGGATAAATGAAAGCATTCGATCTGAAAACATTTACTCTCTTGTTTTGATTAACAGTTTATTATTCCGCTGCACTTTCATTCTATATTCGTTTCACTTTTATCATATTTAGTTAAACATAATCAAAACAATCAAACTCAGATCCTAACAGGATCTGACACATTCTAAGAAAAGTAATGCAAAATAGGGTGTGTGTCTGAGTCTGTGCGATGTGCTGATAGGCTTCGTAGACCTAATACTGCGTGCCTGATACATACATATCAAACGAATTGTTGTGTGGATGAACTCTTCATTGGCATATGGTCTTAGTACCGTAATTTCGTTTGATAGGGTATTTGTACAAAACTCGGAGGTTTAGGGTCGTTATGTTATTAGTTGTCTGGGGATAGCCTCTCTGATCTTCTACTGTAAGTCATTACGGACCTAGATCAGATAGGGTGTCTTTATAAAAGAGCTTTATGCCAAATCCTAAAGTTACCGAATTGAGGAACTTTCTATGTTTTATGATGATCAAAGATTATCTATTACATCGTATTAATCACTGATGCAAATCATGATTAATATCAGTCCTCAACCTGGTAAAGTGCACATGTTACTTTGCTGCATTAATTTGCTGACATGTATACCTCTGTGCATTATACCTTGTAAATTACAGACGACGAAAGCATAATCACGCTTTACAATGAGTCTTTGTGCATTTGCTTCTTGATACGGGAGTATGTCGTGTGCGTGGGAACCACAGCCAATTATGTTTATACTATACATAATAGTATCAGTCTAAAGCACTGCACAAAAGTCTGCATGTGAGTTTATGTGGATCACAATATCAGCAGTTGCCAGATCACATATTGTCTTTAATGATAATAATCAAAAGATCAACAGTGTGATCAGATTTCTCAATAACTGATATGATCCCTTTACCGAAAATCCCAAAACATTTACTATTTTCTATTTACATTTCTGCATTTTATTTTCTCGTCAAAAATTACAAAACTCAAAATGATTTTAGGTGTGTTTTAACATAAACTTTAGAAAATCAAAAAAGATTTTACATTTCTATCTTATTTTTGATAGCTGATGGTGGTTGATGCTGATTTTTCTAAACCTTGATGAACCATTTGGGCTTTGTCATCTTTAATTGAGAAAATATGATTGTTGGATGCTTAAAAGTTGGAAAATATTTTGAACGGGACTCGATTTTGAGATTTGGTAAAATTTTCAAAATTCCTGATTTACTTTCGCCCATTCGTTTGGGACGAAGGAGGAATTTCATTCTCATTCGTACGTTTTGTTTTCGGCGAAGGTGAGAGTTCTTTAGTTGTTTTTCACTTTCGAACCCATATGTCTCATTCGTACCTTTCCTTAGGGGCGAAAGAGACAAAAGCTTCACATTCGACCGAGGTAAATGGGCGAATGAGAAGCCTATATATATCTTGTCTGCTCATTCGAACCCTTACAAAAAAAAAATCAAATTTTCTGATTTAATGTCCACTTGTTGCTCGTGCTATTTGGATCTTCTCATTGTGTTTGCCTGATACTTCTAATCATTTTGCTATAATTTTTACAGGTTAACATCTTCATTTGAAGATTTAATCGATGCATTTCAGTCCGAACCCTAACTGTCATTAACCATTGATTTTTAGATAATAATTGATCGTAGTTTTGATAGGGTTTCATTGTTTGACTGTTTTAGGGGGGAGATTATGCAAAAACTAAGGTTTAAACAACATCAGTTAGCATAATCGATTGATGTAAAACTTATAAACCCTAGTTTTTGAAATAAAACAATCAATCAATGAAAAACTGATAAAATTGATTGTTTGAGAAGATTATTCGGAGGTTTTAGGAGCAAAATGTATCAAACTAACAAGTTGAAATCAACTGATGTTCAAAATTGATAATTTGAAATGAAGAACTGTCCCTTCGCACGTTTCGAACGGTCGAACGTACAAAAACGGGCGAAGGAATGGGTTTTGTCTGGGCGAATGAACATATTTGGGCGAACGAAACTTTTTGTCAAAAACTTTTACATTCGCACCTATAATTCCACATTCGTACCCCCAGAAACTCTCATTCGCACCTCCGTTTGGGCGAATGAAGAGTTCAATTACCAAATTTTCAAACTTTGATTATTTTTTCGATTTTTAACATGTTTACTTGTTTTATTTTGCAATTTAAATCATGTCTGAACAGGAAAAACCTACTGAACAAGCTGGATCATCTACACAAGCCGCTGATAAAGGAAATGAAGAACTGTTGCCATTCGATAATGCGCATAATTGTTGTGCATATCTTGGGGACGTTAAGAAGCACACTGAATTCACAGAGATTATAGAGTTTCTGAAGAGAAGTCGGGTGATAGACGCAATTGCTACACTTGCTATTATCTACCGAGACATAATATAAGAGTTTTGGACTGAAGCTAAAATGGATTTTTGGGAGTGTGAAACGTTTCTGGTGAGCAAGATACAAGGAAAATTGGTCATCGTTTCAGAGAAGGATATCAGGGAAGCTTTGAAGCTTCAAGATGAAAAGACTGATCCCAGAGAGCTTAGGTTTATGGAACAGAGAAAGTGCTTTCTAAGGATGAAATAAAACGGGACGATTACTGATGGCTCGTTACAGAAGGGAAAGTTATGTCCACAATTCAAGTATTTGGCGCATGTGATGATTCATGTATTCGGTTCAGCTGTTGGAGGTTATGATCTGATGAGAAAGAGTATTAGCTCAATGATGGTTGCACTGATATTGAACAAACCGTTCAATGTATCAGGGATGCTTATGGAACATCTGTTGGAACCTGGCAGAGGCACACGGAATTTGAAGTTTTTGTTGTATCCTCGATTCCTTCAGATGATTTTTGATCACAAGAATAAAGAATTGAAGAGGGATCCAAAATAGATCGTAGTTCAAGAACATATGTCTATCAATACATTGGCAAGAATGAAAGCGTATAAAGGTTTGTCGATGAATGAACGTCCACCTGTTAGACGTTTATTTGTACATTTGGTGAGGATTGACTATGAGGATCCAGGTAAAGGTGAAGTAAGGCATGCTAATAGTGATTCAGATGAAGACAATCCATTACATCCTGTTGATCCAGATGCAAAGCGAAAGCGACAGGTTGTTAATGTGGGAGCTAAAAGTGGGAAAGGGAAAGAAAAAGAGATAAGGATAGATGTTGTTCCTGAGCCTACTAAGAAGAAGAGTGCACCAAGAAGGCATAAGAGCATGGTGAAGAAAGGGTTACACCTAGTTGATGAGGCGTCCGTTGATTCTGAAGAGACGCAGGAAGATGAACACTGGGATTCAGATGCTGAAACGGTAAAGACTACCACGCACAAGGCCACTGTGGCTGGTGAGTCTGCCAGTTTGAATAGATCTGTGGAGGAACAGAGAATGAATAGCCCTATTCGATTGGATGAAGAGGATGAGGGTTTAGGTTTGGGAGCAGGAGACATTCCTGGTTTGCCAGTTCAGGGGAGAAACCAAAGAAACCCCAATTCAAAAAGAAAGAAAAGGTGGTAAAGCCCGCAGAGAAAAGAGCTAGAGAGATTGAAATGTTGATAGCTGGAAAGAAGTTGCCACCTGCTTCTAGCTCGAAATCACCAGTTGTTGCTCCAGTCTCGAAAAAGCAGAAAACAACAACTACTTCAAGTACTGAACAGGGAGCTGATATACCTGTTGATGCCTTTAATGAAGCATTAGATAACGTACTGAAGAAGATGAAGAAGGGTAAACTGCTAGAGGTTGCTGAAGTTTCCACTCGAAAGGTTACAGTGGATAGTGATGTGATGAACACTGTTAACCGGAAACTTGCTGAAATGATGAATATCATAAACAAGCAGCAGGCAGAGATTGACCAACTGAGAAAGAATGACTCAAAGATGTTGGATGTAGTGGTTATATCAAATGAGAATAATGAAGAGCTGAAAAAGAAGATTAAACGGTTGCAGAAGGATAATCAGAAGCTGTTGAAACATGAATAAGTAACACCAGACGGATTATAGCTTTGAAGGGAGAGAATAAGAAGCTGATAGAGAGTAATAAAAACATGGATAATCTAATCAAAGATTTATACTCTCGAGCTCCTCACCTGAAAGAAGGTGAAGAGGATAAAAAGCTAGACGAGGAGCAGGTTGATTTTGAACTATCTGATGATGATGAGGAGGATGATGAGGATCTTAATGAAGATGCTGGTAAAGCTCCTAAAAAGAAGAAGGATAATGATGATGATGGCTCGAATGATGGTTCTGGTGATGATAGCGGCTCTGCATTTGATGATGATGATGATGATAATGATGATGATGATACAGACAAATATAAGTATGAGAAAAGAGAAACTGGAAAAGGAGGAGAATCTAGTTCAAAATCCCCTGGAGGATCAGTGGATGATGATATGATCTTCTGGAATGAAAAGCTGAAGTCTATGCCTGAGATGATAAACAGATGTATCGCCAGATGCTTACTGATCGAGTCTGGACGATTGACATGACCAGCAGATTTTCTGAGATCTTTGAATCTTGTGACAGGGTGTTTGAATTAGAATATAATGATCCAGATTTGGAAGATGGTGAAGTCTCGGCGGCGATGACAAAAGAGATCTTTGAAGGTTTAGCGAAACAGGTTGGAAAAACGTTAGAAGAACTGTTGGCTGATAACCAAATTCCTGATCTACCTGAAAAGGAAGCTGGAGATCATTCTGATGATCGTGACGTACCTGGGTTCGAGGATATAGAAGTTGAAAAATGTGACTAGTGAAGAGTATCTAGAATATTTTAAGAAATACAAGGATTCTGGATTTACTGCTTTGACTGATGAACTGTTAAATGAAGCCGACAGACTTGCAAAAGAGAAAAGTGATAAATTTGTTGATGAAGTATTCAAAGGGCATGATAAACCGCATATCAGACAATCCGATAGCTTGAAAGAGTTACTGAGGGAACTAAAAGAGAAAGAGGCTAATCGTCCTAAAGCTGAGATTCAGGGTAGCTTTTATAAATTCCACAACGATATGTTTAAAGGAAAAGCGTTGGGTTGGAAGTTTATAAAGCAATTGAAGTGTGTTGCAGTGAAGTGGGAGAAGGGGATACTCTACTTTGATAAATTTCATGATTTGAAAACTCTCCCATACTGGGCCATTCGTGATATTTGTCGTCACAAGTTTACTGGAACGACAAATGATCAGATTGCCTACTTTGCTGATAAGATGGCTAGAGAAAGCAGGACAAAGTGGAATCTCTTTGAACCTCAGTATCCAAAGCGGATTGTTCATAAGAAAACCATTGATGATATTACCAGTTTGCCTATGGTGACTTTAAAGTACAAACCACCAAAAGTGTTGAGGCATATTCCATTGTTGCAGATTCCTCAACATTTTGCAAAAGATTTTATCTGGTGGTACTACGATTGGAAGATTGCAGAAGCTGTGATAGTGTTGAAAGACGGAGACAAGAATTTCAGAAAGATACACATATTTGATCCCATATGGTTGGTGAATTGTTCACATGAGGACATCATTATGTTGTATTGCAATCCTATTTTCAGCGATGTGAAAGATGCTGAACAAGCAAGTAAATACCAGCGTGGGGTATTTATGTGCTTTGCTTATGATATCAATGCCGGATGCGACTATGATAAGAAGCTCGGCAAGTTTGTTAAAGCTCAAGAGGTTCCTGAAGAGAAGAAGAAAAAGCCGAAGCAAGTATTTGAGAAGGTGATGACGTTGGAAGAGAAGAAACTACTGCGCATTAAGCTGATGAACAAGAGAATGGATGAAGAACGAAGGCTTAAACAATCCAAGCAATAGTCGAGGGGGAGTTTATAGATGCATTATTGTGCGACTAATGCTTTGGATTACAATAAACATATGTTACTGGTGATTGTCGAACGGGCGAAGGAGTTTGAATGTGGGCGAATGAAGAATTTACTGGGTGTGAAGGAGAAGAAACATACGAAGGGGAGACAAGGAGTGCGAATGTAGATTTATTGTTTTGTAGTGCTTGGTTCGCACGAAGTGTTTGGGCGAACCTGCACATTCGACCATTCAATATGGGCGAATGTGCATGCCTATAAATAGGTTAAGCCATTTTTGAAAGTTAGTAGTTGATCATTTTATTTCCCTCCTGTTTTGTGTCTCTCCCTAGTGTTTTGTCAACTTATTTTCACGTCATATCTGATTGTAATCTTTATTAAAACATGTAATTTGAGTTGATTATTAATGAGAAAAACCTTTGAAATGATGATTTCTGTGTTTTGATTGTTTGATTATCATAATTGTGATTGATTCAGGGATTCCGCACCTGAATCAAACTTGTTTGATCAATCTCTTTGTAGATTTGACGATCCTAAGCGCATACAGTTTCAAGCATTGTTGAACCAACCAAAAACCCCATAAACTATGTTGCTCAAACTTCATCTTATACACCACCATCATACCCTACCAATTACATCCAACAACAATCTTACATTCCTCAAATGAACCTAACTCAAATGAACCCAACTCAAATGAACCCAAGTCAACCAAATCAAAGCCTAATTGTGTTGGAGACATCTAATTTGAACAATGTCACTGTTGAAGTTGCACAGCAACATGTAGCTTTGGTATCTGCTATGGTCGTTTCGTATAATGGGTTGGTAGCTAGTCAAATTGGTAACAACAACTTAACTAGTGAAGACTATGCTCAAATTGACAAGGAGGAGATGGAGCTCATTGACATTCAGCGGGCATTTGCTAGTGTCATGAGACGAGCGACTGTGTTTATAGAGAAGACGGGCAGAACTGATCTTTCTACATCTCCCAACACCACATATGGCTTCAACAAAGCCAAAGTCACATGTTTTAACTGTGGTGGGAAATGTCACTTCAAAAGAGAATGCACACAGCCAGCACAACAGGGAAACAGGAATCCTTTCAACACTAATTACTAGAACCGTCAATCTCAAAATCAGGTATATTATCAAAGCCAAAACAACTCCAACTACCAACCACAAAATAATTACCAAAATCGACAAAACGCCTCACCAAACAATTCTGAAAGACAAACCACTACACCAAACCAGAACCAAAACCAAACACCACACAATCCAAATAGAACAATCATTCCAATTTCTACACCAAATAGCCAAACCCAACCAGATAACCAGAACCAGGCTTTGGTAATCCAGAAGGATGAAGGATTTGATTAGACTGGTATGCAACTTGGTGTTGAGGAGATCACTGCTGGTAATGTGGCGTGCGTTGCTCAGAAAATAGATTTGGAGGAGTTGGTGTTAGTTGAAGATGATTTGGAGACTGAGAAGATATCTGAGGTGAAGATTGAGGAATTGATGGAAGAAACTGATGTTTGTGTTGAAGAGAAGTCAGGATTGGTTCTTGACTCAGTCACTGATATTCCTGAATAGTGTGATTCAGTTTATTCTGATTCGGAGAGCGAGTCTGATTCTGAAGCTAGTGTTAACAACTTGTGAGGCGTCTATTTGTGTCAGGGGCCCTGGATATGTAACTGCTCAAGATATCATGGAGATTCATAGTTGCATTACGTATAGCTTCCTTGCACTGTCTCGGAGAGAGGCTCGGAGAAATAGACATGTCTGTGAAGATGCGGACTACCTGCACCTGGACAGAAAGACCCTATGAAGCTTCACTGTTCCCTGGGATTGGCTTTGGGCCTTTCCTGCGCAGCTTAGGTGGAAGGCGAAGAAGGCCTCCTTCCGGGGGGGTCCGAGCCATCAGTGAGATACCACTCTGGAAGAGCTAGAATTCTAACCTTGTGTCAGGACGTACGGGCCAAGGGACAGTCTCAGGTAGACAGTTTCTATGGGGCGTAGGCCTCCCAAAAGGTAACGGAGGCATGCAAAGGTTTCCTCGGGCTGGACGGAGCCTCGAAGGGCCGGTCACCTCGGATCAGCGTAAGATCTGGAATAGAAAGTGTGAAGTGCCCCTATTCCCTGACTAATGAGATAGCCCGTGCAAGTTTTAGAACTCACAGTTTCCCTGTCCCACTGCCAAAAAGAAGACAGCAACAATCTAGCTCCTCGTACTACTTCTCTCAGTAAATACCATTATCTTAGTTAGGTAGTAAGTAGATAGACGGATTAGTACTTTTACCCAGGGGTATCATTTTGGATATCTTTTCTATTGTATTGACAATATTGTATCGAACAAATATAATTCATCGTGATAAGCAACTCTATTTATTTCCGTCTCGTAGGTTTTCTTTTTTACCTGTTGATTCAAATGATGGGTTCGTTGGATTAGCTTTGCTACTCGGATTTTTTATTGAAAAATTGGATAACATAGAAATAGGGGATGGTCCAGCATTTTTTACATTTTTTTATTTCTTTTTTTTTATCGGGAAATTTTTTATAAGACCCAATCCCAGAAAGACTAAAAGAAAATCATGTATTAGTCCAGGTAAATCCATTATATATAAAAAAAGAGATAAATAAATCAAAATCTTGCATAACTTTATTGACCCGGTCAGGAAAAAAGAAGTAACTCTACTTTTTTATAATAGTTCTTAATTATTCAATTTGAAGGTCGAAGAAAAAAAGAAATATCTTTTGTTCAAAAAAAGAAACCTGCACCCGCTATTTTTAAGGCCTATTTCTTTTTTATCCCGAAATGATGAATTGAGCTCGAACTCATAGCTCTTTCTCTTTTTCTCTTTTGAGAGCTGTATGTAACTACAGTTCTTTATGGGCTGGGGAAATCTCCTAAATGCCGCGTGGAGGTAGAAGGCCCACGGGTCGTGAACTTCTTTTCCCGGAGAAGAATCAATGACGGTATCTGGGGAATAAGCATCGGCTAACTCTGTGCCAGCAGCCGCGGTAATACAGAGGATGGAAAATTTCTACAATAAATTGGGGTAGGTCACTAATGGAGTTTCCTATCCACGATTCTGTTATTTACTGGAAGAATTTGACTCGATTAACCGACTTCTAGCACCCAGTGTTCCGTTGAGCTAGAACATGGCTCATCCGACATTGCCAGATATTGTATTCAGATCTGACAAGCATCGGTGGCTTGTTGTTCGTGCCAGTGTTATGTGGATCGTGATTGATTGAATCCATTCTCTTATTGTTTCTAAAACAAAGTCTATTTATAAAATGGTTGAATCGAAAATAAACTATTACTCTGTTTTGAATTCGACAAACAAACGATATCAATAAATGTGAGCTGATCTGTTTATATTAAATTGATTGGTTAGATCGAATTTAATTGACCAAGCTCTGATACCAATTGTTAGGATCTGAGTTTTATTGTTTTGATTGTTTAAGTAATGAAAATGAGAGAAGCTAAACTATAAATGGAATGTGCAGCGGAATGATAAACTATAAATCAAAACATGAGAATAATCGTTTTAGAATCGATAGCTTTCCTATATGATTGAATGATTACAAACGATTACTATTACTCCCCCTCAGCCTGATCACTCGTGTAAGTTTGTCTAAGAGAATGTTTTGAGTGATGAATAGAACAGTACATGCACTGTTCTACTTATATACAATCTAAACTACTGATGACCTAGGCTGACGTCACCTAAGACAGTGACATCTAACAGAATAACAACATAAAACATCTGATGAGACAAGCACTATTACATTGGAAACCACTGATAGGTAAACAGCTGATAGGAAACCTCTGATGGTCTTGAATCGTCTGTTGGAGCCTAAGTGTTGTTGGCTCCAACAGACCTTTAGTCTTCAGTACTTTGATTAACAGTTGTTTCTTCATCAGACCTTTGATCAGTAGTTGTTCTCTATCAGACCTTTGTAAGCAGCAGTTGTTCCAGCAGTTGTTAGGGTACAACAGATGTTAGAGTCAACAGTCTTTTGGGTGAAGTAACTTGTAAGTGCTGTTATATTAAGGATCAATATGTAGTATATTTTGGCTTTCCAATCATCTATTCTTCTCCAGGTCAGCAGACCCAACAAAAGGGAAGGAAAAGGCCTTTAACAAATGTGGTAATCCAGCATTATAGATCCAAGAGGTTTAAGGAATCTTACTAAATATCTTAAGTCTACCAAATCTTTGGTTGACCAAATCTTAGGAAGAATGTGAAGATATGACACTTCATTTAAGGTTTTCTAGTGTCTTGAAATAGTGGGACAAAAAGGAAAGTGGTGGTTATTATATAGGGTTAGGATACTTTATAAATCCTTGTGTTGATTAGTGGTTTAGCCATTTTTAGTTAGTCACAAAGGCATGATGGAATAGTTCATTACTAATGGGACAAAATGCATGCAATCTTACACATTAAATTTGTCTTTCAATTTCATGCGCACACACACACACACACACACACACACACACACACACACACACACACATATATATATATATATATGTGTGAAAACATACTAGTCTTTATTCATGGACTCTATCACATTTCTTAGTTATTGAAATAAATAAACACTTACACATGGTTTTAGAAAATAGTGTATAGTCGTTTAAACTCGTGTCACCAATGTTCGTTCATATGGGTGAAATTATACTCGTTTGGACCTTGCTAGACTCTCTCGGGGGACTTATCCATAGAAAATGACGCAAATTATGCATAGAAAGTTAAATGTTGACTAGAAAGTGTATGGATTTTGACCTGGTAAAGTGGCGGATATCACAGGTATAGTGTGTTTCCAACTTACTAGATTCTAATCCGAGGGATTTCTTATAGTCGGTGGGCACAAAGCTAAAATCAGCGCCTGAATCAAATAGTACCGATGCATAATGGTTGTCAAGGAGAAACGTACCGGTAACCACATTAGGATCATCATGTGCTTCATTGGCTCCCAGCACAAATGCTCGTCCGCGAGCTTGATCCTTAGCCTTAGGGCAATCCTTGCGGAAATGACCGGTTGTACCACATTCAAAACACTCATTCTTGGCAGGTGGAGTGTTGGTGGCCTTGGCTTTGCAGTTAGCGGTTTGGGGACCTCGACGATTTCAGTTCTTGCACAGGAAACTCTCACAAGTGCCAATATGGTGGTAATTGCATTTGCTGTAGTAGGGGTAGGGCCATTGTATTTGCGTTTGGGTTCCTCAGCAGCAGTGGCAGCAAAAACCTTCACAGGGTCTTGGCGTTTATGGGAGGAGTTATTTCCCTTCTTGAAGCCAGATCGCTTACGCGTGTCTCCAGAACTCTCACCCGCAACTGCAACCTTCTGGTTCAATGAACCCATACGGAAAGCATCATCGGTAAGACTATGGGCTAGAGTAACAGGAGCCTGGATGGTAGAGGGTGTAGACGCAGTGACCATGCTTCGAATCTTGGTAGACAAATCCCAAATGTACCGTTCAGCTCTCTTGTAATCCGGTGAAACCATCTGAGGAATAAGTTGAGAGAGCTCGTGAAAACGGGTGGTGTAAGAAGTCACATTGGCATCCGCCATAAAAAGATTCCAGAATTCTGCTTCCGCTTTTGCAGTTCGCTCATTGGACAATATTTCTGCATGAGTAGAGTATTGAGATCGGCGCAGGTAAGATGGTAAGCCACGACTCTACCCAAGGTTTTTACATAAAAATTCCAACAAGTGAGGGTTTCGTCTTGGAAAGTGCAAGTAGAGTACTTCACTTTCTGGTCCTTAGAGCAACCGCTAATGTTAAGAATTGACTCAGTCTTTTCGATCCAACGAACAATCCCAACGGCACCTTCGGTACCACGAAAGTTCCA
Source organism: Ambrosia trifida (assembly GCA_028751855.1). Lineage (NCBI taxonomy): Eukaryota > Viridiplantae > Streptophyta > Magnoliopsida > Asterales > Asteraceae > Ambrosia > Ambrosia trifida. Next base: position 128,143,702 of record CM054122.1, read on the forward strand.
TGGTTTGCAGGCCATGAAGTTTTTATATGAACATCCCCGAACAGGGTTTTCAACTTCTGTGTATACAATAGTGAATATTATAATTAACACAAAGTTTCACGTGGGAGTAGTAAATAGAGAATTTAGACCAAAAATTTCTACTGTTATCCGTTTTGCTTCCCCGTCGATGACCAGTACCTCCGGAGCCCCCGCTAGAATTGGCTCGAGTAGCGTCATGTCGAGCAATTGCCTCAGCAATCACCCTATCCAGTTCAGCGGAAGTGGCTGGTAATGGTTCGCCATCATTGGTTCGTGTATATTTTCGGGTTTGCATGATTCCTTTCTAATATATCACATATTGTTGATGCACGTTTTGCAACTAGTGCTATTGGATTGTACATTCTATTATGTTTTGGTGAAATCGTGGGGTCGAATGTGGCTTTTGGAAGGTCGAAGGTGGCTTATGGAGGTCGAATGTAGAAGAATTCAGGCTAACGTGGATTATGAAGAACATTGTGTTTGTTCGACCAGAAGAAGGGTCGAACTTGCACATTCGACCCTTACGGGGGGGGGGGGGGGAGGAATGTGCAGGCCTATATATTGTTTGATTTCAATTTTTCAAGTTATCTTTTTGTCATTTGTCTTTCCCGTTCGAACTGTAATTCTCTGTAGTGTTCTAATAGAGTCTGAAACTAAGATATTTCATTGTAAACATCATTGTAAAGGTTTTTATCAAACTTGTTTATTAATGAAATGGAAGTTAAAAAGGTGATTTGCGTGTTTTGTTCATATTATTATCATTTCATAACTGATTTAGGGATTCCGCACCTAAATTGGTAAACTTGTATGATCAACTAACTTGTTTTTGTCAAAACGATCCTCCACAAATATTTAAAGTGTAAGACACATATTCCCAAATATTGTCCTTCATACAAATGTGACAATCAAATATAACCACGCATAGCAAGTCAAACACAACCACAAGACAAAAGAATAAACAAGACAGAACATATAAATACCATATCAGCATAACCATACATAATCCAAAGTGCATAAATATCAGAGTACAAAAGATAAGCGGTCAAACCACAGTAGTTCAAATCACAACATAACATAACATAGCATAGCATAGCATAGCATAGCATATCATAGCATAGCGTAGCGTAGCGTAGCGTAGCGTAGCGTAGCGTAGCGTAGCATAGCATAGCATAGCATAGCATAGCATAGCATAGCATAGCATAACATAGCATAACATAACATAACATAACATAACATAACATAACATAACATAACATAACATAACATAACATAACATAACATAACATAACATAACATAACATAACATAACATAACATAACATAACATAACATAACATAACATAACATAACATAACATAACATAACATAACATAACATAACATAACATAACATAACATAACATAACATAACATAACATAACATAACATAACATAACATAACATAACATAACATAACATAACATAACATAACATAACATAACATAACATAACATAACATAACATAACATAACATAACATAACATAACATAACATAACATAACATAACATAACATAACATAACATAACATAACATAAAGTACAACCACAAAGCAAACTACGAAGAAGAAGATGGGAAAGTAGCGGCAAGAGCAACAACCGCGTCCCACATACACTGATCTATCTCTGCCATCCTCCTCTCTAAGATCTACAATCGCCTCTCTGCCTCCGCTCTCCCTAAAGTTGTCGCTAGCCTCCCTCGTTCAGCCTCCGTCGCTCATTCCTCCAACTCTCGGATGCGTACACCCATAGCCACTAGTTGCGCATCATAAGTTTGAATAATGCCACGCTCGGTGTATAATAGTCTCCCGGTTGGTCCTCCGAGTGTCATCACCTCGTGATCGTCCTACTTGTCCCGATGGGCCATGTCACCGGTGAGACTGGGGAGGTATGGCCGCTTACGGGCCTAAGAACGCCTCCTCAACCTCGAGGATGGCTTGGTCACCGGCAAGTGATGACGCCCTTACACCACCGAGCGTTACGATCACATTTCGCTGACTTAAGATAAGTTAAAACATCCTTGAGCATTTTGTTTCCTATATAGAGACATGGTGGATTTGTTTATTTAAGCAGCGTTACCGATCTTATTTTCTTGCAGCACCTACCAATCAATAAAAGGTTTAATAGAAAACTAGTTATTTTCCCCTATATTTCTAATTTAATACCAACAATTAAAAAATGAAAATTAAATAAAAAAGTTTAAAAGTAAAAAATGTATCATGTTAATTTTTTAGAGAACTAACAAATACCTTTCATATTTTTAATCTTAAGTTTTTTAATCTATTTTTTATATTGTATTTTTCATATCAAATTAGAAATTTAGGAAATAAAATAAAAAATTCTCTATTAAATGTTTTCTTGAAAAGTACTTCTTCTGAAATTAAGCCTACGTGAAAATATTAAATGTAACCCGATTTTTATTTTTATTTTTATTTTTTAAAGAAAATATAAGGTACGCAAAGGATGGTTGTTTGATTAATGTTAGATTGAAATTATCCAATGAGAAAATAGAAAATTAATGTTTCTTTGGATTTAACAAACAAACTAACTATTTAGGTAAATATTTTTTAAACTTTCTATTTTAGTAAATAAGTTTTCTAACTACATCTGAAAAAACTCCGTACATCATCATACCATCACACTGGTTTTACAACCCGATTTTCTCATGTGTTTGATTAGATATCTTGGTATTATTGTATTACATCTACCGTGTTGGTAGTGCTGAAACCTCAAATCAATTGATTAGTCAATTCGTACCAAACATCTTCAGAGGAATAGAAAGGAGGACTATGAATGTATAAGTAGACACTTGATCCATGTGCATGCTTGTCCTTATTTTTGTTATTTTATTTTTGGCTCCAGCTATTCACACCCCCACTATTCTATTTCAACCCCCCAAGGCGTCTCGCTTTGGACAAATCGAGGCGCTTGGGGTCAAATCAGACGAGGTGTACGAGGTGGCAGGGAAATGTGAAATATTTTAATACAAAGCGCCTAGCTTTGGCCAAAGCGAGGCACTTTGGATCAAAGTTTTATTTTGGGGGTGTTTTTTGGTGTTTTGAATTGGTTTTTTATTTTTTTAATATAATTATTTAAAAAAGTTAAAAAAAATTAAACTTGACATCTTCAATTGGGCATAGTCAATGATTTTAACAATAGATTCAGTAAGCTTGAACAATAGATTCAGTACTTTCGAAAAAATACAACATTAATCTTCGTTATCCTTTATCATCTCTAATCCTGATGACCTTGATCTGCAATATTTGAAAATTATCATTTCTTGACATGCTTGGTAATAGAGAACACTTTCTTCTTTTGTTCTACAATTTTTTTGTTAGTTGTTAATGTTGTTATAGTTTTTTCTACTTTTAGAAAAAAATAAAAAACCAATTCGAATGCGGTATGCGCATTAAATTTCAATAAATAAGTGAAAATCGCGAATTGATCAAACTTTGTAGAGGCCTATGTTCTACGGGAGGTGAGTTGGCAATCAAAGGATCCGCTTGGAGTCTAAAGCTTCGCGTGTCATCTGTAAGTATTCAATTCTGATAATCCACACCTTTCTCCTGAAGCAAACCCTCTCTAGGTTTACCATCACCAAACAGATAATCCACAAGCAAGTGTGAAGATCAAGAGGATGCAAGTTGAGAAGAAAATGACAGATATCACTAACATAACTTGCACCGGCTTGAGATATGAGTTTGATTAGCATATATCTCTCTGATCCATGGTATTCACTTTCAAAGGATCCATGACACGCGATAATCGCTACGGTTAGTGGATACCATGGATCAGAGAGATTCAAGCTAATCAAACTCATATCTCAAGTTGGTCCAACAACTGAATTTGACTTGCTTGCATTGGAATCTTGTACAAAATCAACTCATTGCATAATCTCCATATCCATACCTTGTTTCAAGTATCTTGTAAAAGATATTTCGTCTTCAAGACTTCTAGGAGTCAACAAAGGTTGACTTCTTTGAGCATTAACCATGACTATATTAAATTATTATTATTATTTAAATTATTATTATATTTGCAACCTAATTCCTTTGTTTTATTCTTATAATTATAACTAATTATTATTATTATTTATTTTATTTTTATTTTATTTTCTTTTTTGAGGGTGTAATGATGATGATGGTTATGATTTGACAAACGATTTATGAAAGTGTCAAGAATCGGAAATTAGTAAAACGATTTATGAAAGTATCAATAATCGGGAATTAGTAAAATGATTTTATAATTCTTTAAAGGCTGAACACGAGTATACTCAAATAAGGGTTCCACGTTTCGGTACGTTTTAATTGATCGGATGTGACTTATGAAAACCACAAACAATCAATTAAACCTTATGAAACGCGTCAAACAGAAACCGGAAGTCCAGCATGTTGATTAGACATGCGAAAATCGTGTTTTGAAAAAAATATGGGTATCGACTGTATAGTCGGAGCACCACGTACAATGATTCATGAAAGTTGAACAAACTCGGATGTTTCAACCGAAACACACAAACGAGCAATAAACGACCCGGAACACCTCAAACGAATTTTGTTGTATTGGGAACAACTAAAAACATTTTAAAATGAATTAAAATTATTTTTTAATCGATAACAAGTATTTAAAATGAATTAAAACAAGTTAATTTTTTTAAAAAGGCCAAAGCGCCTAGCTTTGGCCAAAGCTAGGCGTCTGGTTTGTTTGATTAGACCACAGCCTAGCTTTGGCCAAAGCCAGGCGCTTTGGCATTTTTAAAAAAAATTAATTTGTTTTAATTAAAACATACCGAAATCATTTTACTAATTTCCGATTCTTGATACTAATAAATAATAATAATAAATCATTGATCCAACCTAAGTTGCACCAACTTGAGATATGAGTTTGATTAGCTTAAATCTCTCTGATCCATGGTATCCAGTAACCGATCAAACAACGAGATCCATATTTTCAGACGTTAGGGTTTGATAAACACAAAACTTATTATTAAAAAGCAACAAAATCAAAACTGGAACCTTAAATCGTAAAGTGATGTAAAGAGAGGCATATTAGGAGTGCCGTGGAGGAAGATCGTCGGTTTGCTGTAGTCGATGATGGCACAGAGGTTAGCGGTAACTTAAAATATTGAATGATGTGTGTCGGTTTGCTCTCTATATACTAATTCATAACAAAGGTGGGAAAGTATCATATATAAAAAACCTTAAAAAGTCACCATTCAACGAAATGTATCTACTCACAGTGACATCGAACACTTTATAAAGCAACAAATTTAAAATTGAGGTAGGAGATTCATGAATTTTCGGGATGCAAATCGCGATGTGATAAATTTTTATAATTTTGAATTATTGTAATTATTATTTTATTTGCAACCTAGTTCCTTTCTACTAGGTTGCAAAGGAACTTCAGGTCAGCTAGACATTTGTCAAAAGCAAGTGTGAAGATCATAGGAAGAAGATCAGAGCTCCTAAAGCAAGTGTGAAGATCAAGATCAAGAACAGTGCTCCAACATAACTTGCACCGGCTTGAGATATGAGTTTTATAGCTTAAATCTCTTTGATCAATGGTGTTGATGCACGTTTTGCGACTAATGCTTTTGGATTGTACATATAAAGTTGTTTTGTTGATATCGAGCGGGCCAATGTGGAAATACAGTAGGTCGAAGGTAGATTAAATGATCGAAGGTAGAGAGAGGATGGGCGAATGTGAAGATTGATATGCTATATGCGGATTCGAACTGTGTGATGGGGCGAACCTGCACATTCGACCCTTACAGGGGGCAAATGTGCAGTCCTATAAATAGTTCAAATTTTGTTTTAAGTTTAACTTTTGGTCATTTGAGTCTTGTGTTTGTCCTGAATATTCTCTCTAGGTTCTAAACCATCCGTGATTGTCTTATTAACTTGTAAGCCGAATTGTAAAGATCTATTTCAAGTTAATTAATGAAAATGTCAATTGAAAAGGTGAATTTGTGTGTTTGATTCATTTACTATCATTTTGTAACTGATCTAGGGATTCCGCACCTGGATTTGTAGAGTTGTATGATCAACTAAACTTGCCTTTGTCAAAACGATCCTCCACAAATGGGAGGGTAAACAAAATCACCGATCCCTTCTCCTGGGTCTTGGATTTATATTTTCCAAAGGTCGTGATGATTATCTTCATCAATCTCCTTGATCTACGCATAAGTGAGACAGTTGATTTTTCTATGAGGGTGACTAACAAAGAGATGGTCTTTTTGATGAATGTATTATTCACAAATACATTTGTTTAACTATTTTAGCAACTTCCATAAGAACTCTCCGTTTTTCAAACACGATCATTTGTATGGTATTAGGGGTTGGAAACTCTAAAGACCACCCTCTGGCAATTTGATCGATATCTTCCATCGCTATTTTCAATTGTTCAGACAAGCAAGTAAAATTCAGTTGTTGTCAGAGAGATATCTGTCAACGATGAAGGCAACATACTTGAAATTAATGGGAAGGTAAAATTTAGTTGTTGTCGGGGAGATATCCGTCAACGATGAAGGCAACATACTTGAAATCAATGGTAAGGTAAACAATTCCTGCTCATCATGAGGAATATCTAGCTCCCATTTTAATGTTGTTTATAACTAAAAGGAACTAGGTTGCAAAGGAACTTCAGGTCAACCAGACGTTTGTCAAATGAATTTTGTACTATGCATTCTCACATAAACATCCAACAACAATGATATTTGGGCCGCTTTCAGGCAAGCAAGTAAACTTCAGTTGTTGTCGGAGAGATATCTGTCAACGATGAAGGCAACATACTTGAAATCGATGGGAAGGTGAACAATTCCTGATCATCATGAGGAATATCTAGCTCATCCTGGATCTTGGATTTACATTTTCCAAAGGTCTTGATGAATATCTTCATCAATCTCCTTGATCTACGCATAAGTGCGAGAGTCGATTTTCCTAGGACGGTGACTAACAAAGAGATGGTCTTTTTGATGAATGTATTATTCACAAATACATTTGTTTAAATATTTTAGGAACTTCCATAAGAACTCTCCATTTTTAAACACGGTCATTTGCATGGTATTTGGGGTTGGAAACTCTGAAGACCAATGACCCTCTAGCAATTTGATCGAACCAAGGCGCTTTGGATCAAAATATCAGCTTTTTCTTCCACCTCGTATGATTTGACCTGAAGCACCTAGCTTTAAATAGAAGGTGGGGGTGTTGGATCAGATAACGCTCTTGATGTATTACTTGCTATTGAACACTTATGTGTTTAGCAAGTTCAATCAGATTTGCACAGCGGAATGAGTAAGTAAAGTTACACTATCAACATGAGTTATTACTCCCCCTGGATGTTTGAAAACTAAAGACAAGTTTTAATGAGAATCTAAGTATTGAATGTGAATGATAATAAATACTCAAACAAATTCTTAATAAATGAAATGGAAATAACAATAATAAGCTTTTGAAGGATTTCTGTTTCTATTAAAATCAATGTCTAAAACAGAGGGATGAACCCATCTATTTATAGACTTTACATATACATGAACCTTGTCAAAAATCAAGTCTGAAACAAGTTGCATTCTTGGAACTTGCACAAAAAGATAAAGTAATATTAAACAAATAAACTACCGAAACATAAGGCGGTGGAAAGATTCTTCTACAAGTGCTGATGAATGACAAACTACTGATGAGTAGTTTGTCTTCAGTAGTTCTTTAGTGAACTGTCTGGTTAGACTTCAGAACTTATGATATTTCTTCTTCAGTACTTGTTGAATCCTTCTTCAGTACTTTAGTCTTCTTTCTTAAGTAGTTCTATACGTAGAATATTTTGTAGAAGTGAATTAGACTAAGGTTTACAAAAGTGGTTTCCTCAATCCTTTTTTTCCTACAATATCCCCCTGGATTGATGAAGCCAAAACCTTTTCTAATTCCTTATTGTTTTCTTCTGTCATTCACAATCTTCCATATCTCCTTGAACATGGAATTCTTTAGTTGATTAAGCTGTTCATCAGTGAGAGATCCCCTTTGAGGTTCCAAGTGTTGAATTGTAAGCAAGTCCTAAGTTGATAGATTCTTCAGTTCATTCATGGACTTGTAGGCCTTTCTTGTAAGATCTCTTCTTGTCACGAATACTGAGTTGTCATCAGTAAAGGACCATCTGATGATCAGCACTTTAGATTTGTCAAAATATAAAGTATAGGGAACCATGCTAGATCCCTGGGATGTTCCTGAGTGTTGAATGTTTTCTATTTCTGTGACTCTCAGGTGGGATTCACTTCTGTCTGCTTTTTGCACTACATCAGGTAATTTGAAAGTTGGTAAATGATGTTCAGTAACTACCTTTGTGTGCAGTCTGTCATTGATAGTCTTCTGAATTTGGTAAGCAAATGTTGAAGGATCCCTAAATTGAGTTATCAGAGGCTTCTCTTCAATATCATAGTCTCCTTGCACAACTGTGTTGCCTTCTAGCAACACCATCTTGAAGTCAGTCTTTGTATTGTCCTCTGGTTTCTTCTTGGTAGCTGGTCTTTTAACACCAGAAGTTCTAACTATTGAACTTGATACTTCAGAAGTTTTGAACTTCTCTGGATTAGCAGCCTTGGCAGCCTTGTATTTCTTGTATGTGTCTAGTATTTTGTCTTCCTTCCATCTTGACACAGAGGCTTTTGAACCATAGTCATTTGCTACAAGTTCTTCAATCATTTCTGCTCTCTTTGCTTTTCCATCTTTGTTTGTTGCAAGTTTGTCATCAACAAGTTGAGCTCTTCTGGTTAGCTCATCCATTGAGAGCCATTTGAGTGAATAGGCTTTTGTTTTGCTGCTCTTCGTTATAAAAGACACCAGTTGTTGTCTTTTGTTTTCTTCAGCAACTCTTTCTGTTTCAGCTTGCCTATTCCACTTCTGGAAGCCTGCTTGGTTTGGAAGTTCTACTAGTGAGTTCAGCAAGCTGTCTTGAATTGTTGTCTATTTTGTTGGACAGCTCACCAAGTTTCTTGTTGATCACCTAAAACTGGGTTTTGGTTGACAACTCCAAAGCAGTTGTGAAAGTTTTGAGGTGATAGGCAATGAGGGTGTTCATCAACTAGTATAGGGGACCATCTGGGCTGCATAGTGGGTTCAAGTCTATGCTAGATGACCCAGGGAATTGGGTAGGCATTTTCAGTGAGGGTTGTGTTTTTGAGTGATCTTCATGTTGTACAGAAGATGCCACTTTAGGGGAATCAGGGATCAAGTGGACTTTAACCTGATCTGGTGTGACCAGCTCTTTGAGCTTAGACACACCAGGTGCAGGACCTTCACTAGCAGCCGTCAATTCAATTTTGGTGGAGTGTGAATCATCATCCAAATCAATAGAATCATCTGAATCCCTGCTTACTTCCTCAACGAGGACAATATCAGTTATATCATGAGCTGGGCCCAGCCCAGTTGTCTCATGTACCTCTTGTTCTTGGTTCAGAGGATTTCCTACCTCAGGCATTAAGCCTTCATCAGTAGTTGCCACAAGTGAGGTCTTAGCAATGTTACTTCTTTCCTTAGATCCACCACTGGGTGGTATATGAGTAGTAGCAGCCTCAAATGTACCTAACGTCTCTAAGTTTGGGCTTACAGACCCTGGTTCATCCTCATCTCTTGGGTTAGGGCTATGGACATCCACATCCATGTCAAGTTCTGAAGGTATGTCCCCTGTTTGATGTGGTTGTTGGGGATTGACATGCTCTGATGGGATGTTCTCTTTTAGCCTAGAGAGAAGTTTGGCAATTTTAAGGACTTCAGGTTCAGAAATTTGTGGTGTTGGTTCAGTAGTTTGGTCTAAGGGTTCAGCAGTTTCAAAAGAAGAGTCAATGGGGATTGTTTTCTTAATTTTCTTTCTTTTGAAAAGTATTATGATTGGTGCTCTAGTGGGGGTTTGAGATGGATGAGACTGAGAGGATGTTTCAGTCACATCTTTATCAAGTGCAGATTGCACATTAGCATGTTCAGGTATCTCAACTTCCTAAACTGCCTTTCTTTTAAGGCTGGTGGGTTTTTGTGTTTGCTGTTTAGGTTTCTTGGCCTTTTTGGGTGATGGTTTGGAAGATGAGGGTTCCTTGGGGACTGTTGAGTGTTCCCCTTGGTCATCTTCTGGCTAGGCAGCCGGTTTATTGTGCCTAGAGTATGCTTGTGAGGTTAATGGGTTTAAAACAGTTGTTTTACCCACAAGCACCTCTTCTCCAAGTTCCTTTATTATGCATTGCATAATAAACCTTGGATACAACAAAAACTTCTTTTTAGAATTGAGATGATGTAACACCAACTCATTAAAGAAAAGTGCTGATGCCCTGAATTTTGTTTCATTCAAAATGGAATGAAAAATAGGTTGAAAAGTAGAGGGCATCTGATCATAAGATCCAGTTTTTGGACTCAAACACATTATAATGTAATGAAACAAAAGTTTATATTTTGGTTCAAAAAATTTCTTAAAAATGGTTGCATGTGAGAGAGTACCTTGGTAACCACACTCTGTCATGGTCATATGAATTTCAGAATTTGGAAATTGATCTGGGGCACCCATATCATCTAGACCCAGTCTAATCCCTAAAGTTTCTGGTATGATTGCCATTCTTCTCCCTTGGATGGTTGAATTGAGGGAGATCACCTAATTATTCACAGTCACCGTCTCAGCATTAGCCCAGAACTCATTCAGAGTTTCAGTGTGGATTGGAGGATCAATGGTGAAGGCAGTGAACTATTGGGATTTAATGACTAAATCAATGATTTCATCTTATTGGGACCAGGCTTCATGTTTCTCAAAGTAGCCTCTTTGATTGTGTCCCTGTTTCAGTATTAGAGCCATGTGGTTTGTGTGTGTGTGGATCGAACAATATTTTTTGCAGGTTAAGGGTTTGAGAGTGTTTTTGAGAGAGAAGGCGGGAATTTTGCTTTTTGAATGGATAAGTGTTGGAAATGGTGTTTATCAGAAGTTTGTAACCGCCCTAGGTCAAACTTCTAACGTGGGAAATGTCTGATTTGCCCTTAATGACAAAACTGCTAATGAAGAACAATTGTCATCAGTAGTTCCTATTTTCTCTTTAGTAGTTTGTTAACAACTGATTAGAATGTTTATAAACACTTTATTCATAACTTCTGATGATTATTTTATCAGAAGTTACACATTTTTCCGAAAATATTCCCATACTGATGTTATTGTTCATCAGTAGTTTCTCTCTTTTTATTTTTCAGAAGTTTTGGTCTAAAATCAGATGTAAGTGAAAAATAAAAATATGTGTAGGAAAAGTAAAAGAACACTTACAAATTTAGCATCCCAAGCATGGATACTAACTTCTGAAATGTTGATGTGTCAAGGGGTTTAGTGAATATGTCAGCTATCTGATTAGCTGTTGTCACATGCTTCACTTCAATCTTGCCTTTTTCATAGCAATCCCTGATGAAATGTTACCTGATTTCAATGTGTTTAGTTTTTGAGAACTGAACAGGATTTTGAATGATGCTAATGGCAGATTTGCTGTCTACAAGTAATGGTGTCTTGGTCTCTTTTATTCCATAATCAAGAAGTTGATATTGGAGCCAATGTATCTGTGATGTACAACTTGTAGCTGCAATGTATTCAGCTTCAGCAGTTGAAGTTGCAACAGATGTTTGCTTCTTTGATTGCAAGGACACTAGACAGTTTCCCATGAAATGACAACCACTAGATGTTGATTTTCTTGACATTTTGCACCCTGCATAGTCACTCCCTGAAAAAGCTGATAACTTGGTATTGCTTGAAGCAGGATACCAAATTCCAAGTGTACGAGTTCCTTTCAGATATCTGAAGATTCTTTTGACTGCAATGAGGTGTGATTCCCTAGGAGCTGATTGATATCTAGCACAGACAGATGTTGAAAACATAATATCTGGTCTAGAAGCAGTTAGATACAAAAGGGAACCTATCATACATCTATACATGGTTTGATCAACCTGTTTTCCTTGATCATCTGGTTCAACTTGTGTAGTAGGTGTCATGGGAGTGGAACATGATTTACAGTCTTGTAAAGAAAATTTGTTCAATAATTCTTTAACATATTTTGTTTGATGTATAAAAGTTCCATTAGTTTGTTGTTTAATCTGCAGTCCTAAAAAGTACTGCAGTTCTCCCATTGTACTCATCACAAATTTTGATTGCATGAGTTTCTTAAATTCATCACATAATTTTGTGTTTGTTGAACCAAATATGATATCATCAACATAAATTTGAACAAGTAAGACATGATTTCCAACATTTTTAATGAAAAGAGTTTTATCAATGGAGCCTCTTGTAAAGTTATTTTTGAACAAAAAGTTGGAAAGTGTTTCATCTCTTGGAGCCTGTTTTAGCCCATAAACAGCTTTGTCCAGTTTGTAGACGTACTCAGGATGAGAAGGATCCTCAAACCCAGGTGGCTGACAAACATACACTTCCTCTTTGATTTTTCCATACAAAAATGCACTCTTAACATCCATTTGAAAAACTTTTATTTTGTTGGAAATGGCATAGGCCAGAAATAACCTGATGGCCTCAAGCCTTGCAACTGGAGCAAAGGTTTCATCATAATCAATTCCCTCTTCTTCAGAGTAATCTTGTACCACCAGTCTTGCCTTGTTCTTAATGATCATACCAGCTTCATCTTGTTTGTTCCTAAAAACACATCTTGTGCCAATTGGTAGCTTGTTTGGTGGTAAGGGACAGATTTCCCAAACCTGTTTCTTCTTGAATTGAAGCAACTCATCTTGCATAGCTTCCACCTAATTGTTGTCTTTAAGGGATTATTGGTACTTCTTAGGTTCCAACTGAGAAATGAATGTTGAGAAGAAGCAAAAGTTGGAAAGCTGGTTTCTTGTGAGAACACCTGATGCAATATCACCCATGATTTGTTCTAATGGAAGATCTTTGTGTTCAATTAGTTGTTGTAAACCACTGACAGGTGTAGGTGGCTCTTGTACTTCATCAAACAAACCACTGAGGTTTATAATGTCTGGTTTAGCTGTTTAAACATCTTCAGTAGTTGTAGGAGCTGAAGCAGATGTTTGAGTTTGTATATCAGCAGTTGTTGAATCAGAAGTTTGTAAAACTTCTGAACATTTGAAAGTTGACTTAATGACTGTATTAGGAGTCCATGGTGCTGGATCCTCATCATAAAACCTTTGATCACCATAATAAGTAGGTTTAGATTAAGTAACAGTCTTTTCAGGTCCAAAGTGGAAAATGTCAAGGTCAAAGAGTTCAGCAGGATGTGCTGGAATAAGAGTGTGTTTTGACTCATTGAACTTGACATTCAGTGTTTCTTCTATTATCTTGGTTCTTGAATTAAAAACCTTGTAGGCTTTTCTAGTGGAAGAATAACCAAGAAAGTAACCCGAGTCAACTTTAGCAGCAAACTTTGAAATAGAGTCTTTAATGTTTAGAATGAAACATTGACATCCAAAAGCCCTGAAAAAGGAGATAAGGGGCTTCATGCCATGAAGAACTTCATAGGCAGTCTTGGAGTGTCTCTTGTTGACAAGGACTCTATTATGAACATAACATGCAGTGTTAAGTGCTTCAGCCCAGAAATACAATGGTAAGCCTGAATCAGCTAACATAGTTCTTGCTGCTTCAATTAATGTCCTGTTCTTCCTTTCTACCACACCATTTTGTTCAGGAGTTCTGGGAACACTGAATTGTCTAATAATCCCTTTAGACAAGCAGAATTCATCCAGAGTTTTGTTCCTGAACTCTGTCCCATTATCACTTCTAATGGCTTTGACAGATAAAGAATATTGTTTCTCTACTTGTAGAATAAAGAAATTGATGATTTCAGCTGCCTCATCCTTGGAGAATAAGAAGAATACCCATGTGAATCTTGAATAGTCATCAATGATGACCAAGCAGTACTTCTTTTTACCAAGGCTCATGATTTTTACTGGCCCAAATAAGTCCATATGGAGTAGTTGAAGACATGCAGTTGTTTTTGATTCTTCAATAGACTTATAGGATACACAGTGTGCTTGACACTGGTATACTTTTAAGGGTAGACCTCTGACCAAGCCCATTTTTGTGACTTTATTTATGGTTTTAAAGTTCACATGGCCAAGGAGATCAATCTCTGAAGTTGATGCCTTTGAGAAGAAACAGGCAGTGTTGTTCAGTACTTTGTCCTTTTCAATGTCCACTACATAGACATTGCCACATCTTTTGGCTATCAACAAAGTATGATCTTCAATGATCTTCTCTATCAACTTCTGGCCTTCTGGTGATATGATCTTGCATGTTGTCTTTGTGAAAAAGGAAGAACATCCTTTATCACACATTTGAGACACACTTAGCAAGTTGTACTCAAGGTTTTCAACCAGATTGACCTTGTCAAACTGTATTTTTCCAGAGGAGACATTGCCATGTCCTAGCACATATCCCTTAGCATTGTTCCCAAAGGATACAGATCCTTCTCTTTGACTGATAAAAATGTTTATCAGGTATCTGCATCCTGTTATGTGCATTGAGCCTCCACTGTCAACATACCAAATGTTGTTTAAGCCTATGGAGACCCTCTGCATAAAGTAGAAAATTAGTTAGATTTAGGAACCCAAGCCAGTTTGGCTTTGGGTTTGCTCTTGAGAACATTAACAGTTTGTTCTTGACCAGGTTGAGGAATCCATCTCTTTTTGGCAATGGATTTTTCATTAATAGCAATGGTGGTATCCTTTTGAGGACCACCATCAACCTTGGTCATCAGTAGTTGTACCATATGCATGAGATCTTTAATCTCAACAGTTTGTGAAACTGCTGATAATGTAGGTCTAACTACTGAAAGAGAATTTTGAGAAAAAGATTTTTTTTTCTTTTTGAGATTTCATCTTTTTCTGAGAAAAGGACTTTGCTGGTTGTTGTTTCTTGGGAGAAAAAGTTTCTTCAAAATCATTTTTGATTTGTTTTCCCATAACCAGTTGTGAAATTTTCTTGTTGTACTGAATTCCTTTTCTATATCTGCAAAATTCTGTCCTGTGGTTAAACAGACCATAGATTTCACATTCTTTTGCCTTTTATTTTTCATTTAAAGACAAATTTCTCACTGTCTTGATTTGTTTTAGGTCATCAGTAGTTTTCAGGTTCTCAACTCCTGATGTAGATGAAACTACTTGTGACACCCCGCATTTTCAGGTTCCTTCTTTAACTAAACTCTAGTTAACTTGCATGTGCATACGTGACTAAACACTTGACTAGGGTTAGTTCGGAAGGTCTTCCTATATGTTATTGGGTAATAACATATGTTATGTGATAATAACATATGTTACATTATAATAAGTAAAGTTATCATCACAATGCACACACGAGTCCTGTATCCCGAACGTTGGTGATTTGTCTAGCATACATGATAACGTGTACAATTGAAATATGATGAACGTGAAGTAACATGTTTATGTGAATTACGTGTTTATGCGAATTACTTCTTAACTGATAGTTAGTACGTAAACCATGCAAATTACGTGCACTCTATGATTAATATGTTATGAGATGATAAAAACAATGATTTTTAAGTAAGTTAGGGTGGTTAATATTATCGGGTCCGGTATTGGGCTAAAACATGATTAACGAGTCCGGTTAGTAGACAAAAAGGCCCTAATACCCAATTACATGGGCAACAAGCCAAATCCCCTTATAATTATTGATGAAAAAAATAATAAGAAACCCTAACCCTCTACCCTTGCGCCGTAAACACCCCCACCCCCACAAACTCTCAATTTCAATCAAACAACAAATTCCCTTAATTAATCAAAGTGGTGTTGGGTGGAATCTCTAAACCTTGAGGATTTCTTGCATTGAAAGGTATAATTTTTATAAGTTTTATGATAATTGTTAATGTTTTGAAAAGCTTTTAAAAACCCTAGAAACTCTATGAGAATGAATCGCATGTGTATGTGTTTGTGTAAATTCTATATGTTTTGCATGGAGGTTTATGAGAATTGATGTATGGGATTATAATTAGGGTTTAGGAATGTGAAAAATACAGATATTAAGATGATTGTATATGAGAATTTCATGGAATAGGTGATTATGGATGATTACGGTTTATGAATAACTTGGGGTGCAAGTTTCAGTTTTCTGACAGATTCATTAGGGTGTTTTGTAGGGTCTGTATTGTAATGTTAAATTGATTGTTTTGATCGATTCTTTGAATGAATGGATTGTACGTGGTCTTAGCTTTTTAGAATGGGCAAAATCATCTGATTTGGATGTCGTTTGATATGTTTTTGGAATTTTATTTAATTAAAGGTCATACCAGATTTTCGGAATTATAAATTAGGTCAACTTTAAACGGTCATAACTCGAGTTTTACAAATGGTTATGTTATGAAATTTGGACAGTAGGTCAACATTGGAAAAACTTGGCTTTTCCAGTTGGAGGCACCTCGTTTCAGTGAAGACACAATATTTGGGAATTTTTCTACTAAACTAACCTGCTGTGGAAATTTTCTGGATATAGCTGTGTTGTACGAATTTTAATAATTTTTGTATTTGGTTTTGAGACAAAACAAAACTATGGGTTATCAAATGAATCCCAGTTAATATTCAGTAAAAATTTGGGAGTTTAATTCATTCGTTAAGTATTTTAAATAATTCGTTTTTCACAGTGTACAATCTGCCCTGAAAACGCAGATTGTGTAAGGGATGTTTGCGGGACTATTTGGAGTCTTATATGGTATGTATTTGACATGAACTTGCATGAATACTTATATGAGATGTGTATGAGGTATAAAACTGATAATAATCAATATGATCACCAACGGGATACGTAGGACTTACTTGTGCATGTAGAGTCATTAGGTGTCACTACACGGTTTGAACTTTAAAAGTCTTGGATAAACGAGTTGTATGGTGTGTTGATTATGCACATATACTCACCTAGTGACATTTGTAATAGGGAGTCGGTAGCTCATTTCTGTTTGAGGAATTTGGATTATTCACATGCAACCTAAGGAGAGTTTCACTACTCTTTTCTCAAAAGCATGCGTCTCGGGTTCAGACAACGTACTTAACTTTTTCTAGTCCGAGTCGGGACTACTATTTTCTAGTCCGGGTTGGGACTACTACTTTCTAGTCCGGTTTGGGACTACTTACACATCCCGGGTTGGGATGCTATGGATCCTTGTGTGGGTCGGTTTTTGCTAGTTCGCAAACTGTGTCCTTGATGAACTAAACCAACTCTATCATCTGTAAGTCCTTCACATACCGAATGAGTTGCCGGGTTATGGCAAGCGGGTTATTAGTTGATAGAGCTATTAGGTCTGACAAACCTCACACCGGCTCGGGGAGTGCGGGAGTGAACTATAACTTAACAGATTTTATCATTGTTGATAGGCATGCGACTCACATTTGTGGCTACACGTACATCAGCAGTTCGGTATATCGGTGTTAGTTATCATGAATGGGTTAGCTACCCTTGACATGCGATGAACTAGTGTTTACACGGTTCTTGGAACCAACTCAATACTTGTTTACGTGGTTTTGGAAACCAGCGCATTTACATACTCATTTACTTTACTTAGTGAACTCACCAACATTGTTTGTTGACCCATGATATACATGCTTTTGCAGGTAGTTAGCTTCCGGTGCCAGGATTAGAAAGCACTGCACACTTCACTGCATTTGAGTCTTGGGCATACACCTAAATTACATATTATGCTTTTACATTTTCTTTCGTATGGTTTTAATTTGGGCGTGTTGTTTTGCGCATGGTTTTTTAAGGTTTAAATTTGGTTTACGCTTCCGCAGCTTAACTAAACATGGTTTTTGAAAACGAACTAAATGGTTTGGGCATTTAGAGTTCGTTCATATGACTTATGGCTATGGGATCCTGGTATGTCATGCGCCTCGGGGTATAAAGACGGTTGGATCTGGGATCGACACCTACAGGAGTTAGCTACTATATGCTCAAATCTATTTAACCTACCTTACTAGCGGATCGAGTTTCTTACCAAAAGGGTTGGTCCCTCAGATTCGTGGCATGGCCACTGCAACTCACCTACCCAGAATCTAACAAAGCTTTCAACTGGCTCGCAAACACGCTGACTAGGCTGTTGAGCATGGTACTTTTCCGAAGCATGGTGTTTCATCTTCTACTTTTTGTGATAGCAAGAGAACGTGGGATAGTGTGAGGTATAGGTCCTTCAACAACGACAACAACGGCAACAACAACAATGGGGCTCGTGGAATAGCAATTGTGAATGGCTCTGGGGAAGCTAGGACTGATAACAATGTCATGACGGGTACGACACTCTTGCTTCTACTTTATATGATACTGGTGTGGACTATAGTGTTGTGTCATCGAAACTTAGCAAACAAATAGGGATGGTTCCTACTCTTCTTGATACCCCGTACACCATAGAGCTAGCTGATGGGAAGCCTGTTGAGGTAACCCACACCCATTGTGACTGTAAACTTGAGCTAGATGGGCAATTGTTTGCCATCGACCTCCTACCTATCACCCTAGGTAGCTTTGACCTCGTGGTTGTTATGGACTGGTTGTCCGAGCAACACGCTGAAATTCTCTATCAGGAGAAGATTGTTCATGTCCCCCTCCCAAGTGGAGAACTTTTATCTATACAGGGTGATCGTGGTGGTGCCATGGTGGGCATCATCTCTTTTTTTTTTTTGAAAGCCCAGAAGTGTATTCGTAAGGGCAGAACAGCCATTTTGGCTAACATATCTCACACTCGAGCTAAAACTGAAACTAAGATTGAGGACATCCCAGTAGTCCGAGATTTCCCAGATGTTTTCCAGAGGAACTACTTGGACTTCCACCTATTCGTCAAGTGGAGTTCCAAATTGATCTTGTACCTAGAGCAGCTCCAATTGCACGCGCACCATACCGCCTAGCACCAGGCGAACTTCAAGAACTGATTAACCAACTCCAAGAGCTATTGGATAGGGGCTTTACTAGACCTAGTTCTTCGCCATGGGGAGCTCCAGTTCTGTTTGATAAGCAGAAGGATGGGAGTTTCCACATGTGTATCGGAAGTTGAACAAAGTAACGGTTAAGAACCGCTACCCTTTGCCTCGTATTGATGACTTGTTCGACCAACTTCAAGGGTCCAATTTCCATTCTAAGATTGACTTGAGGTTAGGATATCATCAACTAAGAGTCCGAGAGAAGGATGTGGCGAAGACAACCTTTTGAACTCGTTATGGACATTATGAGTTTTTGGGTGATGCCATTTGGGCTAACCAATGCACCGGCTGTGTTCATGGATCTAATGAACCGCGTGTGCAAGCCTTATTTGGACAAATTCGTCATAGTGTTCATAGATGACATACTGATTTATTCCAAGAGCAGGGAAGAGCACGAGCAACACCTGCAGCTGATCTTGGAAATTTTGAGAAATGAGCAGTTGTATGCAAAATTCTCTAAATGTGACTTTTGGATTCGAGAAGTCCAATTTCTTGGATATGTGGTTAACGAGGCAGGAATACATGTTGATCTCGCCAATATTGATGCAACTAAAAAGTGGGAGGCTCCTAAGACTCCTATAGAGGTACGCTATTTTCTTGATCTTGCGGGATATTATCGCAGATTCATTGAGGGATTCTCTAAGATCGCTCAACCCCCATTACCTTGACACAGAAGGGTACTACTTACAAGTGGGGATATGCCCAAGAATCTGCTTTTCAATTATTAAAATCGAAACTTTGCAGTGCACCTACACTGTCATTACCTGAGGGTACAGAGGACTTCGTGGTGTACTGTGATGCGTCTATCCAAGGGATAGGGTGTGTGCTGATGTAGCGTGATAAGGTGATCGCGTATGCCTCACGTCAATTAAAGGTTCATGAGAAGAATTACACCACCCATAACTTAGAACTGGGAGCAGTGGTTTTTGCTCTAAAGATCTGGAGGCATTATCTCTATGGGACGAAGTGTACGATCTTCACTGACCACAAGAGCCTCCAACACATATTCGATCGATGGGTCGAGCTTCTGAATGATTATGACTGTGCCATCAAATATCACCCGGGGAAAGCTAATGTAGTAGCTGATGCCCTCAATCGTAAGGAAACGAAACCCAAACGTGTGTGAGCTTTACAACTCCCTATACATTCTAATCTTCCTGATAAGATACGTGAAGCCCAGGGCGAGGCTTTGAAGGAAGAAAACATCGGGATTGAAACTTTACATGGTGTTGATAAGCACTTGGAACTGTAGACGGATGGTCTTCAATACTTCATGAAGCTCTGTATGCGCGTGAAAGGATCGATAAGCTACAAAGACAATCAAACAATTTAGTTTTGGGTGCGGAATCCCCAAAACCAGCACAAAATGATAACTAATCAGATAAACACACACAAATCATCATTTTCAAACGTTTTCATTAATAATCAAACTTGAATACACGTAGAAAAGTGATTACAATCAAGGATTAGACGCAAAACAAGTTTATAAAAAGTTACAGAGAGAATTCAGAAAGTGGCGGGAAATAAATGACTCAAAGTTAACTACAAAAACTGAGTTTGCCTATTTATAGACTGCACATTCGCCCACTTTGTTCATGCGAATGTGCAGGTTCGCCCATTGTGAACGGTCGAACCAAACTACATAATAAACAGTCTTCATTCGCCCAAAATTCTTCCTTCGCACCTTCTAAAACTCTCCTTCGCACCATCCAAAACCTTCCTTCGCACCTTCGACAGAAAACAAAAACATATGGTTTATCCAATCCAAAGCATTAGTCGCACATATGCACCTACAAACTCCCCCTCGACTATTGCTTGGATTGTAATCTTCTCTGTTCATCCATGTGCTTGTTCATTATTCTGATGTGTCTAATAATCTTTTGTTCTCTAGTCAGTACCGGTTCCTGAACTATCTTTTTCTTTGATTTCTTCACAGGCACAACCTTCTCAACAGTCTTTCCCAACTTCTGCTCATAATCACATCCAGCGTTGATGTCATACGCAAAGCATAGAAATACCACACGTTGGTATTTTCCTGCTTGTTCAGCATCTTTTGCGTCTGAGTAGATAGGATTATAGAATAACATAATGATATCCTCATGTGAGCAATTGATTAGCCACATAGGATCAAAAATAAGCACTTTCTTATAATCCTTCTCACCATCCTTTAACACAATCACGGCCTCTGCTCTCTTCCAATCATAGTACCACCAGATAAAGTCTTTAGCGAAATGCTGAGGAATATGCAACAATGGAATTTTCTTCAGCACTCGCGGTGGTTTATACTTCAAAGTAACCTTGGGCAACCCAGTTATCTCGTTAATCTCCTTCTTGTGTTCAATCCTCTTTGGATACTGAGGTCTAAACAGATTCCACTCGGTTCGACTTTCACGGGTCATTTTCTCAGCAAAATAATCAATCTGGCTATTTGGCGCTCCCGTTAGACGGTGACGACAAATATCCCTGATTGCCCAGTAAGGAAGAGTCTTTAAGTGATGAAACTTCTCAAAGTATAGAATACCTTTCTCCCATTTCACTGCAAAACACCTAAGCTCTTTGACAAACTTCCAGGCCAAGGCACGGCCTTTGAACATACTGCTATAAAGTTTGTAGAAGCTTCCCTGAATATCAGCTTTAGGGCGGTTATTCTCCTTCTCCTTTAGCTTCCTCAACAACTCCTTCAAACTGTCTGTTTGTTCGAACCGAGGCTTCTCATGCCCTTCAAAGATTTGATCTTCAAACATCTTGCTCTTCTCTTTGGCTATTTTCTCAGCATGGTTTAGCAATTCGTCTGAGAATGAAAATCCACATTCTTGATTTGTTCTGAAATATTGTGGATATTCATCGCTCGTAATATCTTCCATCTCGACTTCCTCGAATGCAGGAACATCACGATCATCTGAGTGATTTCCAGCTTCTTTCTCAGGAATCTGAGGAATAAAATTATCAGCAAGTAATTCTTCTAACGTCTTACCCACTTGCTTTGCTAAACCTTCCAAAATTTCTTTTGAAATAGCTGCAGACACTTCCCCATCTTCAAGATCAGGGTCATCATATTCCAATTCGAAGAGTTTATTATCAGATTCAAATATTTCAGGAAACCTGCTAGTCATGTCTATCGTCCAGACTCGATCGGTTAACATCTGACGATACTTAGTTTTATCTTCTTCAGACAATGACTTTAATTTTTCGTTCCAGAAAATATCATCATCATCTACATTCTCTCCAGGAGCTTTCGAACTTGATTCTCCACCCTTATCTGTTTCACGCTTTTCATATGAAAACTGTTCAGCGTCATCATTATCATCATCACTATCATCAGAAGCAGAGCCGTTTTCACCTGAACCATCACTCGAATCATCATCACCATCATTATCGTCTTTCTTCTTCTTCTTAGTATCATTTCCAGCATCTTCATCTAATTCATCATCTTCCTCTTCATCTGATGGTTCATAATCAACCTGTTGTTCATCTAACTCTTTGTCTTCCTCACCAGCTTGAAGTTGAGGAGCTCGACTGTACAAGTCTTGAATCAGACTATCCATCTTCTTGTTATTCTTCTTCAGTTCTTTGTTCTCCTCCTTCAAAGCCATTATTCTTCTTGTATTCCGTTGCTCATGCTTTAGCAACTTTTTGTTTTCCCTCTTCAACCTCTTAATGGTTTTCTTCATCAATGCATTATCATCCGCTGATGTGACTACAACCTCTAACATCTTTTTGTCAGTCGATTTTAACTGTTCAATCTCACTCTGTTGTTTGTTAATGATATTCATCATTTTAGTCAGTCGTTGATTAACAGCATCCATAACATCACTATCAACAGAAACCTTTTTCTTAACAGGTTGTTCAACAACTTCTTGCATTTTGCCTTTTCTCATTTTCTTCAACACATTATCCAATGCTTCATTCACATCATCCATTGGAATGCCTTTTGTTTGTGGTGTGCTTGAAGTTGTTGTGGTTTTCTGTTTCTTCTGTGCCTGCTCAGCAACCGGTGACTTTGAACTAGTAGCTGGTGGTAAATTCTTTCCAGCCATCAACATTTCTAGTTCTTTCTTTCTCTTCAAACTTGGTTTCTCCTGTTTCTTCTTTTTCTTTGCTTGAACAGGAGAACCAGTTTCAATCTCTTCAACATTCAAAACAAAATCGTCCTCAACTGGACTCCTAACACCTTCATCTTCAGCACCAGCAGACACACCAGCCTCAGTGGCCTTGGGCATGGTAGTCTCTACAGTTTCTGCATCCGAATTCCATCTCTCGTCTTCTTGTGTCTCTTCAGAATCGACAGACACTTCATCTACTAAATGTAAACCCTTTTGAGCTTTACTCTTTTGTCTCCTTGGAGCAGACTTCTGTTTCTCCTTCTCAGGTTCAACAACCTTAATAGTCACCTCCTTCTTTTTCATCTTGCCACCCTTAGCTCCCACATTTACCACCTGTCTCTTTCTCTTAGCATCAGGATCAATGTGATGTAAAGGATCATCAGTATCAGAATTGCTATCATCATGTCTCACTTTCCCTTTCCCTGGATCATCTTTTCCTGGATCCTCATAGTCTATATTCGCCAAATGACCAAATAAACGCCTAACTGGAGGACGTTCATCAGCAGATAAACCTTTGTAGGCTTTCATCCTGGCAAGTGTGTTCAACGTCATATGCTCTTGAACCACAATCTGTTTTGGATCCTTCTTCAAATCTTTATACTTATTATCAAACACCATCTGTAGAAACCGAGGATATAATAAAAACTTTAGTGTCCTTGTTCCATTAACTGGCTCTAGTAGATGATTCATAAGCATCCCAGAAACATTGAACGGTTTGTTCAATATTAAAGCCACCATCATCGAGCTTATGCTTTTCCTCATTAAGTCAAATCCACCCGCAGCCGATCCAAACACGTGAATTAAAACATGTGCCAAATATTTAAACTGAGGGCACAGTTTTCCTTTATGTAATGAACCATCAGTGATAGGTCCATTGTATTTCATCCTCAAGAAACACTTGCGCTGTTCCATGAATTCCAACTCTTTAGGATCCGTCTTCTCATCATTCAACTTCAACGCCTCCCTAATATCATCTTCACATACGATAATTCTTTGACCTTGGACTTTGCTTATCAAACAAGACTCGCACTTCCAGAAATCCAACTTGGCGTTCTCCCAAAACTCTTGCATGATATCCCTGTAAATGACGGCAGGTGTAGCAATCGCGTCAAGTACTCGGCATCTCTTGAAGTAATCAATGATCTCGGTAAATTCAACGTGCTTCTTTACATCTCCCAAATACGCACAACAGTTGTGTGCATTCTCAAAGTCCAACTGTTTCGTCTTAGCTGGTTGGGAAGATGATCCGGCCTGCTCTGTGGTTTTCTCCTGTTCAGACATGTTTAGAATCTGCAAAACAAATCAAAAACACAAGTTAGAAATCGTAAAATTTCAAAAATTGAAAATTTTGGTATAACTTCCTCATTCGCCCAATCGGGGGTGCGAATGAGTGTTTTAGATGGTTCGAATGTGACTAGTTGGTACGAATGTAAAATGTTAACCAAAAGTTTTTCATTCGACCATTTAACTTCATTCGACCATTCATTATGTTCTCATTCGACCAAAATGGCTCCTTCGCCCACTCGTAAACAGGCGAAAGTGAAACAACTTTTCAAAATTTCAATTCTGAATTTTAACCATTAAAAACATGATCATTTGATCAGAACAGATACTAAACACACCGATTAAACTTTTAAACCAAACATCAAACATTATTATTCATTCTATGTGTGTTTTCAGATCAACACAAGGGTTCGAATGGGGTTTTTATCAAACACATCATTCTGATGTTATTTAAACCTTGTTTGATGGATTTTCTCCCCCTAAAACATACAGAGAATGAACACACACAATCAATTGAACAATTAAACACTTTAAAGCAGGTTTTAGAAAACTAGGGTTCGAGATGTTCAAACGTCGATTAGACCCTGAATCCTTGTTGTTTACCTGTATTAATAGGAGCAAAATGATCAGTTAAACAAGGGGAACACAATGGTAAAGTGTAAATCAAACGAGCAACAAGGTGACACAGTATGAAAAATCTGAGAAAAATTATAATGAGGGTCGAATGTGCAGAGATGGTTATATAGGCAATCTCATTCGCCCATTTTGACCATACGAAGGAGAAACTTTTGTCTCCTTCGACCCTATTGAAAGGATTCGAATGAGGCAAAAGGGTTCGAATGAAAAATTGATGAAGAACACTCTCCTTCGCCCGTCAATACATTCGAATGAGACTGTAAAATTCCACATTCGACCAATCGAATGGGCGAATGTAAACTGGAATTTTTGAAAATTTTCCAAATTGCAAAAATGAATCCCGATTCAATTATTTCTCAACTTTTAAGCATCCAATCATCATATTTTCACATTATAAAGATCACAAAACTCAATTGGTGTACCAGGTTTTAGAAAATCGACATCAACCACCATCAGTTATCAAAAAAATAAGATGAAAAAGCAAAATCTTTTTGGATTTTCTAAAGTTTATGCTAAAACACACCTAAAATCTTTTTGAGTTTTGTAATTTTTGACAGTAAAGTAAAATGCGAAAATGTAAATGAAAAACTGTAAATGTTTTTGTGATTCCGGAAAAGGGATCATATCAGTTTATAAGAAATCTGATCACACCGTTGATCTTTTTGAAATTATTATCATTAAAGACAATGTGTGATCTGGCAACTGCTGATATTGTGATCCACATAAACTCACATGCAGACTTTTATGCAGTGCTGATATTTATAGTATAAACGCAATTGTCTGTGGTTCCCACGCACACGACATACTCCCGTATCAAGAAGTAAATGCACAACGACTCATTGTAAAGCGTGATTATGCTTTTGTTGTCTGTAATTGTACAAGATATAATGCATAGAGGTATACAGGTCAGCAAATTAATGCAGCAAAGTAACATATGCACTATACCAGGTTGAGGAATGATATTAATCATGATTTGCATCAGTGATCAATACGATGTAATAGATAATCTTTGATCATCATATAACATGAAAAGTTCCTCAATTCGGTAACTTTAGGATTTGGCATATAGCTCTTTTATAAAGACACCCTGTCTGATCTAGGTCCGTAATGACTTACAGCAGAAGATCAGAGAGGCTATCCCCAGACAACTAATAACATAACGACCCTAAACCTCCGAGTTTTGTACAGATACCCTATCAAACGAAATTACGGTACTAAGACCATATGCCCATGAGGAGTTCATCCACACATCAAATCGTTTGATATGTATGTATCAGACACGCAGTAATAGGTCTACGAAGCCTATCAGCACATCGCACAGACTCAGACACACGCCCTATATAACATTACATTATTTAGAATGTGTCAGATCCCCACTGATGTACTATCATTTCCCTTTATACTCCAGGAAATCATTTTAGAATTTTCTGATTTTTATAAATTTTCGAATTTACTGTTCCCAAGGATAAGCTGGAGCATTTCAAATATGTGACTGCCCAGATATCGTTTGTTCACAGAAATCTGACTGCATTAATCTAAGGGAAGAAGATATAGCAGTCAGCAAAGAATTTTTTTTTTTTAATTTTTATGGATTTTTAAATTTTTTAATGTTTTTGGATTTTCGAAATTTTTCTGAAAAGCAGTAAAAATTTAAACTAAAAAGTGATAGACTGAGGTGGTGATCAGTCCTGTTTTTCTTTAATAATCAAATCTGGATTTGTCAAAAGCTTTGGTAAAAAGATCAGCGCGTTGGTAATCAGTGTGGATTTTGACCATATCGATCAACTCTTTAGCATAACAATCACGGATAAAATGATATTTAATCCGAATATGTTTAGCCTTTGAGTGATTTACTAAGTCTTTTGTTAATGCGATTGCGGCCTCATTATCACAGTAAATAGGGGTTTTAAGAAATTGCAAACCGTAATCCACCATCTGTTGTTGGATCCAAAGAACCTGTGAGCAGCAGCTCGATGCTGAAACGTATTCTGCTTCACATGTGGATAGTGCAACTGCGGTTTGTTTCTTGCATTGCCAGGTCACGAGCCTGCTCCCCATAAACTGACATCCAGCCGTTGTGGATTTGCTGTCCTTGTCACAGCCGCCCCAATCTGCATCACTAAAAGCGATTAGGTCAAAATTATCATCATGAGGGTACCATAGTCCTTTTGATGGACAACCCTTCAGATATCTAAGGATACGCTTCACGGCTGCTAAATGACTTTGTTTCTGCTTCGATTGATAACGAGCACAAAGACATGTCGCGAACATTATATCAGGCCTAGACGCTGTTAGGTACATCAGAGATCCGATGATTGCTCTGAATGTAAATGGATCTGTCAGCTCCCCCTTAAGGTCAACTCCAATCCCGTGATTGGGTTGTATCGGGGTATCCATCGGCTTGGAATCGTCCATCTGGAACCGGCTCAAGACTTCAGAAACATATTTGGTTTGGTGTATAAAGATCCCCGTTGGTCTTTGCTCCACCTGCAAGCCGAGGAAAAACTGCATTTCCCCCATAGCGCTCATCTCAAACTTCTCCTGCATAACTTGTTCAAATTCCCTGCACAGAAGTTCGTTAGTAGACCCGAAAATAATATCATCAACATAAATTTGTACTAGAAGCAAGTCATCTCCTGATCTTTTCGTGAACAGGGTGCAGTCAACCAGTCCGCGTTTGAATCCTTTCGAGAGAAGATACGTGCTCAGCTCCTCATACCATTGCCTCGGAGCTTGGTGCAAACCATACAGTGCTTTGTTTAAAACATAAACCTTATCCCGGTGGATTGGGTCTTCAAAGCCCGGTGGTTGACCTACGTAAACTTCCTCTTCGACCACACCGTAAAGAAATGCGCTCTTTACATCCATCTGATACACCTTAAATTTCTTCCATGATGCAAACGCGAGGAACATTCTGATAGCTTCCAAGCGTGCAACCGGTGCATAGATTTCATTGTAGTCGATTCCTTCAACCTGATGAAAACCTTGAACCACCAAACGAGCTTTGTTTCGCACAATGACTCCTCTATCATCTTTCTTGCACTTAAACACCCATTTAGTGCCTATCTTCTTCCTTCCAGGAGGTAAATCAGTCAGGGTCCATACACCAAGTTTCTGGAATTGTAATAACTCTTCCTGCATTGCTTCCACCCAGGCGTCATCCAAAAGAGCATCCTTGTATGTCCGCGGCTCGACCTGCGAAACATAACAAGCAAATGACCAGTCATTTTGAAAACCAGATTTCTGAATTTTGGCATATAAAGCAAGATTGCCAATGTTTTCTGGTGCTTGAGCATTCTTCAGCTGTCCTCTTGTCATTACACTGCTACCAGGATCACCAATAACTTGTTCAAGCGGGTGTATCCGAGATTCCGGATAATCAGGTACTTGTACTCCCGTCTGAGTTGTCAAATTCTCTGTAGAATCCAGATCATTACCCACATTCGATGTTGAAGCATCAGTAGTAGATGGGTTCACTGATGGTGTCACTGTAGCATTGTCCAGAATAGCTTCACTTGTTGCATCATTGTCTTCGTATTCTGATTCGGATGAATTAAGCGATGTAGAAGCTTCTTGGAACACCTCTTCTTCCAATACAGGAGCAGTGGCATCATTAGAAGCTGCTTGGGGGTTTACCGTGATCGGACGCACTAACGGTGAAGTTCCGGCGTTTTCGACCTCGTAGTATAATCGAAGTACAGCTTCTTCAACCAAGCTATCTAGATTGAATGATTCAAAGAAATCTTTGTAATCAAACATCCAATCTGGTCCTCCACCTTGTACATTTTGTGTATATCTTTGAACTTCGACATTAGCCCACTCCTCGACTTTTCTAGTTCTTTTATTGAATACCCGTTTTAATGGGGTTGCATATCCAACAAAATAACCTTCTTCAGCCTTTGGTGCAAACTTTTCCGAAGAATTCAACATTGTACATGGGGCACCAAATGGTTCTAGATACTCAAGATTCGGCTTGCGACGGTTCAACAGCTCATAAGAAGTCTTGCCAAACTTCTTCACTGTCAAAACACGGTTAAGAGTATAACATGCCGCGTAAATAGCTTCATTCCAGAACATGACTGGAAGATTTGAATCCGCAAGCATAGTTCTCGCCGTCTCTATAAGAGTCCTGTTCTTTCTCTCTGCGACACCGTTCTGCTGGGGTGTGTACGGAGCACTATATTCATGATGAATTCCTTTGTTTGCACAAAGATCCTCCATCTGAGCATTTTTAAACTCCGTCCCATTGTCACTCCGGATTCTTTTGATTTTCAAACTATATAAATTCTCCAGACGTGTAAACAGAACCTTCAAGTTGTCAAAAGTGTCGCTTTTCTGATGCAAACACATTACCCATGAAAATCTAGAATAATCATCAGTCACCACAAGACAATATAACTCTCCGGCATGACTTTTACGTCTGACTGGAACGAATAAATCCATATGCAAACGTTCTAGTGGCAGCTCAACAGAATTAACTTTCTTTTGTCTATGGGATTGTTTGTGCTGCTTGCCCTTCTTGCAACTGATACACTTGTCATTCAGATGGAAGTGTTTGACATTAACTCCCGTGACAAGTTCATTCTTCACAAGCTGATTCATCTTTCTCAAATGGATGTGTCCCATTCTCCTATGCCACATAATAGATTCTTTTTCTGTAGCTTTGGAAAGGAAACACGTGACTTGGCCATGGGTGGTCATTGCTTTAGACATGTCGAGAATATACAAGTTGTTAACTCTCGGTGCCTTCAGCATCACCCACTCTTTTGGTAACTCAAACCCAGGTTTCAAGATATAACAGGATTTGTCATCAAAATACACTGAAAATTGTTTATCACAAATCTGACTAACACTGAGCAAATTATAATCTATTTGTTTCACATAAGAAATCCGCTCAAATGTTACGACCCCATTGCTTACACTCCCTTCCATAGTGATGTAGCCTCCCTTATTTCCAGCAAATGCCACATAACCTCCGTTAATGTTTTTGATGTCAAAGAGTAGCGCGAGGTCCCCTGTCATGTGACCAGAAGCTCCACTGTCAACAATCCATAGACTGCTAACAGGGCCAGCTGGAGCTCCCTGCACATTTAAAGTAGATCAATTAGTTCTTTCGGGGGACCCAAGCCTGGTTGGTCTTGGGTCTTTGAACAGGTTGTTTCAAAGAGTCTTTTGAATCACAAACAACTTGAGTTACTTCAACCCCTTTCTCCTTACTAACAACTTTCTCTTTCTCATTCTTCTTGCTTTGTGAAGTAGAAGCTCCTTCAGATTCCTTAGATGACCAAGATTGCTCAGATCTTTTCAAGATCCGAATCTGAGATTTTGAAGTCTCAGTCGGTTTCTTTACTTCTTCCTTTAACGCAACCTTCTTGGTTACCTTCTCTGATTTAACAGAGACAGGTCCAACTGATTGTGTACCATTAAGTTTAGAATTAACCTTTTTGGTATCAGCAGTTGAGTTCATCTGAGGTTTCTTACTAGATTTATCAGTGATCTTCCGGTTGTGCTTATCATACGTCATCGGTCGATTTTCCCCCTTGTTGTAAAAATTATTTTGATTATAAAAATGTTGTTGGGAAAAATTCCGCCTCTGTTGATAGCCATAATTGTCAACCGGATACCCATGATATTGCCTCATTTCCACCTCGTGCCTTTTGTGTCGTACGTATGGGCAGGCGGCAAGTAAATGTCCCCGTTCCCCACACTTATAACACGCACGGTATTCCTCGTAGTTTTCCTTGATCGGCGACTTGGAAAAACTAGCAATGGGATATCGATCGACCATGCATTGTTTCCTTAAACTCTCAGGAGCTGGATCCTTCGAGTAAGTCGGTTCAATAAAACTATTTTCTTTGTGCACAGGCAAAACAAACTGTGTGACATTGACCTTTGCATCCTTTTCCGAATAAATTTTGTCTAAAATCTCTTGAGGAATGTCGTTGGTCCTTTCAGATTTTGGGAACCAAATCGTACTTTCCTGCCAGATCTTTTCGATTTTTGTGTAATTGACAAACTTAATCGGAAACTCATCATCAGACAAAATCTTATCGGAGCCTTGCATCCGATAGAAAATTTTGACAGGTTTATCACACACTTCATTTCTCACATTTGAATCATTTTTCTCAGATTTTAAATCATTTTTCTTCTCAACCGGTTTTACAATATTTTTCTCAGTTTTAATTTCAACTTTCTTTTCAACCTTCTTAACCTTTTCCTTTTCAAAACTTTTACCAACAAATTTATCATTTTTCTTACTCTCATATTTGCGATGAGCATTTGCCATTGGATGAATTATCTGAGACGGTGAGACTGGCTCAGTAGTGATTATATGATTTTCATCAGGGATATCACTATCACTTTCAACCGTCTCAGATGATTCATCTTCTTCATCTGAATCATCTGTAGCGACCACACCCTCTGTATTTCCCAATACTGGTCTCACATCAGAATATGGATCCCCGACACTGGAAGTGTTAGGTTCATTTTCTGGTGTGGGATCAGGATGAATTAAAGTCTCCGGTGGTATTGCATGTAAAGTGTGATTCTCAAACAATACCGGAGATGGAACTGACTTATAGTTTGCACTATTTGTCTGGGAGGGTTCTTCAATGATATGATCAACTACGTATGCAATATGCTTGTAACTTTCTAGTTTCTTGTTAACTTTTTCCGCAAAGCACTTGATGGTTGCCATTTCTAATTTAGTGTTTTCCATTTCATTTATGTAATTATTAATGGCAAGTTGTTTAATAGACAATGTCTTTTTCAATTCTGACACATCCTTTTTATAACCATCAAGAACTTTGTTGAAATCTTTTAAGTCCTTTTGATAAATCTGACAGTTGATTTTTGCACTCTCAAGTTGAACCTTAAGAAGCTTATTTTCATCAGTCAGTTTTTCAAAATCAGCACACTTATCACATTTAACACAAGATTGAGTTTCAGAACTTACCGGTTTAGGAGGTTCTGTCATGGCCATTAGAGCAAAATGAGCTTCCTTTCCTGCAAAAAATTTGGAGTAGTCAATCTTGGTGCATGCATCATCCACCATACATGACTTGCGAGTCATCAGGAAGTCAGCTTCAGCTAGCAATTGGTCAATATCATCATCTAGTGAATTCACACTAGTCTCTGAGTCAGATTCGCTCTCCATATCCGAGTACGCTGAGTCATATTGATCTCCAACATCGGTGACAGAATCAAGAATCATTCCCGATCTCTTGTCATCACCTTCAACAATCACATCATCATTCACTTCTTCAATCTTCAACTCTGACACTTTTTCAATCACAACCTCTTCTTCAACTTCCTCATTCTCATCCAACTTCATCTGCTGTGCCACACATGCAACATTCCCAGCAGTGATTTCCTCTACCCCCAATTGCATACCAGTCCAGTCAAAACCTTCATCCTTTTGAATAACAAGTGCTTGGTTTTGAGTATCAGTTTGGTTTTGGTTTTGTGTGTTGGGTGTAGAAATAGGAACAATAGTTCGGTTTGGGTTTTGTTGAGGTTGATTTTGTGCTGTGGATTGTCTGGTGTTGTTGTTTTGTTGACGGTTCTGGTAAGTGTTTTGATTTTGTGGTTGAAAGCTTGATATGTTTGGATTGTTGTAAGACACTTGATTCTGGTTTTGGTTTTGTCGGTTTTGGTATGAAGAATTGAAAGGATTTCGGTTACCTTGTTGTGCTGGTTGTGTGCACTCCCTTTTAAAATGTCCCTTTTCACCACAGTTAAAGCAAGTAACCTTTGCTTTGTTGAATCCGTATGTGGTATTGGGAGAGGTTGAGAGATCAGTCCTGCCAGTCTTCTGAATGAAATCAGTGGCTCTCCTCATAATGCTTGCAAAAGCCCACTGAATGTCCATCAACTCCATTTCCTCTTTATCGATTTGAGCATAGTCTTCATTGGTAAGATTATTGTTACCAATCTGACTTGCTACCAAACCGTTGTAAGAAGCAACCATGGCAGATACTAGAGCAACATGCTGTTGAGCAATTTCAACAGTCACATTGTTAAGGTTTGATGTCTCTAACACAATCGGATTTAGACTTAATTGTGCTTGAGTGATCTGCATCTGGTTCACTTGAGGAGGATATTGTTGTTGTTGCTGTTGACTTGATGTATAGCATGCGGCTTGTTGTAATGGTGAAAATGGTGGAATAAAGTTTTGTGTTTGATATGGTTGTTGTGGGTATGATGGTGTGTAAGATGAAGTTTGAGCAAGGTAGTTAATGGGTGCTTTTGTTGGTTCAACAATATTAGACACACATGCTATGTGAGGTGCAACAGTAGATGTAGTGCTTGAAGCAGAAAGAGAGTTAGATGTTCCACTCACATATAAATCAGGATTCTGTGGAATCTGAGCTCTCTTAGCTTTTCTCTTTTCCTCCATCTCTTTGTTTTCCAGCTTTTGGATGAACTCATTAATGGTCCAATACTGGTAAGCATCCTTCTCCTTCAACACTTCAATATGTTGATTCCAATAGGGTGGTAATGCATCAGCAAATTTATCAACTAATTCCGTCATTGGAATGCTGATTTCATAGCTCGACAATTCGGTGAGCAAATGGCAGTACCTTGGAACCAACTCTTTTAGGGTCTCATTACCCATATAACTGAAGTTTTCAAACTCCTTTCGAAGCTCCTCCATCCTAAGCTTCCTGGTCTTCTCATTTCCATCATGACGATTTCTCAGCACATCCCAAAGTTGTTTGGATGTAGTGCACGATCCAAACTGATGTAATAGATCAGTGTTGATCGCCTGAGATAGCTGAGAAAATGCTTTCTTTTCTATAGCAAACCTTTTCTTCTCGTCATCCGCCAAATTCTCCAAAGGGATTGGTTCTCCAGTATTCTCTATAATGGGAGCAACGTAACCCTTCACAATCATTTGCCATGCTTCTGCTCCTTCAAGTCCTTGTCCCTCAACGTGAATCTTAAACTTCGTCTTCCAAGTGTTATACTCCTTCATGTCCATTAACTTTGGTGGACGATTGCCGCTTCCAGAAGATAGATCATGAATAAGAGTAGAAATAGCGTTGGTCGTCTGGGAATGGACTGCTGCTGCGGCGACTCCCCAATAGTTATCAATTGGTTGTGGTACTGATTGAACAACTTGTTGTGGTGCCGAACTAGTCATAGCCATATAATTGATCGGCTGTGATGGTTGACTAGTCTTTTGTGCCGCTACTGTCCATGGATCTTGGACTTGTTGTTGTTGTGGTGCTTGAGTAGGTCTAGGGGTTGTTGGAAAGTTCCACATTGTATCCTGCAAACAATCAAACAAACAAACACGAAACGATTAAAATTTTTCCAAAAACAGAAAGCTCCTTCGTATGAACGGAGGTGCGAAAGAGAAAAATATTTTCTTTCGACCAAAAAATCTGATACGAATGTGGAAAAACAATAATCAAATCTCCTTCGACCGCTTAAATCTTCCTTCGACCGTTCTACTAATCTCCTTCGACCGAACGATTATACGAATGAGACACAATAGTGCGAATGAAAAATATAAGCAATCAAAGTTCACTTTCGACCACTAAAATCACTCTTTCGACCACAAAAACACTCGTTCGACCTAATACATTCCCACTTTCGACCGAATTCTCTCGTTCGACCCCTGTGATTTCAAAAACGGTTATTCTTTGAAAATCAGTTATATTTGATCATGTTTATCAAAAGTTGATGGAATTTGATGATCTTAATCAGGTTTTGAATCGGATGAAATTTGAAACAACTTTAATAAAGTGAATTATCCAATTCAAACTCGAAATCAAGGTGAAATCAATCAAAAACACATCATTTCAGTTTGTTCACTTAAAACAGAAAATTTTTGATCAAATTTGGGTCAAAATCAACTGAGAAACTATCAATTTGTGGTTGTTTGATTCAGAATGGCTCTGATACCACTTTGTATGAGCGTGAAAGGATCGATAAGCTACAAAGACAATCAAACAATTTAGTTTTGGGTGCGGAATCCCCAAAACCAGCACAAAATGATAACTAATCAGATAAACACACACAAATCATCATTTTCAAACGTTTTCATTAATAATCAAACTTGAATACACGTAGAAAAGTGATTACAATCAAGGATTAGACGCAAAACAAGTTTATAAAAAGTTACAGAGAGAATTCAGAAAGTGGCGGGAAATAAATGACTCAAAGTTAACTACAAAAACTGAGTTTGCCTATTTATAGACTGCACATTCGCCCACTTTGTTCATGCGAATGTGCAGGTTCGCCCATTGTGAACGGTCGAACCAAACTACATAATAAACAGTCTTCATTCGCCCAAAATTCTTCCTTCGCACCTTCTAAAACTCTCCTTCGCACCATCCAAAACCTTCCTTCGCACCTTCGACAGAAAACAAAAACATATGGTTTATCCAATCCAAAGCATTAGTCGCACATATGCACCTACAAGCTCACACCTCTCAACATTTGGTACAACCTGGTTCGGACCAGATGTACCAAGATCTCAAAACTCTTTACTGGTGGCAAACATGAAAGCTGAAATAGCCACTTATGTTAGTAAGTGCTTGACTTGTGCGAAGGTTAAGATTGAATATCAGAAACCTTCAGGCCTACTCCAGCAACCAAAAATCCCGATGTGGAATGGGACGGGATTTCTATGGATTTCATCACAAAGCTTCCTAGAACGCCAACTGGCCATAACATGATTTGGGTTATCGTGGATCATTTAACCAAATCGACACACTTTCTGGCAATAAAGGAAACGGACTTGCTGGAGAAACTAGCTAATCTCTACATCAAGGAGGTAGTCTCTAGGCATGGGGTGCCTACTTCTATTATATCTGATCGCGATGCGCGATTCACTTCTCATTTTTTTTACTACTCTCCAAAACGCTTTGGGAACTCGCTTAGATATGAGCACAAACTATCACCCATAGACGTATGGACAGAGTGAACGTACCATCCAAACATTGGAAGATCTGCTACGAGCGTGCGTGGTGGATTTTGGCAACAGTTGTGATAAGCACTTGCCTTTAATTGAATTCTCGTATAACAATAACTACCACACTTCGATACAGTGTGCGCCTTTTGAGGCACTTTATGGATGCAAGTGTAGGTCTCCCATCTGCTGGACTGAAGTTGAGGATAGCCAGCTAACAGGTCCCGGACTTGTTCACGAAACTTCTGAGAAGATAGTGCAAACTAGAAACTAGATGGCTGTTGCTCGTGATCGATAGAAAAGCTACGCTGATAAGCGTAGGAAGCCTTTGGAGTTCCAGGTTCGGGACAAGGTTCTATTGAAGGTGTCACCTTGGAAGGAGGTGATACGCTTTGGAAAACGGGGAAATTTGAACCCGCGATACGTTGGACCATTCGAGATTGTCGAAAGGATTGGTCGAGTAACTTACAGGTTGAACCTGCCTAATGAACTTAATGGGGTATACGATGTACACCATGTATCGAATATAAAGAAATGCTTATCGGATACAACACTGGTGGTGCCACTGGAGGATATCCAGGTGGACGATCAGCTACGGTTCGTGGAAGAACCGGTGGAGATTCTTGAGCGGGGCATCAAGAAACTCAGACAGAGCATCATACCGACTGTTAATGTGCAATGGAATTCCTGTCTAGGACCGGAATACACGTGGGAACGCAAGGGATCAAAAGCGGCTCAAATATCCACACCTCTTTACTGAACCTGAAACTGTACATAGATCAAATGCGGAACATAAAACAGCTCTTTCAAAGTGAATTTCGGGGTGAAATTCCTTTCAACTTGGGGATGATGTGACATCCGGGAACCAAGCACACATTTTTCTAGCTGGCTTTACTGTTTCCTTGCTGAATTTCGGGACGAAATTCTTTTCAACTTGGGGATGATGTGACACCCCGCATTTTCAGGTTCCTTCTTTACCTAAACTCTAGTTAACTTGCATGTGCATACGTGACTAAACACTTGACTAGGGTTAGTTAGGAAGGTCTTCCTATATGTTACAGGGTAATAACATATGTTATGTGATAATAACATATGTTACATTATAATAAGTAAAGTTATCATCACAATGCACACACGAGTCCTGTATCCCGAACGTTGGTGATTTGTCTAGCATACATGATAATGTGTACAATTAAAATATGATGAATGTGAAGTAACATGTTTATGTGAATTACGTGTTTATGCGAATTACTGCTTAACTGATAGTTAGTACGTAAACCATGCAAATTATGTGCACTCTATTATTAATATTTTATGCGATGATAAAAACAATGATTTTTAAGTAAGTTAGGGTGGTTAATATTATCGGGTCCGGTATTGGGCTAAAACATGATTAACGGGTCCGGTTAGTAGACAAAAAGGCCCTAATACCCAATTACATTGGCAACAAGCCAAATCCCCTTATAATTATTGATGAAAAAAAATAATAAGAAACCCTAACCCCCTACCCTTGCGCCGTAAACACCCCCACCCCCACAATCTCTCAATTACAATCAAACAACAAATTCCCTTGATTAATCCAAGTGGTGTTGGGTGGAATCTCTAAACCTTGAGGATTTCTTGCATTGAAAGGTATAATTTTTATAAGTTTTATGATAATTGTTAATGTTTTGAAAAGCTTTTAAAAACCCTAGAAACTCTATGAGAATGAATCGCATGTGTATGTGTTTGTGTAAATTCTTTTATGTTTTGCATGGAGGTTTATGAGAATTAATGTATGGGATTATAATTAGGGTTTAGGAATGTGAAAAATACAGATTTTAAGATGATTGTATATGAGAATTTCATGGAATAGGTGATTATGGATGATTAGGGTTTATGAATAACTTGGGGTGCAAGTTTTAGTTTTCTGACAGATTCATTAGGGTGTTTTGTAGGGTCTGTATTGTGATGTTAAATTGATTGTTTTGATCGATTCTTTGCATGAATGGATTGTACATGGTCTTTGCTTTTTAGAATGGGCAAAATCATCTGATTTGGATGTCGTTTGATATGTTTTTGGAATTTTATTTGATTAAAGGTCATATCAGATTTTCGGAATTATAAATTGGGTCAACTTTAAACGGTCATAACACGAGTTTTACAAAGGGTTAAGTTATGAAATTTGGACAGTACGTCAACATTGGAAAAACTTGGCTTTTCCAGTTGGATGCACCTCGTTTCAGTGAATACACAATATTTGGGAATTTTTCTACGAAACTGACCTGCTGTGGAAATTTTCTGGACATAGCTGTATTGTACGAATTTTAATAATTTTTTTATTTGGTTTTGAGACAAAAAAAAATCTGGGTTATCAAATGAATCCCAATTAATATTTAGTAAAAATTTGGGAGTTTAATTCATTCGTTAAGTATTTTAAATAATTCGTTTTTCACAGTGTACAATCTGCCCTGAAAACGCAGATTGTGTAAGGGATGTTTGCGGGACTATTTGGAGTCTTATATGGTATGTATTTGACATGAACTTGCATGAATACTTATATGAGATGTGTATGAGGTATAAAACTGATAATAATCAATATGATCACCAACGGGATACGAAGGACATACTTGTGCATGTAGAGTCATTAGGTGTCACTACACGGTTTGAACTTTAAAAGTCTTGGACAAACGAGTTGTATGGTGTGTTGATTATGCACATACATTCACCTAGTGACATTTGTAATAGGGAGTCGGTAGCTCATTTCAGTTTGAGGAATTTGGATTATTCACGTGCAACCTAAGGTGAGTTTCACTACTCTTTTCTCAAAAGCATGCGTCTCAGGTTGAGACAACGTACTTAACTTTTTCTAGTCCGGGTTGGGACTACTACTTTCTAGTCCGGTTTGGGACTACATACACATCCCGGGTTGGGATGCTATGGATCCTTGTGTGGGTCGGTTTTTGCTAGTTTGCAAACTGTGTCCTTGATGAACTAAACCAACTCTATCATCTGTAAATCCTTCACATACCGAATGAGTTGCCAGGTTATGGCAAGCAGGTTATTAGTTGATAGCGCTATTAGGCCTGATAAACCTCACACCGGCTCGGGGAGTGCGGGAGTGAAATATAACTTAACAGGTTTTATCATTGTTGATAGGCAATGATGTAAGGCATGCGACTCACATTTGTGGCTACACGTACATCAGCAGTTCGGTATATCAGTGTTAGTTATCATGAATGGGTTAGCTACCCTTGACATGCGATGAACTAGTGTTTACACGGTTCTTGGAACCAACTCAATACTTGTTTACGTGGTTTTGGAAACCAGCGCATTTACATACTCATTTACTTTACTTAGTGAACTTACCAACATTGTTTGTTGACCCATGATATACATGCTTTTGCAGGTAGTTAGCTTCCGGTGCCAGGATTAGAAAGCACTGCACACTTCACTGCATTTGAGTCTTAGGCATACACCTAAATTAATATGCTTTTACATTTTCTTTCGTATGGTTTTAATTTGGACGCGTTGTTTTGCGCATGGTTTTTAAAGGTTTAAATTTGGTTTACGCTTCCGCAGCTTAACTAAACTTGGTTTTTGAAAACGAACTAAATGGTTTGGGCATTTAGAGTTCGTTCATATGACTTATGGCTATGGGATCCTGGTATGTCATGCGCCTCGCGGTATAAACACTGCAGTGGAAATTTGAGGGTGTGACACTGCTGATGGCTTAAAGTCAGCTTTTATCAGTACTTTTGAAGAACTTTCTTTGTGAGTTTTTAGAAAGTTTTCATGAAAAGATGTGCATTCTTTTTCTTCAGAAGTTTCACCTGAAACAATTTTTCTCCCATCTTCAGTAGTTTTGGGGGAAAAATCTATTGGTGTTTTAGTGTGATGTACCCTATGCCAAACCTAACATTTGAAGCACCTTGTTTGTTTAGCAGCAGGTGGTACCCTTTACAAGATTCTATCCATTTTTCACAAGTAACCTTGGTGTCAGCAAGCTATTTTCTGACATTTCCTAGGTCATCTATCACATCTATCATGATTTTAAGTTGTGCTTGGGTTTCAATAGCATTGTTAGTTAATTTAGAATTTTCTTTTGCCTTTGCAGCAAGTTTTCTTTCAGAATCACATTTCATTTGAGTGAATTTTCTCTCAGAGTCATTTGCTTTGCCGTGTAAGTGCACATTAGACTCTCTTATGAGAGCAAAAGATTCTTTACATGCAGTTGAACAAAGTTTTGTTAAACATTCTTTTGATACCTGAGACAGGGCAGATTTTGAGGTGCAGCCCTCAAATGTCAATAAGGCAAATTCTTTCTGCCATTGTCAGGTTCTCCCCAGTTGATGTCAAACATTTTGTTGTCTGCATTAGGATTGCACTCAGTAGTGTTAAAAGGAAGACTGCTCCAGTCAACATACCCTGAGGTGAACAAGCTTTGTTGTGAGGGTTGCTGAGTCTGTGGAGGTTGTTGAGCAGCTGGAATGGGAGGGATTGATTGTTGGCTCTGCATCTGTTGAGCAGGCATCTGTACGTATTGTACTTGTGGCACATATTGGATTTGTGGAGCTTGTGCCTGTACAAAATGTGCACTCCCTTGTGTTCGATTATTCCTATTATAACTAGGGCTAAACTGATTTCCAGACTGAGATTGGTTATAGCTAGAGCTTCTACATTCTCTAGCAAAGTGTCCCAACTTCTGACACTTGTGACATCTAAGTTTAGACTTGTCAAAACCAATTTTTGTAGAACTGTTTAGTCCTGGAAATTTCCTTCCTGACCTTTTATAAAATTTGTTTGTTTTAATACTAAACATGGCCAGTTGGTGTACGATGTCCATTTCTTCTAAGTCATCATTGCTGAAATTTTTTAAATCATCCATGATAAAACACATGTTATCAGCAGTTTGACTATATTCATCATTGTCATAACCTGGGAATGATCTTTCTGATGAGATCCCATCAGTTATTTCAATGTGGTCAAAAGATCCAAAACTATTTGAACAAGTAGGTGAGTCTTGTCCCAATAGTGCTGTACTACCTGGTAGATAGTCATCAGCAGTTTTACCAGAACTTTGCAACTTTTTCTTTTGATCGATTTCTCTTTCAAAAGTTAGTAATCTCCCATGTAATTTTGTAAAAGTGAGGGAGCTAATGTCTGCTGAGGATCTGAGGACTATAGAGTATGTTTCCCAGTTTTCAGGTAAAGACCTTAAGAATCTATGAAGCATAGATACAGTTGTGTAGGTCTGACCGTTTAATTTTAGCTCAGATATTAATGAGAAGAATCTTTCAAATTCTTGAGTTAAAGTTTCCCCATTTATGTGAGAAAAAGTTTCATATTGTTGAGCCAGGATTTCTCTGGTGTTGGCAATCACCTCTTCAGTTCCTCCAAACTGTTCTTTTAGGCAGTCCCAAAGCTCTTTGGCACTATCACAATGTAATAGTCCAGAGTACATTTCATTTGGGAGTGCTATTGCCAACATAGAGAAAGCTTTAGCATCAAGCTCAAGTTTTAGGAAATCATCATCTGTATAGTCTTTTGGGTCTTTTGGTATTTCTTCTTTAGTTTCAAGATTGATATTTACGGGTTTGTGAGGACCATATATCACAGATTTCCAGCAACCATTGTTGGTCTGTGATAATGTATGTGCCATTCTCCTTTGCCAGATATTGTATTCATTTCTAACTAGCATAGCAGGTTTATTGGCAGAACTAGTATTATGAGGATCCATTTTAAAGAGTATTGATTTGTCAAATATCTCTTAAAGTGACGGATGTTGATACAAAGTGAACTTTTAATCCTTTATTGAATATCAATAAGAGCATGTGTCTGATTCTCAATGTGTTAGATTGATATGTGATCAGATAAACCAGCGCTCTGATACCAATTGTTGGATCAGATAATGCTCTTGATGTATTACATGCTAGTGAACACTTATGTGTTTAGCAAGTTCAATCAGATTTGCACAGTGGAATGAGTAAGTAAAGTTACACTATCAACAGGAGTTATTACTCCCCCTGGATATTTGAAAACTAAAGACAAGTTTTAATGAGAATCTAAGTATTGAATGTGAAGGATAATAAATACTCAAACAGATTCTCAATAAATGAAATGGAAATAACAATAATAAGCTTTTGAAGGATTTCTGTTTCTATTAAAATCAATGTCTAAAACAGAGGGAGGAACCCATCTATTTATAGACTTTACATATACATGAACCTTGCCAAAAAGCAAGTCTGACACAAGTTGCATTCTTGGAACTTGCACAAAAAGATAAAGTAATATTAAACAAATAAACTACTGAAACATAAGGCGGTGGAAAGATTCTTGTAGAAGTGCTGATGAATGACAAATTACTGATGAGTAGTTTGTCTTCAGTAGTTCTTCAGTGAACTGTCTGGTTAGACTTCAGAACTTTTGATATTTCTTCTTCCGTACTTGTTGAATCCTTCTTCAGTACTTTAGTCTTCTTTCTTTAGTAGTTCTATACTTAGAATATTTTGCAGAAGTGAATTAGACTAAGGTTTACAAAAGTGGTTTCCTCAATCCTTTTTGTCCTAACAGGGGGTTTAATTGGTAAAATTCAGTTTTTGTCGGAGAGATATCTGTCAACGATGAAGGCAAACATACTTGAAATCAATGGGAATGTAAAATTCAATTGTTGTCGGAGAGATATCTGTCAATGATGAAGGCAAACATACTTGAAATCAATGGGAAGGTAAAATTCAGTTGTTGTCGGAGAGATATCCGTCAACGATGAAGGCAACATACTTGAAATCAATGGGAAGGTAAACAATTCCTGCTCATCATGAGGAATATCTAGCTCCCTCTTTAATGTTGTTTATAATTAAAAGGAACTAGGTTGCAAAGGAAATTCAGTTCAGCCAGACGTTTGTCAAAAGAACTTTGTACTATGCATTCTCACATGAACATCCGACAACAACGGTATTTGGACCGCTTTTAGGCAAGCAAGTAAAATTCAGTTGTTGTCCCAGAGATATCTGTCAACGATGAAGGCAACATACTTGAAATCAATGGGAAGGTAAACAATTCCTGCACCTGGATATATGAACAGTTTTCTTTACATATGAATAGTGACCCTCTGGCAAGTGATTATTTATTATTCTTTATATATGAATAGTAACCCTCTGGTAAACCTCCGTAAAGGTATGAAGGAAACATATCTTGCTGCAAAAGAAACTAATCACACCTGCTCATTCTCTGCAACATTATATAACATTCTCTTCTTCTTCCCTTACAATCACTTTTCCATTAATACCATTAATACCAACATATCTCCAACTCTCGGATGCGTACACCCATAGCCACTAGTTGTGCATCATGAGACAGAATAACGCCGCGCTCGGTGTATAACAGTCTCCCGGTTGATCCTCCCAGTGTCATCACCTCGTGATCGTCATAGTCGTCCCGATGCGCTAAGCCACCGGTGAGACTGGGGAGGTATGGCCACTTATGGGCCTGAGAACGCCTCCTCAACCTCGGGGATGGCTCGGTCACCGGCAAGTGAGGACGCCCTTACACCACCGAGTGTTACGATCACATTTCGCAGACTTAAGATAAGTTAAAACATGCTTGAGCATTTCGTTTCCTATATAGAGACATGGTGGATTTGTTTATTTAAGCAGCGTCTACCCATCTTATTTTCTTGCAGCACCTACCCATCATTAAAAAGTTTAATAGAAAACTAGTTATTTTCCCCTATATTTTTTAATATAATACCAATAATTAAAAAACGAAAATTAAATAAAAAAGTTTAAAAGTAAAAATGGTATCATGTTAATTTTTTAGAGAACTAACAAATCCCTTTCATATTTTTAATTTTAAGTTTTTTAATCTATTTTGTATATTGTATTTTTCGTATCAAATTAGAAATTTAGGAAATAAAATAAATAATTCTCTGTTAAATGCTTTCTTGAAAACTGTTTCTTCTGAAATTAAACCTACATGAAAATATTAAATGTAACCCGATTTGTATTTTTTTTTTTGAAGAAAATATAAGGTATGCAAAGGATGGTTGTTTAATTAATGTTATATTGAAATTATCCAATGAGAAAATAGAAAATTAAAGTTTCTTTGGATTTAACAAACAAACTAATTATTTAGGTAAATATTTTTTAAACTATCTATTTTAGTAAATAAGTTTTCTAACTACATCTGAAAAAACTCCGTACATCATCATATCATCACACTGGTTTTACAACCCGATTTTCTCATGTATTAGATTAGATTTCTTGTTATTATTATATTACATCTACCGTGTTGGTAGTGCTGAAACCTCAAATCAATTGAATAGTCAATTCGTACCAAACATCTTCAGAGGAATAGAAAGGAGGACTATGAATGTATAAGTAGACACTCGATCCATGTGCAAGCTTGTCCTTATTTTTGTTATTTTATTTTTGGCTTCAGCTATTCACACCCACCACTCTTCTATTTCAACCCCCCCCCCCAAGGCGTCTCTCTTTGGACAAAGCGAGGCGCTTTGGGTCAAATCAGAAGAGGTGTACCAGGTGGCAGGGAAAAGTGGAATATTTTGATACAAAGCGCCTAGCTTTGGCCAAAGCGAGGCGCTTTGGATCAAATTTCTATTTTGGGGATGTTTTTTTGGTGTTTTGAATTCGTTTTTTATTTTTTTAATATAATTCTTTAAAAAGTTAAAAAAAAATTAAACTTGACATCATCAACCACGTATAGTCAAAGATTTTAACAATAGATTCAGTAAGCTTAAACAATAGATGCAGTACTTCCGGAAAACTAGAAC
Organism: Ambrosia trifida; assembly: GCA_028751855.1. NCBI lineage: Eukaryota > Viridiplantae > Streptophyta > Magnoliopsida > Asterales > Asteraceae > Ambrosia > Ambrosia trifida. The sequence continues at coordinate 128,188,394 of CM054122.1, forward strand.
ATTAATCTTCGTTATCCTTTATCATCTCTAATCCTGAAGACCTTGATCTGCAATATTTGAAAATTATCATTTCTTGACATGCTTGGTAACAGAGAAGAACACTTTCTCCTTTTGTTCTACAATTTTTTTGTTAGTTGTTAATGTTGTTATAGTTTTTTCTACTTTTAGAAAAAAATAAAAAACCAATTCGAATGCGGTATGCGCGTTAAATTTCATTAAATAAGTGAAAATAGTGAATTGATCAAACTTTGTAGAGGCCTATGTTCTACGGGAGGTGAGTTGGCAATTAAAGGATCCGCTTGGAGTCTAAAGCTTCGCGTGTCATCTCTAAGTATTCAATTCTGATAATCCACACCTTTCTCCTGAAGCAAAACCTCTCTAGGTTTACCATCACCAAACGGCTTCACCTTAGGCCTCGATTGGTCCACTCCAATTCCTAACATTAATTCCAATTCCAATTCCACCAGTGCAATCAGAATCTGAAGAGAAGTTATTTTCATCATCATCCACAATGTTCTTACCTAGAGCTACCAACCATCCGGTTGAAGAAGAAGAAGATGACAGATATCACTAACATAACTTGCACTGGCTTGATATATGAGTTTGATTTGCTTAAATCTCTCTGATCTATGGTATCCACTTTTACCTGAAGCTTTACTTTCCTAGGAAGAAGATCAGAGCTCCAAAAGCAAGTGTGAAGATCAAGAGGATGCAAGTTGAAGAAGAAGATGACAGATATCACTAACATAACTTGCACCGGCTTGAGATATGAGTTTGATTAGCTTAAATCTCTCTAATCCATGGTATCAACTTTCAAAGGATCCATGACACACGATAATCTCTACGGTTAGTGTATACCATGGATCAGAGAGATTCAAGCTAATCAAACTCATATCTCAAGTTGTTCCAACAACAGAATTTGACTTGCTTTCATTGGAATCTTGTACGAAATCATCTCATTGCATAATCTCCATATCCATACCTTGTTTCAAGTATCTTGTAAAAGACATTTAGTCTACAAGACTTCTAGGAGTCAAGAAAGTTTGACTTCTTTGAGCATTAACCTTGAATATATCACACTAGTACTGTACCCACGCGATGCAGCGGTGATAATTTATAGCGCACGAGATGCCGGGACGGCGATAATTTAAAGCATGTGAGATGCTAGGGCAACGAAAATTTACAATGTGGTCACGTGACAGCGCGCAAGATGTTGGGGCGAAGATAATTTACAACGGTTAAGGGTGTAATGATGATGGTTTTGATTTGACAAACAATTTATGAAAGTATCAACAATCGGAAATTAGTAAAACGATTTATGAAAGTATCAAGAATCGAGAATTAGTAAAATGAGTTTATAATTCTTTAAAGGCTGAACACGAGTATACTCAAACAAGGGTTCCGCGTTTCGGTACGTTTTAATTGATCGGATGTGACTTCTGAAAACCACAAACGATCAATTAAACATTACGAAACGCGTCAAACAGAGACCGGAAATCCAGCATGTCGATTAGACATGCAAAAATCGTGTTTTGAAAAAAATATGGGTATCGACTGTATAGTCGGATCACCACATACAATGATTCATGAAAGTTGAACAAACTTGTACGTTTCAACCAATACACACAAACGGGCAATAAATGACCCGGAACACCTCAAACGAATTTTTTTGTATTGGGAACAACTAAAACATTTTAAAATGAATAAAAATTATTTTTTAATCAATAACAAGTATATAAAATGAATTAAAACAAATTAATTTTTTTTAAAAAAAGGCCATAGCGCATGGCTTTGGCCAAAGCCAGGCGTCTGGTTTGCTTGATTAGACCACAGCCTCGCTTTGCCCAAAGCCAGGCGCTTTGGCTTTTTAAAAAAAATTAATTTGTTTTAATTAAAACGTACCGAAATCGTTATACTAATTTCTGATTCTTGATACTAATAAATAATTATAATAAATCATTGCTCCAACATAACTTGCACCAACTTGAGATATGAGTTTGATTAGCTTAAATCTCTCTGACCCATGGTATCCACTAACCGATCAAACAACGAGATCCATATTTTCAGACGTTAGGGTTTGATAAACACAAAACTTATTATTAAAAAGCAACAAAATCAAAACTGGAACCTTAAATCGTACGGTGATGTAAAGAGAGGCTTATTAGGAGTGCCGTGGAGGAAGATCGTAAGTTTGATGTAGTCGATGATGGCACAGAGGTTAGCGGTAACTTGAAATTTTGAATGATGTTCGTCGGTTTGCTCTCTCTATACTAATTCATAACAAAGGTGGGAAAGTATTCATATATAAAAAACATTAAAAAGTCACCATTCAACGAAATGTATCTACTCACAGTGACATCGAACACTTTATAAAGCAACAAATTTAAAATTGAGGTAGGAGATTCATGAAGATATTCATCAAGATGACACTTCCAGGAGATTCATGAATTTTTATTGTCGTGATGCAAATCGTGATGTGATAAATTTTTATAATTTTAAATTATTGTATTTATTGTAATTATTATTTTATTTGCAACCTAGTTCCTTTCTACCAGGTTGCAAAGGAACTTCAGGTCAGCCAGACATTTGTCAAAAGCAAGTGTGAAGATCATAGGAAGAAGATCAGAGCTCCTAAAGCAAGTGTGAAGATCAAGATCAAGAACAGTGCTCCAACATAACTTGCACCGGCTTCAGATATGGGTTTGAATAGCTTAAATCTCTCTTATCAATGGGAGGGTAAACAAAATCACCGATCCTTGCTCCTGGGTCTTGGATTTACATTTTCCAAAGGTCTTGATGAATATCTTCATCAATCTCCTTGATCTACGCATAAGTGTGAGAGTCGATTTTCCTATGAGGGTGACTAACAAAGAGATGGTCTTTTTGACGATGTATTATTCACAAATACATTTGTTTAACTATTTTAGCAACTTCCATAAGAACTCTCCATTTTTCAAACACGATCATTTGTACGGTATTAGGGGTTGGAAACTCTGAAGACCGATGACCCTCTAGCAATTTGATCGATATCATCCATCGCTATTTTCAAATGTTCAGGCCAGCAAGTAAAATTCAGTTGTTGTCAGAGAGATATCTGTCAACGATGAAGGCAACATACTTGAAATCAATGGGAAGGTAAAATTCAGTTGCTGTCGGAGAGATATCCGTCAACGATGAAGGCATCATACTTGAAATCAATGGGAAGGTAAACAATTCCTGCTCATCATGAGGAATATCCAGCTCCCTCTTTAATGTTGTTTATAATTTAAAGGAACTAGGTTGCAAAGGAACTTCAGGTCAGCCACACGTTTGTCAAAAGAATTTTGTACTATGCATTCTCACATGAACATCCAACAACAATGGTATTTGTATTGCTTTTAGGCAAGCAAGTAAAATTTAGTTGTTGCCGGAGAGATATCTGTCAATGATGAAGGCAACATACTTGAAATCGATGGGAAGGTGAAATTTAGTTGTTTATTTAAGCAGCGTCTACCCATCTTATTTTCTTGCAGCACCTACCCCTCAATATTTAGTTTAATAGAAAACTAGTTATTTTCCCCTATATTTCTAATTTAATAACAACAATTAAACAACGAAAATTAAATAAAAGAGTTTAAAAGTAAAAAAGGTATCATGTTAATTTTTTAGAGAACTAACAAATACCTTCCTTATTTTTATTTTAAGTTTTTTTAATCTATTTTTTATATTGTATTTTTCGTATCAAATTAGAAATTTTGGAAATAAAATAAAAAAATTCTCTGTTAAATGCTTTCTTGAAAACTATTTCTTCTGAAATTAAACCTACATGAAAATATTAAATGTAACCTGATTTTTATTTTTATTTTTTTAAAGAAAATACAAGGTACGCAAAGAATGGTAGTTTGATTAATGTTAGATTGAAATTATCCAATGAGAAAATAGAAAATTAAAGTTTCTTTGGTTTTAACAAACAAGCTAACTATTTAGGTAAATATTTTTTTAACTATATATTTTAGTAAATAAGTTTTCTAACTAAATCTGAAAAAACTTCGTACATCATCATACCATCACACTGGTTTTACAACCTGATTTTCTCATGTGATGAAACCTCAAATCAATTGATTAGTCAATACGTACCAAACATCTTCAGAGGAATAGAAAGGAGGACTATGAATGTGTAAGTAGACACTCGATCCATGTGCGTGCTTGTCCTTATTTTTGTTATTTTATTTTTGCTTCAGCTATTCACACCCACCACTCTTCTATTTCAACCCCCCAAGGCGTCTCGATTTGGACAAAGCGAGGCGCTTGGGGTCATATCAGACGAGGTGTACGAGGTGGCAGGGAAAAGTGGAAAATTTTGATAGAAAGCGCCTAGCTTTGGTCAAAGCGAGGCGCTTTGGATCAAAGTTTTATTTTGGCGGTGTTTTTTGGTGTTTTGAATTGGTTTTTTATTTTTTTAATATAATTATTTAAAAAAATTAAACTTGACATCATCAACCACGTATAGTCAAAGATTTTAACAATAGATTCAGTAAGCTTAAACAATAGATGCAGTACTTCCGGAAAACTAGAACATTAATCTTCGTTATCCTTTATCATCTCTAATCTTGAAGACCTTGATCTGCAATATTTGAAAATTATTATTTCTTGACATGCTTGGTAACAGAGAAGAACACTTTGTTTTTTGTTCTACAATTTTTTTGTTAGTTGTTAATGTTGTTATAGTTTTTTCTACTTTTAGAAAAAAATAAAAAACCAATTCGAATGCGGTATGCGCGTTAAATTTCATTAAATAAGTGAAAATCGCGAATTGATCAAACTTTGTAGAGGCCTATGTTCTACGGGAAGTGAGTTGGCAATCAAAGGATCCGCTTGGAGTCTAAAGCTTCGCGTGTCATCTCTAAGTATTCAATTCCGATAATCCACACCTTTCTCCTGAAGCAAAACCTCTCTAGGTTTACCATCACCAAACGGCTTCACCTTAGGCCTCGGTTGGTCCACTCCAATTCCTAACATTAATTCCAATTCCAATTCCACCAGCGCAATCAGAATCTAAAGAGAAGTTATTTTCATCATCATCCACAATGTTCTTACCTAGAGCTACCAACCATCCGGTTGAAGAAGAAGAAGATGACAGATATCACTAACATAACTTGCACTGGCTTGATATATGAGTTTGATTAGCTTAAATCTCTCTGATCCATGGTATCCACTTTCACCTGAAGCTTTACTTTCCTAGGAAGAAGATTAGAGCTCCAAAAGCAAATGTGAAGATCAAGAGGATGCAAGTTGAAGAAGAAGATGACAGATATCACTAACATAGCTTGCATCGGCTTGAGATATGAGTTTGATTAGCTTAAATCTATCTAATCCATGGTATCAACTTTCAAAGGATCCATGACACGCGATAATCGCTACGGTTAGTGTATACCAAGGATCAGAGAGATTCAAGCTAATCAAACTCATATCTCAAGTTGTTCCAACAACAGAATTTGACTTGCTTTCATTGGAATCTTGTACGAAATCATCTCATTGCATAATCTCCATATCCATTCCTTGTTTCAAGTATCTTGTAAAAGATATTTAGTCTACAAGACTTCTAGGAGTCAAGAAAGTTTGACTTCTTTGAGCATTAACCATGAATATATTACACTAGTACTGTACCCACGCGATGCAGCGGTGATAATTTATAGCGCACGAGATGCCGGGACGGCGATAATTTAAAGCATGTGAGATGCTAGGGCAACGAAAATTTACAATGTGGTCACGTGACAGCGCGCAAGATGTTGGGGCGAAGATAATTTACAACGGTTAAGATGCGGTGGCAGTGATAATTTACAACGTGGTACTCGTTTTCTGCTATTTATCAATCATGTCGTTATATAATGTATAGAACTTAAGTTAGTTTTGTTGTTCGTATAATATGTTACAACTATCAATCCCCTCGTATAAATTCAAAATCATTATAAGGTTATGTTTATTTATAAAAATAACCCGCAATAGACATGAAAAGTAAGAAAATATAAGACGCGGCATTAAATTCATACATCATTAGACGTTTTACAGCAAAAGTTTCAAAAAACCATAAGTATCGATTCTATTGACATAAAGGTACTTTCCTACTTGTCCAACAACAAAAATCCCACAAAATGTGTTTGTATGTGCAAATTCTTTTGGACTGGGAAAATCAATTGTTGGAAGCAAATAACATAATAGTTAGTTTTAAAATAATAATAATAATAATAATAATAATAATAATAATAATAATAATAATAATAATATCGCGCAATTGTCCCCAAGT